>CM060411.1:22949544-24252647 GCA_030545235.1 Helianthus tuberosus
ATGTACTATGTATCTAACAAGTAGGCAATACATACACAGATCATATCACCTAGAATGTCGAGCCTTGCATGTGGAGTGAAGCGTCGTTGTGGATCGTAGAGCACTGTACAGGTTATAGTCTGATTTTAATAAAACTTTTCCCTTATTAAAACCAAGTTCACTATAACCAATGGCTCTGATACCAATCTGTCACACCCCCAAAATCCACCTGCGGAGTACTACCGCTTGGAGGCGTGACTGACCAGGATCCAGCCACCAATCATATTGAACAAGCATATAAGTGGTTATAAAAGTTCAACCAATACAATTGGTGTTCAAACAAAACATAGTTCAATTAGCAAGCGGAAGCATAAGTCTTAAAACCAAAACATAAGTTAATTGTTTCAAAGTTTAACATGGCACACAGCCGTCCATGTCCCACAACGACTCTCTTCCATGCAAGCTCCAGTTGAGTACCTATTGTCCTGCAAAGCATGTAGTAACGAGTCAACAACAAGTTGAGTGAGTTCACGGTTGGGTGTTCGTTTTAAGTTGTTTCAAAAACAGTTTCCTTTATCTGGCATCCTGCCGTGGGGGTTACCCCATAGTTAAAAACGTGACTTGTTTATTCCCGGTTACTCTGGCAATCCAGCCGTGGGGGCTACCCCGTGTTAGTTATCTGGCATTTCGGCCGTGGGGGCTACCCCATGTATACACTAGACTCGTTACCATATCGACTGCTGACTGTAGTCATGTTTAAGTGCCCTGAAACTGTCAATGTCTATCATCATTGACGTGCCCCAGATCCATTAGTTCACGCCCGTCCTCTGCGGCACGGTGTGAGGTTTGTCAGACCTAAATAGCGCTATCTAACTAATGACCCGCTCGCCATTGGCCCGGCGATTAAGTCGATACAAAAAGGAGGGACTTCGTGATAGAGTTTTGGTCTGGTACGAGTTATCTGTCCATGAGGACGAGGAATTACATTCCTGAACCAATGCTGTCCTACCCAAGGAGGACGAGGAACCCATGTTCCTTAACCCCAATTCCCGACCCCTGGGAATCCCATGCTTTGTAGAGGGTGTGAACTCACCTTGGTTTGCTCGGCAGATACACAGAAAAGTCAATCAAGCAATATTGTGGTCACTCACGTCCTATCATAGTCGTATCATACAAATCAGGTTCGTAATCAAGTAGCACACATATGTTTCTAGCACATTGCATTCAAGTATCATTCATAGCAGCCCAAACAACATAACAGAAACGTATAGGGTCCATGCCTTAGGCCCAAAAGTCCGGCCCAATCACTTAAGTCCGAAACGGGGTACAAGTCCAAACAGCGAGCACATGTGTGTGGTCTCGAGTCGAGACTGTGCGGTCTCTAGTCGAGACTGTGCGGTCTCGAGGTGTAGCGTACAAGTTCTCGAGTCGCAAATCTGAGGGGGTCTCGGGTCATGCATGTTCTGGTCTCGAGTCGCAACCGGACTCGTAATCGTGGTTTCGAGTCATGATGTGTGTGTCGATGAAGCATGGTCTCGAGTCGAGACTAGGGGCTCTCGACTCGCAACCTTGTGTCGAAACCGTGATCTCGAGTTGACATATGGTGATCTCGAGTCGAGACCGAAGGTCTCGACTGGACATCAGCTGATTCTGCACAGTGTACTATCCAATGGAAAACCGATTTCATGTAACAGTTTGTACTATCCACTTAAACATGTTTCCTTGTCTAATTACTAACCAAAATGGATCAAACAATCAGATTTCAAATATTCAGGCCACATTCATATCATATTCATCATGTTCTTCATATGTTCATCATGTTCATCAAATATTCATAGCACAAACAACTCTTATTCAAACATCACTTTGCATTTTACGGACAAGAGTTATAATACCTAAACTAGATATCAAGCTCATCTTGCAAACAAAACATCTATTCTATAATCCTCATGAATCGGATGATCATCATTATTCTTTTATCATCAAAAATCTATACCTTTATTAAGGAGGTCATGTTCATAATAAGTGTTGTAACTAAACATGTATCATTTAACCACCAAGAGTTCATTAAATCCACAAACACCTTTGTCATATTCAAACAATAGTTATGGTGCATATCATCACATAATCAATACCCTAATCATGTATGAGACTTAACAAGCAAACATATTATCATATGATTTCATCATACATAACTATCAACCGAAACATATCATCTTCAACCGAAATATCACACATAACATAAGTCACTAACCGGTTAGGTTTTCAAGGGGGGTCTTTAAGCTTGAACCGTGAGCTTTTGCGTTACCGGTTGGATCCGAGAGAAGGGTGAAAGGGGAGGTGATGTTTGATCCTTAGGGTTTAATGGTTTCTAGAGAGAGAGTGTGTAGGAGGAGGTGTGGGAGTGAGTGTGTTGTCCAAAAGAAATGGCAACATGGCTATCCACCAAGTTTATATATCCGTTCCAAGTAGTGCACCCTAATGGGCTTTCGAATAGGCTAAGGGGTGTGTGGCCCAATCCGGCCCAACTGTTACTGTTCACTCGAGACCGCATGGTCTCGAGTCGGGTCCTTGTTGTCTCGGTTCGTATACATACACGCATACATACAAGTATAACACATAAACATAACACGTAACCACATAGGATGTTCACATATATCATTACACCAATACGTCAACTAGTCAATCAAATGTTTCAAGTAGGTTACACTAAGATACACGAAAGGTTCTAAATTTCGAGTTGTCACATCATCCCCAAGTTGAAAGAAATTTCGTCCCGAAATTTGGTAAGCACTCACTGAGGAAGCTAGTTAAGTTGTATGGTTTTCCCGGTTTCCCTGGGGTGTCACATCCACCCCCCGTTGATCTAGAATTTCGTCCCGAAATTCCGTAGGTTCGGCCTCAGTAGTGGGTGTACTGTTTGCGAACAGTTGGGGATACTTTTGTTTCATCTGATCTTCGCGCTCCCAGGTGAACTCTGGGCCGCGACGTGAGTTCCAACGAACTCGAACGAGAGGTATCCTAGTGCTCTTGAGGACCTTAACATCCCGGTCCGTGATTTCGACTGGTTCCTCGACGAATCGTAACTGCTCGTCGATAGTGAGTTCCTTCAGAGGAACTACGTGGGTCTCATCTGACAGACATTTCTTCAGATTTGACACGTGGAAAACGTTGTGAACTGCACCGAGTTCCACTGGTAAGTTCAGTCTGTAGGCCACCCTGCCTATTTTCTCAATGACTTCGAAAGGTCCAACGTATCGTGGGTTAAGTTTGCCGCGTTTACCAAAACGAACCACACCCTTCCAGGGTGAAACTTTGAGTAGTACCCGCTCCCCAACCTGGAGCTCAAGTGGTTTCCTGCCCTTATCGGCGTAGACTTTCTGACGGTCACGAGCTGCCGCCATGCGTTTTCGTATCTGAGCGATTTGTTCGGTTGTATCTACCACATGTTCTGGACCAGTGATCTGACTATCCCCCACCTCTGCCCAACAAAGAGGTGACCGGAATTTACGTCCGTACAATGCCTCAAACGGAGCAGCTTTAATGCTGGTGTGGTAGCTGTTATTGTACGAGAATTCCACAAGTGGCAGATGCTTTTCCCAGCGGTTGCCAAAGTCGATTACACATGCACGAAGCATGTCTTCTAGGGTTTGAATAGTGCGCTCGGACTGCCCGTCCATCTGAGGGTGATACGCTGTGCTCATGTCTAATCGTGAGCCAAAAGATCTGTGCATTGCTTGCCACAGCTCTGAAGTAAAACGTGCATCTCGATCCGAGATAATAGAGGTGGGCACCCCGTGCCTTGAAACAACTTCCTTTAGGTATATTTCTGCAAGAGTGGAGAATTTATCCGTCTCCTTGATAGCCAAGAAGTGTGCAGATTTTGTAAGTCGATCCACGATCACCCAAATAGTATCGTTCCCGCGCTGGGATCTAGGCAGGCCAGTGACAAAATCCATGGAAATTTGCTCCCATTTCCATTGAGGTATCTCTGGTTGTTGGAGTAGGCCTGAGGGTTTCTTGTATTCAGACTTGACCCTCGCACAAGTCAAACACTTGCTGACGTAGGTTGCTATGTGGGCCTTCATGCTAGGCCACCAATACGTAGTTTTGATGTCGTGGTACATTTTATCCGAACCAGGATGTACCGAGTAGCGAGACTTGTGTGCTTCATCCATCACAAGCTCTCGTAGGTTGCCATAGAGTGGGACCCAAACGCGTCCCGTTACGTAGTAAGCACCGTCTTCCTTCTGTTCTAATCGTTGCCTTGATCCGCGTAGGGCTTCAGACCTGACATTTTCTGGTTTCAGTGCTTCTATCTGAGCAGCTCGTATTTGGGAAGGGAGACTAGAGTGGATCGTGAGTTGTAAAGCTCGCACGCGCTTAGGCGCAGTGTCCTTCCGACTGAGGGCGTCGGCCACAACATTGGCCTTGCCCGGGTGATACCTGATTGAGCACTCGTAGTCATTCAGTAGTTCGACCCATCGTCGTTGTCGCATGTTTAGTTCCTTCTGTTTGAAGATATGCTCGAGGCTCCTGTGGTCGGTGTAGATGGCGCACTTGGTACCGTACAGGTAATGCCGCCATAACTTAAGTGCAAAAACAACAGCTCCCAGCTCTAGGTCGTGTGTAGTGTAGTTCTTCTCGTGAACTTTGAGTTGGCGTGAGGCGTAGGCTATAACTTTATCTCGTTGCATCAATACACAACCAAGACCTCGAATTGATGCATCGCAGTAGACCACAAAGTCGTCTGTGCCCTCCGGCAAGGAAAGGATGGGTGTGCTGCAAAGTCTATCCTTTAAGTGCTGAAATGCTAACTCCTGTGCATTCCCCCAGCGATAAACAACGCCTTTCTGCGTTAGCGAGGTGAGAGGCTGTGCGATCTTAGAAAAATCCTTTATGAATCGCCTGTAGTAACCTGCCAAACCCAAGAATTGGCGAATTTCCTTTGGTGTACGAGGTGCAGGCCAGTTCTTAATCGAGTCTACCTTGGATGGATCAACGTGAATCCCATCCTTGTTTACCACGTGGCCTAGGAAATGGACTTCTCGAAGCCAGAAGTCGCATTTTGAGAACTTTGCGTAAAGCTGTTCGGTTCGAAGGAGTTCCAAAATAAGTCGTAGATGTTGCTCGTGTTCCTCCTGACTCTTAGAATAGATCAGGATGTCGTCGATGAAGACTATAACGAACTTGTCCAGATAAGGCTTGTACACTCGATTCATCAAGTCCATGAAAACCGCAGGTGCGTTTGTCAGCCCAAAAGGCATGACCAAAAACTCATAGTGCCCATAGCGGGTTCTAAAGGCTGTTTTAGAGACATCCTCTTCTCGGACTCTCAGCTGGTGATAACCTGATCTCAAATCAATCTTTGAATAGTAGCTCGACCCTTGCAGTTGGTCGAACAAGTCGTCAATACGCGGTAGAGGATAACGATTCTTCACCGTCACCTTGTTGAGTTCCCGGTAGTCGATGCACATTCTGAAGGTACCGTCCTTCTTCTTTACAAATAATACTGGAGCTCCCCAGGGCGATGAGCTAGGACGAATGAAACCCTTATCTAAGAGTTCTTGTAGTTGCGTAGAGAGTTCTTCCAACTCTGATGGAGCTAAACGATAAGGTGCACGAGCTATAGGCGCAGCTCCAGGAGCTAATTCAATCTGAAACTCGACTTGGCGATGGGGCGGAAGACCAGGTAATTCCTCAGGAAATACCTCAGGATAGTCGCGTACAATTGGAAAATCTTCTATCTTCCTCTCTTTCTCTAAGGTGTCAGTAACGAGAGCCAAAATGGCAGTGTGGCCCTTTCGAAAGCACTTCTGGGCCTTAAGGAGAGAGATGACGTTCTCAACGGCACTCCTCTTACCGCCACGAATCATGAGAGGTTCATTACCGGAACCTGGAATACGAACAATCTTCTCGTTGCAAAGGATCTCTGCTCGGTACTGGGATAACCAATCCATCCCAATGACAACGTCGAAACTACCCAAAACGATAGGAATGAGGTCGATAGAGAAGGTCTGGTCAGCGAGAATGAGTTTACAATCCTTGACTACGTGTGTGGCCTCTAAACTCTTACTGTTTGCTAGCTCTACAGTGTGTTTGTTGTTCAAAGGCGTTGGGATACGCTTAAGCATTCGACTAACTTCTAGTGACATGTAGCTAGTATCGGCACCCGAATCAAATAATACTGAAGCATAAAAGTCGTCGAGAAGGAACTTACCCGCCACAACATTGGGGTCGTTCCTTGCTTCACCTTGGCCAATCACGAACGCCCGCCCCCTGGCTCCATTGTTGTTGTTGTTCCCATTGTTACCATTCCCCTGATTGTTGTTATTGTTGTTGTTGTTCTGGTTCCTGTTCAGTTGGGGACAATCTCTCTTGAAGTGGCCTTCAACTCCACACTGAAAGCACCCTTTGTTATCACCCTGCTGCTGCTGCTGGCGCTGGTTCTGTTGAGCTTGCTGACGATTCTGATTGGCGGGGTATAAGCTCCTGCAATCCTTTGCAGCGTGACCAGGCTTGTTGCACCGATGACAGTTGCCCCTGGTGCACGGTCCGCTGTGGTGCAGGCTGCAGCGATTGCATTTGGGGTGATTCCCTTTGTACCCACCATGGCTTTGACCACCGGATGATTGCTGACTAGAACTCTTGTAGTCATCAGTCTTTCTCTGCTGAGACTGGGACTGAACCGAAGTCGACCCCTTACTCGAAGTTCCATCCCATTTCCGTTTGTTGTCACTAGAAGTACCAGAAGTAGTTGCAGCACCTATGCGTTTTGGTAACTTGTTCTGCTCCACAGCCTGGTCCGTGAGACGGTGAGCCAACTGAACAACTTGCTGGTAGGTGGCGAGGTTTGCTGAAGTCACATGACTTTGGATTTCTGGCACCAAGCCTTGGAGAAATAGTTCGATGCGTTTGATGGGAGGATCCACCATAGTAGGACACATAATTGCCAGTTCATTCGATCTCTTCACATAAGCTTCAATTTCGGACCCCGTCATCTTGAGGTTGAAGAACTCCACTTCCAGTTTGTGAATCTCATCACGACTGCAGTATTCCTCCTTGATCATTTCCTTAAAAGTTTCCCATGGGGTGGCGTTGGCAGCAACCAACCCCAGCATTTGAACTTGAGCGTTACACCACGTGAGGGCTAAACCCTCGAGAGTACCGGTAGCATACTTCACCCTGCGCGCCTCAGGGCATTCACACATTTCAAACACAGATTCTAGTTTCTCAAACCAGTGGAGGAGACCTACTGCTCCTTCAGCGCCGCTAAAAGTAGTTGGTCGGCAGTCCATGAAAGTCTTAAAAGTGCACACGGGTGGCTGAGCATGCTGACCTATCGTGGGTGAAAGAAAAGACAGAGTTTAACACAAAGGTTGGTTTACGAGAGTAGGATTCTAAAGATCCTAGAATGAGTTCGGACTGCAGGATATACCTCCTGCGTGTGCAGCTGCAAGCGCTGCGGCCAGTCGTTCGTTGATCAGAGCCGTCAACTGGGCTTGTGTCAGGTTAACGCGTCCAGACATGATCTTCATATTAAGAAGAACGTGAGTGAGGGGGGGGGGTTCGCGAAAATGCGATGACAGAAGTGAGTAAGCACAAACGTGTTCAAGCAACAATAGTTATACTAACCAAGCATACCATGAGCAATGTACTATGTATCTAACAAGTAGGCAATACATACACAGATCATATCACCTAGAATGTCGAGCCTTGCATGTGGAGTGAAGCGTCGTTGTGGATCGTAGAGCACTGTACAGGTTATAGTCTGATTTTAATAAAACTTTTCCCTTATTAAAACCAAGTTCACTATAACCAATGGCTCTGATACCAATCTGTCACACCCCCAAAATCCACCTGCGGAGTACTACCGCTTGGAGGCGTGACTGACCAGGATCCAGCCACCAATCATATTGAACAAGCATATAAGTGGTTATAAAAGTTCAACCAATACAATTGGTGTTCAAACAAAACATAGTTCAATTAGCAAGCGGAAGCATAAGTCTTAAAACCAAAACATAAGTTAATTGTTTCAAAGTTTAACATGGCACACAGCCGTCCATGTCCCACAACGACTCTCTTCCATGCAAGCTCCAGTTGAGTACCTATTGTCCTGCAAAGCATGTAGTAACGAGTCAACAACAAGTTGAGTGAGTTCACGGTTGGGTGTTCGTTTTAAGTTGTTTCAAAAACAGTTTCCTTTATCTGGCATCCTGCCGTGGGGGTTACCCCATAGTTAAAAACGTGACTTGTTTATTCCCGGTTACTCTGGCAATCCAGCCGTGGGGGCTACCCCGTGTTAGTTATCTGGCATTTCGGCCGTGGGGGCTACCCCATGTATACACTAGACTCGTTACCATATCGACTGCTGACTGTAGTCATGTTTAAGTGCCCTGAAACTGTCAATGTCTATCATCATTGACGTGCCCCAGATCCATTAGTTCACGCCCGTCCTCTGCGGCACGGTGTGAGGTTTGTCAGACCTAAATAGCGCTATCTAACTAATGACCCGCTCGCCATTGGCCCGGCGATTAAGTCGATACAAAAAGGAGGGACTTCGTGATAGAGTTTTGGTCTGGTACGAGTTATCTGTCCATGAGGACGAGGAATTACATTCCTGAACCAATGCTGTCCTACCCAAGGAGGACGAGGAACCCATGTTCCTTAACCCCAATTCCCGACCCCTGGGAATCCCATGCTTTGTAGAGGGTGTGAACTCACCTTGGTTTGCTCGGCAGATACACAGAAAAGTCAATCAAGCAATATTGTGGTCACTCACGTCCTATCATAGTCGTATCATACAAATCAGGTTCGTAATCAAGTAGCACACGTATGTTTCTAGCACATTGCATTCAAGTATCATTCATAGCAGCCCAAACAACATAACAGAAACGTATAGGGTCCATGCCTTAGGCCCAAAAGTCCGGCCCAATCACTTAAGTCCGAAACGGGGTACAAGTCCAAACAGCGAGCACATGTGTGTGGTCTCGAGTCGAGACTGTGCGGTCTCTAGTCGAGACTGTGCGGTCTCGAGGTGTAGCGTACAAGTTCTCGAGTCGCAAATCTGAGGGGGTCTCGGGTCATGCATGTTCTGGTCTCGAGTCGCAACCGGACTCGTAATCGTGGTTTCGAGTCATGATGTGTGTGTCGATGAAGCATGGTCTCGAGTCGAGACTAGGGGCTCTCGACTCGCAACCTTGTGTCGAAACCGTGATCTCGAGTTGACATATGGTGATCTCGAGTCGAGACCGAAGGTCTCGACTGGACATCAGCTGATTCTGCACAGTGTACTATCCAATGGAAAACCGATTTCATGTAACAGTTTGTACTATCCACTTAAACATGTTTCCTTGTCTAATTACTAACCAAAATGGATCAAACAATCAGATTTCAAATATTCAGGCCACATTCATATCATATTCATCATGTTCTTCATATGTTCATCATGTTCATCAAATATTCATAGCACAAACAACTCTTATTCAAACATCACTTTGCATTTTACGGACAAGAGTTATAATACCTAAACTAGATATCAAGCTCATCTTGCAAACAAAACATCTATTCTATAATCCTCATGAATCGGATGATCATCATTATTCTTTTATCATCAAAAATCTATACCTTTATTAAGGAGGTCATGTTCATAATAAGTGTTGTAACTAAACATGTATCATTTAACCACCAAGAGTTCATTAAATCCACAAACACCTTTGTCATATTCAAACAATAGTTATGGTGCATATCATCACATAATCAATACCCTAATCATGTATGAGACTTAACAAGCAAACATATTATCATATGATTTCATCATACATAACTATCAACCGAAACATATCATCTTCAACCGAAATATCACACATAACATAAGTCACTAACCGGTTAGGTTTTCAAGGGGGGTCTTTAAGCTTGAACCGTGAGCTTTTGCGTTACCGGTTGGATCCGAGAGAAGGGTGAAAGGGGAGGTGATGTTTGATCCTTAGGGTTTAATGGTTTCTAGAGAGAGAGTGTGTAGGAGGAGGTGTGGGAGTGAGTGTGTTGTCCAAAAGAAATGGCAACATGGCTATCCACCAAGTTTATATATCCGTTCCAAGTAGTGCACCCTAATGGGCTTTCGAATAGGCTAAGGGGTGTGTGGCCCAATCCGGCCCAACTGTTACTGTTCACTCGAGACCGCATGGTCTCGAGTCGGGTCCTTGTTGTCTCGGTTTGTATACATACACGCATACATACAAGTATAACACATAAACATAACACGTAACCACATAGGATGTTCACATATATCATTACACCAATACGTCAACTAGTCAATCAAATGTTTCAAGTAGGTTACACTAAGATACACGAAAGGTTCTAAATTTCGAGTTGTCACATCATCCCCAAGTTGAAAGAAATTTCGTCCCGAAATTTGGTAAGCACTCACTGAGGAAGCTAGTTAAGTTGTATGGTTTTCCCGGTTTCCCTGGGGTGTCACAAAATCACTATATGATATATATGTACTGTTTTGTCTTATTGTTTTTTTTACGTTATCGCTTCTTAATGCTGTTTTCTTTTAACAATATATTTTTGTTTATAGATTGGATTGGTTATGTGGAAGTATGTTTCAATCTAGAGGATAGAACAAAGAAGGATGGGAGCAAGGGCAAGAGGCTTAATCTTAGAGTTGAAGACCTTGAGTGAGTTCTTTTTATCAAGTTGTTGCATTTTGACGTTTAAAGCATGACAAGGTTGGTTGATGTTATTATGTTAATATTTTAGAGGTCAAAAGTGTCCGGTTACTTTGTAGGATGCTTTTGCTATTGACATGTTTGCTTACACGCTTTTGCTTTGTGGGATGTTTTATGTTAATATCTGAGAAAGAACAAGAAATTTGAGTGGACTGAAAAGCATGAGAATCCTCTCAAGGCCCTTAAGGATTACCTATCCTCAGCCCCAGCATTAATGAAACCAGAAAAAGGGGATATATTATCCTTATATTTGGCAGTCTCTTATAAGGCAGTAAGTGCAGTCCTTGTTAAGGATCATGAAGGTACACAACATGCTGTATATTAAGTAAGTAAAAGTTTGCTTGATGCTGAATCCAGGTATTCTCATTTAGAAAAAATTATCCTTGCTTTAATTATGGCATCTACTAAACTACGCCATTATTTTGAAACTCATGCTATTATTGTTAAAACTAACTTTCCAATCAAGAATGTTCTCAGGAAACCTGAAATGTCAGGAAGAATGGCAAAATGGGCAGTCAAGCTTAGTGCTTATGATATCAGATATGAACCAAGAACTGCCATTAAATCTCAGGCCTTGGCTGACTTTGTGGCTGATTTCAGTAGTGATCTACAAAGGGAAGCTGAATTGGAAGTTCAACAGCTTGAAGAGACTAAGGATCCTTGGATACTCTTCACAGATGGAGCCTCTAATTTCAAAGGAACTGGACTAGGCATACTACTAAAATCGCCACATGGGGACATAATACCCCACTCAATTGCTTGTGAGTTTCAAACTACTAACAATGAGGCAGAATATGAAGCCTTAATAGCTGGTTTGCAAATTGCTAAGCATATTAGGATCAGGTATCTTGAGGTACATGTAGATTCTTTATTAATTACTAACCACTTTAATGGTTCTTATGCTGTTAAAGGTGAAAGACTAATCAAATATCTTGAGATAATCAAGAAATTGGCAGATTCTTTTGCTTCTTTTAGTTTGACACAGGTACCTATGGAAGAAAATGCAGAAGCTGATGCTTTAGCCAACCTTGGATCATCATTGAAGATCCCAGAGGATATTAAAATTCCCATTATCCACATTTTGGCTCCTGCTATTGAGGATCACACAGCTATGGAAATAGTGGAGGATTCGGCAATCATACCTAGTGATGGTGCACAGTCACATTCACGATCCTGGATCCTTCCATTCCTAAGATATATACAACATGGAGAGATCCCTACCGGAGAAAATCCTAGAGCTTTCAAAGTCAAGGTATCTCAATTTACAATACTAAATAACATGTTATATAAACGATCTCTTGCAGGTCCATATCTAAGGTGCATCGAGGATCCAGAAATCCAGGAATTTCTTAAGGATTTTCATGAAGGAGATTGTGGAAACCACACTGGGGGCAGAGCATTGTTCTCAAGGATCCTTAGGATACTATTGGCCTACTAAGAAGAAGGATGATGTGGATTATGCAAAGAAATGTGATGCTTTTCAAAGACATAGCGATATCCTTCATCAACCAGCAGAGCTCCTACATCATATATCCTCTTCTTAGCCATTCATGAGATGGAAAGTAGATATAGTTGGCAAACTTCCAAAAGCCCCAGGAGGAAAAGTGTTTATGCTTGCTATGACTGATTACTTTTCCAAATGGATAGAAGCTGAAGCCTTTGCACAAGTCAGAGAAAAGGAAGTTATATCCTTTATTAAAAGAAACATTATTACCAGATTTGGTATACCTTCTGAAATTGTTTGTGATAATGTATCCCAATTTATTGGGAGTAGAACTACTAACTTTTGTGACAGTTAGGGGATTAAGATGATAACATCAACACCAGTCCACCCACAAGCTAATGGTCAAGCAGAATCATCCAACAAGATCATCATCAACAACTTGAAGAAGAAGCTTGGATCCAAGAAAGGAAAATGGGCAGAAGAGCTACCTTATGTGTTATGGGCTGATAGAACAACTCCCAAGAATACTACTGGTCAGATTCCATTCTCCTTAGTGTTTGGAGCTGAATCAGTGATCCCTACAGAGATGGTAGTCCCTACTGCAAGAACAAGCATCCGTGATCCTGAAGGAAATGCTGAAAACTTGGATCAAGACTTGGATACCATAGAAGAACTCAGGGATTTGGCAAGGATAAGATTGGCTAGTTATCAACAAAGGATGGCTGGAGCTTATAACAAGAATGTCAGGATCAGAAAGTTTCAAGTTGGTGACATGGTGTTGAGGAAAGCATTCCAAAATACCACAAATCCAGCTGATGGCAAGTTAGCACCAAAGTGGGAAGGCCCCTATCTTATTGAAGCAGAGGCAGGAAAGGGGGCATACCGTTTGTTAACAATGGAAGGTGATTTGTTACCAAGAGCTTGGAATGCTGTCCATTTGAAGAGATACTTCATGTAAGAAGGATCTAGGATCCTTAGTCATCCTCATATCTGGTATACATAGAGGATCCTTAAAGGATTTTTGATCCTCACTCTGGTAATGATTTGATTCTAATTTATCTAATCCTTTACTTTATTTGATTACAAGGAGAACGATCCAGGATCCTTTATCCTTTTTCATTAAATTATGAGTTTTGTAGAAGTGGGTGCATCTTTGACAAAGGATCAAGTATCCATAGAAGTCTCCTAAGTTTTATGGGCTTGTCCCTAGTTTTATGGGTTTATCCCCAGTTTTTGGGCTTGTCCCCAGTTTATGGTATCTATTACCTCCTACGAATCAGGTTCTTACGCCTTCGCTAGTAGCGCACGATTATCCTGGTGTAGTTAAAGGCAATGGGACCAGTACCCGCTTTAGGGGCTGACAATTTCATTGTACTGGCTGTATTTAGGATCCTAAGTATAATGGTAGACGTACCATACATCCGTTCCTAAGGTTTCTAATGTTTTCACGTTAGCTAAGGTTTTGGCGTCTTCATGTCACTAAGTTTGGATAGTCGCCAGTAAGGGCCATACTCCAGTTTACACAAGATCCTTTGGGCTTGTCCCCAGTTTTTTGGGCTTGACCCCAGTTATTTGGGCTTGTCCCCAGTTTATTGGGCTTGGCCCCAGATTGTTGGGCTTGTCCCCAGATACTAATTCTTTCTTTTACAGATTGGCTTAGTCCCAAGTTATGTCTTATTTCAGGATTCCAAAGTTAAACAGTTAAGGATCCTGGATCCGAACTTTCTACAAGGGTTTGTCTTATGATTGTTACAATTGTATGCATTAAGGATATAGGATCCTAACTTGGATTCTCTGGTATGATCCTTATTTACTTTAATTTTATTCTTGGTTTATCAATCATACCCTATTCTTTGACAACAGGATATATGATCCCAAAATTACCTCACTTTTTAAACTTTCGATTATAGGATATTTGATCCTTGATCATATCCTAATTTTTTTTGACATAAACTGATTTTTATACCTTCACTAATGACTTGTAAATCTAAAAAGTTGTACAATAACAATTGAAAGGTATATATACACAATGTGAACAACACAAGATAGCCAAAAGTTAAAGGTTATATTTATTTCTCAAAGTTAAACCCTTTAAAGGTTGTCAAAATTACCAACCCCGAGCATCTACCAGCAATACGTGGCCCGTCCACTGGGGTAGGTAAAGGGTGTCCATATTAACAAGTCTTAAAGTGCAGGAAAGTAAAGACGGCAGGATAATAGTGGCTTCATCCCCCAAATAGAGGATCCCTCCACCAACTATCATCCTACCTATTGTTCCAAGGATCACTGATCCTTAACCCTAATAGCTATTGTTTAGTTATTACAGACCACAATTGTTCAACATCAAAACACCATCAAATAAAAACCACAAAACCATAAAAAAATGGACTCCGACAGCGTCTAGATATATCCATCATCGCCCATTGCTGCAGCCTAAACCTTCGCTGCATCCTCACCACCTTTACCAGCTGCCTCCTCCACAGGATCCTTAACCCCATGCTACCGGCTTCAATTGCCAAGACCTCCTCAGCTTCATCCTCATCGTCCAGCTCAGCCAACCTCTGCCTCCAAGCCTCTTAGTCCCAGGCAGACCTATCAACGGCAGGACCCTCAGCCTCCTTAGCCATTTGCAACTTAATCTTCAGCATAGCAATAGTGGCAGAAAGCTTAGCCCCTTCCATGACCTCTGCCTTCTCCTGCTGGGTTGTGATCTGAGCCAGGACCAGTTCCTTTTGTAGCAGGTTGATATCCTTCTCAAGGGAAGAAATCTTCTTGTCTTTGGCCAGGAATATCTGCTGGAAGTCCAGTTTTTCTGCACAGCCTCTGCCAGATGTTGATCAAGGAGCATTTGGATCTTGGCAAATTTCTACACAAAGAAAATTAATGATCAGGATCCTATATCCTCAGAAAGGAAAGTTCAGACCCAAGGATACCGGATCATTACCTCGGAGACGTATTCCTCAAACTGATGTTGGATGAGAGGGAGGCCTTCAGTGGGCTCAACGGTCTTTCTCTTTTTGGCACCCTTACCCCTTGTGCTCATGCCCTTAGGATTCGGGATGCTTGGGCTTGCAGCCAGCTCCTTCTTGAGGGACCTTAAGGAGGCATATTCATTAAGATCACTTACGCTGAACCTGGAAGCAGACTTGAGGATTTGTCAGCACCTACAAGTACAAAACACAGATAAGTATTCATACCTTATATTTATTTAAACATTTATTTACACATAGATATGGATACTTACTTGACATTGTGTAGGAACCGGAGGAGATTTCTTGAGAATCCTTTGTTTTAGCTTGAAATGTTCTTATAGCAGGATCAAGCTTCCAGAAAGCAGCAATCCTTTCTTTTGTAACAGGAGATTCTTGAATGTGAGAGAGTGAGATAGCTGCACAACAGAAACAAAAAGAAGGATCAGTTATCCTTAACAGAAAAAGAATCCTACTATGGTCTTGGTCCAAGGATCCCATATCCTACCCTGGGTGATCCACTTTTTGGGGAGGTCATTCCCATTCGGGATGGAGTCCCTCCTTACAAAGAAGAACTGGTTTCTCCAGTTGGAATCATTTTTGGTGGTTTTCAGAATTGGATGAGCGTGACCAGGTTTGTGCTTGAAAAGAAAACGGTGAGAACCATGGTTGACAATATTGTACAACTGACTCAATTCAGACACCCCTATTTCAACACCCTCCTGCTCAATGATGTTTTCAAGTGTGTAAAAGACTCTCCACATCATCGGCATGGCTTGTATATAGCACATACCGATGAGTGTGAAGAATGCTTGTGTTAGAGCAGGAAAAGGATAATTGAACCCTATCAGAAAAGGGGTTGCCAGAAAAGTGATCCAGGCATCAGAGACGCAGTCACTCTTCATTTAAGAGTCGAATGATCTAAAGACGGTTCATGCCGGGAAGCAATGACGTAACCGATCAATTTCGGGATCGGTGAAACGACAAAGTTCCAGTGAAGGATTTTTGGTTACGCCCTGGCTCTTCAGGGGGCTCTCCTTCTTAGGATCCTTAGCAGGGGAGGATTGGAGATTCATCTTGGCCATGGGATTTTGAAGAAGCAGAGAATCGGAAGAAGAAAATTTAGAGAGAAGGAAATAGAGATACCTGTTGAGGTCTTCGAATGAAGATTTAAAGGAAGAAAGTCTCGAATTTAAATGCAAAATATCATTCCTATCTCTATCCTATTTATAATCATTGTTTGTTGCAGGGATGACCCTCGCTGACATCAGCCTCGCAATGGCTATATCTCCAAGTAACGGCTAGTCCGAAAATCATTCAAACATGACTATCTAATTGGATATCAACTAGTCATGTTTGGGGGCAATTGTTAGGGATAGAATTTTATAGCCTATGGATCATGGATCCTCAAGTGTAGCATGGATCACGGATCCTCAGTTTAGTTTGAATTAAGGATCCACAGGAGACGCTACGGGAATAAGGATCCAGGATCCTCGTTATTATTCTAACTTAACAATTGTTTCCATCACCTTTTGGCTTGTTTTGCAGGTATGTTTCGAAGAAGACTTATTCCACGCGAGATTCCAGGGGAATATGCTCTATATTTTCAACATGTGCACGAGCTAGTGACCGTTAGTGGTGATCGTGGGTGATGGGCTGATTTTTCAGATAGTTAGTTAGGATATTTTTAGCTAAGAATAAAGGGGTATTGAGCTTATTTTTAGAAACACGTTTTGCACTTTGGTTTACGTACAACACTTCTGCTACTCTCTTTCTCGAACACACACACTAGAACTCATTGTATCAAGCTCAATACTTCCGAAGTTGTAAACTTGTTTATTCAATATACTTGATAGTGATAGTTTTCACTATCCGAGGTTTTTTGTGCCGGAGATCATACATTGATCAAGGGCTTTTTCTTCGTATAAATCCTTGTGTTCAACATTCATTTCATACACTCATTGTTCATACACTTGATTATTTAGCTAAGCATCACACCTCACAAAATCAGATTTGGTTGCATTATCCTTTTGTGATTTTTGACCAAAACACTTTGGCGCCCACCGTGGGGCAATTGGTGCTTCAATTATGAGAAATTTTGTTCATTTCATTCATTTCTATTCATTATCTTCAACTACATGGCTTCTCAAGCGAAAACACTTCAAGTTCCATGCCGACGATCACCTCTTCACATGGCATCCCACCTTTGCCTCCTGCACCTTCTGGATCTCAGAAGAATGCTGAGAATGCTGCGAAGAAACAAACCCCCATTTTCTCAAAGCCAACTACTGCTGCTTCTTCTGGTCCTACTAACAATGATCTTTATTCTTTGATTTTGCAGATGAAGGATTACATGCAACAGCAGGACAGAACTAATGACAGGATCCTTCGAGAGATTGATGAAATCAAGAAATTGAAGAGATCAGCAGAGGATCACTCTCCATTGATGACTAGATCACTGAATTTTGATTCTCCAGTCATAACTACCCAGCACTCCACAGCATCAGGCATTCAATACCAGGGTGGATCATCGAGTATACGCTATGGATCATCGGCAATGACACAGGCTCAAGGATCCTACTTCCAGCCTTTAGGATCCTCTCTTCAGCCTCAAGGATCCTCCTTCCAGCATCAAGGATCCTTCTCTAGTTCAGGAGGATACATGGGCATGCAGACCACCCAGGGATCCTACTCTCAGTATCTAGGATCCTCATCTCAGCCTCGCAGATCCATGGATTATCTTCCAAGACCCCCAGCTTCGGTGTATCAAGGATCCAACATCTTTCAGGATCAAGGATCCTTAAGGAGTGTACAACCCAGAAGTTCAGAGATTCATTTGGGGAGACTTCATACCCATGCAAACTATTGCTTCGTCTGGTCCCTCAATCATGCCAGAATCACATCAATATGGATTCACATCAGGAATTCCACACTTGAATCCATCAGGAGGTAACACTTTAAATACTACTTATAATACTAACCATGGCTTTGTGCAGGATACAGGAATCAACCAAGCTATGGCTAGAGAGTTACAAAAGCTCAAGGATATAATATCCAGTGTTCCAGGAGTGGTTAAACCCATTCCTGAGATTCCGGATGGGTGTCACAGGATATCTCGTTTTGCACCACCTATTTGTGATGCAGAGATACCAAAGATGTTTCAAACACCAAACATGAAGCTTTATGATGGCTCAACTGCTCCGGAAGAGCATGTAGCTCAATACAGGGAGATAATGGAAATCAACCCCATTCCTGAAAGGTTGAAAGAAGCATGTCTATGCAAGGGTTTTGGATTCACACTTACAGGATCAGCTTTTAAATGGCTGCTAAGTCTTCCCCCTTACTCTATTACTTCATTTGCTAATCTAGTTAATTTATTTAATAGCCAATTCTCTTGTAGTAGGAGATTTGAACGATTAACTAGTGATCTATATAGGGTAACACAAGGTCAAAATGAATCACTTAGGGATTATATAACTAAATTCGGTAGAGAATCCTTAGAAATTTCTAATTTGGATATTGCTACAACTGTAGAAGCTTTCAAAATGGGTTTACTTAAGGATTCACAGTTCTATGATGATCTTGTCATGACCCCTTGCAGGAACCTTGATGAAGTAAGAACCAGGGCCCTTAGATTCATCTGATTAGAGGATGATAAAAGGATCCAAGAAAGACTGTCAGGATCCTCAAAGTAGGAAAAGCAAGGATCCTATTTCAGGAACAACAAATCTAAATCATACAACAAGTCTGATAATCAAAATGTGCATGCAGTGGAGCAAGAAGAGGATGATGAAGATTATCCACCCATTTCTGAATATTGCTTTACTGTTGATAATAATGAACTAATCCTTGCCATGCAGAATTTAGGTGAAAAAGCTAGATGGCCTAGAAAGAATGATAAGCCAGATGCTACAAAAGACAAATCCAAATGGTGTACATATCATGAAGATTTCGGTCATCTCACTAATGAATGCATAGCACTCAGGAAAGAGATTGGTTATTTGTTAAGCAAAGGGCATTTGAAGGAGCTATTTGGAAGGAAAAAGTTGAGGATCCAGGATCCTGAAAAGATTCTAGAAAGAGCTCCTGCTCCCCCTGCTGATGCACAAATTATCAACTTCATATATGGTGAGTCAGACATATGTGGTACTTCCTTTTCAGCAGCCAAGAGACATGCTAAAGAGACAAAGATGGATAATGGGGATAGACCCATTCGAACCTCGATCCTTACACAGGAGAAAGTTATATCCTTTGATGAGGATGATCGTGTGGATATTCAGGATCTTCATCATGATGGTCTTGTTATTACTTTGTTTATATCTAACCATTTTGTTCGCAGGATTCTCATAGATGGAGGGAGTTCAGTGAACATCATTCAGCTTGATGTCCTCAAGAAAATGAATATTCCTGAATCAGAAATCATCCCAAGATCATCGGTTCTTGTAGGATTCAGTGGAGAAACCAAGAACACATTGGGGGACATTAAACTTCCCATTTACATAGAGGGAGTTAATTCTTTTCAAAAATTTTGTGTTATAGATTGCTTATCCTGTTGCAATGTTATCCTTGGCAGGCAATGGATACATGACATGAAAGCAGTCCCATCTACATATCATCAGTGTGTCAAACTCCCTACTCCATGGGGTGTGGTGAAGATAGAAAGTGACCAACAAGAAGCCAAAAATTGTTACACTTCATCAATGAAACCAGTCTCAAGACATAGTGAGCAATAGCAATTAAAGTATCCTCCAAGAGATGTCCTGGAGGCAAGAGAACAAGATGTCAAAGATATCCTGATGGATCCTCAGGATCCTGAGTCCAAAGTTTTTATAGGATCCGGGATCCTCAACAACATTGAACAGGATCTAGTATCATTCCTAAAGAGGAGAAGAACAACCTTTGCCTGGAAGCATGAGGACATGACAGTTATTTCTAAAGATATTATTACTCATAAACTTGGCATTGACAGGTGACGTGATGTCGTGGTCACAATCAAATTTAATCCAAATACAACTAATTAGCTAGCGATAAGTGGGTATCGAACACAGGGAGTTTGTGGAATGTATGTTATCTAAGTGTATATCTAACTTGACTAAATTAATCTAATTGCAAATAAAATAAAATTCAAGAGTTGATTTGATTGGATTGGTTTTAAAACTAAAATTAACTAATTAAATTGCAAGAGAAAAGTTTTGGTTGTAAACAAATTAAAGACAAAGGATCATCCTAGATTTCCAGTTTCAATTGACATTCATGTTATCATTTCACTAGAAAGAACTACATAGACATAGCTCATGTGTGACTACTTGCAGTGATGAAAGGGAACTAAGTACTCAGATTCCTAGAACGTGAGGTTGTTACCCGATGATCAATCAAGCCTTACCCAAACCTAACTATACCCATGATATCTCGATTGCCAACGGCACCAAGAACGTATGGTTTCTAATTAGTTTAACGCAAGAATTAACAAGTTACTAACAAGCAATCACACACCATAACAAACAAACCATAAAGATAAAGATTGTTATTCTAGAAATTAGGAATTCAAACATGAAATGTCTAAAACAAACCTTCAATCCAGGACGATCACAAAGTGTTTAGCCACTCATGGCTCGAATCAACATCATAACAAAAGTATTATCGTTCATCAAGATTAAAGACAATAAAACTAATGATTAAGAAAGTGTTCTTCAAGCCAAAGTCTCCAAAGATGCTCCAATTCGTGTCCCAAGACCAGTAGTAACCGAAAACACATGATTAGACACCATAAATCCCATGAAAATGGCCATTAAATGAAGGAGTTACAAGAAAACATCAGACGGCGCCGTAAGCTACGCCACAGGTCCGTAGCTTATGGCGGTCAACATGTCCCAAAAGTCAGCATGGTGCCGTAAGCTACGCCACAGGGCCGTAGCTTACGGGGAGCAGAAATCCTTTACGGCGGTTACACCCTGTCTTACGGCGGGGAGATGTTTGAAAGGGTTGGGGCCGTAACCTACGGCCAGGTGCCGTAGGCTACGGCACTGAGCCTTGTTTCCTTTTATTTCTTCACCAAATCTTCACCTCTTCCATTCCTTAACTCCACCAACTCCTAGCATCCATCCAAACCACTTAAAACCCGCATTTTGAGCATTTTAGCACCTGCATCATCAAACGTAGAGTGGTTACCAAATTCAAGAAAATAACCGGACAAATTATGGGATTTTATTCTATTTAACGACATTAAGGGTTGTCCTACGGACCACCCATCAACAGGTCATTCAAACCCCATACATCAAAAGAGGAGAAAGTTTGCACCTGAAAGGAATGTCATCATCCAGGAGGAGGTAGATAAACTACTCAGAGGAGGTATAATTAGAGAGGTTAAGTATCCAAGATGGTTAGCCAATGTGGTTGTTGTTCAAAAGAAAAATGGAAAGTTGAGGGTATGTGTCGATTTTACTGATTTAAACAATGCATGTCCCAAGGATCCTTTCCCATTACCCCACATTGACTCCATGGTGGATGCTACCGCGGGTCATGAGTTGTTGACTTTCATGGATGCTTCATCTGGATTCCAACAAATTCAGATGGAACCATCTGATCAAGAGGATACAGCCTTTATGACCCCTACTGGTATCTATTGTTATATTCTATGCCCTTTGGACTAAGAAATGCAGGTGCTACATACCAAAGGCTAGTTAATATGATGTTTAAAGAACAAATTGGACACACAATGGAAGTCTATATAGATGACATGGTGGTTAAGTCCAAGAAAGCTGAGGATCACCTCAAAGATTTGGAGGAAGCATTGATATCCTTGATAAATACAATATGAAATTGAATTCTTCCAAGTGCCACTTTGGTGTAAAAGCTGGCAAGTTTCTAGGCTACATGGTGACGAAAAGAGGCATAGAGGAAACTCCAGAGCAAATCAAGGCGATTGTTAATATTAAGTCTCCTGCCAATGCCAAGGATGTGCAAAGATTGACAGGAAGGATCGCAGCCTTGAACAGGTTCATCTCAAAGTCATCAGAGAAATGCAAAGAATTCTATGACATTCTGAGAAAGAACAAGAAATTTGAGTGGACTGAAAAGCATGAGAATGCTCTCAAGCCCTTAAGGATTACCTATCCTCAGCCCCAGCATTAATGAAACCAGAAAAAGGGGATATATTATCCTTATATTTGGCAGTCTCTTCTAAGGCAGTACGTGCAGTCCTTGTTTAGGATCATGAAGGTACACAACATCCTGTATATTATGTAAGTAAAAGTTTGCTTGATGCTGAATCCATGTATTCTCATTTAGAAAAACTTATCCTTGCTTTAATTATGGCATCTACTAAACTACGCCATTATTTTGAAACTCAAACAATTATTGTTAAAACTTTCCAATCAAGAATGTTCTCAGGAAACCTGAAATGTCAGGAAGAATGGCAAAATGAGCAGTCAAGCTTAGTGCTTATGATATCAGATATGAACCAAGAACTGCCATTAAATCTCAGGCCTTGGCTGACTTTGTGGCTGATTTCAGTAGTGATCTACAAAGGGAAGCTGAATTGGAAGTTCAACAGCTTGAAGAGACTAAGGATCATTGGATACTCTACACTGATGGAGCCTCTAATGTCAAAGGAACTGGACTAGGCATACTACTAAAATCGCCACAGGGGGACATAATACCCCACTCAATTGCTTGTGAGTTTTAAACTACTAACAATGAGGCTGAATATGAAGTCTTAATAGCTGGTTTGCAAATTGCCAAGCATATGAGGATCAGGTATCTTGAGGTACATGTAGATTCTTTATTAATTACTAACCACTTTAATGGTTCTTCTGCTGTTAAAGGTGAAAGACTAATCAAATATCTTGAGATAGTCAAGGAATTGGCAGACTCTTTTGCTTCTTTTAGTTTGACACAGGTACCCAGGGAAGAAAATGCAGAAGCTGATGCTTTAGCCAACCTTGGATCATCATTGAAGATCCCAGAGGATATTAAAATTCCCATTATCCACATTTTGGCTCCTGCTATTGAGGATCACACAACTATGGAATTAGTGGAGGATTCGGCAATCATACCTAGTGATGGTGCACAGTCACATTCAGGATCCTGGATCATTCCAATCCTAAGATATATACAACATGGAGAGATCCTTACCGGAGTAAATCCTAGAGCTTTCAAAGTCAAGGTATCTCAATTTACAATACTAAATAACATGTTATTGTTTTGGTCAAAAATCAGGCTAGGATAATGCAACCAAATCTTATTTAGTGAGGTGTGATGCTTACACTACTAGAAAATTGGCCTAATGCAACTTTTTATTAGCAACCTTTTTCAAATGTGTTGCATTTGACTCTAATGCAACTTTGTTGAACATAAAGGTTGCATTAGAAGATTTAATGCAACCTTTTTCAAAAAAGGTTGCAAAATTATATTGAATTTGCAACCTTTTTGTTAAAAGGTTGCAAATCTTATTAAAAGTTGCAACCTTTTTCTTGAAATGTTGCAAATTTAGTTGAAATTTGCAACTTTTGTTAAAAAAGTTGCATTAGCAAATTTTAAATGCAACTCTCACATAAAAGTCATGTTAATAGATAAATTAATATATGTTCTATAAAAAGAAAAAAAGAATTATTAAAAAAATGGTATAGGAAATATATGATTTTAAAAAAAGGAAAAAAAATAAAAATATGTTATTAAAAGTAAATATAACATTGCAAAGCGAGTTCGATTTATCATCTACTTAGCATTTGTTTTTACATATTGCAAAGCGCGTTCGAAAGAGTTTGATTATTCTGTCAAAGGTAAGTTTCAATAGCTTATAAAAACTCAAAATAAACGTTTTTATCCCAGCTAAGTTTAATCAAACTCTTTCGAAAGGCTTGAGCTCGAATTCAATAAGAACTCAAAATAAACGAAGTTGAGCTCTAGCTGAGTTTGAGTAGCTTAATAAAAGCTCAGTTCGTTTGTAGTCCTATATGGAAATTAGTTGAGCTGGGGCCACATGCTATCGTCTCCATATTAAAATTATTGTTTTGCTAAGTGGCCTTTGGCCCAATGATAGCAAATTAGCAATAGCTCCTCGCAATCCTTTGGGTAGTCTTATTTTTCAGCTCAACTATTGAATATTTCTCTATATGTAATGGCCGTAATGTTTTGTAATGCTTTACCAAATTCCCCACACGCACCCGACATGAAGTAATGGGTCTACCGCTGCAACACACGGTGGACAACCGAACTTAGCGAATGCTTTGCCCCGCTGGCGTAACGCGCGACGTGTAAAAATCTAGTTTTAATTATTTATAAATAATATTAGTTTTAGTATAGCTAAATACAAAATATTTGTTAACATTTTTTATATTTATAAGCATTACATCTAAATCTTCATTTAAAAACTATTTAGATTTCCCCTGTACCCCAAATAATTTATAAATCAGTTTATACAATACTTTTATTTTAGTTTCCCCTGTTCCCCCAAATAATTTAGATTTCCCTCTCATTCTCAATTTTACAATTCCAACTCCCGCATCACCCACCAAAATCGGTGTTCTCTCCCTCAACCTCAACCTTCAACCTGGATCGATCATCTCATCCGCTGGATTATGATCCCTATTCCAGACGGTTGTCTCCTCTGATCGGTTCCCACCACTACACCGCTGATGAGGCGCGGTTGAGTGACTGATGAACCGCCACTGCAGCACAAACGACCCACAAACAACCCGTCATCACTGCTCGACTCCATGTTGTTTCAATCCTCACTACAGCAGTACAGCCAAGTACTTTTTTGCGCTTTCATCAAACTTGCTTTAATTACATTTAGGGTTTGATTAAATTATTATATTTGGTTGTAAATGTAAGTTTTGGGGCAGCTTTTTGTTAGAGTCAAACATTCTAAGAACTTTTCTTATAGTTCATGTTTGGTACAAAATGGAGCAAGTGTTTTGCGTTTTTTATTAGAGTGATGATTTGTTTGACAAGGGTTTTTTCTCCTTGAGTGAAAAATTGGAGTTAAATTGTAAATTTGAGCAATTGAACATATATGCGTGTTCTGTATCATCCCTACATGCTTTTGTAAACCATATTCGCTTGTCTTTAACCACATATTGTCGGCTTCATTGTATTTTGGTAACAGTATAAAGCGCAGAGCTATATGCTAATAATTGAATATGATGTCACGGTAGAAACCCTAATTTCATATATCTGTTTTCATAGGAAATTAATCCCCTATTCATTCAGTTTTGGTATAAACTGGATTCAAAAAGTTGTTCTTGGTTGCATACTTCATCTTTGATAAACAAAATTAAGTCAGATTTGTATCTTCATGATTTATTTACATGTAGAAAGCCAAACTATTGATAGATCAGATTATCTTATTTTTGAATTTATTTTTGTGTAATCTTGTATTAGTCATTTTGTAGGTAATTCCTCCTTTACAAGGTCAAGGAATCGGGAGAATGATTTTTAAAGGATCATAAGGTTGTAAGTTTACTGAATTATAATATTTGTTAAGTTTTAGATACAATGTGACCCAAAAAAAGTCAAAATGTGCTTCTGATTTGCTAATGAAATTTTCACTTGGTTGTAGATTGCTTACATATAAAGATATATATGAAATAGCAGCTCTATGTTATGATCAAGAAATATAAGTTACTGTATTGGTCTTGCAAATAAGATGGTAAAACATGTATACTAACTGAAGTGTGAATTGTCTAAATTTTTCTCAGGTAATTCTTCAGTGACACGTCATCCTCAAGATTTAGCTAAAGGTATTTTGTTGCATTTCCATAGCTTGCCAATGATCTAGATTTTATCTATCATAATCATGCCTGGCAAACCCAACCCGGGAACCTAACTTTGGGTCCATATGGGTCATTTTGATGACCTACCGGGTCCTTCGGGGTATGGGGATATTTGAGAACGGGTTAGAATGGGTTTAATGAAATGACGCAGGTTTGAGAACGGGTCAGAACGGGTTATTCTTAAACTGAGAAAGGGTTGAATGGGTTGAAATAAAGGAACCAAGTTTAAGAACGGGTCAGAAAGTTCAGAACGGGTGATTTCTTATCGCCACGTTACCACGTCAAAAGTCACCACCACGAGCTTCCGGTCACCGCTCACACTTCTGACAGCCGCCGGCGCCACCACTTACCTTGGTCTACCGCCCACCCTGTTGATTTTACAGTGTGTATGTGTATCCGTTTTCATCTACCGTTCTGGTGGCGTTGGTTGCAGGTGTGGCGTTATGAAGATTTGATGAGGGTGGTGGAATGAAATAGCCCTTTTTCACTTTTATAGCCTAAATCGACCTGTTCCGACCCTAACCCGTTTTGATCCGAACCCGTTTTAACCCGCCATCCGGCCTGACCTGACCCGCCCATTTTGCCATGTTTAATCATAATGGACCTCATTGTGGAATTCACCATGATATGTGCCATCAAATGATGAAAATATATCAGTAATTTTTATGTATGTGAATGTGGATTGTGGAATGAAATAGCCCTTTTTCACTTTTATAGCCTAAATATTTATACCAAATCAAGATACCGATCTATTTTCACTACATATATATTTAAGTATGTTAACAACTATTTTGTAATCATGGAAGGCGAATGTAGAAAAGCTAATGAAGTTGGCTGGTGTTGTTCGAACCGATGGGAAGGTTAGTGTTAGAAGGTTAATTTTGTGTTTATATTTCTTCTCCTGAAATTATATGAGCATCAAATATTTTTTTTGTTGGTTTTCACTCTGCAGAATGGGTGAAACTATGTAGCAAAGGAAAGGAAAATAATTGAAATGAAAACAGAGAAACGATAAAGCATTGTGAGGTTAATACAAAACCTTTTTTTCTTAGTATTTGACTAGTAGCAAAAGGGTGCTAGTTATTATTTTATTTAATTCTATTCTTATTAACTTATGTTTTTTAAACAAAACCTATAGAAACGACAAATATTTTTTTATTATTTTTTAAACAAAACCTATAGAGACGACCTGTTGTCTCTGTAGGTGAAAATATATATTTTTATCTTTTTAAATTAAAAACTATAGAGACGATATGTCATCTCTATAGGGCTTAAAAATATTTAAATAAATGTTTTTTATTTAGTAACTATTATTAATTTGTTTTTTAATTATTTTTTATCGTAGACTTGTAGAGAGGACATGTCATCTCTACAAATGCATTTATAGCGACGACACCTATAGGGACGACTTTTGTGACGTATAGGGACAGGTCTATAGAGATAAATCTTATAGAGACGACATGTCGTCTCTATAAGCAAAAGAGACCTATAGAGACGACATGTCCTCCCTACAGACCTTAAAAATTTCGTCTCTATAAGGTTAATTTCTTGTAGTGTCATGAGATGTTATCATTTCATTTTCTTTTGGTCATAAATGTATAATTGGAGCTAATAAAAGTAATCTTTACACATGGACACTTTCTATCTTCTCTTAACACAATCTCCAGCACTAAAGATAGTTTCAAGAAGGTGAACTTGACCTCAAATGAAATTGTGTTTTGCTCATTCTCTAGTTAATATATCTTTGTTTTTCTGTTATTTTTTTAGCAGATGATGATGCTGTTGGATATTTAGACACGAGGATAAGATCTTCTGTGGCTAGGCTCAATGTTGTTACATCTGCTAGTGTGGGCTATCAGGTCATGTTTTTGTTTCTTCATGCAAATTACAATACATATATATTGATGTCTTGGAGTAATAAGAGACCATGACCAGTTATTTTGTGTAGCATCCTTCTAAAAAGTTATTCTAGTAGTCTTTTTGAGGTTTAGAAACGAGGGCTGTACGTTAAGAAAATGTGTAGGCTGTAACTTCAGGCATTCAATCTTTTCATTGTTATTTTTGGTAGAACACTTGTTTATTTGGGCAGAGGCTATGGTTGGAAGTAAGAACGTTTACCAAAATTCTTGTATTATGTAGGAAGTCACACTTGTAGAGCTTGATGGAGACGGAGATTACCATGTGCCCGTTGAACTTGGAGGTAGTGGTGGAATGGTATGCTTAAAATATATTTCTGTGTCTCTGTGTTTTGCATTATGTTTCGCTAGGCAATTATTTTATTTATCAAGTTATTAATTTTATAAGGCTTATTTCAACTAATTTGCATGTTGAAGTTGAGAAAAACTAGTTGTTGGAAATGTGCAAAAGGATTGAAGATGATCATTAAAGAAAAAAAGCCGAGCTTGCAACTATGCGAAAAGAGTTTGCCAGCCAGCGACACAACTTGAAAGCTATGATGCGGAAGGTTATGAAACAAGTAGTTGGAGATCGAGATGAGCAGAATGTTCACTTTTTTTATTATTGTAATTGACTGTAAAGTTATTTAAGTTTCAACAAACATGTTGAAGTACACACTTTGATTATCAATGATATCTTTGTTATTATTGTTTTTGTGTAATTACTATTGAATTTATATCAATTAATAGCAATTGAACTTATGTTGTAAGGTTGCATTTGAGTGAAAAAAAAATGTTGCTTTTGCTATAAAAAAGGTTGCGTTTTTTTCTATTAAAAAATAATAACGGTTGCATTAGGCCTAGAAAAAGGTTGCATTTTTGTAGAAAAAGTTGCGTTTGAGTGTAGAAAATGTTGCATTTTTGTAACTAAAATACAAAAAAAAAAGTTGCATTAGAATGTAAAAAAGGTTGCATACTAAAAAGGTTGCATTTGATTCGTAAATGCAACACTTTAAAAAAAGGTTGCATTTGGTCTTCAAAAGGTTGCATTAGATCTAATGCAACTGCTTCTAATGCAGCCCCCGATAAAAGGTTGCATTAGGCTTAATGCAACCTTTACAAGGCCTAATGCAACTTTTTATCGGGGTTGCATTAGGTTCATTTTCTTGTAGTGTTATATGATTGAACAAATGTACGAATAGTTTGTAAATGAAATGAACAAGGGACCCAAGGATTTATACAAGGAAAAAACCCTTGATCAATATATGATCTCCGGCATAAAAAACCTCGGGTGATGGAAACTACCGATCACCAACTATATTCTATAAGTAAAGGTTACAAATCGGGATGATAACAAGCTTGTTACAAGGATCACTAGTGAGTAAAGAGTGTGTAATCGCCAATAAGTTGTAGAGAGTTGCCGAGAGTGTGTGTGTTGCTAATTGTTCTAACTGTCAAGCTCATTATCCCCTTTAAAAATAGAAATAAACTAAATAACAAACAATCTGCAAATTGTGCTAGCTACCCACGACTTCCATAACGGTCATTCAAGCTATGCACGTGCAGAATATTGGAGCATATTCCCCAAGAATATCGACAAGACCAAGTTCTACTCGTATACTCCTGCAAATCAAGTTCAAACATAATGGAAACAACCGTTAGTATAAGGATAACAATGAGGATCCTGGATCCTTAAACATGCAACGTCTTCTGAGGATCCTTAATTCAAACAGAATTGAGGATCCGTGATCCTTAGGTGATGAAAATCCATCCCTAACAATTGCCCCCAAAATATCATGAATAAAACACAATTTGATGAGTCATATTTTCTGCCTTATCGCTAACAAACTGAATAACGTAAATATAGCCGTTATCATCTGACTAGCCGTTGCAACCCCGACGTCAGGTGACATGACTACCTGCAAATCATCATTATAAATTCAAAGTTAGAGATAAGGATCAAGAGGCATTTAAATTCGTGCGTTACTATCCCTTTAAATCCTCATCCAGAGATCAGAACAGGTATCTCTCTTCTTCCTTCTCTCAGTAATTTCTTATTTTGATCTTTCATTTCTTCAAATTCTTGAAGCCACAATGAAGCTATGATCCTCTCCTGCTAAGGATCCTAGGAAGGATAGTCCCTTGAAAAGCCAAGGGATTATCAAAAATCCTTCTTCTGAACTCTGCCGCTTCACCGACCCGGAGATTGATCGAATCCGCCATTGCTTCCCGGCGGATGCCGTTTTCAAACCTTTCGACCCTTCTGCGAAGAGTGACTGTATCTCCGATACCTGGGTTGCTTTTCCGGCCACCCCCTTCTTGATAGGATTCTCTTATCCTTTCCCTGTTTTCACCCAATCCTTTTTTGCACTCACCGGCATGTGCTACATTCAGGCAATGCCGATGATGTGGAGAGTGCTGTACACCATAGAGAACATCATCAAGCAAGAGGGCATAGAGATAGGAATGTCAGAGTTGGCCAAGTTGTACAATCTTGTTAGGCATGGTTCCCACCGTTTCTTGTTCAAACACAAACCTGGTGATTCTCACCCAATCCTCAAGACCACAAAAAACGATACCCATTGGAAAAACCGTTTCTTTTTTGTTAGGAGGGACTCTATCCCGGACGGGAAAGACCTTCCTAAGAAGTGGACCACCCATGGTAGGATATAGGATCCTTATAGAAGGATCATAGCAGGACCTTTATACTTTTAAGGATAACTGATCCTTATTTCTATTTTTTGCAGCTATCTCACTCTCTCATATCCAAGAAACACCTGCAACAAAGGAAAGGGTTGCTGCTTTTTGGAGCCTCGATCCTGCTGTTAGAACATTTCAAGTTAAAGCAAACGATTCACAGGAAGTATCCTCCGGTTTCTTCACCATGTCAAGTAAGTATTCTAATTTGTGTATGATTAAATGTTTAAATGAAAATAAAACAAGAATACTTATCTGTGTTTTGCATTTGTAGGCGCTGGAAAATCTTCAAAATTAGCCTCTCACTTTAGTGTCAGTGATCTTGATGCATATGCTTCCTCCCGGTCCGGCAAGAAACAACTCTCTGCCAGTCTTAGCATCCCAGTTCCTAAGGGTGCCAGCACAAAGGGCAAGGGTGGAAAGAAGAGGAAAACTGCTGACACTCTTGAAGGCCTGCCTCTCATCCAACATCATTTTGAAGAATACGTCTCTGAGGTAAGGATCCCTGATCCTTAAATCTGATCCTCCCATGCTGAGGATAACAGATCCTGACATGTGCTTCTCTTTTGCAGAAATTTGCTGAGATCCAGATGCTCCTGGACTCATATACTGAAGAGGCTGAGCAAAAGCAACTGGACTTCCAAAAGCTGTACCTAGCAAAGGATCAAAAGATCGCCTCCCTCGAGAATGAAGTCAACCTGGCGAAGAGGGAACTGGTCTTGGCCCACATCACAGCTGATCAGGAGAAGGCTGAAGTGATGGAGGGTGCTAAGCTTTCTGCCACAATAGCGATGCTCAAGATCAAACTTCAGATGGCAAAGGAGGCTGAGGATCCTAACTTTGACAGGACTGCCTGGGACCAGGAAGGCTGGAAGATCAAGTTGGCTGAGCTAGATGATGAGGAGGAGGCTGGAGAGGTTCTGATGATTGAAGCCAGTGGCAATGGCGTGAAGGATCAGGCTGAGGATGCAACAGTTGGTGGTGATGCAGCGAAGGTGTAGGCTGCAACAATGGGCGATGATGGAAATTTCTAGACGTGGCCGGAGCCCATTTTTTATGGTTTGGTAGTTTTTTTTTGTTTGATGATGTTTTGATGATGAACAATGTTGGTCTGTACTTAAACAATATCCTTTAGGTTTAAGGATCACGGATCCTTCAGACAATAGGTAGGATAATAGATGGTGGAGGGATCCTCTGTTTGGGGGATGAAACCACTGTTATCCTGCCGCCCTTTTATTCCTGCACTTTATGAACTGTTAACAAAGGACACTCTTTGCCTACCCCAGCGGACGAGCCACGTTTTGCTGGTAGATGCTTGGGGTAGGCAATTTTGACAACCTTTTAAGGGTTAATGTTTTGATAAATAAATAAAACTCTAATCTTTTGGCTATCTTATGTTGTCCATTGTGTATATATTTACCTTTCAATATTTATGGTACCTTTTCTTTGAATTCACAAGTTAAGAATGAAAATATATTAGATTATGTCAAAAAGTTTATGATATGATCAAGGATCAAATATCCTATAATCGAAAGTTCAAAAAATGGCATAAATTAAGGATCACGTATCCTGTTGTCAAAGAATAAGGGTAACTTAAATAAATCAAGAATAACGTGAAGGTAAATAAGGATCATACCTGAGAATCCAAGTTAGGATGCTAAATCTTTAACACTTATAATCAAGATAACCAACATACAAACCTTAGTAAAAGGTTAGGATCCAGGATCCTTAACTGTTTAGCTTTGGAAAACCTGAAACATATCATAACTTGGGACTAAGCCAATATAAAAGAAGAATTAGTAACTGGGGACAAGCCCAACAATTCTGGGGACAAGCCCAAAAAACTGGGGACAATCCCAAAAAACTGGGGACAAGCCCAAAAAACTAGGGACAAGCCCAAAAAACGGGTGCAAACTGGAGTATGGCCCTCACTGGCGACTGTCCAACTTAGTGACATGAAAATGCCAAAATCGTAGCTAACGTGAAAACGTTAGAAACCTTAGGAACGGATGTATGGTACGTCTACCATTATACGTAGGATCCTAAATACAGCCAGTACAATGAAATTGTCAGCCCCTAAAGCGGGTACCGGTCCCATTGCCTTGAACTGCATCAGGATCATCATGCGCTACTGGCGAAACTGGGGACAGGCCCAAAGACTGGGGATAAACCCAAAAAACTGGGGACAAGCCCAAGAAACTGATGAGACTTCTGTGGATACTTGACCCTTTGTCAAGGGTGCATCAATCTTCTGCAAAACTCAGAACTAAGTGAAAAAAGGATAAAGGATCTAGGATCCTTCTCCTTGTATCAAAGTTAATAAAAGGATTAGATAATTTAGGAACAGATCATTACCAGAATGAGGATCATCTATCCTCTAAGGATCCTTCAAGGATATTGGAAATTAAGACGGCCAAGGATCCTAAATCCTACCTACATGAAGTATCTCTTCAAATGGACAACATTCCAAGCTCTTGGTAGTAAATCACCTTCCATTGTTAGTAATCGATATGCCCCATTTCCTGCCTCAGCTTCAATTAGATAGGGGCCTTCCCACTTTGGTGCCAACTTTCCATCAGCAGGATTTGTGGTATTCTGAAATGCTTTCCTCAACACCATATCACCAACTTGGAACTTTCTGATCTTGACATTCTTATTGTAGGCTCCAGCCATTCTTTGCTGATAACTAGCCATCCTTATCCTTGCCAAATCCCTGAGTTCTTCTATGGTATCCAAGTCTTGAACCAAGTTTTTAGCATTTCCTTCAGGATCACGGATGCTTGTTCTAACAGTAGGAACCACCATCTCTGTAGGGATCACTGATTCTGCTCCAAATACTAAGGAAAATGGAGTTTGGCCAGTAGCATTCTTGGGAGTTGTTCTATCAGTCCATAGCACATAAGGTAACTCTTCTGCCCATTTTCCTTTCTTGGATCCAAGTTTCTTCTTCAAATTGTTGATGATGATCTTGTTGGATGATTCTGCTTGACCATTAGCTTGTGGGTGGACTGGTGTTGATGTTATCATCTTAATCCCCCAGCTGTCACAAAAATTAGTAGTTCTACTCCCAATGAATTGAGATCCATTATCACAAACAATTTCAGAAGGATTACCAAATCTGGTAATAATATTTTTTTTAATAAAGGATATCACTTCTTTTTCTCTAACTTGAGCAAAGGCTTCAGCTTCTATCCACTTGGAAAAGTAATCAGTCATGGCAAGCATAAACACTTTTTCCTCCTCGTGCTCTGGGAAGTTTTCCAACTATATCCATTCCCCATCTCATGAATGGCCAAGAAGAAAATATAGGATGTAGGAGCGCTGCTGGTTGATGAAGGATATTGCTATGTCTTTGACAAGCATCACATTTCTTGGCATAATTCACAGCATCCTTCTTCATAGTAGGCCAATAGTATCCTGTCCTAAGGATCCTTGAGAACAATGCCCTACCCCCAGTGTTATTTCCACAATCTCCTTCATGAAAATCCTTTAGGACTTCTTGAATTTCAGGATCCTCAATGCATCTTAGATATGGACCTGCAAGAGATCGTTTATATAACATGTTATTTAATATTGTAAATTGAGATACCTTGACTTTGAAAGTTCTAGGATTTTCTCCTGTAGGGATCTCTCCATGTTGTATATATCTCATGATTGGAAGGATCCATGATCCTGAATGAAACTGTGCATTATCACTGGGAACGATTGCAGAGTCCTCTTCTATCTCCATAGCTATATGATCCTCAATAGCAGGAGACAAAATATGGATGATAGGAATTTTGATATCCTCTGGAATCTTCAATGATGATCCAAGATTGGCCAATGCATCAGCTTCTGCATTCTCTTCCCTAGGTACCTGTGTCAAACTAAAGAAAACAAAAGAGAGTGCCAATTCCTTGACTATCTCTAGGTATTTGATTAGTCTTTCACCTTTAACAGCGTAGGATCCATTAAAGTGATTAGTAATTAACAATGAATCTACATGTACCTCAAGATACCTGATCCTCATGTGCTTGGCAATTTGCAAACCAGCTATCAAGGCTTTATATTCAGCCTCATTATTAGTAGTTTGAAACTCACAAGCTATTGAGTGGGGTATTATATCCCCCCTGTGGTGATTTTAGTAGTATCCCAAGTCCAGTTCCTTTGAAATTAGAGGCTCCATCTGTAAAGAGTATCCAAGGATCCTTGGTCTCTTCAAGCTGCTGAACTTCTAACTCAGCTTCCCTTTGTAGATCACTACTGAAATCTGCCACAAAGTCAGCCAAGGCTTGAGATTTAATGGCAGTTCTTGGTTCATATCTTATATCATAAGCACTAAGCTTCACTGCCCATTTAGCCATCCTTCCTGACATTTCAGGTTTCCTGAGAACATTCTTAATTGGAAAGTTAGTCTTAACAATGATAGCATGAGTCTCAAAATAATGACGTAATTTAGTAGATGCCATAATTAAAGCAAGGATAAGTTTTTCTAAATGTGAATACCTGGATTCAGCATCAAGCAAACTTTTACTTACATAATATACAGGGTGTTGTATACCTTCATGATCCTTAACAAGGACTGCACTTGCTACTTTAGTAGAGATGGCCAAATATAAGGATAATATATCCCCTTTTTCTGGTTTCATCAAGGCAGGAGCTGAGGATAGGTAATCCTTAAGGGCTTTGAGAGCATTCTCATGATTTTCAGTCCACTCAAATTTCTTGTTCTTTCTCAGAATGTCATAGAATTCCTTGCACTTTTCTGATGACTTTGATATGAACCTGTTCAAGGCTGCGATCCTCCCTGTCAACCTTTGCACATCCTTGGCATTGGCAGGAGATTTTATATTCACAATTGCCTTGATTTGCTCTGGACTCGCCTCAATGCCTCTTTTTGTCACCATGTAGCCTAGGAACTTGCCTGCTTTAACACCAAAATGACACTTGGAAGGATTCAATTTCATGTTGAATTTATCTAGGATATCGAATGCTTCCTCCAAATCTTTAAGGTGATCCTCAGCTCTCTTAGACTTAACCACCATGTCATCTATATAGACTTCCATGGTGTGTCCAATTTGTTCCTTAAACATCATATTGACTAGCCTTTGATAAGTAGCACCTGCATTTCTTAATCTAAATGGCATAGCAATATAACAATAGATACCCATTGGGGTCATAAAGGCTGTATCCTTTTGATCAGATGGTTCCATCTGAATTTGTTGAAATCCAGATGAAGCATCCATAAAGGTCAACAACTCATGACCCGCTGTAGCATCCACCATGGAGTCAATGTGGGGCAATGGGAAAGGATCCTTGGGACATGCCTTGTTTAAATCAGTGAAATCGACACTTACCCTCCACTTTCCGTTTTTCTTTTGAACAACAACCACATTGGCTAACCATCTTGGATACTTAACCTCTCTAATCATACCTGCTCAGAGCAGCTTATCTACCTCCTCCTGGATAATGGCATTCCTCTCAGGTGCAAACTTCCTCCTCTTCTGATGTATGGGTTTGAATGACCTGTCAATGCCAAGCTTATGAGTAATTATATCTTTAAAGATACCTGTCATGTCTTCATGCTTCCAGGAAAAGGTAGTTTTTCTCCTCTTGAGGAAGGATACCAAATCCTGTTCGATGTTGCTGAGGATCCCTGATCCTATGAAGACTTTGGACTCAGGATCATGAGGATCCATAAGGATATCTTTCACATCTTGTTCCCTTGCCTCCAGGACATCTCTTGGAGGATGCTTTAATTTCTATTGCTCCCTTGGTCTTGAGGTTGGCTTCATTGATGAGGTGTAACAATTCTTTGCTTCTTGTTGGTCACTCTCAATCTTCACCACCCCCCATGGACTAGGAAGCTTTTCACACTGATGATATGTAGAAGCAACTGCTTTCATGTCATGTATCCATGGCCTGCCAAGGATAACATTGCAACAGGATAAGCAATCTATAACACAAAACTTCTTAAAAGAATTAAGTCCCTCAATGTAAATGGGAAGCTTAATGTCCCCCAATGTATTCTTAGTTTCTTCACTGAACCCTACAAGAACTGAGGATCTTGGGATGATTTCTGATTCAGGAATATTCATCTTTTTGAGGACATCAAGTTGAATGATGTTCACCGAGCTTCCTCCATCTATTAAGATCATGCGAACAAAATGATTAGATATAAACAAAGTAATAACAAAACCATCGTGATGAGGATCCTGAACATCCACACAATCATCCTCATCAAATGTTATAACTTTTTTCCTGTTTAACAGTAGATGTTCGAATGGGTCTATCCCCATTATCCATTTTGGTCTCCTTTGCATGCCTCTTGGCTGCTGAAAAGGAAGTGCCACATATGTCTTATTCGCCGGATATGAAGTTTATAATTTGTGCATCAGCCAGAGGAGCAGGAGCTCTTTCTGGAACTTTTTCAGGATCCTGGATCCTTGACTTTTTTCTCCCCAATAGCTCCTTCAAATGCCCTTTGCTTAACAAGTAACCAATCTCTTTTCTGAGTGTAATACATTCTTCAGTGAGATGACCAAAATCTTCATGGTATGCACACCATTTGGATTTGTCTTTCGTTGCAGCCGGCTTATCACTTTTTTCTGGGCCATCTTGCTTTTTCACCTAAATTCTGCATTGCAAGGATCAGTTCATTGTTATCAACAGAAAAACAATATTCAGAAATGGGAGGATAATCTTCATCATCCTCTTCCTGTTCTACTGCATGCACGTTCTGATTGTCAGACTTATTATAAGATTTGGACTTGTTGTTCCTGAAGTAGGATCCTTGTTTTTCCTGCTTAGAGGATCCTGTCAATCTTTCTTGGATCCATTTATCATCCTCTAAACGGATGAATCTAAGGGCCCTGGTTCTCACTTCATCAAGATTCCTGCAAGGGTCATGACAAGATCATCATAGAACAATGAATCCTTAAGTAAACCCATTTTGAAGGCTTCTACATCCGTAGCTATATCCAGATTAGGAATATCTAAGGATTCTTTACTAAACTTAGTGATATAATCTCTAAGTGATTCATTTTGACCTTGTGTTACCCTATATAGATCACTAGTTAAACGTTCAAAATTTCTACTACATGAGAATTGGCTATTAAACAGATTAACTAGATTAGCAAATGAAGTAATAGAGTAAGGGGGAAGACTTAGCAGCCATTTAAGAGCTGATCCAGTTAATGTGGATCCAAAACCCTTGCATAAACATGCTTCTTTTAACCTCTCCGGGATGGGATTGATCTCCATCCTTTCTCTGTATTGAGCTACATGTTCTTCTGGATCCGTTGAACCATCATATAGCTTCATGGTTGGTATTTGAAACCTTTTCGGTATCTCTGCATCACAAATAGGTGGTGCAAAATGAGATATCTTGTGGCTTCCATCTGGAATTTCAGGAATGGGCTTAACCACTCTTGGAACGCTGGATATCATATCCTTCAACTTTTGTAATTCTCTGGCCATAGCTTGGTTGATACCTGTTTCCTGCATAAAGCCATGGTTAGTGGTATAAGAATTATTCACAGTGTTACCTCCTGGAGGATTCAGGTTTGGAATTCCGGATGTAAATCCATATTGACGGGATTCTGGTATAATATAATTGAGGGACCAGATGATGCAATGGTCTGCATTGGTATAAAATCTCCCAAATGAATCTCTGAACTTCTGGGTTCTGCACTTCTTAAGGATCCTTGACCCTGAAAAATGCTGGATCCTTGATACACCGAAGTTGGGGGTCTTGGAGGATAATCCATGGATCCGTAAACCTGTGATGAGGATCCTTGAACCTGAGAGGAGGATCCTTGAACCTGAGAGGATCCCTGAACCTGTAAGGAGGATCCTTGAACCTGAGAGGAGGATCCTTGATCTGTTTATGCTCCCACATATCCTCCAGAACTAAAGAAGGATCCTTAAAGCTGAGAGGATCCTTGAGGCTGAGAGGATCCATAAGGCTGAAAGTAGGATCCTTGAGCCTGAGGCATTGCCAACGATCCAAAGCGTAGACTTGACATTCCACCTTGGTATTGAGAGCCTGATGTTGAGGAGTGTTGGGCCGTTATGGCTGGTGAATCAAAATTCAGTGATCTGGGCACCAATGGAGAGTGATCCCCCGCTGATCTCTTCAATTTCTTGATGTCATCAATCTCTCGAAGGATCCTATCATTGGTTTTGTCCTGCTGCTGCATGTAATCCCTCATCTGCAAAATCAAAGAATAAAGATCATTGTTAGAAGGGCCAGAAGTAACAGCAGAAGTTGGTGGTTTTGAGAAAACGGGGCTCTGTTTCTTCGCAGCATTTTCAGCACTCTTCTGGGATCCAAAAGGTGCTAGAGGCAAAGGTGGGATGCCCTGTGAAGAAGTAACTGCCGGCATGGAGCTTGATGTGTTCTTCGCTGAAGAAGCCATGTGGTTGAAAGTAGTGAACCGAAATGATCACAATGAACAAAATTTATCAGAAATGAAGCACCAATTGCCCCAAGGTGGGCGCCAAACTGTTTTGGTAAAAAATCAGGCTAGGATAATGCAACCAAATCTTATTTAGTGAGGTGTGATGCTTATATGATTGAACAAATGTATGAATAGTTTGTAAATGAAATGAACAAGGGACACAATGATTTATACGAGGAAAAAGCCCTTGATCAATATATGATCTCCGGCATAAAAAACCTCGGGTGATGGAAACTACCGATCACCAACTATATTCAACAAGTAAAGGTTACAAATCGGGATGATAACAAGCTTGTTACAAGGATCACTAGTGAGTAAAGAGTGTGTAATCGCCAATAAGTTGTAGAGAGTTGCCGAGAGTGTGTGTGTGTTGCTAATTGTTCTAACTATCAAGCTCGTTATCCCCTTTAAAAATAGAAATAAACTAAATAACAAACAATCCGCAAATTGTGCTAGCTACCCACGACTTCCATAACGGTCATTCAAGCTATGCACGTGCAGAATATTGGAGCATATTCCCCAAGAATATCGGCAAGACCAAGTTCTACTCGTATACTCCTGCAAATCAAGTTCAAACATAGTGGAAACAACCGTTAGTATAAGGATAACAATGAGGATCCTGGATCATTAAACATGCAACGTCTTCCAAGGATCCTTAATTCAAACAGAATTGAGGATCCGTGATCCTGGCTGCACTTGAGGATCCGTGATCCTTAGGTGATGAAAATCCATCCCTAACAGTTATATAAATGATCTCTTGCAGGTCCATATCTAAGGTGCATCGAGGATCCAGAAATCCAGGAAGTTCTTAAGGATTTTCATGAAGGAGATTGTGGAAACCACACTGGGGGCAGAGCACTGTTCTCAAGGATCCTTAGGACATGATACTATTGGCCTACTATGATGAAGGATGTTGTGGATTATGCAAAGAAATGTGATGCTTGTCAAAGACATAGCAATATCCTTCATCAACCAGCAGAGCTCCTACATCATATATCCTCTTCTTGGCCATTCATGAGATGGGGAATGGATATAGTTGGCAAACTTCCAAAAGCACTAGGAGGAAAAGTGTTTATGCTTGCTATGACTGATTACTTTTCCAAATGGATAGAAGCTGAAGCCTTTGCACAAGTCAGAGAAAAGGAAGTTATATCCTTTATTAAAAGAAACATTATTACCAGATTTGGTATACCTTCTGAAATTGTTGGTGATAATGGATCCCAATTTATTGGGAGTAGAACTACTAACTTTTGTGACAGTTGGGGGATTAAGATGATAACATCAACACCAGTCCACCCACAAGCTAATGGTCAAGCAAAATCATCCAACAAGATCATCATCAACAACTTGAAGAAGAAGCTTGGATCCAAGAAAGGAAAATGGGCAGAAGAGCTACCTTATGTGTTATGGGCTGATAGAACAACTCCCAAGAATGCTACTGGTCAGACTCCATTCTCCTTAGTGTTTGGAGCTGAATCAGTGATCCCTACAGAGATGGTAGTCCCTACTGCAAGAACAAGCATCCGTGATCCTGAAGGAAATGCTGAAAACTTGGTTCAAGACTTGGATACCATAGAAGAACTCAGGGATTTGGCAAGGATAGGATTGGCTAGATATCAACAAAGGATGGTTGGAGCTTATAACAAGAATGTCAGGATCAGAAAGTTTCAAGTTGGTGACATGGTGTTGAGGAAAGCATTCCAAAATACCACAATTCCTGCTGATGGCAAGTTAGCACCAAAGTGGGAAGGCCCCTATTTTATTGAAGCTGAGGCAGGAAAGGGGTCATACCGTATGTTAACAATGGAAGGTGATTTGTTACCAAGAGCTTGGAATGCTGTCCATTTGAAGAGATACTTCATGTAAGAAGGATCTAAGATCCTAAGTCATCCTCATATCTGGTATACATAAAGGATCCTTAGAGGATTTTTGATCCTCACTCTGGTAATGATTTGATTCTAATTTATCTAATCCTTTAGTTTATTTGATTACAAGGAGAAGGATCCAGGATCCTTTATCCTTTTTCACTAAGTTATGAGTTTTGCAGAAGTGGGTGCATCTTTGACAAAGGATCAAGTATCCACAGAAGTCTCTTAAGTTTTATGGGCTTGTCCCCAGTTTTATGGGTTTATCCCCAGTTTTTGGGCTTGTCCCCAGTTTAAGGTATCTATTACCTCCTACGAATCAGGTTCTTACACCTTCGCCAGTAGCGCACGATTATCCTGGTGCAGTTAAAGGCAATGGGACCAGTACCCGCTTTAGGGGCTGACAATTTCATTGTACTGGCTGTATTTAGGATCCTAAGTATAATGGTAGACGTACCATACATCCGTTCCTAAGGTTTCTAACATTTTCACGTTAGCTAAGGTTTTGGCATCTTCTTGTCACTAAGTTTGGATAGTCGCCAGTAAGGGCCATACTCCAGTTTACACAAGATCCATTGGGCTTGTCCCCAGTTTTTTTGGCTTGTCCCTAGTTTATTGGGCTTGGCCCCAGATTGTTGGGCTTGTCCCCAGATACTAACTCTTTCTTTTATAAATTGGCTTAGTCCCAAGTTATGTCTTATTTCTGGATTCCAAAGTTAAACAGTTAAGGATCCTGGATCCTAACTTTCTACAAGGGTTTGTCTTATGATTGTTACAATTGTATGCATTAAGGATATATAATCCTAACTTGGATTCTCTAGTATGATCCTTATTTACTTTAATTTTATTCTTGGTTTATCAATCATACCCTATTCTTTGACAACAGGATGTATGATCCTAAAATTACCTAACTTTTTAAACTTTTCGATTATAGGATATTTGATTGTTGATCATATCCTGAATTTCTTGACATAAACTAATTTTTATACCTTCGCTAATGACTTGTAAATCTAAAAAGTTGTACAATAACAATTGAAAGGTAAATATACACAAAGTGAACAACACAAGATAGCCAAAAGTTAAAAGTTATATTTATTTATCAAAGTTAAACCCTTTAAAGGTTGTCAAAATTACCTACCCCGAGCATCTACCAGCAATATGTCGCCCGTCCGTTGGGTTAGGTAAAGGGTGTCCATTTAACAAGTCTTAAAGTGCAGGAAAGTAAAGACGGCAGGATAATAGTGGTTTCATCCCCCAAACAGAGGATCCCTCCACCAACTATCATCCTACCTATTGTTCCAAGGATCACTGATCCTTAACCCTAATAGCTATTGTTTAGTTATTACAGACCACAATTGTTCAACATCAAAACACCATCAAATAAAAACCACAAAACCATAAAAAATGGGCCCCGGCCACGTCTAGATATATCTATCATCGCCCATTGCTGCAGCCTAAACCTTCACTGCATCCTCACCACCTTTACCAGCTGCCTCCTCCACAGGATCCTTAACCCCACTGCTACTGGCTTCAATTGCCAAGACCTCCTCAGCTTCATCCTCATCATCCAGCTCAGCCAACCTCTGCCTCCAAGCCTCCTGGTCCCAGGCAGACCTATCAAAGGCAGGATCCTCAACCTCCTTAGCCATTTGCAGCTTAATCTTCAGCATAGCAATAGTGGCAGAAAGCTTAGCCCCTTCGATGACCTCTGCCTTCTCCTATTGGGTTGTGATATGAGCCAGGACCAGTTACTTTTGCAGAAGGTTGATATCTTTCTCAAGGGAAGAAATCTTCTTGTCTTTGGCCAGGAACATCTGCTGGAAGTCCAGGTTTTTCTGCTCAGCCTCTGCCAGATGTTGATCAAGGAGCATTTGGATCTTGGCAAATTTCTGCACAAAGAAAATTAATGATCAGGATCCTATATCCTCAGAAAGGAAAGTTCAGACCCAAGGATACAGGATCCTTACCTCGGAGACGTATTCCTCAAACTGATGTTGGATGAGAGGGTGGCCTTCAGTGGGCTCAGCGGTCTTTCTCTTTTTGGCACCCTTGCCCCTTGTGCTCATGCCCTTAGGATTCGGGATGCTTGGGCTTGCAGCCAGCTCCTTCTTGAGAGACCTTAAGGAAGCGTATTCATTAAGATCACTTACGCTAAACCTGGAACCTAACTTTGAGGATTTTCCAGCACCTACAAATACAAAACACAGATAAGTATTCATACATTATATTTATTTAAACATTTATTTACACATAGATATGGATACTTACTTGACACTGTGTAGGAACCGGAGGAGATTTCTTGAGAATCCTTTGTTTTAGCTTGAAATGTTCTTATAGTAGGATCAAGCTTCCAGAAAGCAGCAATCCTTTCTTTTGTAACAGGAGATTCTTGAATGTGAGAGAGTGAGATAGCTGCACAACAGAAACAAAAAGAAGGATCAGTTATCCTTAACAGAAAAAGAATCCTACTATGGTCTTGGTCCAAGGATCCCATATCCTACCCTGGGTGATCCACTTTTTGGGGAGGTCATTCCCATTCGGGATGGAGTCCCTCCTTACAAAGAAGAACTGGTTTCTCCAATTGGAATCATTTTTGGTGGTATTCAGAATTGGACGAGCCTGACCAGGTTTGTGCTTGAAAAGAAAACGGTGAGAACCATGGCTGACAATATTATACAACTGACTCAATTCAGACACCCCTATTTCAACACCCTCCTGCTCAATGATGTTTTCAAGTGTGTAAAAGACTCTCCACATCATCGGCATGGCTTGTATATAGCACATACTGGTGAGTGTGAAGAATGCTTGTGTTAGAGCAGGAAAGGATAATTGAACCCTATCAGAAAAGGGGTTGCCGAAAAAGTGATCCAGGCATCAGAGACGCAGTCACTCTTCGTCGAAGAGTCGAATGATCTAAAGATGGTTCCTGCCGGGAAGCAATGACGTAACCGATCAATTTCGGGATCGGTGAAACGACAAAGTTCCAGTGAAGGATTTTTGGTTATGCCCTGGCTCTTCAGGGGGCTCTCCTTCTTAGGATCCTTAGCAGGGGAAGATCAGAGATTCATCTTGGCCATGGGATTTTGAAGAAGCAGAGAATCGAAAGAAGAAAATTTAGAGAGAAGGAAAGAGAGATACCTGTTAAGGTCTTCGAATGAAGATTTAAATGGAGAAAGTCTCGAATTTAAATGCAAAATATCGTTCCTATCTCTATCCTATTTATAATCATTGTTTGTTGCAGGGATGACCCTCGCTGACATCAGCCTCGCAACGGCTATATCTCCAAGTAATGGCTAGTCCGGAAATCATTCAAACATGACTACCTAATTGGATATCAACTAGTCATGTTTGGGGGCAATTATTAGGGATAGAATTTTATAGCCTATGGATCACAGATCCTCAAGTGTAGCATGGATCACGGATCCTCAGTTCAATTTGAATTAAGGATCCTCAGGAGACGCTGCGGGAATAAGGATCCAGGATCCTCGTTATTATTCTAAGTTAACAATTGTTTCCATCACCTTTTGGCTTGTTTTGCAGGTATGTTTCGAAGAAGACTTATTCCACGCGAGATTCCAGGGGAATATGCTCTATATTTTCAACATGTGCACGAGCTAGTGACCGTTAGTGGTGATCGTGGGTGATGGGCTGATTTTTCGGATTGTTAGTGATATTTTTTAGCTAAGAATAAAGGGGTATTGAGCTTATTTTTAGAAACACTTTTTGCACTTTGGTTTATGTACAACACTTATGCTACTCTCTTTCTCGAACACTCACACTAGAACTCATTGTATCAAGCTCAATACTTCCGAAGTTGTAAACTTGTTTATTCAATATACTTGATAGTGATAGTTTTCACTATCCGAGGTTTTTTATGCCGGAGATCATACATTGATCAAGGGCTTTTTCCTCGTATAAATCCTTGTGTTCAACATTCATTTCATACACTCATTGTTCATACATTTGATTATTTAGCTAAGCATCACACCTCACAAAATCGGATTTGGTTGCATTATCCTTGTGTGATTTTTGACCAAAACATGAACCACACTTCTATTATTAGTAATACTAATGTTTTCATTTGTTTTTAACTTTGATAGCTTCAAGATACTTATCAGGGTGCAAGACTCTTCCGGTACTGTGTCTTTGACACTCTTTGATTATGAAGCTAACAAGATTCTTAAGAAATCTGCCAAAGAGTTACTTGCAATCCAAGATCAGGTAATAAATACATGCATTCAGTTATTTGGCCATGTAGTAAATATAATTTAAAATTAATTTTTATAAAATTGTAGGTTCTCAATTTGAGAATCATTGTGCTCATAGTAATTTATATTAATTTTTATAAAATCATAGGTTGTTAATTCTGGAGAGATACCGAACCCATATCCTGAGATTTTTGACACATTGATTGGAAAGAAGTATGCGTTCATCATAAATGTTAAAGACAATAACATTGAGCATCAGGTTGAAAACTATGGTATTGTAATGGCCACTAACGATGATGATATCCTTGCCACGCTCTACGCCAAATTCAATCTTAACCAGGTTTAAATCTTCATTATGTCATTCTTTTCATTTTTATAGTCATATCATTTTGAAACAGATTTATACTATTGTGTGTATTTTATGTTACTGTGTATTATGTACATAAAGCATGAGCAGTTCGAGTCGTTGGATGTTCCAGATTCCTGCAGTTTGTCTACTCCTGTTGACCTTATGATGGTAATATAAGAATTTGGTTATTTGTACTAAATTTTTTGAAACATTAATACTTATTCTCTTTTTGTATCAGGATGAGATGTCATGCAGCGGTGACAATGTTACACCTGCATCCAAAGCACTCGTGGGCAATAAGAATCCCTCTTCTGACGAAACAAAATGTAATATTCGTGAAGCGTGCGACGTAGATGATGCATTAGGTTGTTCCTCGACAAAGCGCCGCATGAGTGATGAACTGTCTCAGGATGAAGATGCTGGTGTTTCGAATCTTTTGATTTCGAAGATTGAAAAATAGTTTTCTGTGTCTTTTCGAAAACATTTACGTGTTGATTTCATATGCTTTTGCCACGTTGAACTTATGGTTTTCGTTTTGTTGGTTTTGGGTGTTTGGTGGTGTTATGTTTTGGAATGATTGTGTGGTTTTGAATTGCCTAAAACTTATCTGGTTATTATACTGTTTTGTTCTAATATTATAATAAGTATGACCTTTCTTTGCATATTATGATGTATATGTTAAATAAATATTGAGATGTTCAATATTGAATATTTATGTTTAAAACTTATGTGTATGAAGAGAAGCAACAATTTATAATATATATATTGTATAAACCCAAATAACAACTTTTTTATCTACAAACATTTGTAATCTTTAAGCATTTCTAATTTTATCATCTTATCTCATAATTTATATAGGACTTATCAGTTGATGTGTTTGTTCTTTATTGGTTTTTACCGTTATTCCTGGCCACTAAGGTTTAATAAGTATCCGTCATATAATACAGTTTTTAAAAAATATTTAATTTGTGCCTTTTTCTCCCATTAATTTATATAAATCATTTCATTCAATAGCTTATTAATATACTTCAAATTTTGTCTAAGTGATTCCAAGTAGGGTGTTGAGAAAAACTGTAACCAAGTAAGAAGCGTAAACCGAAACACATTTTATTCGTTTTTTTGTTCGGTTTATGGATCCACGTTTTATTTTATTTGTTTTGTTTGGTTTATTTGGATAACTGAAAAATAAACCGTTTAACTTAATTATTTATTAAATAAAGATAATAATATTTTATAAATCATATACAAATAAACCATAAACCTAACTGATGAACACCCGATTTACATTCTACAAAGATTACAAAATTTGTTGTTAATGTTTTCTAAATGTAATAGATTCCTTGAAATAATTAATTCAATAATTTGAAACAATTCTATTTTGCTTTTCATGAAATGATTTTTAATTAGAAAATTATAAAATGGAATATTATAATTTATTGCGGATATGTGAATCCCTAGGTACGACATATTACAATTCAAAATTTAAAAACCACTGTTTGCTTCTATTTTTTTAATGTTCCTGATCTTTTATTCTTTCTTCTTTTGAATCCTTCTCCTTCTCTCACGTATGCAATGTCAAAGAATTCACGTTCATCTTCTACGGCTGGTAGGGGTGTTCAAAACCGGATATCCGAAAATTCGGATATCCGAATTTCGGATATCAGAAATTTTCGGATACCAGATTTCACTATCCGAATCCGTATCCGAAATTTCGGATATCAGGAATTCGGATATCCGAAATATCGGATACGGATTCGGATAGTGAATCGGATATCCGAAAATCCAACTTTTATTTAATTTTTATTTTTATATTATTCTTTTCATATTTGGAAACGGATATTTTGGATAGTTTCGAATATCCGAATATAAGTTTTCGGATATTTTCGGATATTTTTTGGATATTTCGGATATTTCGGATATTTTCAGATACTTCGGATATTCGGATATCCGAAAAAAATTAAAATTAAATTTTCGGATATTTTGGATATCCGAAAATTTTGAAAATCACTATCCGAATCTGAAATTCGGATATCTGATTTTTCGGATCGGATTTTCGGATACGGATAGTTTTGAACACCCCTAACGGCTGGTAATTCATCTCAACGAAATTTACACAGTAAGTGAAATGCTAACTTCTTAACTCATCTTTTCCAAAACAAAATCAGATTTCAGATTGAAATGATAATTCTACTTGGTTTTTTTGTAGGTCCTCTTATGAGAACTTCTCTTTCAGATATCTCAAATAGATCTCCTCTTTCGGATATCACAAATGGTAATAGCTCTTGAATTTGCTTATAAGTATAATTTTTTTTCCGTTTTATGTATTCAATGGGACTGATTCTTGTGTTTCGTACATATCATACTTTCTCTGTTATTCAATTAGTTCACCGGTTGAAAGGCGTAAGCTTTGAAAATTAATACTTGATAATAAGAAATCAAAGAATGCATCCTCATCATCAACGACTGTTCGTAACATCTTTTCTGTCAATGCAAATTTGCTGGTATGTTCTGATACTATAGAACGACATATGTCCTCTATTGCGCGTCGAGCAGTTAGAAATGCTACTGGTTCTTTAATTTCAACTACACCAGGTTTGTATTTTGTTTCTTTATTATTTCTTTTGATAAATACGTTATTAAACAACATACGTGTACTAACATGTATGTTTAAATATTGAATGTTCAGATAACGGCATAAACATAGGTACACCGTTAGATAGCAACCGTCGATATTTCATTACTTCTAGCGTCATTAGCAGTAACAATCAGCCTATATTGGGTAGTACCTCTATCCTTACACGGCTGTCTTCTGGTAAACGTAACCTCCAGCGCAAGAAACGTGATACTACTCCTGTACCTATGCTGAACTTGGATTCAGATGAAGACGATGCATTTTTGTGCACTGATGAAGATCCTTATAAAGGGATATCTAAAGGTTTTAATCTATTTTACTGTTTTAGGACATTTGTTGTATGCCACCTGTAATATAACTATCAATCATTTTTTGAACAAATTATTTGGACCATGGTGACCAAGTGCTTACATGTCAGGTTTGTAGTGCAAAGTTATGGACATCAGAAGGTGGAAAAGGTCGTTTAACTATAAATAAGCTATGTTATAGTATGTGTTGTGGGTATGGTAAAGTTCAGCTACCGTCTTTAAAGGATGCACATCCGTCTTATCAAAATTTGTTTTCTTCCTCAAATGTAAAAAGCAAGTTCTTCCAGAAGAACATAAGACGATACAACTCTATGTTCTCTTTTACACCTATGGGTGGAAAGGTTGATTCTAATATCAACAAGGGCAATGCTCCATTTATATATCGTATCAGTGGCCAAAACTATCATTGCATGGGTAGTCTCAAACCTCCAGATGGAAATGAAGCTAAGTTTTGTCAGCTATACATACATGATACAGAAAATGAAATAACAAACAGACATGCATTATTCAGGTACGAGTGATTTCTAAGTTCCATTTTTATTCTGTTAAAGAACAACTAGAAATTGAACCATTAGTAGTTCACTATCAGATGTTAAGTAGCATCAGTGTTTTAATCACTAGCAGTGCTTACAAGGTTTCCATCAGCTGTTTGACTTAACAGTAGTTTGCTTTATTCATTCTAAATTCATCAGTGGTTGTAGGTAAACTGAAATGTTACTTTTTTTCAACATATTCTATAAGTTTTGGGCTGGTATCAGCAGTTGTTAACCACTGCTCTTCCTTAACATTTAATCCTTAATCACTGATTCTTTATCCACTGCTTACTACAACAGCAGTTGTTAACCATCTGTAGTTCACTATCAGTTGTTAAGTACCATCAGTGTTTTAATCACTAGCAGTGCTTACAACGTTTGCATCAGCTGTTTGACTTAACAGTAGTTTGCTTTATTCATTCTAAATTCATCAGTGGTTGTAGGTAAACATAAATGTTACTTTTTCTCAACATATTCTATAAGTTTTGGGCTGGTATCAGCATTTGTTAACCACTGCTCTTCCTTAACACTTAATCCTTAATCACCGATTCTCTATCCACCGCTTACTACAACAGCAGTTGTTAACCATCAGTAGTTCACTATCAGTTGTTAAGTACCATCAGTGTTTTAATAACTAGCAGTTCTTACAAGGTTTCTATCTGCTGTTTGACTTAGTACTAAACAGTAGTTTAGTTTATTCAATCTAAACTCATCAGTGGTTGTAGGTAAATTGAAATGTTACTTTTTCTCAACATATTCTTTAAGTTTTTATAAAACGAGATACTATTATAGTTATGTTAATGTTTTGTTGTTTTTTTTTCTTTTAACAGCAAAAGAACCAAACCTTCATCTCCTACTGATAAAGAACTTGATGTTGAAATTATAGAGTATTTGAGGGCTTTATTAGATTCACAAAATATGTTGGTTAAGACATATAGGATGGTCAGAGACCATTTTCACCAATCTCCAGAGGCCAACCTTAGTCTGCGACTTATTTATAGAAGAGAAAAGGACGGCGGGACATATAACTTACCCACCACATCTGAAGTTGCTGCTTTGATTATCGGAGACATAGATAAAGCTATAGACCATCGTGATATTGTTGTCGAAACTCGGTCGGGAATGCTCCAGCGTATTACACCCATCGTATCTTGCTCTGCAATATCTGTTACTTTTCCCATATGGTGATGATGGTTATAGAGTTGATATTCCTCATAGAGATTTTATGTCCACACAAAAGAAAATAAAACCAAAGTGCACAATGAGAGAATTTTTTTCATATAGGATCCAGGATAGAACTTATGGATTTTCCTTAATTTTAAATGGGCGAAGGTTGTTACAACAGTTTTTGGTTGATGCGTACACAATGATTGAGAACGAAAGACTAAAGTACATCCGGAGGCAACAAGCGAACCTTCGCTCTGAAACATTTGAGAATCTTCAAAAGCATAAATCTAAAGGTAAGGAAGTTTTAACAGATACTGGAAAACCTGTTATACTTCCTTCTTCATTTACTGGTGGTGCAAGATTCATGCAACAAAATTACCTCGATGCAATGGCCTTATGTAAGTGGTATGGGTACCTTGATTTCTTCATAACTATAACGTGTAATCCTAAGTGGCCAGAAGTAAAAAGATTTTTGAAAGATTTAACCATCAAAGCCGAAGACAGGCCTGACGTATTGTGTCGATTATTTAAAATGAAGCTTGAATCCTTACTCAAAGATTTGAAGGATTCTAAGTATTTCGGTGAGATTAACGCTGGTATGTTATTTCGTTTTCACATCCTATCCTCTGATATATATTTTGTAATCAAGGTTATCAACTACTAAATCTATTTATTTTTCCTTTTTTATTTAGTTGTTTATACAGTAGAATTTCAAAAGCGTGGTCTTCCTCATGCATATATATGCTTATTCATGAAGGTCGATCACAAACTTCCAACCATAGATCACATAGATCCATTTATTTCTGTTGAGATTCCCGATAAAAAAGAAGATCCTGAACTTTATTCTCTTGTGACTGATTATATGATTCATGGTCCGTGTGGGAATGCTAATTTGAATTGTCCTTGCATGGTTGATAAAAGATGTTCAAAAAACTTTCCGAAGAAATTCACACCACATACAACTATTGATTCAAGTGGTTTTCTTGTATACAGAAGAAGAGATTCAGGTCATACAGTTATAAAATCTAGTGTTAGATTAGACAACATAAATGTTGTTCCTTATAACAAAAGGCTTTTGAAAAGATAACAAGCACAAATTAATGTTGAATGGTGTAATCAAGTCGGTTCAGTGAAATATTTGTTTAAGTACATTAACAAAGGCCCTGATATGGCTACTGCGGTAGTTTCTGGTGATACAAATTCAACCATTAAGGAAAATCCAAAAGACGAGATCAAGGAGTATTATGATTGTAGATATATTTCAGCGTGTGAGGCATCCTGGAGAATATTCTCTAATGAGGTTCATTATAGGTATCCTGCTGTTATGAGGCTTCCCTTTCATTTGTCGGGCCAACAGAATGTTGTGTATGGTGCGGATGACGATATTGATAATGTTTTAAGCAAGCCTTCTGTTGCTTCTTCAATATTTGTGCAATGGATGAAGTTGAACGAGATAAATGAAGATGCTAGAAAGCTGACTTATGTTGAGTTTCCTTCCAAATTTGTTTGGATACTTAAAGATAGATGTTGGCAGGTACGTAAGTCATACCAGTGTGTTGGTCGGATTCATTTTGTATCTCCTGCATTGGGCGAACCTTATTTTTTGAGGATACTACTCAATAAAGTTAAAGGGCCTAGATCATTCGAGGAGATACGTACAGTTAACGGTCAATTATTCCCGACTTTTAGAGATGCTTGCTATGCGATGGGACTCTTAGATGATGACAATGAATACGTTGAGGCCATTAAAGAAGCAAGTTTTGAAGGACATGTTGGGTATCTCTGAGCGTTATTTGGTACCCTGCTTTTGTCAAATACTCTTTCACGGCCAGAATTTGTTTGGGAGAACACATGGAAATACTTAGCTGATGATATTGTTTATAGACGTCAAAAAGAAACAAATATTTCAAGTTCTGGTCTATCTTTTTTATTTCACATACTACATTTCGATTTTTTAATTAATAATGTTAATTTTTTGATTTGTTAGGTTTAGTGCTTCCTGAATATCAGATTAAGAACCTTACTTTGTTGAAAATTGAAAACTATTTAATTTCCAATGGTTTATCATTACGAAGGTTTGTCACTATGTCGTACCCTGATGACGATTCCTTACGTGATGCTTCTAATCGTCTGATCAATGAAGAGCTGTCACATGACCTAGATAAAGTAAAAGCTGAGTTTAACAGGTTGCATCAATCTCTTACAGATGAACAACGAGTGGTTTTTGACGAAATAATGGAAGCAGTTGTAGGCCATAAAGGAGGCCTTTTTTTTTCTATGGTTACGATGGAACTATAAAAACCTTCTTATGGAAGACTTTGGCTTCAGCTGTTCGATGTAGAAATGGAATAGTTTTAAATGTGGCTTCAAGTGGTATTGCTTCGTTATTACTTTCCCGTGGAATGACAGCTCATTCTCGGTTCCATATCCCCATTAATCTAACAGAGGATTCAATGTGCAGTATTAAGCCAAATAGTGATATTGCTAGATTATTAAAGGAAACCCAATTAATCATATGGGACGAAGCACCGATGGTACACAAACATGCCTTTGAAGCTTTAGATAGGACGATGACCGACGTATTTTAGGAAGGTAGGAATATTCGTTCGGATATTCCTTTTGGAGGTAAAGTTATTGTATTTGGTGGTAACTTTAGACAAATCCTACCTGTTATTCCTAATGGCACTAGACAAGAAATTGTTAGTGCATCTTTAAGCTCTTCATATATATGGTCAAAATGCAGACTGTTACGGCTGACTAAAAACACGCGTCTAACTATTGGAGCTGAAAGTTCAAATATGGAGTCTATCAGAGCATTTGCAAAATGGCTTATTGATATTGGTGAAGGAAACGTTGGAGATGATAATGATGGTGAAGCCATTATAGAGATACCAGATGATCTACTAATCGCCGATATTTGTGACCCGATACAAAGTTTAATTGACTTTGTATATCCTTCAATTATTGAACAATTTGGGATTCCTGGAATTTTTTCGGAGCGAGCAATTCTAGCACCCAAAAATGAGGTAGTTCATGAAATTAACGATCAATTGCTTTCGTTATTTCCTGGTGATGCGAAAGAGTATCTGAGTTCTGATAGTATACGTCAAACTGAACAAATTCTTGATTCTTTTCAAGAAAGCTTATACTCAACAGAAAATTTGAATGCTCTTAAGATTTATGGCTTGCCTAATCACAGATTAGTTCTTAAAGTTGGTTTCCTGTGATGCTTCTTTGAAACATTGATTAACAGAAAGGGTTATGTAACGGTACAAGGCTTCAAATTACTTTTCTTGGTAAACGAGTTATAGAATCTGAAGTAATATCTGGTGGTAACATTGGCTTGAGAGTTTTTATTCCAAGGATTAATATGATCCCGTTTGACAAAAAAAATACCTTTTCAATTTCAACGAAGACAATTTCCTTTATCAGTTTGTTTTGCCATGATAATTAACAAGAGTCAAGGACAATCGTTATCAAAGGTTGGTCTTTATTTGAAAGATCCTGTCTTCACTCATGGTCAGTTGTACGTTGCATTATCAAGGGTCAAGAGCAGAGAAGGCGTTAAAATACTAATATTCGACGCTGATGGAAAACCAACAAATAAGACTTCTAATGTCGTTTACAAAGAAGTTTTTACTAGCTTGTAATCATTGTTTTTTCTGAGTTTTAACTTCCACCGTTCTAAGTATAGTTGTATATATATTTTCTTAATTACTATTTTGTTTAAACTTTGTTTTGTTTAAACTTTAAAAACTCTATTGTGTTTTACATCTCAGAACCATGTGTGATAAATTTATTCATAAGTAATTTACAACGCAGACAATTCTAAAGATCCCCGTGTTCACTGTCAATATGGAAGAAAATTATACCGGATTTGGACTGCATAAGAGGCTACGAACTGATCAATTTCAAACCTACACCAGCCAAAAACTGTTTGACCAAAGTCAAACCACTATTTGACCAATGTCAAACAACTGTTTGCAAAGATATGATTCTTAGTGGTTCAAAACTCTGTTTTACCAAAGTTAAAACATTGTTTGACCAAAGTCAAACTATTTATGTTAAAAGCTAATTATAATAGATAAAACTAGATTTTCACCCGGGATTGCTTCCCGAGCTCAAGAAACTTACTTATGTCACACCCCTTTCTAAGGCGGAAGCACGAGGTGTGATCATGAAAGGTTCTCATTGCATACGAAAGGTAAACATACAACATGCTCAAAAATAACTTCAAACCTTACATTACTGAAAACATAAGTTAAGTGTTTACAACATGAGATAACATATTGTCTTAAAAGTTACAACTTTATTTAACGATAAACATAACGACATCCACGAGCATGAGTAAGACCGCGCGCACATCCATCCTAGTTACCTGAAATACATGTGAGTTTTTGGAAAAACGTCAACATAATGTTGGTGTGAATTCATGCAGTTCTTGTATTGAACGTTTGTATACTTTGTATGAAAACATGGTATGTATCTTGTATAAATCACGTATTCTTGTATAAATCAAGTATTTCTATATGTATCAAGTGTTAATGGGTTGCAAGGCCATTAACATGTGACACGACATAGGAAGTCACCAAACCATAGGCATTTTTCTAGTTGTCGATTCACGACGGAGACACAAAAACACTACTCGATACTAGTTGTCACCAAGAGTGGGGCTGCCCTTGTACACGTTAGATCTAACCTTTTGTTCTGCGGTCTAAGTATGTACACGATTAATGGTGCTTATGGTACCCTATTCGTGACACGATTTCTCGTATCATTTCTCAAAACGCATCATACTTGGTACTAGTTTTCACCAAGAGTGCTTCTTGTATTCTTGTATTCTCAAAACGCATCATACTTGGTACTCGTTCTCACCAAGGGTGCTTCTTGTGTTTGTATCATACCATTTATAAAAAATATAACATTTGTAACATGTATTTCACCCCCGAAGTTATAAAACCAAAAACAGTTAAAGAAAAGGGGGAGCATGAACTCACAACTTTGCGTTCCTGCGTCATAAACTTCACCGGATTTGCTTATTTAGCGTCGTGACCTAAACGTGTTTTATTAGGGTTAGTCACTAGACATGTAACGCACAAGTCACTATCTTTGTATATGTATTCTTGTGTTAAAAAAATAATTTATATTTTTTTAACTATGTGTCTTACTTATATTATTTTCTCAACAATAAATATAAGTATCTTGTATTTTACACTTTGCACCCAAATTATGTATCTTTGTTCAAAACTTGTCCAAGTGATTTATTATATTAAGAAATATATTTTCATAAATATATTCTCTTGTATTTGTCTAAGTATGTTGTATGTGTATTTTTGTGTTTTTACTTCTCAAGAGTATTTAGTGTATTTTCAAGTCCTAATACACTATCACATATATTACATACTACATACACTTAGCACAAAACTTGGTGATCAATAAATATATATTTTTCTCAAAAATATACATACTTAATATCAATTTTATTCTTGAAGAAATCATCATTTCTTAACACAAAAATTAGGGAAACCTTGGTAAACATTTTTAGGGAATAAATTTCTCAAAACTTATATTTTTCTAAGTGTCAAAATTCTACATAAATTTTGACAGAGTTTCCCCTAAAAATGGAGGTTTCCCATGTTTTCAAAACATGTGTTTATTTTCTTTTAAAATCATCATCAACACCAACAATTAGTCTTTACACAATTTTTACATCACCAAGAGCAAAAATATATATATATTACACACTAATCATGAACTTGAGATATCCCGGAAACGCGTAGTAACTTAGTGAAGCTTTTAGTAAACTTAGTTACCTTCCGAAGTGTAGTTATTCCTTTAAAAATCAATTTCTTAAATGAGTTACGTGTTTACAACTTGTAAAAAATATTTACAAAAATTAACTTCTTGAACTCTTCTTGTAAATAAATGTTCTTACATTTATTTTATTTCTAAAAATAATGTAAGTATATGTAAAGTCATGATTTTTCCAAAACCGCTTCTCTAACTTGGTTTCTTTACAAAAATCTCTTGTCACTCTTTGATTTACAAGATCATCCATCAACTTATTCACTTATATTTTAGGAAAAATCATTTTTATTCAAGTTCATGATCAAACTAGAAGGTGGTTATTTTTATATATCTCATAACCACTTTCTACTCTTGTTAAATCTTGGTTCTAAATATTATTTAACAAGATTCTCATGGTGATTACATCATACAACCAAAAATCATCACACAATTAACAACATACTCATGACAACATCAAACTAGTAGTATTTTACTTTCAAGTTAAACTTTTATGTAAAGCTTCATGTAAGGTTTCATGTTCATCTTCTTGTTCTTGTTACTTTAGTGTCTTGAATATATTAAACATACTACAATTTTTAGCCATAAAAAATATGATGAACAAAGGTTTACAAGAACTTACTACTAGCACAATGTCTAAGGTAGAATCTAGTGAAGAAGATGATGAGAAAAGATGATGGAAAAAGCAAGAACAAAGCCCTTTTGAAGCTCCACAAGTTGCAAGCTCCTACAACCCTTCTTCTACACTTGAATGATGCTCAAAGATGGATGAATATGGTGGTTATGTGGTGGTGATGGGGGCGGTTTGGGGGTGAGCCGAAAGAGAGAGAAGAGAGTGAAGGTGTGGGTGTGATCTTGTGAATGATGGTGATATCTAGAGCTCCATACTTATAAATCATGTTCTCATCTTTTGGTCACCTCTACAAGTAATATCTAATAAACAAATGGGATTAAATCTAGTAGAAGATTATGTAGTATGGTGAGAATGTTGGGTGGGTCCTACTTGGGACCGAAATCGGTTGGGGGGGGGGGTTTGGTTGCAAGATTTGTAACTAAGTTTGTAAATATAGTTAGTTTCCAAGTAACTAGATTGTATATATTAGTTATTTGATTTTTAGTGGGTGTTATGGCAAACGGGGATCATGACTAGCCAAAAATAATAAAACAATGTGTTTGGCAAAAATTTAGTGTCCCGAGTAATGTCCGGTTGTTCGGTTGGATACCGTTCCGTTAAAGTGTTTAATTATCCCGCAAAGTGTCCTTTTGTAACCCTTTTAATTCCAACACTTAGGAAAATATTCTGGATCATAAAACGTAAATTCTGCATGATAGTTATATGTTTAAAAGCTGGTTATAGCTGAATTTAATAAAATTATGCACTTAAAGTGCGTTTCGGGTGCTTTTTAGTGCATAATTTAGCTTCCGGAGAGTCTATATATAAACCCTTGTATGTATTCTTGGATTTAAATGTATTCTTGTCATTGGACCTACACCTAGGCTCCAATTCTATCGTCCAACTGCTTTCTGTAGAGTCGTTGGCATATTGTGTTTTACCGGTGAGTTTACTAATATTTTTTTTTGACGCAACGCTCTAGTTAATGCATAAAGCAATATTTTGTAGTAATAAACGTGCATGAATTCACTTGTATATAATGTAATCAATCAATGTTGACATTTAAGCACATAATTGCAGTCTTTAAATAGTAATTAGAATGTACGGAAATTACCGGTTTTGTGCCAGTTGTCACAGTCTCCCCCCGTTAAAAGAATTTCATCCCGAAATTAAGGCCGAACCAACTCTCGCAGGAGTCTTCTTGAACAGGTGGGGGTACTTTTCCTTGAACTGGTCTTCACGTTCCCACGTGTACTCGGGTCCGTGCTTAGAGTTCCAACGTACTTTGACAAGTTTGACAGTGCTCCTCCTGGTCTTGTTGACTTTCCAGTCAGTAACCTCAACTGGTCGTTCTGTAAATCGGAGGGCGTCATAAATATGCACTTCATCCACCGGGATGATTACGTTTTCTTGTGTTGGACTCTTCTTGAGATTGGATACATGAAACGTTTCATGTACCCCATTAAGTTCTTCCGGTAACTCCAATTTGTACGCCACAGTACCAATTCTTTCCAAAATCTTGAATGGTCCGATGTATCGGGGATTTAGCTTCCCACGTTTTCCAAATCTTACTACACCCTTCCAAGGTGAGACTTTTAACAACACTTTGTCTCCCACCTCGAATTCTAATGGTTTTCGTCTTCGATCAGCGTAGCTCTTTTGTCGATCTCGAGCCGCCTTAATGCGCTCTCGAATCTGAGTGATCTTGTCGGTTGTCTCTTGTACAAGTTCAGGACCAACCATGCATTTATCTCCAGCGTCTGCCTAACATAAGGGCGATCGGCACTTGCGGCCATACAGAGCTTCGAACGGTGCGGCTTTTATGCTTGTATGATAACTGTTATTGTAGGAAAACTCGACTAAAGGTAGATGAGTATCCCAGCTGCCGCCTTGGTCCATGACACATGCGCGAAGCATATCTTCTAACGTTTGTATGGTTCGTTCGCTCTGGCCGTCTGTTTGAGGATGGAATGCCGTGCTTAGATCTAACTGCGATCCAAAGGCTTCCTGAAAGGATTGCCAGATTCTTGAGACAAAGCGTCCATCTTTGTCTGAAATAATTGAGATAGGCACTCCATGACGTGCCACAATTTCTTTTAAGTATATCTCAGCAAGCTTTCCAGTGCTATCATTTTCTCGGATTGGTAGGAAATGCGCAGATTTCGTCAATCGATCAACTATCACCCATATCATATCGTCCTGGGTAATTTTGTTATGAAGTCCATAGAGATTTGCTCCCACTTCCACATGGGTATCTCTGGTTGTTGTAGTAGGCCGGACGGTTTCTGATATTCAGCCTTAACCTTAGCATAGGTTAGGCATTTCCCAACATAAACAGCAACATCGCTCTTGAGTCTCGGCCACCAAAAGTATTCTTTCAAGTCTTGATACATTTTGTCTGATCCAGGATGGATCGAGTATCTTGACTTGTGTGCTTCATCAAGAATGACTTCTTGTATGCCACCATAGAGCGGAACCCAAATGCGCTTCTTAAAGTACAAGGTTCCCTCTTCATTTGGCACCATATATTTCAATGCACCCCGGAGGTATTCAGCTTTACGGTTTTCTCCATTAAGAGCTTCTTGTTGTGCGTCACGAATACGTGCAGTGAGGTTCGTTTGAATAGTCATTTCTAACGCTCGAACCCTTAGGGTCTTAACCCTTTCTTTTTGACTCAGTGCGTCTGCTACAACGTTTGCCTTTCCAGGATGGTACTTAATCTCACAGTCATAATCGTTCAGCAACTCGACCCAACGTCGTTGACGTATATTTAATTCCTTCTGATCAAATATGTGTTGTAGGCTTTTGTGATCTGTGAAGATTGTACATCGAGTACCATATAAATAATGTCGCCAAACCTTCAAGGCGAATACCACCGCACCAAGTTCCAAGTCGTGAGTGGTATAGTTTCTTTCGTGAACCTTCAATTGTCTTGAAGCATAAGCGATGAATTTTTGGCGTTGCATGAGCACGCAACCCAAACCTTGTCGTGAAGCGACGCAGTATACCACGAAGTCTTCAGTGCCTTCAGGTAATGATAGTATCGGTGCATCGCATAGCTTGTTTTTAAGTAGCTAGAAGGCTTCTTCTTGTTTGTAACCCCAGTCGTATTTCTTGTCTTTCTGTGTAAGGGTCGTTAGCGGTTGAGCTATCTTTGAGAAATTCTCGATGAAACGTCGGTAGTAGCCCGCTAAGCCCAAGAATTGTCGAACTTCAGTTGGGGTTTTGGGGGCTTCCCAATTCTTTATGGCTTCTATCTTGGTCGGGTCTACATGAATGCCCTTCTCATTCACAACGTGACCAAGAAATTGTACTTCGCGAATCCAAAATTCGCACTTCGAGAATTTCGCATAAAGTTTCTCTTTCTTCAGTAGTTCCAAAATGGTTCTGAGATGTTGCTCATGTTCTTCTTTCGTTTGCGAGTAAATCAGGATATCATCGATAAATACAATCACGAATTTATCGAGATATGGTTTGCATACGCGGTTCATCAGATCCATAAAGACCGCTGGTGCGTTCGTCAGTCCGAATGGCATAACAAGAAACTCGTAGTGCCCATAACGCGTTCGAAATGCAGTCTTTGGTAAGCTTTCTTCTTGTATCCTTAACTGATGGTATCCAGATCGAAGGTCGATCTTGGAATAGTAGCTTGATCCTTGCAACTGATCAAATAAGTCATCAATCCTCGGTAGTGGATACCGATTCTTGATCGTGAGCTTGTTCAGTTCTCTGTAATCGATACACATCCGCAGTGTTCCATCCTTCTTCTTCACGAATAATACTGGAGCTCCCTAGGGTGAGAAGCTTGGCCTTATGAATCCTTTATCCAACAACTCCTGGAGTTCTGTAGATAATTCTTACATCTCGGATGGTGCAAGTTGATAGGGTGCCTTGGCTACAGGAGCAGCTCCTGGAACCAGGTCTATATGAAATTCGACTTGTCGTTGCGGAGGTAGTCCTGGCAGGTCTTCGGGAAAAAACATCGGGGAATTCCTTCACCACAGGAATGTCTTCGAGTTTCGGCTCCTAAGCTTTCTTATCTACCACGTGAGCTAGGAAGGCAACACATCCTTTCCTTAAGCACTTCTGTGCCTTCATGCAACTAATGATTTGCAGAGGCGCGTCTCGCTTTTCCCCATGTACGATGAGAGTTTCATCATTCGCCAAAGGGATGCGAATGATTTTCTCATGACAAATAACTTCAGCTTTGTTCTTGGACAACCAATCCATTTCGACCACTACATCGAAGCTACCCAATTGGATAGGTAAGAGGTCGATGCTAAATCTTCGTTCACCAAGTTCTAGTGTGCAGCCTCTAACAACTTCGCCCGATTCAACAAGTTTACCATTGGCTAATTCTATGGAATAAGGAATTTCTAATCTACTAGATTCTATTCCAAGCATGCGTTTAAATTCCACAGACATGAAGCTATAGTCGGCACCAGTGTCAAATAATAAGGATGCAAAGTGATTGTTAATGAGAAACGTACCGGTGACCACATTAGGGTCCTCGCGTGCGTTCTTTACTCCAATCACAAATGCTCGAGCCTGAGCATTGTTTCCCTTTGGGCAGTCTTTCATGAAATGATCATTGCTTCCACAACTGAAGCATCCTTGGTTTCGTCCAGCTCCATTCCTAGTTCGGCTACCATTGCCATTCCCATTTCCACCATTGTTTCTATTACCAGTATTGTTGCGGTTTTCATTCCCGTTCTTTCCTTTACCCCAACAGTCTTCAGTGCGGTGTCCCAGCTTTCCACACTTGTCGCATTTTGGGATGTGACAGACTCCTTCGTGATGACGCTTGCACCGATTGCATTTGGGCAGAGTGCCCAGGTATCCCTTAGCTGGAGGGTCATTCATGGCTGCAAGAGATCTCGCCCCCTGAGGCGGGTTGGTGTCACGCTTCTTGTTGGAACCCTTATTGTTACGAGTTGCTTGGTTCAGGTTTGCATGTTTCCTTTTCTTGTCGCCGGACGACTCAGCATGCGTCTCAGTCTATTCTGTTGGGTTCAGTGATAGCTTCTTCATACGGACACAATCTTCAGTAAGGCTGACAGCCAGAGTTACAGCCTCGGTGATTGTTTGAGGTTTGGCCGAAGTTACCATGCCGTGAAATTCTGGGGCCAGTCCCCAAATACAGCGTTCAACGCGCTTAAATTCGGGAGTCACCATGTAGGGAAGCACTCTAGACAGATCGTGGAACCTTCGAGTATACCCATTAATGTCAGCACCTTCCATGGTCAAGTGCCAAAACTCAGTTTCCAATCTTTGGAGTTCAGCACGAGAGCAATACTTCTCTCTCATTCTTTCCTTTAGTTCATCCCAAGTCAGGCCATAAGCGGCATCATCACCCAAGGTTTGGACCTGCAAGTTCCACCAGGTCAAAGCTTCATCGGCAAACAACCCAGTAGCAAAAGTGACTTGCTGATCCGCGGTACACTTGCTCATACGGATAGTGGCTTCAAATTTCTCCGTCCAGCGTACAAACGCTACTGCACCTCCTGTGCCGTCATAGTTCATTGGTTTGCAGTCAAGAAACTGCTTGAAAGTGCAGCCTTGGGCTGCGTTTCCTCCAGACGAATCTCCATTCCCATTGCGTCTGGCATTGCTTGGTCCTCCACTGTCTTGGGTTCGGTTTGCCTCGTACTGGGCGATAGCTGCGGAGATCCTTTCCTCCAGTAGGGCGTTCAGCTCTTCAGCAGTCCTCGGTAGAAGAGGAGGAGGGGGTTGACCATCATTGCGAGTATTCACAGTTTTCCTGGGCGCCATGTTCTATCAGAACACAACACAGCAGGGTTAGATATTTGTTTGATATCGTCTTACGAGACAGTAGTAGTATATATTTACACAGGTATATACCACATAAGTGACATCAAACAATTATTACTCTAGCAGAGTATATTAATAGGCTGGTGTTCACGTTTGACCTTTTCGTGCACTGAGGGAATCTATACGTGACAATACTTGCTGTGATTTCTGTGCACTGAATTCCATAATTATGTATGCATCCATAATTTCGTAATTCCTTGCACAGTCCGCACAGTTCGTTTCATCCTCGTATTTCTTCCTTCAGATAGGTCATTGTTTTCAGGTAAGGTCACGTATACCTGTGGCATTCTACTTCTAGTATATGTATATGTCAATTATCACACATAATTGCAAGTAACTCTTAATCACAGACAAGTGCTACCCTAGTGCACCCTAAGTCTCGTAGTGTCTTTTCTAGACTCTTGTAAACAGTTTCAGGTAGTGGATGTCGCGGGAAGTTTTATGCAATGAAAACTTTTTGAAAAATCGTTTTCGTGAAAGGATCCTAGTGATTGTAGTCTAGACTCGAGAAGGAATCCTGGTTCACTACAATCGCAGCTCTGATACCAATCTGTCACACCCCTTTCTAAGGCGAAAGCACGAGGTGTGATCATGAAAGGTTCTCATTGCATACGAAAGGTAAACATACTACATGCTCAAAAATAACTACAAACCTTACATTACTGAACACATAAGTTAAGTGTTTACAACATGAGATAACATATTGTCTTAAAAGTTACAACTTTATTTAACGATAAACATAACGACATCCACAAGCATGAGTAAGACCGCGCGCACATCCATCCTAGTTACCTGAAATACATGTGAGTTTTTGGAAAAACGTCAACATAATGTTGGTGTGAATTCATGCAGTTCTTGTATTGAACGTTTGTATACTTTGTATGAAAACATGGTATGTATCTTGTATAAATCACGTATTCTTGTATAAATCAAGTATTTCTATATGTATCAAGTGTTAATGGGTTGCAAGGCCATTAACATGTGACACGACATAGGAAGTCACCAAACCATAGGCATTTTTCTAGTTGTCGATTCATGACGGAGACACAAAAACATTACTCGGTACTAGTTGTCACCAAGAGTGGGGCTGCCCTTGTACCCGTTAGATCTAACCTTTTGTTCTGCGGTCTAAGTATGTACACGATTAATGGTGCTTATGGTACCCTATTCGTGACACGATTTCTCGTATCATTTCTCAAAACGCATCATACTTGGTACTAGTTTTCACCAAGAGTGCTTCTTGTATTCTTGTATTCTCAAAACACATCATACTTGGTACTCGTTCTCACCAAGGGTGCTTCTTGTGTTTGTATCATACCATTTATAAACATTGTAACATTTGTAATATGTATTTCACCCCCGAAGTTATAAAACCAAAAACAGTTAAAGAAAAGGGGGGAGCATGAACTCACAACTTTGCGTTCCTGCGTCGTAAACTTCACCGGATTTGCTTATTTAGCGTCGTGACCTAAACGTGTTTTATTAGCGTTAGTCACTAGACTTGTAACGCACAAGTCACTATCTTTGTATATGTATTCTTGTGTTAAAAAAATAATTTATATTTTTTTAACTATGTGTCTTACTTATATTATTTTCTCAACAATAAATATAAGTATCTTGTATTTTGCACTTTGCACCCGAATTATGTATCTTTGTTCAAAACTTGTCCAAGTGATTTATTATGTTAAGAAATATATTTTCATAAATATATTCTCTTGAATTTGTCTAAGTATGTTGTATGTGTATTTTTGTGTTTTTACTTCTCAAGAGTATTTAGTGTATTTTCAAGTCCTAATACACTATCACGTATATTACATACTACATACACTTAGCACAAAACTTGGTGATCAATAAATATATATTTTTCTCAAAAATATACATACTTAATATCAATTTTATTCTTGAAGAAATCATCATTTCTTAACACAAAAATTAGGGAAACCTTGGTAAACATTTTTAGATACATTTTTAGGGAATAAATTTCTCAAAACTTATATTTTTCTAAGTGTCAAAATTCTACAGAAATTTTGACAGAGTTTCCCCTAAAAATGGAGGTTTCCCATGTTTTCAAAACATGTGTTTATTTTCTTTTAAAATCATCATCAACACCAACAATTAGTCTTTACACAATTTTTACATCACCAAGAGCAAAAATATATATATTACACACTAATCATGAACTTGAGATATCCCGGAAACGCGTAGTAACTTAGTGAAGCTTTTAGTAAACTTAGTTACCTTCCGAAGTGTAGTTGTTCCTTTAAAAATCACTTTCTTAAACGAGTTACGTGTTTACAACTTGTAAACAATATTTACAAAAATTAACTTCTTGAACTCTTCTTGTAAATAAATGTTCTTACATTTATTTTATTTCTAAAAATAATGTAAGTATATGTAAAGTCATGATTTTTCCAAAACCGCTTCTCTAACTTGGTTTCTTTACAAAAATCTCTTGTCACTCTTTGATTTACAAGATCATCCATCAACTTATTCACTTATATTTTAGGAAAAATCATTTTTATTCAAGTTCATGATCAAACTAGAAGGTGGTTATTTTTATATATCTCATAACCACTTTCTACTCTTGTTAAATCTTGGTTCTAAATATTATTTAACAAGATTCTCATGGTGATTACATCATACAACCAAAAATCATCACAAAATTAACAACATACTCATGACAACATCAAACTAGTAGTATTTTACTTTCAAGTTAAACTTTTATGTAAAGCTTCATGTAAGGTTTCATGTTCATCTTCTTGTTCTTGTTACTTTAGTGTCTTGAACATATTAAACATACTACAATTTTTAGCCATAAAAAATATGATGAACAAAGGTTTACAAGAACTTACTACTAGCACAATGGCTAGGGTAGAATCTAGTGAAGAAGATGATGAGAAAAGATGATGGAAAAAGCAAGAACAAAGCCCTTTTGAAGCTCCACAAGTTGCAAGCTCCTACAACCCTTCTTCTACACTTGAATGATGCTCAAAGATGGATGAATATGGTGGTTATGTGGTGGTGATGGGGGCGGTTTGGGGGTGAGCCGAAAGAGAGAGAAGAGAGTGAAGGTGTGGGTGTGATCTTGTGAATGATGGTGATATCTAGAGCTCCATACTTATAAATCATGTTCTCATCTTTTGGTCACCTCTACAAGTAATATCTAATAAACAAATGGGATTAAATCTAGTAGAAGATTATGTAGTATGGTGAGAATGTTGGGTGGGTCCTACTTGGGACCGAAATCGGTTGGGGGGGGGGGGGTTTGGTTGCAAGATTTGTAACTAAGTTTGTAAATATAGTTAGTTTCCAAGTAACTAGATTGTATATATTAGTTATTTGATTTTTAGTGGGTGTTATGGCAAACGGGGATCATGACTAGCCAAAAATAATAAAACAATGTGTTTGGCAAAAATTTAGTGTCCCGGGTAATGTCCGGTTGTTCGGTTGGATACCGTTCCGTTAAAGTGTTTAATTATCCCGCAAAGTGTCCTTTTGTAACCCTTTTAATTCTAACACTTAGGAAAATATTCTGGACGATAAAACGTAAATTCTGCATGATAATTATATGTTTAAAAGCTGGTTATAGCTGAATTTAATAAAATTATGCACTTAAAGTGCGTTTCGGGTGCTTTTTAGTGCATAATTTAGCTTCCGGAGAGTCTATATATAAAAACCCTTGTATGTATTCTTGGATTTAAATGTATTCTTGTCATTGGACCTACACCTAGGCTCCAATTCTATCGTCCGACTGCTTTCTGCAGAGTCGTTGGCATATTGTGTTTTACCGGTGAGTTTACTAGTATTTTTTTTTTTGACGCAACGCTCTAGTTAATGCGTAAAGCAATATTTTGTAGTAATAAACGTGCATGAATTCACTTGTATATAATGTAATCAATCAATGTTTACATTTAAGCACATAATTGCAGTCTTTAAATAGTAATTAGAATGTACGGAAATTACCGGTTTTGTGTCAGTTGTCACAACTTATGTTAAAAGCTAATTATGATTAATACATGATTTAAAGCATAGAAAAAATATGATATATTAATGGCTTTGCTATAAGAAAAATTATTTTTCTTTGTGAATGTGAATACCAAATCAATTCAACTAATCATCCACTTTACTCTTGTATCTCAATGTAAATGTAAATAACAAATTCAATAAGGGATGTATGTGTAAATTGAATTTCATCAGTTGAAAATATGAGAAAACGAAAACACAACCGTCATTATTTCTTTAGCATCATTACACATCAAACATCTATCATCTCTTCTTTCAAAAATCTCTTCTTCCCAGTCATTTTCTAGGGTTTTAACTTTCTTATTCTCCATCTTCTACACTTCAATCACCGGAGGTTTTATTGTTTTTTCTTCAGCAACTGGTATGTACATTCATATTGTAATGAACTTTATATTGTTTAACCAATCTTAATTCAAATCCTATGTTGCTACAAATACAATTTTAAACATTTGTTGCTATACATTCAAGAAGGGTTTAGTTAGGTGTTTGAATCATTTGTTGAGAACATGTTAAAATAGTTATTATTTGTAGAAAAATTTTAACTCATACTCTGTTTCTATGATTAATTTCAGTAGATACTCTGTTAATACAAAAAGTTAATGTTCATCTTCGAAGCCAACTTTTTAATATCAATCTTTTAACATCTTTACTGATTCAGGTTTTATTATGTATACTACATTTGTCAAGTTTCTTGATAACTCAGAATCTTTGAAACTGGTATGACATGTTTTTATATACATAATTTATTTTTATTGAGATATATATTTAACAATTGTTATGGTTTATATTTTCTTACACTACTTAAAAATTATATACAGGATGTACCTATAGCCTTTGCTAATCAAAAGTGGGGAGATTGTTGGCAAAAAAATAAGTTGCGAATCTATCATGAGTCTGGTAAAAAATGGGTTGTGAGGGTCAGAACAGAAAATTCAACGCCAATAATAACTGACGGTTGGGACAGTGTTGTTAAAGATCTCAATCTGCCGAGGGATACTTTGTTGGTTTTCAGACCGTTAGGTGATTTTGGGCTTGAACTTTCATGTTTTGTTGATGGCATGTGTGGTGAATCTTATTTTACGTTTAATCGTTATACAAGATTTGGTTTTACAGTATGACTATTGATCTTAACTTGAATTCTTTTGCATCTTAAACGTGTCAACACTTATTCTCATAAGTTACATACTTCACGTATAGTATTCATTATTTGTAATTTTATGCAGGTAATCGAAGACTGCTTCATTAAACAATTTTACATAAACAGCCCACCAAGTGGCAAATTTCAAATCTTTTATAAGGGTTCCTATTGGAATGTTGAGGCGTCTAAGGTTGATACAAACTTTGTATTTGCTAGAGGATGGCCGGAAATGTGCAACGATGTTGGGATACTGGAGGATGATTTACTTGTGTTTAGCAGAATTGATGATGTTGTTTTTGAGGTAGTAGTTTATAGAGATGAGACTGAGATTTGCTTTTTGAAGAAACCTGAATCTGAGAATGATAGTGTACTTGAGATATCGAAGGCTGATTATGTTGAGAATGTATTCAAGGTACGTATGTATTTAGCATTAGCAGTAAAAGTTTTAATTATTTTAGCATTATATTAATTATTTCATTAATGTTGACCAGGACATCTATGAGGATGAAGAAGTTGTGTCTGTAGGTGAAGGAAGAACCGTTACTCAGGTACTTACTAAATTATTAAAATTATTTATTTTTAATTTAACACATATAAGAATTTAATGTTTTTACAACTATTAGTAATACTGTTTACTAATGTTATATTTATCCAATAATGTTTTATTTAGAAGAAGTTACCAACCACTGCTGAATGCACGTCGAAGACACGCATGTCTTCACGATTGAACAAAACCCAAGATGTAAGTTTACTATCTTAAAGATTGTTATATTACTGTGGTTATTAAAGTTACTCTATAACAACAGGTTAAGAAGAAAGATAAAGTTACTTCTGAGAGAAAGGAGACGGTCAAGAATAGGACTAAGGGAAATGCTGCCTTACTTGTCGACACAAGTGATCATATTGGATGTTCTTCATCTGTTCATAAAGTTAAGGTATCTATACTCGCCACTTAATTAGTATATGTTATATAAACTGTTTTTTTGTGCATATATTCAACATTCCTTTAATTCACATGTATATGTTTACTTTTTCATCAAGGGGAAGAGAGTCGCCAACGTTCAGAAAAAGCTTAACCGTAGAAATAAGATTACAAAACCGCAAAAAAACATTCTGGACATCTTCTCAACCCTGAGTTCTTTCATTTTGATCACAAAGGAGACTATAGGCGGGTATACCATTTTTTATAACAAACTAATGATTTATGTTTATTTGTCTGACTATTATTTTTTTCCACACAATACATGTAGCGTCTTCCTGCTGAAGTTGCCAGACGAGCAGGTCTTTCTGTTGATCTTCATCCTTTGAAAGTTCAAAACATGGTTGGAGTTGTGGAGGTTTATGATGTTAAGTCGGAGTTAAATGAATTGAAGCCACGTTATGCGTTCGGCGGTTGGTGAAAGTTTATGACTGAGAATAACTTGAGGTTTGGTGATATGTTGCACTTCACATACGTTTCTTCGCAACAGAAGATCGTATTAAATCAAGTTACCTCAGTTTAACAACGACATTTAAGTATGTTCTGATTTTAGATATTATAACTATGAATTTTTGAGTTAATTACTGTTTTCGTCCCTGTGGTTTGTCAAAAATCACTATTTCAGTCCATTAGTTTAAAAATTGCGATTTCAGTCCCTGTGGTTTCACTTTCGTAACCATTTCAGTCCACCTCGTAACCATTTCAGTCCCTGTACTTAACAGAATAATGGATTGAAATGGTTACGAAATTGAAACCACAGGGACTGAAATCGCAATTTTTAAACTAATGGACTGAAATAGTGATTTTTGACAAACCATAGGGACGAAAACAGTAATTAAGTCATGAATTTTTTGATGGTGATGTTGTATGTTTTTTTTTAATTATTAACTTGATGTTTTGTTGCTATGTATGGCTAACATGATAAAACACTGTTATTAGCACTTTATGTTTTATATATAGATGATATCATGCTTCTTTTTGCTAATAGTAACTCCAATTAGTAGAAACTTGGTTTATTAATCGCAAATGTGACATTATTCTGCATTTATGGGTTTATGAATTCAGAATAATGGATGGATATATAGGACTGTATTTGGCATGATGATGTTGTGTTTCATGTTGTAAAAACCAGGAAATTGTCAGATAATAGATTGCTTTGCCCGATTAGATTATGTGTTAATTTATAGTTCTTTAAGTCATTGTTTCATTTTCTTGATTTCTATGTAATTTTGTAAAGAAGTACAATAACAAACAGTGGTTTGAACATCTGTTTGCCTTTTGGTCAATAGTTAATGGAAGCCCATGTTAGGTTGAACAGTGTTTTGAAGAGGAAAACAGTGTGAGAAGACAGTAGATCTGATTAAGTTAAACATTTGTTCAGGCTTAAACAGATGTTTGGCCTTAAACAGATGTTTGGCCTTTTATATCAGAGGTTTGGACTTAAACAATTGTTTGACCTTAAACAGATGTTTGGCCATAAACAGATGTTTGACCTTAAACAGTTGTTTTGCCTTAAACAGATGTTTGGCCTTCTACATCAGATATTTGGACTTAAACAGATGTTCGACCTTAAACAGATGTTTGGCCATAAACACATGTTTGGCCTTAAACCAAACATCTGTTTAAGGTCAACATCTGTTTGACTATTGATCAACATCTGATTGACTTTTGGTCAACATCTGTTTGAATTTTGGTCAACATCTCATTTAGTATTCAACAGAACTTTGAATAACTCAACATCTGTTTAATTCGTTGTTTCGTTTTCTTGAATTCTATGTAATTTTGTAAAGAAGTACAAAAACAAACATTTTTACAAAATCCCAAATCACCCTATCATGTAAGTGCATTGAAGTGAAAGTGGAAATGATATTATTCATGTAGTCCTGTTGTGCTTTTGTTTGACCTCTAATATGGGTTCATGACCTAATCCGGTGATTTGAAGACATTGTTGTTGAATCGAATGGGATGCTTGATGTAATGTGGTCGTATTAATAACAAATAGTAATTAATATAACTAAGTTTCCCGAGTCCGGGAAGCAATCCCGGGTAATAACCTAGTATATACATAAATGATCTATAATTATAAAAACTATGATTTTAGTACTTCTTAAAATAAAATAGTTTAAATTACAAAAAAATGTGATCTATGTCTGCGATTATATAAAAAGTCGATATATAAGTTTTTCTAACATATAAATAAAAGCTAAAAAAGAGCAACTAACTAGAGGACTATCTCGCAAAAAGAAAAAAAAATTGTTGAACTATGTTTTAAACTTATACACTGAGAGAACTTAACATTTTGAAGTTCTATAGATAAGATAACATTAAGGTCTGTAGCTATATCGATTTATGATCAATAAATGTGTTTTCAATTTAATAGAGGTAAGAAATATATTAATATCATTTTATATTCATTTGTAACATAGTCAATTAACCTTTAATAATGAAAAGATTTTATTCATCATATATAAACCTTTAACTTATATTGTAACTTTACAATAACTATTTATTAATTAAATATGCATAACAATTATTAGTAAGAATAACAATCAAATTTATGTAATACTAATAATATTGACTTTTTATCAATAAAGAGAAAAAAAAAACAACTTAAATAATGATTTTTGTAAACATAATTGAAGTCTTAGAGATTTATTTTAAATAAAAGTTATATTTAAAAGATACACAATTATAAAAATTATTATTATATTTATACACTGTTATATTTGACGTAATAGGTAATTTCATTCATATTACTAATATATAAATTTGTATATACATGTTTTTCAGTATTCAACCTTTGTATTACACGGCTATTTTGGTATTTTCAGTGTTACTAATTAAGATGAGCCGGTTTTTGTGATAAATTCAAGTTAGTGTGTGAACTATCATATGGTAATAAAAAACCGTTTGTATAAAGTTTCGTTACTAATTAACATAGGTCGTTAGTTATATAAAGTTTTTAAATAATTATATCGTTTATATTGTATAAACTCGTGTAATACACGGGTCTATAAACTAGTGTGTTAATATATAAATAATCAAACTTTTATTTTTTTGATATTATAATAAATAGTTAAATGTTATGTTAAATTTAAGACTAAATTACTTTTTTGGCCCCCGTGGTTATATCACTTTTACTATATTAGCCTGAAATAAGAATTTTTAACATATCTGCCCCCATGGTCTCTATAACTAACCATTTTGGCCCCTAAGTCTAACCATTTTGGCCCCCATGGTCTCTATAACTAACCATTTTGCCCCAATGATCTCTAGACTTAGGGGCCAAAATGGTTAGTTATAGAGACCATGGGGGCAGATATGTTAAAAATTCTTATTTTGGGCTAATATAGTAAAAGTGATATAACCACAGGGGCCAAAAACGTAATTTACTCTAAATTTAAATTACCAAAGTACCCTTATTTTACTTGAATTATCAAAATACCCTTTCAGTTAACATAAAATATGGATGGAGTTAAGGCCGTGGATCAAACTAGCGACAAAACCAAAAGATCAGGGAATAAAATGACTATTTTTAAAGAACTGAGACAAAACTGTTAAAACGAACAAACCACGGAGAAGAAAACAGAAGTTTACTCTTCAGAAAATGATAAGAAATGACTCTGCTACCATTTATTCAACCATACATATTCATATTTGATTTGAGAGTAATGATTTTACCACATGTTACAATATGTATCAAGTCAACGTCTAGTTTGCGCGTTAGATATAACTTGATTTTGTGCCGTTTACTTTTCTTTGTTGTTTTGCTTTTCTTTTTGTTTTTTAGTAAATTACATTTTAAGTTCTTGTGTTTTAGTGTTTTTAATTAACTGAGTACAAAATTTAAAAGTTTAACGTTTCATCTTTAACCGTTTATTTTATAACGTTTTAAGTGTCTGTGTTTTAGTGATTTTAATCACTTGAGTCCAAAACAAAAAGTACAAGTGTTATATATTGGACTCAAAACCTTATAAATGAGTGGTTAGAGACTCAAGAGTCAAGACGTTAAATTTTTTAATTTTAAACTCAATTAATTAAAACCACCAAAATACAACTCAAAAAGTAATTTACTCCTTTTTTTTCATAACCTATATTATTTAAAACACCAGTCAATAAATTTATATCCACATAATTTCATTTAATAATAAAAAGCGACACAACACACCGGCCAATAAATTTATATTGACATAGTTTCATTAATAATAAAAAGCAACACAAAAAAGAAAACACCCAAACAACACGTTAACATTGAATGCAAGTATTTCTAGGAGTAAATATTTCTTTGCTGTTGCTCTCGAATGGTCGTTATTGACGAAGACAAACAACCAATTAATAAATATTAAGCGCCTGCAAGATATATATGAAAGTTATTGACGCAGACTCTTTGATAATCATTGTGAACTTGAGAATATGGAGCTCAAACAAACCACCAAATTAGGACATCAACATCAATTGATGTCTAATTGATGAACACGAATGTGTGAAATATGATTTATTTCAAAGTAAAAAGAAAACTGAAACACGTTTTCCTTGATAGTAGAAGCCAGTTCGATTTGATGGTTCTGAACACTATATAGACTGCCAGATCGAAACCCAAATGTGTGAATATTACCATAAAAAATCTCATCTATACGGGTCGTATACCATTCTACGGTCCGTATAAAGATATCGTATACGTTGTATACGACCAATGTTTGTTTTAACATGGTGTATACGAGCCGTATAAGGTTATACGACCCGTATAGAATAAGATAAACTGACAAAGTCTGCGCTCACAGACTTTGTCAGTTCATTTTTATATAACGTTGGGGTCGAAAACGTATATATCTAAAAGATTCTATACGAAACCTACATACGCCCCCCTACCCGCGCGCGGTCCCTTCATAGCTGCGCCACTGTGTATGTACTCTGCTGACGGTTGAAGACGAAGTGGACAATAGAAGAAGGCTCATTCTATTTACACCCCCCCCCCCCCCTTTTTACTAATTACACCCCCCTATAAAACATCACATCCATCAGTCACTTGCTTTTGTTTTTAGTCTTTTTTGTCTTTTTGTTGTCTTTTTTTTTATTCTTTTATTTAATTATTAGTTATTTATTATTTGTTTATTATTTATTTAGTTAGTATTATTATTATTATTATTATTATTATTATTATTAGTAGTAGTAGTAGTAGTAGTAGTAGTAGTAGTAGTAGTAGTAGTAGTAGTATTATTATTATCATTATTTATTATTTGTTTATTATTTATTTGTTTATTATTTAGTAGTAGTATTTATTATTAGTTTTTATTGTTATAATTTATCAAATTATATTTATAGCTGTAACAAAAGCTATATAAAAATAAGTACTTTTTTACAAAATTATTATCATTTAATAATTTACATACCGAGGTTTAATCTATACACCCCCCCCCCCCCCCCCAAATGTAGCAGGTTGTGCTATCCAAGAATTATACATATTTTGACATGATTCAAATATATTCTCCCAGCCAGCTGCATCATTTTCTCTCGATAATTTCCATAGGTTGGTTGTGCCGGCGATTGGATGCTCTCCTTGCAATTCTACCATTATAAAATGGTTACCATTCACGTGTGCAATTGTAATTTTTTTTTTTTTTTTGCTGGGAACCGGTGAGGGCCTCTCCAAAGCGAAAAACAAGTCGAACTGTTTCTTTTTTCTTGAGATAAAAAATGAACGCTTACATTAAATTTGTTCGCAATCAAGAATCCTGTCTCTGGCATAATCATCCAGTGTTTTTCTGGTGCAACCCCCGATCCTGACCAATCCAAGGACGTTAACACATCTTCAAATGAGCCTAAGAAAGCCTTAGTGTACTTATTTCTAAACTCGAGTAGCTCTTCCATCAGTGACCTCCGGATAAATAACCATTTATCTTCACCGTACCCGAGAGCAGAAGCTGTCGCCCGAAACCCTCAATTTCCATCACCTAACACGTTATGTATGCGTGTAACATATGCATGGAAGATTTTTGGAATTAGATGAATATAGTTGTGTATCACCTGTGATGCTTGATCTTGGTTCAACCCCATGAATTCATAGTCTGGCGCACTTGTAGAGTTGGCGAAAGAACTTTGTCCGACAATATCTTGGTTCAACCCCATGAAATCATATCCCGGTGTGTTTAAAAGGTTGGCAAAAAAACCTTGTCCGTCTGTATCTTGTGTCATGAACGGACTTGGTTCACCAGGAACTTGGCAGTTTACAAATGGACTGGCGTAGTAGCCCATATTATCATCATAGTCCTTGAATGGTTTTTTTTCCGTAAATATCTTGATTTATGAACGGACTTGTTTCACCAGGCACTTGATAGTTCACGTCTGGACTGATGTAACCAACATAATCATTATGGTCCCTTAATGAACTTTCTGTAGCAGCCTCTAGATACCCGAATGAACTATGTCTCCAAGGCTCTTGATTGTAATCATGATCTTGGGAGTTCACAAATGAACTATGCCTTGCAGGTTCTTGAGTGTAATCCTGCTCTTGATAGTTCGTAAATGAACTGTGCCTTGCAGGCTCTTGAGTGTAATCATGATCTTGGGAGTTCCCAAACAGACTGTGCCTTGGAGGCTTCTGAGAGTAGCTTCGTTGAAGGGGCGGTTTAGCAATTGCAGGGTTCGGTATTTTTTGTTGTTTGGATTTTGTAGTTGGTCGTCCACGAGTATTTTTTTTTAACATCAGGTTCTTCAACAAAAGGTATACTTGGATTGCTTAATGCTTTTAACTTTTGTAGTAAACTTTTCTTTCCAGGCTTGGATCGATTATCGAAGGCTTTTTTAAAACTTTCCAACTCGACGTCACAAGTAATATCCTCACAATATACTGGTAACTCGAGTTTCCTCCAAAATTCATCGACCGAATCTAAAGGAATAGATTGACCTGCATTAAAACATAAGTTGTCAGCTTTTAAATATTACCAAGCACATCGACCGAATCTTAGTTTAATACACTGACCTGCTTTCTTATACTTTGAGATTTCACAAGCACATGGTAATCCATAACACTTACGAACTTGACAACGACAATGTGAACGCTTTAAATGACGCTCTGCTATTATTATATCAAGTGCTTCATGAGAAACAGAGCCATGTAATAGCTTCAACATTGGTAGGTTGTGTTTATGCATTAGAACAGTTCTACTTTTTTCGAAGCTATCTTTAACTATTGTATATTGCGAGTTCACTACTTCATCAATGTGACGAACAATCTTATCTAAGGTACAATTTGCTGAATTCAAGAATTTTTTTAGCTTGGCATGTTGGCTTTCAGCTCTGTTAGTTGTTTGATTTCCGAAATGTAAGCATTCGTTAGTCCATACGGACACAAACATTTCTTTATACTTGTTTAACCAAGTACTATTCAAGTAATTCAAAACATCTGCAAAGATAATAATGATGATAACGATGGTAACAATAATACTAACAACAACAACAACAACAACAACAATAATAATAATAATAATACTAACAGGATTATAGTAATAATACATACCTTGATGATGGATTAACATTGACTGAAGTTGCTTGTAATTTTGGAGGAATGATGTCCACGTTTGAGATTCAACGAGTGCATCCCACATTATATTGAAGATATCCCAATCATGTTTTGTGGTGAAAAATGATTTGCAGTTTCTAAATATACTTTGAGAAATGTGCCACCTACAAAGTAATCGGGTAGCATTCAGAAAAACTTTCTTGCATGCATTCATTAGAGCTAACTCCTTGTCCGTAACTATAACACGTGGTTGCATGCTCTCATCTAGAGTTGATTTTAAACAGTTTAATGCCCAAAGATATTTCTCCTCTGTTTCTTTACGCATAACTGCAAAAGCTATGGAGATTGTCTTGTTGGTAGAAGTTACACCAACAATTTCAAGAAAAGGCAATTTATACTTGTTCGTATTGTATGTGGCATCCATAAGCAACACATGTGGAAAATCAAGGAAGTACTTGTATGATATTTTAGGAACAAAGAATAAGTCTTCCAACTTGTTTGAAACTCTATTGGTAGAAATTTCAAAAGTATACCCTTTATCATTTAAAAGAGACATTAGCACCTCCATCAAAGATTTCCCTTTATGTTCCGTTGCTCGAATTTTATCACGTGCGTTATATATGTTTTTAATTGTAGAGACATTATTTTCATCACGCTCCTTCATAACACCTAAAATATCTTTTGGGAACACACCCTTCCCCGTCAACTCTGCCACCAATTGGTGTTCATTAGGTGTCAATCGTTTGAAGATTGGGTGTCCCTCCATATATTCTCCGGGTGGATGATTATGTTCACCAGGTTTTACTTTTAACGTCCAAGAACCATTCTCTTTTGAAAATTTCCCTACCATTTCAAACGGACAATTAATCTTTCTAGTGCCGGTCTCTCTACCTGAATCTTTATCTGATTTATACAGACCACCACGATCACACATAAGTACAACTTTAGACACGTAGCCATTTTTCGCTTTCGATCTTTTAGTCACAATAGCGTAACCAAGACTACGTCCGGTGTTTCTAACCCATTCCATCAACTCTTCACGAGAATTGAACACCTAAAAGTGAACTAATATTAGTTACAAAATATTAGGTGAACAAGCTTGAGTAGTTACAAAATATATATTATCCAAATGGCGCATTTAAACTATACAGCATAATTATTTTCCAAACAAACTCATTTAAACTAAAACAAGACCCTTAACCTAGCTAGATTATATAACTAAGTTGAAACTTGAAACATGGGAATTAAAAACTATACCTGATCCGTTGAAAATCCAGACATCTCTTTAACTTTTCTGAATGCTATGATGAAGCATAAGTAGATCACTCTTTGAAATTTATGCAGCTCTTTGAATAGCTTTCTCGAGTATATCTTAAAGAAACTGAAGTGAATGCACCGATAATATGAGAATTATGAAACTGAAGTGAATGCACCGAAGAAAGTGATGGACGGAAAGAGGGAAAGATAGTTCACCGGAATTTTCCGAAGAAAGCAGGGCAAGCTTGATTGTTTGTGCGTGGAAACTAGGGAAATGAGTCATTGTATTTGGTAGATTTAAGTTTTTTAATATTTTAATAAATTATTAGGTCTATTTCATAGGCCATATCCCTAGTCTACTTAGGCTGTCAATAGTCTCGAATGGCTCATTCTATTTACACCCCCCTTTTTACTAATTACACCCCCTATAAAAACATCACATCCATCAGTCACTTGCTTTTGTTTTTAGTCTTTTTTGTCTTTTTGTTGTCTTTTTTTTATTCTTTTATTTAATTATTAGTTATTTATTATTTGTTTATTATTTATTTAGTTAGTATTATTATTATTATTATTATTATCATCATCATTATTATTATTATTATTATTATTATCATTATTTATTATTTGTTTATTATTTATTTGTTTATTATTTAGTAGTAGTATTTATTATTAGTTTTTATTGTTATAATTTATCAAATTATATTTATAGCTGTAACAAAAGCTATATAAAAATAAGTACTTTTTTACAAAATTATTATCATTTAATAATTTACATACCGAGGTTTAATCTATACACCCCCCAAATGTAGCAGGTTGTGCTATCCAAGAATTATACATATTTTGACGTGATTCAAATATATTCTCCCAGCCAGCTGCATCATTTTCTCTCGATAATTTCCATAGGTTGGTTGTGCCGGCAATTGGATGCTCTCCTTGCAATTCTACCATTATAAAATGGTTACCATTCACGTGTGCAATTGTAATTATTTTTTTTTTTTGCTGGGAACCGGTGAGGGCCTCTCCAAAGAGAAATACAAGTCGAACTGTTTCTTTTTTTCTTGAGATAAAAAATGAACGATTACATTAAATTTGTTCGCAATCAAGAATCCTGTCTCTGGCATAATCATCCAGTGTGTGTTTTTCTGGTGCAACCCCCGATCTTGACCAATCCAAGGACGTTAACACATCTTCAAATGAGCCTAAGAAAGCCTTAGAAATAAGACATTTCTTTGTGTTTTCTGGCCATTGCGTTTTACAAATAAGTCATTTATTTGTGTTTTTGGTGCATTGCGTTTTAGAAAAATGTCATTTTTTAGGTTTTTTTTTCATTGCGTTTTACGTAACTGGGGGTTTTTCTATTGCGTTTTACGCAACTGGGTTTAATTTTTTTTTTTAAATATAGCAATAGTATACTCGTTTTAAAGATAAAAAAACGCTCGTATTTTTGGTGCAATTTTTATAAAAAAAATAATGTCGTATGAAAGAGTTATTAATGTTTAAAAAATGGGGGAAATTGGAGGAGAGAGAAACTATTGGCTTGGATTGACTAGAATGCCCCTAAACAAACTCACGCGCCTCTTTTATTCCCTTCAATTTCCCTGATTTAATCTTAGCCCTTGATTAACCAAATGGATGGTCCAGATCACTTCCTAGCCTTACTAGCCAAATAATCTTCCTATTGTATCTTCACCTTGCATATTAAATGCATAACATGTGTTTAATATATGATATGTGTTTATTAATGAAAGTGTAAGTGTATTATTTAAAGGTGTGATGTAAAGAGACACAACTATTAAGTTAGCGTAATGTACCCTAAGTTTTTTTTTTTTTTTTTTGAAACGGAAAACTTCATTAGAAAAGACACCGACCCAAAACCGGGACGGCCAAAACAACCACCTACATAATTACAAAATCAAGCCACTATCCCAAGACAAATCTATACACTTGTATCTACTCTTGAACCAAAGAAAACCCAAAGCTTTAACGTTACTAACCACCTCTTCTACAACGGAATTGTTCGAGAATTTAGCTTCGTTCCTGGCCCTCCATATTGATGGGGAGTCTGAAACACGAGCCTTAAGAGTATTATCTTGTGTGATTTAATGCGGTTTATGGGAATTATATTTGTTGAATATAGTAACTACGAGCTTTTGTGGTGTTACAGGTTAATCAGCATAATTCAGAGAAGTTAAAGTGGGTAGAAGCGAAGAGGAACAAGCTAGGATGTTTGGCGAGAGAAATCATAGCATTCAGGATGTGTTCAGGTCCGAAATATGGCTTGGATATATGAGAAATACGAAATAATAAAGTACAGGGACCTAAAGTGTTAATATGAGGAAGCTACGGTTACTGTGATCATGAGCTGAAAACAAAAACAAACAGAAAGTTTGGTCCGTAGGTTACGTCCGTAACCGTAACTTACGGTTTAAAATAAAAGACAAGAAAGATCACACGCTGACTTGGAGCAGCCGATGACATCGCATCATCATAATTGGACTTGGGTGGACGGCACATGCAAGACTTTTATGTGTGAGGGGATTTTATTAATTTATGAAGATCACAAAAGGAAAGGGAGAACACATGTGACTGGACTCGCATACTTGTGGACTATTGAACAAGTATTGATGGCAGATGAGATGTATTATGGGGAACATTAATTAATTAATGATCCATCACATCAATTCATCAATTCAACATAATCATCATGCATCACTTATTGGAGAGCAGGCAACATCACGTGATTGGCACAAAGAAAAGAAGTGGACCGATTTTTGGACTTGGTGGGAGGTACACATATTGGGCCGACATATTGGAAGTCCAAATAACTCATGTGGGCTTGATTTGGGGCGGCACATCTAAATATACACGCATACAAGTGGAGCCGACATTCAAGGTTTTAAAAAGTGAACAATCACATCATCACTAAATTACATCATTATCTTCGACGGCAGAGAAGGAGGCAGCTACCTCACAGGGTTTCAACCGTGATTCGAGCCTTTGACGATCAATCTTCCACATGAGCGGCTAGCTTTTTTTGGTTTCCTCCGGATGGAGGGTTTTTGTAAGTTGGATAATTTTATGTGTTTGTGACAATCGTATAACTCGGTGATCTAAGCATTCGATGCTTTTCACCTTTGATTTGATTAATCAATTGTAACCGGTTGCATTTTATTTAACTTTAATCTTTGATCATTCAGTTCCCGAGAGTTCTAGTAATTGGGATATATTTGCTATGGGATTAGGGTTGGTAATTGTAACTGATAATTATTTGATAACATCCCGTTATGTATTGACCGGAGTACTTAGTCGTTGATTATCACAATTGATGAATTAAGTTAAACACTTATGTCTATGTGAGTGTTTCGATTAAACACATAATTGAATCTAGCTACAAACCTGAAATCCGGAGGAACCATTGTTCTCTCCTATTGCTTACAGCTTAGTATTTTCGTAATTCGCTAGTTAATCAACTCTCAAACAAACAAGATTTACTTTTCTGCAATAGTTAATCAACACTTGACATAACGACACTTTCCACAATCCTCCTCTGGTTCGATATCCGACTTATCCTATCTACTGGTTTAGTTGGTTTTTGCATGTCCTTAACGACAGTCATCAAAATGGCGTCGCTGCCGGGGAGGCGTGCGCAAAGTGTTTAGTGTTAAGTTTTAGTAAAAAAAAAAAATTAAATAAATAAAAAAAAAAATTAAAAATCCCAAAAAGATTTTTCTTTGATGTTCGTGATTTACACTTGGTAGTTGAGTTGTGTTGTGCAGGATGACAGAGCATTACACAGATTTCAGCTTTTCTACCTGTATATTGTGCGGGGGTCCACGTCATCCGTGTATCGGTTGCCACGAGGCCCACTACAGGAGAGCACATGGAAAATCGGTGTCTTATGTTTCACAGCTTCCACCTCCATCATACGCTGATGATTATGACCTAGAGATGGAGGATGATTATTACTCTAACGGATGGATCAGGACGAGGATGCTTATTATGAACCAAGGACGGATGGACAATGTTTCTGTTGCGGTCGTAATCATACTTCTGTTTATGATGATGTGTGCGCGGTGTATTTGGAAAATCCAGAGTATTGGAATAAAAAAATGATGGATGCGTACATCTCAACACCGTATCAGGGATATCGACAGTATCATCCCGAGGAATATCCTGAGCCCGAGGGTGTGTATGCTTATCAGACTGAGGAGGAGAAAGAGCTTGCTATGTTGGAAGTGACTTTGTCCAAACTCGAGCAGTATTTATTAGCACCCAACCTTTCTGATGAAGATCGAATTAGCTGCCTAGTTTCCAAGTGTCAGAAGTTAAAAATGAAGATAGAAATAGAAGAGTGTCTCTCACCATTACCTGTTGATATTAGAGATTATTCTCAAATGGAGGAGGAGGTTGTGGAGGATAATACCACACCAATGAATCCTTTATCTGATGAAGAGTCACTGGTGGATCAGATGGTGTGTGAGGATGATGAGGCAGAGCAGTCTGATGAGATGAATATGTGTACCGAACCTCTTCCCATATTAATCATTCCAATTAACAAGTGTGGGGAAGAGGGTTCGAGGAAGAAGATGAAAAGGGTGAAGCTACAAGACATCGGTGTATATCTCGTGAAGTGGATTAGCGAAACCCGCATGTGCTTTCTAAACATGCCAATTATACTGACAAGCTTATGGAGATGGCATGTAAATTTCCGGGCATTCGTTGGAAATGTTTTGGGTAAGTGTGCATTGAGACCACCGTAACGCATAGCAGGTACGGTCTGGCTGAAGACCTTTAAACTTAGCGCTCTCGGGAGGCAGCCCGAGGATGTAGAGTTTGTACTTTGTTTTGGTTTCGTTTTGTTTTAGTGTGTTTGTGTTTTGACAGGTTTCTACGTTTCATCTCCACGGATGCAATGAATCAAGTGTGGGGATGTTTGGCAACATCCCCGATGAGATGTCAGAGAATCCAAGAGATGTTTACGTCCCTGTCCGATCACAGCAGCTGCACCGCTACAGACACTTGTTGATTTACTGATCAGGTCAATGTGTCTCTTTATCCTTTATTTTATTTGTTTTATGTTTTTTGTGGTGTGAGTCTTTGTGTTGGGAGTGGTTTTATGTGTCGAGTCGTCTAGGTGTTAGTCGTTCATGGTTTGTGGGTGGTATCTCTCGAGTTTAGATTATAAATTGCACCATACATTGGGGACAATGTATCCCAAGTGTGGGGATGCGGTAACTCGAGAAAAGGATTGGTAAGATTGTTGATCATATCAAATGCTTGAATTGGTTGAAATTGTAAAAATTGGAAAATTTTGAAAATTTTTGTTTCTCAAGTATGCTTGAACTACATGAAAACCTAAATTTTCAATTGCTAAAGGGTTCCTACTGATATTAAACTAACTTAGATCCCTAGTCATGGTTGTCCCTTTAAGTTTCATGAGAGTATATCTGACAGTTGTTTTAGAGAATAATTAAAAAGAGATGCCTAACTAGGGGTAACATGCTTTAGGAATCACACATGCTACGTGTCGGCAACCCATATTCCTTTCGTTGTGTGAGATAATTGAGCCTACTTAGTGGTTAGTTAAATTTGCAATAACTGTTCATTTGCTGAGAGTAGGCCATATGTTGCTTTGTGTTAGAACTTGTGTGGTTTGATACGTGCCGAGACTGTGGTTTAGCGTATGCACATAAATGATAAAGGCATTAGGATCCCTTCCATTGTGTTATTTGTTGATTGTTTATCCACCCACCTTAGTTAACCACGTTGAGCCTTATACCTTTCGTTTGCTACACCCCGTTTGACCTGTTTGATTACCAACCATGAATGACAAGTGTGCGTTAGATATTTGTTGAAAAGAAAAAAAATGAAATGAAAAAAAAAAGAAAAAAAAAGGAAAAAAAAAAACAGAGAGAAAAGTAAGGAAAAGAAAAAAAAATCATTGTTATGTTCGTGTTCAATAAATGGGTCAAAGAATAACCCATGTGTTAGTATTATTGTGAATAAGTTGTCATGCTTTGGTATTCGTTTGTGTTCGCCATATAAACATAAAAACCCAAAAATATATTCCTACCTTTACCGTTAACCCAAAACCTGAAAGTCCTTTTGATATGTGTTACGTTATTTGATACAGTGGAGGTTTGATTGCTATACAAGTTTATGATTGCAAAGTAGCATATTTGGTTTTGAGTGTAATATATACTAGCACATTACACGCTAGTCTTGATTAAACCGAGAGGAGTGATCATTGTGAGGGGCGTGTGGCATGTGTGTAGTAATATAAGCATGTTAGTTTTAGTTAGGCAAGTCTTGAATTGTTTTAAATGCGTATCACTTGTTTGTGAGATTGTCAATCTCGATTGTGTTAGTCTATGGGACGGGTATGACTTGGGATCTTAAATGGTTAATTCGGTAGGGGATTTAATGGTGATTTGTTAACAAGGTGAGTAATGTGTATGATGGTTGCTTGAGGACAATCAATGATAAGTGTGGGGATGTGATGGGGAGTCTGAAACACGACCCTTAAGAGTATTATCTTGTGTGATTTAATGCGGTTTATGGGAATTATATTTGTAGAATATAGTAACTACGAGCTTTTGTGGTGTTACAGGTTAATCAGCATAATTCGGAGAAGTTAAAGTGGTTAGAAGCGAAGAGGAACAAGCTAGGATGTTTGGCGAGAGAAATCATAGCATTCGGGATGTGTTCAGGTCCGAAATATGGCTTGGATATATGAGAAATACGAAATAATAAAGTACAGGGACCTAAAGTGTTAATATGAGGAAGCTACGGTTACTGTGATCATGAGCTGAAAACAAAAACAAACAGAAAGTTTGGTCCGTAGGTTACGTCCGTAACCGTAACTTACGGTTTAAAATAAAAGACAAGAAAGATCACACGCTGACTTGGAGCAGCCGATGACATCGCATCATCATAATTGGACTTGGGTGGACGGCACATGCAAGACTTTTATGTGTGAGGGGATTTTATTAATTTATGAAGATCACAAAAGGAAAGGGAGAACACATGTGACTGGACTCGCATACTTGTGGACTATTGAACAAGTATTGATGGCAGATGAGATGTATTATGGGGAACATTAATTAATTAATGATCCATCACATCAATTCATCAATTCAACATAATCATCATGCATCACTTATTGGAGAGCAGGCAACATCACGTGATTGGCACAAAGAAAAGAAGTGGACCGATTTTTGGACTTGGTGGGAGGTACACATATTGGGCCGACATATTGGAAGTCCAAATAACTCATGTGGGCTTGATTTGGGGCGGCACATCTAAATATACACGCATACAAGTGGAGCCGACATTCAAGGTTTTAAAAAGTGAACAATCACATCATCACTAAATTACATCATTATCTTCGACGGCAGAGAAGGAGGCAGCTACCTCACAGGGTTTCAACCGTGATTCGAGCCTTTGACGATCAATCTTCCACATGAGCGGCTAGTTTTTTTTTGGTTTCCTCCGGATGGAGGGTTTTTGTAAGTTGGATAATTTTATGTTTTTGTGACAATCGTATAACTCGGTGATCTAAGCAATCGATGCTTTTCACCTTTGATTTGATTAATCAATTGTAACCGGTTGCATTTTATTTAACTTTAATCTTTGATCATTCAGTTCCCGAGAGTTCTAGTAATTGGGATATATTTGCTATGGGATTAGGGTTGGTAATTGTAACTGATAATTATTTGATAACCTCCCGTTATGTATTGACCGGAGTACTTAGTCGTTGATTATCCCAATTGATGAATTAAGTTAAACACTTATGTCTATGTGAGTGTTTCGATTAAACACATAATTGAATCTAGCTACAAACCTGAAATCCGGAGGAACCATTGTTCTCTCCTATTGCTTACAGCTTAGTATTTTCGTAATTCGCTAGCTAATCAACTCCCAAACAAACAAGATTTACTTTTCTGCAATAGTTAATCAACACTTGACATAACGACACTTTCCACAATCCTCCTCTGGTTCGATATCCGACTTATCCAATCTACTGGTTTAGTTGGTTTTTGCATGTCCTTAACGACAGTCATCAAAATGGCGCCGCTGCCAGGGAGGCGTGCGCAAAGTGTTTAGTGTTAAGTTTTAGTAAAAAAAAAATTAAATAAATAAAAAATAAAAAAATAAATTTAAAAATCCCAAAAAGATTTTTCTTTGATGTTCGTGATTTACACTTGGTAGTTGAGTTGTGTTGTGCAGGATGACAGAGCATTACATAGATTTCAGCTTTTCTACGTGTATATTGTGCGGGGGTCCACGTCATCCGTGTATCGGTTGCCACGAGGCCCACTACAGGAGGGCACATGGAAAATCGGTGTCTTATGTTTCACAGCTTCCACCTCCATCATACGCTGATGATTATGACCTAGAGATGGAGGATGATTATTACTCTAACGGATGGGATCAGGACGAGGATGCTTATTATGAACCAAGGACGGATGGACAATGTTTCTGTTGCGGTCGTAATCATACTTCTGTTTATGATGATGTGTGCGCGGTGTATTTGGAAAATCCAGAGTATTGGAATAAAAAAATGATGGATGCGTACATCTCAACACCGTATCAGGGATACCGACAGTATCATCCCGAGGAATATCCTGAGCCCGAGGGTGTCTATGCTTATCAGACTGAGGAGGAGAAAGAGCTTGCTATGTTGGAAGTGACTTTGTCCAAACTCGAGCAGTATTTATTAGCACCCAACCTTTCTGATGAAGATCGAATCAGCTGCCTAGTTTCCAAGTGTCAGAAGTTAAAAATGAAGATACAAATAGAAGAGCGTCTCTCACCATTACATGTTGATATTAGAGATTATTCTCACATGGAGGAGGAGGTTGTGGAGGATAATACCACACCAATGAATCCTTTATCTGATGAAGAGTCACTGGTGGATCAGATGGTGTGTGAGGATGATGAGGCAGAGCAGTCTGATGAGATGAATATGTGTACCGAACCTTTTCCCATATCAATCATTCCAATTAACAAGTGTGGGGAAGAGGGTTCGAGGAAGAAGATGAAAAGGGTGAAGCTACAAGACATCGGTGTATATCTCGTGAAGTGGATTAGCGAAACCCGCATGTGCTTTCTAAACATGCCAATTATACTGACAAGCTTATGGAGATGGCATGTAAATTTCCGGGCATTCGTTGGAATTGTTTTGGGTAAGTGTGCATTGAGACCACCGTAACGCATAGCAGGTACGGTCTAGCTGAAGACCTTTAAACTTAGCGCTCTCGGGAGGCAGCCTGAGGATGTAGAGTTTGTACTTTGTTTTGGTTTCGTTTTGTTTTAGTGTGTTTGTGTTTTGACAGGTTTCTACGTTCCATCTCCACGGATGCAATGAATCAAGTGTGGGGATGTTTGGCAACATCCCCGATGAGATGTCAGAGAATCCAAGAGATGTTTACGTCCCTGTCCGATCACAGCAGCTGCACCGCTACAGACACTTGTTGATTTACTGATCAGGTCAATGTGTCTCTTTATCCTTTATTTTATTTGTTTTGTGTTTTTTGTGGTGTGAGTCTTTGTGTTGGGAGTGGTTTTATGTGTCGAGTCGTCTAGGTGTTAGTCGTTCATGGTTTGTGGGTGGTATCTCTCGAGTTTAGATTATAAATTGCACCATACATTGGGGACAATGTATCCCAAGTGTGGGGATGCGGTAACTTGAGAAAAGGGTTGGTAAGATTGTTGATCATATCAAATGCTTGAATTGGTTGAAATTGGAAAAATTGGAAAATTTTGAAAATTTTTGTTTCTCAAGTATGCTTGAACTACATGAAAACCTAAATTTTCAATTGCTAAAGGGTTCCTATTGATATTAAACTAACTTAGATCCATAGTCATGGTTGTCCCTTTAAGTTTCATGAGAGTATATCTGACAGTTGTTTAAGAGAATAATTAAAAAGAGATGCCTAACTAGGGGTAACATGCTTTAGGAATTACACATGCTACGTGTCGGCAACCCATATTCCTTTCGTTGTGTGAGATAATTGAGCCTACTTAGTGGTTAGTTAAATTTGCAATAACTGTTCATTTGCTGAGAGTAGGCCATATGTTGCTTTGTGTTAGAACTTGTGTGGTTTGATACGTGCCGAGACTGTGGTTTAGCGTATGCACATAAATGGTAAAGGCATTACGATCCCTTCCATTGTGTTATTTGTTGATTGTTTATCCACCCACCTTAGTTAACCACGTTGAGTCTTATACCTTTCGTTTGCTACACCCCGTTTGACCTGTTTGATTACCAACCATGAATGACAAGTGTGTGTTAGATATTTGTTGAAAAGAAAAAAAAATGAAATGAAAAAAAAAATAAAAAAATAAAAGGAAAAAAAAAACAAAGAGAAAAGAAAGGAAAAGAAAAAAAAATCATTGTTATGTTCGTGTTCAATAAATGGGTCGAAGAATAACCCATGTGTTAGTATTATTGTGAATAAGTTGTCATGGTTTGGTATTCGTTTGTGTTCGCCATATAAACATAAAAACCCAAAAATATATTCCTACCTTTACCGTTAACCCAAAACCTGAAAGTCCTTTTGATATGTGTTACGTTATTTGATACAGTGGAGGTTTGATTGCTACACAAGCTTATGATTGCAAAGTAGCATATTTGGTTTTGAGTGTAATATATACTAGCACATTACACGCTAGTCTTGATTAAACCGAGAGGAGTGATCATTGTGAGGGGCGTGTGGCATGTGTGTAGTAATATAAGCATGTTAGTTTTAGTTAGGCAAGTCTTGAATTGTTTTAAATACGTATCACTTGTTTGTCAGATTGTCAATCTCGATTGTGTCAGTCTATGGGACGGGTATGACTTGGGATCTTAAATGGTTAATTCGGTAAGGGATTTAATGGTGATTTGTTAACAAGGTGAGTAATGTGTATGATGGTTGCTTGAGGACAATCAATGATAAGTGTGGGGATGTGATGGGGAGTCTGAAACACGACCCTTAAGAGTATTATCTTGTGTGATTTAATGTGGTTTATGGGAATTATATTTGTTGAATATAGTAACTACGAGCTTTTGTGGTGTTACAGGTTAATCAGCATAATTCGGAGAAGTTAAAGTGGTTAGAAGCGAAGAGGAACAAGCTAGGATGTTTGGCGAGAGAAATCATAGCATTCGGGATGTGTTCAGGTCCGAAATATGGCTTGGATATATGAGAAATACGAAATAATAAAGTACAGGGACCTAAATGTGACAACCCGTGATTTACGGCACCTAATTACGTGATTAACAGGTGATTAACGCAATAATAAATAGTGTTTACGGCACAAATTAACTTAATTAGGCCTTGGGAATGCCTAGGAACGTTTATTCGACTATACTGTGCGCGTATGGTGATTTACGGAAAATCTGCTGAATATCAAGCGACAACGAACTGATGCCGTACAAAATACTGACAACGCCGACAAATATTAAATTTTTACAATATATTTTAGCTTCGTAACTAAATTTTAGTGACTACGGTCGAAACCGGATCAAAAACGGATTAAAGGCGGCACCGATGGAATTCTTCGCGATTATTATCGTAATCAATGAACGGGCAACGACTACAGACCGTATTTTTGTGTATTTTAATTTTTGACGTTAAACGGAGTTCAGGGTTTTGACAACGGGTCTCGTAGGATTTACGGGCCACTTAGACACGGGGATTGAGCTTGTAGGCCCTGGGCCCAAGCCAAAACCCACAAGCCTAAACCCGTACATAACATAATTAGATCTTATAACATCTCTTCAAAATCTTTGAAGGATCCACTAAATCTATATTAAATCTATCCAAAATATTTTGTCTCTAATTTTAGAACAAGATCTATTCAAGATCTCTAAAAACTCTATAAATATCATCTACACATACACAACCCAAAATCAAAACACAGATGCATTACTCTGCCCCTCCCTCTGTATTTCTTTAGAGCAGAACAACACATACTTCATCTCTTACATTTCTCTACAAGAATACCCAAACACCCTCACACATAGCACAGACAACAACCTCCTGCCCATTTATACCACCACCCGATCCCCCTCTATCTTCCGATTGAACGGCCGGCCACCACCAGACGGTGGTGGTGTGTGGCGGTGAAAGTGAAAGGAGAGAGAGAGGGAGAGTGCAGGAGAGAGGAGAGTTCGAGAGATAGATATGATGGCGGAGCAAACCGGCGGCGGCGGTTGACCAGCCGACGACCCCACCCCCTTCTTCGATCAGAGAAACGGACCACCACCGTTGGGTGGTGGTGAGCGACGGTTGGCATGATGACGAAGCAGCGAGAAGATGAGAGAGAGAGAGCGATGGAGATGAGCGGCGCCGCCGCTCACGGTGGCGGCAGTGGTGGTGGCAGTGGTGGCGGTGCTTTTGTTCCGACAATAGATGATGGTGGAGATGATGGCGTCGTGGCCGACGACGACACTGGCCGTCGGAGCCACACCGGCGGCGACAACCATGATGGTGGTGATGTTCCGTTAGATAATGTTCAACATCAGATGATGGTTCGAGTTTTGATGCAGATTGGGTTCAGCTTCATGTTTGGGTCAGTGGGGTTCAGGAGTTCGGTTCGAGTCGGGTCTGTTTTGGGTTCGTGACTCGTTTCAGTCAAACCCGAGTCAACTCAGTTGACTCGGTTCAGATTGCTTTGGACTCGGTTCTATATGTTCCTGTTTGGGTTCAGGTTTTTGCTTGTTTCAGGCTCGGGTCAGACACAGTCACGTCGGGTTAACACCGGGTCAGAATTGTTCCGTTCGGGTTCGCATTGGTTCGGTCAACAAGTAAAGGGTTCAGATTTGTTCGGGTCAAACCCGGTCAACAAAGTCAGCCGGTCAACATAGCGAGTCGACTCGGTCAACTCAGTTGACCCGGTCAACTCAGTCAGCTCACTCGACATTCCGGCGTGAGGACTTGGTAAAAATTAATGACGCGTTAAATATTTGTTATTTATATAAAAATTTTTCGTACGTGACAAACGAGCTCGAACCGACATGATTATAGTTTACGTTTTTATGAAATATTGACAAATTTGATATATTGTTTGATTATTGTTGAATCTTTGAAAATATAACGACAACTCGTGTTGTCGGGGGCGTCCAAAAACAGAGGAAACTCTGCCCGTTTTTCGAGAAAAATCCGTAAACACGACACGTATTATAGTTTCAAAAACGACACTTAATGGAATTCGAGTTTATAATATTTCAAACCTTGATATTTCCAAACGCTTTTACAAATAAATATAATGTTATATTTATTTCGAACGTCGTTAACTCGTATCCTTTTATAAAATAAATATAGCTTATATATTTATTTCGAATATCAAACAACACGACTTTGTTGTATAAAATAAATATAGTTGCATATTTATTTCAAACACGCGAATTCTTTTATAAAATAAATATAACTTTTCATATTTATTTTATACGCCTAAACGGCATATACGTATATTTTTGGCAAATATGCACAAGACGTGATATATATAATACAAGTTATTATATATTACTTTCATACGAAACGCGATATATGATACGAGTTTGTTATATGATATTTTCGTAGAAATATTCTTTTATACACGTATGACTACTCGAGACAGCTAACACACCTACAACGATATATTTATATATTTTTATATAAATATTTATTCATTTTAAGTCTCTCGGAAACTAAGTCTTTTTCAAGACTTATTAAACTGCTACTGACATTAAACGAGACTTAACACGTATAACTTAATCTTTTCCATTAAGTTAACAACTTACCGTTGAATCGTTCGATTAACGATTCGGTAGAGCTCGGTGACACGTAGACTAGTTACCGCTTTTATTTAGAAACTTATTAGATATTCCGTGTTAGGAATATTGTAGAATGCACGCTAGCGAGTCTCATCTTGGAAACGACATCACGAAGTCGTATATAGCTAGCTTTGCACAGGAATATTCAGGTGAGTTCATAACCCCACTTTTTACTGTTTTACAGTTTTGTAAATGTTTTCGGGGTGGAAAGACATGCACGTTTTGCAAAAACAAACAAAGTTTTTAACAAACGCAACACTAGTATTTCTAAATCATATTACAAAGGGATTTCAAGGAACTCAAATGATTTACGAAAGGTTTATACTAAACATACCGGTTTTTACAAAACAAAGGTGTATTATCGAAATGAATGATTTTTCATGACTAGGGATGGATCGTTTGGTAATGATATATAGAGAATAAGGAGCCAGCCTTAGTGGCTGGGGAGGCCAGCCTTAGTGGCTGGGGAGGATCAGCCATAGTGGCTGGGGAGATTCAGCCTTAGAGGCTGGGGTAAAATACATGTTACAATTTTTACAGACATTTTTATACATGGTATGGTTAGCGTAAGGAGGGTTAGAACGTACAGATCATGTGAGTGGGTAGGCGCAACTTGGGATCATTAATCCTCATTGTAGGACCGAGGGACAGGAGCGGTAGATCTATCTGGGTGTAGCGAGCCCAGCCCCCAGGCCAAACAGAACGGACCTCGGGGTGACTTTGTGCCCGACGCATAAATTTGCTAGGTTTGAGTCTTCCTACTTGCACTTCACACATATCAATGGCCTTGCAAACCATTGGTGATCTCTTTATTTCCTTATTTGCTACATACCAGGGACATATATATTTACGAAACTACTTGTTCATACAAATTAAAATACCATGTTTTATACAAAATTCAAAGCACATGATTTTGCGGGTAAGGAGTCAAAGTCAGGGTGGGCATTGACGGTTATGAGAACATTACAAATACAAGGCTTTACAAATACATGGTTTTATGAACATAACGTGTTACAAACACAACGTTTCCATATAACTTGGCAAGAAAATGATTTTTAAATTCGTTTTCTCAATACTATTTGTGTCACACCCCGACTTTCCACGTGTCACCGGTGGGCCCGGTGGGGAGTATCGTGACGTAGTTGGCAACATAATAGTCAAACAACACAATATATAAATGCACAGCGGAAGCAAAGGATAAATATTATTACATTTCCGAATATAAAGTACTATCCAGTATTACAACGGAAAGTAAAGGATCCACAGGCGGATCTTAAAACATATCATTTGTTCAACAGACTTTAGGCGCCTAGAACTTGCAAGATTCCTTAGGACCGCCCTGAGCTTCCATCCAATTACGTTCAGTACCTGTCACTTAACCCTTTTGGAAAATACGTCAGTTTTCACTGGTAAATACACTCAACCGACTCATTTTGAAAAATGATTAAAAATTGGTTTGGATGCACATGGCACAAAATATATTGACACTTTGATTAAAATGCACAGAGGCAAAATTAATCTTTTATACTTGGAACAATTATATTTATAACCTTGTATACAGATTTACATGTTCGTTGTACGTTCAGGGCCCGATGTAGAAACCGAGTCAGATTAACAGACACACCACAAGTATAGGCCCACAAGAAAGCAGGATACCGTTATTACTTAAGCAACTGTCAGGTGTATGCCTACACCCCGTGCTTAAGACGTGGCCATTTTATAACACAATGATGTCAAGGATATCCGGGACATGGTCATTAACCCCTAAAGGCTTTTATTTCAAACAATACAGATTAAATCGGGTTACCTCAATAATTTAATCACAATTCGATTAAACATTCAATACCCGACCAAGCGGTATCATTATACCGTATTCCAAGCCCGTATAGGGAAAATAAGTTAAGAGTATTTACCTGAGCTAGCTCCTGTCTTAAATAGCAAGAATCTAATAACTCAGCCGTATTCACTTAAGTAAGCGTAGGTACCATTTACCGAAATGCTCTAGTCTAGAATGATGGTATAAATAATTAATTAGAATGCTAACGGGTCTTTAATTAAGCCTAAGCTTAGACCGGTTAGTCTTAAGGAAGTACGGGTCTTACGCACGATTAAGCGAAGACCGGAATAGAATGTGATTTAGACCCGAAAAGTTTGGAGACTTGTATAATATGGGTAAACTAAACACATTCTGGATTTGGAGATAAAACCGATAAGGTTTGACCCGTTTCGGCTAATTTATGTAAACTTGTTACATAAACCCAACCGAACGCGTAATAAGCGTGACGGGTATGCATTAGAGCCATCTACAGGTTTCCTAAGTTAATTATGCCTCAAATATGTCGTGACATCAGTAGGATGTCTTTCATTATGCCCCGAACTAATTTAAACACAAACTATGCCCCGAAGGGGTAGTTTGGTCATTTTAAAGTTTGTAAAAGCGTTTAGATGTTTAACTGAGTTATAGGTCTGATGTAAACAATAAACATACTCAATTTGATGAGTTATAACAGTAGGCTAAAGCATATATGTGAAATTTATCATTTTTAACCAAACTATGCCCCGTAGGGGTATTTTGGTAATTTCACATAAGCCGAAAAGCTCAAAAACGAAGTCTGAGTTAATCAACCTTTGCTTACTGTTAAATTATCATAATTTGCCTCATATATCAGTAGGTATCAACCCGGGTATGTCCAATATGATTTTAAGACATACTATGCGTTAAAAACGCTAATTATGGCGATTAAAGGCCATTTCCGGGTTCGACACTTAAATCTGATATTTTTATATTTCCAGATGGCTTAAAATAATTTATTTATCATATGTGATCAGTAGCAAAAGGTTTGGAGTCGTTTAGATAAGTAAAACTCATTTTATGGCCCGTAAGGGCAAAACCGACAATTACCGAATTAAGCCTACGACTACTAGTTATGCTCAGCCTAAAATTAATTAAAAATCTTTAAAAATCCCAAAATAATATATTACATTAGTGGGTATTAAGTTTGATACCAAAAAGTAGGCTTAACTAGGCTATACGCTAATTACGCCGTTTTATTAACATAAAGCTTTAATTTTGCGACATTGAGCATAACTCTTAATCTACAAGTCAAACTGATGTCAAACTTTGCATACAAGTTTATATATCAGTAACTAAGGTTTCTACACTTTTACATTTTCATAAATCTCGTTTTAAGGTAACAAGGGCATAATGGTCAACATATGAGCAATTAACGGAATCATGCGTATTAATCGGATAACTAATGAACCGAGGTGTATAATCACAGAGGGTTATACTAGCATGTAACCTGGTCCAAATGAAGCTCTAAGGTATTTCTAAAACATACCTAAACGGGTCAGAACTGAAAGTCAAAGTGAAAGTCAAACTATGTGACTTTCGGTTCCGAACCGGGTCTAAACAGGAAATAGTCGGGTTGAACATGTTTAGACATGTTCTTACACTAATTACTAAGTTATAACAATGATCAAACAGGTTATATATGTTCTAGATAGCTAATTATGCATAAATGACATTTTAAGCATCCTGTTGACTTTTTAATTAAAAGTTTGACCCGACTTTTGACCTGGTTAGAGTGGTGATCAGGGGAAACCCTTTTGAGGTTTTATTACCCACATAAATACCAACTCATAACTACTTTTAATTCGATATATGACTGAGCCATTAATGACTAATCTCGAAGTCAAACCGTAATTACGATGGTTTGACTTTTAGCTAATTAAACAAGCTAAACTCAATTAAAGAAGGACTAGCAGACTTACAAGAGTCCTATGCACGAATTTTGATCACTTGAGGCTGCTTGATAGCTCCAGAAATGATCCAATTATGCAGGAGAATGTGTGAGGAATGTTTGTTGCAAGTCCATGGCCTTATATATTGGATTTAGGCACCACAATTGATTGACAACAATGTCTAGGACACACCACAACATTCCCACATGTGTCCTAGGGTCTAGGAACATTTTAGAGGTCTTTTAATAATGAGAACAACCAGCTAGATCGGTCAGAAATGCGAGAAACCGGCTGCAGAAGGTATTCTGGTGCTGGCAGTTACCTTACGGACCTCAAGGTCCCCAGCTTTGAGGTCCTCAAGGCAGACATCAGGCTTAAAAATTTGTTGTTTCTTGTCCCTTGGCCTTTCGAAAGGGCAAGTAAGCTTATTTCTTGCAATTTGACCCCTTCTTATTTACCCACAAGGGCTTTAGGACTTATACCCACTTTGCCAAGTCCCTGATCACTTTGTTATCACCCGAAAAGTCATAACTTTCAACATTGACGCTTTAACCCCTCGCATACGAATTTGATCATAACTTTCTCATACGATAACGAAACTTTATGAAATTTTTATCGTGCATTCTAGTGAGCATAATTTACCATTACAAAGCTTCGGGTTTGTCAAAAGGTCACTCAGAGGTATATCTTTAACATGTTGACACATTTAACCCCTGTAGTTTGTAATCTCTCACTTTTAGCTTCGTATGATCCATGATTTATTCGTTTGATGTTATAAACATCATGTAGGGTTATTATGAAGTATATTTATTCACTGTTGACACTTAGAATCCGTATAATCACATACTTCCCATGTTTGTCAACTTTAGTCCTTTGATAACATTCTTTCACACGTTCAAACTTTTGACACGTGTTTACACATTATAGGACGTGAATTTTCGAGGTGTTACAATTTGAAAAACCGGTTACTCCAAAGATTTATTTCAAATCTTTCACAACTCAAAAGATTTATTTCAAATCTTTTACAAACAAACTATGAACTCGCTCAACTTTATGTTGATTTTTCGCATGTTTCTTTCTCAGGTTGCATTTCTAAGACAAGGCACGGTTGGAATAGGAGAACCATGTGGAGACTCGAGTACTTAGCGGGCGTTCATTTTCTAAAAGACTTAGCTTATTTGCTTCCGCTGTGCAATGAAGATACCTGTCCAGTCACGCCGATGCTCTGATATTTCGGGCTGTGACAGATTGGTATCAGAGCTATAGGTTACAGCGAATTAGGTTTCTGTTGTGATACCTAGGCTCTAACCTCACTTTCCTCTGGGAACTTAGACTATTAAGACGTTGAATACATACAGAACGCCTAGTACTCGAATATGGTCTCCAACCGTTGCCGAAAAACAAACAGTCAAAATTTTGTTTTCAAACATACGCTATTGTGATGTTTTATACACGGTACACAAAACAATTACATACAGTACACAACACTTTGAGAGTTTAGGAAACATGCAGTTAAGACCTTCGGAATAGGGAGGCAGTCTGAGAGGCTGGGAGGATAGTATAGTGGGACTAGGAGATTCAGTCTGAGAGGCTGGGAGGATAGACTAGTGGGACTAGGGGAAATTACTTGATTGCTTATTGGTGACTAACATGTTTATTAAAGGTCATCACGTAGGAACCGCGAATATTGACTCGGGCACACACTATTATCCATATTGTCTATGATATTTTAACTTCCCGAGCAGGCAGCCTACGCATAACAAAACGAGTGCACAAGAATATATGCAACTCAATCTTTACGTCAACGGATGTCGGAGTACATCACATTCTACGCAAAACGAAACACTAGCGCACGAGAATACATGGAACTCAATTTCTACGTCAACGGATGTCGGGGTACATCACCTTCTACGCGGCACACAACGCTATTGCACAGGTATACGTGAAACTTAAGCTGTACATCAACGGAGGTTGAAGTACGACACATACGACTATCGAGGCGAGGCCTTTGAGAAGGAACGATGACGCAAATTTAACGACGACGCTAGATCCCTGTCAGCAGGAGAACTAACGATCAGGAAACGACAACTTGTCACGCGATCCTGCAACGACACGAATCACGCCAGGGAGAAGACGATTGTCTTCGCATCCCCCCTACCTAACTAATGACGAATACGCTATGTTCGACATTCCATGGTAATGTCACCTAACAATTGGTCGTCACACGAAACCCCAGGTAAAGTCCTCAAATTTCTTTTATTAAAATTTCGAATTTCACACTTACTGAGTAGATTTTCGTATCTCTACTCCTCTTAATGGTCATTGTATCACGATCATTTCTTTACAAGTTACATACATGGTTTTTCGTTGTAACCATGCCTAAAGTTTTCTTGTCAATACATATATTTATTGTCGGATTGCGCTAAAACCAAGTTCGATTGTTTGAACTTCTGCATTACACATACTCAATTCAAGATACCATATGATGTATTGAAGACATCATATTCAAATTCGTTTTAACAAGAGTTTCATTTGTTCCGAGTCGTAGTAGACTTGTTTGGTCTACGACTCCAATAAGTCATTTGTTGATTTCGACACCTTGTGGTGGTGTATTCATTAACTTGAAGCTTGCGCTAAACTCGTTTACGCGTCTCATGCACGGATTTAATTATTTCTTTATTAATTTGTTTTAAATCCGATTTGAACTATCATATTAAAGCAGTCTTAACACAATCGTGTGTTAAGACAATGGTACACAAATTCATTTCATATTCCGGTGTACCTCATAACGGTTCTTTCAACATCGATCGAATGCTTTGCGACATTCATTGCTTCTTCACTTTCGATCGAAAACATTATTTCTTTGATGTTCAAATTTCAATTGAAAGTTCTATGATGTCATTTGAAACAAACTTTCGGATTCACCTTATTACGCTTTCATTTGACTTCAAACACGGTGGATTTGTTTGATCACCGCTATTATTGAATTATTTAAATCACTACGACCCTTGTGGTGTCAGTACAAACTTGTAGCTTGGGCTAATTATGATTGAGCGTTTTATGCAAAACACAGGTGATACTTGTTCAATCACCTCTATTATTAAATTGTTTCATTCATTGCGACACCTTGTGGCGTCGGTATGACTTGCAGCTTGCGCTGATCACGATCGAACGTTTCATGCAAACTATTACATTTGAGATTGTTGATTCTAAGTTCATCCAGTGGATGTTATTGCTTCTAGAACTCATTTACACGTTGTAAACGTTCATATGGAATTTGGTTGGTCGAAGTTCCTGTTCATTGTTGAATCCCTGTTAACTTAGTCACATTCGTGACTGTACCTATACGTCTCGTTTCTGTTGACATCAATTACTGAGACACATTTCTTTTAAACCATTGGGTTCTTATTGTTGAGGAATGTCATGATTCGAATAAGTCTTGTTTCTATTACGCGGTCATTCACTTTGTTATTATTCGGACTTACCTGCGAACAACACAATTCTGAGGAGATAACATAGTCTAAATTTCGAGGACGAAATTTCTGTAACAGGGGGAGAATGTGACAACCCGTGATTTACGGCACCTAATTACGTGATTAACAGGTGATTAACGCAATAATAAATAGTGTTTACGGCACAAATTAACTTAATTAGGCCTTGGGAATGCCTAGGAACGTTTATTCGACTACACAGTGCGCGTATGGTGATTTACGGAAAATCTGCTGAATATCAAGCGACAACGAACTGATGCCGTACAAAATACTGACAACGCCAACAAATATTAAATTTTTACAATATATTTTAGCTTCGTAACTAAATTTTAGTGACTACGGTCGAAACCGGATCAAAAACGGATTAAAGGCGGCACCGATGGAATTCTTCGCGATTATTATCGTAATCAATGAACGGGCAACGACTACAGACCGTGTTTTTGTGTATTTTAATTTTTGACGTTAAACGGAGTTCAGGGTTTTGACAACGGGTCTCGTAGGATTTACGGGCCACTTACACACGGGGATTGAGCTTGTAGGCCCTGGGCCCAAGCCAAAACCCACAAGCCTAAACCCGTACATAACATAATTAGATCTTATAACATCTCTTCAAAATCTTTGAAGGATCCACTAAATCTATATTAAATCTATCCAAAATATTTTGTCTCTAATTTTAGAACAAGATCTATTCAAGATCTCTAAAAACTCTATAAATATCATCTACACATACACAACCCAAAATCAAAACACAGATGCATTACTCTGCCCCTCCCTCTGTATTTCTTTAGAGCAGAACAACACATACTTCATCTCCTACATTTCTCTACAAGAATACCCAAACACCCTCACACATAGCACAGACAACAACCTCCTGCCCATTTATACCACCACCCGATCCCCCTCTATCTTCCGATTGAACGGCCGGCCACCACCAGACGGTGGTGGTGTGTGGCGGTGAAAGTGAAAGGAGAGAGAGAGAGGGAGAGTGCAGGAGAGAGGAGAGTTCGAGAGAGAGATATGATGGCGGAGCAAACCGGCGGCGGCGGTTGACCAGCCGACGACCCCACCCCCTTCTGCGATCAGAGAAACGGACCACCACCGTTGGGTGGTGGTGAGCGACGGTTGGCATGATGAAGAAGCAGCGAGAAGATGAGAGAGAGAGAGAGCGATGGAGATGAGCGGCGCCGCCGCTCACGGTGGCGGCAGTGGTGGCGGTGCTTTTGTTCCGACAATCGATGATGGTGGAGATGATGGCGTCGTGGCCGACGACGACACTGGCCGTCGGAGCCACACCAGCGGCGACAACCATGATGGTGGTGATGTTCCGTTAGATAATGTTCAACATCAGATGATGGTTCGAGTTTTGATGCAGATTGGGTTCAGCTTCATGTTTGGGTCAGTGGGGTTCAGGAGTTCGGTTCGAGTCGGGTCTGTTTCGGGTTCGTGACTCGTTTCAGTCAACCCGGTCAAACCCGAGTCAACTCAGTTGACTCGGTTCAGATTGCTTTGGACTGGGTTCTATATGTTCCTGTTTGGGTTCAGGTTTTTGCTTGTTTCAGGCTCGGGTCAGACACAGTCACGTCGGGTTAACATCGGGTCAGAATTGTTCCGTTCGGGTTCGCATTGGTTTGGTCAACAAGTAAAGGGTTCAGATTTGTTCGGGTCAAACCCGGTCAACAAAGTCAGCCGGTCAACTTAGCGAGTCGACTTGGTCAACTCAGTTGACCCGGTCAACTCAGTCAGCTCATTCGACATTCCGGCGTGAGGACTTGGTAAAAATTAATGACGCGTTAAATATTTGTTATTTATATAAAAATTTTTCGTACGTGACAAACGAGCTCGAACCGACATGATTATAGTTTACGTTTTTATGAAATATTGACAAATTTGATATATTGTTTGATTATTGTTGAATCTTTGAAAATATAACGACAACTCGTGTTGTCGGGGGCGTCCAAAAACAGAGGAAACTCTGCCCGTTTTTCGATAAAAATCCGTAAACACGACACGTATTATAGTTTCAAAAACGACACTTAATGGAATTCGAGTTTATAATATTTCAAACCTTGATATTTCCAAACGCTTTTACAAATAAATATAATGTTATATTTATTTCGAACGTCGTTAACTCGTATCCTTTTATAAAATAAATATAGCTTATATATTTATTTCGAATATCAAACAACACGACTTTGTTGTATAAAATAAATATAGTTGTATATTTATTTCAAACACGCGAATTCTTTTATAAAATAAATATAACTTTTCATATTTATTTTATACGCCTAAACGGCATATACGTATATTTTTGGCAAATATGCACAAGACGTGATATATATAATACAAGTTATTATATATTACTTTCATACGAAACGCGATATATGATACGAGTTTGTTATATGATATTTTCGTAGAAATATTCTTTTATACACGTATGACTACTCGAGACAGCTAACACACCTACAACGATATATTTATATATTTTTATATAAATATTTATTCATTTTAAGTCTCTCGGAAACTAAGTCTTTTTCAAGACTTATTAAACTGCTACTGACATTAAACGAGACTTAACACGTATAACTTAATCTTTTCCATTAAGTTAACAACTTACCGTTGAATCGTTCGATTAACGATTCGGTAGAGCTCGGTGACACGTAGACTAGTTACCGCTTTTATTTAGAAACTTATTAGATATTCCGTGTTAGGAATATTGTAGAATGCACGCTAGCGATTCTCATCTTGGTAACGACATCACGAAGTCGTATATAGCTAGCTTTGCACAGGAATATTCAGGTGAGTTCATAACCCCACTTTTTACTGTTTTACAGTTTTGTAAATGTTTTCGGGGTGGAAAGACATGCACGTTTTGCAAAAACAAACAAAGTTTTTAACAAACGCAACACTAGTATTTCTAAATCATATTACAAAGGGATTTCAAGGAACTCAAATGATTTACGAAAGGTTTATACTAAACATACCGGTTTTTACAAAACAAAGGTGTATTATCGAAATGAATGATTTTTCATGACTAGGGATGGATCGTTTGGTAATGATATATAGAGAATAAGGAGCCAACCTTAGTGACTGGGGAGGCCAGCCTTAGTGGCTGGGGAGGATCAGCCATAGTGGCTGGGGAGATTCAGCCTTAGAGGCTGGGGTAAAATACATGTTACAATTTTTACAGACATTTTTATACATGGTATGGTTAGCGTAAGGAGGGTTAGAACGTACAGATCATGTGAGTGGGTAGGCGCAACTTGGGATCATTAATCCTCATTGTAGGACCGAGGGACAGGAGCGGTAGATCTATCTGGGTGTAGCGAGCCCAGCCCCCAGGCCAAACAGAACGGACCTCGGGGTGACTTTGTGCCCGACGCATAAATTTGCTAGGTTTGAGTCTTCCTACTTGCACTTCACACATATCAATGGCCTTGCAAACCATTGGTGATCTCTTTATTTCCTTATTTGCTACATACCAGGGACATATATATTTACGAAACTACTTGTTCATACAAATTAAAATACCATGTTTTATACAAAATTCAAAGCACATGATTTTACGGGTAAGGAGTCAAAGTCAGGGTGGGCATTGACGGTTATGCGAACATTAGAAATACAAGGCTTTACAAATACATGGTTTTATGAACATAACGTGTTACAAACACAACGTTTCCATATAACTTGGCAAGAAAATGATTTTTAAATTCGTTTTCTCAATACTATTTGAAAAACCGGTTACTCCAAAGATTTATTTCAAATCTTTCACAACTCAAAAGATTTATTTCAAATCTTTTACAAACAAACTATGAACTCGCTCAACTTTATGTTGATTTTTCGCATGTTTCTTTCTCAGGTTGCCTTTCTAAGACAAGGCACGGTTGGAATAGGAGAACCATGTGGAGACTCGAGTACTTAGCGGGCGTTCATTTTCTAAAAGACTTAGCTTATTTGCTTCCGCTGTGCAATGAAGATACCAGTCCAGTCACGCCGATGCTCTGATATTTCGGGGTGTGACACTAAAGTGTTAATATGAGGAAGCTACGGTTACTGTGATCATGAGCTGAAAACAAAAACAAACAGAAAGTTTGGTCCGTAGGTTACGTCCGTAACCGTAACGTACGGTTTAAAATAAAAGACAAGAAAGATCACACGCTGACTTGGAGCAGCCGATGTCATCACATCATCATAATTGGACTTGGGTGGACGGCACATGCAAGACTTTTATGTGTGAGGGGATTTTATTAATTTATGAAGATCACAAAAGGAAAGGGAGAACACATGTGACTGGGCTCGCATACTTGTGGACTATTGAACAAGTATTGACGGCAGATGAGATGTATTATGGGGAACATTAATTAATTAATGATCCATCACATCAATTCATCAATTCAACATAATCATCATGCATTACTTATTGGAGAGCAGGCAACATCACGTGATTGGCATAAAGAAAAGAAGTGGACCGATTTTTGGACTTGGTGGGAGGTACACATATTGGGCCGACATATTGGAAGTCCAAATAACTCATGTGGGCTTGATTTGGGGCGGCACATCTAAATATACACGCATACAAGTGGAGCCGACATTCAAGGTTTTAAAAAGTGAACAATCACATCATCACTAAATTACATCATTATCTTCGACGGCAGAGAAGGAGGCAGCTACCTCACAGGGTTTCAACCGTGATTCGAGCCTTTGACGATCAATCTTCCACATGAGCGGCTAGTTTTTTTTTTTGGTTTCCTCCGGATGGAGGGTTTTTGTAAGTTGGATAATTTTATGTGTTTGTGACAATCGTATAACTCGGTGATCTAAGCATTCGATGCTTTTCACCTTTGATTTGATTAATCAATTGTAACCGGTTGCATTTTATTTAACTTTAATCTTTGATCATTCAGTTCCCGAGAGTTCTAGTAATTGGTATATATTTGCTATGGGATTAGGGTTGGTAATTGTAACTGATAATTATTTGATAACCTCCCGTTATGTATGACTGGAGTACTTAGTCGTTGATTATCACAATTGATGAATTAAGTTAAACACTTATGTCTATGTGAGTGTTTCGATTAAACACATAATTGAATCTAGCTACAAACCTGAAATCCGGAGGAACCATTGTTCTCTCCTATTGCTTACAGCTTAGTATTTTCGTAATTCACTAGTTAATCAACTCTCAAACAAACAAGATTTACTTTTCTGCAATAGTTAATCAACACTTGACATAACGACACTTTCCACAATCCTCCTCTGGTTCGATATCCGACTTATCCTATCTACTGGTTTAGTTGGTTTTTGCATGTCCTTAACGACAGACATCACATATGCTCCAGCACCCTACTAAAATAATTCCTTGGAAGGCGACTTTAGTGTTCCCTTTCAGCCTGGCCCCGTTATGCAACTCGAGGAGATCTTTGACAGAGAAAGCGAGAATACTCGGAACTTTACACCAATTGCTAATATGCTGCCAGAGTAATGTTGCGACCTGGCAAGCCGTGAAAAGATGTTCAACCGAGTCCTACCCTTCCCAGCACAAAACGCAGTCGACGTTAGAAACTGGGATATTCATGTTCCTGAGGGCTACCAACGTCGGAATACGACCCATTTCCGCACGCCAAGCAAAAATGGAACACTTTCTCGGCACCCATTTGCACCAATCCGGGACATACCTATCGCTGTAATCGATGCCAGAAAGCAACAGCTTCTTTGCTCCTTTCACCGAGAACACCCCTGACTCATCACAAGACCAGGAACATTTATCCCTGACGTTGGACAACGACGAACCGAGAAGCAGCCTAACAATGTCCGAAAAATCAGCCAATTCGGCGTTGGAGCTGGGCTCCCTGTTCCAGGCCCACGTGACCGTACCAGCAGGCCCAATTCACTCGGCAAGAAGGCAACGTTTATCTGACTCCATGTTGGACAATAGGGGGAATTTAACACGGAGAGGTTCATTCGCAAGCCAAGGATCGAGCCAAAATTTGATATCTAGGCCGTTGCCGACAATCCCTTTGAAGAAATACTGAAGCGAGATATCGCCAATCCTAGTATTAGACAGGACCTTGACTATGTTAGCCCAAACTCCCCCTAGGCCCCTTTTGATCGGGAGAAACTCCCAACAACGACGATTATAGTGAATGGCAGCCACCACTTTTCTCCAAAGGCTGTCAGATTCCACCTTGAATCTCCATCCCCATTTGGCTAATAATGCCACATTCGAATCACTCAATTTCCCGAATCCAAGACCCCCAACGAATTTAGGGGAAGCCAAGCGGTCCCAAGCGACCCAACACATTTTATTACCATCCGTCGATCCTCCCCACAAAAACTTCCTCATAATCGACTCTAAATCTTTAATAACTTTAGTATGGGCTTTATAGAGAGAAAAATAGTAGCAAGGGAGACTCTCGAGCACCGATTTGATAAGCGTTGAACGGCCCCCGATGGACAGAATATTAGACTTCCAAAGCGCAAGCCTTTTTTTGAAAACATCATAGACCGGTTTCCAATTACAAATACGGTTCATACTAGCCTCGACCAAAAGCCCCAAGTACTTGAACGGAGCCGACCCCGCTTGACAACCAACTAACAGAGCCATCAACTTTACCTCATTAGAATCAACCCCTAAACCGAAGAGATTGGACTTTGCCAAATTTATCTTGAGCCCGGAGCATAAATGAAAGCAACGAAGAATTCTAACAAAATTTTGAACTTCCTCACGAGACCAAACACCCATGAGGATAGCATCGTCCGCATAAAGAAGATGGGACATCGTCAGACCCCCGTTAGGAGTTTTAATACCGTGAACCACACCTCCTTCCTTCGCTTTCTCGACCATGTAAGACAAGGCCTCCATAACTAACAAAAAGAGAAAAGGAGAAATGGGGTCTCCTTGCCTCATGCCTTTTTCACATTGTAACTCGAAAGTAGGAGACCCGTTAACAAGAACCGAGGCCTTGGCCGAGACCAACACCCCTCTAATCAATTCTTTGCCAACAAGTCGGGAACCCCATTTGAGCCAAGACAGAAATCAAGAAATCCCAATTGACGTTGTCGTAAGCTTTCTCAAAATCAATTTTAAGGAAAAAGGATTTGGCCTTCCTTTTTTTTATCTAAGAAAACAACTCGTTAATTATAAGAGGCCCATCCAAAATATGCTTCCCGGATAGAAATGCCGATTGGTACTCTGGAACAACACTGCCTATCACTTTCCTCAAACGATTGGCCAAAACTTTGGAGACCACCTTGCTAATGGCACCGACGAGAGTTATAGGTCTGAAATTACCGAGAACCACTTGGTCTTTACATTTCGGAATAAGCGTTATGAAGGAGGATCCGCATCCACGCTGAATAGCCCCGTCTTGAAAGAACTCCGACATGATATTCATAAAATCCTGCTCGAACAAAGGCCAGAAACGCTTGAAAAACTTGAAATTAAAACCGTCAGGGCCCGGCGCCCGGTCACTCCCGCACCCAAATGCCGCCTCTTTAACTTCCGAGACCGTAAATTCAGCTGATAGGAACTCCTTATCCGCTTCAGATAGCCGCTTAAAATTGTCACACACGAGACTGGGCCGAATGGGGAACTCTTCTTTGAAACGATTTCGGAAGAAAGCAAACACCTCTTTTTTAATCCTAGTCGGGCTAGAAACCCAAGAACCCTTAACGGCCAGACCCGAAATCTGGTTCGTTGCCTTACGATAATTAATGAAAGAGTGAAATAATCTCGAATTTTCATCACCGTCTTTCGTCCATCTCAATCTCGACCTTTGTCTCAGGTCAGCAATCTTACGAGCCTCAATACCCAGCAGCGTTTGTTTACTCTCACAATACACCCATTCTTCCTCGTCGGTAAGATCACGAAGTTCCATAATATCTTCCATAGATTCCATGTCGGCTTTAGCAAGAGCCTCTTCCTCCCCTTCACAAGCTAACATATCATCACGCCATGCCTTAATCGAGCTACGAATGTGTTTCAACTTTTTCATAAAATAAGAAGCAGCAGGGCCGGACCCTTGAAAAGCTTCCATAGCGGAATTAACAGCCTGCTCAAATCCTTTAAGCTCTAACCACGAGTTGTAGACCCGGAAAGGCCTAGGGCCAAAACCCGCCGGAGAAGAGCTGAACGATAAAGGGCAGTGATTAGAATGAAGACTGTTTAGAGCCCGGAGACAAGCCTGTGGCCATTTATTGAAAAGATCTAGATTCACGAGCACACAGTCAAGTTTACTGAGCCTTCTCCCGTTGTCACGCACGCAGGTGAACTTCCGCCTCTGCATTTGGTACTCCATAAGCCCTGCATTATTAATAAATTCATTAAAAGCTTTAGCACAAGCTGGTTTAAATTTAGAATTTTTTCTCTCTTCAGCAGATCTACGGCGTTGAAATCGCCAGCCACCAGCCACAGACCGGGAGATCTAGCAATGTCCTGTTCGATGTCAGCCCACAATCTTCTTTTATCTTCCACTCTTTGGGGGGCGTATACATTACATAAAAAGATCTCCTCTCCACTGCCTAATATCCTGCCTTTAACCACAATAAAATTTTGTTTCTTCACCGAGCAAGCCAAATCGAAGACTTGAGAGTCCCACAGCCAAGAAAGGCCACCCGACTGGCCAGTAGACGAAACAAAATCGAACCCGAAGCCCTTACTTCCCCAAATCTTAGAAGCAACCGAAAGGGGGGAAATATCCCATTTTAGTTTCCTGCAGCGCAACTAAATCAAATATGTTTTTTCTTTATCAACTCCCTTACCCAGGGGATTTTTTCAGCTCCCCCTAAACCACGGACATTAAGAGAAAGCAATTTCATGATTGGACCTCATTGTTACCTTCACCCAAAATCGAGTTTAGGACCATCTCGCTGAACTGACCGAGCTGAGCTCCTACCATGTTTCCCAAATCTAAAGTAGCTTCCAACTCCTTTTCAATTTACTTCGACGGAGCGCCTGAAGTGTCATACCCCTGTTTGGCAGCCGCTTCCTCATTTGTAACTTCCATACTCGGAATTCCTTCCTGAGCAGACCTCGAAGGCGAATTCAAAGAACTAGCCCTTTGATTAAGACCAAAACCCCTACTAACTGGTAGAGAATGAATCCCCTGAATTTTATTGCTAGCATCCGAAAGGGATTTCCAGTTATAAATGAACCTGTCCAAGTCAAAAGGATCACTCGATGATGGTCTGGGCCTTTTCTTAGCCCTTTCCATCTCAGTTGGACTAGACTAAATGCTTTTGGGTCTATTTTTAACTGGGCTTCTGAATTTGGGCTTCTTTTAGGTTTTCTTGAAATATCAACACGTAGCCTCCTTTTTCTCTCTCCTGAAAAGTGCTAGCCTCGGGCCCCACATCCATGCTCTGAGAAACCGTTGGGCGATTCAGATCCCCATGCATATCCTCCTGGTTCTCCACCGGTTCATCTTCTAGGGACTTTTCATTACCCGAAGTCTGGACACCTCCAACCGGAAAAAATTACGATGACTGCGGAGACTCCTCCTCCGACGACACAGCGTTCTTCAATCCGACCACTCCCATCCGGCACCCAGATATCGCTAACCTTTGAAACCCACACCTGGAAGCGTCTGTTCTTCCATTTAACCGTCACCGTATCTTTGATTTCTTTACCGTCACCGACCAACACCCCAACACAGACCGATGAAAGATCACCGTCATCAATGGACAATTGGGCCGGTTGCACTAGAGACCCGAATTGCCTCGCAATATCATTAAACACACCATTGTCCGCTAAATGAAGAGGAACTCCGAGCAGGTTTAACCACGCCACTCTTTAGAAAGGAAGAGTTTGACCTTCCCACTTTGGTATTATAATTTGGTATAATTATATCCAACACAGAGGAACTCCGAGCAGGTTTAACATTTTTTTCAGGGTTATATAATTTGGTATTATTGTTTGTGACTAAGCTGCAGGTAGTGCTATTGAAAAATAAAATGAGTAAAATGTTATCCAATTTTGTTTCCAATGTCAAGATTGATCATCCTTTTTTTATATATGCACTTGATTTTATCTTCTCCAATTTTTCATATTTTTTGGGCGAGCGAGCAAAGAAGCACTGGAGGATTGTCTTTTTTTTTTTTTTTTTTCATATATACTCGATAAAGGTTTGCAATTTTGATCTTCAGTGCAACTTTAATGTCACGAGTTATAATTTAACTTTTTCCTTAAGGTTTATAATAAATTTATTTCTCCGTAAATGATGAACCAAATTATTAGGGTGAACCAACAAATCGTTAAAAGAAATTTTTTGGTTCACAAATAGAATAAGGAGCAACATCTGAATGGTTAAGTGCTAAACCAGTAAGAAGTCTGAACCATTAAGTGCTGAACCAGTAAGAGGTCTGAACCATTAAGAGTCTGTATAATGCTTAAACGTTCAGAGGCAAATGTCTGACCAATTCAGATTAGAGGTATTAATCATTCAGACTCTGTATAAATCTTAACCATTCAAAGGCAAATGTCTGAACCATTCAGACATCTGCCCGTGAAACAAACAGTCTGAACCATTAAGTGCTGAACCAGTAAGAAGTCTGAACCAGTAAGAGCCTCATTAAAAGGTAAACAAATAGCCCCTAAATTTGAACACTCATTAACTTTTTGGTGATGATAGTGATAGAAGAGGTAGCAGTAAATCTGAACATTTATGTCGAAGTAGTGTCACGTAGGAGATTTGTTTTCAAGACTTTGAGCTTTGATTGGACAATTGAAATATGAAGTGATGTAAAGAGATCTTTTCGAATCATATATATTTTTTTAATATTTAATATAAGACCATATGTAACTAAGTAACGGTCACGTCATCGGACCATAAGCTTTAAACACCGCCTCTTGAGGCGTTATACGAGTGTTAAAAGGGGGAGGGATGAGTGGTTTAACCGTCGTGATGAAGACGAGATTGTTTGATGGTGGGGCCATTCCAACGGTAATGTTACTGTTTCACATAAAATAAATATTTTTTTTACCATTTTACATTATATATACATATATAACTTCCAAATTTTTCCCCGAATCTCAACCATTTTCATCTATATTTTATAAAACTTCCCATAAAAACCATAAAAATTATGAGTTATTAGTTTCTAATTGACCCGAACAACCCCTACGGTCAAAACCCACCAGAACCAAACACCCCGAACAACCCCCGAAGTCGAACCCACCCAACTTTTTTAGTTCATACCTTTTTGCGCGGTATCATCACCCTACTATTGAATCTAAACCACCTGTCCATACGTTTATTCAGGGTCAAAACTCTCAACGTTCTACCCAATACACTCATACCGTACCCGAAATGCTAAAACCATCTCCAAGGACCCGGCTAGGAAGTTATTTATATTTATTATATTTTAGGCGTCAAATAATATTTTTTTTTTCTACCATTGTTTATATTAGTTGTATAAAAATGTTTATATATTTCGAAAAACGTGTTCGTGAATTGTTTCACCAAATATTGGGATGAGAACCATACTGGAATCATGATTCTATTTCCGGTAAATAGAGAGAAGTTGTACGAAAAGTCATTGTATTTAGTGGCATCTATAAGTCTACAACAACCTCACAAACAATCGTGGCAGAATTAGTGGTGCTCAAGTCCCAATCGAAAATCAAACCGAAGAGTACGAACACGAATGGAATAACTCTCCAAGAACTTTTATTATAACCAAGAAAATATAACTTAAAAAACTTGATTACAATAACTCATAAAACCATAACTCGGTTTATCTTCTCTTGACTTTTAATAATGTCTAACCCTACCTTGGTTTATATAGGCTACCCCTAACTTGGTGACCAAGACATTACCATATAACCCTAACTTGGTGACCAAGACATTACCAAATATAATTATAATGTAATTAGGAAACTTAACCAATTATGACCAACTTGTCAACATTGATCCCTCAAGTTAACCGACTTGTGACTTGAACTCCTTTGTTACCTTTCACATCACCGACTTGTGATGAGTCGGGAATTACCGCCAACAATCACCCCCTTAATTTCCGACTCGAAATAGGTAGGCTCTAGAATGTCTTCTTTGTCTTGATTCTCATAGAACTCATCTTGATCTCTAGCTGTGTTTTTCGGCTTCTTCCTAGCTCGAACATTCTTGTGACCTTGTACTCGACTAGTCCTTTCTCCATGACTCGTCCTTTGATCATAAGAACTCGCACCACCATTGACTCGGCTGCGATCTTGAGCAAACACTCGCTTTCTTGGATCATTAAATGTACCTCCTTGGGTTTGAATCCCTTGCTTAACCTTTTCTTTGAATTTTTGAACATTTTTCTTTGGATTTTGAATTTTGGGTTTCTTCACTAAACTTGGATCTTTGAGAAGATTCTGACTCGTTCTTGCCGTATCATCTTTCAGTTCACCTCTTTGTAGATCCCTACCCGCAAAATTCTTTATTCCAGTCATGTTATCTTGTGTACCGGAACTTGCTATCTTGAGGTTGATCTTGTACAAACGGTTTTTGGTCCTTGTCACCTTCATCATAAGTTTTCCTGTATCATCATGAATGGTTAGCAAATCACGTTTCATGTGAATGTCGCATCCACCTTCCATTGCTTGACCAAGTCTTATGATATTGCTTTGCAAACTCGGTATGTAGTAAACATCGGTCAATAGGCGCTTCTCCCCTGTTTTCCCTTCAAGTAATACCGATCCCTTTCCCCGTATGTCAATACAAGATCCATCTCCGAATTTCACCTTTCCCGTGACACGCTCATTAAGTTCAAAGAAATAAGCTCGATTACCCGTCATGTGATTCGATGCTCCGTTGTCGAGATACCAAGTGTCTTTCTCCATTGGCTCAGTCTCGAAACGCTTTGGATTCACCCATTCTTCATTTAGAAAAACTGTCTTTTGATCACATCTCATCATGAATAATGATGGATCAAAATCATCGTTTTTAGCTAAGTTAGCTTCATTTTGTTTCTTCATACGATCCGGACATCCTGACGCGAAGTGACCAAATTTATCACAACGGTAACACTGAATCTGTGATCTATCTTTCCTTCCTTTTTGGCGATCATTGGTTCTTCTTTGACCCGTCTGCTTTGACCCATGATCTTGACCATCTCGACTTTGACTTCCATCTTGGCCCTCATCATCCTGGTCTTGACGTCTGCCTCGGTAACTTGAACCGCCTCGTCCACGCCCTAGCGTATTTTCATAGGATTTGGATTTCGAGGACGACTCACCATTGGCAAACATTAGATTACCTTGATTTTCTGCTAAAGACTCGATACCCTTAATCCTGTCTTCGAACGTCTTCAGTCTACCGATCGCTTCCTGAAACGTCATAGTCTTCAAATCTGCGAATTGTTCAATTGAAGCTACAATTGGAACATACTTCCCTGTGACGGAACCTAACAATTTTCTGGTAAGCTTTCTGTTTTCATAGGTGGTTCCCAAACTGGCTGCCTTGGTAACCAACTGACTTATTCTGCCCGCGAAAGAATCAACTGTCTCTGTTTCTTTCATCTTCAAGGATTCGAACTCATTTTCCAGTTGCTCAAGCTTTGCCTCTCGAACCCGTTCAACCCCAACATATCGTGTTATCAACGCTTCCCAGATTTCCTTTGCAGTCTGAAACTGAGCTACTTGAAACACAAGCTCTTCGGGTATTGCTTGAAGTAGAAGTGCAACTGCCATGTCATCCTTTTTAGCTTCTACCTCTTCTTCACCTGGTTCTAAAGCTTTCTGTATTCCATAAACCTTGAATATCCCTTTGATACGAATCGCCCAGATGTTGTAATTTGTTTCGGTTAACATTGGACATTGTAAAGTTGTGCTACTTTGATCCTTAACCACAACCGGTGGTGGTCTGTTCCCGTCCGTCATTGATTTCTGAACAACTTTTCAGAACCGAACGCGTTTGCTCACAGAAACCCGGTCACGAATAACTCTGGAAAACCGGATAACAATTAAACCTTGAATTAGATACTTAGATAGTGACTCTAACCAACTTGTTAGAGAGTACCAATTTTATCCCCCCTCCCACATAAACCTGCTTGTTTATGCGGTGTCGGAAATTAAGCCCACTGAGAATTAAATATCTCTTTAACCTTTTTTCTTTCTGTTACTACGTTGAGACTAGACCAACAGAAAAAACAACCCTTTAATTACTTAAAACAATTCCCTTTTAATTGCTTAAAAAAAATTATTTTATTTGTTTTTTTTCGATAACCTTCATGTGCAAAACATTAACTAGTTGACTTTTGTGCACACCTTTTTAACAACTATTGTCCTTATGTTGAGACTTGAGTTTTGTTTGCAACAAAACGAAACCCCGCTTCAACAAAAAAACAACCGGAATCCCTGTGAAGAACACCGATCGGAAAACCCAACTTGTTTCCGAGCTGTCACCACGGGAACAACCTATTCGTTGTCCGCCATCATAACGGTACCGCGCCGCTGCTCCGACAAACCAGTATCGTTGCCCTTGGAACAAACAAGTCCGACTAACTTGTTTTGTTTCCAATCACTCTTGCCGCCACGAGGAGCCTCAACAGATCAATGACCCTTGATACCTTAGCCGCCGATTTGTTGAGTACTTGTTTGATTTTGACGATTGAACTTGGCTCTGATACCAATTCAAGTCCCAATCGAAAATCAAACCGAAGAGTACGAACACGAATGGAATAACTCTCCAAGAACTTTTATTATAACCAAGAAAATATAACTCAAAAAACTTGATTACAATAACTCATAAAACCATAACTCGGTTTATCTTCTCTTGACTCTTAATAATGTCTAACCCTACCTTGGTTTATATAGGCTACCCCTAACTTGGTGACCAAGACATTACCATATAACCCTAACTTGGTGACCAAGACATTACCAAATATAATTATAATGTAATTAGGAAACTTAACCAATTATGACCAACTTGTCAACATTGATCCCTCAAGTTCACCGACTTGTGACTTGAACTCCTTTGTTACCTTTCACATCACTGACTTGTGATGAGTCGGGAATTACCGCCAACAGGTGCTAGCGATATGGACTTGCTAATGAAGGCTTAATATCAGTTCAAACAAGATAAGTTACACTTGTTCAAATTGGAGCAACCTTGGCAAATCTTAAAGAAAAGTACCAAGTGACATCTCATTCCAATGATTGACCCATGGTAAGCACGGGCGAAAAGATCAAAGACTACATCATCCACCGACTACACCTACTCTCAAGTCGCATCAGATGCGCGTTTGCACTTAAATTTAGATAACTCGGACGACGAGTTTCAGTAGCCGGAAGAACCAACTCTTCTCATTGATGCAATTCGTCCGATGGGACGGGAATGTCAACCAACTACAACATCGAAAGTCAAGTCGAGAGTCTCAATACAAATATCAAAAGATTGTGGGCCCTGAAGGAATGAAAACCGACGCCTAGGATCTCACGTTCATTGGATGAACACCTGTCACACCCTTAAACCACGTGCGGAGTATTAGCGTGAGACGTGCGACTGACCAGGATCATGTCACCAATCATATTGAACAACTAAATAAAATAAAGTAAATCCATCACCATCAATACGATTAGTGCTAAATGTTCAGAGTCCAAAACATTGTCAAAGTTATCAGCGGAGGCATAAAGTTCAAATTCTAAACAATTGTTTAAACCCATAATTATTAAATAAGAACCCAACAACGCTTCTACGCAAACACTACACTCCTCCGAGCAAGCTCCAACACTGTACCTAACGACCTGCAAAGCATGCAGTAGGGTGTCAACATAAAGTTGGCGAGTTCACGGTTTTTCAGTGTTGTTTCAATATCAAGTTTGTTTCCATACATCAGGTTGTTAAATTACTCAATTATAAAACATGTCATGGGGAGCTACCCCATCCTTAGCTACTAAACTATGTTGTACCGAATACTGTGACTGTTGAGTCGTTTGTGCCCCAAGTCAATGTCTATCATCATTGACCAGTAGCCAAGGCATAAAAGTTCACGCCCGTCCTCCCCGGCACAGTGTGAGGTTTGTCAAACCTAATAGCGCTATCAACTAATATCCCGTTTGCCAGGCCCTGACGATTAATCAGTATAATGTGTGGGGACTTCCAGATAGAGTTTCGTTTAGTCAGCTAAAAACATGAGATATAAATAGCATTTAACAGTATTCCAAACCAGGAATACTAGGCAATCCCAAACCAGGGAAAGTAAAGTTGGCAATATTCCACACCAGGAATACCAAGGCAATCCCAAACCAGGGGAAGTAAGGTTCCCAACCACCGGGAATACATGCTTTTAGTAAAAGTGTAAACTCACCTTTACTTAGCTCAGCAGATTAAATTACTTGTGTTAAGTTGGTCAATCACACCCTATTATGGTTACCGATATTTATTAGGTTTGTATACAAGTAATTCATGCACTTTCTACACGTATTTTAACAAGTTGCATGCAAATAAAAGTCATTTCGTAACATGTATACTCAAACACAGATCCATAACAAAAACCTAATGATGGAACGGTACTGTGTGGCCCAATATACATAAGTGTACGGCCCACCATAGTGTACGACCCAATTCAGGTGAGCGGCGCACATGAGGGTGTGCGGCTTCCTCATAGTGTGCGATTATGCATGGTAATGTTGTACATTGTGCATCAGGTGATTGTACAACAAGAGTGTGTAGTTTCTAGGGGTATGCGACTCAGAGATAAATACGCAGTGTGGGGGTGCGTGGTGTGCATAAATTGAGCGTACATTATGCAGTCCAAGGATGTACGATACAAGAGTGTGTGACTAACATGTGTGCGGGGTGAGGGTGTACGACAACAATTAGTCAAACAGTAACCACCCATGTTCCCTCGATCAAATTAAACAAAAAACACAGATTTTTACATCAATCCTCATGAACCATAATATCTTATTCATCATACACAAACTGGTCTATTCATTCATCATCATACCAAATCATCAGGTAATCACTATCAACAATCATTTGAACTTATTTATGAACATCAATTATCAAACACCACATCATACAACACTATTCTATCAACTTCATCAATAATCATTGATGTGTGTAAAATGCAACATATAAAATACATCAATAGAGGTATAAAACTAACCATTTTTTAGTACTAATGTTGGAAAAAATGTGCTTTTGTCTTCCTTTTGTATTTTCAGGATTGAATGAGCGTAATTGAACAAAAGGAACAAATATGCAGCCAAATCTAACATAAATACAAGAAAAGTAATAAACGTGGCATGCCCGACCCCCCGACAGCATCTTCCTAAGCAAAAACAAGAAAACAGAAGGCTGACCACGGCCACGTGCCCAGCGGACACGGGGGCGTGGCCAGTTGTCAGTAGAAAGGACAAAGCTATAGAAGCTTCTATTCCCGACACGGGGGCGTGCCCAGCTCAAAACGGGCCATGGTCAATGCTAAGATTCACAGAATCCAAGCAAATCTTGATAGTACAGACACGCTTCTGCACACGGGGCCGTGCCCAGCGAACACGGGGGCGTGTGGAGCTAATGCAGACAAATTGCAATTAATGAAGAAAGAGAAAGAGAATGGACACGGGGCCGTGTCCGGGCGTCTGTGCAGGCTATAAATAGAGGTGCTTGGTTCACTTTGTTGATGCATCTTTTTAGTGTCTGTAACTTGTCTTTATTAACGATGTTATTTACGGTCTTTTATAATTATCGACTCTGTAATTCGCCGTCGACCAAGTCGGATATCCTCCTATCCTACTTGTGTCCGACAAAGTTTGTCTCGTTTGATATGTAAGTTAAATGACAATGCATGTTGCATAATGGTTTAATATGTTTGTTTGTGTGTTTATAAGTTTGCTGTAAACTGTTGCACACAACAGTTGCAGCCTTCGACGAAACCCCAGGTTTCATCGAGACCATGATGACGAAACTCCTATTTGTCACAAACCCCATGTTTCGTCGTGATGGGTGACGAAACTCTAGGTCTAGGAGTTTCGTCGTCCAGGAGGTTTCGTCAGGCCCAAGTCAGGTTTCGTCGGGCCCAATCCTAGTTTCGTCACTATTGGGCCTAGGCTGCTATATAAACACCACATAGTTTCTCTTTGAAACCATGAGAGCATACCCTGTCTGAAAGTCTAATATCAAACATTGTGTGTATCTGTTTGATCATTGTTCTCATCCTGTTAATCAATTGACTGTGATTCATTGGTTATATCATGTTATTACTATCTATGTTTGGTTTGGCATAGTCACGGGGATTCCGCACTCATGACCGTGTTTGTGATAAACAAGAGATTTGGTTTCGTTATCAATCCTCAGAAATCTGGACCTTCACACTTCAAAGGCATCCCTTGGCAAACCACCACTCTCCCACTTCACCCACACTCCACCACCACTACAACCCACATCCACCACCATCACCCATCATTCATCTTAGAGTGTGTGTAGTAGTCTCGGGATCCAAGATTGATAGTAAGAGTTCTTGACAATCAAAGGCCATGTTTGCCTAAGTCTCTTATATCACTTGGTGAAGACAAGCATTTAGTGTAATACTTTTAATTTTTAATCTTTTCGCACTTTTTATTTGGTTTTGTATTAATGACTATAATAACTAGTTTCTTATGTTGAAGGTGAAACTTCCTTATCATTTGTTTGTGGTGTCTTGGCATTATTTTACTGTCTACATAAAATAAAAGATTTAAACCATTCATATCTCTACGGTCTATATAGAGATATGTTGGCTACCTGGTCGGGGGTTAAGGGAATGGTTTGGTAAGGTTCTTTCCTTGTTCAGTGTATAGATCCTGCAAGGACCTGAGTCAAGCTTACTAGGACCTCCTTCAATACCCACTGGTATTGGATGGCGGGGGTGCGAATGGCTTGATCCCCTCATATGTAAACTACTATTAATACATTAACCCGGCTACTTGGGATTGTATCCCTGCTGACTCAAACCACTTAGCGGAGGGTAACGTCACCTTCAAAAGAGGGGCCTACCACATTACGCATTAATAACTTAATTTATTATCTTTCAATATTCCGACCCTTTATGATTGTATCCTTGCTGACTCAAACTACTGGGTTGAGGGTAACGTCACATTCAAAAGAGGGGCCTATTACTATAACTAAGATAATCTCTTAAAAAGTGCAAAAGTGCGAAAATCATCAAAGGTTACACTAAAGGCGAGTCGGATCCAAGTGATTCATCTTATCTATCTGTTTTTATTTTTATTTTTATTTTCAGCATTTTTAGTTTTTAATTTTCATATTTAAAACCTTTTCTAAACTTTTGATTTGATTAGACGTTGAGGATAAACCGGTACTAAAAGCTCTTGTGTCCTTGGACGAACTCGGTATCTTACCAACACTATACTACGCTCACGATGGGTGCACTTGCCCATATGTGTGTTTAGTGTTAGTAGAATATCGTGTTTTATAAATTTAAAACTTGACTAAATTGTTAAAAAGGGCTAAAAATATAACTAAAAACATATCACGCTACGCACACATCAAGTTTTTGGCGTCGCTGCCGGGGACACAAGGATTTTAAGAAAGTTAGGAATCAACGGCCTAATCATTTTTCTTATTTTTCAGTTTTTTTAGGATTTTTCGTAATTTTCCAGTTTATGCAGAGCTCAGCACGGGGCCGTGCCCACTGAACATGCCCCCATGCCCAATCTTTGGTACTGGCAATCCTGTTTTATGTCAGACAGTAGCTGAACACGGGGCCGTGCCCACTAAACACGCCCCCGTGCCCAAGTTTCAGATACTGAAAACAGAACCATAAGATCCTGACAGCTGGTAATTTCTGACGCAAACATGAGTGATACTGATCATTTTTACTTTCGCTCCTCTTATGGTACGTGGTGTCAATGGCGGATCTCATGAAGATTTAAAATGTTATTTTTTTAAATTACATTCCCCACTATATAGACCCATTGTTTTCCTGTAGCCTTAAGATGGGCGAAAGTAAAAACAATCCCTATCTCTCCCTCGAATGCACTCAATCATCCCTTTTAGATGAAATGATTCTTGAAGAATCATTTCAAATGGAAGAACTAATTCTCCGATGGATAAAAGAACTTGAGATGGATTTAACTAATTCATCCCAAGACGACAATCAAGGAGAAATATTAAGATCGCATTCGGATTATAACAACAACGTTGATCCCGAAATCACCTCTAACTCTTGCGAGGACTTGAGCGATAATCGTCCCTGTGTCGATTGTGCACTGAAGGACTCCCCATCGGTTTCCGCCAATGCATACATAGACCTGAGCGATTCGACATATACCTTCTTTAACGAGAGTCCGTATAAGGGAAATAAAGGTTGGTCTTGCCCACCGGTATTTAGCTTAGGAATCACCCTTTCCGATAACCTCTTGCGTTCTTGTCTGAAACTAGGGCAACCTAGGTATCTCAGGCACTTCGGTGTTGTTTCGTCCAGTAAGGAACCACTCGATCCGGATAAATTCCTTAAAAATAGACAAAACTTCATAAAAACTTCTAGCCATGGGGCCGTGTCTAGGTCAGCGTGCCCCCGTGTCCACCCAAAGATTCCAGTCGGACTTTAGGTCAGAATACAGACAAAAAGTGTCCGAATTTTGTCTGCACACGGGGCCTTGTTCAGCCGACACACGGGGCCGTGTCCAGCGTGCTGTCGTTTTCTATAAATGCAGCAAGAATCCTGCACTCTTGGACCCATTCCAAAGACAAACATCTGGTGAGATCTTCACATCTACCATACAAGGTATATTATAAAGAAGGTTCTCAACTACTATTTTGTCTTTTCTACTTTTGTCCATTGCCTTCTTCTTCATTTTCTACTCAAAACCTCCATTAAAGTTTGAAATCTCCATGTTTTCAAGCTTTATTGTGATATTTGCTAGGCTTTTATTCAAGGAATCTTGTCAAAAATAAGTTTTACAACACTGTTTTAAGTTAATTCTACTTAAAAAAAAGCTTCAAAAGTCAGAAAAATAATTTAAAGCTCCAAGATTCCTTGTTTCAGAAACCTGCAGAGAGGTGGCCATAGGGCCGTGCTCAGCGAGCACGGGGCCGTGGCCGAGGTGCTGTTTCATTAATTTGAAATTTCTTTCGGTTTGTTTTCTTAGAATGTGTTGGTGCATACGTCTGTCGACTTCGTCTTGTATCGAGTCTTGTATTGTAATAGATAGACCAGGGCACGAAAAACGAGGAAATGTGTGTTTATAGGTATTTCGCATGAAATTATAATTTCGTGTGAATGTATTTTCGTTTGAGTAATTTCGTGCAAAATTACTATTTCGCATGAACCATCTCATGCGAAATTACCTCACCTATAAATACCAGTCGTGCTAATTCATTTGTAACGATTCTGATCCCGGTAGCGAAGCTCTGCCGAAGTGTCTACAGCATTGTAATCGATCTGATATCAATCTAAAGACAGTTTAAAGTGATTTCTCGTTCAATTCAGCTGAAATAACACCGATACATCTGTTTCCGCCTTTTGTATTGGTGAAGATCTCTTCTGAATGACTCGTTTGGGTCCCAAATCGATCCTACAAGTGGTATCAGAGCTCAGGAGGAAGAGTTCTTACCATTTCAGCTGCAAAATCTGATTTCTACACCTTCTTTTCAAAATTTAACAACTTTTCATTGTCAAAATGACTTGAATTTCTCACAATATATACGAAACTGTGTTTTAACAAACCCTAGAAAGAATCAGACTCTAATTCGTAGTAAAACATGATCAATTTTTGAAAAAACTGTCCGAAAGTTTAATTTCACACGAAATTTGATATCATTTCGCTTGAACATTGCCATACTTCGCACGAAATTAGCTATTTCGTTTGAAGCTGTTTTCGCACCAAAAGTTATTTCGTATGAAAGTCTATTTCGCGTGAAAAATATACTGATTTCGCTTGGAAAGTTGATTTCGTTTGAAAGAGGATTAATTTCGTTCGAAACTTGATTCCGTGTGAAAAGTGATTTCGTGTGAGAAAGATATTTCGTTTGAAACTGACTGTTTGTGAACTTTTGAAAACTTAATCATGGAGAACGAATTTTATAATGCCTTTGCTAGTCCGATGACTATTGCTCAGAGTACATTACTTGAAAATGAGACAGGAACAACGCAAAAACCACCTAAGCTTATGGATATTGATGAGTTTAGTGGATGGGCCGAACGTTTTGCTAACTGGGTTGAAGCATATCACTTAGATGCATGGGAACATACTGAAGTTCAATATGCTAGACCAGTTGGGAAAATAATGTGAAAATACCAATTAGAGAATTGAGTGCTGAAGAGAAAAAGAAATACAAAGATGAGAAATTGATGGTTAGTTTATTGCAGCAAGCGATTAAGGAAGACATCTTGATCTTACTTCAACATAATGGAAGTGCATTTTTGATTTGGAAAGAGTTAGAATCAAAGTTCATGGGAAGTACTGATATGCTTAAAAACAAAAAGTCACTTTTAAAAAAAGCGTTTGATCTATTTCGTGGTTTGAGAACGGAGAACACCAAGCAGATTAGCGAAAGATATTGCAACTTGGTGAAAAACATGAATAGATTGGGCATCAACAAAGATAAAGATGAGTTGATTAAGAAGTTGGCTGATGCGTTGCCACATGATGTTTGGGGGACGTATTTGATGATGTTGAAAAATAGACCAGATTTTAACAATATCACGCTAAGCGAGTTTATTAAACATCTTGAAGCTCAAGAGATGGGACAAAGGAAAATTGCTAGAATGAAGAACTATGATGGAGAACAAGACATTGGGTTGTATTACAAAGGTGGAGTTAGTGAGAAGAACAACATTTCACCAAAGATTGAAACGGCCTTTAATACAAAAAGTCCTTCTGAGAGTTCATCTCAGGGATCAAGCAGCAAAACAGGATTTACTTCATTTCCATCATTTGATCCACATTTTACATCAACAAAGAGTGGCAAAGTACTTCAATGCAATATTACATTAAATCTGGAAATTGATCAAAACTATTAAGAGGAAGTAGCTAAAAGTCATATGTCTTTGTTGGTAACTGTACTTGAATCTTATGGTAGTTTAGTTGCAGGGAGAATCGGGAATCCAATGCTTACAAAAGAGGATTACGATCAAGTTGATGCTGAGGAGATGGAGTTGATGGATATAAAGTGGTGTTTGGCGAGTGTGTTGAGACAAGCTGAAAAGTTTAAACAAATAACAGGTAGAGATGATTTTCATGATGCAAATGTTTCAACTTTAGGATTTGATAAATCTAAAGTTGTTTTCGTTGCAGGGAAAAAGGGCATTTCAAGAGAGAGTGTACAAATCGCGAAGCAAGTGGAACTCAAAATCCTTTTAGAAACAACGACTACTATCGAAAGGCGATTTATCATCAAGTTGCTCAACAGCCATATCAACAACAACAGCCACAAACTGCTCATGCTAGGAAAGAAATTGAAATTTCAAAGAAAGCTTGTGTTGGTAATCAAGATGATGGAAGTTCATCAAAAGGATTCAGTTGGGATAAATATATTTCAAATGATAGTAAAGCATGTATGGTAGATCAAGAGGATGAAAAATTGCCCGAAGGTTTCAGCTGGGACAATTATTGTCCAGACAAAGAATTTTTGGCTAAAGGTTTTGTTGCTCAGGTTATTAATGATTATACTGATGACTATTGGGCAGAAAAAATCAGAAAACATTTAAATGCTGAAGCTGAGAAAAAGAAGAAATGTGAAGAAGAAGAACAAATGAGAAAAGCTGAAGCTGAGAAAAAGAAAAGGTTGAAGAAGAAATTCAAGTGAGAAAAGTCAAAGAAATTCCAGCATTTGAAATTAAAACAGATGCTGATGCAGTCAAGATTTCTGAAAAGTGTATGAACTGTGAATCTCTGATAAAGCAAAACAATGAATTGCTACACAACATAAAAAGGCTGAAAGAATCATATGGTGTCTTGAACAAAGCCATGAATCAATACAACGAGACAAGCAGTGAACAAGCCATAGCAATGAATACACTCAAAGGAGCATATATGAGACAGCTTGACAATGTCAACTATTACACTGAACAGTGTGCTGAGCTTGAGTTGAAACTGGAAACTCAGAGAATAGAAACCGAGAGAGTTAATAGATTGTTAAAAAGTTACTCATGTTCTACTTTTGTGGTTGACAGGATTTACCCCATAGTAGAAGAAATGAAGACTTTTGAAGAAGAAAAATATGAAGAGAAAAAGTCTGAAACAAAAGAAGATGATGAAGTGAAAATTTCTGGTAAGAAACCAAGTGTTGTCTATAACAAATGTCCACCCCCGGTCGAAAATGGATATTCTCCTCGGAATCCAAATTCAGAAAGAGTCAAAAAGGCAACAAACTTATAGTGGGAGTCTGGGTCTTCAGATAATTTGCCAGAAAATATTGATGTCACGTTCACATCGTCTGACACTGATCATGAGTCTGAGTTAATAAAGAAAGTGGTCGATCAGGTGTTAGATAAGGATGAAACGGAGGAGTCCAAATCAGAGTTAAAGTCTGAGTCCAACACGTCAAAGTCAACAGTCAAAAAGAACAAACGGGTTTATAATAAAGAATTTTTGTTATCAAAATCTAATTTGAATGATGAACCGATCAAAGTAGCATATACTTTGAAAGATTCTGACAAATTATATTCTGATGAGTCATTTCCAATAAGAGGTGTTAAAATTGAAATGATCAAAAAGGTTTTTAAATTAACATAAATTAATATTTCTGAAATAAAAGATGTAAATCTTTCTGGAAAATCTAAACCTTACATCTCAAGAGTTCAACAAAGGTTAAACAAGAAAAAGGGTTACAGTTCTGGTTCTGGTTATCAAAATAAACCAAACCATAACGGTAATTTCAAAAAGAAAGGTCTTGGTTTTATTCCACCAAAAAATCATAAAAATGAGAAAATTTATAAATCAAAAACTATTTTTGTTACAGGAAATTAATCTGAAGAAGAAAAAGAGCAAGTTTTTAGAAAGCAATCCAACAAAGAATTCCTTGCCAAGAAGCAAGAGGAAAATGAAGAAAATTGTTGCTCAAAAGAAGATAGAGACAAGAACCTGTTTTCAATGTAAAACAGTTGGTCACATTGCTAGGAATTGTCCAAAGACAATACAAACAAAACAGGGAGTCTCTGGTAAACTGAAAGAAAAGATTATTGAGAAAACCGAACCACCAACGAATAGATTTAAAGTTTTTGAAAATTCAACTTTTGAGGTTGGTGAATGTTCGAAAGATGTTTACAAAAGAAAGGAGAAACTTAACAACCAAAAATGGGTTGTTAAGAATTCAAGTGAAAGTTCAGGCAATGAATCTGATTCCACAAAGTCAGAGGAGCCACGTGTTGAATTAAAATTGGAAACATCAGTGCCGCCAATGGATGATGTTAATTTTCCACCATTGCGGGCTGAAAATTTTAAAACAAAAGTTGGAAAAGTTGAAATATCAAATCAATTTTTTTTCTGAAAAGAAAGAATTTGACATTGAAAAGGCCTTTAACCCCAAAGTAAAACATATTTTTGGAAAAATGATTGATCGAAGGGTCAAAGGGGTAAAAGAATTCTATGAGAAAAAGATGGCAGGTAAGCAACCGAGTGTTGGTAACTCGGAATCTCCCAAGGACCGCCAGGCTTGGGAAAATCTTTCTAACTGAGAAACCTGACTTGCAGGAGCTCCCAAGTTGGTAATCGTGGAGCATGAATCGACATCATTCTTGAAAAATTGTTTTTGTAAATTGAAATTTTTTGTCACTAGTATGACTTGCCGGAACTCCCAGGTTGGTAAGTGTGGAGTAGGAATCGGCATTTTGATATTTCAATCTACAAGTGGTAATTGTTGGTAAGCAAACCGACAAGTGGTTGAAAGAGAGTTTTTTTTTTCTTCAAGTGGTTAATCAAGGTCATTAAGTTGAACTTGAGTTAACTTTCATTAAAATTGGAAAACAAAATGATGAATTGATCCTCATTCCTACAAGTGGTAAAATCAACAAAACTTATTTTCCGGAAAAACCATTTTGATTAAAACAAACTTAAATGTTTTGAAATCTTAATGGGAAAATAGTTTGTTGAGAGGGGGAGTTCTGATTGTTTATGCCAAGTGGATGGCGAATTGAAGCGATTCGATATCAGGTTGTCACTTTTCTTCTATAGTTTGTTTTCAAATTTCCTTTAAATGATTTTGAATTTTAGGGGGAGTAAGAATTTCAGAAAATCCTAAAACATTAGAAAATTTGAAAAAGTAAAAAACCTTATAAAATAAAAAAATGAGTTTTTGTTGTAAAAAGAGGAAATGATAGTACATCAGTGGATGATCACAGCATGCTAAAGAATTGGAAAGTCAAAATGTGATAAACGGTCTCACTGATGATGTGCCAGTAGGTTTTTACACATTTAGTAGATTGTGACGAGATATAAACCTAAATTTCAAACTTGCTTATATCGTGGGGAACATTTCTCGGATATATGGGTAACCCCCGAAATCTTGTTTGAAAGGTCCCTCTTTCTGAGATAGTAGGTCTTTATACTCAGTGATATCTGGGGTATTATCCCGGGACTTCTGATTTTGCGGAAGCAATGGCCTAGTCCCCGTATAATACTTTCTGCTTGCTTGAAATATAGCATCACCCTCAGTACAAAAAATGATGAAACATTGCAAAATGCTAATCATGTGCTGTTGAAGAAAAGATTCTCTGAAGGGAACATACCAAAAGTCGAAGCCATCATCTCTCTGATTTTGCGGAAGCAATAGCCTGAGCTCTCATGGCCCTCGCATTTAACCCTTTACAGATACCATCTAGGTATACTCACCTGTAAGACTGAATATTGGGATCTGGATACGAGAGTATATTCTGAGGTGGGACACGTGAATAGGTTTGAGTCTCTAAAACACTAATCTCGTATCTCAAAACAGTTGAACTTTGTGTGAAAATTTAAGTGGATCAGTATACTGACAATCTAAGTGAATCGTTTAGAACTTAAAGTGTTTAAAGCTCAACGGTGTTGGTAATTTGTCTCAAAACCTGATATGATCCTCTTTCACAAACTCACAAAAATATTGTTTGTAAATATTTCTTTACTGCATTTTATTAAATTCAAAATTCCAAAAAGAGTTTTAGTGTGTTTTAGCATAAATTTTTGAAAAATCCAAAAAGATTTTCGACAACTAATGTTGAAGAGCTGATTTTCAAAATTCCAAGTGCTAAACATGATGAACAAAAGGTTTGGGAGAGTTTGTTTGAGATGTTTAAAATGAAAAAGATATTTGAAAAGAAAAATGATATTTCTACAAGTGGCTCATCAGAGGTCAACATTGTAAAATCATTTATTGATTGATTGGTACTTACATGAGATATCTAAATTTGACAAATTTTAAATTTGAGAAATTTATTGTGAGGAGGAGATTGTGCAGGTTAGCCAGGTGTTGATCCTGAGCAGGTTGGGAGCCAGATCATGATCTTGAATCTGTAGAAGTTAGACTACAATCCCAGCTTATTGAAAGGGGGAGTCTGATGACATCAAGAGGGAGTCTGAAGATGTAAGCTGCTGATGCTGATGATCTTAAGGAATCAAGAGACCTGATCAAGAGGAGTATAGAGCCAGGTTGCGATTCTGAGAGAAAGAGAAAGAGATTGACTGAGGATGCTTTCTATGGAGAATGGAGAGAGCAAGAAGACTGATAATGGCTGAAGGATTGACAACAAAGACTCGACACTGAAGACTTCGTCAACATCCGAGGGGGAGTCTGTTGGTGCATACGTCTGTCGACTTCGTCTTGTATCAAGTCTTGTATTGTAATAGATAGACCAGGCACGGAAAACGAGGAAATGTGTGTTTATAGGTATTTCGCATGAAATGACACATAGGTCATTTCATACGAAATTAAAGGTATTTCGTGTGAATGTATTTTCGTTTGAGTAATTTCATGCGAAATTACTATTTCGCATGAACCATCTCATGCGAAATTACCTCACCTATAAATACCAGTCGTGCTAATTCATTTGTAATGATTCTGATTCCGGTAGCGAAGCTCTACCGAAGTGTCTACAGCATTGTAATCGATCTGATATCAATCTAAAGACAGTTTAAAGTGATTTCTCATTCAATTTAGCTGAAATAACATCGATACATCTGTTTCCGCCTTTTGTATTGGTGAAGATCTCTTCTGAACGACTCGTTTGGGTCCCAAATCGATCCTACAGAATGTCAAGCAGAAATAGCGGAACATCTTCATCACACTCCAGGAACGACCAACGAGGAAGAAGGTCATCGGTAGAAGACTCTCTCGTCAACTACGTGTATGCCTTGAGAGAGGCCATCGATAAATGACGGGAGTAGAGGAAGCCTTGGTCGACCGTATAAATCATTTGACGGTGGGACTAGAGGGATGTTTTCGAGAAGTCAACCTTTTGCACCAAAGGTTGAATATTCTCGCTTCTTCTCCTTTGGTGCCAATCATTACATGAAGGGAGTGGAATGTAGTGCCGGAAGTCATCATTCCGGCCGAATGGTATGCCATGCACCCGGAACCCTCTCAAGACATATTACATGGGGTCCCGATTGCCATCGCACCTCCTCCAGAAGACATTGTGGAAAATGAGTCCGCCTTTTTCCTCCCGAGGGAGATAGAGGAATGGCTCAATGACATCTAAGGGACAACCCTCGGTTACGAGTTCTACAACGCTTTTAAATACCGGGAAGCTATTCCTAGGTTTTTTATTCCTACAATAAGGGTAGAACTCCTTGGAATGATTTTTTCTGCATTACTTGACCTATCTCTCTTAGGAACTTTTAGTTTTTCATTTCTAGCTTTATTTTTAAGTTTCTAGGATCTTATGTAATTCACTCTTTAATGAATGATGGTTTTTAAGTATTAAATGGTGTTTGGATAATGTTGTAATGGATAAAACACACTCTAAATGGTGGAGGTTACTAAGGGAAACTTGAACCCACACCCCATGCACAAAAACAGAGCCTCTCGACAATTTTTCTTCATTACAGCAAGTTCAGCACGGGGCCGTGCTCAGCCCAACACGCCCCGTGCCCAAGGTTCTGCAGAAAACGCCCAGTTCAGGTAACTGGACACGGGGCCATGTTCACTGAACACGCCCCCGTGCCCAGCCTTCTGTTAATTATGATACTGGCAATCTGAACACGAGGCCGTGCCCGGACTAACACGGGCCCGTGTTCAGACGACCAGTAACATAAAATCTTGTTTTTAACACCTTTTTACACATTCAATCAACCTAAAAACTTATTTTTGGGACACATTGAGGACAATGTGTAATTTAAGTGTCGGGGGGATGCTAAAACCTTGAATTTTGCAAGTCCTAATAACAAGCCTTACACAAAACTCTATTGGAACCGCTAATCACCCCAATTTTTTTTCAAAAATTTTTCATTTTTTTTACTTGTCTTGGTTTAATTTGGGAATAACAAGTTCTAAAAAGGTTATATTTTTACAAATTTACAACCGATAGCCTCGTGAAAAAAAAAACCAACATAAGAAAATTATGAAACGGCATGACAAATTTAGTTAAAATTTGATTATATATACTTGATCACATTATAAACCCATTCCCACAAAAAGTGAGTTTTTGAGCCTTTATTGAGCATACAAGCATACATCTTTAAATTAAATGCTCATTTTTCGTTTCTTGTGTGAATAGCCGCTTGGTTTCTTACGACTCTAGAACTTGCCATGAGGATACATTCCCGGTCCTTACCAACTTAAACCCAAGTAAGTAAATGATGGAGGCATTAGAACTAACCCTTTTTCTTTTCTACACCATTATTTTTCAATTTTTTTTTATCACTTACCCAAAATCCCCCTAGTTAACCCCCTTGAGCCTAAACCTTTTCATTTCTAAACCCATAAAACAAACACCCTTTACCCACCAAAACCCTTTTTATTTTTAAACCCTTTATTTTAGTGAAAAGCTCGGTTTTCATGTGACGTTCCTTATAAAAAAAAATGAAGTATTGCAATAAACAAACAAGTTCATCAAAGAAACTTTGTTTGAAAATGCTTTGTTTGAATAAAAGTCAAAAAACAAAAAGTTTTACGATGACCGACGGTTTTTACGCTTTTAGCCCTTTTTACTAACCACTAACCCAAAACTACCTACCTTTAACCCAAGCCTAACCCTTCCCCAAGTTCTCTTGATATTTACAAAGGTTTATAGTTAAAAAGGAGGAGGATTGATTGCTTGGCAAGCTTATGGTAGGAGTAAGTTCCATGTCGGTCTCGAGTGTTTCACAAAAATACATATTCGGCCGAGTGTTGAGTGATCTCCCGTGAGGTATGTGAACTTGTATATAAATGGAAATTTAAAGAGGCATGTTATGCCCAAATAAGTAATTTCTCTTATGAAACGTTCTAAGTAAATCATGACGAATAGGATTGTAAATAGCATAAAAATAAAACCTAATAAAGATCTTGGATTCCCGACACTCAAGACAAGCCCAAAACTTCTCTTCTACCCATTCCATTTGGGAGTGTAAGCCACATTATAAAGAGTTTTGCTTGAGGACAAGCAAAGATTCAAGTGTGGGGGGTATTTGATGTGTGTAAAATGCAACATATAAAATACATCAATAGAGGCATAAAACTAACCCTTTTTAGTACTAATGTTGGAAAAAGTGTGCTTTTGTCTTCCTTTTGTATTTTCAGGATTGAATGAGCGTAATTGAACAAAAGGAACAAATATGCGACTAAATCTAACATAAATACAAGAAAAGGAATAAACGTGGCATGCCCGACCCCCCGACAGCATCTTCCCAAGCAAAAACAAGAGAACAGAAGGCTGACCACGACCCCGTGCCCAGCGGACACGGGGGCGTGGCCAGTTGTCAGCAGAAAGGACAAAGCTATAGAAGCTTCTATTCCCGACATGGGGGCGTGCCCAGCTCAACACGGGCCGTGGTCAACGCTAAGATTCGCAGAATCCAAGCAAATCTTGATATTACAGATACGCTTCTGCACACGGGGCCGTTCCCACGGACACGGGGCGTGTGGAGCTAATGCAGAAAAATTGCAATTAATGAAGAAAGAGAAAGAGAATGGACACGGGGCCGTGTCCAGCGGACACGGGGCCATGTCTGGGCGTCTGTGCAGGCTATAAATAGAGGTGCTTGGTTCACTTCAAAGGCATCCCTTGGCAAACCACCTCTCTCCCACTTCACCCACACTCCACCACCACTACAACCCACATCCACTACCATCATCCATCATCCATCTTAGAGTGTGTGTAGTAGTCTCGGGATCCAAGATTGATAATAAGAGTTCTTGACAATCAAAGGCCATGTTTGCCTAAGTCTCTTACATCACTTGGTGAATACAAGCATTTAGTGTAATACTTTTGATTCTTAATCTTTTCGCACTTTTTATTTGGTTTTGTATTAATGACTTTAATAACTAGTTTCTTATGTTGAAAATGAAACTTCCTTATCATTTGTCCATGGTGTCTTGGCATTATTTTACTGTCTATATAAAATAAAAGATTTACACCATTCATATCTCTACGGTCTATATAGAGATATGTTGGCTACCTTGTCGGGGGTTAAGGGAATGGTTTAGTAAGGTTCTTGCCTTGTTTAGTGTATAGATCCTGCAAGGACCTGGGTCAAGCTTACTAGGACCTCCTTCAATACCCACTGGTATTGGATGGCAGGGGTGCGAATGGCTTGATCCCCTCATATGTAAACTACTATTAATACATTAACCCGGCTACTTGGCATTGTATCCCTGCTGACTCAAACCACTTAGCCGAGGGTAACGTCACCTTCAAAAGAGGGGCCTACCACATTACGCATTAATAACTTAATTAATTATCTTTCAATATTCCGACCCTTTAGGATTGTATCCTTGCTGACTCAAACTACTGGGTTGAGGGTAACGTCACCTTCAAAAGAGGGGCCTACTACTATAACTAAGATAATCTCTTAAAAAGTGCAAAAGTGCGAAAATCATCAAAGGTTACACTAAAGGCGAGTCGGATCCAAGTGATTCATCTTGTCTATCTATTTTTATTTTTATTTTCAGCAATTTTAGTTTTTAATTTTCATATTTAAAACCTTTTCTAAACTTTTGATTTGATTAGACATTGAGGATAAACCGGTACTAAAAGCTCTTGTGTCCTTAGACGACCTCGGTATCTTACCAACACTATACTACGCTCACGATGGGTGCACTTGCCCATATGTGTGTTTAGTGTTAGTAGAATATTGTGTTTTATAAATTTAAAACTTGACTAAAGTGTTAAAAAGGGCTAAAAATATAACTAAAAACATATCACGCTACGCACGCATCAATCATCATAGATCATTATTAGCACCACCGTATTCAGATCTACAAATACTATAGTGCAAAATCATCAATACATCAACATCATACAACCCCATTTTATCCAATACTTCAAGAATAACAATACTTTCAGATCCAATAACTCAACTATTGCCGAAAATCATTAACATCTTGTAAACATACAAAACTTTAGTTCATCAATCATATCATGAATGTTTCCAAATTAGCCGAATATCTCAGTAAGTTACTAAGCTCTTATGATCATACCAAGCTCTAATTAATTATATCATCTTTCATACATTTACAACAAATCTCAAGCATGCTTTTTTGTCAAACACTAGATCATCATTTTAATCATGCCATACATGTAAATCATCAAATGAGCATAAACATCATCATGTATAACAATCAAACAGTGGTAATACACTAACAAGAAATCTGAGTTGCAAGCGGAGGAAATTAGAATGAGAGAGAAGGCTTCGAGAGAAAAAGATCTGCCGTCAATCTCTAAAAGGTGGGGAAAAAGTTGCTGAAAAGGCTGCCATCAAAATGAGGAAAAAATGCTAGGGTTTTTGGTGGAAAAGTTGTTGCCGTCAGTTTCTAGAAAAGGGGAAATATTCTAGGGTTTGGAAGTAGGTGTGTTTAAATACCCAAGGGGGTGTCGCACACACATGTGTGCGCATATGTGCGGTCCTCATTTAATGAGGGTGTGCGACCTAAATGGGCTTGTTGTGGTCTTCACCTGATAATGTTGAAACAAGGGTGTGCGGCCATAAGGGAGTGTGCGATTGGTTTGAGCATTTAAACACATAATCATAATTTTAATAATACTTACACCCAGTGTTGTAAAAGTCGCTAGGAGGTCCCTAGTCGGCCGACTGGGGAGTTGGGAGTAATCGGAGTACTCGGAGAGTACTCGGGGAGTACGCGGACATGGTAACTATAAAGAAAATTAATTGTTATATATTATATATATGTTAAAATAAGCATAATTCATGTCAATTGAGTATAATTTAAAATGAAACATGTTTAAAGTTCAAATATTCTGAATACAAGTCCGACTAGTGTGAGTACAAGGTCGAGTAGTCCGAGTACAAGGCCGAGTAGGCTGACTAGGCGCCGAGTTTGACCGATTTTGACTAATTAAAAGTCAACAAACCACGTTGACCGCCTAGACCGACTAGGCCGACTCTTTCCGACTACGTCCGACTAGGCGCCGACTAGGCGCCGAGTTTGACCGAGGCCGACTAATTGAGTCCTCCTAGGAGGAAGTCGCCTCGGAGGGGTTCCGAGGACCGAGTACTCGCCGAGTACTCGGCCTTGGAATCCGACTTTTACAACACTGCTTACACCCATTCAATTTATAATCACTTAAATATGTTCAAGCATGTTTATAAATTTCACATAATTACAACGTATGGTGGAACGTGAACGAAAATGATACGAAGTTAAGGGTTACGAGATTAGCCGATGCTAACCTCGAAAGTACGAGTTGTCACATCATCCCCAAGTTGAAAGAAATTTCGTCCCGAAATTTAGCCGTTTATTTTTTTAACATATTTACAATACATAAGACAATAAATATTGTTTTTAAGTAAAAAAATAAAAACACAAATTGTATAATATATCATTTATTTTCAATGTAATAATTTTATTGAATTGCAATTTTGTAAATTATCTATTTTATAGAATATCTTTTTTTACATTCATGTTATTTGTGCAAACACTAGACAATTACTTGGTCCACAATTCAGAACTCTTACTATAACCTAAATGATTTTGTCTTATAAATATACATAATACCTCATCATCTTCATCCAATTCAAAATTCATATATCATTGAAGATGTTTAATGGTTTTTTACGTTATCTATCAAACAACAAGATGAATTATTGGATATTTATATCTTATTATCAACTTTATTTCTATATTATATGTTTTGTATTAATTTTCTTTGTGTATACAGATTTTACCGAGGAGATACCACAATTGGGTAGCTGATTACAATAAGTTAGCTCGTGGTGGTATGGTTCGAATCATTACGATGGATGGAAGAGTTTTTACTGTCAAAATTAGGAAAGCAGGTTCTTCATACTTTTTCCACGATGGATGGTTCAATATGATTCAGTCATTAATATTACCAAAGGATTCATTGCTTTTGTCTCAGTATGAGGGTAGTCTAACTTTTAAATTGATATATTTTTATCAAGATTTGGCACTTGCTCAAGGTGATTTCTTATATTGCCAAACCTCCGAGTTATCTGAACATAAAGATCACTTGGTAATTATATTATCGGTTTTTTTATGTATGTACTTGTCGCAACCCTCGTCCCCTAACAACCCGGAAACGGGCGGCCACGGCCAGTTTCGGTGGTATCCTGGTTTTCATCATTTTGGCAGCGGAAATTACATCAGGATCGTAGTTAGGAAATATTTTATCAGAGTAAAATACCATGCTTTTATAATATTAAACACATGGGAAAAATCCCAAGTTTCAAGTACACACATTTTCATAGGGATAAACCCTATTTTATTTAAATAAAACATCTCTTTATTTTAGGTAACTTTATAGCCACTTTTCCAAGCCTTCAGTTCTGTCCAGCTGGCTTCTATTTGGCTTTCACATTTTGTTACCTGAAATGCGTTTAAAAACATTTTGTTAGTGGGAAATACTGGTGAGTGAATCCTAGTTTAATCAAGACAAGTAAAAACCGCTGTACAGTATTGAGGGCGGTCGCGCAATTACATTTGTTTCCATCTACTTTAGTTACCACCCACGGTACTGTCAACCCGACTTGTGGTCATGTTACTACTCACAATGTAGTAACAAATTTTGTATACAAAACCCCAACATACCGACGATAATTGTAGAATACAAATACTCAATCACTGTTTAATATAATGTTAATCATATGAGGTTTTGTAAAAACAGTTTGCAAAAAGGAGATTACTCACAAAAAGGTTTACACAAAAAGAAGGATTACTCACATTGCTGTCTTAGGGTTTTCCTTAAGGATTTCCTGGTGATTATCTATTAATTACACAAATGTATACGCGTTTAACCCAATATTTACATTAGTAATACCCTCCCGAGACGGCATTCCAACGACTACGTCGGGCAGAACCACGACAGCCGTTACAAAACCCTAGATCAATCGGGCAGCGTATCTAATACGTAACCGGGGTTATGATACTTACAACGAGCAGAACTTCGTTATTTAGAGGGGTATTTTGCCCGAGTATAAAGTACACTACGTAGAAATTTGAGAGAAAGATCAAGAGATGAACGAATTGAAACTGAGGCTGGAGGCCTCAATTTATAGTGACTTTTCGACTTCCCTCGCGGCTAGTGAAGTTGGTAGCCAAAGGCTACGCGGCTCACGACGTAGGCTGGGTAGGCCCTAGCCTGGCCCAGTCATCGAACTAGCTTCGCCACACGTCCGACACGTGGCAGCACCGGGCTGCGCCTCATGTCTCTTCGCTCGCGCCCCGCGTAGACCAAGGAGGGGTCTTACGCGGCCCGCGACAGCCCTAAAAATTTGATTTAGAAATTTAATTTAATGAAATAAAGGTATCCGGGGCCCGTTTTCGCATACGGGGTGTATTTAGGACATATTGGGACATTCTAAATATTATTAGGGGTGTTGAAAATTATTTAGGAGGGTTGTTATATCCTCCCCACCTTGTTTTAGAGCTCGTCCTCGAGATCTACTGAAATAAGTATGGATATTTCCTTTGCATTTCCGATTCAAGCTCCTAAGTGTACTCTGGTCCTCTTTTGGAGTCCCATTTCACTTTGACCAGAACTAGTCTCTTGTGTTTGAGATTCTTGACTTTCCTATCTTCAATCTGTAGAGGTCTTTCTACAAATTTTAACTGTTCATTTACCTCTATATCCTTAAGAGGTACTACCAGTGAATCATCAGCTAAGCATTTCTTGAGATTAGATACATGAAATACATCGTGTATTCCTGCCATTTCCTCTGGCAGTTGTAGCTGATAGGCTACAGGTCCCATTCTTATAATAATCTCAAAAGGTCCAACATACCTGGGGCTTAGCTTTCCCCTTTTGATGAATCTTACCACTCATTTCCAAGGAGAGACTTTCAATAACACTTTATCTCCTACCTGAAATTCCAATGGCTTCCGTCTGTTATCAGCATAGCTCTTTTGTCGATCACGTGCTGCTTTCAATCGTTCCTTGACTTGAATGATCTTGTCGGTTGTTTCTTGTACTATTTCAGGTCTTGATAGTTGCTTTTCTCCAATTTATGCCCAACAGACTGGCGTTCGGCACTTTCGTCCATAAAGTGCTTCGAATGGTGCAGCATTGATACTTGTGTGATAACTGTTATTATAAGAAAATTCTATCAATGGTAAGTGATCGTCCCAATTACCTCCGAAATCAATTACACAAGCTCTAAGCATATCTTCTATTGTCTAAATTGTCCTTTCACTTTGTCCATCCGTTTGAGGATGATAAGCGGTGCTTAGATTTAACTTGGTTCCCATTGCTTTTTGGAAACTTGTCCAAAAATGAGAGGTAAAATGGCTATCCCTATCAAAAACAATTTATAAAGGAATTCCATGCAATGAAACTATTTCATTTACATACAATTTACTAATTGTTCCATACTGAAAATTTCCTTCATTGGTAAAAAATGAGCTAACTTGGTTAGCTTATCTACAATCACCCAGATTGTATCATTACCTTTTCTTGTTTTGGGTAATTTAGTAACAAAATCCATTGTTATCAATTTCCATTTCCAAACTGGCATTTCTAACTGTTGCAATAATCCTGAGGGTTTCTGATGTTCAGCTTTAACTTGTGAACATGTTAGACATTTGGCAACATATGCTGCTATATCCTTTTTCATTCCTATCCACCAGAAATTCTTTCTTAAGTCTTGATACATCTTATTACTTCCAGGATGCATCGTATACTTAGACTTATGGGCTTCTTCTAATATACGGTGGCGTAGGTTTTCTAATTTAGGTATCCACATTCTTTTATTATGGAATCTCCAAATTACATCTGTTCCTTGTTCTAGTTCCTTAATCATTCCTTTCAATTTTTCAGTATCTTCCTTGATTACTGATTCTTGTGCTTTTCTAATCTGTTCATTTAAATCTACTTGCAGATTTAGTTTAAGTGAACGTACTCTTTTTGGTTTTTCGTGATACTTTCGACTTAAAGCATCAGCTACTACGTTTGCCTTTCCTGCATGGTACTGGATATTGCAATCATAATCACTAAGTATCTCCATCCAGCGTCTTTGTCTCATATTTAACTCCTTTTGCCCGAAAACATACCTTAAACTCTTATGATCAGTGAAAATGGTAAACTTACTACCATAAAGGTAATGTCTCCAAATCTTAAGGGCAAAAATTATAGCTCCAAATTCTAGATCATGGGTTGAATAATTTTCTTCATGATTCTTAAGTTGTCTAGATGCATAGGCTATAACCTTTTGACGTTGCATCAACACACATCCATAACTTAACATAGAGGCGTCACAATAGACTATAAAGTCTTCAGTTCCTTCTGGTAACGCTAATATGGGTTCATTGGTTAATCTTTGCTTAAGAATTCTAGAGGCTTCTTCTTGTTTTGGTCCCCATTCAAACTTAAAGGATTTACAGGTTAGCTTAGTTAAGGGGATGGCTATTCTAGAAAAATCTCGAATAAATCTTCTATAATAACCGGCCAATCTTAAGAAACTTCTAACCTCAGTTGGTGACTCATGGGTTTTCCAATTGGTAATTGCCTCGATCTTTGTGGGATCCACATTAATTCCTTCATGATTGACTAAATGTCCAAGAAACTGTACCTGTTCTAACCAAAATTCGCACTTTGAAAACTTTGCATAAAGCTTTTCCTTTCTTAATAGACTTAAAAGTGCGTGCAGATGTTTTGCATGCTCCTCTTTACTTGTTGGACCGTTCTACGACCTTAAACCATCAGTCAAGGCAGTTCATCTTTGCATACGAAGGCGGAATCATCGTAAACAAAGTCATAACAGCTCTAATCCTTTTAATCCTTCTTTTCTGATTAATATTCGTGCTTGTACAATGTTTTCTGATACAAATCCGGCAGCACTTCGTGTTTCACACAATGACCTCTCTCTTCTTCTGATCTATCAAATGAACACACACTAACCTATTTATAACCATGAGATTTCGCTTGAGACTGCTTGAAGAGAAATCATCACATGTTGATTTCGCTTGAGTTGGTTTGAAGCGAAATCACTTGATGTTGATTTCACTTGAACTGATTTCAAGCGAAATCATCATGTTTACACATATAAAACCCTAATGTAACCCTATTGTGTGTTCATTCAAACAATCTAGACACAAGACTTAATGCAGACGAAGTCAACAGACATTCCATACACTAACAGACTCCCCCTTGGATGTTGACGAAGTCTTCAGCTCCTGAGTCTTCAGTCTTGGTCTTTTCTCCAACTCTCTGTCTTCACATCATAAACATTCTTCACAGGTTTAGAATCACAACCTGAATCTAACTTCCATCTTCCCTTTGACTGTTGATCCAGACTCCCCCTTTCACATACTCCCCCTCTCAATATGCTAGAATTTGAGATGTCTGGTTCAAGCTTTGTCATTTAGCTTCCGTGGGAATTCCTGAAACCTGCATATTCTCTACCACAACATAAGTTTCACAAATTTATAACACTTAGATTTAAGAAACTTACTGGTAGAATACATTCATCCATCAATCTGTAAAGTTACATCAAGTTCAAGTGAATGATCTTGATTAACTAACCCCACAATTTTTCAAAACAATTTAATATGTCTTTCAAAATTTTCAACATATTCTCCCAAACCAATTCATCATGTTTAGCACTTGGAATTTTGAATATCTGCTCTTCAACATCAGTTGTCAAAAAATCTTTTTGGCTTTTACAAAATTTTATGCTAAAACACTCTGAAAATCTTTTTGAATTTTTTATTAAAGAAATGCAGTAAAGAAATATATACAACCAATATTTTTGTGAGTTTGTGTAAGAGGATCATATCAGTTTATGAGACAAATCACAAGCACCATTAAGCTTTAATCATTTTCAGTTCTAAACAATTCACGTAGATTGACGATATGTTTGTCCTCTTAAGCTCAATCTAAAAACTTTCGACATGCTTACCGATACTTTAAGGTATATTAATTTTGCACTAAATTCTTATGGACCCCACGATCTCAGCATATCCCCTCATCATGCAATACACTAACTCAAATAATGCCTTTAAACTTTCATCAACTGTGATATGTGCGAAAATAACTCAGAATGTTTAAACATTAACAATCAGGTCGATCTTTCGATACGCAGAGAAAGTCCAATGTTTAAACAAAATAAGAAAAATAAAACAAGTTGAAGTTGTTTAGGCTTTAACCACCAGGTCGATACTCCCGTATACGCAGAGGTGATCCAAAGCTTAAACGAAACACCAAAGAAAATAAAGCATAACGTTTAGGCAACAACATCCAGGTTGATACTCACGTATACGCAGAGGATGTCCGATGCTTAAACAAAATAAAGAAATCAAACAAGTTTAAATCTTTGCAAAATAAAATGCACAAACACAGCGACTTTTCAGCAAAGTTGTGAAAGTTCATAAACTTAACCGGTTTTATGTCTTTCGACATTCAGCGATTACTGAGTAGGTACACAATCACGAAGGACAAAACTAAGTACTATGCTTTTAACCATGTTTCCCACTAGAACTCGGCTTTTTCATTTATGTTTGTATCGTTATCGCAAATCTACTAGTCTAGCTGAGCCTATCGTCACATCGTTAGTAAGATCGTTTATCACACTTGACATTTCATATCTTTAGCATGCTGTGATAGTCCACTGATTTACTATCATTTCCTCTTATTCACAACAAAACTCATTTTTGTTTTCAAATGTTTTTGTCATTTTCAAATTTTCTATTTTTTTAAAATTTTCTCCCCCTAAAATCAAAATATGTTTCAATTTTGATTTTCAAGGAAAATTTGAAAACAAACTATACAAGAAACATGACAAACTGATATCAAATCGCTTCAATTCGCCATTCATTCGGCATAAACAATCAGAACTCCCCCTGGCAACAAACTATTTTCCCATTTATATTTCAAAACACTTAAGTTTGTTTTAATCAAATGGTTTTTCCGGAAAATTAGTTTTATGTGTCATTTCACAAATTCGGGGTTTCATCACATTGTTCTTCTTTAACCATTTTGAAAGATTTAACAAATAAGACCCTTGTCAACAACAAACACTAGTAGAAAATCAAGTACAACTTAATGTCCCTGATTTACCACTTGTAAATCGAAATATCACAGTTACCATCTTGTGAATTTCTCAAGAAATATGCCGATTCCTGTTCCACACTTACCAACCTGGGAACTCCGGCAAGTCAGGTTTTTCATTTAAACAGATTCACCCAAGCCTGACCAGCCTTGGGTTTGACAGTTTTTACCTCAACAGATGGCTCTTCTGGTTTTGACAAACCAGAATCATTGCCTGAACATGGCTTGTCTGACTTTGACCTGTCCGATTCATTGCCTGATGGTGGCTTGTCTGACTTTGAGACGTCAGATTCATCGCCAACCATTTTCTTCTTCTTCTTTTCTTCTTTCGTCCTCAGATTTGTATCTGATGAATTCGTCTTGCTTGACTTTGCAATCAAGTTAGTTGATTCATCAGAACTCTTATTCACTCTGTCCGGTGAACCCGAAGACAAAATCTTTTCCAGATACTCTCTCGCCTTCTTCCTTTTCTTCCTCAGTCTGTCTTTCTGCCCTTGTGAAAGCATAATTTTCTTTTCTTGAACTTTCTGTTCTTGAACTTTTGGTTCTTGAACTTTCTGTTCTTTGGGCTTGACATTGACTGATTTCTTTCCCATTTTCTGAGATTCAGCCCTCGATCTTCCCATCGATCTCCTCGAGCAATCTCTAGCAATATGTCCTCTGATTTGGCAATTATAGCATCTTCTTGTCTCATAATTCCAATTCTGGCAGTTAACAACAATGTGTCCTCTCACACCACAGATGTAGCACACTCTGTTATCGTACCATTCACCACTTTCACACCATATGCTTAGATCATAACATTGTCTGGCTTTGTGGTAATCATCACTCTTCTTGAAAACTTGTTTTGGCTTTGAAGCACTGTGGTCAAACCTGCACCACTTATTACCAACATTTTGTGAGTTTTCATTTTTAGATTTTTGTGATTTTTCAAAATGATTTGATGACTTATCTGATGAGCTTTTATTTTCATTTTTAGGATTTTTCAAATTTTTATCTTTTTGTTTCTGTTCTACACTCTTCTTAACAGGTTTTTGTTTAGAACATTCACCTGTTTCAGTAGATTGCAAAACAGTATTTTTAAATTTTTCTTGTAAATCTAAAAATATTTTTCTTTTCTTTTCTTTTTCATCATCACAATCTTCAATTTTGACTTTGTCAAAATTTGTGACATTGTCACTTATTGGAACTGAATTGATCGGTTTTGAACAAACATGTGAAGTAGAATTCACAAAACCTTTCAATTTATTCTCAAGCTCTTTGATTTTAATCCGAGCTTTTTCAGCTTCTTTTTCAAGCTGAATGATTTTAGCAAGATGAGAATTAATTTCAATTTGTTTTTCCAGATTATCTTTACCAAAAATATCTCTCTCATCTTCTAAAATCTTTATTTGACTTTGAAAATCTATTTCAATTTTTAATTTTTCATTTTTAAACTCTTTTTCTTTTTCTTTCAAAACTTTGTTTTCCAATGTCAAACTGTCCACATCACTCAACAGTTTGACATTTTCAGTTTTCAGTTTTTCACAGTTCAAGCGCAACTCCAAAATATGTTCATCATCAGCTTTCTTTTCAGCTTTCAAAGTCTGAATATCTTCAACCTGTTTCTTCTCTTTCTGAACAACCTCAAAGACTAGTGTGTCTTCTGCAATCTTTTTCTTAATCACTGGTTCAGATTTCTCAGATACAGACTTTTCAGATTCTTCTTTCTTTGAAATTACTTCCTCAAAAAACTGCTGTTTTTCCGTAACAGCTTCTTTCTTAATTTCTTCAATTTCTTCAACATCTGCTGCCTTTTGATTTATCTTTTTCGCAGCAAGTTTATTCTTGAGCTCATCAATTTGTTCTGCAAAAGAATCATTAACCATTTCAGATGAAAATAACTGTTTATAAAACTCAAGTTTCTCAAGTTCTTTGCTATCATCATCACACTCTTCATCAGATGAGTATGAATGATCAAAAACTGGAACTTTTTCTGAAATAACTTCTGAAACTTTTTCATCTTTTTCAGAACTAACTTCAAAACTCTTTTCTATTTTATCCACAACAATTTTTGAATCAACAATTTTTGAATCCTTGTTTATTGAAAATGATTTTCTAGAATTTTGTTTTCCGGCAAGAATATCAATAATATCCATTGAATTATTGTTAAAAATATCTTCTCCAAAGGAACAACCATATTCATCATCACTATCCATATTTAGATAACAGTTTTCACAATGTCAATCACTTTCAAATGAAATTATCCTGCTCAAACAAAATCGCCTTGAATCACCTGCAAACAAACAAACAAGCAAACACTTAGTAAAATTTTCAATTTTGAAAATTCAGCAAGTTCAAGCGAAACTGAATAGTTTGAAGCGAAATCAACACTTAAACTATTCAAGCGAAAACACACTTTAACTGTTTAAAGCGAAATCAACACTAACAAACTGTTCAAGCGAAAACTAGCAATCCAATTTCGCTTCAATAGATTCAAGCGAAATCTGATATTAGCAAGTCAAACAATCTCAAGCGAAAACCAACTGATCTATTTTGCTTCAATCTGTTCAAGCGAAAACCTCAAACAAGGACGAGCAGATTCAAGCGAAATCCACAAACTCAATTTCGCTTCAACTAATTCAAGCGAAATCGTCCAAAAACAAGTCAAATTTGTCTGATTTTGAAGCGAAATCAGCTATTATCTTCGAACTAACTCAAGCGAAATCCAGTTTTAGGTCAATTTTAACATGTTTTAATCTGAATTTTAGTCCGAATCTTTGTAGGCTTTGTTAAAACTCAGTTTTACACAAGATACTCGAAAATCAGACCATTTCGACCGTTGGAACTCGTTCAGATCAGAAAAATATAAAAAGAAATGAGTAGAAAGAAGAAAATCTGGTAGAATTAAGCTGCTATGGTATGAACTCCTTGTCCTGAGCTCTGATACCACTTGTTGGACCGTTCTACGACCTTAAACCGTCAGTTAAGGCAGTTCATCTTTGCATACGAAGGCGGAATCATCGTAAACAAAGTCATAACAGCTCTAATCCTTTTAATCCTTCTTTTCTGATTAATATTCGTGCTTGTACAATGTTTTCTGATACAAATCCGGCAGCACTTCGTGTTTCACACAATGACCTCTCTTTTCTTCTGATCTATCAAATGAACACACACTAACCTATTTATAACCATGAGATTTCGCTTGAGACTGCTTGAAGCGAAATCATCACATGTTGATTTCGCTTGAGTTGGTTTGAAGCGAAATCACTTGATGTTGATTTCGCTTGAACTGATTTCAAGCGAAATCATCATGTTTACACATATAAAACCCTAATGTAACCCTATTGTGTGTTCATTCAAACAATCTAGACACAAGACTTAATGCAGACGAAGTCAACAGACATTCCATGCACTAACATTACTCTTAGAGTAAATGAGAATATCATCTATAAAGACAATTGTGAATTTATCCAAATATGGCTTACATATTCGGTTCATCATGTCCATAAATGCGGCTGGGGCATTGGTTAAACCAAATGGCATGACAATAAATTCATAATGGCCATACCTTGTTCTGAAAGCGGTTTTAGGAAAGTCCTCTTCCTGTACCTTCAATTGATGATATCCTGACCGTAAATCGATTTTAGAGAAAAATCGAGCTCCTTGCAATTGGTCGAACAGATCATCGATTCTCGGTAATGGGTACCGATTTTTGATCGTGACTTTGTTCAATTCACGGTAATCAATGCACATACGCATTGATCCGTCCTTCTTTTTGACAAATAAGATTGGCGCTCCCCATGGCGATGAGCTTGGCTGTATGAATCCTTTTTCCAACAATTCGTCTAACTGTTTCTTCAGTTCCTGCATTTCTGCAGGTGCCAAACGGTAAGGTGCTTTGGCAATTGGTGCAGTTCCTGGTAGCAGATGGATTCTGAATTCAACTTCTCTGTCTGGAGGTAGTCCTGGCAATTCTTCTGGAAACACATCTGGAAATTGAGATGCTATAGGGATATCTTTCAATTCTTTTCCTTTAGTGTTAGTGATTATAGAAATCAAATACACTAATGACCCTTTTCTTATATAGCTTGCTGTTTTCATCACAGCGATGAATTTCGTAGATTTAGATGGCTTATCTCCTTTAATTGTGATCTTTTCACCCCTTGGTGAATTTACTTGGATTGACTTTTGATCACATAGAATACTGGCTTTATTGGTTATTAACCAATCCTTTCCTAATACAACATCAAATCCTGCCAGATTCATTGGGTAAAGGTTTCCAATAAATTTTTGATTTAAAAATTCTATTCTTGCTCCCTGCAAGATTTCAGAAATCTTAATGGTTTCTCCATTTGCGGTCTCTACTAGACATTCTTGTGGGAGTTTAGTTAATGGTTGATTGAGAAGTTTGCAAAATGAAGTATTAATAAAACTTTGGTTTGCACCAGAGTCAAATAATACTTTAGCAAAAACATCATTAACTAAAAACGTACCGGCAATTATGTCCGGGATCATTTTTGCTTCTTCTGCAGTCAGAACAAATGCCCTAGCATTTTTAGTATTCTTGGTGTTCAGAGCTAGAGCTAGTTTTGGACAGTTCGGCTTGATGTGACCTTTTTCTCCACAGTTGAAACACATTCCATTATTAGGTTTCTTCCTACAATCTTCTTCCTTATGCCCTGGTGTCTTGTAGAAATTGCAGTAAGTGGAGCATTTTCCTGAATGCTTCTTCTTGCAAGCCTTACAGTATGGTGCAGAGGTAGAACCTATATTTTTCCCACGGTTGGAATTTCCATAACGAAATTCTTGGGTAAGCTTTTGAGCTAGGTTTCTCCTCTGATCCTCTTCTCGTGTACGCACTAATTCATCAGTCAAGGTGTTTGCTAGTTCTACAGCTTCTTCTATGGTTTGAGGTCTAGCTGCCTTGACTACATGCCTAATTTCACTGATTAATCCCCAGATATAATGGGAGATTAATACTGGTTCGGGTGATGCAAGGGTTGGTACTATTCTAGCATATTCAAATAATAAAGTAGCGTACCCCTTACTATCCACTCGAGTCATTCTAAGGTTTAGGAACTTATTTGCTATTTGTTCCTTTTCATTAGGAGGGCAAAATTTTCTTTCTACCATATTTTTAAATTCCTCCCATTCCATATTGTAAATTCTATCACTTCCCTTAGACGGGAGGATAGTGTTCCACCATTCTAAGGCTGAATTCTTAAACAGATTGGAAGAAAACATTATCTTATCCTCTTCAGCATACTTGCTTATTTTTAAGACTGCCTCAGTCTTTTCTATCCAGCGTAGAGCTGCAACGGCCCCTTCATTGCCCGAGAATTCCATTGGTTTACAAGACTAGAATTCTTTATAAGAACAACCATAAGACATGGTTCTTCTTCTTTTGGGAATGGGCACTTGAAGTATGGGTCCATTGTTTACGCTGTGTTCTGGTTCAGTTGGTCGCTTACTGCCATTGTTACTTTTATTATCTGCTTCCCTAACTGTTTTGATAATATATGGCATTGCGTCTATAATCCCTTGTGCCACTATGTGTTGAATGGCACTGTTATCCACTTGGTTTCCATTATTATCGTTGTTCGGGTTATCGTTGTTATTCTGGTTTTCATTATTCTGGTTTTCCTGGTTCACTTCGTTGTCCATCTGAATTTTAAACATTTGCCACATATTAATATCACAAGTTAATATTTAATCAATCACACAACACACATATTGATCAAAATCGTCGAGCATTGCGACTTACTCTTTCTTATATAGTATGCATCTAATACAAACTGGAATAAAATACAATACTAATATACGTCACTAACCATAAAGTGGTCTATACTACAACATATATCTTATCATTATTAATAAAATAATTTTTTCTTCACACATATTATATATATATTTTATTATTTTATTATTATTATTACTACCACCATCACTGATATGGGTTCATCCAGAACTCCATATTACGCTCGTCATACTTCCAGACGAGTCATTCTCCGACCTGCCTCATCCTCTCGCTACTTTCTAGAATCTCCTCACCAAAGGTTCGGAGTTCTTGCACATTCTCTGCACTCATTGGGGGTGCAAGTGCTGGTACTGGATCTGGGTACTGTGGCATGGGTTCTTCCTGGGGATATGGATTCTCTAGGGTTTCCCTAATGTATTCATCATTATCATAATAGGGATCTAGAGGGTCCAGACCTGGGTAAGCAGCTAGGTTTGGCATGGGTTCTTCTGATATTGGGTAGCGTTGCTGATAATCCCTATGATCGTCAAACCATGGGTCGTAGTCTAGGTCTAAGGGATTGGGTGCTGGTACTCTAGGTATCTCAGTTGGGTCAAAGGCTGGTGCTGGGATTTGGTTTTCTGGGTTGACTTCAATCATCATTGGTTGTGTGGGAAACAAGGGTAATGGTTGAGGTGCTATAAGTTGCTCCAGGTTTGGGTCGGCAGCTGTGGTTGCTAGAATATGGAAGTTTGCTAAACTCCTATTAAGCATATCTTGGGTGTGAGCATCTGTTTCTCTCTTAGCGGCTGCTAAAAATTGCTGTTGTAATTTTTTCATTCTCTTCCTACGCTCATGCACTCCTTTACTGAACCATCCTCTCTTTTTAGGAGGGAATGGCTCTTCAGACTGAGCCTTAAACACGAATATCCCATCTTCATTGTCAGCTGAATACCCTGAGAGGGCAGGCTGTGAAGAGGTGCCCTCGCTCCTAGGTGAGCTGGACAACTGACGATTGGCGTCGGAGGGTCCTTGATCGCTCATACTGTAAACTAACAAATAGTCAAATAACACACAACAATAAAATACAGATACGCACGTATTTCTGTAGATAATTTCCTAACATTTTAAATGATATCTTGGTGTCAGCAGAACACTTCTGTGGTTGAATCAGTGGCTTAGCTCTGATACCACCTTCTGTCGCAACCCCCGTCCCCTAACAACCCGGGAACGGGCGGCCACGGCCGGTTTCGGTGGTATCCAGGTTTTTATCATTTTGGCAGCGGAAATTACATCAGGATCGTAGTTAGGAAATATTTTATCAGAGTAAAATACCACGCTTTTATAATATTAAACACATGGGAAAAATCCCAAGTTTAAAGTACACAAATTTTCATAGGGATAAACCCTATTTTATTTAAATAAAACATCTTTTTATTTTAGGTAACTTTATAGCCACTTTTCCAAGCCTTCAGTGCTGTCCAGTTGGCTTCTATTTGGCTTTCACATTTTGTTACTTGAAACGCGTTTAAAAACGTTTTGTCAGTGGGAAATACTGGTGAGTGAATCCCAGTTTAATCAAGACAAGTAAAAACCGTTGTACAGTATTGAGGGCGGTCGCGCAATTACATTTGTTTCCATCTACTTTATTTACCACCCACGGTACTGTCAACCCGACTTGTGGTCATGTTACTACTCACAATGTAGTAACAAATTTTGTATACAAAACCCCCAAAATACCGACGATAATTGTAGAATACAAATACTCAATCACTGTTTAATATAATGTTAATCATATGAGGTTTTGTAAAAACAGTTTGCAAAAAGGAGATTACTCACAAAAAGGTTTACACAAAAAGAAGGATTACTCACATTGTTGTCTTAGGGTTTATCTTAAGGATTTCCTGGTGATTATCTATTAATTACACAAATGCATACGCGTTAGTATAATAACCCATATTTACATTAGTAATACCCTCCCCGAGACGGCAATCCAACGACTACGTCGGGCAGAACAACGACAGCCGTTACGGAACCCTGGATCAATCGGGAAGCGTATCTAATACGTAACCGGGGTTATGATACTTACAACGAGACAGGACTTCGTTATTTAGAGGGGTATTTTGCCCGAGTATAAAGTACACTACGTAGAAAATTGAGAGAGAGATCGAGAGATGAACGAATTGAAACTATGGCTGGAGGCCTCAATTTATAGTGACTTTTCGATTTCCCTCGTGGCCCGCGAAGATGGTAGCCAAAGGTTACGCGGCCCGCGACATTGGCTAGGCAGGCCCTAGCCTGGCCTAGTCATCGAACTAGCTTCGCCACACGTCCGACACGTGGCAGCACCGGGCTGTGCCTCATGTCTCTTCGTTCGCGCCCCGCGTAGACCAAGTGGGGGTCTTACGCGGCCCGCGACAGCCCTAAAATTTTATTTTTAAATTAAATTTAATGAAATAAAGGTATCCGGGGCCCGTTTTCGCATACGGGGTGTATTTAGGACATATTAGGACATCCTAAATATTATTCGGGGTGTCGAAAATTATTTAGGAAGGTTGTTATAGTACTATAGTAGTATAGTATTTAACAAATTTTATAAAACTTTCTTTAATATCACAAATACGTTTTCTTTACTTGCAGCTTATCGATAGATTTTTTGTTCATCATAATAAGATGAAGAACATAATACATACGAAACATGTTACTATAACAGCTTTTCCTAACCATACATGACAAGTTGTTATGGAAAAAAATGGTGAAAATTTTTATATGACTGTTAGGGGTGGATTTTCTAAGTCTATGGATCACGGATCCTTAGTTCAATTTGAATTAAGGATCCTCAGAAGATGTTGCAGGACTAAGGATCCAGGATCCTCATTATTATCCTAATACTAACAATTGTTTCCGTTATGTTTAAACTTGTTTTGCAGGAGTATTCGAATATGACTTTGTCTGACCGAGATTCTAGTGGAATATGCTTCATGATTCTGCACGTGCATGAGCTCTTCGACCGTTATGGTGATTGTGGGGGACTTGCACCTTTTTCGGATAGTTAGTTAAAGCTAGTTTGTTTCTATTTTTAAATGGGGGTACAAGCTTGATTAGACAATAATTAGCAACACAACTGCACTACACTCGAACTCTCAAGAACTCTCGGCGATTACACACTTTTGCACTATAGTGATCCTTGTACCAAGCTTGTTATCACCCTGATTTATAAACATTGTTTGTTTAATATAGTTGGTTATCGGTAGTTTCCATCACCCGAGTTTTTTTGTGCCGGAGATCATACATTGATCAAGGGCTTTTTCCTCGTATAAATCCTTGTGTTCACCATTCATTTCATTCATTCACTGTTCATACATTTGTCCAATTAATCAAGCATCACACCTCACAAAATCAGATTTGGTTGCATTATCCATGTGTGATTTTTGACCAAAACAGTTTGGCGTCCACCGTGGGGCAATTGGTGCTTCAATTCTGAGAAATTTTGTTCATTTCATTCATTTCTTTTCATTACCTTCAACTACATGGCTTCTCACGCGAAGAACACTTCAAGTTCCATGCCGACGGTCACCTCTTCACAGGGCATTCCACCTTTGCCTCCTGCTCCTTCTGGATCCCAGAAGAATGCTGAGAATGCTGCGAAGAAACAAACCCTCGTTTTCTCAAAACCAACTACTGCTGTTTCTTCCGGTCCTACTAACAATGATCTTTATTCTTTGATTTTGCAGATGAAGGACTACATGCAGCTGCAGGAAAAAACTAATGACAGGATCCTTCGTGAGATTGATGAGATCAAGAAACTGAAAAGATCAGCGGAGGATCACTCTCCATTGATGCCTAGATCACTGAATTTCGATACTCCGGTCATAACTATGCAGCATTCCACAGCATCAGGCGTCCAATACCAGGGATCATTGGCAATGACACAGGCTCAAGGATCCTACTTCCAGCCTTCAGGATCCTCTCTTCAGCCTCAAGGATCCTCCTCCTAGCATCAAGGATCCTTCGCTAATTCAGGAGGATACATGGGGACGCAGACAGTTCAAGGATCCTACTCTCAGTATCCAGGATCCTCATCTCAGGTTATGGATCCTCGTCTCAGGGTCAAGGATCTTCATCTCAGGCTCACGGATCCTTGGATTATCCTCCGAGACCCCCAGCTTTGGTGTATCAAGGATCCAACATCTTTCAGGATCAAGGATCTTTAAGAAGTGTACAACCCAGAAGTTCAGAGATTCACTTGGGAGACTTCATACCTATGCAAACTATTGCTTCATCTGGTCCCTCAATCATGCCAGAATCTCACCAATATGGATTCACATCAGGAATCCCAACCTTGAATCCATCAGGAGGTAACACTTTAAATACTTCTTATAATGCTAACTGTTTTGGTCAAAAATTACCTAAGTAATTAAGTGATCAAATTAGTTAAGTGAGGTAGTGTGCTAGATGGATTTGTGAAAAATATGCTGATTAAGTAATTAGTAAAAACAGTTTTCAGAATACGGCTCAGGATATCGAGCTCTATGAACAATCAAACAATGAGTAAAAAGGGTAAAGGGTGACACGGGATGTACGAGGAAAGCCCTTGATCAATCTAGATCGCCGGCACAAAACCTCGGGAGCTGACAATCGCAGCTGCCTTGTTCTTCTTATTACTTCAAATATTAGGATACAGTGCTGGATATGATACGGATCAACTATGTGTTACAATGAGATTTGAATACAAGTGTAAGTGTATTGTGAGTGATTGCAGCTAGAGAGCAAGAGTGTTTGAAGAATTGTGTGTGTTCGAAGAATTGATCCGATCAATCCTATTGTTGGTGCATAATGTCTATAGCCTATGTCTTTCAGTCTAGGTCATGTTTGTAGATTGTACAGGGGTCTGAATGTAATTTTATGAAGTTTAGTGGTAATTTCGCTTGAAATGACAAGTGGTCATTTCAAGCGAAATTTAAAGGCCTATATATAGGTGTGTTTGCTTTTCATTTCATACGGAATTAGGAATTGTGTCACGAAGTGCTGCTGAAATTCCACCGTGTAATCAAGTCTATTTTGAATGAGAAGCTAGTTTTAAAGTGAAATACTCTATTTTCTACTCCTTTCTTCACCGATTCTACTCTGTTTGTTAGTTTCCGCCTTTCAAACAGTGTGTATTGCCTCTTATTGACTCACTTGGTCGGTAAAACGATCCTACAATTGGTATCAGAGCTGTTCGGTTGTTGTTTCACAAAAGACTTTTTAGGTTTTGAAAAGAACTCGTTGTTGTTTACCTCAGAAATGTTAATCTCAACTAATTTAAACACCTTTTCAACATTCTCAATTCTGGCATTTTGAATCGGATACTCAAAATCAGAGTAAAGTTTGTCAGTTCCAGTCATTGTGTAAACCACAATGATTGGATCATCATTCGCGACTTTGTCTGATTTTGGTATAAATCTGTCTAAGAAGTTACCCTCTTCTTCAGTATCAGAAATGGAGTTCTCAAAATGAGTTTTCACAGTCTCAAACTCCGAGTTATCACTTTCTTTGTCTAACACTTGGTCAACAACGGTTTTGATCACCTGTGACTCATTGTCAGTGTCGGACGGAGAGAATGTAACATCAATACTCTCAGGTAACTCATTCTCAATGGTTCTCAGTTTGAGGTTCAAAGCAGCTTCCACCCCATCTGGATACTTCTGAGTATAATGACTCCACATTGGGGGTTGAACACTGTTAAAGACAGGTGTTGCATCTGGTTGTTGCGGGACAATCTGTTCAATCACATATGAAGATGCAACATAACTCATCAACTTCTTATCAATTCTTTCATTTTCAATTTTTGTTAACTCTAATTCCTTTTTTAATGAAGCAATTGTGTCCAAATGAAAGTTGATTTCAATTTGTTTATCAAAAACTGTTGATTTTAACAATCTTGTGGCTTTATCGTTTTCAAGACTCTCTTTTTGAATCATTTTGATAGATTTACCCAACTTGTCATAAGCTTCTTTTACTTCACTTAGATAAAATTTAATCTCATCAGTGTATTGTTTCAATTCCTGAAACTTTGTGTCTTTTTCAAGACACTCCATGCATGGTTTTGAACAGTTTTTGCATGAAGTTTCAGGCATTGATTCAATTTTTTCAACAATCTTTTCCTCTTGATCAATTTTAACATCCTGTTTACCGACATTATCAGATTCTGACTCAGACACTCCTTCGGTTTTGACCTCCTCACTTTCAGATTTCCCGTCAGACTCCTTTTGACCTGACTCTGTTTTGACTGACACACTTTCAACTGGCTCAGTATCAACACACTCTGGTTCTACAGATTCTGTGTCTACCTCTTTCAGTTTTCCCATCAAGGCTTTATCAGCAATCTCTTTCAGTGTTTCTTCAGTCATTTCTTTGGAGACATCAATTATCTCTTCAACATGAGCTTTCTCAACATCATACTGGGGGCAGAATCCTTTTGTTGGCTCACTGAAAAAACCTGCAAAAGAATCAAACACATTAGGAGGCATAATTGATTTTAAAGAACTAGCTAACACCTCCTGTTCGGATTGATAATAGTAGACTTCTGCAGCAATTTCTTCGAGATCAACCAAACTTTCTTCAGACACCTCTTCACTAACAACCTCTGTTTCAACAATACTCTTCGACACCTCCACAATCTCAGCCATCATTGCTTTACCCTCACTGCCAGGGATATACTTATCCCAACTGAAACCTTCAGCTACCTTTTCATCATCTTGATTGACTATGAGAGTTTTTTCTGGCTTGTTTTCGATCTGAGGTCTTTGAACGACAGGTTGTTGATTTGTCTTGTGATATATCGCCTGTCTGTAGTAATCGTTGGTAAATGGATTTTGGTGGTTGTTGACCTCTCTACTTGGACACTCCCGCTTAAAATGCCCCTTCTCTTTACACTTAAAACACGTCACTTTGGACTTATCAAAACCAAGCTTTTGATCCGGTCCTGACAAACTGTTTCGACCCGTAATTTCCATAAACCTCTGGGCTCTTCTTACCAAACTAGCCATCCCCCATTTAATATCGATCAACTCCAGCTCCTCTGGATCAATCTGATCATAATCTTCTTTTGTAATATCGGGGTTCCCAATTCTGCCTTTAACCAAACTCTCATAAGATTCAAGCACTGAAGCAAGTAGTGCTATGTGCTGTTTTGCAGATAATTCAGTAAAGTCTTGGGCGTTCTTTATGTTTACTGCAATGTTGCACAAAATTCCCGGACCTTGACTTTGATTGTTCGGGTTTGATGAGCTTTGTGGAGACGTTTGTTCAGAAGTCTTGAGATTTGGCTCATAGCTTGCAAACGGTGAATGATTGTTGTTGCTTGATGTATTAGACGAAACACCGGATGTTGAATCTGCACTGAAAGCAGTCTGCACTTTTGGACTTAAGTTTGATGTTGCTAGAACACTTCCTTTGTAATACAAAGAGACATCTTGTTGAACATTGGATGAATTCATCTGTCTAATCTTTGTTAACTCTAACTCATGTGCTTCGATCTTCTCAATGAACGAACTAAGGTTGATACCAGCATAATCTGAACTGTTTTTCAACACCAGCAAATAAGTACCCCATTCATCGTAAGGTAATGCATCTGCCAATTTATCTATCCACTCCTCATTAGTCTTGGCTATCTCCAATCTCTTCATCTCCACAACTGGATGGCAGTATCTTTCAATCAATTGTTTTGTAGTTTCACCTTTTACACCAGTGAAGATGTTAAACTGTTTCTTTATCAAAGCCTTTTTGCTTTTGATCATGGACACACTCCCTTGAAACTTTACTTTCAGCGACTGCCAAATGGATTGTGAATTATCCTCATGTTGCAACAACGTCAAGATATCCTCTTTAATCGCCTGTTGAAGAATACTCATCATTTTCTTCTCAGCTTTGTAGTCTTCTTGTTCAGTTTGTGTCAAACTGCCAATCGCCTTCTCAAGACCCAAACCATCTTTCGGAGGAACATATTTCGATTCAATCTTCATCCAGCACTCAAAGTGGTTTGCTTGAACCCATGTCTTAAACCTTCCAGACCAACCAGAATACTAATCGATATTCATCAATTTAGGTGGTTTCTGCATCGTCCCGAGCTCATTCTCCATATTTACGTTTTGTACAATACTGGCTGGGTTTTGTGCTGCTGTCATCCCCCCACCGGCAAAGAAGTTATAAAACTCTTGATTTTCCATTTTACGAAATCAGTTTACGGAAAAAAATTTTAAGTTTTGAAAACAGACTTTTCAAACGAAATTACAGAAACAGGACTTTCAAACGAAATTACAAACACAATGGACTTTCAAACGGGATCAGATCTCAAACGAAATTAGGTTTTCAAACGGAATTGCACCTTCAAGCAGAATCAGGTCCCATTTCAAACGAAATTAACCAAAGACCTGATTTCAAACGGAATTAGTTGCTGTGTCATGAAGTGCTGCTGAAATTCCACTGTGTAATCAAGTTGATATTTGAATGAGAAGACTGTTTTAAAGTGTATTTTCTGTTTTCTACTCCATTTTTCACTGATTCTACTCTGAACTGTGATTAGTGCTAAAACAATTCAGAATGTTTAAACATTAACAATCAGGTCGATACTTCCGTATACGCATAGAAAGTCCAATGTTTAAACAGAATAAAAAAAATAAAAAAAGTTGAAGTTGTTTAGGCTTTAACCACCAGATCGATACTTCCGTATACGCAGAGGTGATCCAAAGCTTAAACAAAACACCAAAGAAAATAAAGCAGAACGTTTAGGCACTAACATCCAGGTCGATACTCACGTATACGCAGAGGATGTCCAATGCTTAAACAAAATAAAAAATAAAACAAGTTTAAGTCTTCACAAAAAGAAATGCACAATCACAGTGATTTTTCAGCAAAATTGTGAAAGTTCACAAATTTAACCAGTTTTTATGCACTTTGCATTCAGCGATTACTGAGTTAGTGTATTGCATGATGAGGGGATATGCTGAGATCGTGGGGCTCATAAGAATTTAGTGCAAATATGAATATACCTTAACGTATCGGTAAGCATTTCGAAAGTTTTTAGATTGAGTTTAAGTGGACAACAATATCGTCAATCTATGTGAATCGTTTAGAACTAAAAATGTTTAAAGCTTAACGATGCTAGTGATTGGTCACATAAACTGATATGATCCTCTTATGCAAACTCACAAAAATATTGTATGTAAATATTTCTTTACTGCATTTCAATATTGTTCTTTCTAGAAGTTTAGCTTTTATTTGAAAATTCAAAAAGATTTTCGACAACTGATGTTGAAGAGCTGATTTTCAAAATTCCAAGTGCTGAACATGATGAACAGGGTTAGGAGTGTGTGCATAAATGAATAAATTTGTTTTGGAAAAGAAAGTTTGATTAGTTAATCAAGGTCATTAAATTGAACTTGATGTAACTATTGTAAGAACTTATGTGGTTGTGAGATATGTGCAGGTGATAAGCTGAACATATATAAAGCCAGGATGAAATCTCAAGGTGATAGCTAATTCTAGATAGCGATCCCAGCATGATGAAAGGGGGAGTCTGACGAGGTTAGAGCCAAAGAGAAGATCCTGGTACATGCTAAGAAAGAAAGGAGACCGATCAAGATTGAAGAGTCGTCATGTTGAAGACTCTCACTAAAGATTCCGTCAACATTCAAGGGGGAGTCTGTTGGTGCAGTTGTCTGTCGACTTCATCTTCGTTCGAGTCTTAGATTAGAACTGATAGATCAGGGCACGAAAAACGAGAAATGGAATTATAGGTAATTCCGTTTGAAATGACACAGGTCATTTCAAATTAAATCAGCTGGACTGTTCAAACGGAATCATGGTGTTTATCTCGTTTGAATGAAATTCCGCTTGAAATGTAATTCCGCTTGAGCATGTTCAAGCGGAATCACATGCCTATAAATACCCATTCATATGAAATCAGTTGTAACTTTCTTGTTTCCGACGGCGAAGCTCTGTCGAAGTGTCTCCAGCTTGTAAATTGATACCAGTTCAATAAACTGAGACAGATTAATGATTTCTAGTGTTATACAAGCTAAACTAAGACTGAATCAATGAATTCCGCCTCTGATTCTGTCTGAGATCTCTTCTTGTTTGCTGGATTTGGCTTTTGAGCACTGTGGTCAAATCTGCACCACTTATTACCAACAGTTTTTGAGTTTTGATTTTCCAATTTTTGTGATTTTTTATCATGATTGGATGATTTAACTGATGACCTTTTATTTTCTTTTTGAAAACTTTTCAAATTTTTACCCTTTTGTTTTTGTTCCACATTCTTCTTCAAAGGTTTTTGCGTTGAGCATTCACCTTTTTCAGTAGACTGTAGAACAGTTTCTTGAAATTTTTTTCTTTTAATTTCAGAAACAATTTCTTTTTCTCATTTTCATCATCAGTTTTATCATCACAATCTTCAATTTTGACTTTGTCAAAATTTGTGACATCGTCACTTATTGGAACAAAATTGATCGGTTTTGGACATATATAATCTGGTACAGATGAGTTCACAAAACCTTTCAATTTCTTTTCAAGCTCATCAATTTTATTTCTTGCACTCTCAGCGTCTTTTTCAAGTCGAATGATTTTCTGAAGATGAGAATTTATTGCAATTTGCTTTTCAATATTATCTTTACCAAAAATAGATTTCTCATCTTCTAAAATCTTTATTTGACTTTGAAAATCTTTTTCAATTTTTAATTTTTCATTTTCAAACATTTTTATTTTATTTTCAAAATCTTTTTCTTTTTCTTTCAAACTTTTGTTTTCCAATGTCAAACTTTCTATATCTTTTAAGAGTTTGACATTTTCTGTTTCAGATATGTCACATTTTGAACATTTTCCAGGCATCTTTTCATCATCAGCTTTATTTTCATCCGTCAAAGCTGGAATTACTTCAACCTGTTCTTTTACCTCTTGGACATCTTCAACATTTGCTGCCTTTTGATCCTTCATTTTTGCAGCTCGTTTATTTTTTAGTAATTCCAATTTTGCTGCAAGAAGCATATTATACAAATCAGGTGACAGCAAAACTTTATAAAATTCAAGTTGACTAATTGCTTTACTGTCATCATCACTCTCTTCATCTGAAGAATGATAAAAAACTGGAGCTTTTTCTAACACACTTTCTGAATTATGTTCAACTTTTTCTGAATCAACTTCTAAACCCTTTTTAGTTTCATCTAAAACAGTTTGTGAATTCCTTTTTATTGAAACTGGTTCTCTTGAAATTGATTCTTCTAAGACTGGTTCTTCTTTTATCTCAAAATAACTCTCTTGTTGAGATACATAGTAATACAATGCTATATCTTCTTCAGAATCCATGTTTCGGTGATAAGTTACAAACAGTCAGTTTCAAACAAAATTAGATCCTTCAAGCGAAATAACACTTCTGAAACGAAATCACACTCTCAAACGGTATACCTCTTCAAACGGAATTGCTTGTTCAAATGGGATATCAGTTTCATGCGGAATTACCAACTCAAGCGGAATACGATTTGAAGCGGAATAACTGATTTCGCTTGGAATGTTTATTTATAGGCATGTGATTCCGCACAGCTCTGGGAAAAAGGATTGGGTGAATAAAAATGGGTCTAACAAAAGAAGTGGTAACAACTTTAAAAACAAAGGTATTGGTTTTGAGAAGAAGATGGCTAAGAATGTCAAGCCAAAAGATAAGATGAGTGATGTTTTTGTTGCTGGACCTAGTGTTGATGCTGAAAAGGAGTATATTTTCAGTCAAAAAGCCATTGATGATTTCAATGCAGCGAAAAAGTTGAGAGAAGAGACCTACAAATCAACTTTTGTCGAATATGACCAAAGAATTTGTTACCGCTGCAATGAAATTGGTCACATGACCAAGCAATGCATGAAAAAGCTTGAAAGACCTGTTTTGCAAAAACCCAGACCTAAAACTCCAACTGACAACAAGGGTAAAAAACCCATGGTTCCCCCGTTCGAATCTTGAAAAGAGGAGAATCTTTGAAGTCCGAAGAAAAACCGAAATCAATTTTTGAGATTGGCGAATCTTCTAAAACTCAAAAGATTTCAAAAATTTATCCAAAAATGAAAGTTTCTGAAAACCAATCATGGGTGGCAAAATCAAAACAGTCAGTTGAGGATAAGAATATGGAAAATGTTTTGAAAACTGAACCAAAAGTTTTTAAAGATGATGGTGACAAACTTGAATTTGAACTTGACAAACTACTTGAGGAATTTCCTCCAATTAAAAATGGAGAATTAAAACCAAAAGTCAAACCTGTGATTCCAAATGTCATTTTTAACATTCCGAAAGTTGAAGTGGATTGTAATCTTGTGTTTGGTAGTGTTCCAAGTGTTAAGAAATCATGGGCCTCATTGTTTGAATGATTTTCTGTGATGTTTGCAGGGGCTGCCGAGGTCAATAATCTGGAAGTGGAAAATGGACAGCGGAGCGTCAAGGCACATGACTGGAATGCTAGCATTGCTTTATGACGTCAAATCTATCAATGGTGGATACGTGGGATTTGCTGGGAATCAGGGAGGAAGGATTGTTGGTCAAGGGACTCTCACGAATGGAGTCATTTCGTTTGATAAAGTGAACTATATAATTGAACTAGAAAATAATCTGCTGAGTATCTCACAGATTTGTGACAAATCTTTTACAGTACACTTTACTAAAAACGAATGTTTAGTCTTAAAACCTGGTTTCAAAATTCCTGAAGATATGGTGTTGTTGCGAGCTCCACGAGAAAATGATTTGTACATTCTCGATATGAGCGTCGCAACAACAACAGACTATAAAAAACAGTGTTTTGTGACAAAAACAAAGGCAACTGAAAAAGAATCGATAATGTGGCATCGAAAGATGGGCCACATTCATGTTAGAAAAATGAACTTTCTTGTACACAATGATTTAGTTGAAGGTGTGAATCTTAAAAGTTTTCATTTAAATGATGATTGTGTAGAGTGCAAGAAAGGAAAACAAACAAAGAAGTCACACCCGCAGAAGTTGCTGAATTCAATCAGAGTACCGCTCGAGAGACTCCACATGGATCTTTTTGGGCCGGTTAATGTGAAAAGTATCAGTGGAGACTTATACTGTTTAGTAGTCACTGATGATTTCACTAGATTTTCTTGGGTGGTGTGTATGGAGAGGAAAGATAAAATGTTTGAGTCATTGATGATCTTATTCAAGAAGATGGAAACGCTGTATAAGCTGCCGATTAGGAGAATACGAAGTGACAATGGAACGAAGTTTAAGAACAATCGAATGCTCGAGTTCTGTAACGAGAAAGGGATTCTTCATGAATTTAGTGTACCATACACTCCACAGCAAAATGGTGTAGCTGAACGAAAGAATCGTACCTTAATCGAAACTGCTCGAACAATGCTCGCCGATTCCAAGTTACCAATATTTTTCTAGAGTGAAGCATTTACAGCAGCGTGCTATACACTGAATCAAGTGCTTACTGTGAAGAAATAAAAGAAAACGTGTTTGGAACTGTTACATCGTTATAAGCCAAATTTAAAGTTTTTAGAACCTTTTGGATCTCCCTGTACCTTCATAGATCCAGATGGCAAGTTTGGTGCTAAAAGTAATGATGGTTTCTTTGTAGGTTATGCAAGCCCGCTCAAGAGGGTGTTTGTACCGTGCCTGGGGAAGGTAATTCAGGTTCTGCATGTGGATTGTCAGAAACATACTGCGCCACCGCAACTTCCCGGACAAAGATTCCTGTTCGATTACGACAAAGTCTAGGAGTCTTTCCAACTGCCGATACAGCCAAGTGAAGAGGAACTAGCTCTATTGTATCAATATCAGTAGTCCATGTCACAAGAACAAGTGCCTAGACCGCTAGTAGTTTCTCCACCCAACGTGGGTACACACGATCATGAGGCTGGTCCAAGTGGAACGACACACGAAGACCCAGAAGAACCAGCTCCTACATTTGATCATTCTGACGACTCAGAATCGGAAGACAGTCCGATTTTTGACGAGGAACCAAATGTTGCATCGACAGAAGCTGTGGATTACACCGGTGATCAAGACATAACTGTTGGATCTGAGTTTCTTTCTGATTGTATTTTCGTTTGAAATTAAGATGGAAATGAAAGAGTTGTGCAGCGGAATTAATATGAAAACAAACTTTGCATACAATCAAATGAGAGTATTGCTTTGATCAAGACATTTTCAACTAGGAATCGAATGATTGAATTAACTTTCAACAACGATTACAAGTAATGCTTGAATACAAACTCCCCCTCAGCCAGAGCTCAGCATTTGTTCGTGCAAAGAAGACGATATTACAAGAGCTAATAGAACAGTACAAAGTACTGAACTATTTATAGGCACTTGCAAACTACTGAGCATCTTTAGCTGACGTCACCATGAAAGTGACATCTAACCTCCTAACAAACTCTAACCTCTGATCTATACAAACACTGATGCACTAACTACTGCTATTACAATTCATTACATAAAAGACACTTAAACAGCTGCTGCATCCTTCCACTGCTGTGAACCCAGCAGTGCTTGTCCGGATCAGCAGTACTTGACTCAAGGCAGTAGATTGAGTCAGCAGAGCTTTGGTCTTCCATCAGTCTTTGACATTGGTCAGTAGATGCAAAGCAGCAGTTGTAGGTCAGCACTTAGCAAGATCAGCAGATAGGAGGTCAGCAGATACAAAGCCACTTTCAAGGGGAGAGATTTGCATGAACTAACTGTAATCGTCTGCTTATTCTGGATCCACTGCTCTGATCCAGTTTTGGCCTTAATTATCTGTTCCTCTGATAGGGTTCAATCCCAACAATCTCCCCCTGGAACAGATAATGCCAAAACTCTTCATTATTTGTGGAAATCTTTATTGCCTCATCAACAGTTCCCTTATCTGACCTTTAAATTGTAATTCAAAGTCTAGGGCATCTGTATCTTCATCATCCCTGCTGAGTGGAAGATCAAGGAGATCCTGCAAATCTTCAAGACTCAGGCCAAGAGCTTGTTCCCTTGATATTTTCTCTACTCCTCCACCAGACCTGAGCAAAGTCAATACGCAGGTCTGTTTGTCAGTTTCCCACTTTTGTATTTTTGAGCCTGGTGGGTTTCTTGGGAGATGTTTATTTGCAGAAGTATTTGGAGAGGCTGGCCTATTCATGACTGGCTGAGCAGCACTTGCAGTTTGTTCCAATTCAAGATCTTCTTTTATCATTACTTTCGTGCCTTCTTTTACAATGGCATCTCCAGCTAATAGATCTTGAATTGTTTCCATACTAAACTGGTTTTTGCTCCTTCTTTTGTAGATGGCAGCACCAGCTGGAGCAGTGGTTCTTTTGACTTGCAGCTTTGGTGGTTTTTTAGAAACCTCTGCTTTAGAATAGTCAGGCTTTTGAGGAACTAAGGGATCTTTCTTTCTTAATTGTTCCAACTTTTTGTAAGTAGCCCTGACCACATCTTCTTTCCATCTAGCAACTTGTCTTTTGTTTCCATAATCAGCTGCTACCAATTCCTCTTTCATTCTCCTCAGCTCTTCCTGTTTGTCAGGTACATTCTTTCTAAACTTTGCCCAGATAGGAGGAGTGTGAGTGACATTCCTTTTTATCATGTCTTGAATTCTTGCTGCTTCATTTTCAAGTTCAGGAATAGTCCACTCTTTGTACATGTATCTCTCTCCTTTGTACTTCTTGTGAGCCATGATGCTTTCAATGTAGTCTTTCTTCAGAGTTTCAGCTGCTCTTTCAGAAATTTATTGACTAACATTTTTTGCAAATTGCTCTAGGGATCTGACTTGTGTGAGCAAATATTGACTTTTCTGTGCAATCTCTTTATCAGATTTCCCTTGTGCATTTTTCTTTGAGATATCCTCTGCTTGCTTGGCCTTGATTTCCAGATATTCATCAACATTTTTAGGCCAGGGATATCCTTTTATTGATGGCAAACTCCTTTTGGCAGGGTCATCGTCAAAGTAAAAAGATTTTATTTCTTCTCTAACAGCTGCTAATTCAAGAGGAAATTGAACACCTGCAGGAGGTAAGGGCTTGTACATTTTAACTGAAGAGAGAGGAACAGGTTTTGGAATTGTGACAAGTGCTAAAGATTTTGAAGATGTTTGTGGTGGTGAATTGTCATCATCTTTGAGAATTAGTCTTCTCCTTTTTGTAGGAGGGACTGATGATGTTTTGGATGGAACAGTGGTGGTAGATGTAGTGGCAGTGGATTGTGATTGACTAACAGCTGTTGAAACAACTGGTGTTTCAACCACTGTTGTCATTACAACAGATGTTATAACATCTGCTGTCTTCTGCTGTATGTCAGCAGGTGTTGTTTTTGGTGGTGATGATGGTAAAGCAGTGGATGTTGTGTGTGTTGAAGTGGTGTGTGTTGATGGAACAACTGTTTGGCAAGCAGTAGTTTTTGTAACTCCTGGTGCATCAGCTGTTTTGTATGGTGGTTTTTGAGCAGACTTTGAACGTCTGGTTGGAATGGATTTGGGTTGCCTTACTTTTCTAGTAGGCTTCTTCTTTTCCTCAACAGGATTTTCATGATCCTTTGACCCAGAAGTACCCTGATCTGGATGATCCATTCTGTCCACCCTGGCTTTCCTTTTGGCCTCTCTATCCCTTTTTACACTTGCAACTGCTTCTGCTAGTGCATTTGTTGTCACATCAATTTTCTTGCTGCCATCTGGCAAAGGGATCTTTTTGGTCATGTTTGAATTTTCTGGTTCAAGATAGAGACCATCCTCTATACCCTTCTTTTTCCACTCCTTAATTTTCTCCCCCTTTTTGGCATTATCTTCTGGGAGTTGATAAATGTAGCGTACTTTTGGAGGAGCAGTGCCAGTGGTGTGCAAGATCTGAGTTTTGAGAGCCTTTAAATCAGCCTGAGTGTTCTTGAACCTTGACTCCATTGCATTTCTCAGCTGTTGTACATGTTTTTCATGTTGCTGATCTGCTAATTGTGCTTGTTGTTGGAGAAAAGATTGAAATAGATTCCAGAGCTCATTTGTAGCAGGTGCCCTTTGTGGAGCAGGTGCTTGAGGTGGAATAACAGTTGATTGTACCTTTTGTACTTGTAACACCTGTTGTAGCATATCTTTGAGTTCTGCAACAGAGTTATCAAGCTTTTCAATGCGATCCGTCAATTTCTGGTACTTTAAACCATCACCCAAGTTAATGGGATCATCTGATTTCCCACTAGCAGTGGTTTTATCAGTAGTTGATGTAGGGAGTATACTCTAAACATTAACCACTGATGCCCCTTTGTCTTGGTACTGGGGTCTTCTTCCTTCAACACTTGACAACCTTTTGATGTTGCCAGTAGGATAAATAAATCCACTGGTGGTTGACAGAGGTGCTATAAAAGGAATTGCCTCCAAGGAAGTCTTATTAATGTAACCACTGTCCAAATGTAACCCAGTGGGTGTAACAGTTGTAGTGGCTGCTTCACTTGGATTACCACCAAGAGTTACTTGTAACTCAAGGGGTCTAACCTCCTCAGGTTGTGTTGGTGGGTTAGCAAAGATTGATACATCAGACCCAGTCAGTTGTTGAGGCATATTCGCATTGATAGGTGATTGAGAGGGACTGGTTAATGCCTGGTTCAAATCAATTGCATCCAACAGCAGTTTAGTTGGTGTGGGAATTGTGGATGTGAAGGGTGGCGTAGAAAGTGGAATTGCCCCGGGTATTGAGCTGTGGATGATAGAAACGAGTGTTTCCAGAGCATCATGATGTGGAGACCCTATTTGTACAACCTGTTCTTTTTGTGAAGAAGCAGGAGGAGTTTCGGTTAGGGGTTGAGATATTTGTACCAACTGCTGTGAGGAAGTAGCAGCAGTGGTTTCTTGTGACTTTTATGTTGTCACTGGCAGAAGCTCTGGTATCTCATCCTCCAGAGATGCCTTTTTGATGGTTTTGGGGAGTTTTTGTGGTTTTCTTTTTGTTGACTTTTTGGTGAGTTTAGGTGTGGGTTTCAAAATAGTTGTTCTGCTGCTTTGATCACTTTGAGCAGTGGGCTCAGCAGCAGATACCTGAGGAGCAGTTGTAACTGCTAAAATCTGCTCAGGCACCTCTGCTTGTGTTTTGCAAGGTGCTAGCATTCTTGAAAAAGTTTCAGTTGTTAAACTGTTTATTTGAGTAGAATCACCTTGGTTTATTATAGCTAAATCATCCTTACTGAATTTCTTTGTAAAATAGTAACTTAAAAACCTTGGAAACAGTAAGAATGATTTTGTTTCAACATTTTTAACCAAGTCTTTAAAAATTTCCTGAGAGTAGTTAAAATTTTCTCCTTGAAGAATTGCATATCCCAGGTTTTGAATCTTTAAAGGGATTTCATTGAAAGAAGTGGTTTTGTTTGAAACACATAGTAGGAGGGTATGAAATAAAAATCTGGTTGCAGAAGGAAAATAATCTTTTTCTAAGGTAATTTTCTTCATCATTGTGGCTTCATACCCTCTCTCAATGAAGTCAGTTTGTAACTCGTTTTTAGTGAAAGAAGTTTTACCTTCCTGATCACCGAGTTGAAAGACCTCTGAAATGGATTGTGGCGTGATTTGGACAGCTTTACCCTTTATAGAAGAGTTTATGGTGGTTGCAGTGTCGCCTTGTTTTTCAAGGGTTGCATTCTTCCAGAACTCCCTTTGGGTTGCCAAATAGATTGGTGCATCGGTGGTGAACAAAGTTTTGTACTTTGATTTTGCCATGAGATCAATGATGGAATCGAAAACTTTTGTGGTTCCTGGTTTTGTGAGAAGACCCAGGAGATTGTGAGATGGTTTATGTGGAATTTCAGTGGAGATTGCCTTTTGAGAGGCTGTTTTCGATGATGATTTGGATGAGGGTTTTGAAGATGACTTCGATTTTGTCATTTTGAAGATGAATGATCGAAGAAATTTGTGAGAGATGAGAAGAAAAACTGCTTTGAGAAGAGAATTTTTGAGAATTCAATTCGACAGTAAAACCCTGTTTTGGTGGTGAGTGGGGGATTTTATAGGGAAGAAAGTGAATGCTGAGGTGGCAGCCGTTACAAAAGGTCTGACCAATATGTACTGCCCACGTGACAACCCCTGGTGAAAGTGAAGTACAGTACTTGTGTGATAGGGACTGATGAAGGCAGTGGATGATTTTCACTATCAGTGGATAGCATATCAGTGGATAAGGCACTGCTTTTGAACAACAGAGTTTATCAAAGGAATGAGAGAGCAGGGGTTGACTTTCAGCAGTGGACAGACTTGTGAAGTAGAGCAGACTTTTGAACAATCAATGGTTAATGGCAGACTTTTAAGGATTTTAATGAAAAATTTTCATTTTTAGCTATTTTTAAGGATGGAGTTTTGATTTTCTGAAAACATTTTGTTGCTTTTATTCATAGAAAAACAAGGTGTTGCTTGTTATTCCATGTTCAGCATTCCAATTCTAGAGACCAAGCTTTCAAAAGTGGCTGTATCAAGTGCTTTTGTGAGCACATCAGCCAGCTGGTCTTTAGTTGGGACATGATGCAGAGAAATCAAACCTTTTTCATAGCAATCCCTCACAAAGTGATGTCTGATGTCGATGTGTTTGGTGGTTGAATGGGAAACTGGATTTTTGATGATATTTTCTGCTGCCTGACTGTCCAACATGAGTGGTGTCTTCAAGGCAGTGATACCAAAATCCAGTAACTGATTTTGAAGCCACAGGAGTTGGGCTGTACAGCTTGCAGCAGCAATGTATTCAGCTTCAGCAGTGGATGTTGAAACAGCTGCTTGCTTTTTGCTTTGCCATGAGACTAAGCAATCACCTAGAAACTGGCACCCTCCTGATGTGGACTTCCTTGTGGTGTGACATCCAGCAAAGTCACTGTCTGAGAAACCTGAAAGCTTGATGTTCCCATTAGCTGGATACCAGATACCAAGTGTGGGAGCACCTTTTATGTATCTGAAGATCCTTTTTACAGCAATGAGATTTGATTTTCTGGGAGCTGATTGACTTCTTGCACAGACACATGTTGCAAACATGATGTCTGGTCTAGATGCAGTTAGGTACAATAAAGACCCAATCATGCTTCTATAAAGTGTTTGGTCAATCAGCTCATCCTTTTCATCAGACATGACCAGCTTATTTGTTGCCATGGGTGTGCTACATGGTTTACAATCATTCATATCAAATTTTGTCAAAAGTTCTTTAGCATATTTGCTTTGATGAATGAAAGTTCCATTTTGCATTTGCTGTACTTGGAGACCAAGAAAGCATTGCAGCTCACCCATAGCACTCATTTCAAACTCAGCTGTCATGAGTTCTCTAAACTCTTCACACATTGAGTTACATGTGCTTCCAAAAATAATGTCATCCACATAAATCTGGACAATCATTAAATCCTTCCCTCTCCATTTTAAAAACAATGTCTTATCAATGGTACCTCTTTTGAAACCATTTGAGAGTAGGAAGTTGGAAAGAGTTTCATACCAGGCCCTTGGTGCTTGTTTCAGGCCATACAAGGCTTTGTTTAGCCTGTAGACATGATCTGGATAAAATGGATCCTCAAAACCTGGAGGTTGACAAACATACACCTCTTCTTGAATTGTACCATAGAGGAAAGCACTTTTGATATCCATTTGAAACACCTTCATATTGTGGTTGACAGCAAAGGCCAGGAACAGTCTAATGGCTTCCAATCTTGCAACAGGGGCAAATGTTTCATCATAATCAATCCCCTCTTCCTGTCTATAACCTTGAACCACAAGCCTGGCTTTATTCTTGACAACAATACCCCTTTCATCAGTTTTGTTCTTGAAGACCCACTTTGTGCCAATGGGACTAACCTCTTCTGGCAGTGGTACAAGCTCCCATACTTGTTGTCTTTTAAACTGTTGGAGCTCCTCTTGCATGGCTTCTACCCAGCTGTTGTCTTTCAGTGCCTCTTGGTACTTGACTGGCTGATGGAGTGATAGAAAACCAGCAAAAAGACAAATGTTTTGGGTTTGACTTCTTGTGAGCACCCCTTCATTTATGTTGCCAATGATTTGATCAGGTGGATGAGATCGCAAGAAGATTAAATCTCCTTGGTATGGTATGATGGCATTGGTTGGTGAAGGCTGCAAATGTGTATCATCTGAGCTAACCACTGCTGGGGACTTTGATGATCCAGCAGTGGCTTCAAAAGGTGGTGGAATAGGAGGTAATGAAGTGGACAACTGCTGACTTTTATCCACTGTTTGAGGACTTTTGTCAGCAGTGTTTGAGGATGTGGAAGCAGTGGTTGATGGGCTACTTTGGTCAACAACTGTTGAGGTAGCAGTGGTTGAGCTTTGACAACTGTTTTGAACAGCTGGTGCTTTTCCCTTTGTGGCAGACCTTTGAGGGATGATGATTTCATACCCATAGTCTGGTGTTGTATCCTCTGATGGACCTGCACTGTTAGTCTTGACAGCAGTATTTTCAAAAGTAAATTTTTCAAGATCAAACAGATCTGCAGGGTTTGCTGGGATTTTCATTGATGAAAGTTCATTGAACTTTACATTCAAAGTCTCCTCCACTGCCTTGGTCCGTGTATTGAACACTTTGTAGGCCTTGGCAGTGGTTGAGTATCCCAAATGATAACCACAATCAATTTTGGCTGCAAATTTTGAAATGGAATCTTTTAAGTTCAAAATAAAGCATGGGCAGCCAAACACTTTGAAATATGAGATCAGTGGTTTAATTTTATACAGAATTTCATAGGTAGTCTTTTTGTGCCTGGGGTTTATTAAAACTCTGTTCTGAACATAGCAAGCAGTGTTTACTGCCTCTGCCCAGAAAGTTAATGGCAAACCTGAATCTGCAAGCATGGTTCTAGCAGCCTCAATCAGAGTTCTGTTCTTCCTTTCCACTACCCCATTCTGCTCTGGTGTTCTTGGGATGCTGTACTGCCTTACAATCCCTTTCTTCACTCAGAAGGCATCCAACTCCCTATTTTTGAATTCTGTGCCATTGTCACTCCTGAAGCTTTTCACTGGAAGGTCAAATTGCTTTTCAAGCTGTATTACAAAGTCTTGCAAAATGCCTGCAGTTTCATCTTTTGAGTGTAAAAAGAAAGTCCATGTAAACCTAGAAAAGTCATCAACAATAACCAAACAATATCTTTTCTTTTTGAGACTCATGACTTGAACTGGGCCAAACAAATCCATGTGTAGCATTTGCAAACACTGGGTTGTTTTGGACTCTTCAATGGACTTGTAAGAACTTTTATGCTGTTTTCCTTTTAAACAGGAAATGCAATGTTCAGGACATGAAAACAATTTTTGTGGTAGGCCTCTCACCAAACCATTTTTTGAAATTTCTGTGATTGTCTTAAGATTTGTGTGCCCCAGCCTTCTGTGCCAAAGTTCTGTCTCTTTGTTAGAGGCAGCTGAGAACAGACAGGCATCAGCTCTGGGACACTCTTTTGACATGTCAACAACATAAACATTGCCACTTCTTTGAGCAACAAGTTTAGTTTGACCAGTTTTGATTATTGCTTCAATCTTTTTGACCATTTCTGGTCCAACAATCCTACAACAGTCTTTTGTGAAAAATGACCCAAATCCCTTGTCACTCATTTGGGACACACTCAGAAGGTTGAATTTTAGATTGTCTATTAGATTGACATTTTCAAATTTTACTTTTCCAGACTCCACTGTACCCGACCCCAGAACTTTTCCTTTACTATTATTCCCAAAGGATATATCACCCCCTCCATGGATTTTAAAGTCTTTGAGGAGGGCTTTACATCCTGTCATGTGCCTGGAGCCTCCACTATCTACATACCAAAGACTATCAAAGCATGCAGAAGCTCCCTGCACATGAAGTAAAAGGATTAGTTCATTAAGGTCTCCAAAGCCAACAAGGCTTTGGATGGGGTCTCAACAGTGTCTGGGATGGATGCAGAATGATGGACAGTGGTTAGGTCAGGAGTTTGAACTGTTTTAGGACAGTTTTTCTCTAACCACTGTTGTGGGTCCTGACCAATCATCTGCTGGTAACCAAAAGGATGCTTGTTCACTTTGGGTTTAGAGGGCCTTTTGTAGGCCTCATAAACGTGAGGAATCCTTTGGTAAGACTGTTTTTCTCTGCCTTTTCTGAACTGATTGGCAGGGGGTGCATCAGTAACCTGAACATCTCTTTTGACAGATGTTTGGTTCAGCTGTTTTGTAACAGCTGTTTGAACTGGCACAAACAGTGGTTGTTTCTTGGTGAATTTGACAGATGTTGATGATGATGATGGACTCAAGGATGTTTTAGCAATGTACTCATTCTTTTTCACATCAAAGTTTTTGAGATACACACATGCTTGAGTTTTGTGGTTTGTTTTACCACAAACAATGCAACCTTCAGCTGAAACAATGACACTTGTTCTGTTTAAATCATACGCTTTTAAGTGGAAACAATCTTTTGTTAGATGATTCCTTTTCTCACAGAATTCACAAAACAAGTTATCAATTTTTTCTTTCTTCTTTCTCTTTTCAGACTCCTTTGCAGCAGAGGTTTTAACCACTGCTGGGATGTCCTTGAGAGGTATGACTTTAGCTTTTGGAGCCTTAACACCATCAGTTGATGTAAAGTCCATTGGCTTGAAATTTTCAAGAATGTCACACTCATCAGACAATTTTGGTTTAAACTGGTGTTCTTCAAGCTCCTCAAAAGTAGAGGATTCCATTGGTCTGTCAAGTGTGATTTTGTTACCAAGTTTGTCAGTGATTTTCACTTCTTGGCCATTCTTGTTTGTGGGGATGAACTCAGTGGTTACATCAGTGGTTTGGACAGATTTTTCAAAAGCAGTGTTTTCATCATCATGTTTTCTATAGCCAACCCCAAATTTCACATTGCTTTTTCTCTGTTTTTCAAGCATAACCTCATATCCTTTGCAGGATTCCACCCATCTTTCACAAGTAATCTGGGCGGACTCCAACTCCTTTTTGCAAACTTGGTATTTTTCTACCATAGTTTGAAGTTGGGTTTTGGTTATACTTTGCTCTTCTTTTAGACAGCTGTTCTCTTTTTCCTTTTCAGTCAATTTGTTTTTAAGTTCTTTTAAAGACCTTTCAAATTTGACCTCATCAGACAAGATTTTATCCCGAAGGTTTTCATTCACCTCTTTAATGTTAGCAAAAGCAATTATGCAATTGTCAGAACACAGTTTTTCAAGAACTTGAGGAGATACCTTGGCAGCTGCCATCATTGCACAATCACATTGATGATCTTCTTCATCATCAGCTTTCACCTTCTTTTCACCAGCCTTTTCTTCTTTCTCTTCTTCTTTGTCCTCTACGGACCATGGATCTGTCATTGGTTCAATCAGGGTACCTGAACTTTCTCCTAACAGTAGTTCACCAGCCACAGCAGTAACCACTGCTTCAGTCACCTCTTCCACTGTTTCAAAGCTCTGCTGTTCCTCCTCAGTTTCAACCCCTTCCTGTATTGACTCTAATGCCACCAAACAAAACTCATCATGAGAAGAATCATTAGAAGCATAGAGTGCAAAATTTTCATCACTAAGGTCTTCAGGCATACTGCTCTAGTCAACAAACCCTTGAGTGAAAAAGCTTTGTTGATCTGGTTGTACTGCTGCTGGAGCAGTGGTTTGAGGTGCAACAGGTTGCACTTGTACCTGTGGAGCAGGGGTTTGAACATATTGGATCTGTGGAACAGTAGTTTGGACATAGTGCATTGGCACAGGGGCAGCAGCATAGTGAGCAGTGTTCACTTGAGCTGCAGGGGTATATTGGGTATAGTGCACAGTGTTTTGACTTTGTGGTCTAGGGTTAGAGCTAGGATGAGTAACTATTGGTCCATTGTTTTGACTTCTGCATTCCCTAGCAAAGTGCCCTAACCTATTACACTTGTAACACTTGATTTTCGATTTATCCAACCCAACCCTCAAATTCCCATGAAGTCCTGGGAATTTTCTCCCTGTTCTTTTGTAGAATTTGCTAGTTCTAACACTTAGCAAAGCCAATTGGTGCAGGATATCCATCTCTTTTAAGTCAGTGAGATCAAAATGTTGTAAATCATTGAGTTCAAAGCTTAGATTGTCTGACATCTGGTTTTCGTTTGCAGTGAATGCAAAACTTGCAGAGTGAGGATCAGGGTTGTTAAAATTTGCACCAGCAGTTATGTCAATGAAGTGATCATAACCCTGATCCTTACCACTGTTCCCAGATTCTTCTTGACCCAGAAGAGCAGTATTACCGAAAGTGTAATCATCAGTAACTTTTCCTGACTCTTGTAACCTCATTTTCTGGTTCAACTCCCTTTCGTAGGTCAGGAGTCGACCATGGAGTTGGGTCAAGGTCAGATCCTTGAACTCAGGTGAATTTCTGGTGAAAAAAGCTATTGTGTCCCATTTTTCTGGCAGTGACCTGAGGAACCTGCTATTTTGAGTTGAGTTTGTAAAAGTAGTGTTAACAAGCCTCAGTTCACTGATGAGACAACTGAAACGCTCAAATTGTTGCGTTAGTGATTCACCTTTAACGTTGCAAAATGTTTCATACTGTTGGCTCAGGATTTCCCTATTGTTTTCTATGACTTCCTCGGTTCCTCCAAACTGTTCCTTAAGTGCGTCCCATAACTCTTTGGCACTGTTACAATGTAACAGTCCAACATATATCTCATTGGGCAGCGCTGATGCTACGATGCTAAACGCTTTAGCATCTAGTTCGATCTTTTGAAAGTCGGTTTCGGTATAATTTTCAACTGGTTTTGGAACGAACTTTTTAGCATCTTCAGCACTTGGCACTGAAGGAACATGGGGACCATAAATGACAGACTTCTAACAACCTGTGCTTTGTTGAGCGAGGATGTGACCCACCCTCCTCTGCCAGATGTTGTACTCATTTCTTTTTAGTATAGGTGGTTTAAAAAGCGAGCCGATGTTGTTCTTATCATCCAAAGATTGTGACGTCATTCTTGTTGTTTTACAGACACTGAGAAATCAACTTTAATGGTGATTAATCCTTGCTCTGTTTTTTAACGGATGAACAAACGATCAGTATCAACTGTTATGAGCTGAACTATTTACGTCAAAATGATTGTTAAATCAAATTTGACTGTCCAAGCTCTGATACCAATTGTTGGATCTGAGTTTCTTTCTGATTGTATTTTCGTTTGAAATTAAGATGGAAATGAAAGAGTTGTGCAGCGGAATTAATATGAAAACAAACTTTGCATACAATCAAATGAGAGTATTGCTTTGATCAAGACATTTTCAACTAGGAATCGAATGATTGAATTAACTTTCAACAACGATTACAAGTAATGCTTGAATACAAACTCCCCCTCAGCCAGAGCTCAGCGTTTGTTCGTGCAAAGAAGACGGTATTACAAGAGCTAATAGAACAGTACAAAGTACTGAACTATTTATAGGCACTTGCAAACTACTGAGCATCTTTAGCTGACATCACCATGAAAGTGACATCTAACCTCCTAACAAACTCTAACCTCTGATCTATACAAACACTGATGTACTAACTACCGCTATTACAATTCATTACATAAAAGACACTTAAACAGCTGCTGCATCCTTCCACTGCTGTGAACCCAGCAGTGCTTGTCCGGATCAGCAGTACTTGACTCAAGGCAGTAGATTGAGTCAGCAGAGCTTTGGTCTTCCATCAGTCTTTGACATTGGTCAGTAGATGCAAAGCAGCAGTTGTAGGTCAGCACTTAGCAAGATCAGCAGATAGGAGGTCAGCAGATACAAAGCCACTTTCAAGGGGAGAGATTTGCATGAACTAACTGTAATCGTCTGCTTATTCTGGATCCACTGCTCTGATCCAGTTTTGGCTTTAATTATATGTTCCTCTGATAGGGTTCAATCCCAACAATAACGAACTTGCAATCGGAAGTAAATGTGCCTGACACTGCAATGCCAAGAACATTGTCTTATCATCCTTCAGAGCAGATTATTGGAGATCTTCGAAGTGGAGTGAAAACACGAGATCAGATCAACAGAGCACTTACTTGTTTCTGTACATCTGTTGTTCCTTTACAAGAATAATTCCCACTTAAGTGTTTCATTTCGCAGGTTGAACCCAAAACATATAAAGAAGCTTTAACCGAAGAAAGCTGGGTCAACGCTATGCAGGAAGAGTTGCAGCAGTTTGAGAAGCTGGGAGTCTGGAGATTAGTAGACCTTCCTGAAAATCAAAAGTTGATTAAAACAAAGTGGGTATTCAAATGTAAGAGAGATGATAGAGGAGTCATTGTTCGAAACAAAGCACGACTGGTAGTACAGGGATTCAGTCAGCAAGAAGGCATTGATTTTACCGAAGTGTACGCGCTTGTTGCTAGACTTGAGGCAATAAGAATCTTCCTGGCATACGCATCCGTGAAAGGATTCAAAGTCTACCAACTGGATGTCAAGTCTGCATTCCTATACGGCAAAATCAACGAAGAAGTGTACGTGGGACAACCACCGGGGTTCACTGATCCACTACACAAAAACAAAGTCTATCTTCTGGATAAAGCTCTTTACGGACTTCACCAGACCCCGAGAGCATGGTATGAGACGCTTTCCCAACATCTGTTGGACAACGGGTTCATCAGAGGGACAGTTGATAGTACGTTGTTTACCAAAGAGGTTGCTGGACATCTTTTAATCATGCAGATCTACGTTGATGACATCATTTTTGGTTCGAAAAATGACGAATTGTGTAAAGATTTTGAGATGGTGATGAAAAAGAAGTTCGAGATGAGTTTGATGGGGGAGATGAAGTTCTTCCTAGGGCTGCAGGTGGAGCAGATGCTCGAAGGAATCTTCATTCTTCAAACTAAATATGTGAACGATGTTCTGGAAAAGTTCAACATGGCTCAATCTAGTCCAGCATCAACCCCCTAGCACAGAATCATGGGATTTGCCCAGACGAGAGTGGAGAGAAAGTGGACAAAACGTATTACCGATCGATAATTGGATCTTTGATGTATCTTACTTCTTCTCACCCAGACATCATGTATCCGACGTGTTTATGTGCCCGTTACCAGTCCAGCCCACACCAGTCACACTTGACAATCGTGAAACGCATTTTACGGTATTTGAAAGGCTGCCCAAGCACCGGCTTGTGGTATCCTAAGTTTGGCGATTTCTCTCTCACAGGTTTTGCTGATTCTGATTATGGTAGCTGCAAGCTGAATGCTAAGTCCACCACTGCTGGATGTCAGTTCTTTGGAACTCGACTTGTCACCTGGCGGTGCAAGAAACAAACCTCAGTAGCGCTCTCTACGTGCGAGGCTGAATACGTTTCGGCCTCGAGCTGTTGCTCTCAGATCCTTTGGATCCAACAGCAGATGCGAGACTTTGGTTTTCAGTTCTTGGATACACCGATATTTGTGGACAATGAAACAGCGATTAACATAACGAAAAACCCGGTTTACCATTCTAAAACAAAACACATCGAGATTCGACATCACTTTATTCGTGATTGTTATGAGAAAAAATTGATTAAAATTGAACATATACACACCGATGAACAGAGGGCTGATTTTTACACCAAACCGTTTGATAAAAAGAGATTTAACTATCTTTTGAAATTAAATGGGATGAAAAATTTGTTTTCTAGGAGGGTTGTTGAATGTGAAGCCGAAGAGGACGGCGATCTGATGTGATCCACGTTACGTTGTCAAGTTTTTGTACAGTTTATTTTCTGCTTTTGATAAAAACCAAAAACACAAAAATATGTTTTTGTTTTTAGGGGGTGAAAGTTTGCAGAAAAATACAAAAAACATGATAAAATTTCAAAATCCAAAAACATTAGAAAACTGAAAATGAGTTTGTGTAAAAAGGGAAATGATAGTACATCAGCTAGACAGTGCAGTACGCTAAAGAAATGTAAAGTAAAATTGTGTTAAGCAGTCTTGCAGATGATATGCCGATAGGTTTTTTACACATTTAGTATGTTTGTGCAGGATATAAACCTAAATTTTCTTGCTTTTATGTGGGGAACATCTCTCGAATATATGGGTAACCCTCGAAATCTTGTTTGAAAGGTCCCTCTTTCTGAGATACTTGGTCTTTATACTTAGTGATATCTGGGGTATTATCCCGGGACTTCTAATTTTGCGGAAGCAATGGCATAGTCCCCGAAGAATACTTTAAGCTGCTTGAAATATAAGCCTCCCCTCAGCATAAAAAATGATGAAACATTGAAAAATTCTAATCATGTGCTGTTGTAAAAGAAGATCCCCAAAGGGGACCCACCTTAAGTCGAAGCCGTCATCTCTCTGCTGAACATAAGTTCTGACCTGAGCTCTCACGACCCTCGCATTTATCCCCTTACAGATATCATCTAGGTATACTCACCTGTAAGACTGAATATTGGGATCTGGATACGGAAGTATATTCTGAGGTGGTACACGCGTAAAAGTTAAGCTTTAAAACACTTAATCCGTATCCTGAACAGATTGAAGTTTGTGTGAAAATTTAAAAGGATCAGTATATCGGCAATCATTGTAAACTATTTAATACTGAAAATGTAATCAAAGCTTAACGGTACTCGTATCTTGTTAGCAGCTGATATGATCCCCTAACACACTCACAAAAATATTGTGTGTACAGTTTCCTGCTTTTCATAACCAAAAATCCAAAAAGATTTGTTTTTCATCTTATTTTCGACAACGGACGTTGGTGATCAGATGATTAAAGTCTTATGTGCTGAAATTGTCTGGATCTTGAGGGTTGGGTAAGTAGAAATTTGAAAAAATGATTGGTAATCGCTTGAAAGGTCAAAAGTTCATTAATTTGAACTAATTTCAATGTCGGAAAATCAGCATCTTCATAATCTGGCCAGCCAAGGTCATTAACTTGAACTTGGCAGGCTAAACAGTTGACCAAGGTAATTAACTTGGACTTGGTTAACTGGGTGTGTCGGTAATTTCGCTTGAATTGATAATCCCGTTTGAAATCATAATTCCGTTTGAAATGGAAATCAGTTTGAAAGATAATTCCGGTTGAAAAAAGTAATTCCGCTTGAACCGGGATTTCCGTTTGAAGTAATTCCGCTTGAAAACACATCTGTGGTGATTCCACGTGGAATTACCCCATCTATAAATAGGGGTTTAATTCCGTTTGAACTCATTTGTCATCTGATTCCGTTTTAAGTCTCGTTCAAAGCGATTTCGAACGGAATTCCAATTTCATCGATTTACAGCCGTTACTCTGCCTGATTATTGTTTGTTATCGTGATTTAAGTTGGTTGGTACAACTTAGATCATGGGGAAGGTGAGAGTCTTGTCAAATTGAACTGTATTTCATGTGTCGGCGATGTACAGAACTTAAAATGTAGATCTAGGGTTTGAATGTTGATATAAATGTCTGATTAACACACTAATGAACTCGTAATCTGTTATAGATGTTGTTTAGGGTTCCAATTTGAACTGAATCACATGTTTTTGAAAGAAGTCGATGAATCTGAGATTTCGGACTTAGATCTAGGGAGTTTCTGTGGTCATTAGTGAATAAAAAACACATCCTCATGCTCGGAATTAACTGAATAACAAACCCAGTTCATCAATTTAATCATCAGTTCTTGAAAATTTTATGTTGATTAATTTCGTTTCAAAATGATAATTCCGCTTGAAATAGACATTTCGTTTCAAGTGTAATTTTGTTTGAAATGTGATCTCGTTTGAACTTGTAATTCCGTGTGAATGTGTATTTCAGCATGAAATGTAATTCCGTTTTTAAAAGTGCAATTCCATTTGAACAGAGATTTCGTTTAAGATGTAATTTCGTTTGAGTTGTATTCATTTGATGTGTAATTCCGTTTGAATGATGTTTTGATTGAAAATTATTCTAAGTGTTGATTTGTTTATATGTTGGTGTTTTCAGGCTTCGAATGTTCTGTTTGATCCACTACATAACACATGCTGTGTTTATGATAAAGAGATACCTAAAATGGCCGGATTTACAGAAATTCTGGAGTTCATGGAGAGATTGCCAATTCAGAAAGCCTTGGCTAATCAACGTTTGGTGTTCAGATCTCATATTAAGCGTTTTTGGGAGAAGGCAACTTATGATGAAAATCTCAAGACGATAAATTCAGTTGTGAGAATAAATGGCAAGGATAAACCTATTGTTATCACTGAACAACTTGTACGTGAAGTGATTAACTTTCCAGATGAAGAGAATTCTCCTACTAAGTTTCCGGAGAGAATGGTAAAAGGTTGTATGTTGAGAATGGGCTACAATGGTGATCTGAACAAGGCGAACTGTTTGAAAGCTTGTTTTCCAAGGGTGTACAAGTTCCTTATTCATTCAGTAGTGAATGCTCTCAGTCACAGGAAGGGAGGTTATGATGTTATGCGCGATTATCAAATGAATATGGTGACTGCTCTTGTATTAAACAAAAAGTACAACTTTTCACACATTGTGTTTCATTACATGGTTAAAAATATCACGTCAAAAAGCAAGACTTGGGTTTATCCACGTTTTATTCAGATGATATTGGATCATGCATATCCTGAGTTGGAGAGAGACGAAAAGAATGATCTGTTGGTGCAGTATCACATGGATAATGAGTCTTTGAAGCAATTGGCTAGATATCATCCAAAACATCCTGAACCAAAGACAAAAGTAGAATTTTTTGGTTTCATCAAAGACAAGAATTATCAAGATCCAGATCCAATCAATCATCCGAACTGGAGGAATGAAGAAGAAATGAAAGAAAAGAGTTACGGTGATGAGTTGAAAATTCTTGAAAATTTTAAAGATACAAGGAATGAATGGTTTGTGAAAGAGGAGAAAAAGAAATAGAGCAGAAAAGCAACTCCAAAAGTTCAAACTGAGGAGGGTTCATCTTCTCAACCCAAGAAACATCAAAAGAAAACCGTTGAAACAATGCTCGTGGATGAGTCAGATGTAGAAATTGAAGATGACACTGAAGGTGATGCTGGAAAGGGTCAAAATCCAGTTTCTCCAGAGACATAACAGATATTGAATGTTATTGATTATAAATTAGATACAGAGAAGGTGGGTGACAATGAAAGTGATGACGGTTCATCAAGTTCGACTGAAGAAGAAATTGATGAAAATGAGCGTGCTAAAAGAATTCAAGCTGAGGATGAAAAAGAGAAGCAGCTGAAAAGAAAGAGAAGACAGGAAAAGGATGATGATGTGTATGTTCCATCTCCCGAACATGTGACAGATTCTCAAACACCTCCATCCGGTGGTAGAAAGAAAGCAGGTGCAAAGAAGAGTGTTGTATCTCCAAGAGCAGCAAGACAAAAGTTGATTATTAGATTGCCTAAACGTACACCAAAGGCAAAAAAACCTACACCTCCACCATCACCACCATCTGAATCATCATCACCTAAATCACCACATCAATCACCACCAAGACAACCAACACCACATTCACCATTTCATTTATCACCACTACATCAATCACCACCACATCTTTCACCTCCACACCAAACACCTATCCAAGAACAACCTGTGCTTACTTCACAACAAATCTTCCAAACACCACCATCTTCACAACCACAAGTTCAATCCACACCTGGTTCTTCGGGTTATAAAACCTTTCCAAACATTCCGGAGAATATAGCACTTGAAGACATTGGTGATTTCAATTTTGCGACTTATGTGCAAGTTAAGAGTTTGGAAAAGAAAGTAGAAGAAGTATTGGTGGAAAACAAAAGGTTGGTTGATCCTGAGAAGAAATTGGAAAATCGTGTTAAAACTGTGGAAGTTGAAAACTCTGCGTTGCTGAAAAAGATTGAAGCTGATGAAGCTGAAATTGATGTAATGAAAGTTCAAATTGCAGAATTGCTAGAAGAAAAAGCTCGCAGAGATGAGCAAAACAAGTATTTCGAATTGAAGAACAAAGAGCTTGAAGCTGTGAAGGCACAGAAAGAACATGAGTTGTACATGATAAACAAAGTGTTAGAGAGTATGCTTGGAAAATCTGTTGAACAAAAGTTCGATGAAATTAAGGTAGAAGAGTTGAGAGCTGAACGTCAAGCTGCAGTTGATGCTGAAATGAAAGATAAGGGAAGGTGTTTCTGAAGGTTCTGAAAAGGCAATAGTTGTATCTGAACCTATAGTAGAACCAGTATTATCTGTTCTGCCAATTTCGTCAGTTTCTGGTATATTTGATGCTGATGTTGAAATTGATGATCTTCTTGGTAATGATGAAGAAGATGATGATGAAGAGGATGATGATGAAGATGACGAAGATGATGTAGATGACGTAATCTCTGCAAGTAGTAGTGATGATGACGATGATGGTAATGACGGTGATCAGGGTTCTTCTGGTATTAAAGTCACCGAAGTGTCGAATGAAGAGAAAGTTGATGATTATCTTTATGACGATGCGAATGAAGAGCCAGAAAGTGCTACAGGTGAGGGGGAGCAAGTTGATGATCAAAACATTAATAAAGTTGAAAAGATGATTCTCCGTCTAGAGCCTGAAGTAGAGGAAGGTGAGATTAGGCATACTTATACAATGTCTGATATTAAAGAAATGACGTGTATTGATGATCCAGATTTCAAGTTTGATTTTGAAGAGGAATTAAATCAGTTCGACATCAATCAACAACCCGAGTATCAGTATAAGTATGTTGAGGATGCTGATCTGTATGATAGGGTTGAAGTCGAAGATTGCAGCCATGAAGAGGATGTGAATGTAGATACTTCTGATTTTCCAACATTAGTCGAATTTTTCAGTCAAGAGAACGTTGATGTGCTGAGAAGGAAAGTAGAAGAATGTTTGAAAGATAAAAATTTCGATGGTACTACGAAAGTTCCACAGCGCGAAGAACGCAAGAAGTGGTTCAGGAAGAGTAATGAAAGAAAGTTCAAACGTCCTTTGAAGTTTTACAAGAGAGATAGAGATGTATCACTTGGGGATATCATCAGCTGGGGTTTCTTGCCACAAGTGAATGCATATGCTATCAGAAGGGAATATAGTGTGCAATACTTTGAACGTCTTTATGATGTTATGTCCCTACCCTGGTGGGATGTAGAAGAGTTGTCAAAGGTTAGAACATTGACCTATCCAATCAGAAAGAATGATGTGCCTATGTGGGGATTGATTAAGTATGAATCGTTGAAAGATTTCATGCACTGGAAGCCTCATTACCCTAAGAAAGTTAAGAGAGTACATCCAGTGACTGGAGTTGAAGAGGCAATCTTGCATGTGAAGAAACCAAGAGTGATCAAGAATATCCCTATGCCGAAAATGGAACAAGAGTTTTATAAAGGATTTATATGTTGGGTCTACAACTGTATGTCGACTGAAGCTGTAATCACGTACAGAGCTGAAAATGAAGTTAGAGAAATCTTTGTGTATGATCCTCTGTGGCTGGTGAACTGCTCTGCGAAAGATATAGAATGTTTGTTTGTGAACAAGATATGGTTTAAAGCTGAAGATAGAGAACAAGCGATGCAGTTTCAGAAAGTTGTGTCTATTTGTTTTCAGAAGGGAATTAATGCTGATAACAAATGGAACTCAAAGTGGCGAAAGATTGAAGAAGAAGAAAAGTTAAAGACTGAGAGAGAACGTAAAGCACGTGAAGACAGAGATAACTTGCTGAGGCATACTGTCGTTCAACGTATGGCTGCTGAAGAAAAGAAGAAGGTTGACGAGAACGAAAAGCTTAGGAAGCAGTTGCTGAGGAAGCCTAAGCCAAGATATGAAAAGTTTAAGTCGCTGTGAAGAAAGAGCTGAAGACCTGACTGAAGACTCAGCAATATCCAAGGGGGAGTTTGTTGGTGCATAATGTCTATAGCCTATGTCTTTCAGTCTAGGTCATGTTTGTAGATTGTAGAGGGGTCTGAATGTAATTTTATGAAGTTTAGTGGTAATTTCGCTAGAAATGACACTTGTCATTTCAAACGAAATTAACTTGTTAATTCCGCTTGAAATGACAAGTGGTCATTTCAAGCGAAATTTAAAGGCCTATATATAGGTGTGTTTGCTTTTCATTTCATACGGAATTAGGAATTGTGTCACGAAGTGCTGCTGAAATTCCACCGTGTAATCAAGTCTATTTTGAATGAGAAGCTAGTTTTAAAGTGAAATACTCTGTTTTCTACTCCTTTCTTCACTGATTCTACTCTGTTTGTTAGTTTTCGCCTTTCAAACAATGTGTATTGCCTCTTATTGACTCACTTGGTCGGTAAAATGATCCTACACCTATTTATAGTAAAACAAAGCTAACTAACTAGCCTACAAATCCGGGATATAGCGAATATTCCCTTTGTGAACGTTGTAGTCCACGTCTTCCGGCTTCAACGTTCCTATTCCAACAGATTAGCCCGAGTCTTTGGGAGAAGAGGTCCACTTGAACGGTATAGACTTGTTTCATTAATCTGCACGTGAATTAATTAGTCACTACAAATATACTGTGTCAGGATGTTACCAATATCCTGACCCGGTATCCTGATCTCAACAAAAGAAACATAGTCAGAATATTATTCAGGATATATAAGCAGAAAACCACACATAATAATTGCCCCCAAAATATATCTGTTGGTATACCAATTCCAACGGATATATTTTAAAACTTATCTCGTGAATCGAGGTTATTAAGTTGAAAGGACGGTTGAAGTGACAAGCTGCAACTTCCAACGCGTTTTTCACTCGATGGCTATCCACTTAGCCCCTATATCTTCTCTCTTCCTTGTTGATAAGCGATCATCTTCCTCAGAATTCTCAGGCACTTCCCTCTTTCTCATCTTCTAAAATTTTCTTCCCCCAAATTTTCCGATGGCCACCAGAACACGTTCCCATTCCGGCGAGTCCACCTTATCATTTGTCAATCAAAACCTGCTCAAACACCCTGAGAAGGAGGTGTGCTCCTTTGATAACGCCGATATTGCCGCATTAAGAACCTCCGGTGCTTTCTCCGACACGGCGATTATCCGTCTATTTGACCGGAGCATCCGTTCCGATGTATCTTCCGAGGAGTGGATCTGTTTTTCATCATACCCTTTTTCTCTTGGCCTTTGATATCCCTTTCCGGAATTTATTATGCAGTTTTTCCAAATCACCAGCCTCTATTTTGCTCAAACAATGCCTATGGTCTGGAGAGTACTTATCATGCTTAACCAGATTAAAACCCTTGATGTCCCCGATCTCTGTATCGAAGACCTTCCGATTGCTTACCGTCTCCGATCTCATGGCAATAGTCGCTTTTTGCTTTTCTCGACCTCTAGCAACCCCCTCATCCTCAAAGCCTCAAAGAATGAGGATGGGTGGCAACAAAAATTTTTCTTTGTTAGACGGGATTCCATTCCCGAAGGCAATAGCCTTTCGGTAAAATGGTTGACCTCCGGTAGGGTTTAGGGTTTTAAGATATCCCCAAACATATCCTGATGATGTATCATATACTAACATCTTGATGTTTTTATGCAGCAATCTTCAAAGAGTTGGCTCCGCCTACTGAAGAATCCCAAGAAAGAATCAACAGGATCTATCAGTTGCCTGATTGCGACAGAACCTTTACAGTGCATCTTCCTAGTTCAAGCAAGTATTCTTCATCAGATATGTCTGGTAAGGATCACATAATCTTTGCATATTTTTAATTAACAAAATAAGAGATAAGAGTAGAGATTTAGATATTTTCCCTGTTTTGCAGCACCAGCCAAAGTTCCAGAAGTCTTTGATCTTGATGAACTGGACAGCTACCCTATTCTTATCCAGGTGAAGAAGGAACCTAGCAAACCTGCTTCCACCTCCAAGCCAGTATCCAGTTCTAAACCGGCAGCTGTTCCTAAGCCCTCTCCTGCTACCAAGCCACGCGCCTCAAGTTCCTGCAAAAGACAGGAAACTGATTCTCTAGCATCATCCGAGACCTTCCCCTATGAACACCATGGGTTCCTTGAATCCAGTGGCTTTATGACCCGCTTCCTTAACCAGGTTCATATCCTTAACCCACATCCTGCACCATATGCTAGTTATTGTTGGTGCATATGTCTGTCGACTTCGTCTTGTATCGAGTCTTGTATCTAGATAGGATAAACCAGAGCTCGATAGTCAAAGAAATAGGGTTTTTGGGCTAATTGGCCAGTTCATGCGAAATGGCCATTTCACACGAAATGGCAGTTTCACACGAAATGGCATTTCGTGCGAAAGGAAAAGTCCATTTCGTGCGAAATGAAAAGTCCATTTCGTGCGAAATGAAAAATCCTATAAATAGGTGGCTTGAGATTTCATTTGTAACTTTGGATTCCGGTAGCGAAGCTCTGCCGAAGTGTCTCCAGGTCGTGTAAAGCTTTCATATCAATACAAGAGACAGTTTAAGTGATTCTATGTGCATTACAAGCTGATTCATCATCAAAACGTCTGTTTCCGCCTCTCGTTTTGATCAAAAACTCTTCTGAACGACTCGTTTGGTCGAACAACGATCCTACAAGTGGTATCAGAGCTCAGGAGGAAGAGTTCTTACCGATTCAGCTTGATTTCATCTGAAAATCTCACTTCTTCTCACTTTCTTCACATTTTTTCAAAATTAATCGAGATTTTATGGTTAAAATTAATTGATTTTCATATATTACATGCGAAATATAGTTTTAATCAATCCTTGAACATATCAGACCCTAATTTATCTTAAAAGTTGATCAATTTGTCAAAATACTATCCGATTGTTCGAACATGTCGTCATTTCGTGTGAAAATATTATCCATTTCGCACGAAATAGAATGATTTGACTTCATTTCGTACCAATACGTCCATTTCGTGTGAAATTAGAATCCATTTCGCGCGGAATGGTCAGTTAGTATTTCATTTTGTTTGAAGTGCACCCAGGTCATCATTTCGTACGAATTGCACTGTCATTTCGTTTGAGGAGTTTGTTTCAGTTTGCATCAGATCGGTTTGAAAATCAACAGTCTTCACGTGAAGTATCATCATCGGTCCTATTACATTTCATTGATTAAAGTCATTGTCGGCTATTGCTTGAAGTCCATGTGAACATATTGATTACCATGTCGGCCCATGTGATCAATATTCAGATCCATATACAATCGGTCCAATGAAATTGTGTTGAAAGATAAAGTTGTCGGCCAAGTTCAAAAAGGATAATCAAATTACATGTGATCCATTTATAAGCGGCCCAATCAGATTTGTTTTGAACAATTAAGTGGATGTCAGACCACTAAGTCCATTGGCCCTATAAGAATTGAAGTTGATTGCTGTTTGTCGGATAAGTGAACATATATGTCCATTAAACAAATTTGTTTGGCCCAATCACTTTATTAAAAATCACCGTGTCATCAATTCATAATAAATTGGTGTAGGATGGGATTGTGACCCAAACAAGTCGTTCGGAAGAGCTCAAATCCGTTTCAGAGGTGGAAACTAAGAAACAGATGTAAAAACAGCTTGATTCACACTTTAATCCTCTTGTATATTGATTTTACAATGTTTACAATCAATGGAAAAACCGGCAGCACCTCGGTATCAAATATGAAAATCTGTTACAAATGAATAGTCTACAAGCCTATTTATAGTATTCCTGGTTCGCTTGAAACAAACATAAGACAACTTCAAGCGAACTCAACAAATTAATGTTTCAAGCGAACATGCATTTCAGCGAACAAAAACAAGAATCTGATTTGAATTTTATGTAGACTTTCAATGATGATGTCACTATTATGATGTCATCATTCAATATGATGATATCATGTTTGAACAGATCCGCAACGCAACCCAGACTCGATATAAGACGAAGTCGACAGATGTATGCACCAACAGACTCCCCCTCAGATGTTGACGAGTCTTAAGTGTCGAGTCTTCTCAATCTTCAGTCTTTATCAGTCTTTGGGCTTCCTTCACTCTAACTTTCTTCAACTAATCTTTCAAGATCAAACTCCTAGCTCTTGCATCTTCAGACTCTCTTCTCTACAGACTCCCCCTCAACTTGTACTGGGATCGTAGTCTGGCTTTCACAGGTTCAGGTATCGTAACCTGACTCACCTGCATATTCTCTACCCAAAACATAAGTTTCATAAAAGATAAGATATAACAAATTTAGAAACTTTGCTAATCACTTAAAGACACAACCCTGAATACATCATTTTCAAGTATCAAACAAAATGATTTATCATGTAAATTTCTAATAAACCACTTGAATATATATCATTTTCATTTCACACATCTTCAAACAAACTTTTCCAAACCTGTTCGTCATGTTTAGCACTCGGAATTTTGAAAATCAGCTTTTCAACATCAGTCGTCTAAAATCTTTTTGAATTTTTCAAAATTTATGCTAAAACACACTGACAATCTTTTTGGATTTTTGAAATAATAGAAATGAAATGCAGTAAAAAATATTTACACACAATATTTTTGTGAGTTTGCGTAAGAGGATCATATCAGTTTTTGAGACCAATCACCAACACCGTTAAGCTTTAAACATTTTCAGCTCTAAACGATTCACGTTGATTGACGATATTGTTGTCCACATAAACTCAATCTAAAAACTTTTGAAATGCTAACCGATACGTTAAGATATACTAATTTGCACTAAATTCTTATGGACCCCACGATCTCAGCATATCCCCTCATCATGCAATACACTAACCCAAGTAATGCCTTTAAACTTTCATCAACTGTGATATGTGCGAAAATAAAGCATAATGTTTAAACATTAACAATCAGGTCGATACTTCCGTATACGCAGAGAAAGTCCAATGTTTAAACAAAATAAGAAAATAAAACAAGTTGAAGTTGTTTAGGCTTTAACCACCAGGTCGATACTTCCGTATACGCAGAGGAGGTCCAAAGCTTAAACGAAACACCAAAGAAAATAAAGCAGAACGTTTAGGCAATAACATCCAGTTCGATACTCACGTATACGCAGAGGATGTCCAATGCTTAAACAAAATAAAGAAATAAAACAAGTTTAAATCTTTGCAAAATGAAATGCACAATCACAGCGACTTTTCAGCAAAGTTGTGAAAGTTCACAAACTTAACCAGTTTTATGTCTTTCGACAATCAGTGATTACTGAGTAGGCACACAATCAAGAAGGACAAAACTAAGTACTATGCTTTCGACCGCGTTTCCCACTAGAACTAGGCTTTTCATTTTAGTTTGTATCGTTATCGCAAATCTACTAGTCTAGCTGAGCCTATCGTCACATCTTTAGTAATACCGTTTATCACATTTTATCTTTCCATTTCTTTAGCATGCTGTGACAGTCCAACTGATCTACTATCATTTCCTCTTTTTGACAACAAAACTCATTTTTGCATTTTTTAATGTTTTTGTCTTTTTCAAATTTTCAAATGGTTTTGAATTTTCTGAAAATTTTTACTCCCCCTAAAATGCAAACACATTTTAGAAAAATTTGAAAACAATCTGTACAATAAAGTGACAACTGATATCAAATCACTTCAGATCGCCATTCACTTGGCATAAACAATCAGAACTCCCCCTCGCAACAAACTATTTTCCCATTGTGATTTCAAAACACTTAAGTTTGTTTTAATCAAATGGTTTTTCCAAAAAATAAGTTTTGTTGATTTTCAAACCATTTGTAGATTAGGGGTTCATCACATTGTTCTCCTAAATATCACTTGTAAGTATGCTCCAATCAAGTTTAACTTAATGACCTTGATTAAACACTTGTCAATGAAAACCTTTAACAACCACTTACAGGTTCACTCACCAACCATCCCATTTGTAAATCAAAATATAACAATTTAAATATACCACCTGTACTTTACCAACTTTACCACTTGTAGGATCATTTGCTAAGAAAGACGCCGATTCCTGCTCCACTCTTACCAACCTGGGAGCTCCGGCAAGTCAGGATTTTTACTCAAACATTATGTCCACCCAAGCCTCACCAGCCTTGGGTGATTTTGGTACACATCTATCCCACCAACATTTTGATTTATAAAACTCTTTTGCACTTTTAACCTTCCCATCAACCATCTTACCGAAAATATGTTTGACTTTCCCATTGAAAGCCTTCTCAACATCAAATTCTCCCTTATCAGCGAAGAATTGATTTGAGATCTCTACCTTTCCCACTTTCTTCATCAAATTTTCCTTTGACAATGGAGGAAAATTCTCATCGTTCAACTCAGGAACGGAATTATCAATCTTTTTCTCAACACATGACTCCTCTGATTTTATGGAATCAGATTCATTGTCAGAACAACTATCTGTTTTAACCACCCACTTTTGTTTACTCTAATCACCTCTTCTTTTGTAAAACCTTTTTGAACTTTCTCCTTCCTCAGAAGTAGAATTTTCAAAATTTTTAACATTTTTCACAGGTTGTTCTTTCTTATCAACACAAGTCTTTCTCAAAACATAGTTAGAAGAAACTCCCTGTTTTTGGTAGTTGGTCTTGGGGCAATTCCAAGCTATGTGTCCAACTTCCTGGCATTTGAAACAGGTTCTTCTGTCAACTCTTTGAGCAAACTTTCTCACATTCTTCTTCACTTCAGCAAGAAACTCTTGATTCGATTATTTCCAGAATGGTTTCTTCTGCTCATCTTCAGCACTTCCTCCTGAAACAAATTTTGTTTTTGGTTTATAAGTTTTCTGATTTTTATAATTTTCTGATGAAATAAAACCAAGACCTTTCTTTTTGAGATTACCATTATGGTTTGATTTCTTTTGGAAATTATAACCATAACCGTAACCCTTTTTCTTGTTCAATCTCTGTTGAACTCTTGAAGTGTACTTTTTAGGTTTTTCATCAAGATTTAAATCTTTTATTTCAGAAATATTAATTTCTGTCAGTTTGAAAACCTGTTTGATCATTTCAGTTTTTACACTTCTTATTGGAAATTCCTCATCAGAATATAATTTGTCTGAATCATACAAAGTATATGCCACTTTGATTGATCCGTCATTCAAATTAGACTTTGATAACAAAAATTCTCTATTGTAAACCCTGTTAACCGGTGAACTCGGACTCTTTTCTGATGAACTCGAACTTTCAGACTTAGACTCCGGTTTTGACTCTTCATCCATATCCAACACCTGATCGACCACTTTCTTTAATAACTTAGACTCATGATCAGTGTCAGACGCTGTGAATGTAACATCAATATTGTCTGGTAATTCATCAATGATTTCAGACTTTAACTTGATGTTGACTGCCTTTTTAGACGCTCCTCATTAGGATTCCTAGGAGAATAAGTTTCTTGGATCGGGGGCGGACATCTGTTATACTTGACACTTGGTTTCTTACCAGTATCAGTATCTTCAGTCTTTTTATCCATGAACGCTTCCAGACCTGCAACAGTAGGATAAACACGATCAATCAAATAATCACATGTAGTATAACTCAACAGTAATCGTTTAATCCTTTCACTCTCAATCTTCTCAAGTTCCACTTCTTTCTTCAACTTAGCACAATCTTCGATGTACTCACTGATGACGCTCTGCTTTGTCATTAATGTTGCACTCATTTTTTCCATTGCTTTTTCAATTTCTGTATTCGTCTTTTTTAGACGATCAACTGTGTTGTTGAGTACATCATATGACTCTTTTACACACTTCACATCGGACAACAAATCTTCTTTAATTTTCTCAAGTTCAGCAATCTTCTTATCTTTCTCTTCACAAACTTGGAAAGATTCTGAACACTTCGCACATGGTTTTTCAACTTCAACCATTTTTCAACTATCTTTTCAACCTCGACAATCTTTTCAACTTCAACAATTTTTTCTATAGCATTCTCATTCACTGCTTCAGCATTTGTTTCTCCAGTTTCTGTCTTTGCTTTTTCATTAGCTAGCATTCTTGCTAATTCCAGCTCATGTTCTTCAATCTTCTGAATAAACTGTGACAGAATCATATTTTCAGTTTTTCTCATATTTTTTACAATCAACAGATAATTTCCCCATTTTTGCTGTGGTAATGCATCAGCAAGTTTATCAATCCATTCATCATCATCTTTCTTAATGTTCAATCTTCCCATTTCCACAACTAAATGACAATATCTATCAATGGTCATCTTTGTTGTTTCATGATCAAAAGCTACAAACATGTCAAATGACTTCTTCAATAACTCCTTTTCCATGTTTCAAAGTCAAAGTTTCACACACACAAACTTTCTTGTTTCAAAAAAATACTAGTCTCAAAACGAACTGTATCACCTTGTAAAAACACGGCGAGTCACCTGCAAACAAGCAAACAAACAAACGATCAGTTTAAACGGACTGAATACGTAACAGTGTGAGTTGATGAAATCAATCTAAGACTCGTTGTCAAAGATTTACGAACTCGTTCCAATATTGTTCGAGTGAAATCACTGAATGAATGAGCTTGATCAAAAGGTTCACAAAATATGAACTCTATACTCCAACTTTCAATATAGGCCAATAACCTTTGAAAAATCAAACACTTATCAAGTCTTTCGGCCGAAAACTTGTTCAGTTAAAGCACATGTATCCTTCAATTTATAACTCACTTATATCAATATATGGGCCGACAATATTAATATTCACAACACATCTATTGGACCTCAACCTTCTGAACACATGCAATACAAACACATGAAACCTTAAACGACAAAATACATGTAACCTGATAAGATTTCTAAACAAAGTCACATGGGCCGAAGACTATGATCGGACCTCTAGATCATATAATCACATGCATACACTTTGATTTTAAATGTTCAGCACATGCAAACAAAATGATGGCGTGGTGGATAGAACGGACGTTGATCTATGTCAACGAACAAAAGCACACGTCGATTTGGCCTCCAAATCGAAAATTGCATTCAAGAACAAAGAAAATCAACCAAGTCTTACAATGAAAGAAATAAATATTAAATACTAATCCTATCTAAAAGATAAGACTTATCTAAACAAGGTTTTTAAACTTTAAAACAAATAAACTAATAAATAATAAAGATAAATAAACCGGCCGGTTAAGGAGGCGTCTGTCACACCCTGTCTTTTGCGGAAGCGTATGATGTGTGACTAGCTTGTTATCATTGCATTCAATCGTAATAAACAACTACATGATCAAAACGATGTTCATCCATTCATGAAAATTTGAGTATTACAAACACTTGTTATTTAAGTTTTCAAAACACGACCTTTGACAAGGTTACAATTCAACAAAAGTGGATGACATCTAAACTCGTAGTCTACTTCTAGTTACGACACTTGCGCCCAAGATCCATCCTGTCACCTGAAATACATGTAATTTTGGAAAACATCAACATAAAGTTGAGCGAGTTCATGTGTTTTTGTAATTCACGTTTTTATACTTTGTATGAAAACATAGTATGTGTCATGTATAATTCAAATCTTTCTTGAGTACCCCACGTACTCAAGTATAATTCCCGCTTTCTTGAGTACCCCACGTACTCAAGTATCATTCAAGTTTTCTTGTGTACCCCACGTTTTAAATGATTGTTTATACAAGGACATTAAGGCACGTGAGGACATAGGGTGCATTAGTATATTCTCCTTCAAGGCATGTGAGGACATAGGGAGCATTAGTATTTTCTCCCTCAAGGCATGTGAGGACATAGGGAGCATTAGTATTTTCTCCCTCAAGGCATGTGAGGACATTGGGAGCATTAGTATATTCTCCCTCTAACTATGTCGATTTCCCTCGACTGTGTCGATTAACCTCGACTGCGTCGATTTCCCTTGACTGTGTCGATTACCCTCAACTGTGTCGATTACCCTCGACTGCGTCGATTTCCCTCGACTGGGACACCGAAGCACTCAAGTGGTCACATAAGGACCATGAGTGGGGCTCGGTCGTACCCGTTAGATCTAACCCTCGTCCCTAATTAAGTATTAATGGCATCTCAATATCTAGTTTAAGCTCACATGATCTAGTATTTTCTAGGCTTTTCTTAAAGCTCATCATATTGCACTCACCACGAGTACTTCTCGTATTCTCAAATCACATTGCACTCGGTTCTCGTTCTCACCAAGAGTGCTTCTTGTATTTTTACCCTTTGTAAAAAATTATAATATTTGTAACATGTATTTCACCCCCGAGAGTTATAAAACCAAAAACAGTTAGAGAAAAGGGGGAGCATGAACTCACAACTTTGCGTTCCTTGCGTCGTAAACTTCACCGGATTTGCTTAATTAACGTCGTAACCTATACGCGTTTTCTTAGCGTTAGTCACTAGACTTGCGTCGCACAAGTACAGTCACTCTCTTTTGTATATATTCTTGTGTTAAAAATATTCTATATTTTTAACTAAGTGTTTTACTTATATTATTTTCTCAAAAATTAATATAAGTATCACATGTTTTGCACTTTGCACCCGAATTATGTATCTGGTATGTTGTATGTGTATTTTGTGTTTATACTTCTCGTGAGTATTTAGTGTATTTTTAAGTCTTAATACGCTAGCACGTATAACACATACTATATACACTTAGCACAAAAGTTGGTGATCAAATAATATATATTTTTCTCTCAAAAATATACATACTTATAACCATTTTTATTCTTGAAGAAATCATCATTTCTTATCACCAAAAATTTGGGAAACCTTGGTAATACTCTTAAATACATTTTTAGGGAATAAGCTTCTCAAAAACTTATATTTTTCCTAAGTGTCAAAATTTATAAAAATTTTGACAGAGTTTTCCCTAAAAATAGAGGTTTCCCATGTTTTCAAAACATGTGTTTATTTTCTTTTAACTCGTCAACAATCATCAACAACAATTCTCATTAACAATAATCACTAATTTCTCCATTTCATGAACTTGAACATTTACAAAAATGTGTAGTAACTTACTAGCACATTTAGTAAGTCTTGTTATCTTTAAAAATAATTTTAGTTTCTTAAAAACTTTATTTTTAAAGAATATGTTGATGCATTTTATGTCTATCGCCTTCGTCAATCCGAGCCGTAGCGAGGAAACTGAAGAAACCGAGTCTTACTGTAATATTTAGATAGAATTAGTAAGGTGGCGTTTTGGTAATTAATGAGAAATCTCATTAATTCCAAGGCCTATAAATAGGAGCCTTAGATTTAATGTTTAAAAACTTTTGCTCATTTGTAACATTGGAGAAGATCTCTTAGAGAGAGAAAGTCTAGAGAGAGAAAGTACTCTCTACGTGATTCTTGTATCGTACACGTCATATATTTCAATAGATTCACGGTTCTAGTACGTTATTGTGTGTTCGGTCACGCACGTTCACGGATTCCGCACGTCGAACGTTCATTACGCAATCGAACGGTGTCAAAACCGGTCCTACAAGTGGTATCAGAGCTAGGAGCTCGATTGCTTGATCAAACACATCGTTTTCGTACCATATTTCAGCCGATTCAGATCCGATTTCATCTATTTCTTCATCTTCTACCTATTTCTTACATTTTTCACGGTTTTTAGTCAAATTGAACGTGTTTTCACGGTCCGATTTGTCTGAATTTTTGATATTGTGTGCGAAATTGTTAGTTTTAAAACCCTACCAAATTTCAGATTCAAACTCCTCGTCGTTTAGGAGATATTCGAGTTTTTAGGTCCGATTTAGTTTGAATCAGCGAGCTGACCGTTTGAAAGTGAACATCCCGTTTGAACTATCGTTTGAAACTGTCCATCCCATTTGAAACTATCGTTTGAAATCAAGCACATGACAGTTTGAAAGCACCTGACCGTTTGAAAATAGACCTGATTGTTTGAAAAATTGACATGTCCGTTTGAAATCAATCACTTGACCGTTTGAAATCAAGCACCTGACAGTTTGAAAATCACCTGACCGTTTGAACTAGAACATGACCGTTTGAAACAGTCCTGACAGTTTGAAACAGACCTGACCGTTTGAACCTGTGACTGTTTGAAATTGATGTCCGTTTGAGGACATGACAGTTTGAGAGTTGTCCGTTTGAGGACGTGACAGTTTGAAATCAAGCACCTGAACGTTTGAAATCCTGTCCGTTTGAAAGTGGTTATGAGTTCATGTGATTAATGTTCATGTGATTAAACATTTAAAGATTGTCGGCAAATTACATTGTGATTTAAAAATCATCGTAAATTGAAATTTGGCAATAGTGGAAATAAAGGCCCAATCATGTTTAAATATAATAACTGTTGTTGTCAGTAACAATTCACGTGAAAACAAAATTGGCAGATTGCATGTGAATTCTTGATGGTACAGTACAATTGATTTTACATAGTCTAGATCCAATAAAAAATTAATTAGTGATAATTGTTTCAGTTTGCATGTGACAGGCATTGTGTTCTAAGTTTGTCGATTAGTGTGATTCATCATTGCATGTGCATGTGATAAGGTCATTTTGTCTTGAGTTTGTTTGTTTTGCAAGGTGAAACGTGATTTGTTAAGCATTGGATACCCGCCCGAGCGAATTAGAACTGTTACCCGATCCGTTGTCACCGGAGTTTTATCATTCAATCGGATATTCATCTGATTTAGTGGGTTGATACAGTGATTGAATTGATTTCAGTTTGTGATTTGAAAATCTATTGTTGAAAATTCTTTAAAATAACTAAACATGGATTGTGAGTCGTATCGTGTTCAGAGTCCAGCAGATATTGCACGGAAGAAATTTGATAGTTTTACGGGTATCAAGGGAGAGTCTACAAAAGAATTATTTGATAGATACTGCCATCTAGTTTTGGAAATGGGAAAATTAGGGATAACCAAGTCTAATGGGGAGTGGGTTGACAAGTTGGCAAATGTTTTACCGGGTGATATGTGGAGAACGTATTTGTTAGATTTGAGGAAGATATATTTAAACGTGAATTTGAGCTTGTTTATCGAGAAGATTGAAGAGCGAGAACTTGAACTTCAAAAGATTAGAAAAATGAATTTTGTTGATGAAAAATTTGAACCTGAGAAAAATGTTCAAGTGGTAGAGAAGCAGGTTAAAGAAATTTCAGCTATCAAGGTTGAAAAGAAAGCTGAAGATGTAAAGATGATTGAGAAGTGCTCAAAATGTGACAAATTTGAATCTGATAATGTCAAACTGTTAAGTGATTTGGACAGTTTGACATTGGAAAACAAAATTTTGAAAGAAAAAGAAAAAGTTTTTGAAAATGAAAAATCAAAAATGGAAAAAGATTTTCAAATTAAAATAAAGATTTTAGAAGATGAGAAAGATATTTTTAGTAAAAATAATCTTGAAAAACAAATTGAAATAAATTCTCATCTTGCTAAAATCATTCAGCTTGAAAAAGAAGCTGAAAGTGATAGGAATAAAATTGCTGAATTAGAAAATAAGTTGAAAGGTTTTGTGACTTCTGCACCATATGTGTGTCCAGAACCGATCAATGAAATGCCAATAAGTGACAATGTCACAAACTTTGACAAAGTCAAAGTTGAAGATTGTGATGAGAAAACTGATGATGAAATTGAGAAAAGAAAAATATTTTTGAAATTAAAAGAAAAATTTAAAGAAACCGTTTTACATTCGACTGAAATAGGTGAATGCTCAAAGCAAAAACCTGTTAAGAAGAATGTAGAACAAAAACAAAATGTTAAAAATTTGAAAAATTTTCAAAACAACAATAAAAGCTCATCAGTTCGATCATCCAATCGCAATGAAAATTTACAAAATTCAAAAAATGAAAACTCTAAATTTGTTGGTAATAAGTGGTGCAGGTTTGACCACAGTGCTCAAGCGTCAAATCCAGCTTACAAGAAGAATGATGACTACCACAAAGCCAGACAATGCTATGATCTGAGCGTTTGGTGTGAAAATGGTGATTGGTACGATAACAGAGTGTGTTACCGATGTGGTTATCAAGGACACATTGCATTTAACTGCCAAGGTTGGAGTTATGAGACGAGGAGATGCTTTAACTGCAACATCAAAGGTCACATTGCCAGAGATTGCCCTAGGAGATCAAATGAAAGATTGAGGGTTAATTCTCAGAAGATGCCAAAGAAACCAGTCAATGTCAAGCCCAAAGAACAGAAAGTTCAAGAACCTAAAGTTCAAGAAACGAAAGTGAAGCTTTCACAAGGGCAGAAAGACAGACTGAGGAAAAAGAGGAAGAAGGCGAGAGAGTATCTCGAGAAGATCTTGTCCTCGGGTTCATTTGTTGGTAAAAATAAGAGTTTTGATGAATCACTTTCCTCGACTGCAAAGTCAAGCAAGATGAATTTATCAGATACAAATCTGAAGACAGAAGAGAGAAAGAAGAAGTAGAAAGTTATTGGCAATGAATCTGTTTCTTTGGAAACAAAGGAGCCACATGTCGGCAATGAATCTGGCTCATCAAAGTCAGACAAGCCACGTTCAGGCAATGATTCTGGTTCATCAAAGTCAGAGGAGCCAGTTGATGAGGTAAAAGTAGAGAATTCTGGTTTAACAATGGATGATGCAAATTTTCCACCATTGTTGAACGAGAATTCAAAAGCACCCAAGGACCGTCAGGCTTGGGTGAAACTGTTTAAATGAAAAACCTGACTTGCCGGAGCTCCCAAGTTGGTAATCGTGGAGCAGGAATCGGCTTATTTCTTGAGAAATTCACTCTGGTGATATTTCGACTTACAAGTGGTTCAAGGACATTAAGTTGTACTTGATTTAACTATCTTACAAGTGGTTTTTACAAGTGGTTTAAAGAACAAGGTGATGAAATCCCATGTTTGTGAAACGACACACAAAACTAATTTTCCGGAAAAACCATTTTGATTAAAACAAACTTAAGTGTTTTGAAATCATAATGGGAAAATAGTTTGTTGTTAGGGGGAGTTCTGATTGTTTATGCCAAGTGGATGGCGAATTGAAGCGATTCGATATCAGTTGTCAAGTTGGTTGTACAGTTTAGTTTCAAATTTCCTAAAATGTGTTTGCATTTTAAGGGGAGTAAGAATTTTTAGAAAATCCAAAAACATTTGAAAATTTGAAAAAGCCAAAAACATGATAAAATTTGGAAAATGAGTTTTGTATCAAAGAAGAGGAAATGATAGTAAATCAGTGGACTATCACAGCATGCTAAAGAAATGAAAAGTCTAAATGTGATAAACGGTCTCACTAAAGATGTGACGATAGGCTCAGCTAGACTAGTAGATTTGCGATAACGATACAAACTTAAATGAAAAAGCCTAGTTCTGGTGGGAAACATGGTCGAAAGCATAGTACTTAGTTTTGTCCTTCTTGACTGTGTGCCTACTCGGTAATCGCTGATTGTCGAAAGACATAAAACTGGTTAAGTTTGTGAACTTTCACAACTTTGCTGAAAAGTCGCTGTGATTGTGCATTTCATTTTGCAAAGATTTAAACTTGTTTTATTTCTTTATTTTGTTTAAGCATCGGACATCCTCTGCGTATACGTGAGTATCGACCTGGATGTTGTTGCCTAAACGTTCTGCTTTATTTTCTTTGGTGTTTCGTTTAAGCTTTGGATCACCTCTGCGTATACGGGAGTATCGACCTGGTGGTTAAAGCCTAAACAACTTCAACTTATTTTATATTTCTTATTTTGTTTAAACATTGGACTTTCTCTGCGTATACGGAAGTATCGACCTGATTGTTAATGTTTAAACATTCTGCTTTATTTTCGCACAAATCACAGTTGATGAAAGTTTAAAGGCATTACTCGAGTTAGTGTATTGCATGATGAGGGGATACGCTGAGATCGTGGGGTCCATAAGAATTTAGTGCAAAATTAATATACCCTAACGTATCAGTAAGCATTTCGAAATTTTTTAGTTTGAGTTTATGTGGACAACAATATCGTCAATCTACGTGAATCGTTTAGAACTTAAAACGATTAAAAGCTTAACGGTGTTTGTGATTTGTCTCAAAAACTGATATGATCCTCTTTCGCAAACTCACAAAAATATGTTTGTACATATTTCATTTCTGCATTACATTTCTCTTATTACAAAATCCAAAAAGATTTTAGTGTGTTTTAGCATAAAATTTTGAAAAATCCAAAAAGATTTTCGACAACTGATGTTGAAAAGCTGATATTCAAAATCTCAAAGGCTATACAAGATGAACAATTGGTTTGGTTAAGATGATGAGAAGTTGGAAGATAATCCTCAAATGTTTAGATGATTCATTAATTTGAATCATAATATTGTGTGTTATATGTTTGAAAATGTTGAATGAATTCTTTTAGAGTCAAAATTTTTTTTTCTTACGAGAAGGTTGAGACGTGTAGGTTTTGATTCTTTGGCTACGAAAAGCAAGGCGTCGATCCCAAAAGCACGGAAGCTTAACGAAAGGGGGAGCCAGAAAATACGGAAAGCCAGGTGTCGATCCCAAAAGCACGAAAGCTTGATGAAAGGGGGAGCCTGAAGAGACTACCAAAAGGGGGAGCTAAAGCTGAAAACAGATCCACCAGGATTCTGTTCGAGCAAGAATCAAGAGAGAGAGAAAGACAAATCGCTACAAGTTTGACTAAGGATTGACTGCGGCAATATCCAAGGGGGAGATTGTTGATGCATTTTATGTCTATCGCCTTCGTCAATCCGAGCCGTAGCGAGGAAACTGAAGAAACCGAGTCTTACTGTAATATTTAGATAGAATTAGTAAGGTGGCGTTTTGGTAATTAATGAGAAATCTCATTAATTCCAAGGCCTATAAATAGGAGCCTTAGATTTAATTTTTAAAAACTTTTGTTCATTTGTAACATTGGAGAAGATCTCTTAGAGAGAGAAAGTCTAGAGAGAGAAAGTACTCTCTACGTGATTCTTGTATCGTACACGTCATATATTTCAATAGATTCACGGTTCTAGTACGTTATTGTGTGTTCGGTCACGCACGTTCACGGATTCCGCACGTCGAACGTTCATTACGCAATCGAACGGTGTCAAAACCGGTCCTACAAGTGGTATCAGAGCTAGGAGCTCGATTGCTTGATCAAACACATCGTTTTCGTACCAGATTTCAGCCGATTCAGATCCGATTTCATCTATTTCTTCATCTTCTACCTATTTCTTACATTTTTCACGGTTTTTAGTCAAATTGAACGTGTTTTCACGGTCCGATTTGTCTGAATTTTCTCTCGTCCAAGCAGATGATCAATCAAGGAGGGGACACTATTGTCCTTATACCTCTTTTCATGGAAAGGACCTTTGCGATGGTCCACGCGCTAACATTCGTTATTGTTACGCGCGTATAGGCACGATGATTAGATGGAATATGAATAGGGAGAATTCCTAGTAGTTGGAGGGGCACCTTCGAGATGAATACTTCATCTTCCTTTTCTGGTCAAGTATGTCGTCAATCTTGCTTCACATAAGCCGCAGGGATCTCGTCCTGTTGATTGAGAATTCGATCAAGGTTGCCGCCTCTGCCTCGTCATCATCACCGTAGTTAGGCACCTTCACGATCGAGAGGGAAGAGCAGCCATCTCCTACGGAAGCAAGCTCAGCATCTTGTTTGGTAATCACTCCCAGCCATGAGCTTTGCAAAGGATGCGAGGTCGGTAGCTTCATCGTGCGAGTCACGTATAGTAATAGGAGTCGGAGTCGAAAGTATCTTATTCACGTCAATAATCATTCCGTACACTTATTTGTATGTATGTATATCAATAACATATATGCTACTTAGCATAATCAAGCAATTTAATGCATTGTATCACGTATAACTCTCGTTTTTGGGGGGTCATTTTGTTTTTGGCAAGTCTAACTCGTGTAGACTATGCTTTGTTTGGCACCTTATTTTAAAGGTATTCCTCACTAATGTCCTTGTCTTGTCACTTTTTGAAAAGTGTCTGACTTGTGGATCTTGGCGCTTTCGTGAATGCAATGAAAACCTTTTTGTAAAATGTTTTCGTGAGAGAACTCTAGTGATTGTAGTCTAGACTCGAGAAAGAATCCTAGTTCACTACAATCGAAGCTCTGATACCAAACTGTCACACCCTGTCTTTTGCGGAAGCGTATGATGTGTGACTAGCTTGTTATCATTGCATTCAATCGTAATAAACAACTACATGATCAAAACGATGTTCATCCATTCATGAAAATTTGAGTATTACAAACACTTGTTATTTAAGTTTTCAAAACATGACCTTTGACAAGGTTACAATTCAACAAAAGTGGATGACATCTAAACTCGTAGTCTACTTCTAGTTACGACACCTGCGCCCAAGATCCATCCTGTCACCTGAAATACATGTAATTTTGGAAAACATCAACATAAAGTTGAGCGAGTTCATGTGTTTTTGTAATTCACGTTTTTATACTTTGTATGAAAACATAGTATGTGTCATGTATAATTCAAATCTTTCTTGAGTACCCCACGTACTCAAGTATAATTCTCGCTTTCTTGAGTACCCCACGTACTCAAGTATCATTCAAGTTTTCTTGTGTACCCCACGTTTTAAATGATTGTTTATACAAGGACATTAAGGCACGTGAGGACATAGGGAGCATTAGTATATTCTCCTTCAAGGCATGTGAGGACATAGGGAGCATTAGTATTTTCTCCCTCAAGGCATGTGAGGACATAGGGAGCATTAGTATTTTCTCCCTCAAGGCATGTGAGGACATTGGGAGCATTAGTATATTCTCCCTCTAACTATGTCGATTTCCCTCGACTGTGTCGATTAACCTCGACTGCGTCAATTTCCCTTGACTGTGTCAATTACCCTCGACTGTGTCGATTACCCTCGACTGCGTCGATTTCCCTCGACTGGGACACCGAAGCACTCAAGTGGTCACATAAGGACCATGAGTGGGGCTCGGCCGTACCCGTTAGATCTAACCCTCGTCCCTAATTAAGTATTAATGGCATCTCAATATCTAGTTTAAGCTCACATGATCTAGTATTTTCTAGGCTTTTCTTAAAGCTCATCATATTGCACTCACCACGAGTACTTCTCGTATTCTCAAATCACATTGCACTCGGTTCTCGTTCTCACCAAGAGTGCTTCTTGTATTTTTACCCTTTGTAAAAATTATAATATTTGTAACACGTATTTCACCCCCGAGAGTTATAAAACCAAAAACAGTTAGAGAAAAGGGGGAGCATGAACTCACAACTTTGCGTTCCTTGCGTCGTAAACTTCACCGGATTTGCTTAATTAACGTCGTAACCTATACGCGTTTTCTTAGCGTTAGTCACTAGACTTGCGTCGCACAAGTACAGTCACTCTCTTTTGTATATATTCTTGTGTTAAAAATATTCTATATTTTTAACTAAGTGTTTTACTTATATTATTTTCTCAAAAATTAATATAAGTATCACATGTTTTGCACTTTGCACCCGAATTATGTATCTGGTATGTTGTATGTGTATTTTGTGTTTATACTTCTCGTGAGTATTTAGTGTATTTTTAAGTCTTAATACGCTAGCACGTATAACACATACTATATACACTTAGCACAAAAGTTGGTGATCAAATAATATATATTTTTCTCTCAAAAATATACATACTTATAACCATTTTTATTCTTGAAGAAATCATCATTTCTTATCACCAAAAATTTGGGAAACCTTGGTAATACTCTTAAATACATTTTTAGGGAATAAGCTTCTCAAAAACTTATATTTTTCCTAAGTGTCAAAATTTATAAAAATTTTGACAGAGTTTCCCCTAAAAATAGAGGTTTCCCATGTTTTCAAAACATGTGTTTATTTTCTTTTAACTCGTCAACAATCATCAACAACAATTCTCATTAACAATAATCACTAATTTCTCCATTTCATGAACTTGAACATTTACAAAAATGTGTAGTAACTTACTAGCACATTTAGTAAGTCTTGTTATCTTTAAAAATAATTTTAGTTTCTTAAAAACTTTATTTTTAAAGAATATGAAGTTTCACAACTTCTAGTCGAGATTCGCAAAAATATTTCTTTGTTAAGTTTTCTTGTGACACATGTGTCTACACACTTGTTTATTTAGTAAAAATGCTTTTAGTTCGGATAAGATCCGGGTTTTAACAAAACTAATATTTTTGCTTGGTTCTTCCGAAAAACCACTTGTAGATCTTTAGATCTACATGTTTAGAGTCTTATTTTTCAAGGAAAATTATGTTTACACAAGTTCCAAGTTCATGGGTGGAAAGTTTCATCATCTTCCATAACTTTAGCATTAACATACTACTAGTTCATGTTCTTGAACATAACCTAGTATGGTTAGATGATGATCTATCCCACTTCTAGTAACAAACAACATCAAATAATAACAACCATACAAGATTCACATGATTTACACACATATCTACTCTTTATCCAACTAGTTTATCTTTCTTTCAAGACTTTTAGTTTTGATCTTGTGTGTTCTTGAGTTTTAACCGTTAAATCACTTATTAACCACTTTAAACAAGAACAAGATGGTGTTTTAGAACACTTACTACTAGCTTCAAGCTAGGGAAGAACTATGAAGAAAATCGAGTGGGTAAAAGCAAACGGAAGAGGTTCTTCAAGTTCCGAGTGCACCAAACTTCATGAAACACCTTCTAACACTCTTGTATGTGCTTGGAAATGGATGGAATGGATGAATGATAATGGTGGGATGGTGGGGAGTCTTCGGCCGTGGATGAGGGGAGGAGAGGAGAAGAGATTAGTGTGTGTTTGTGTGTGAGAGATGCAAGATCACGAACCTCCATCTAACACTTATAACCATTTCAAGTCTTTTGCCCAATGTGTATGGTGTCTCCTAAGTACAAGGCCAAATCTAGGCATATCTTAGGGAAATCAAGTGAAGATTCACTTAGTTAGGCCATGTTGGCCGATTATGGCATGAGGGGGAGGGGGTCTAGTTGTAATTTTTAACCATCTAGTTAGTTTAATGTTCAATTCCAAGCATATAGTTAGTTATGTTAGTTTCAAGATATTTTGGTGAGTGTTAGGGTGCTCGGGGACCCTAACTAGCTCAGAAGAATAAAAACAATGTGTTTGACAATATTTTTGTGTTTCGGGTAATATCCGGTTGTTCGGTTGTATACCGATTCGTTAAAGCGCTAAATTGCACTTTTTAGTGTCTTATAAGTACCTTTTTGTATCCTTTCAATTCCCAACACTTAGGGAAATATTCTGGATAATAAAACGACATTTCAGCAAAATATTCATATGTTTAAATGCTGAATTATTGCTGAATTATATAAATTCTGCACTTAAAGTGCGTTTCGGGTGCTTTTTAGTGCTTATTTTTGCTTTCGCAATGTCTATAAATTAAACCATTATATGTACTCTTGGGTTTTTATGTACTTTTGTCGTCGGACCTACACCTAGGCCTCAATTCTAATGTCTGACTGCTTTCTGCAGTTCAGTTGACACAGTGTGTCTTACCGGTGAGTTTACTAATATTTTTGACGCAACGCTAGCATAACGTAATTCTTGTAGCATATGTCATGCATGAATTCACTTGTATGGAATTCAGAAATTTATTTTTCTGGTAAACTAGATCATGTACAGTCATTAAAGCACAAATTACTGTTCATCTAGTGTACGGAATGTACGGAAAAGTGACGGTTGTCACAGTCTCCCCCCGTTAAAAGAATTTCGTCCCGAAATTCAAGCGATGCCATAGGTCGCAGGGGAGTTGTGAAACCAATATGGTCACTTAGATTCATGATTTGTCTTCATGTTCCCATGAAATCTCTGGGTCATGTCATGAATCCTATCATACTCAAGTAAGTCGATCATGACTTTTCTGTATCTTGTGGACTCTTGGTCCATAACCTCAACAGGTTTCTATAGTATCACGGACTCTTGGTCCAAAACCTCAACAGGTTTCTATAGTATCACGGACTCTTGGTCCAAAACCTCAACAGGTTTCTATAGTATCACGGACTCTTGGTCCAAAACCTCAACAGGTTTCTATAGTATCAAGGACTCTTGGTCCAAAACCTCAACAGGTTTCTATAGTATTACGGACTCTTGGTCCAAAACCTCAACAGGTTTCTATAGTAATTCTTGTCGTTTGTCATTGACGTGAATCTTATTTGTGGGAACAACGACTGTTCCTTAAGTCAGACTCCTCTACAGACTAGACACATGAATGTGTCGCGATCACTACTGACCTTTTTCTGGGAGCTTCATCTTGTGAGCAATGGTTCTGATCCCTACACCGGGGATTCTACCTTTTCGTTTCCAAATCACACTATGCCTTCTCTAGGCGAGGCTCTCATCAAAGCCATACTTCTTGTCTCAAATTCTTTCGACTTATGCCGCTCATCGGCGCTATCTTTCTGTATTCTGCGGGCTGTCCTGATATGATCACATATCTGAAGGATCTTGCCTCTAGTTTTTCCTGGGCCATCTCGGGCCAGTTGATTGTTTATTTCTGGTCTCCGTTCAACATGACGGGAATCTACTCATTATGTTCCGTCTAAAGCTTTACACGAAGCAGTTTAGACGGCGGTGTGATAGATACCGTTGTAGGAAAACTCCACTAAGGGCAAGTGAGTGTTCTGACTTTTCATCAAAGTTTATCACACAAGCACGTATTGTGTTCATACAGTCTGTATTGTTCAGCAGCTCAGTTCATATTCGAGTTCTTACGATCATTGGTGTGCTGCAACCCTTGTGATCAGTAAAGATCGTGCAGCGTTTTCTTTCGGGTAATGACGTCCAGTTTGTGGCACGCAATTACTGTATCTATCTCAAGGTCTTTTCTCATGATTCCTTAATCAATGTGCCGCGTACGCAATGTTGTGGTCTCGTTGCATCGACGTACAATCGAGACTTTGTCGAGAGACGTCACATAATTGCAACTCTAGCTCCTTAGCTCTTGGTTGCAAGGTTGGCATGAATTTCGTTCTTATCCACCATGCATCTTAAAGTTCTCCCTTCGCGAACTCGAAATCCGCTTTTCGTCATCATTGCACATAATTGTGCTTTCTCTAAGAGTTGCAAGGTAAATTGCAGCTGTTGTTCATGACCTTCCTTGGTCGTTGGCCATATAAGAATGTAGTCAATAAGTATATGACTTATCCAGGTATGGCTCACACGTTTGATTCATGAGGTCCATGAATATTGTCGATGCATGTGTTAAGCCAAATGATACAACAAAGATCTCGTAATGCTCGAAGCAAGTCCTAAAGGTCGTTTTAGGGATATTTCCTCTTGTATTCATAGTGGAGGACCTCTTGTCCTCAAGTTGATCTTTGAGTGGTAACTGGAACCCTACGATTGGCTCATTTGTGTCATCAGTCCTTGGCAAAGGATTCTGATTCTCAATTTTCTGAAGTTTATGTAAAGTGGAGACTACCAACTTTTCTTTGTCTCCTTAACTAAGGATGCTACGTCCTTAATTTCCTCTGTCTAGCAGCTCTTGCAGTTATATCAGAGGTTCATGCTTCGCTGGTGAAGCTAGGCGGTAAGGCGTCATTCGTCACTGGTGCTGCTCCTGGCACACGATTTATCCCAAACTCCTCTCGTCGCTACAGAGAGGCGTTCCTGGCAGGTCTTCTGAAAAGGCTACTGGGACTTCTTCCATCACGGGGATGTTCTCAGGCTCTGCAGTCTACTCGGAGGCGTTTCTATGCCTCTTCGACCAATGAGGGATGTCGTAGATCTGCCGCCTTGTGGGGTCTAGCATCCTTGCACCTATTGCAGGAAAGTTGGGTTTTCATCATCCGTAAGAGGGATGCGTCTGATTTTCTCATATCGAACAACTTCAGCTGTATACTTGGACTTCTGATCCATGCTGACTATCATATTATGACTTCGCGAGTCAATGGGAACAGAAGGTTCCGACCTTCTGAGTCCCTAGAATATAATTCCTTACTCGCTTCGACTGTTTAAACTAGCCTCCTATATGCCCATTTCTAAAGGATATAGGACGTCTATTTTACTCGAAACTAGGCCAAGCAGTTTCTTATGTTCTAAGCATGCAAGGTTGAAGTTGATGCCAGTATTAATTAAAAGTAGATGCATTAGGTTGGTTAATAGGGAACGTACCCGTAACCGCATCTGGATCCTGGCGTGCTTCACGAGTTTCAATCGTGCAAACCCTTCCCTGTTTGTTTCTTCCTAGGGCAATCTTTCCTAAAGTGCCCTGCTTCACCACATCTGTAGCAACCCGGTATTATCTTATTTCTCCCATCTGGGTCCTTTGCCCAACAGGCAACCTTGCTGTGCCCTTCTTTTCCACATTTTCCGCACTTAGGCCTCGGACATCGACCTTCATGGTGGAAATTGCATTCTCCGCACTTCGGTTTAGTCCCCGAGTATATTCTACCACCGGCCTTATTAGTGGCTCCATCAGTTTTCCTGTCACGTGGCGGATTCACTTTCTTTCTTTTGTTTGCTTTAGAGTTTCCGTAGCTGACTCGTGTGCCCACTTTTAGGTTCGAAGACTTCCTTTTCTTATTGCCTGATGACTCCACATGAGTCTCATTCTTGTCATCCTCAGATTCCGAAAATTTTCCAGCACGTAGAGCTTCTTCAGTAAGAGTGACACTCATATCGATAGCCTCTGCAATGGTTGAGGGCTTTGAGGTAGTAACCATGCTCCTGATCTGAGGTGCAAGTCCCCAAATGAATCGTTCAACTCTTTTGAATTCCGGTTTGACTAAGTAGGGGACGACCCTAGACAAGTCGTGAAATCGTTGGACGTATTCATGAATCTTCGGTCCGTCCATTTTCAAGTTCCAGAACTCCACCTCAAGCTTCTGGATTTCAGCCCTAGAACAGTATTTCTTTTCCATCATTTCCTTGAGCTCGTCCCAGCTCAGTGCATAAGCAGCATCTGCACCAAGGGTCTGAACCTGAAGGTTCCACCAGGAGAGTGCGCCATCTTGGAATAACCCGGAGATATAGGTAACACTCTGTTGGGGGTGAACAGTTACTCATTCTTAGAACTGAGTCAGTCTTTTCTGTCCAACGAACAAATGCAACGGCGCCTCCTGTTCCGTCAAAGTTTAATGGTTTGCAGTCCAGGAACTGCTTGAAGGTGCAGCTAGTTGGAGGGTTATTTTCAGTAGTGCCATCGCTGTGCTTAGAGCGGAGGGCTTCATGTCGCGCAATTTCCTGTGAGATGCATTCTTGCAGCTCGGCTTCTGTCCTTGGCAACGTACTGGTGTTTGTGTCTCGCCTGGGCGGCATTCTCTTCTGCCAAAATGGTATGAAGTAGGTTAGACAACATTCCAATTGTCAATGAGATACATAGCACCATAAGCCATTATGTGGTCACCCAATTTCACATGTATATATCATCAATGTATAAGCGAGGAAACAGTTATTGAGCCTTCACATAGGCTTGCCAACTTGGCTTATTGTTTGAAATGAACTCGAGGCTACATCACCTTGGTCATTCAAGTTTTAGTTATTTCCTGCTACATTGGTTTCCTTAGGTCTTTAGCTTTACTGGTGCGTATATTTCCCCTTTGATGGGGTTGTTTGTGTAGAGGTGATAGGGAGTGTATCGTCGCTGATTCTTTCTGAATGTCATTCCACCTCTCTTGCTCAAATATCGTTTTCACAAACGTCTCGTATGCCGGTAGAAGTGTCAGTCACGAAGTAGGCTAAGACAGGCTTCCTACTTTCTAACGTGCTAAAGCACTGATCTATGTGTTGTTCTACCAGATGAAGATGAGGACACCTATAGATAAATTTTGTATGGTTTTCATTAGCTTGACCTGGAGAGTCCACCAGGATTTCTGTGCACTACAAGTCGTTATTACGTGGGCCCCCGTAATAATAAATTGTCTTGCACAGTTACCCCAAATTTTCTCTCGTCCAAGCAGATGATCAATCAAGGAGGGGACATTATTGTCCTTATACCTCTTTTCATGGAAAGGACCTTTGCGATGGTCCACGCGCTAACATTCGTTATTGTTACGCGCGTATAGGCACGATGATTAGATGGAATATGAATAGGGAGAATTCCTAGTAGTTGGAGGGGCACCTTCGAGATGAATACTTCATCTTCCTTTTCTGGTCAAGTATGTCGTCAATCTTGCTTCACATAAGCCGCAGGGATCTCGTCCCGTTGATTGAGAATTCGATCAAGGTTGCCGCCTCTACCTCGTCATCATCACCGTAGTTAGGCACCTTCACGATCGAGAGGGAAGAGCAGCCATCTCCTACGGAAGCAAGCTCAGCATCTTGTTTGGTAATCACTCCCAGCCATGAGCTTTGCAAAGGATGCGAGGTCGGTAGCTTCATCGTGCGAGTCACGTATAGTAATAGGAGTCGGAGTCGAAAGTATCTTATTCACGTCAATAATCATTCCGTACACTTATTTGTATGTATGTATATCAATAACATATATGCTACTTAGCATAATCAAGCAATTTAATGCATTGTATCACGTATAACTCTCGTTTTTGGGGGGTCATTTTGTTTTTGGAAAGTCTAACTCGTGTAGACTATGCTTTGTTTGGCACCTTATTTTAAAGGTATTCCTCACTAATGTCCTTGCCTTGTCACTTTTTGAAAAGTGTCTGACTTGTGGATCTTGGCGCTTTCGTTAATGCAATGAAAACCTTTTTGTAAAGTGTTTTCGTGAGAGAACTCTAGTGATTGTAGTCTAGACTCAAGAAAGAATCCTAGTTCACTACAATCGAAGCTCTGATACCAAACTGTCACACCCTGTCTTTTGCGGAAGCGTATGATGTGTGACTAGCCTGTTATCATTGCATTCAATCGTAATAAACAACTACATGATCAAAACGATGTTCATCCATTCATGAAAATTTGAGTATTACAAACACTTGTTATTTAAGTTTTCAAAACACGACCTTTGACAAGGTTACAATTCAACAAAAGTGGATGACATCTAAACTCGTAGTCTACTTCTAGTTACGACACTTGCGCCCAAGATCCATCCTGTCACCTGAAATACATGTAATTTTGGAAAACATCAACATAAAGTTTAGCGAGTTCATGTGTTTTTGTAATTCACGTTTTTATACTTTGTATGAAAACATAGTATGTGTCATGTATAATTCAAATCTTTCTTGAGTACCCCACGTACTCAAGTATAATTCTCGCTTTCTTGAGTACCCCACGTACTCAAGTATCATTCAAGTTTTCTTGTGTACCCCACGTTTTAAATGATTGTTTATACAAGGACATTAAGGCACGTGAGGACATAGGGAGCATTAGTATATTCTCCTTCAAGGCATGTGAGGACATAGGGAGCATTAGTATTTTCTCCCTCAAGGCATGTGAGGACATAGGGAGCATTAGTATTTTCTCCCTCAAGGCATGTAAGGACATTGGGAGCATTAGTATATTCTCCCTCTAACTATGTCGATTTCCCTCGACTGTGTCGATTAACCTCGACTGCGTCGATTTCCCTTGACTGTGTCGATTACCCTCGACTGTGTCGATTACCCTCGACTGCGTCGATTTCCCTCGACTGGGACACCGAAGCACTCAAGTGGTCACATAAGGACCATGAGTGGGGCTCGGCCGTACCCGTTAGATCTAACCCTCGTCCCTAATTAAGTATTAATGGCATCTCAATATCTAGTTTAAGCTCACATGATCTAGTATTTTCTAGGCTTTTCTTAAAGCTCATCATATTGCACTCACCACGAGTACTTCTCGTATTCTCAAATCACATTGCACTCGGTTCTCGTTCTCTCCAAGAGTGCTTCTTGTATTTTTACCCTTTGTAAAAATTGTAATATTTGTAACATGTATTTCACCCCCGAGAGTTATAAAACCAAAAACAGTTAGAGAAAAGGGGGAGCATGAACTCACAACTTTGCGTTCCTTGCGTCGTAAACTTCACCGGATTTGCTTAATTAACGTCGTAACCTATACGCGTTTTCTTAGCGTTAGTCACTAGACTTGCGTCGCACAAGTACAGTCACTCTCTTTTGTATATATTCTTGTGTTAAAAATATTCTATATTTTTAACTAAGTGTTTTACTTATATTATTTTCTCAAAAATTAATATAAGTATCACATGTTTTGCACTTTGCACCCGAATTATGTATCTGGTATGTTGTATGTGTATTTTGTGGTTATACTTCTCGTGAGTATTTAGTGTATTTTTAAGTCTTAATACGCTAGCACGTATAACACATACTATATACACTTAGCACAAAAGTTGGTGATCAAATAATATATATTTTTCTCTCAAAAATATACATACTTATAACCATTTTTATTCTTGAAGAAATCATCATTTCTTATCACCAAAAATTTGGGAAACCTTGGTAATACTCTTAAATACATGTTTAGGGAATAAGCTTCTCAAAAACTTATATTTTTCCTAAGTGTCAAAATTTATAAAAATTTTGACAGAGTTTCCCCTAAAAATAGAGGTTTCCCATGTTTTCAAAACATGTGTTTATTTTCTTTTAACTCGTCAACAATCATCAACAACAATTCTCATTAACAATAATCACTAATTTCTCCATTTCATGAACTTGAACATTTACAAAAATGTGTAGTAACTTACTAGCACATTTAGTAAGTCTTGTTATCTTTAAAAATAATTTTAGTTTCTTAAAAACTTTATTTTTAAAGAATATGAAGTTTCACAACTTCTAGTCGAGATTCGCAAAAATATTTCTTTGTTAAGTTTTCTTGTGACACATGTGTCTACACACTTGTTTATTTACTAAAAATGCTTTTAGTTCGGATAAGATCCGGGTTTTAACAAAACTAATATTTTTGCTTGGTTCTTCCGAAAAACCACTTGTAGATCTTTAGATCTACATGTTTAGAGTCTTATTTTTCAAGGAAAATTATGTTTACACAAGTTCCAAGTTCATGGGTGGAAAGTTTCATCATCTTCCATAACTTTAGCATTAACATACTACTAGTTCATGTTCTTGAACATAACCTAGTATGGTTAGATGATGATCTATCCCACTTCTAGTAACAAACAACATCAAATAATAACAACCATACAAGATTCACATGATTTACACACATATCTACTCTTTATCCAACTAGTTTATCTTTCTTTCAAGACTTTTAGTTTTGATCTTGTGTGTTCTTGAGTTTTAACCGTTAAATCACTTATTAACCACTTTAAACAAGAACAAGATGGTGTTTTAGAACACTTACTACTAGCTTCAAGCTAGGGAAGAACTATGAAGAAAATCGAGTGGGTAAAAGCAAACGGAAGAGGTCCTTCAAGTTCCGAGTGCACCAAACTTCATGAAACACCTTCTAACACTCTTGTATGTGCTTGGAAATGGATGGAATGGATGAATGATAATGGTGGGATGGTGGGGAGTCTTCGGCCGTGGATGAGGGGAGGAGAGGAGAAGAGATTAGTGTGTGTTTGTGTGTGAGAGATGCAAGATCATGAACCTCCATCTAACACTTATAACCATTTCAAGTCTTTTGCCCAATGTGTATGGTGTCTCCTAAGTACAAGGCCAAATCTAGGCATATCTTAGGGAAATCAAGTGAAGATTCACTTAGTTAGGCCATGTGGGCCGATTATGGCATGAGGGGGAGGGGGTCTAGTTGTAATTTTTAACCATCTAGTTAGTTTAATGTTCAATTCCAAGCATATAGTTAGTTATGTTAGTTTCAAGATATTTTGGTGAGTGTTAGGGTGCTCGGGGACCCTAACTAGCTCAGAAGAATAAAAACAATGTGTTTGACAATATTTTTGTGTTTCGGGTAATATCCGGTTGTTCGGTTGTATACCGATTCGTTAAAGCGCTAAATTGCACTTTTTAGTGTCTTATAAGTACCTTTTTGTATCCTTTCAATTCCCAACACTTAGGGAAATATTCTGGATAATAAAACGACATTTCAGTAAAATATTCATATGTTTAAATGCTGAATTATATAAATTCTGCAATTAAAGTGCGTTTCGGGTGCTTTTTAGTGCTTATTTTTGCTTTCGCAATTTCTATAAATTAAACCCTTATATGTACTCTTGGGTTTTTATGTACTTTTGTCGTCGGACCTACACCTAGGCCTCAATTCTAATGTCTGACTGCTTTCTGCAGTTCAGTTGACACAGTGTGTCTTACCGGTGAGTTTACTAATATTTTTGACGCAACGCTAGCATAACGTAATTTTTGTAGCATATATCATGCATGAATTCACTTGTATGGAATTCAAAAATTTATTTTGCTGGTAAACTAGATCATGTACAGTCATTAAAGCACAAATTACTGTTCATCTAGTGTACGGAATGTACGGAAAAGTGACGGTTGTCACAGCGTCCCCGGTTCGGTCCACGTGATCCCCGTCGTCCTCGCTAGCCACTTTTAAACGGAATCGGACCGGTCGTTCCGAAACCAACGACATTCAACTCGTCTCCCTCGCCATCATCCTCCCCGGGTTGAAAAGAACTCGTCCCCGAGTCATCATCATCAAGCAATTCACCGTCATAAGGGGACATGTCCGCGACATTGAAAGTTGCAGACACTTTGTAGTGGCCCGGAAGGTCGATCTTGTACGCGTTATCATTAATTCTTTCAAGCACACGAAAAGGTCCATCGGCTCTCGGATGTAATTTGCCAAACCTGCCTTGCGGAAATCTTTCACGACGTAAGTGAACCCAAACTAAATCTCCCGGCTTGAAAAGGACGAGCTTCCGGTGTTTATTTGCGGCTTGTTGATATTGTAAGTTATGTTTCTCGATCTGTGCTCGAACCTGCTGATGCATTTCTTGGATCTGTTTTGCGCGCACGTCTCCATCCGTACTAAGGTCCAATGTATCAAGAGAGGACGCGAGATCTAACGGTATAAACGGGTTGCGTCCATAGACGATGAAGAACGGAGTTTTTCCCGTCGATTTATGCGCGGATCTGTTATAGGCAAACTCGGCTTGAGCCAACAACAAATCCCACTGTTTCGGCTTGTCGCCGACCAAAGAACGCAATAAATTGCCCAAGCTGCGGTTTGTGACCTCGGTCTGACCATCTGTCTGTGGGCGGTGCGAACTAGAAAACTGCAGTTTGGACCCCAATCGTTTCCAAAGAGTACGCCAAAAGTGACCAACAAATTTCACGTCCCTGTCGGAGGTAATAGTTTTAGGGACCCCATGAAGACGAACGATCTCGGAAAAATAAAGTCGTGCCACCTGTGAAGCATCAAACGTCTTTGCGCACGCGACAAAATGCGCCATTTTAGAAAAACGGTCAACGACTACCATGATCGAATCTTTTTGGCGTTGTGTTTTCGGTAACCCAAGAACAAAATCTAAACTCACATCCTCCCAAGGAGCCTTCGGAACAGGTAGTGGGGTGTATAGGCCGTGGTTGGTATGCGTGGTTTTGGCGACGTGGCATACGTGGCATCTACGCAACAATCGAGTAATGTCGGCTTCAATGTTGGGCCAAAAAAACCGTTCTCGGACCTGAGCCACGGTTTTGTCCCTGCCGAAGTGTCCCGCTAGCCCACCACGGTGGTACTCAAGGATAATCTGCTCGCGAAACGACGACTGAGGTACGCAGATTCGGCCCGCGCGTAACAAAAAACCCTCTGATCTGTGGAATCTGCCCCACGGCTCAGATTCGGTTCGCGCCCACGGATCATAAAAATCTGGGTCCGACTCGTATAGTTGGTGCGTTGGTCCAAGAAAAGGCACATCGATGCGAATGGTTGTAAGAAACGCCGGTTTACGGCTCAACACATTGGCGACCGTGTTAGCATGACCTGGTTTGTGTCGGATGGTGAAGGAATATTCTTGCAGCCGTTCGACCCACTTAGCGTGTCGCGGGTTAAGCTTGACTTGGCCCTGGATGTACTTAAGAGCTTGATGATCCGAGAAAAGGATGAAATCATTCAGAAGCAAATAATGACGCCAATAATCCAAGCTTCGAATGATCGCATAAAACTCTTTATCATATGTGCTATAACGCCGACGTACCTCATTCAATTTTTCGCTAAAAAAAGCGATAGGACGTCCACTTTGTGTAAGGACGCCGCCGATGCCGACCCCGGAAGCATCACACTCGACCTGAAAGACGGCTTCGAAGTTGGGTAACGCTAGTATTGGGGCTTTCGTGACTAGGCCTTTGAGAATGTCAAACGCTTTTTGAGCTTCGGTGGTCCACACAAACTTCGAGCTTTTTAAAAGTTCCGTTATCGGTGCCACAATGGAACTAAAATTACGAATGAACCGCCGATAAAACGAAGCCAACCCGTGGAAACTCCTAATGTCGTGTAAGGAAGTCGGTGTTGGCCACGTAGTGATTGCCGAGACTTTACTATCATCCATGCGAATACCCGAGCCGGAAACAAGATGTCCCAAAAAAATAACTTCGCTAGTCAAAAAGTGACACTTTTTCCCGTTCGCATAAAGCTTTTGTTCACGCAAAATTAAGAAGACCTGGCGAAGATGTAACAGATGCGCTTCCAACGATTTACTAAAAACCAAGATGTCGTCGAAATAAACGACGACACAAACACCAATAAGGCCCCGAAAAACGTGATTCATCAAACCCATGAACGTACTCGGTGCGTTAGATAAACCGAAGGGCATTACCATCCATTCATACAACCCATCTCGCGTTTTAAACGCGGTCTTCCACTCATCTCCACTTCGCATCCGAATCTGGTGATACCCGCTCCGTAGATCAATTTTTGAAAAAATACACGAACCATGTAATTGATCTAGGAGGTCGTCGAAACGAGGAATCGGGAAGCGGTATTTGACCGTTATTTTGTTAACGGCACGACTGTCGATGCACATACGGTAAGCGCCTCCCGGTTTAGGCACAAGTAACGCCGGGACGACACACGGGCTTTTACTTTCCCGAATAAAACCCTTTTCCAACAGTTCGGACACTTGGCGCTGCAATTCGGTGTATTCCTTAGGGTTCATGCGGTAAGCTGGACGGTTCGGAATAGTGGCGCCGGGGTAAAAGTCAATGCAATGTTGAATTTCGCGTTCCAAAGGTAATCCGGGTGGGACGTCCTCCGGAAAAAGGTCACGAAACTCGGTTAGAAGGGGGCATACGGCTTTGGGGGTGGTCGGGTTTGGGGTTTCGTTTTGTTCGAGGATCACTAAAGCAAGGATCCACGGTGGTTCGGGTTTTAACGCAAAGGAAAAAAACTCAGACCGGGATAGTAAGTGGGCTTCGGGTGTAGTGGCTTTTGGGTTGAAAGGGGCAAGGGTAATGTTAAGCCCGTCTTTACGAAAGGAATACATGTTGCGAAACCCGTTGTGTTTATCCCGTCTATCGTACAACCACGGGCGACCCAATAAAATATTGCAAGCATCCATAGGTATAACTTCGCACAACAAGGAATCTGTATATTCATTGCCAATCGAAAAGGAAACGAGGCACTGGTGCGTAACTTTAATGTGATTACCTTTTTTGAGCCACGATAACTGATACGGATCCGGATGGGTTTGAACCGCTAACCCCAATTTCTCAACCGCCGTTGAAGCGATCATGTTGTCACAGCTACCCCCGTCAACGACAATATCACAAACTTTGCCTTTAATCGTACACTTGGTCCGGAAAATATTGTTGCGAAGCCATGCCGTATCGTCTCCGGTAATATCAACTGAAGTATTCAAAACCCGTTGTGAAATAAGGGCCTCGCCCCTATCCGGAAATAAAACCGCGGTCTCGGCGTCGTCTCCATCTTCGTGATCAGATTCGTAAAAAATCGGAACGGAATCGTCCACTAAGGCCACCGTTTGGGTGTTTGGACAATTCCGCTGGCGGTGACCGAGACCCTGGCATTTAAAACAGCGGACCGAAGCAAGCGACGGGCCTGGTGCAGTGGGCTTCGGGCCTGCCGTGGGAACAGGTGTCTGGGCCGACGTTTGGGCAGGTACGGAAGGAGCCGCTGCTGCAGTAGAAGGCCCAGTACCTCGGCTTTGATTGGGCCGCAGGTACGGGTTACGTGGCTTAACGTGGGCCTGCTTCTCAACCCTAGTTGCCATCCTGCACACATCATCAAACGAAAAATATTGTTGCAAATAAACTACCTCGGAAATCTCTGGACGGAGGGAGCCCAAAAACCGAGCAATAACTTGCTCCTCTCTTCATCTGCCCCGCAACGCATGCGTAACCGCTCAAACTCGAGAATGAAATCAGCGACGGATAAGGTGCCTTGTTTCAACCCGTGATAGTCCAAGAACGCGTCTTGGCGATTATTGACGGGTAGAAACTTCTGGTGCAATAAACGTTTCATCTTGTCCCATGTTTCGACACGCGACTTGCCTTCGAGGAATCTCTTTCTCTTAACGTGCTCCCACCATAACGAAGCATGGTGTTTCAACTTCATGGCAACGAGCTTGACCTTCATGTTGTCAGGAACGTCACGAAGATCGAAAACCCGTTCGACGGTATTAATCCAATCGAGAAAGTCATCAGGTGCAACCCCCCCCTCGAACTCGGGTATATCGAACCGGAACCCCATGGCCTGTAAGGGATCTTGTTGCGGCTGTGGTGAACGAGGCCGGTTCGGTCGTCGGCCAAACGGGTTGTGATCCCGTTGATCACGGCCGAAGGCATAGGGTTCATGGAAGTCGTATTCCGACTCGGTGTGCTCGGAATCATAGATCGGCTGTCGCCGATCCGTCGCCGGCTGAATCCCGGCAGCAAGGAGTTGTTGGCGCAGAACTTCGATGTCGTCGACATCCCTCGGATCACGAACATAATCACCGTTGCCTCGGTCGGCGAATCGACGATAATTTTGGCGATGATCCGTCATGGCTCTGATGCCACTTGATAGCGTGGTGGATAGAACGGACGTTGATCTATGTCAACGAACAATAGCACACGTCGATTTGGCCTCCAAATCGAAAATTGCATTCAAGAACAAAGAAAATCAACCAAGTCTTACAATGAAAGAAATAAAGATTAAATACTAATCCTATCTAAAAGATAAGACTTATCTAAACTAGGTTTTTAAACTTTAAAACAAATAAACTAATAAATAATAAAGATAAATAAACCGGCCGGTTAAGGAGGCGTCCCCGGTTCGGTCCACGTGATCCCCGTCGTCCTCGCTAGCCACTTTTAAACGGAATCGGACCGGTCGTTCCGAAACCAACGACATTAAACTCGTCTCCCTCGCCATCACAAAACACATTTGCCGACAACTAAGTATTATAATGATTAATATGTGGATTTCAAAACTTGTAACATGGTCGACAACTCTGATGTTTAAACATTGGGCCGATGCTCTTAGATCCACGTGATGAATGATATCGACACACTTGATGTTACTGAATAAATTCTATTTGGACCTCCTCACTAACTCGATGTCATGGGCCGAAACAAGATTTTATCAAATCACAATTGATATTTAATACAATTCCTTCTCTATTACTTCACATGCAATTACTTCTACCAAGACATGGCCGACAATTTTAAGATTCAATATGATATGATTGGGCCTCCAATATTCAGTACTATCCAAACACTTTTGCCGACAATCTACAACACTCAAACAACAGTGATTGGGCCTTCAAATCCACTAAACCGACAACTCATTTTTCAAAACTCTATTTGATTCTTTACATTCACTAATTAAATGCCCGACAAATTTTATCACACCATGCAATCTGAACTTCAATTTACGAGACCCGAAATGATAATATCACATGAATCGATACATATCTTCACATGCAAACTGACACTCAACACATGATTTGATACTATCTAGACTAAAGACAACAATCAATATTATCCTTTACATGCACATGCACTATAAGAATTGATGGCTGATAAAACGTGAATGTGCTATGATACTTTACGAGAATCATATGCAAACTGACACAAGACACGAAATTTCACACAACACGATGCACTTTCACAACATTCGATACGCGTTTTCAAGCGGTGAGTCACATGTAAACTCAAGCGGACAGTCGTTTCAAGCGGTGTGTCAGTTTCAAGCGGTGTTTTCAAGCGGACAAACAATATCCCAACGTATTTTCAAGCGAAAGCCAGATGATGTCAGCAAATGTCGAACGAATTTCAAGAGAAACCACCGAAAAAATCAAGTTTTAGATCGATTTTAATGATGAAACTTTCCAGGATTCGTTAAAACATGATTGCGCATAATATGTGAGAATTTGAGCCGATTTTAACCGTGACAAAATTTCAAACTTGTGAAAGAAGGTGTAGAAAATAGATTTTCAAGCTGAATATGGCAAGAACTCTTCTTCCTAAGCTCTGATACCAATTGTAGGATCGGATTGTGACCCAAACAAGTCGTTCGGAAGAGCTCAAATCCGTTTCAGAGGCGGAAACTAAGAAACAGATGTAAAAACAGCTTGATTCACACTTTAATCCTCTTGTATATTGATTTTACAATGTTTACAATCAATGGAAAAACCGGCAGCACCTCGGTATCAAATCTGAAAATCTGTTACAAATGAATAGTCTACAAGCCTATTTATAGTATTCCTGGTTCGCTTGAAACAAACATAAGACAACTTCAAGCGAACTCAACAAATTAATGTTTCAAGCGAACATGCATTTCAAGCGAACAAAAACAAGAATCTGATTTGAATTTTATGTAGACTTTCAATGATGATGTCACTATTATGATGTCATCATTCAATATGATGACATCATTCAATATGATGACATCATGTTTGAACAGATCCGCAACGCAACCCAAACTCGATATAAGACGAAGTCGACAGATGTATGCACCAACAATTGGCCCATGTGATTGTAGAGGCCCAAGGAGTACATGTGTCAGTCCACTAAATCAAGAGGCACATTCGGATTTTAAGTGTATCAGGTTATCAAGTGAACTTCATTGTTTGCGGTCCATTGGAAGCCCATATTTCGTGGCCCATTTGATCTTGTCCATTCATTCAGTGATTATACCCGGAATACATTGAACGAGTCCGTAAATCTTCGACACGAGTTCTAGATCTATTCAACTGTCACACACGTTCACATATTCAGTTGGTTTAAACTGACCATTTGTTTGTATTCTCCAGGTGTTTCACAAGGTGAACCAGTTCCTTTGAAAGCTTGTTTGAGAAATTATTCGAAACTGAAACATGGATTCTGAATTTTACAATGCGTTTGCTACCGCCCCGAGTACCCCGGTTACCGTTGCTCAGAGTGTAACCATGGAAAATGAAACCGGAACGTTACATAAACCTCCAAAACTGATGGGCATTGAAGAGTATCATAGTTGGAAAGAACGTTTCAAAAATTGGGTTCAAGCAAATCATCTAAGATCTTGGGAAAGTATTGAAACTAAGTGTGCTAGACCACTGTCTGATTTGGGAGTTGCAAAGATTATCTCAGAATTTACAGATAAAGAGAGAGATAGTTACAAAGCAGAAAAAATGATGGTCAGTCTACTTCAACAAGCTGTGAAAGAAGATATTTTCATATTACTTCAACATGATAGTAGTGCTTATTCGATTTGGGATGCACTTCGCAAAAAATTCGAAGGAAGCGCAGAGATGATCAAGAGTAAAAAATCATTATTGAAGAAAGAATTTGAATTGTTTACAAGTGTGCCAGGTGAAACAACAAAGACTCTCTTTGAGAGATATTTTCATCTAGTGTGTTCAATGTCTCGATTGGAAATTACTAAAACTCCAGAGGAATGGGTTGAGAAGTTAGCTGATGCGTTACCTCAAAAAGAATGGGGTACATACCTCATGATCTTGAAGAATTCCGGAGAGTATAGCAGATTGTCGATTGCACAATTTATTGAGAAACTTGAGGGACAAGATCTTGAACAACAGAAGATTGCTAGAATATTACAAAGGAAATGTTCAAAATATTGAAGCTAGTCCAAAGATCCAAACTGCTTTCAGCGCAGAAAATTCATCCGGATCACTCAATCAAAGTTCAAACAACAACAATGGATTGTCTTCATATCTAAGTGTTAATCCAAATGCTTCAATTTCAAATCATCAGTTTCAAAGTTCAAACAACAGTAATGGTCATGTGTTACATTGCAACATCACGTTGCACCTTCAGAACGGTCAAAATTTCTCTGAAGAAGTCGCTAAAGGTCACATGGCATTACTAGCTACTGTGTTAGAATCATATGAGGGTTTGGTTGCAGGAAGGATCAGAAATCCTATGTTGACAAAAGAGGATTACGATTAGATTGATGCTGAGGAAATGAAGCTTATGGATATTAAATGGTGTTTAGCAAGTGTGTTAACGAGAGCTGAGAAATTTAAGCAGATTACAGGAAGAGATTATTTTCGTGATGCTAATGTTTCTACTTTAGGTTTTGATAAATCTAAAGTTACTTGTTTTCGATGCAGGGAAAGGAAAAATGACATTTCAAGTGGGAATGTACCAATCGAGAAGCAGGAGGAGCTCAGAATCCATTCGGCAACAATGATTATTATCGAAAATCAATTTATCTTCAAATCGCTCAACAGCCGCAGCAACAACAACCATCATCATCCAATACTAATCAAATTGAAGATGGAAAGAAGAAAGCGTATCTAGTTAATCAAGATGATGAAAAAGCGACAGAAGGTTTTAGCTGGGACAAATACATTCCGGCTGATTCAAACTTTAAAGCATTCATTGCACATATCATTCAAGAGCCAGAGCTGATGAAAGAGTGGATGGATGTGTTTGCAGATGATGAGAAAAGTCAAGATGGAGAGTCTGTTTCTTCAGAAAATTGCTCAGAAAAGACACAAGTCTTTGATCAGTCATCAACTGATAGTAGTGATGATGAGGAAGAAATTAATCAAATTAACATTGGCAAAATTCATTTATCTGCTGAAAGTTTCAAATTTTATTTTGCAGATAAATTGAAGAAACTAAAGGAGAGACGAGCAGCAAAAGAAAAGAAAGAAGTTAAAATTGCTGAGCAGGTAGTTGAAGTTGAGAAGATTGTAGAAGTTGAAAAGATTGTAGAAGTCATTAAACCTTGTCTGAAATGTTTGGAATCTTGCAAACAGTGTGATGAGAAAGACAAGAAGTATAGTGAGCTCAATGAGATGAAAGAAAAATTATTGTTCGATGTCAAATACGTGAAAGAGTCGTATGATGTGTTGAACAAAACAGTTAACAGTTTGCAAAAGACAAACTCAGAAAGAGAAGATGCTTTTATTATGATGAATGCAACAATGATGTCTAAGCAGAAGGCTATCAATCATTATATTGAAGAGTGTGCAAAGTTGAAGCAGGAGTTGGAAACTGAAAAGATAGAAAATGAAAGAATCAGACGATTATTGCAAAGTTATTCAAGTTCTGATTATTTGATAGATATAATTTATCCAACTGTTGCAGGTTTTGAAGCCTTTCAAGACAAGAAGTCTGAAGAGAAGGATACTGGTAAGAAACAAAGTGCAAATTATAACAAGTGTCCGCCTCCGATCTGGGAAGGTTATTCTCCCAGAAAACCAAATGAGGAGCAAGTCAAAAAGGCTGTCAATATAAAGTTAAAATCCGAAACAACTGATGATTTACAGATAACATTGACGTCACATTCACATCATCTGACACTGATCATGAGTCCGAGTTAATAAAGAAAGTGGTCGATCAGGTGTTGGATAAAGATGAGGAGTCAGAGTCAAAGTCCAAATCAGAGAGTTCGAGTTCATCAGTTGACAGTTCAAAGTCGTCGGTCAAAAGGGTTTATAATAAAGAATTTATGTTATCAAAATCTAATTGGAATGAAGAATCAATCAAAGTGGCATATACTTTGAATGATTCAGACAAATTATATTCTGATGAGGATTTTCCAATAAGAAGTGTTCAAATTGAAAAGATTAAAAAGGTTTTCAAATTAACAGAAATTAATATTTCTGAAATAAAAGATGTAAATCTTACTGAAAAACCTAGAAAATACACTTCAAGAGTTCAACAAAAGTTAAACAAGAAAAAGGGTTACAGTTCTGGTTCAGGTTTTCAAAAGAAACCAAACCATAACGGTAATTTTAAGAAGAAGGGATTGGGTTTTATTCCACCCGAAAACCATAAAAATGAGAAAATTTCTAAAACAAAAACTGTATTTGTTTCAGGGTCCAGTTGTGAAGAAGAAGAAAATAGCTCATTCTGAAAGCAGTCGAACAAGACATTTCTTGCAGAAAAGCAAAAGTTTGAAAAGAATGGAGCTAATCAGAAAAGGGAGACAAGAACCTGTTATTGTTGTCAAGAAGTTGGTCACATTGCCTGGAACTGTCCAAAGGCAACCAACACAAAACAGGAAGTTGTTTCTAAACTAAAAGAAAAAGTTGTTGATAAAACTGAACCACCAACTGAAAAATTCAAAGTTTTCAAAAACTCAAAATATGAAGTTGGTGAATGTTCGAAAAGATTTTACAAGAAAAGAGTGAATCTTAACAACCAAACATGGGTTGTTAAGAAATCTGAAGTGAAATCTGGCGATGAATCTGATTCCACATAGTCAGAGGAGCCACATGTTGTTCAAAAAGAAGAAAATTTAGTTCCGCCAATGGATGATGTCAATTTTCCACCATTGCGAACTGAAAATTTTAAGCAAAAAGTTGGGAAAGTGGAGATTTCAAATCAATTCTATTCTGAGAAGAAAGAATTTGATGTCGAAAAAGCTTTTAATGGAAAAGTTAAAAAGATTTTTGGAAAGATGGTCGAGGGAAAGGTTAAAGGGGTTAAAGATTTTTATGAATCAAAAAAGGCAACTTATACCCCGAGTGAAGTTGAAAATGTCACACCCAAATCTGGTCAGGCTTGGGTGTCTGTATTCTTTGCTTGAAAATCCTGATTTGCCGGAGCTTCCAAGTTGGTAATTGTGGAGCAAGAATCGGCATCTTTCTTTATCACCGAAGTGGTTGTTGGTAAATTGTTCATTGATATTTCGAATTTCAAAGGATTAATCAAGGACATTAAGTTGTACTTGATTTATCTTTCCTACAAATGTTTTTTGGTGATAGAACCTAAAAATGTTAAATTTTTCAAGTGGTTGAAAGAACAAGGTGATGAATGAATCCCCTAGCCTACAAGTGGTAAAATCAACAAAACTAATTTTCCGAAAAAACCATTTGATTAAAACAAACTTAAGTGTTTTGAAATCATAATGGGAAAATAGGTTGTTGTCAGAGGGAGTTCTGATTGTTTGTGCCAAGAGAATGGAGAATTGAAGCAATTCACAACAGTTGTCACTTTATGTGTATAGTTTTTTTTCCAAAATTTCAAAGAAAATCAAAATTTGAAATATAATTTTGATTTTAGGGGGAGTAAATTTTTTTTTAAAAAATTAGAAAATTTGAAAATGTCAAAAACATTAAAACAAACAAAAATGAGTTTTGTTGTGAAAAAGAGGAAATGATAGTACATCAGTGGACTATCACAGCACGCTAAAGATTTGCAAGTTAAAATGTGATAAACGGTCTCACGGATGATATGCCAGTAGGTTTTTGCACACTTAGTAGATTGTGTTCGAGATATAAACCTAAATTTCAAACTTACTTATTTCGTGGGGAACATCTCTCGGATATATGGGTAACCCCCGAAATCTTGTTTGAAAGATCCCTCTTTTTGAGATACTAGGTCTTTATGCTTAGTGATATCTGGGGTATTATCTCGGGACTTCTGATTTTGCGGAAGCAATGGCCTAGTCCCCGTATAATACTTTTCGCTTGCTTGAAATAAAAGCACCACCCTCAGCATAAAAAATGATGAAACATTGCAAAATGCTAATCATGTGTTGTTGAAGAAAAGATTCTCTAAAGGGAACACACCTAAAGTCGAAGCCATCATCTCTCTGATTTTGCGGAAGCAATAGCCTGAGCTCTCATGGCCCTCGCATTTAACCCTTTACAGATATCATCTAGGTATACTCACCTGTAAGACTGAATATTGGGATCTGGATATGGGAGTATATTCTGAGGTGGAACACTCGAATAAGTTCAAGTGCTTAAAACATTAATCTTGTATCTCGAACCAATTGAACTTTGTGTGAAAATTTTAAGTGTATTAGTATACTGACAATCTACTGAATCGTTTAGAACTTAAAATGTTTAAAGCCTAACGGTGTTAGTGATTTGTCTCATAACTGATATGATCCTCTTACACAAACTCACAAAAATATTGTCTGTATATATTTCTTTACTGTTTTTCTTTAAAAAAAAAAAATTCAAAAAGAGTGTGTTTCAGCATAAAATTTTGAAAAATCCAAAAAGATTTTATTTCATCTTATTTTCGACAACTGATGTTGAAAAGCTGATTTTCAAAATTACGAGTGCTAAACATGACGACAACTGGGTTGGGAGAGTCTGTTTGAAATGTTAAAATGATTTTAATGAAATACCAAATTTGTATGTTTCAATTACAAGTGGTTAGGGGAGATTAAAATTGTTAAATTTTAATAATTGTAAAAACTTATGTGTTGGGTAGAGATTTGTGTAGATCCCCGTGTTTGATCTTGTTGCTACGGAGAGCCAGGAATCGTTCTTGAACCTGTGAAAGTGCTATGTCAGATTGCGATCCCGGGACAATTTAAGGGGGAGTCTGCTAGCAAAGGGGAGTCTGAAGATAGTAGAACCAGTGTCAAATCCTACTGTCCGAGCCAGCTGCTGATCCTGAAGAATTTATTGGATCAACATCCAAGGGGGAGGTTAGCTGCAGAAGTTGATAAAGAGAAGAGAGAAGATTGAGGATGCTTACAATGTCAGACACTTTGGAAAGAGCGTGAAGACTGATCAAGACTGAAGACTCGTCAAACTGAAGACTCGACACCGAAGACTTCGTCAACATCCAAGGGGAGTCAGTTGGTGCATATGTCTGTCTACTTCGTCTTGTATCGAGTCTTGTATCTAGATAGGATAAACCAGAGCTCGATAGTCAAAGAAATAGGGTTTTTGTGCTGATTGGCCAGTTCATGCGAAATGGCCATTTCACACGAAATGGCAGTTTCACACGAAATGGCATTTCGTGCGAAATGAAAAGTCCATTTCGTGCGAAATGAAAAGTCCTATAAATAGGTGGCTTGAGATTTCATTTGTAACTTTGGATTCCGGTAGCGAAGCTCTGCCGAAGTGTCTCCAGGTCTTGTAAAGCTTTCATATCAATACAAGAGACAGTTTAAGTGATTCTATGTGCATTACAAGCTGATTCATCATCAAAACGTCTGTTTCCGCCTCTCGTTTTGATCAAAAACTCTTCTGAACGACTCGTTTGGTCGTCAAAACGATCCTACAGTTATATTTGTTAATGTATGTTAATACCTGTTTCTCTGTTTTGTAGGGTCTTGAACGCCTGACGAGCCTCTACGAAGAAAGTTGTGGTCTAAACAAGATGCTGGAAGTGAAGCTGAGGAAAGCTGAGACCACCATCACATATCAGGGGATGATAGCCGCCGCTAAGTCTCAACACTATGAGGATAAATTCAAAGTTGTGACCCAGGAGGCTAAAGCTGCCATCAACAAGGCCAATGAAGACGCCCAAGCCAAGCTGGATGCTGCCCATCTTCAATTTGAGCAGGACATGATTACCTACCGAGAAGGTCTCAAGGGGTCAGTTGTAATTTCCCTCCTACAAGCCAGGCTAAATATGTCTTACGAAGCCAAGGCTTTGGGCTTTGAATGCCCCTCTTGGAACGTAAGTGCTTGGGAGGTGAAGTTGAAACATCTCAGGGGGAGTCCTGTTGAGTATCCTGCTAAGCCTGCGGGTGAGGAGCCTTCCAAGGTAGCGGAGGTGGCGGCTGATGCTGAAAAGAATCCTGACGGTGATGATGGCGCAGATGTTGGAGGAAATGCTGCTGGTGAAGAAGGTGCTGCTCCTTGAAAGCAGCGAAGTGGGCGATGATGGATGTTCATGCCTAGGCCGGAGCCCACTTTTTTAAATTTGTTGGTTGTGGTTGTTGAACAATTTCTATTTCCTGTCTTTCAAACAATTTAAATTTCCTGCACTTAAACAATATGATAGCCAAAGGTGGAGGGATCCTGAGTTTCAGGATGAAGCCCTTGGTCATCAGTTAGTATGGTTTATTTCGAACAATATAACAGTTGGAGGTGGATGGGTCTCGGTTTGAGATGAAACCTTCAACTGTTAAGTAAATATGGTTAGAAACTAATTGTGGTTTTGGTGGATGGATCTCCGTTTGAGATGAAACCAAAAGCACAAACTTTTGCTATGTTAATAATATAACTTTCTTTTGGCCTTACCCATTGTTGTTCATTTTTATTTTTGCAAAGCTTGTTTTGATAATTGATATTTGAGTCGAATACAGTTTCAATTTTTAATCTAAGTATCATATCTCAAACATTCCAACCAAATATCCTGAAATATTTCCCGAGAATATTTCCTGTTCAGGATACTCATGGATGTTACAATCAAGCTTTTGTTAAACATAGTTTCAGAAATTTAGACAAGGCTTTTAAAGGAACAAAAAGGAAAGTTCATACCAGGGATAGAGTACAACCCTATTCTTAAACTTCAATCCTTTTGCAACCTTCCCACCGAAGATGTCCCCAGTCTGGGACACTTAGTGAACTAAGCCCAAGCTTGATCCTCTGAACTTTTCACAATGCCTTAGAGTTAGGGATAGATTTTCTAAACCTAAGGATCACGGATCCTCAAGTGCAGCCAATCACGGATCCTCAGTTCCGTTTGAATTAAGGATCCTCAGAAGACGTTGCAGAATTAAGGATCCAGGATCCTCATTGTTATCCTAACACTAACGGTTGTTTCCATTGTATGTGAGCTTGTTTTGTAGGAGTATACGCATGGACTTGGTCTTGCCGATATTCTTGGGGAATATGCTCTCTATATTCCGCACGTGCATAGCTTGGTGACCGTTTTAGAAGTCGTGGGTAGCTTGCACATTTAGCGGATAGTTAGTTACTTAGTTTATTTCTATTTTTAAAAGGGGATAACAGCTTGAATGAGAACAAGTTAGCAAACACACACTCTCTCGCAAGCTCTCAACAGTTCATTGGCGAATACATACACATTACACTCTAGTGATCCTTGTAACAAGCTTGTTATCATCCTGAGTTGTATTCATCATTTGTTTAATTATAGTTGGTGATCGGTAGTTTCCATCACCCAAGGTTTTTTATGCCGGAGATCATCTCTTGATCAAGGGCTTTTTCTTCGTATAAATCATTATGTCACTTGTTCATTTCATTTGAGGTTTGTTCATACATTTACTATTCAATTCAAGCATCACACCTCACAAAAGAAGATTTGGTTGCATTATCCTAGTCTGAGTTTTGACCAAAACAGTTTGGCGCCCACCGTGGGGCAATTGGTGCTTCATTTCTGGGAAATTTTAGTCATTGTGATCATTTTGGTTCAACCAGATGGCTTCTTCAGCAAAGAACACTTCAAGTTCCATGCCGATAATCACTTCTTTACATGGCGTTCCACCTTTTCCTCCACCACCTTTTGGATCTCAGAAGAATGCTGAGAATCCTGCGAAGAAACCGACCCCCGTTTTCTCAAAACCACCAACTTCTGCTGTTTCTTCTAGCCCTACTAACAGTGATCTTTTTACTTTGATTTTGCAGATGAGGGATCACATACAAGAGCAGGATAAAACCAACGAAAGGATCCTCCGGGAGATTGGTGACATCAAGAAACAGAAGAAATCAGTGGAGGATCACTCTCCTCTGATGCCGAGGTCGTTGAAAATCGACACTCCGGTCATAACTGCCCAGCATCAGGGATCCTCTCAGGTTCAGGGATCCTCTCAGGTTTAAGGATCCTCTCAAGTTCAGGGATCCTCTCTGGTTCAAGGATCCTCTCAGGTTCAAGGATCCTCCTTTCAGGTTCAAGGATCCTCATCTCAGGTTTACGGATCCATGGATTATCCTCCAAGATCCCCATTCACAGCACATCAAGGATCCAACATCTTCCAGGATCAAGGATTCTTAAGGAATGTGCAACCCGGAAGTACAGATGTTCATCAAGGAGACTTCATTCCAACGCAGACCATTGCTTCTTCTGGTCCTTCAGTCATACCAGAATCTCGTCAATATGGATTCAGATCTGGAATTCCAAACTTGAATCCTCCGGGAGGTAACACTTTGAATAATTCTTATAACACTAACCATGGCTTTGTGTAGGATACAAGTATTAATCAAGCTATGGCTAGGGAATTACAGAAATTGAAGGATATGATATCCAGCGTTCCAGGAGTGGTTAAGCCCATTCCTGAAATTGCAGATGGAAGCCACAGGATATCTCGCTTTGCACCACCCATTTGTGATGCAGAAATCCCAAAGAGGTTTCAAATACCAACCATGAAGCTATATGATGGCTCGACAGATCCAGAAGAACATGTAGCTGATTACAGAGAAAGGATGGAGATCAATCCCATCCCGGAGAGGTTAAAAGAAGCATGTCTACGCAGGGGTTTCGGATCCACATTAACAGGATCAGCTCTTAAATGGCTGCTAAGTCATCCCCCTTATTCTATTACTTCATTTGCTAATTTAGTTAATCTGTTTAATAGTCAATTCTCATGTAGTAGAAAATTTGAACGTTTAACTAGTGACCTATATAGGGTAACACAAGGTCAAAATGAATCACTTAGAGATTATATCACTAAGTTCAGTAAAGAATCCTTAGATATTCCTAATCTGGATATAGCTACGGCTATGGAAGCCTTTAAAATGGGTTTACTTAGGGATTCATTGTTCTATGATGATCTTGTCATGACCCCTTGCAGGAATCTTGATGAAGTAAGAACCAGGGCCCTTAGATTCATCCGATTAGAGGATGATAAAAGGATCAAGGAAAGACTGGTAGGATCCTCGAAGCAGGAAAAGCAAGGATCCTACTTCAGGAACAACAAGTCCAAGTCTTATAACAAGTCTGATAGTCAGAACGTGCATGCAGTAGAACAGGAAGAGGATTATGAGGATTATCCTCCAATTTATGAATATTGTTTTTCTGTTGATAACAATGAACTAATCCTTGCAATGCAGAACCTAGGTGACAAAGCAAGATGGCCCATAAAAAGTGATAAGCCAGCTGCAACAAAAGACAAATCCAAATGGTGTGCATATCATGAGGATTTCGGGCATCTCACTGAAGAATGTATTGCACTGAGAAAAGGGATTGGTTACTTGTTAAGCAAGGGGCATTTGAAGGAGGTTTTGGGAAGAAAAAAGTCAAGGATCCAGGATCCTGAAAAGGTTCCAGAAAGAGCTCCTGCTCCTCCGGCAGATGCACAAGTTATAAACTTCATATCCGGTGGATTAGACATTTGTGGTACTTCCTTTTCAGCAGGCAAGAGACATGCCAAGGAAACCAAGATGGATAATGGGGATAGACCCATCCGAACTTCTACTGTTACACAGGAAAAAGTTATAACTTTTGATGAGGATGATCGTGTTGATGTCCAGGATCCTCATCATGATGGTCTTGTTATTACCTTATTTATATCTAACCATTTTGTTCGCAGGATCTTGATAGATGGAGGAAGCTCAGTAAACATCATTCAGCTTGATGTCCTCAAGAAAATGAACATCCCTGAATCGGATATTGTCCCAAGATCCTCAGTTTTTGTGGGATTCAGCGGAGAAACCAAGAATACATTGGGGGACATTAAACTTCCCATCTACATTGAAGGACTTCATTCTTATCAAAAATTTTGTGTTATATATTGCTTATCCTATTGCAATGTTATCCTTGGCAGGCCATGGATACATGACATGAAGGCAGTTGCATCTACATATCATCAATGTGTGAAGCTTCCTAGTCCATGGGGGGTGATAAAGATTGAGAGTGACCAACAAGAAGCAAAGAATTGCTATACCTCATCAATGAAGCCAGCCTCAAGACCAAGGGAGCAATAGCAACTAAAGTATCCTCCAAGAGACGTCTTGGAGGCAAGAGAACAGCATGTGAAAGATATCCTTATGGATCCTCATGATCTTGAATCCAAAATCTTCATAGGATCAGGGATCCTCAGCAACATTGACAGGATTTGGTATCCTTCCTTAAGAGGAGAAAAACCACCTTTGCCTGGAAGCATGAAGACATGACAGGTATCTCTAAAGATAAAATTACTCATTAACTTGGCATTGACAGGTCATTCAAACCCATACATCAGAAGAGGAGGAAGTTTGCACCTGAGATAAATGCTATTATCCAGGAGGAGGTAGATAAACTACTCCGGGCAGGTATGATAAGAGAGGTCAAGTATCTAAGGTGGTTAGCCAATGTGGTTGTTGTTCAAAAGAAAAATGGAAAGTGGAGGGTATGTGTCGATTTTACTGATTTAAACAAGGCATGTCCCAAGGATCCTTTCCCATTACCCCACATTGACTCCATGGTGGATGCTACCGCGGGTCAGGAGTTGTTGACTTTTATGGATGCTTCATCTGGATTTCAACAAATTCAGATGGAACCATCTGACCAAGAGGATAGAGCCTTTATGACCCCAACTGGTATTTATTGTTATATTGCTATGCCATTTGGACTAAGGAATGCAGGTCCTACTTATCAAAGGCTAGTCAATATGATGTTTAAGGAACAAATAAGACACACTATGGAAGTCTATATAGATGACATGGTGGTTAAGTCCAAGAAAGCTGAGGATCACCTTTAGAGACTTAGAGGAAGCATTCGATATCCTTGATAGATTTAACATGAAATTGAATCCTTCAAAGTGTCACTTTGGTGTTAAAGCAGGGAAGTTCCTAGGATATATGGTAACCAAAAGAGGCATTGAAGCAAGTCCAGAGCAAATTAAGGCAATTGTGAATATCAAATCTCCTGCCAATGCCAAGGATGTGCAAAGGTTGACAGGGAGGATCGCAGCCTTGAATAGGTTCATATCAAAGTCATCAGAAAAGTGCAAGGAATTCTATGACATTTTGAGAAAGAACAAGAAATTTGAGTGGACTGAAAAGCATGAAAATGCTCTCAAAGCCCTTAAGGATTACCCATCCTCAGCTCCTGCCTTGATGAAACCAGAAAAAGGGGATATATTATCCTTATATCTAGCAGTATCCTCTAAAGCAGTAAGTGCAGTCCTTGTTAAGGATCACGAAGGTACACAACATCCTGTTTATTATGTAAGTAAGAGTTTGCTTGATGCTGAATCCAGGTATTCACATTTAGAAAAACTTATCCTTGCTTTGATTATGGCATCCACTAAACTAAGACATTATTTTGAAACTCATGCCATTATTGTTAAGACTAACTTTCCAATTAAGAATGTTCTCAGGAAACCTGAAATGTCAGGGAGGATGGCTAAATGGGCAATGAAGCTTAGTGCATATGATATAAGATATGAACCAAGGACTGCCATTAAATCCCAAGCCTTAGCTGACTTTGTGGCAGATTTTAGTAGTGACTTACAAAGAGAAGCTGAGTTGGAAGTTCAGCAGCTTGAAGAGACTAAGGATCCTTGGATACTCTTCACTGATGGAGCCTCTAATGTCAAAGGAACAGGACTTGGAATACTACTAAAATCGCCATAGGGGGACATAATACCCCACTCTATAGCTTGTGAGTTTCAAACTACTAAGAATGAGGCTGAATATGAAGCCTTGATAGCTGGTTTGGAAATTGCCAAGCATATGAGGATCAGGTATCTTGAGGTACATGTAGATTCATTGTTAATTACTAATCACTTTAATGGATCCTATGCTGTTAAAGGTGAAAAGCTAATCAGATATTTAGAGATAGTCAAAGAATTGGCACTCACTTTTGTTTCCTTTAGTTTGACACAGGTACCCAGAGAAGAAAATGCAGAAGCTGATGCATTGGCCAAACTAGGATCATCCTTGAAAATTCCAGAGGATATCAAGATCCCTATCATCCATATTTTGGCTCCTGCTATTGAGGATCACATAACTATGAAGATAGAAGAGGATTCTGCAGTGGTTCCTAGTGATAATGCACAATCTCATTCAGGATCATGGATCCTTCCAATTATGAGATATATACAACATGGAGAGATTCCTACAGGAGAAAACCCCAGGGCTTTCAAAATCAAGGTATCTCAATTTACAATACTAAATGACATGTTATATAAACGATCTCTTGCAGGTCCATATCAAAGATGCATTGAGGATCCTGAAATCCAAGAAGTCCTAAAGGATTTTCATGAAGGAGATTGTGGAAACCACACTGGGGGCAGGGCACTGTTCTCAAGGATCCTGAGGACAGGATACTATTGGCCTACAATGAAGAAGGATGCTCTGGATTATGCCAAGAAATGTGATCCTTGTCAGAGACATAGTAATATCCTTCACCAACCAGCAGAACTCCTGCATCCTGTATCCTCTTCTTGGCCATTCATGAGATGGGGAATGGATATAGTTGGCAAACTTCACAAGGCACCTGGTGGAAAAGTGTTCATGCTTGCTATGACTGATTACTTCTCCAGGTGGATAGAAGCTGAAGCTTTTGCTCAAGTCAGAGAAAAAGAAGTGATATCCTTTATTAAGAGAAATATTATTACCAGATTTGGTATCCCTTCTGAAATTGTTTGTGATAATGGATCCCAATTTATTGGGAGTAGAACTACTAACTTTTGTGACAGCTGGGGGATTAAGATGATAACATCAACACCAGTCCACCCACAAGCCAATGGTCAGGCAGAATCATCCAACAAGATCATCATCAACAACTTGAAAAAGAAGCTTGGATCCAAGAAAGGAAAATGGGCAGAAGAGCTACCTTATGTGTTATGGGCTGATAGGACAACTCCCAAGAATGCTACTGGACAGACTCCATTTTCTTTAGTGTTTGGGGTAGAATCAGTGATCCCTACAGATATGGTGGTTCCTACTGCAAGAACAAGCATCCGTGATCCTGAAGGAAATGCTGAAAACTTGGTTCAAGACTTGGATACCATAGAAGAACTCAGGGATTTGGCAAGGATAAGAATGGCTAGTTATCAACAAAGGATGGCTGGAGCTTATAACAAGAATGTCAGGATCAGGAAGTTTCAAGTCGGTGATATGGTGTTAAGGAAAGCATTCCAAAATACCACCAATCCTGCTGATGGCAAGTTAGCACCAAAGTGGGAAGGTCCATACCTTATTGAAGCTGAGGCAGGAAAGGAGGCATATCGATTATTAACAATGGAAGGAGATTGCTACCAAGAGCTTGGAATGCTGTCCACTTAAAAAGATACTTCATGTAATAAGGATCCAGGATCCTTAGCTATATTCATGACCAATTTCCTCGAAGGATCCTTAGAGGATAGATGATCCTCATTCTGGTAATGATCTAATTTCAATCTGTTTAATTCTTTAATTATCTTATATATAAGGAGAAGGATCCTGGATCCTTTACCCTTCTTTCATTTAGTTCTGAGTTTTGTAGAAGATTGATATATCCTTAACAAAGGATCAAGTATCCACAGAAGTCTCCAAAGTTATATGGGCTTGTCCCCAGTTTTTGGGCTTGTCTCCAGTTTTTTGGGCTAGTCCCCAGTGTTTTGGGCCTGTCCCCAGTATCGTCAGTAGCGCACGATGATCTTGATGCAGTTCAAGGCAATGGGACCAGTACCCACTTTAGGGGCAGACAATTTCATTGTACTGGCTGTATTCAGGATCCTACGTATAATGGTAGAAGTACCATACATCCATTCCTAAGGTTTCTAACGTTTTCACGTTAGCTAAGGTTTTGGCATTTTCATGTCACTAAGTTTGGATAGTCGCCAGTGAGGGCCATACTCCAGTTTACACAAGATCCTTTGGGCTCGTCCCCAGTCCTTTGGGCTTGTCCCCAGTTCTTTGGGCTTGTCCCCAGTTTTTGGGCTTGTCCCTAGTTTATTGGGCTTGTCCCCAGATTGTTGGGCTTGTCCCCAGTTGCTAACTCTTCTCTTATATTGGCTTAGTCCCAAGTTATGTTCCATTTCAGGATTTTGAAGCTAAACAACTAAGGATCCTTGATCCTTACTTTTTATTAAGGTTTGTCTTTTGGTTATCTGATTCTAAGTATTGAAGGTTTAGGATCCTAACTTGGATTCTCAGGTATGATCCTTAATCACCTTAACTTTATTCTTTATTTATCTAAGTGACCCTTATTCTTTGACAACAGTTTACATGATCCTTAAGTGACATCACATTATGAACTTTTTGATTATAGGATATTTGATCCTTGATCATATCCTAAATTTTTTTGACATAATCTACTAAACTTTTGTTCCGAACTCATGAATTCAAGCAAAATGTATCATAACAATTGAAAGGTAAAGTATTCACAAATATAACAACACATGAGATAGCCAAAAGATTAAGGTTTTATTTATTTATCAAAAGTTAAACCCTTTAAAGGTTGTCAAAATTTCCAACCCAAGTTTCTACCAGCAAAACGTGGCCCGTCAACCTGGGTTGGCAAAGGGTGTCCATATTAACGAGGTCTAAGTGCAGGAATAAAAAGACGGCAAGATCACAATGGCTTCATCCCCCAAACAGAGGATCCTTCCACCATTTTTTATCCTACCTATTGTCTGAAGGATCAGTGATCCTTAAACCTGATCACTATTGTTTAAGTACAGACCAACCATTGTTCAAGAAAAACATCAACATTCAAAAAACTACCAAACCATAAAAAATGGGCTCCGGCCGCGTCTAGATAAATCCATCATCACCCATTTTTGCAGCTCACACCTTCGCTGCATCACCATCACCTCCAGCCTCTGCATCACCAGCCTTATCCTTCAGCCCACTGCTGCCAGCCTCGATAGCCAGGACCTCTTCAGTCTCCTCTTCATCATCCAGCTCAGCTAGCTTGGCCTTCCAGCCTTCTTGGTCCCAGGCAGTCCTGTCAAAACTTGGATCCTCAGCCTCCTGTGCCATCTACAATTTGATCTTGAGCATAGCAATGGCGGCAGAAAGCTTAGCACCCTCCATCACTTCAGCCTTCTCATGATCAGCATTGATGTGGGCCATGACCAGCTGCTTTTTCGCCAGGTTAAGCTCCTTCTCGAGGGTAGAGATGGTCTCATCCTTTGCCAGGAAGATCTTCTGAAAGTCCAGCTCCTTCTACTCAGCCTCTTTAGTGTACGCATCCAAGAGCATCTGGATCTTAGCAAATTTCTGCAAAAAAGAAAAGATACAATTCAGGATCCGTTATCCTCAAATGGGCAGGATAGAATTAAGGATCAGGGATCCTTACCTCAGAGAAGTATTCTTCAAACTGATGCCGGATGAGGGGCAGGCCTTCAAGATCGTCAGCGGTCTTCCTCTTCTTTCCTCCCTTTCCCTTGGAGGTGACAGGCTTAGGAATTGGAACGCTAGGGCTGGCAGCAAGTCGTTTCTTGCCGGACGGGGCAATGACAGCATCAAGATCGCTGACGCTGAAGCGAGAAGCTGATTTCGAGGACTTTCCAGCACCTACAAATGGCAAACAACATATAAGTATCCTTAATCTATATCTATTTAATCATACATAAATATAAACACTTACTTGACATGGTCACTGAACCGGAGGATACTTCCTGTGAATCCTTTGTGTTGGCCTCGAATGTTCTAACTGCAGGATCAAGGTTCCAAAAGGCAGCGATCCTTTCTTTTGTTGCAGGTGACTGAATGAGATGAGAGACCGAGATAGCTGCAAAACAGAAAAGGATCAGTTATCCTCAACAGAAACAGTGTTATCCAATGATCATACTATAAGGATCCTATGTCCTACCATGGGTGGTCCACTTTTTGGGGAGATCTTTCTCGTCCGGGATAGAGTCCCTCCTAACGAAGAAAAAAACGCTTTTTCCAGTTGGTATCGGTTTTTGTGGTCTTGAGGATTGGGTGAGGATCACCAGGTTTGTGTTTGAATAAGAAGCGATGTGAACCATGGCTCACAAGATTATACAGCTCAGCCAGTTTCGACATTCCTATCTCTATACCTTCCTGCTCTATGATGTTTTCTAAGGTATGTAAAACCCCCCACATGATCGGCATGGCCTGGATATAGCACATACCGGTGAGTGCAAAGAAGGATTGGGTAAAGGCAGGGAAAGGATAGGAGAATCCTATCAGGAATGGGGTGGTCGGAAAAGCAACCCAAGTGTCAGAGACGGAGTCACTTTTGGCAGTAGGGTCAAAAGGCTTGAAAACGGTATCCGCCGGAAAACAATGGCGAATCCGGTCAATCTCCGGGTCGGTGAAGCAGCAGAGTTCCTTTGAAGGATTTTGGATAATGCCTTGGCTTTTCAAGGGACTATCCTTCTTTGGGTCCTTAGCCGGTGAGGATTTAAGAACCATCTTCGTCATGGGTGTTCAGAAAAATCAAGATCAGAATAAGAAGATGAAGAGAGAAGGAGAAGAGAGATACCTGATCGGTCTTGGGATGAGGATTTAAAGTGAAGTAACGCACGAATTTAAATGCCTATCGATCCTTATCTCTAATCTCAAATTTATAATGATGGTTTTGCAGGATGTCATGTCGCTGACGTATGACCTGCAATGGTTAGTTCAAGTTTAACGGCTATATATCCGTTAGTCAGTTCGTTGGAGATAAGATCAAAAAATATGACTCATTTAAGTAATATTTTATTTCTCATATTTTGGGGGCAATTGTTGGGGATAGATTTTCTAAACCTAAGGATCACGGATCCTCAAGTGCAGCCAGGATCACGGATCCTTAGTTCCGTTTGAATTAAGGATCCTCAGAAGACGTTGCAGAATTAAGGATCCAGGATCCTCATTGTTATCCTAACACTAACGGTTGTTTCCATTGTATATGAGCTTGTTTTGCAGGAGTATACGCATGGACTTGGTCTTGCCGATATTCTTGGGGAATATGCTCTCTATATTCCGCACGTGTATAGCTTGGTGACCGTTTTAGAAGTCGTGGGTAGCTTGCACATTTAGCGGATAGTTAGTTACTTAGTTTATTTCTATTTTTAAAAGGGGATAACAGCTTGAATGAGAACAAGTTAGCAAACACACACACTCTCGCAAGCTCTCAACAGTTCATTGGCGAATACATACACATTACACTCTAATGATCCTTGTAACAAGCTTGTTATCATCCCGAGTTGTATTCATCATTTGTTTAATTATAGTTGGTCATCGGTAGTTTCCATCACCCGAGGTTTTTTATGCCGGAGATCATCTCTTGATCAATGGCTTTTTCCACGTATAAATCATTGTGTCACTTGTTCATTTCATTTGAAGTTTGTTCATGCATTCACTATTCAATTCAAGCATCACACCTCACAAAAGAAGATTTGGTTGCATTATCCTAGTTTGATTTTTGACCAAAACACTTAGTAGGATTGTCCCCTGTTTATGTCATTGTTAAATACTTAGGAGCTCCTGTAATCATAACTGATTTCATACTTATGTATAACTTTAGTATCACAGGGGATAAACCCTAAATATCCTGGAGATAGATCCTCAATATTCTGGGGATAAACCCTGAGCATACTGGGGAAAATCCCAAATTTCCGTGCGCTACAGGCGGGAGTGTATAAATCCAAGACTTAGAAAGGTGAAAACCTTTAAACATTAGAGAGTATGAAAATACCCTTTCGTAAGAGAGGGTGATCAATCCTCATATACCTTTAGGATCCAGGATATAGCCAATAATAACGAAATTGTCAGCCACTTTTACATGGACTGGTCCCGCTATCTTGAACTATCCCTGGATAACTTGCGCTCCAGGTGGGGTGTTTAAACCCAATTCGAGAGAAAGGTGAGAATACCTTTAAACCTGTGAAGTGATCAGGATCCCTTAAACGTGAGAGAGGGGGCCAATCCTCTAATCTTTCGAATTATCCTGAGTATATATCCTGGAGGTATATCCTGAAGCATATTCTGCAAAACAACCTTAAACTAAGGTGGGTGTTAGCCTGGCTAACACCCCTCCGATGCTTAAGTCAGTATTGGGTTCAAAAAGAATAAAAAAGAATCATATATAAAAGAGATAGAATTCATACCATCTTGATTTAGAAATTAAATTCTAAATTCACTTGAAATAGGCTTTGAGGTGTATAGCATTCCAGGATCTTGGTAGTATATCCCCCTCCATATTCTTAAGCCGGTATGCTCCTTTTCCGGATTCCGATTCAATCTCATAAGGTCCTTCCCACTTAGGAGCTAACTTCCCATCAGCAGGATTAATAGTATTCTGAAAAGCCTTCCTTAATACCCAATCTCCAACTTGAAACCTTCTAGTCCTTAGATTCTTGTTATATGCTCTGGATATCCTCTGTTGATATGCTGCCATTCTCAACTTTGCCGCATCCCTTGTCTCATCAATAGTATCCAATTTTTGACATAGGGCTTCAGGATTCTTCTCAGGATCTCGGAGGCTGGATCTCGCTGTAGGTATCACCATCTCTGTCGGGATTACTGCCTCTGCTCCAAATACCAAGGAAAATGGGGTTTGGCCAGTTGCATTTTTCACTGTTGTCCTATCAGCCCATAAAACAAAGGGTAATTCTTTTGCCCATCTTCCTTTCTTAGCTCCTAGTCTTTTCTTTAAATTGTTGACAATTATCTTGTTCGAGGATTCTGCTTGTCCGTTCGTTTGAGGGTGTACCGGTGTAGATGTGATCATTTTGATTCCCCAACTCTTACAAAAATCGGTTGTCCTCTTACTGATAAACTAAGAGCCATTGTCACAAATTATCTCAGCTGGTACCCCAAACCTAGTCAGGATATTCCTTTTTATGAAGGATACCACTTATTGGTCTCTAACTTGAACAAATGCCTCAGCTTCAACCCATTTAGAGAAATAATCAGTCATTGCCAGCATAAAGACCTTTCCTCCTGGAGCTTTTGGCAATTTCCCCACTATGTCCATTCCCCACTTCATGAATGGCCAATGGGAAGCAATAGGATATAGTGGTTCTGCAGGTTGATGCAATATATTACTGTGTCTCTGACATGTATCACATCTTCGACATATTCTGCAGCATCTTTCCTCATCGCCGGCCAATAGTATCCTGTTCTTAATGCCTTTGAGAATAATGACCTGCCCCCAGTATGGTTACCACAATCCCCTTCGTGTATATCCTAAAGCACTTCTTTAGTTTCGGGATCCTCCAAGCACCTCAGGTATGGTCCTGCAAGAGATTTCTTATACAAAATATCATTTATAATAGTGAATCGTGATACCTTCATTCTAAAGGCCTTAGGATTTTCATCCTTTGGGATGTGTCCTTCCTTGAGATATCTCATGATTGGAGCTGTCCAGGACTTAGAATCCTCCTCAGGATATTCATCATCAGGATCCTGGATACTTACTACTTCCTTATCCTGAGATTTGAGAAGATCCACTGCGGGATATAGGATATGTTGTATTGGTATTTGGGTTCCTTTCGGTATCCTGACTGATGATCCTAGGTTTGCCAAGGCATCTGCTTCAGCATTATCCTCTCTTGATACCTGTTCAAGTGTGAAAACATCGAAATATCCTGTTAATTTTTTGAGAATTTTGAGATACTCGATTAACTTCTCACCTTTAACTGCATAGGATCCATTAAAATGATTAGTAATTAACAAGGAATCAACAAATATTGTAAACTCTTAATATTCATATTCCTGGCCAATTCTAATCCTGTAATCAAAGCTTCGAATTCTGCTTCATTATTAGTGGCAGGAAATTCACACCTAATAGCCTGGGGTAATATGTCCCCCTGTGGTGATTTTAGTAGTATACCCAATCCTACACCTCTTACATTAGATGCACCATCAGTATATAATGTCCAGGATTCTAAGGTTTCTCCTAGTTGTTGCACTTCTAGGTCTACTTCATTTTGAATATCACTACTGAAATCAGCCACAAAGTCAGCTAAAGCCTGAGACTTTATGGCATTTCTAGGTTCGTATACTAGATCATAGGCACTTAATTTTACTGACCACTTAGCCATCCTACCCGATATCTCGGGTTTCCTAAGCACATTTCTAACATGATAATTAGTTTTAACATAAATCCTATGTGTCTCAAAATAATGTCTAAGCTTTGTCGATGCCATAACTAGGGCCAAAATCAATTTTTCTAAATGAGAATATCTAGTTTCAGCATCTAATAAACTTTTGCTAACATAATAGACAGGATACTACTGAGCTTCGTGATCCTTTAACAGGACAACACTTACTGCATTCCCTGATACTGCAAGATACAGGGATAATGGTTCACCATACTCGGGCTTCATCAATAGAGGTGCAGTTGAGAGATACTGTTTTAATTCCTGCAAGGCTGCTTCATGCTTTTCTCCCCATTCAAATTTCTTATTCTTCTTCAGGATATCGTAGAATTCCTTGCATTTTTCCGAGGATCTTGATATAAACCTGTTTAATGCTGCTACTCGCCCTGTTAATCTTTGTACATCTTTCATATTTGAAGGTGACTTGATATCCAAGATAGCTTTAATCTGTTCCGGGCTTGCTTCGATACCCCTTTTAGTCACCATGTATCCTAGAAACTTTCCTGCCCCCACTCCAAAATGGCATTTGGCAGGATTTAGTTTCATGTTGTACTGGTCCAGGATATCGAATGCTCCTTCAATATCCCGGAGATGATCCTCAACCTTCTTAGATTTTACCACCATATCATCAATGTATACCTCCATGGTGTCCCCCAGTTTGTCTTTAAACATCATGTTCACCAATCTCTGGTATGTTGCACCTGCATTTTTCAAACCAAAAGGCATAGCAGTATAACAATAAATACCTGTTGGTGTCATGAAGGCAGTATCCTCCTGGTCTAAAGGTTCCATTTGTATTTGCTGGAATCCTGAGGATGCATTCATGAAGGTTAACATTTCATGACCGACAGTAGCATCCACCATTGAGTCGATATGAGGCAGAGGGAATGGGTCTTTAGGACACGCTTTGTTCAAGTCTGTGTAATCTACACAAAGTCTCCTGTTGGGATTGAACCCTACCAAGAGGAACAGATAATTAAAGCCAAAACTGGATCAGAGCAGTGGATCCAGAATAAGCAGATGTTTACATACAAGCCTCTCCCCTTGAAAGTGATTTCAACATCTGCTGACCTCCTATCTACTGATCGTGCAAGCTACTGATCGTCAAACTGCTGCTCAAGTAAAGACCTGATGAAAGACTAAAGCTCTGCTGATTCAATCTACTGCCTTGAGTCAAGCACTGCTGATCCGGACAAGTACTGCTGGGTTCACAGCAGTGGAAGGTTGCAGCAGCTGATCTATAGTCTGTTTGTAATGTAATGTAATAGCAGTAGTTAGCATAGCAGTGTTTGTATTGATCAGAGGTTAGAGTTTGTTAGGAGGTTAGATGTCACTTTCATGGTGACGTCAGCATTAGATGCTCAGTGGTTTGCTAGTGCCTATAAATAGAACAGTGCTCTGTACTGTTCTATTAGCTCTTTGCAATATCGTCTTCTTTGCACGAACAAACACTGAGCTCTGGCTGAGGGGGAGTTTGTATTCAAGCATTACTTTGTAATCATTGTTGAAATTAAATTCAATCATTCGGTTCTTTGTTGAAAATGTCTTGATCAAAGCAATACTCTCGTTTGATTGTATGCAAAGTTTGTTACCATATTAATTCCGCTGCACAACTCATCCATTTCCATTTTAATTCGAACAAAAATACAATCAAAACCAAACTCAGATCCAACAATTGGTATCAGAGCTTGGACAGTCAAATTTGATTTAACAATCATTTTGACATAAATAGTTCAGCTCAAAATCATTGATATCGATAGTTTGTTCGGTTTGTTGAAAAACAGAGTAAGGTTTAATCACCATTAAAGTTGATTAATCAGTGCCTGTAAAACAACCAAGATGACGTCACAATCGCAAGATGATAAGAATAATGTTGGCTCGCTTTTTAAACCACCTATGCTTAAGCGTAATGAATACAACATCTGGGAGAGAAGGATGGGTCACATCCTTTCTCAACAGAACACTGGATGTTGGAGGTCTGTTGTTTTTGGTCCCCATGTTCCTATGGTGCCAAGTGCTGAGGATCCAAAGAAGAACGTACCAAAACCTTATGAAAACTATACTGAAACTGATTTTCAAAAGTTCGAACTGGATGCCAAAGCATTTAGCATCATAGCATCTGCATTACCAAATGAGATCTATGCTGGACTGTTGCATTGCAACAGTGCCAAAGAGCTATGGGATGCATTGAAGGAACAGTTTGGGGGTACTGAAGAAGTTATTGAAAACAATAGGGAAATTCTGAATCAGCAGTATGGAACCTTTTGTCACATTAAGGGTGAAACATTGACCCAACAATTTGAACGGTTCAGTTGTCTCATCAGTGAACTAAGACTTGTTAAGGTTGAATTTCCAAAATCAACTCAAAATAGCAGGTTTCTTAGATCACTACCTGATAAATGGGACACAATTGCATTTGTGACTAGAAACTCTGTTGAGTTCAAAGATCTGACCCTGACCCAACTTCATGGTAGACTCCTGACTTATGAAAGGGAGTTGAACCAGAAAAAGAAATTGCAAGAGTCTGGAAAATCCACTGATGATTACTCATTCGGTAGCACAGCTCTTCTTGGTCAGGAAGAATCTGGTAGCAGTAGTAAGGAGCAGGGTTATGATCATTTCATTGATATAACAGCTGGTGGTAACTTTACCAACCCTGAACCTCACTCTGCAAATTATGCTTTTACCGCAAACATTGAAAACCAGAGGTCAGATAATTTGTGTTTTGAACTCAATGATTTACAACATTTTGATCCCACTGACTTAGAAGAGATGGACATCCTGCACCAATTGGCTTTGCTCAGTGTTAGAACTAGCAAATTCTACAAAAGAACAGGGCGAAAATTCCCGGGTTTACATGGGAATCTAAGGGTTGGGTTGGATAAATCAAAAATCAAGTGTTACAAGTGCAATAGGCTAGGTCATTTCGCTAGGGAATGCAGGAGTCAAACAACTGGTCCTATAATCACTCATCCTAGTTCAAACCCTAGACCTCAAAATCAAAGCACTGTGTATTATACCCAATATACCCCTGCAGCACATGTTAACACTGCTCATTATGCTGCTGCCCCTGTGCCTGTGCACTATGTCCAAACTACTGTCCCACAAATTCAGTATGTTCAAACCCCTGTCCCCCAGGCACAAGTGCAACCTGCTGCACCTCAAACAGCTGCTCCAGCAGTGGTACAACCAGATCAGCAAAGCTTTTTCACTCAAGGCTTTGTTGACTGGAGCAGCATGCCTGATGAGCTTGGTGATGAAAATTTTGCACTCTATGCTTTTAATGAACCTTCTAATGATGAATTTTGTTTGATGGCAATAGAGTCAATACCAGAGGGGGTTGAAGCTGAAGGTGAACAGCTAAGTGATGAAACAGTGGATGAGGTGACTGAAGCAGTGGTTACTGCTGTGGCTGGTGAACTATTGCTGGGAGAAAGTTCAGGAACCCTGATTGAACCACTGACAGATCCATGGTCCGAAGAGGACAAAGAAGAAAAGAAAGATGAGAAAGCAGGTGAGAAAGAAGAAAGAGCTGATGATGAAGAAAATCATCAATGTGATTGTGCAATGATGGCTGCTGCCAAGGTATCACCTCAAGTTCTTGAAAAAATGTGTTCTGACAATTGCATCATTGCTTTTGCTAACATCAAAGAGGTAAATGAAAACCTTCGGGATAAAATCTTAACTGATGAAGTTAAATTTGAAAAGTCTTTAAAAGAACTTAAAAACAAATTGACTGAAAAGGAAAATCAGCAGTCTGAAAGAAGAACAAAGCATAACCAAAACTCAACTCCAAACTATGGTAGAAAAATACCAAGTTTGCAAAAAGGAGTTGGAGTCCACCCAGATCACCTATGAAAGGTGGGTGGAATCATGCAAAGGGTATGAGGTTATGCTTGAAAAACAGATAAAAAGCAATGTGAAATTTGGTATTGGTTATAGAAAACATGATGATGAAAACACTGCTTTTGGAAAATCTGTTCAAACCACTGATGTAACCACTGAGTTCATCCCCACAAACAAGAATGGCCAAGAAGTGAAAATCACTGACTAACTTGGTAACAAAATCACACTTGACAGACCAATGGGATCCTCTACTTTTGAGGAGCTTGAAGATTATCAGTTTAAACCAAAATGGTCTGATGAGTGTGATATTCTTGAAAATTTCAAGCCAATGGACTTTACATCAACTGATGGTGTTAAAGCTCCAAAAGCTTAAGTCATTCCTCTTAAGGACATCCCAACAGAGGTTAAAACCTCTGCTGCAAAGGAGTCTGATAAGAGAAAGAAGAAAGAAAAAATTGATAACCTGTTTTGTGAATTCTGTGAGAAAAGGAATCATCTAACAAAAGACTGTTTCCACTTAAAAGCTTATGATTTGAACAGAACAAGTGTCATTGTTTCAGCTGAAAGCTGCATTGTTTGTGGAAAAACAAACCACAAAACTCAAGCATGTGTGTATCTCAAAAACTTTGATGTGAAAAAGAATGAGTACATTGCTAAAACATCCTTGAGTCCACCAACATCATCTGTCAAATTCACCAAGAAACAACCACTGTTTGTGCCAGTTCAAACAGCTGTCACAAAACAGCTGAACCAAACATCTGTCAAAAGAGATGTTCAGGTTACTGATGCACCTCCTGCCAATCAGTTCATAAAAGGCAAGGAAAAACAGTCTTACCAAAGGATTCCACACGTTTATGAGGCCTACAAAAGGCCCTCTAAACCTAAAGTGAACAGGCATCCTTTTGGGTACCAACAGGTGATTGGTCAAGACCCCCAACAGTGGTTAGCAAGAAACAGTACTAAAACTGTCCAAAACCCTGACCTAACCACTGTCCATCATTCTGCATCCATCCCAGACACTGTTGAGACCCCATCCAAAGCCCTGTTGGCTTTGGAGACCCTAATGAACTAATCCTTTTACTTCATGTGCAGGGAGCTTCTGCATGCTTTGATAGTCTTTGGTATGTAGATAGTGGAGGCTCCAGGCACATGACAGGATGTAAAGCCCTCCTCAAAGACTTTAAAATCCATGGAGGGGGTGATATATCCTTTGGGAATAATAGTAAAGGGAAAGTTCGGGTCTGGTACAGTGCAGTCTGGAAATGTAAAATTTGAAAATGTCAATCTGATAGACAATCTAAAATTCAACCTTCTGAGTGTGTCCCAAATGAGTGACAAAGGATTTGGTTCATTCTTCACAAAAGACTCTTGTAGGATTGTTGGACCAGAAATGGTCAAAAAGATTGAAGCAATAATCAAAACTGGTCAAACAAAACTTGTTGCTCAAAGAAGTGGCAATGTTTATGTTGTTGATATGTCAAAAGAGTGTCCCAGAGCTGATGCCTGTCTGTTCTCAGCTGCCTCTAACAAAGAGACAGAACTTTGGCACAGAAGGCTGGGGCACACAAATCTTAAGACAATCTCTGAAATTTCAAAAAATGGTTTGGTGAGAGGCCTACCACAAAAATTGTTTTCATGTCCTGAACATTGCATTTCCTGTTTAAAAGGAAAACAGCATAAAAATTCTTATAAGTCCATTGAAGAGTCCAAAACAACCCAGTGTTTGCAAATGCTACACATGGATTTGTTTGGCCCAGTTCAAGTCATGAGCCTCAAGAAGAAAAGATATTGTTTGGTTATTGTTGATGACTTTTCTAGGTTTACATGGACTTTCTTTTTACACTCAAAAGATGAGACTGCAGGCATTTTGCAAGACTTTGTGACACAGGTTGAAAAGCAATTTGACCTTCCAGTGAAAAGCTTCAGGAGTGACAATGGCACAGAATTTAAAAATAAGGAGTTGGATGCCTTCTGTGTGAAGAAAGGGATTGTAAGGCAGTACAGCATCCCTAGAACACCAGAGCAGAATGGGGTAGTGGAAAGGAAGAACAGAACTTTGATTGAGGCTGCCAGAACCATGCTTGCTAATTCAGGTTTGCCATTAACTTTCTGGGCAGAGGCAGTAAATACTGCTTGCTATGTTCAGAACAGAGTTTTAATAAACCCCAGGCACAAAAAGACTGCTTATGAAATTCTGTATAAAATCAAACCACTGATCTCTTACTTCAAAGTGTTTGGCTGCCCATGCTTTATTTTGAACTTAAAAGATTCCATTTCAAAATTTGCAGCCAAAATTGATTGTGGTTATCATCTGGGATACTCAACCACTGCCAAGGCCTACAAAGTGTTCAATACACGGACCAAGGCAGTGGAGGAGACTTTGAATGTAAAGTTCAATGAACTTTCATCAATGAAAATCCCAGCAAATCCTGCAGATCTGTTTGATCTTGAAAAATTTACTTTTGAAAATACTGCTGTCAAGACTAACAGTGCAGGTCCATCAGAGGATTCAACACCAGACTATGGGTATGAAATCATCATTCCTCAAAAGTCTGTCAAAATGGCAAGAGCATCAGATGTTCAAAACAACTGTCAAAGCTCAGCCACTGCTACCTCAACAGTTGTTAACCAAAGTAGCCCATCAACCACTGCTTCCACATCCTCAAACACTGCTGACAAAAATCCCCAAACAGTGGATAAAAGTCAGCATGTGTCCTCATTATTACCACCAATTCCACCACCTTTTGAAGCCACTGCTGGATCATCAAAGTCCCCAGCAGTGGTTAGCTCAGATGATACACATTTGCAACCTTCACCAACAAATGCCATCATACCATACCAAGGAGATTTAATCTTCTTGAGATCTCATCCACCTGATCAAATCATTGGCAACATAAATGAAGGGGTGCTCACAAGAAGCCAAACCCAAAACATTTGTCTTTTTGCTGGTTTTCTATCACTCCATCAGCCAGTCAAGTACCAAGAGGCACTGAAAGACAACAGCTGGGTAGAAGCCATGCAAGAGGAGCTCCAACAGTTTAAAAGACAACAAGTATGGGAACTTGTACCACTGCCAGAAGAGGTTAGTCCCATTGGCACAAAGTGGGTCTTCAAGAACAAAACTGATGAAAGGGGTATTGTTGTCAAGAACAAAGCCAGGCTTGTGGTTCAAGGTTACAGACAGGAAGAGGGGATTGATTATGATGAAACATTCGCCCCTGTTGCAAGATTGGAAGCCATTAGACTGTTCCTGGCCTTTGCTGTCAACCACAACATGAAGGTGTTTCAAATGGATATCAAAAGTGCTTTCCTCTATGGTACAATTCAAGAAGAGGTATATGTTTGTCAACCTCTAGGTTTTGAGGATCCATTTTATCCAGATCATGTCTACAGGCTAAACAAAGCCTTGTATGGCCTGAAACAAGCACCAAGGGCCTGGTATGAAACTCTTTCCAATTTCCTACTCTCCAATGGTTTCAAAAGAGGTACCATTGATAAAACACTGTTTCTAAAATGGAGAGGGAAGGATTTAATGATTGTCCAAATTTATGTGGATGACATTATTTTTGGAAGCACATGTAACAAAATGTGTGAAGAGTTTAGAGAACTCATGACAGGTGAGTTTGAAATGAGTGCAATGGGTGAGCTGCAATGCTTTCTTGGTCTCCAAGTTCAGCAAATGCAAAATGGAACTTTCATTCATCAAAGCAAATATGCTAAAGAACTTTTGAATAAATTTGATATGAATGATTGTAAACCATGCAGCACACCCATGGCAACAAATAAGCTTGTCATGTCTGAAGAAAAGGATGAGCTGATCGACCAAACACTTTATAGAAGCATGATTGGGTCTTTATTGTACCTAACTGCATCTAGACCAGACATCATGTTTGCAACATGTGTCTGTGCAAGAAGTCAATCAGCTCCCAGAAAATCAAACCTCATTGTTGTAAAAAGGATTTTCAGATACATAAAAGGTGCTCCCACACTTGGTATCTGGTATCCAGCTAATGGGAATATCAAGCTTTCAGGCTTTTCAGACACTGACTTTGCTGGATGTAACACTACAAGGAAGTCCACATCAGGAGGGTGCCAGTTTCTAGGTGATTGCTTAGTTTCATGGCAAAGCAAAAAGCAAGCAGCTGTTTCAACATCCACTGCTGAAGCTGAATACATTGCTACTGCAAGCTGTACAGCCCAACTCCCGTGGCTTCAAAATCAGTTGCTGGATTTTGGTATCACTGCCTTAAAGACACCACTCATGTTGGATAGCCAGGCAGCAGAAAATATCATCAAAAATCTAGTTTCCCATTCAACCACCAAACACATCGACATCAGACATCACTTTGTGAGGGATTGCTATGAAAAAGGTTTGATTTCTCTGCATCATGTCCCAACTAAAGACCAGTTGGCAGATGTGCTCATAAAAGCACTTGATACAGCCACCTTTGAAAGCTTGGTCTCTAGAATTGGGATGCTAAACATGGAATAACAACCAAAATCTTGTTTTTCTATGATTAAAAGCATCAAAATGTTTTCAGAAAATCAAAAATCCATCCTTAAAAATAGCCAAAAATGAAATTTTCATTAAAATCCTTAAAAGTCTGCCATAACCACAATTTGTTCAAAAGTCTGCTCTACTTCAAAGTCTGTCCACTGCTGAAAGCCATCCTCTGTTCTCTCATTTCCTTGATAAACTCTGTTGTTCAAAAGCAGTGTCTTATCCACTGATATGCTATCCACTGATAGTAAAAATCATCCACTGCTTCCATTTTACCGTTGTAACCACTGCCTTCATCAGTAACTTTCATAAAAGTACTGTCCTTCATTTCCTCAGAGTTTGGCATGTGGGCAGTACATAGTGGTCAGTACTTTTGTAACCGCTGCCACATCAGCCTTCACTTTTTCCTCTATAAAACCCCCACTTCACACCAAAAACAGGGTTTTACTGTCGAATTGAATTCTCAAAAATTCTCTTCTCAAAACAGTTTTTCTTCACATTCCTTCACAAATTTCTTCGATCATCATCATCAAAATGACAAAATCGAAGCCATCTGCAAAATCCACTTCCAAATCATCGTCGAAAGCGGCCTCTCAAAAGGTCATTCCCACTGAAATTCCATATAAACCATCTCACAATCTTCTGGGTCTTCTCACAAAACCCAGCACCACAGAAGCTTTCGACTCCATCATCGCCAAAATGGCTAAATCAAAGTACAAAACTTTGTTATTAGCCGATGCACCAATTTACTTAGCTACCCAACGAGAGTTTTGGAAAAACGCAATCCTTGACAAACAAGGTGAAAATGTGGTAGCCATTAACTCAACTTTAAAGGGAAAAGCTATTCAAATCACGCCACAATCCATATCAGAAGTCTTTAACCTCGAGGATCAGCAAGGTAAAACTTCTTTCCCTAAAAACGAGTTAAAAATTGACTTCATTGAGAGAGGGTATGCAGACACAATGATGAAGAAAGCTACCTTACAAAAATGTTTCTTTCCTTCTGCAACGAGGTTTTTATTCCATACCCTCCTCTTATGTGTTTCAAACAAAACCACTTCCTTTAATGAAATACCGTTAAAGATTCAAAATCTAGGATATGCAATTCTTCAAGAAGAAAATTTTAATTATTCTCGGGAAATCTTTAATGACTTGGTTAATAATGTTGAAACAAAATCATTCTTACTGTTTCCAAGGTTCTTAAGTTATTATTTTGAAAAGAAATTCAGTAAGGATGATATTGCTGTAATACACCAAGGTGATTATTTTGAAATGAACAGCTTAACTACTGAAACTTTTACAAGAATGTTAACACCTTGCAAAACACAAGCAGAGGTGCCTGAGCAGAATTTAGCAGTTACAACTGCTCCTCAGGTATCTGCTGCTGAGCCCACTGCTCAAGGTGATCAAAGTGGCAACACAACTGCTTTGAAACCCACACCTAAAATCACCAAAAAGCCACAGAAAAAGAAAAATTCAAAACCCCCCAAACCAATCAAAAAGGCAACTCTGGAGGATGAGACACCAGAGAAAATGCCTGTGACAACACAAAAGTCACAAGAAACCACTGCTGCTTCTTCCTCACAGCAGTTGGTACAAATATCTCAACCCATAACCAATACTCCTCCTGCTTCTTCACAAAAAGAACAGGTTGTACACATAGGGCCACCACATCATGATGCTCTGAAATCACCCAGTTTCATCATCCACAGCTCAATGCCCGGGGCAAATCCTGTTTCTACACCAAACCTCACATCCAAAATTCCATCACCAACTAAACTGCTGTTGGATGCAATTGATTTGAACCAGGCACTAAACAGTCCTTCTCAATCACCCATCAATGAGAACATACCTCAACAAATGACTGGGTCTGATGTATCAATCTTTGCTAACCCACCAACACAACCTGAGGAGGTTACACCCCTTGAGTTACACGTAACTCTTGGTGGTAGTCCAAGTGAAGCAGCCACTACAACTGTTGAACCCACTGGTTTACAGTTGGACAGTGGTTACATTAATAAGACTTCCTTGGAGGCAATTCCTTACATAGCACCTCTGCCAACCACCAGTGGATTTATTTTTCCAACTGGCAACATCAAACTGTTGTCAAGTGTTGAAGGAAGAAGACCCCAGTACCAAGAAAAAGGGGCATCAGTGGTTAGTGTTTGGAGTACACTCCCTACCTCAACCACTGATAAAACCACTGTTAGTGGGAAATCAGATGATCCCATTAAATTGGGTGATGATTTAAAATATAAGGATTTGACGGAACGTGTTGAAAAATTGGATACATCTGTTGCAGATATCAAAAACATGCTACAACAGGTGTTGAAAATACAAAAGATGCAATCCACTGCTGTTCCATCTCAAGCACCTGCTCCACAACAAGCATCTGCTACAAATGAGCTCTGGAACCTTTTCCAACCTTTTCTCCAACAACAAAAAGAAATGGCTGATCAGCAACATGAACTTCATGTCCAAAAGCTGAGAAACATTATGGAGTCTAGGTACAAGAACACTCAAGCAGATATTAAGGCAATCAAGGCCCATTTATTGGAAACCACTGGCACAGCTCCTCCAATAGTACTTTTCATTGATCAACTCCCAGAAGATAATGCCAAAAAGGGGGAGAAAATTCAGGAGTGGAAGAAGAAAGGAATAGATGATGGTCTCTACATTGAACCTGAAAGGGATGCTATGACCAGAAAAATTCCTGTGCCAGATGGTAGTAAAAAGGTTGATGCAACTCAAGAAGCACTTGATGAAGGAGTAGCAAGTGTAAAGAGGGATAGATTGGCAAAGGATATTTCAAGGTGGAATGAGGAGAAAAGAGCTTTCATGGAGCTGTATGCGCTGGGTTGCTCTGGGTCAAAGGATACTAAAAATCCTAAGACAAAAAGGAAACCCAAGTCCATCCCATCCAGAATTCCAAAGCATATTCCAAAACCACCATCCAAAAGCCATCAGCATCAAACCTCCACCCAAACAGCTGTTGTAACTCCTGTTGTATCAACTACTGCTGGTACTTCAGTGGTTTCAACATCTGCTCTCACCTCAACACACACCACAACCACTATATTACCACCATCACTGTCACCACCAAAAACAATCTCACCACCTCTTTCACATGCTGACAAAAAGCAGAAGACAACAGATGTTATAACATCTTTTGTAATGACAATAGTGGTTGAAACACCAGTTGTTTCAACAGCTGTTAGTCAATCACAAACCACTGCCACTCAATCTACTACCACTGTTCCATCTAAAACATCATCAGTCCCTCCTAAACCAAAAAGGAGAAGGCTAATTTTAAAAGATGATGACACATCTCCACCACCAACATCTTCAAAATCTCTGTCACTTGTCACAATTCCAAAACCCATACCTCTCTCTTCAGCTCAAATTCTAAAGCCATTACCTCCTGCTGGTGTCTCATTTCCTCTGGAACTTATTGCAGTCAGGGAAGAAATCAAATCTTTTTATTATGAGGATGACCCAGCCAAAAGGAGTTTGCCATCAGTTGCAGGATATCCCAGGCTTAACAATATTGAAGAATATTTGAAACTCAAGGCCAAGCAAGCAGAGGATATTGCAATAAAAAATAGAAAAGGGAAATCTGATAGAGAATTTCAGCAAAGCTATCAGTTTCTACTTACACAGGTCAGTGCAATGGAGCAAATTGCCAAAAATGTATGTCAACAACTCTCAGAAAGGGCAGATGAGTCCTTGAGAAATGACTACATTGAGAACATCATGACCTACAAGAAATACAAGGGGGAGAAACACATGTACAAAAACTGGACCATTCCTGAGCTTGAAAAAGAGGCAGCCAGTATTCAAGACATGATAAAAAATAAGGTCAAGCAGACTCCTCCTGAAAAATTCAAACAATTTGAAGCTGATAAGATGTTAGAGTTGAGGAGAAAGAAAGAGGAGCTGATTGTAGCTGATTATGGGTCAAAGAAGTCTGTGACAAAGTGGGGAGAAGATAGGGTCAGGGCTACCTACAAAAGCTTAGAGGAACTTAGAAAGAAAGATCCAAAAGTTCCACAAAAGCCTGACTACTCCAAAGCAGAGGTCTCAAAAAGACCACCAAAGCTGCAAGTCAAAAGAACCACTACTCCAGCTGGTGCTGCCATCTACAAAAGAAGGAGTAAAAACTAGTCAGGTGCTGAATCAATTCAAGATCTAAAAGCTGGGAGTGCTATAGTAAAAGCAGGCATTAAATTAATGATAAAAGAAGATCTTGAATTAGAACAACCTACAAGTACTGCTCAGCCAGTCATGAATAGGCCAGCTTCACCAAATACCTCTGCAAATAAACATCTCCCAAGAAACCCACCAGGCTCAAAAATACAAAAGTGGGAAACTGACAAACAGACCTGCGTATTGACTTTGCTCAGGTCTGGTGGAGAAGTGAAGAAAATATCAAGGGAACAAGCTCTTGGCCTGAGTCTTGAAGATTTGCAGGATCTCCTTGATCTTCCACTTAGCAGGGATGATGAAGACACAGATGCCCTAGACTTTGAACTACAATTTAAAGGTCAAATAAGGGAACTGCTGATGAGGCAATAAACACTCCACAATAATGAAGAGTTTTGGCATTATCTGTTCCAGGGGGAGATTGTTGGGATTGAACCCTACCAAGAGGAACAGATAATTAAAGCCAAAACTGGATCAGAGCAGTGGATCCAGAATAAGCAGATGTTTACAGATGTTTACATACAAGCCTCTCCCCTTGAAAGTGATTTCAACATCTGCTGACCTCCTATCTACTGATCGTGCAAGCTACTGACCGTCAAACTGCTGCTCAAGTAAAGACCTGATGAAAGACTAAAGCTCTGCTGATTCAATCTACTGCCTTGAGTTAAGCACTGCTGATCCGGAAAAGTACTGCTGGGTTCACAGCAGTGGAAGGTTGCAGCAGCTGATCTATAGTCTGTTTGTAATGTAATGTAATAGCAGTAGTTAGCATAGCAGTGTTTGTATTGATCAGAGGTTAGAGTTTGTTAGGAGGTTAGATGTCACTTTCATGGTGACGTCAGCATTAGATGCTCAGTGGTTTGCTAGTGCCTATAAATAGAACAGTGCTCTGTACTGTTCTATTAGCTCTTTGCAATACCGTCTTCTTTGCACGAACAAACACTGAGCTCTGGCTGAGGGGGAGTTTGTATTCAAGCATTACTTTGTAATCGTTGTTGAAATTAAATTCAATCATTCGGTTCTTTGTTGAAAATGTCTTGATCAAAGCAATACTCTCGTTTGATTGTATGCAAAGTTTGTTACCATATTAATTCCGCTGCACAACTCATCCATTTCCATTTTAATTCGAACAAAATACAATCAAAACCAAACTCAGATCCAACATCTCCATTTCCCATTTTTCTTCTGGACCACAACTACATTAGCTAGCCATTTGGGAAATTTAACTTCCCTAATCATCTTGCTTTTTAACAATCTTTCAACTTCTTCCTGAATTATCACGTTCCATTCAGGAGCGAACTTCCTTTGTTTCTGTTGAACAGGCTTGAAGGACCTGTCGATTTCGAGCTTGTGAGTTATAATATCCTTGGAAATACCTGTCATATCCTCATGTTTCCATATGAATGTTGACATCCTGCATTTTAAAAAGTTAGTCAATTAGTTTTCAATATCCTGAGGGATATTGGTTCCTACAAGCACCGAGGTATTTGGATTATCCAGATCAAGGATAATTTTCTTAACATCCTGCTCTGAAGCCTCCAAGATATCCTAGGCTTGCATCTTTAATTGCTATCCTGCTTTGGGCTTTGTTGAGGATTTCATCAAAGAAGAATAACACTCCTTTGCTTCTTGTTCATCACTTTCCACCTTGACAACCCCCCAAGGGGTAGGGATCTTGATACACTGATGATAGGTCGATGGCACAGCTTTCATATCATGGATCCATGGCCTACCCAATATAATATTGTAGCAGGATAAGGAGTCCATGACACAGAAGCACTGTATTGAGTTGACTCCCTCAACATAAACCGATAACTTTATCTCTCCCACAGTATTCCTGGCCTCTCCACTGAACCCGAAAAGTACAGTAGATTTTGAAGTGATATCCATTGGGTAAATATTCATCCTTTTTAGCGTTTCCAGCTGAATAATGTTGACAGAGCTGCCATTATCCACCAGTATCCTGCGCACAAAGTGATTAGCAATATATAAAGTTATTACCAAGCCGTCATGATGGGGATCCTGGACAGTATCCCTGTCATCACTGTCAAACGTTATCACTTTATCGGTTGTGAGGGTTGTCGTTTTGGTCGGCTTGTCTCCCCTTTCTGCATTGGCTTCCTTTGCATGTCTTTTTTATGCAGAATAAGAGGTTCCGCAGATATCGGATCCTCCTGAAATAAAGTTAATTATCTTGGCATCCGCAGGAGGCGATGCCGCTCGTTCAGGATCCTTCTCAGTATCCTGACCCTTATTATTCTTTTTTCCCAGGAGATCCTTCAGATATCCCTTGCTTAGGATATAGCTTATTTCCTTCCTTAGGGCAATGCAATCCTCCGTAACATGTCCAAAATCCTCATGGATGGCACACCACTTGGATTTATCCTTCCAATCAGCTTTTTATTTGGTTCTTCCTAGGCCACGCCGCTTTGTCTCCCAAACCCTGCATAGCATACATCAGTTCAGGTATATTAACAGAAAAACAATATTATGACAACTCAGGATACTCCTCAGGATCCTCGTCTTCAACAACATTCACTTTCTTGCTGTCATTCATGCCATAAGGATTAGAGCGATATGGCTTGTATGAGGATTCCGACTTCCTGTTAGTTGATTCATAGGTTGAGGATGAATTCATCCTCTCTTGCATCTTTTTATCATCTTCCAGCCGAATGTATCTTAAAGCCATGTTTCGAGCCTCATCCAGGTTCCTGCAAGGATTCATTACGAGATCCTGATAAAATTGGGAATCCTTTTGCAATCCCATTTTGATGGTCTGCACAGCTGTTGCAACATCAAGGTGTGGGATATCGAGAGATTCCCTGCTAAACTTGTTCACATAATCCCTCAAGGATTCCTGAGGTCCTTGAGTTATCCTGTAGAGATCACTGGTTAGTTTTTCAAAACTTCGACTGCAAGAAAATTGACTATTAAACAAATTGACTAAATGAGCAAACGATGTAATTGAATGAGGTGGAACATTTAAGAGCCACTTTAAGGCTGATCCTGTCAAAGTAGAACCAAAACCCTTGCAGAGGCATGCTTCCTTGAGATCTGGGGGGATAGGATTAATTTCCATCCTTTCCGTATACTGAGCAATATGCTCTTCAGGATCCGTAGTTCTGTCATAGAGCTTCATGTTGGGGGTTTGAAATCTTTTTGGGATTTCAGCATCACAGATAGGATGTGCAAACCGGGATATCTTGTGGCTGTCCTGGGACACTTCTGGAATTGGTTGGACCACCCCAGGTACACTGGATATCATGTCCTTCAATTTCTGAAGCTCCCTAGAAAATGCTGATGTCATACCTGCATCCTGCAAAGATCCAAGACCATTAGCAACAAGAGTATTAGTATTAGTATTATTAGACACGTTACCAGTCTAAGGATTCTTGCCATATCCTGAAGCATATCCTGAGCTTCTCACAGTTGACACCCTAACTGAAGAGGGTATCTCAGGAGTATGATTCTGAGTATGACTAGGCACAATATTGCCCCTGTTATCCTCGGTATACACTACCGAACTGAAGTTCAAAGCCCTGGGCTGCAAGGGAGTGACGGTATCCTCAGCAGGCCTGCTTGAGCTGAATTTCAAGAGTCGTATTTCTCATCAGCATCTGATTGGTCTCCTGTTGTTGCTTCATCTGATCCTGTATACTGCCAAACAAAGTCAGAATTTCATCATTAGAAGCCAAAATAGGGGTACCCCCTGAGACAGCAGATCCTTGAACATTCCGAGTGGGGATAACATCCCGAGACACATGAGTTTCTGTTCCTCTTGAAAGATCCTGAGGCTGTGAAGAGGCTTGCATCCTCGGAGGTGGTGGAAGCACCGAACCAATTGTTGCAGAGGTTGTGGCGGACACGGTAGAATAGCTCATGTTTGATCTTGAGGCCATTGAAAATAGTGTAGCAAAAACTTTCGAAAATAAAAAACCAAGTAATGATTTTGCAAAAGCTTTTAGTAGAAATAGCACCACTTGCCCCACAGTGGGCGCCAAATTGTTTTGGTCAAAAATTACCTAAGTAATTAAGTGATCAAATTAGTTAAGTGAGGTAGTGTGCTAGATGGATTTGTGAAAAATATGCTGATTAAGTAATTAGTAAAAACAGCTTTCAGGATACGGCTCAGGATATCGAGCTGTATCAACAATCAAACAATGAGCAAAAAGGGTAAAGGGTGACACGGGATGTACGAGGAAAGCCCTTGATCAATCTAGATCGCTGGCACAAAACCTCGGGAGCTGACAATCGCAGCTGCCTTGTTCTTCTTATTACTTCAAATATCAGGATACAGTGCAGGATATAATACGGATCAACTATGTGTTACAAGAGTGTTCGAAGAATTGTGTGTGTTCTTATCTGATCCGATCAATCCTATTTATAGTAAAACGAAGCTAACTAACTAGCCTACAAATCCGGAATATAGCAAATATTCCCTTTGTGAACGTTGTAGTCCACGTCTTCCGGCTTCAACGTTCCTATTCCAACAGATTAGCCCGAGTCTTTGGGAGAAGAGGTCCACTTGAACGTTATAGACTTGCTTCATTAATCTGCACGTGAATTAATTAGTCACTACTAAGATACCGTGTCAGGATGTTACCAATATCCTGACCCGGTATCCTGATCTCGACAAAAGAAACATAGTCAGAATATTATTCAGGATATCTAAGCAGAAAACCACCCATAACACTAACCATGGCTTTGTGCAAGATACAGGAATAAACCAAGCTATGGCTAGGGAATTGCAAAAACTCAAGGATATGATATCCAGCATTCCAGGAGTGGTTAAGCCCATTCCTGAAATTCCAGATGGGAGTCACAGGATATCTCGTTTTGCACCACCTATTTGTGATGCAGAGATACCAAAGAGGTTTCAAACACCAAACATGAAGCTGTATGATGGCTCAACCGATCCAGAAGATCATGTAGCTCAATACAGAGAAAGAATGGAGATCAATCCCATTCCTGAAAGGTTGAAAGAAGCATGTCTATGCAAGGGTTTTGGATCCACACTGACAGGATCAGCTCTTAAATGGCTGCTAAGTATTCCCCCTTACTTTATTACTTCATTTGCTAATCTAGTTAATTTGTTTAATAGCCAATTCTCATGCAGTAGGAGATTTGAACGTTTAACTAGTGATCTATATAGGGTAACACAAGGCCAAAATGAATCACTTAAAGATTATATCACCAAATTTAGTAGAGAATCCTTAGAGATTCCTAATTTGGATATTGCTACAGCTGTAGAAGCTTTCAAAATGGGTTTACTTAAGGATTCACAATTCTATGATGATCTTGTCATGACCCCTTGCCGGAATCTTGATGAAGTAAGAACCAGGGCCCTTAGATTCATCCGTTTAGAGGATAATAAAAGGATCCAGGAAAGACTGTCAGGATCCTCAAAGCAAGAAAAGCAAGAATCCTACTTCAGGAACAACAAATCCAAATCATATAACAAGTCTGATAATCAAAATGTGCATGAAGTGGAGCAAGAAGAGGATGATGAAGATTATCCACCCATTTCAGAATATTGCTTTGCTGTTGATAATAATGAACTAATCCTTGGAATGCAAAACTTAGGTGAAAAAGCAAGATGGCCCAAAAAGAGTGATAATCCAGCTGTTACAAAAGATAAATCCAAATGGTGTGCCTATCATGAAAATTTCGGTCATCTCACTGATGAATGCATAGCACCCAGGAAAGAGATTGGTTACTTATTAAGAAAAGGACATTTGAAGGAGCTATTTGGAAGAAAAAAGTCAAGGATCCAGGATCCTGAAAAAAATCCAGAAAGAGCTCCTGCTCCTCCAGCTGATGCATAAATTATCAACTCCATATCTGGTGGATCAGACATATGTGGCACTTCCTTTTCAGCAGCCAAGAGACATGCTAAAGAGACAAAGATGGAAAATGGGGATAGACCCATTCGAACCTCAATCCTTACACAGGAGAAAGTTATATCCTTTGATGAGGATGATCGTGTAGATATTCAGGATCCTCATCATGATGGTCTAGTGATGCGTGTGTAGCGTTATATATATTTATGTATATTTTTTAGCCCTTTTTACACTTTAGTCAAGTTTTAAATTTATAAAACACGATATTTTACTAACACTAAACACAAATATGAGCAAGTGCACCCATCGTAAGCGTAGTATAGCGTTGGTAAGATATCGAGGTCGTCCAAGGACACAAGAGCTTTTATTACCGGTTTATCTTCAACGTCTAATCAAATCAAAATTTTAGAAAAAGGTTTAAACATGAAACTAAAAATGCTGAAAATAAAATTAAAAATAAAAACAGATAGACAAGATGAATCATTTGCATCCGACTCGCCTTTAGCGTAACCTTTGATTTTTTCCACACTTTTGCACTTTTTAAGAGATTATCTTAGTTATAGTAGTAGGCCCCTCTTTTGAAGGTGACGTTACCCTCAACCCAGTAGTTTGATTCAGCAAGGATACAATCCTAAAGGGTTGGATTATTGAAAGATAATTAATTAAGTTATTAATGCGTAATGTGGAAGGCCCCTCTTTTAAAGGTGACGTTACCCTCGGCTAAGTAGTTTGAGTTAGCAGGGATACAATCCTAAGTAGCCGGGTTAAAGTTTTAATAGTAGTTTACATATGAGGGGATCAAGAAATTTGAACCCCCGCCATCCAATACCAGTGGGTATTGAAGGAGGTCCTACTAAGCTTGACCCAGGTCCTTGCAGGATCTATAGACTGAACAAGGCAAGACACTTACCAAACCATTCCCTTAACCCCCGACCAGGTAGCCAACATATCTCCATATAGACCGTGGATATATGAATGGTGTAAATCTTTTATTTTATATAGACAGTAAAATAACGCCAAGACACCACTGACAAATGATAAGGAAGTTTCACCTTCAACATAAAAAACTAGTTATTAAAGTCATTAATACATAACCAAATAAAAAGTGCGAAAAGATTAAAAATAAAAGGTATTACACTAAATGCTTGTCTTCACCAAGTGATGTAAGAGACTTAGGCAAACATGGCCTTTGATTGTCAAGAACTCTTATGATCAATCTTGGATCCCGAGACTACTACACACACTCTATGATGGATGATGGTGGTGGATGTGGGTTGTGATGGTGGTGGTGGGTGGGTGAAGTGTGAGAGAGGTGGTTTGCCAAGGGATGATTTGCAAGAGAGCCAAGCACCCCTATTTATAGGCTACACAGAAGCCCGGACACGGCCCCGTGTCCATTGGGCACGACCCTGTGTCCATCCATCTTCTCTTTCTTCATTAAATGCAGTTTGTCTGCATTAGTTGACCTCGCCCCCGTGTCTGCTGGGCACGGCCCCGTGTGCAGAAGCGTATCTGTACTATCTAGATTTGTCTGGATTCTGCGAATCTTAGCGTTGACCACGGCCCCGTGTCCGTTGGGCACGCCCCCATGTTAGGAAATAGAAGCTTCTACAACTTTGTCTTTTCTGCAGACACTTGGGCACGCCCCTGTGTTCAATGAGCACAGGGCGTGTTCAGCCTTCTGTTCTCTTGTTTTTAATTGGGAAGATGCTGTCGAGGGGTCGGGCATGCCACGTTTATTCCTTTTCTTAGTATTATTGTTAGGTTTAGCTGCATTTTTGCTTCTTTTGTTTATTTAAGCTCTTTTATCCCTGAAAATACAAAAGGAAGACAAAAGTGATGAGAGAGTGAAAACCGCGTGATAATGTGTGTTATATTGCATGTTTTATTGTGTTTTTAAGTAATCATATATATTGAATGTGATAACTACGAGTACTCATGGTTTTTCAGGTTAATAGCTTAAAATGGTGAAGTTAAGATGCTCGGTGACGAAGCATAACACCCAAAGATGATGCACAAATAAAACATGTTGATTGAGACGTATTTCGGACTTGCGGTTAATTTGAAAACACAAGAAACATGATAGAAGAAGGTCCAGGGGCTTGTATGTCATTAAATGAAAGTTGAAAAGCATGTGAATATGAGCAGCAAATTAGGAACGTAAGCTACGAGTTCGAGGTGTAACCTACGGTATGCGGAATCTGAGTTTTCAAAAACTATGGACCGTAACCTACGTTTCTTAAACCGTAGGCTACGGTTGAAAGAGGCAGCGCACATGTATTGGAGATGTTGGAAATAAAAAACCCAAGTGGGCCGACAATTGTTTTGGATGGCTTTAACTTTGATTAAAGAAAATAATCATCACATCATCAGATATATACACACGTGACTTGTGGTGGACTTTTGGGAAGGAACATCATCATTGATTGAGGTTTGGAGTCATCACCATTCTCAACAAGAGTTAATGGGCCACATCATCATTAAATGGGGCGGCACTTGTGGACTAGGTGACACATATACTTGGCAGCCGACTAAAAACAAACACGTGACAAAGGGCCCAAAAGAATTATTTATCAATTACGGCAGGAGGATCACGTGAACAAGATTTGATGGACTTTTGTGAAGGAGGCATCATGTGGGCTTCATATTTTGCCGGCTGACATAGAGATCCACGTGAAGAAGGGTTCTAAAAAATCAATCATCATCACGTGGACTAGAGGTAGTGGGCCGACATCTTGAACTTGGGCTGGACTTCTTTTGGGAGCCGTGACAGAAGGCAACAACAAAAGAAAATAACACATCACCATAAAAAAAAACATCTTCGAAGGCAGAAGGAGATCGGTGGAATTGGAGGTGAAGATCATTCAATTCATATGAGCGGCTAGTCTTTTATGGTTTTCTCCGGATGGAGGGTTTGTGTAATTAGGTACTTTTATGTGTTTTCAATCATTGTAACTTGGTGATCTAAGCATTCGATGCTTTTCACCATGGATTTAATTGACTGATTGTAACTGGTTGCATTTATTTAAACCTTGATTTCTAAGCATTCAGTTCCCGAGAGTTCTTTTAATTGGGATATATTTGACATGGGATTAGGGTTTGTAATTGAAATTGTAATTGATAATCATTTGATAACCTCCCGTTATGTATTGACCGGAGTACTTAGTCGTTGGTTATCACAATTGGTTAATTCGGTTAAACATTTATGTCTATGTGAATGTTTTGATTAAACACATAACTGAACTTGTTTGCAAACCTGAAATCTGGAGGAACCTTTCTTTTTCCTATTGTTTAAAACCTCAAGTTCTTAATTCATAATTTAGTTAATCCACAAATCAAACAATCATCAGTTTATTTTTTATAGTTGTTAATAAATACTTAACATTACACACTTTCCACAATCCTCCTCTGGTTCGATATCCGACTTATCCTATCTACATAGTTTAGTTGGTTTTTGCATGTCCATAACGACAGACATCAAAAAGCACACTTTTTCCAACATTAGTACTAAAAAAGGGTTAGTTTTATGCCACATTTGATGTAATTTATATGTTACACACATCAAATACCCCCACACTTGAATCTTTGCTTGTCCTCAAGCAAAACTCTTTATAATGTGGCTTACACTCCCAAATGGAATGGGTAGAAGAGAAGGTTTTGGGCTTTTCTAGAGTGTCAGGAATCCAAGATTTTTATTAGATTTTATTTTTATTTTATTTACAATCCTATTCGTTATGATTTATTTAGAACATTACATAAAGGAAATTACTTATTTGGGCATAACATGCCTCTTTAAAATTTTATTTATATACAAGTTCACATACCTCACGGGGGATCACTCAACACTCGGCCGAAGATGTATTTTTGTGAAACACTCGAGAGCGGCATGGAACTTACTTCTACCATATGCTTGCCAAGCAATCAATCCTCCTCCTTTTTAACTATAAACCTTTGTAAATATCAAGAGGACTTTGGGGAAGGGTTAGGCTTGGGTTAAAGGTGGGTGGTTTTGGGTTAGTCGGTTTTCGTAAGACTTTTTATTTTTATGCCTTTTTATTCTAATGAAGCAACTCTTCAAACAAAGTTCTTTTGATGAACTTGTTTGTTTATTTCTTGACTTCATCATTTTTTTTAATAAGGAATGTCACATGAAAAACCGAGCTTTTTACTAAAATAAAGGGTTTAAAATGAAAAAGGGTTTTGGTGGGTAAAGTGGTGTTTGTTTTGGGTTTAGAAATGAGAAAAGTTTAGGCTCAAAGGGGTTAACTAGGGGGATTTTGGGTAGGTGGTAAAAAAATGGTGTTGAAAGAAAAAAGGGTTAGTCCTAATGCCTCTATCATTTACTTACTTGGGTTTAAGTTGGTAAGGACCGGGAAAGTATCATCATGGCAAGTTCTAGAGTCGTAAGAAACCAAGCGGCTATTCACACAAGAAACGAAAAATGAGCATTTAGTTTAAAGATGTGTATTTGTATGCTCAATAAAGGCTCAAAACTCACTTTTTGTGGGAATGGGTTTTTATGTGATCAAGTATATATAATCAAATTTTAACTAAACCTGTCATGCTGTTTCATAATTTTTCTTATGTTGGTTCTTTTTATCACGACGCTATCGGTTGTAAATTTATAAAAATATAACCTTTTTAGAACTTGTAATTCCCAAATTAAACCAAGACAAGTAAAAAAAATGAAAAATTTTTGAAAAAATTTTGGGTGTTTAGCGGTTCCAATAGAGTTTTGTGTAAGGCTTGTAATTAGGACTTGCAAAATTCAAGGTTTTAGCATCCCCCCCATACTTAAATTACACATTGTCCTCAATGTATCCCAAAAATAAGTTTTTAGGTTGATTAAATGTGTAAAAGGTGTGTTAAAAACAAAATTTTATGTCACTGGGCATCTGGACACGGGCCCGTGTCAGATGAACACGACCCCGTGGTCAGATTGCCAGTTATGAGAACTTACAGAAGGTGGAGACGGGGGCGTGTTGGGTGAACACGACCCCGTGTCTGGCGAAAGTCTGCATAAATTGGACAAACAGCAGGTCTGGGCGGTGGGCACGGGGGCGTGTCGGCTGACCACGACCCAGTGTGGACAAACTGCAAATGTGTAAAACAGGTTTCTGGCTTCGGTTTTGCTGTCCCCGCTTTAGTAGCACTAATGTTTAGTGCTCTAAGCCTCGTATATACCTGTTTAACTAGTAAATACCACACCAAACAATAACAAACATCCTAAATTACCAAAGTTCATCATCCACGTCACAAGTTAAAAAGAAATGCAGAAATTAAAAAGAGTTAAGGAAAGTAAATTGTTCAAAAAGTGGCACGCAGGCCAGAAATTGTTCATGAGATAAGGGGGTTAACCTATGATGTAAGGACTCTCAAAATTGTCCTAAAAATACCCGTAAGTAAAAACCCGGACCCCTGAAACCCCAAACCATATTTAAAATCAAGAAAAACAGAATTCTGGTTCCCAGGCGGGCCGCGTAAAAGACAAGCCTTGTCTTACGCGGGCCGCGTCAAGACATGGTTTGACTGGATAAGTGTTCCGGGTCCACGTGGTGTCCAACTGTCAAACCTACTCGTGACCAATCAAGCCTACGCATAGACTAGGCGGCCTCGCAGGCCGCGTAATGTATGGCTTATGGTTTACGCGGGCCGCGTGAACCTTAAAAATCAGCTATAAATAGCTTGTTGCATGCACAATCCACTGGTGTCGAGATCTTTTCGTAAAAACAAATTCTCATTACTCTGAAGTCGAATTTTCAATTATATTAGCGAGGCGCTGCTCCGATACCCGGTATTAACTCAATCGCTGCTACGATTCAATGTCCGATCGATTAAAACTATCCAATGGATGTTTAAGTGCTGCCCACATTAGGGTTTATGCTTTGTCATTTGTCGTTAATTCGATGGATGTTTAAGTATCGCACTTTGTCATTCGATGTAAGGGTTTAATCTCGTGAGTTATTGTAATTGTTGTATTAGTTACTAACCTAGTTTGTGTGCATGTTGTTTAAATTTAGGTTAAAAAGGCTAATAAGTAGGCTAAAGATCTGCTTATATAAATCTGCAATGTGAGTCATTCTCTTTTTATCAAAATCATTTTTCAATACTCCATTTTCAAAGGTTATAATTACAGGGAGTAAGTCGTGGATATCTTGAATCACTGGCTAGTGGGGTATTGTGCACATTACTAATTTTTCTCTCGGTTAAGTTCATTGACTAACCGGGATAATCATCACTACTTGGGGTAGGACCCAATAGTGGTATGACCATCGTCACATGTGACAAGGCGCCAGATAAAAATAAGATAGAAGCCATTGTAATCGCTCTTATGCTGTAATTTATAGCTATGTGTCATTTTATGCAAAATGGGTGACTCGCCAGCATTTCCCCGCTGATAAAATATTTTTAAAACATGTTTCAGGCGACCTGCTGTAAATCAAGGAAAACGTGCTACGGAGCACTATCAAGCTTGAAGAGGTGGCTCAGTTAAAATTAAATAAACATGTTTTAAATAAATCAGGGAATCTCCTAGTTAAATTCCTCTATTGTAAATTACGGGGTTTATCTCCAAATTATGAAATAAAATAATTGGGCATTTGAGTTTTTAAAAGATCCTGTTAAAAATCTTCCGCTGTCATATCATTGATACCACGGGTTCCCGTCCCGCGGCTCTTGACCGGGTCAAACCGGGGCTGAGGCCGTGACAGGAAAAGGTGGTATCAGAGCCACATTAATCGAGCCACTGATTTAAGCCTATTAAGTAATTAAAATACTTAATTTTCTTGATTTTCATTTTTTGTAATTATGTGTTTGTTAATTAACTATTTGTTAGTTACAGTATGGGTAAGCAAAAGCTTTCAAACATCTATCTTAAATTAGATAGGTCATCAAAAAGAGAAGGGAAGTTCATCCCAAACAAATTCCTCAAAATACCCAACAGATATTGATGAAGGAATATTTGTTCGAAAGGCACAATATGAGGAACCACCTTCTCCTAATAAAAGAAGTTTGATTATTAGGAAAAGTCAGGAGAAAATAAAGAAATCACAACCAAAAGAAAAGAGAGTTAATCAGAAAACCCAAGAACTAGGCAATAACCCACCATTGGAAGACAAGTTAGATGAAAAATGGGCGGATCTCTATATACCAGCCACTGTAGCAGTAAATGCAAATCTTTAAATATACCTGACTCAAGTTCTAGCACCCTTATCACCTACAAGCCAGAAACTTTACCCAGTAAATAAATAAGTTACAGTAAACCCTAGTATGTTTTAATTGTCAGTTGTCCTTTGTATTAAATTAGTCACACGGTATGAAATAATATTTGAAGGTTATCTATGAAATTTTATTATAAAATTTTAACTTAGCATTTTTTGTGTGTATTTTTGCATATATGCTAAACATCATGAATGAGTTATCTGAAGCCCTTCAGAATCTAAATCTCTATCCGGTAAAAATAGAAGTTTCCAGGGATTTTACTGGTTATATACCCGATATAGAAGAACCTATGGAATTCAACGCTCCACCTCCGGAGAAACCCAAGCCTAAGAAAAGGAGAAGATTTGTAGGATGGAGGCGTGTGCGCAGGAGGAAACCCGCAACTAGGAAGATTCCCAAAATAGAAAATTCCTTAGATAAAGGAAAGGGGATTGAAGTCGGGGAAGGTTCTAGGCAGACAGAAATAGAGTTTGGGGAAGGTTCTAGGCAAACCCATATGGAAATTGGGGAAAGCTCTAGACAAATCGAGGAGTTACCATTTCAGGAGGAATTAGATTGCGCATTGGCAAGCTGCGATATCGTTAGGCCTGTCAATAACAATCTCTACCCTTATCCTGCTGAAAATCAACTTCCAATAAACTTGGAACCAGCAATTCCAGAACCTATACTTCACACCCAATCTCTAGGAATGGACGAGTGGTGGACTAATGATTGGCGTTTCAAAACCTGCTCAACAATCCATATACCTTTCTCCCTCAGTTCGACCCGGAACCGATACCAAACCCACCGATGAGCAATGAAAACTTAGCTGAACTCCGCCACTTTGGCGAGGAGTTGGTGGATGCAGGAAATAGGATTCGGGAGGTAGGAGAACAGATCTCCTGGAAGTACGACGAACGGGAACGTCGCTACTGAAGTACCAACTGACGAGGGATAGTGGGGTTGTGAAACTGTAATTGTGTAATAATAATAATAAAATATAATCTTGTAAAATAACTATAAATAAACTTTGTAAGATAATGGTGTGTATTGACGCATATTATAATATCTAAAAATAGGAATCGAGAAATCGATAATTTTGGCTATCCATGTGTTATGAAATGTGTAAGATTGTTTTGTGTATAATTGTTATTTACTTTATACTAATAAATTATATATATTAATTATCAGATGGAAAATGCTAATAATGAACCAGTTAATGAGGTTAATCAATATGAGCAACACCCGGAGGATCAATTTATGACTAGGCAAGATATAGAAAATATCGTTGCTCAAGGAATAGCCAATGCTATTCCAGCAATCCTTGCTGCTGCTCAAAAACCTGTTGAACCTCAACAAATCATCCCTAGCAAACGTACTTCTGAAGATAACTTCAGTAATAGCGTAAACGGAGGCAGAAATCATACTAATAACGATAATGATCCACGACAGGCTCCGCTCCCTAAGAAAATGAAAGTTGCAACGCCTGGTTGCACTTATAAAGAATTTCTTGCTTGTAAACCAGCTGAGTTTGCAGGTAACGAAGGGGCGACTACAGCATTGCGTTGGTTAGAGAAAACCGAGGCAGTAATTTCCATAAGTAAATGTGTTGAAAAGACCAGGTCATGTATGCGTCGAATCTTTTTAAAGAAGGGGCGCTAGAATGGTGGAACACGGTGTTACAAGCAAAAGGAAGGATGATGGCATATGCTATGAACTGGGAAGAATTTAAGAGTCTTGTAGAAAGAAAATTTTGTCCCGAGTATGAAAAGGAACAAATGACAAATAAGTTCCTGACACATCGGATGGTGGATGTAAACTGTCGAGGGTACACTTCGACATTCTTCGAATATGCGAGAGTAGTACCAACCCTGGCTTCGCCAGAACCAGTACTTATTTCCCGCTATATTTGGGGATTGATTGGTGAAATCCGTAATATCGTCAAGGCTGCGAAACCCCGCACAATTGATGATGCGGTGGATTTAGCCAATACAGTGACTGACGAACTGGTACGGATGAGAGAAGACAATAGAAAGAAGGAAGTAGCTCAAAAGATTACCCAAGGATTTCGTATGGGTAACCGTAACAATTTCAAGCGAAGGGGAACCGGACAATTTTCCACCGGTCCATTTTGCAATTCTTGCAAAAGGAAGCATTTTGGAAAATGCAAAGGATATTGCAATTTTTGAAAAATTCCAGGGCATCAAGAAGAAGACTGCAGGAGGAAGAAATTCACAGTCTGCTACAACTGTGGAGAAGCTGGACATCTTAAGCCAGACTGCCCAAAACTAAACAAACCAGCTGACAATAAAGCTAAACCTGCAGAAGGAGCAAAAAGGAATGTAAGAGCCTTCCAGTTGACAACTCAGGAAGCCGAACTGATTCCTGATATGATAGCTGGTACGTTTCTAGTTCACAATGTATATGCAAAAGTATTATTTGAATCTGGTGCAAACCAAAGTTTTATAAATACTTCATTCTGCCAAGCACTTAATTTACCCTTAACCCAACTTAGACAAATCTTTACAGTTGAAATGGCAGACGGAAATTCTGTCAAAATAAATAATGTTGTGCGAGAAGGAAAGATAGAACTGTTAGGCTATAAATTCTCTGCAAACCTATTACCAATGAAATTAGCCGAATTCGATATTGTGTTAGGAATGGATTGGTTAGTAACCAACCATGCTCGAATCCTTTGTGATAAGAACTCTATAGAAATTCGTCCACCCACTGGAGAAGTAATAATGATTACAGGAGATAAGCCACGTAAACCTATGAAGTTCATTTCAGTAATGAAAGTTGCTAGGTATGAACGAAAGCAAGGAATAGTATATATGATTTCCGTAATCATTAGTACTAAGGATAAAGAACTTAAGGAGATTCCTGTAGTCTCAGAATACCCAGATGTATTCCCAGAAGAACTCCCGGGATTACCACCCGACAGGGAAGTAGAATTTAGAATTCATCTAATTCCTGGAACTACGCCGATAGCTAAAGCACCTTATCGGTTAGCACCCACCGAAATGCTAGAATTGAAAAAGCAATTAGATGAATTACTAAGTAAAGGTTTCATACAACCTAGTTCATGCCCTTGGGGAGCACCAGTGTTATTCGTAAAGAAGAAGGATGGTTCAATGAGAATGTGTATTGATTATAGAGAATTGAATAAGGTTACAATTAAGAATCGATACCCATTACCTAGGATTGATGATCTTTTTAATCAACTTCAAGGATCTAGATATTTTTCTAAGATCGACTTGCGCTCCGGATATCATCAGTTGAAGGTACAAGAAGAAGACATACCTAAAACTGCTTTCAGAACTAGGTATGGTCATTACGAGTTTACAGTTATGCCCTTTGGACTAACGAATGCACCTGCCGCATTCATGGACATGATGAATAGAATCTGTAAACCGTATTTGGATAAATTTGTAATTGTCTTTATCGATGATATACTTATTTATTCCAAAAGTCAGGAGGAACATTGTAAGCACTTGCATGCACTCTTAACTTTGTTAAGAAAAAGAAAAACTTTACGCCAAATTCTTGAAGTGTGAATTTTGGCTGCAAGAAGTGCAATTCCTAGGACACATGGTGAATCACGAAGGTATTCAGGTAGATCCTGCTAAGATAGAGGCAATTACCAAATGGAAGGTTCCGCAATCCGCAATGGAAATTAGAAGTTTTATAGGTTTAGCCGGATATTATAGACGGTTTATTAAGGATTTTTCCAAGATAGCAGTACCATTAACTAAGCTAACCTATAAAGCAGTCAAGTTTGAATGGGGACCTAAGCAAGAAGAAGCTTTTAGGATTCTAAAGTAAAAGTTAACAAATGCCCTAATCCTAGCTTTACCAGAAGGGATTGAAGATTTTGAAGTTTACTGTGATGCTTCAAAACTTGGATTAGGATGTGTGCTAATGCAATGCAAGAAGGTAATTACGTATGCCTCAAGGCAATTGAAAAAGCACAAAGAAAACTATACGACTCATGACTTAGAATTAGGAGCCATAATTTTTGCCCTTAAGATTTGGAGACATTATCTGTACGGAAGTAAATTTACTGTCTACACAGATCATAAGAGTTTAAGATATATATTTGGGCAAAAAGAATTAAACATGAGGCAAAGAAGATGGATGGAAATCCTAAGTGATTACGATTGTGATATTCAATATCACGAAGGAAAGGCAAATGTAGTTGCAGATGCCTTAAGTCGTAAGTACCATGAGAAACAACGACGGGTTCGTGCTCTCAGATTAAATCTACAATTAGATTTAATGGAACAACTAAAGAATGTTCAAGAAACAGCAATCAAGGATGATGCTGAAGGAATGAAAGGACGAATAAAAGAATTAGAACAAGGAGCTGATGGAATTTAGAGATTCCACAAAAGAAGGATTTGGCTACCTAAGCAGGGAGAATTAAGAAATAAGATTTTAGAAGAAGCCCATAAATCTAGGTATACCATGCACCCTGGAAACAATAAAATGTACCAAGATTTAAGAAACAATTTCTGGTGGATAGGAATGAAAAAGGACATAGCTAGATATGTTTCTAAGTGTTTTACTTGTTCTCAAGTTAAAGCAGAACACCAGAAACCTTCAGGTCTACTACAACAATTAGAAATGCCTGTATGGAAATGGGAACTCATAACAATGGATTTTGTTATTAAGTTGCCTAAAACTAGAAAAGGTAATGACGCGATTTGGGTAATTGTGGATCGATTAACCAAACCAGCTCACTTTCTACCTATGAAAGAAACCTTTAGCATGGAAAGATTGGCAAAGTTGTATGTAGATGAAGTAGTATCCTTACATGGAGTTCCACTCTCCATTGTATCAGATAGGGATAGTCATTTTACTTCCCATTTCTGGAAAAGTTTCCAAGAAGCAATGGGAACTCGACTGAATTTAAGCACGGCATATCATCCTCAAACAGACGGACAAAGTGAAAGGACGATCCAAACTCTGGAAGACATGCTTAGGGCATGTGTGATAGATTTTGGGGGAAATTGGGACAACCATTTACCCTTAATCGAATTCTCCTATAACAATAGTTATCATTCAAGCATTGGAGCTGCCCCATTTGAAGCACTGTACGAATGAAAGTGCAGAACTCCAGTTTGTTGGGCAAAAATAGGAGAGAGTCAATTATCAGGTCCTGAGATAGTGCAAGAAACTACTGATAAAATCACACAGATCAAGGAAAGATTAAAGACTGCTCGAGATCGTCAAAAGAGTTATGCAGACAATAGACGGAAGCCACTCGAGTTTCAAGTTGGAAACAAAGTACTATTGAAAGTTTCACCTTGGAAAGGAGTAGTTCGATTTGGTAAGAAAGGAAAGCTAAGTCCAAGATACGTAGGACCATTCTCAGTGATCCAACGTATAGGACCAGTTGCTTATCGCTTACAACTACCAGAGGAGTTAGCTGGAGTACATAATGTATTCCATGTATCCAACCTCAAGAAATGCCTATCAGACGAATCTTTGGTAGTACCTCTCCAAGATATAGAGATAAATGAGAAATTAAAATTTGTTGAGAAACCTCTTCAAATTGAAGATCGAAAGATCAAATTTCTCAAACATAAAAGATTGGTGCTAGTTAAAGTCAAGTGGGATTCAAAGAGAGGACCTGAATACACTTGGGAGCTGGAATCAGAGATGAAGCGAAAGTATCCGCACTTATTCCAATGAATCTCGAGGACGAGATTTTAAATAAGGTGGGGAGGATGTAAGGACTCTCAAAATTGTCCTAAAAATACCCGTAAGTAAAAACCCGGACCCCTGAAACCCTAAACCATATTTAAAATCAAGAAAAACAGAATTCTGGTTCCCAGGCGGGCCGCGTAAAAGACAAGCCTTGTCTTACGCGGGCCGCGTCAAGACATGGTTTAACCGGATAAGTGTTCCGGATCTACGTGGGTTCCAACTGTCAAACCTACTCGTGACCAATCAAGCCTACGCATAGACTAGGCGGCCTCGCGGGCCGTGTAAGGTATGGCTTATGGTTTACGCGGGCCGCGTGAATCTTAAAAATCAGCTATAAATAGCTTGTTGCATGCACAGTCCACTGGTGTCGAGATCTTTTCGTAAAAACGAATTCTCATTACTCTGAAGTCGAATTTTCAATTATATTAGCGAGGCGCTGCTCCGATACCCGGTATTAACTCAATCGCTGCTACGATTCAATGTTCGATCGATTAAAACTATCCAATGGATGTTTAAGTGCTGCCCACATTAGGGTTTATGCTTTGTCATTTGTCGTTAATTCGATGGATGTTTAAGTATCGCACTTTGTCATTCGTTGTGAGGGTTTAATCTCGTGGGTTATCGTAAATGCTGTATTAGTTACTAACCTAGTTCGTGTGCATGTTGTTTAAATTTAGGCTAAAAAGGCTAATCAGTAGGCTAAAGCTCTGCTCATATAAATCTGCAATGTGAGTCATTCTCTTTTTATCAAAATCATTTTTCAATACTCCATTTTCAAAGGTTATAATTACAGGGAGTAAGTCGTGGATATCTTGAATCACTGGCTAGTGGGGTATTGTGCACATTACTAATTTTTCTCTCGGTTAAGTTCATTGACTAACCGGGATAATCATCACTACTTGAGGTAGGACCCAATAGTGGTATGACCATCGTCACATGTGACAAGGCGCCAGATAAAAATAAGATAGAAGCCATTGTAATCGCTCTTATGCTGTAATTTATAGCTATGTGTCATTTTATGAAAAATGAGTGACTCGCCAGCATTTCCCCACTGATAAAATATTTTTAAAACATGTTTCAGGCGACCTGCTGTAAATCAAGGAAAACGTGCTACGGAGCACTATCAAGCTTGAAGAGGTGGCTTAGTTAAAATTAAATAAACATGTTTTAAATAAATCAGGGAATTTCCTAGTTAAATTCCTCTATTGTAAATTACGGGGTTTATCTCCAAATTATGAAATAAAATAATTGGGCATTTGAGTTTTTAAAAGATCCTGTTAAAAATCTTCCGATGTCATATCATTGATACCACGGGTTCCTGTCCCGCGGCTCTTGACCGGGTCAAACCGGGGCTGGGGCCGTGACATATGAGACCTCCAACCGTGTACCGCTACCTCTAACTCCTCCCGCTCAATCCATGTCCTTGTCTTCATCATCATCACCTCCTCCGTGGCCCGCCATATACTCCCGGATGTTCCCAATATCATCATGCATGTCAGAGATGTTTCTCTCTATCACTCCGACCCGGGCGTATGTGTTGCTGGCTATGTTGTAGGTGTTCCTGGTGCACATAAGGTTTTCCTGCAATAAATCATGTAACCTTTGGAAGTTAGGATAACCGCCTCCTTGTCTGGAGGATTGACCCAGATCACCCTGGGGCTGGTAGTGGTACTGAGGAGGAGGACGGATGTGTGGAGCGTGTAGGACTAGAGCTTCTTGAGGGTTCCATGCATGCCCTTGAACCGTTTGAAATCTGATTGACCCGTCATCTGCTTCATAAATCAAGTTCATGGAGCGGCAAATGACCATGTCCACTCTTCCCGACCATGGGCTCTTTTGAAAAGACCTCGGCATCCTAGCAACAAAGTGTTTGAAAAGGTGGTAAATCCACCCTCCAAAGAAGATAGGAGTCGGGGAAGTAGCAAGTTGGTTCCAGTGCATGTTGTGGAGTAGCAGGTATGGAACATCAAGGTTGACATGGTTGTGGATGCAATGGAGGACAAGCATATCCCGTAACCCTACAACACCGCTGCTGTCGTGTCTCTGGCTAAGAGAGTAGGTGAGGACTCTGTGGATGTAGCGGTAAAGAGGGTCTCTCAGCTGTGTGCTCTTAGTTCGGCTCGGGTTATAGTTTCCTTCCCCTATTTGAGGTTTTCCGGAATCTCGCGTAGACCGTCGGTATTCTCTTCATCTCCAGCATCCTCTTCTGCGTACAACCCAACTATTGCCCCAAACTGTGCGATCGAGATCGAGTACACAATTCCCCCACAACGGAATTCTACCCCATCATTGTCAAACGGATCAGCTCTTGTCTGAAAGGCGAACGTGCTGTAGAATTCCATGTTGTATTCATGCACGGAGTGAAGCCGAGTGCAAAGGGCAGCTCGTAGTGGGCCGGTGACAATGTTATTGAAGCGGTCTATCTGGTTTACTGCTCCTAGAAGATCCATGCATACTTGTCTTGGGTACTCCTCGGGCCTAGTTCTTAGCACATCATATCTTGCTTGAGCATCCAACTCATTTGCATTGAATCGAGTGAATTTCTTGTCCATCTGAAAGAAAATACCAAACAATTAGCAAGAAACAATGAAATTTTTGAAGAAAACGAAAAACAGTCGGCTGAACTCGGCCCCGTGTTCGGTGGACACGCCCCATGTTGGACTAAATTTGGCTGGACACGCCCCATGCTCACTGAGCACGACCCCGTGTCCAGGTGTCTGTTTACCAAAATTCTCATTTTTCGACCCGGACCCCAAAAACTTGAAAAGTTTTGGTCCAGTAGGGGTGGTTTTCCCCGAAAATGAAACCCCAAATGCCGTTTTTCCCAAAACAAACCGTTTACCCCTTCAATTTTATCTTTTTCGGTTCAAAAACAAGGGTTTGGGGTTTTTGTGAGAAATCGGGCAAATCTACAAACAATACAAGTTGATTTACTTCCTATAACATGTATCTATACTAATGCTAACAGATTTATGCAAAAATTTGAGGTTCGATCCGGTTCAAGTTAAAGAACCCTAGATTTTTCCCCAAATCTTAATGTTAAACTACATGCATGAACTTAATCTAACTAGTTATAAGGGTAGAATCATACCTTGATATTGTTAGAAGGAGGGGAAACGTCGAAATCTTGCAGAAAAATCATCGGAACCAGAGAGTTTTTGGGGAAACGGGGTGTGTGGAATGAGGAAACTGTTTAGAAAAAGGGGTTTTATCCCGACAGTTGCGCGGACACGGCCCCGTGCTCACTGAGCACGGCCCCGTGGGCAGGCAACTTTGAATTTTTTTAAGTGCTCGTGTGAGTGCGCTGTTTCCCAAAACTTGGTTTTAGAGATCTTATCGATTTAGATGTTTTCCCGATTGTTCGTAACTTACCAGGTATGATGTTGATGCTTTCATTCTTCGAACGTTTGAAGCGAGATTTCTTCCTCTTCATCCTCAATAAATCTTTGATAAAGTTTTAGCCGTTGGCCATTGACTTTGAATGGAATTTCATTCCGAGATTTAACTTCGACTGCACCGTGTGGGAAAATATGGGTGATGGAAAAAGGTCCTGACCACCTAGACTTTAATTTACCAGGAAATAATCGAAGTCGTGAATTAAACAATGGAACCTGATCTCCTACTCGAAATTCATTAGGCTTAATGTGTTTATCACGCAAATTTTTCATTCTTTCCATATAAATTTCGGAGTTAGAGTATGCATAATTCCTTAATTCGTCTAATTCATTTAATTGGCAAAATCGATTTTTACCGGCAACCTCTAAGTCTAAGTTTACATTTTTAATTGCCCAGTAGGCCTTGTGAGCTATTTCTACTGGCAAATGACAACTTTTTCCATAGACGAGCATATATGGGGTTGTACCTATTGTTGTTTTATAAGCAGTTCGAAAAGCCCATAAAGCATCGTCTAATTTATCGGCCCATTCTTTTTTATTTAACCCTATGGTTTTTTCAAGTATTCTTTTTAAACCTCTATTAGCCACTTCGGCTTGTCCGTTTGTTTGAGGGTGATATGCTGTTGAGACCCGGTGATAGACCCCATACCTTGTTAAGATTTTTTCAAGTTGATGGTTACAAAAATGGGTACCTCTATCACTTATTAAAGCCTTTGGTGTTCCGAAACGAGAGAATAATCTTTTCAGAAATCTTACCACGACTCTTCCATCATTTGTTGGAAGTGCCTTGGCCTCGGCCCATTTAGACAAGTAATCTACCGCCACAAGTATATATTTGTTTCCTTTTGACGGTGGGAAAGGTCCCATAAAGTTGAGTCCCCACACATAAAAAAATTCACAAACAAGAATGCCATTTTGTGGCATTTCATTTTTGGAAGAAATATTTCCTGATCTTTGGCAAGCGTCACATGTCTTGACAAGACTTTGGGCGTCTTTGTAAATGGTTGGCCAATAAAATTCTGAATCAAATACCTTTTGTGCGGTACTAGCGGCACCATGATGTCCTCCGTATGGACCTCCATGACAATGGCGGAGAATTCTTCGTGCTTCACTACCATGTATGCATCGTCGGATGAGTTGGTCGGCACACATTTTGAAAAGATAAGGATCTTCCCAAAAATAATGCTTTACATCGGCAAAGAATTTCTTTCTTTGATGATGTGGCCATCCTTTCGTGACTCCGTTGGGAACTTTTCATTGATTTGCTCGTCCCTGGTTGCCTCCAAAGCTGGGTCTTCCAAGCGCAAAAGATGATCTGCTACGGTGTTTTCTGCTCCTCTTTTGTCTTTTATTTAAATGTCAAATTTTTGAAGGAGTAGAATCCACCGAATCAAACGTGGTTTAGCATCTTGTTTCTTGAAGAGAAATCGAATGGCTGCATGATCTGTATAGACTATTGTTTTAGAAAGAACAAGATAAGAACGAAATTTATCAAAAGCAAATACCACGGCTAGTAACTCTTTTTCTGTTGTTGTGTAATTTTCTTGTGCATCGTTAAGTGTTTTACTAGCATAATAAATTGGGTGAAAATGCTTATCTTTTCTTTGTCCCAAGACGGCTCCAACTGCAAAGTCACTTGCATCACACATGATTTTGAAAGGTAATTTCCAATCAGGCGCTATCATGATAGGTGCATTGACTAGCATTTTTTTTAGGGCTAGAAATGCTTGATTGCAATCCTTGTCAAAGATGAAAGGGGCATCTTTTTCAAGTAATTTTGTTAGAGGCCTTGAGATTTTAGAAAAGTCCTTGATAAATCGTCTATAAAATCCAGCATGGCCTAGGAAACTTCTGATAGCTCTAACGGAGGATGGGGGAGGTAACCGAGAAATAGTGTCTATTTTTGCTCGATCAACCTCCATTCCTTCGCTTGAGATTTTGTGACCGAGTACTGTTCCCTCCGTTACCATGAAATGGCATTTTTCCCAGTTAAGGGTGAGGTTAGTTTCCTCACATCGGGATAGCATTCGTTCAAGGTTATCGAGGCATTGGTCGTATGAATCTCCAAAGATAGAAAAGTCGTCCATGAAGACTTCCATTGTCTTTTCTATCATATCATGGAAGACGGCCACCATGCAACGTTGAAAGGTTGCGGGGGCATTACATAGACCAAAAGGCATGCGTCGATAAGCAAAAGTTCCATAGGGACATGTAAATGTTGTCTTTTCTTGGTCTTCGGGTGCTATCGGGATTTGAAAGTAACCTGAAAAACTATCTAAGAAACAATAAAATTTGTGACCGGATAATCTTTCTAACATTTGATCAATAAAAGGTAAAGGAAAGTGATCTTTCCTTGTTGCTTCATTTAATCGACGATAATCTATACATACCCTCCATCCTGTGACGGTTCTCGTTGGTATTAATTCATTTTTTTCATTAGTTATTACCGTCATACCTCCTTTCTTTGGAACTACTTGGACGGGACTTACCCAAGGACTATCGGAGATTGTGTAAATAAGTCTGGCGTCAAGTAATTTGGTGACTTCATTTTTAACCACTTCTTGGACATTTGGATTTACTCTACGTTGTGGTTGTATTACCGATTTATAGTCATCATTCATTAAAATTTTGTGCGTGCACATGGAAGGACTTATTCCTTTGATATCTACAAGCTTCCAAGCGATCGCATTTTTGTGTTTTTTCAAAAGCGTAATTAATTTTTCTTTTTCTAAACTACTCAATTTTGACGAAATAATTACAGGTGATTTACCATCTTTGTCTAGAAAAGCATATTCCAAACCTTTTGGGAGTTCTTTGAGATCAAGAGGTGGGTCTTTAGGAGACTCCTTATTTGGTTGCTCATTTCGATCAAGAACCACAAAAGTTTGTTCTATGGCGACCTCTTCTTCAACAAAGTAGTCAATTTCTTTTCTTGTATCGGGTGGTTCATCTTCATCTTCAATTAGGGGGTCATTATTGCTGAATGGATATTCCATTGAATGCTCAAGATCGACACTCTTTTTAAATGCCCCTAATTGAATAGATGATTGTTATACTTCCGGTTTTTCAAAGCTTCGTGGGTTTTTACAAAAGGTCGTCCCAACACTAGAGGAGCGTCATCAAGGATGACAAATTCGGTTGGGATTACCATTTGATTTGTTTGGACCAAGTCATCCTCAACTACCCCTATTGACTTTATTACCTTCTGATTAGATAGAAAAATGGGTATTTGAAGTGAAGAAAAATCACTAATACTTAATTTCTCGAAAATGTAGTTTGGCATTATATTAACACAAAGATTTTTATCAATTGTGATATTACTAATAAAGGAGTTTTGAAAAAAACATGGAACCAGTGTAATGTTAATTTCAAATGGGTCTTCTTTTATTAGCGAAGTTTGATCATTTGTTAACTTAATGCTTACCGTTTCGTCAATTTTAGTGTTAGTGTTTAACTCTTTTAAAAACTTAGCATGAGTGGGTACTAAACAATGATTTTCGAAAGATGGTGACAAGAGATTATTTTTTTCAAAATTAGACTCTTCTTGAATTTTAACGTTATCGGACTCACCTTTTTCGTTGTTTAACTCATGTGTCGGTTTTTCACTTGTTCTTCCATTTTTACATTTTCAACTATCTCTTCTTTATTACAAGTTAATTTCTCTCTTGCGCGGGACTCCTCTTCCTTTGCGCGAGATTCTTTTATGCAACGTTCGATAGTTTTAATGTGTTATATTATCCTATCCTATCGGCTATGTGGGTGATAGAGTAAGGATCAGGATCCTCAAAGTTTGAATCCGGATGTTCGATCCTTTGTTCCTCATAATACTCATAGGAAGTAGATGGTTCACCACCATTGTTCTTCATTGTAAGTATATGATGGATAAGGGTAGTAGTTTTGTTCTTCATAATCCTCATATGAGGTGGGTTGTTCACGCCATGGTTCCTCATAATAAGCATATGAAGGTGGAGGCTCATATCTTGGTTCCTCAAAGTATGAGTATGAAGGCTCATACTTTGGTTCATCAAAATATGAGTATGAGGGAGAAGGTTCATACCTTGGGTCTTCATAGGATGTGTATTGTAGGATCGTGAAACGACCTAACGAGTCGATCAGAAGAGTGCTCAGACAGAATCAGAGGCGAAATTCATTGATTCGGTCTTCGTTTAGCTTGGATTCACTATTAATTGTCTCGTATATTGATCTCTGAACAATTTACAAGCTGGAGACACTTCGACAGCACCTCGGCGTCGGAATCAAGAACGTTACAAATGAAATCGTTTGAAGGATATTTATAGGCTAACCCCTTCCGTTTGAAGGTGACATGCCACCCTTCAAACGGACACGTTTCAAACGGACATGCATGCTTCAAGCGGACATGCGTGATTCAAATGGACATGCATGATTCAAACGGTCAGACAAATTCAAACGATTACATCTAGAATCTTGTTTTGTCTTCATGTGTAAATGATGCAATGATGATGTCATTAGATGATGTCATCATCAAGTATGATGACATCAAGCTTGATCAGATCCGCAACGCAACCCAGACTCGATATAAGACGAAGACGACAGATGTATGCACCAACAGACTCCCCCTCAGATGTTGACGAGTCTTAAGTGTCGAGTCTTCGCATCTTCAGTCTTTATCAGTCTCTTTTCTTTCTTAGCATATACCAGAATCTTCTCTTTGGCTCTTGCCTCGTCAGACTCCCCCTCTCATCATGATGGGATCGCCATCTGGAATTAGCTATCATCTTGAGATCAATCCCTGGCTTTATCTCTGATCAGATCATTTCCTGCACACATTTTCTCATCACAACATAAGTTTTTACTTAAATCAATAAGAAAAACTTACTAGTAATAGTTACATCAAGTTCAAATTAATGACCTTGATTAACTAATCCAACTTTCTTTCTCAAAATCAAAATTTCTTCTTTTAAACACACACTCCCAAACCAGTTCATCATGTTCAGCACTTGAAATTTTGAATATTAGCTTTCCAACATCAGTTGTCGAAAATCTTTTTTTATTTTTCAAAAATTTATCCTAAAACACACTAAAATCTTTTTGGATATATGAATGTAATGAAATGTAATAAAGAAATATTTACAGACAATATTTTTGTGAATTTGTGTAAGAGGATCATATCAGTTTATGTGACCAATCACTAGCACCGTTAAGCTTTAAACATTTTCAGTTCTAAACGATTCACGTAGATTGACGATATTGTTGTCCAATTAAACTCAATCTAAAAACTTTCGAAATGCTTACCGATACGTTAAGGTATATTAATTTTGCACTAAGCTCTTATGGACCCCACGATCTCAGCATATCCCCTCATCATGCAATACACTATCTCGAGTAATGCCTTTAAACTTTTATCGACTGTGAATTGTGCGAAAACAAAGCAGAATGTTTAAACATTAACAATCAGGTCAATACTTCCGTATGCGCAGAGAAAGTCCAATGTTTAAACAAAATAAGAAAATAAAAATAAATTGAAGTTGTTTAGGCTTTAACCACCAGGTCGATACTCCCATATACGCAGAGGTGATCCAAAGCTTAAACAAAACACCAAAGAAAATAAAGCAGAACGTTTAGGCAATAACATCCAGGTCGATACTCACGTATACGCAGAGGATGTCCAATGCTTAAACAAAATAAAGAAATAAAACAAGTTTAAATCTTTGCAAAATGAAATGCACAATCACAGCGACTTTTTAGTAAAGTTGTGAAAGTTCACAAACTTAACCAGTTTTATGTCTTTCGACAATCAGCGATTACTGAGTAGGCACACAATCAAGAAGGACAAAACTAAGTACTATACTTTTGACCATGTTTCCCACTAGAACTAGGCTTTTTCATTTAGGTTTGTATCGTTATCGCAAATCTACTAATCTAGCTGAGCCTACCGTCACATCTTTAGTAAGATCGTTTATCACATTTTATCATTCCATTTCCTTAGCATGCTGTGACAGTCCAACTGATCTATTATCATTTCCTCTTTTTCACAACAAAACTCATTTTTGCATTTTTCAATGTTTTTGACATTTTCAAATTTTCTATTTTTTTTTAAAATTTTTACTCCCCCTAAATTCAAAATATGTCTCAATTTTGATTTTCTGGGAAAATTTGAAAATAAACTGTACAAGAAATGTGACAACATGATGAGAATCACTTCAATTCTCCATTCTCTTGGCTTGAACAATCAGAACTCCCCCTGACAACAAAACATTTTCCATAGTGATTTCAAAACACTTAAGTTTATTTTAATCAAAATGATTTTTCCAGAAAATAAGTTTTGTGTGTCTTTTCGCAAATTCAAGGATCTTTCATCACTTTGTTTTCTTCAATCACTTGTAAAAACTAACATTTTTAGGATCAATTCGCAAACATCACTTGTAGAAAATCAAGTACAACTTAATGTCCCTGATTTACCACTTGTAAGTCGAAATAACACAAACGTGAATTTCTCAAGAAAAATGCCGATACCTGCTCCACACTTACCAACCTGGGAACTCCGGCAAGTCAGGTTTTTCATTTAAACAGATTCACCCAAGCCTGACGGTCCTTAGGTGATTTTGAATTCTTGTTCAACAATGGTGGAAAATTTGCATCTTCCATTGTTAGACCAGAATTCTCATTTTTTACCTCAACACATGGCTCTTCTGGTTTTACCATACCAGATTCATTGCCTGAATGTGGCTTGTCTGACTTTGATGAGCCAGATTCATCGCCGACATGTGGCTCCTTTGTTTCCACAGAAACAGATTCATCGCCAACAATTTTCTTCTTCTTCTTTCCCTCTTTCGTCCTCAGATTTGTATCTGATGAATCCGTTTTGCTTGATTTGTTGTTCTTTTGCGAGCAAGATGATTTATCAGAACTTTTATTTGTTTTACCAGTTGTATCCGAGGACAAAATCTTCTCCAGATACTCTCTGGCCTTCTTCCTCTTTTTCCTCAGTCTGTCTTTTTGTCCCTGAGAAAGTTTCACTTTCTTTTCTTGAACTTTAGGTTCTTGAACCTTCTGTTCTTTGGGCTTGACATTGACTGGTTTCTTCACCTGCTTCTGAGATTCAGCCCTTGATCTTCTCATTGATCTCATTGAGCAATCTCTAGCAATATGGCCAATGATGTTGCAGTTAAAGCATCTCCTCGTCTCAAAACTCCAACTCTGGCAGTTAACAGCAATGTGTCCTTGATAACCGCATCTGTAACACACTCTGTTATCGTACCAATCACCATTTTTAGTCCAAACATTTAGATCAAAGCACTGTTTGGCTTGGTGATAATCTTTCCTCCTCTTGTTTGCTTGATTTGGCTTTTGAGCACTGTGGTCAAACCTGCACCACTTACTACCAATAATTTTTGAGTTTTGATTTTCTAGTTTTTGTGATTTTTTATCACGATTGGATGATTGAACTGATAAGCTTTTATTTTCTTTTTGAACAATTTTCGGCTTTTTATCTTTTTGTTTTTGTTCCACATTCTTCTTTACAGGTTTTTGCGTTGAGCATTCACCTTTTTCAGTAAAATGTAAAACAGTTTCTTTAAACATTTCAGTTAATTTCAAAAATATTTTTCTTTTTTCAACTTCATCATCAGTTTTCTCATCACAATCTTCAACTTTGACTTTGTCAAAGTTTGTGACATTGTCACTTATTGGAACGGAATTGATCGGTTTTGGACATGGATAATCTGGTGTTGATGACGAAGTCTCAAAACCTTTCAATTTCTCTTCAAGCTCTTTGATTTTAATCCGAGCTTTTTCAGCTTCTTTTTCAAGTCTAATAATTGTCTGAAGATGGGAATTTATTACTTTTTGTTTTTCAATATTATTCTTACTAAAAACAGATCTCCCATCTTCAAGAATTTTTATTTGACTTTGAAATTCTTTTTCAATTTTTGATTTTTCATTTCCAAAACTTTTAATTTTATCTTCAAAAATTTTTCCATTTTCTTTCAACTTCTTGTTTTCTGATGTCAAACTGTTCAAGTCATTTAACAGTTTAACATTTTCAGATTTTTGCTTCTCACAAATTTCCTACAAAATAAGAATCTGTTTAACATCAGCTTGCTTCTCATCCTTTAACTTTTTGACTTCCAATGTCAAACTTTCCGCATCTTTCAAGAGTTTGCCATTGTCAGCTTCAAGTTTATCACATTTAGAGCACACTGATGTAGAACTTGAAGATTCATTCTTCACAAATTCTTCATTTTTTGGAACTTCCTTTGTTCTTGTCTTGAATGATCCTGCACAAAAAAATTTAACGAAATTAAGAGGATTCGCATTCTCATCAATATAACAACCCCTCTTGTTATCGTATTTCATAACATATTTTGCCCTAACACATTCAACAATCCTTTATTCATTTCGTCAATCACATCTAAACTCATATCCACCAAATGTGTTTCCAAGACTTTTATCAATTCTTTCCTTTTCTTTTCACTTTCATAATCATGAGTTTTAAGTTTGCTGATGAATCCTTTTAGATGTAATTTTGAAAATTTTGAATCCTTTCTTAAATTTTTCAAACATTCACTCCATTCAATAGGTAATGCATCTGCAAACTTTGCTATTTTTTCAGCATCTGTCAAGAATATCTCATGATCTTTTAGATAACCAAGTAAAACATTATATCGGTCTACTAGATCATCCAAGGTTTCATTTTTCAAACACACAAAAAAAATTAAACCTTTTGACCCAACCATCCTTTCTCACATCTTTATAACTATCATCTATAAACCCTCGATTCCAATTGTTAAATTTTTCAAAATAATAATTTTCATTCTCATCAAACATTTTTCAACTTTCAAAAACAACCTATTCAAACACTCAATTCAACACTTATAGTCACAAGTGGTCGACAAAATCTAGAACAAATCACATGCACACTCAATTCAAAAATTGCTGACAACTATCAAAAGCTCACATGCAAACTTGAATTCTATTGGGCCTCACTTAGAATCTTGGTACAATGATTTTAAAAGATCTGTTATACAATCAATGGCATCACATGGGCTTTTAATATGTATATCATGCAACCGACAATTTAAAGTGTGTATTGAATCTGATTGGGCCGAACAATCCACTAAACCGACAATTTTATGTTGTAATTTCTCATTGGGCCGCTGAATATGGACTTCTCATGTAAACTGAATTCGTTTATCATCACATGCAGCCCTTGAACCACTAAATCACATGCAAATTCTTAATTAATGTACTGACACATCATATGCAAACTGACATGTTTTTGAATGACCTGAACAACTTTCACGTGAATTGGAATTTTTTACACAAAATACATTCAAACGGAAAAACGTTTCAAACTGTCACATCCTCAAACGGTCACACCCTTTCAAACAGAAATGCCAATTTCAAACGTAATAGGGTCAACTTCAAACGGAATAGACAGTTTCAAACGGTCAGTTCAAACGGAACGGTCGATTTCAAACAGAATACCATGTATTTTCAAACGGTCAGTCCAGTTTCAAACGGAATGTTGCTGCTTGTTTCAAACGGACACCAGTTTTCAAGCCATTTTTACCAGTTTTACTTTGAGTTTAGGTCTGATATTCTCAAGGGTTTGTTAAAACATAATTACACACACATTGTGAAAGTTTTAGCCGATTTTAACCATGAAAAGTATCAATTTTATGAAAGAAGTTGATGGCTCGTACCTGGGCTCCTCATAGTAGGTGTATGAAGTGGAAGGTTGAAATAAGTCACAATATTGTACCGAGCGAGGGTTACCACAAATAGTGCAATAGTCTTCCCTATAATCATCCTCCTCATAGGTGTAGTTGTAGCCTCCTGAGTATTGATCCATAAGAATCACTCAGTAGACTACAACAGAGTCTCGAGACCAGAAAACAAAAATAAAAACGGAAACAAAGGCTGGACACGGCCCCGTGTTCAGGATCTGTATCTGGGCGTTTTAACAAAAGTAACTGGTTTTGTGTAGCACGGGGGCGTGTTCAGTGAGCATGACCCCGTGTTCAGACTCTGTATCTGGGTGTTTTATGAAAAAAAAAATGCAGCATGGCCCCGTGTTCAATGAACACGGCCCCGTGTTTAATGAACACGGCCCCGTGTTCAGACTACTGTAAATGCAAAAACTAACTAAAATGCAGAAAATGTGCGCGCATTTTAAAAAGGTTTTGAAAACTGATTAGGCCGTCGATTTTAAGCTATCTTAAAATCCTTGTGTCCCCGGCAGCGGCGCTAAAAACTTGATGCGCGTGTAGCGTTATATATATTTATGTATATTTTTTAGCACTTTTTACACTTTAGTCAAGTTTTAAATTTATAAAACACGATATTTTACTAACACTAAACAGACATATGGGCAAGTGCACCCATCGTGAGCGTAGTATAGTATTGGTAAGATACCGAGGTCGTCTAAGGACACAAGAGCTTTTAATACCGGTTTTTCTTCAACGTCTAATCAAATCAAAATTTTAGAAAAAGGTTTAAACATGAAAAGAAAAACTAAAAATGCAGAAAATAAAAATAAAAATAAAAACATATAGACAAGATGAATCACTTAGATCCGACTCGCCTTTAGTGTAACCTTTGATTATTTCCGCACTTTTACACTTTTTAAGAGATTATCTTAGTTATAGTAGTAGGCCCCACTTTTGAAGGTGACGTTACCCTCAACCCAGTAGTTTGAGTCAGTAAGGATACAATCCTAAAGGGTTGGATTATTGAAAGATAATTAATTAAGTTATTAATGCGTAATGTGGTAGGCCCCTCTTTTGACGGTGACGTTACCCTCGGCTAAGTAGTTTGAGTCAGCAGGGATACAATCCTAAGTAGTCGGGTTAAAGTTTTAATAGTAGTTTACATATGAGGGGATCAAGAAATTCGAACCCCCGCCATCAAATACCAGTGGGTATTGAAGGAGGTCCTACTAAGCTTGACCCAGTTCCTTGCAGGATCTATACACTGAACAAGGCAAGACGCTTACCAAACCATTCCCTTAACCCCCGACCAGGTAGCCAACATATCTCCATATAGACCGTGGAGATATGAATGGTGTAAATCTTTTATTTTATATAGACAGTAAAATAACGCCAAGACACCACGGATAAATGATAAGGAAGTTTCACCTTCAACATAAGAAACTAGTTATTAAAGTCATTAATACATAACCAAATAAAAAGTGCGAAAAGATTAAAAATAAAAGATATTACACTAAATGCTTGTCTTCACCAAGTGATGTAAGAGACTTAGGCAAACATGGCCTTTGATTGTCAAGAACTCTTACGATCAATCTTGGATCCCGAGACTACTACACACACTCTATGATGGATGATGGTGGTGGATGTGGGTTGTGATGGTGGTGGTGGGTGGGTGAAGTGTTAGAGAGGTGGTTTGCCATGGGAAGATTTGCAAGTGAGCCAAGCACCCCTATTTATAGCCTACACAGAAGCCCGGACACGGCCCCGTGTCCATTGGGCACGGCCCCGTGTCCATCCATCTTCTCTTTCTTCATTAAATGCAGTTTGTCTGCATTAGTTGACCATGCCCCGTGTCTGCTGGGCACGGCCCCGTGTGCAAAAGAGTATTTGTACTATCAAGATTTGCCTGGATTCTGCGAATCTTAGCATTGACCACGGCCCCGTGTCCGTTGGGCACGCCCCCATGTTGGGAAATAGAAGATTCTACAACTTTTTCTTTTCTGCAGACACTTGGGCACGCCCCCGTGTTCAATTAGCACGGGGCGTGTTCAGCCTTATATTTTCTTGTTTTTACTTGGGAAGATGCTGTCGAGGGGTCGGGCATGCCACGTTTATTCCTTTTCTTGTATTATTGTTAGATTTAGCTGCATTTTTGCTTCTTTTGTTCATTTATGCTCTTTTATCCCTGAAAATACAAAAGGAAGACAAAAGCACACTTTTTCCAACATTAGTACTAAAAAAGGGTTAGTTTTATGCCACATTTGATATAATTTATATGTTGCATTTTACACACATCATCTAGTTATTAAATTGTTTATTTCTAACCATTTTGTTCGCAGGATTCTCATAGATGGAGGAAGCTCAATGAACATTATCCAACTTGATGTCCTCAAGAAGATGAACATCCCTGAATCAGAAATTATCCCAAGATCATCAGTTCTTGTGGGATTCAGTGGAGAAACCAAGAACACATTGGGGGACATTAAACTTCCCATTTACATAGAGGGAGTTAATTCTTTTCAAAAATTTTGTGTTATAGATTGCTTATCATGTTGCAATATTATCCTTGGCAGGCCATGGATACATGACATGAAAGAAGTTTCATCTACGTATCATCAATGTGTGAAACTCCCTACCCCATGGGGTGTGGTGAAGATAGAAAGTGACCAACAAGAAGCCAAAAATTGTTATACTTCATCAATGAAGCCAGCTTCAAGATCTAGGGAGCAATAGCAATTAAAGTATCCTCCAAGAGGTGTCCTAGAGGCAAGAGAACAAGATGTGAAAGATATCCTGATGGATCCTCAGGATCCTGAATCCAAAGTTTTTATAGGATCCGGGATCCTTAATGACATCGAACAGGATCTAGTATCCTTCCTCAAGAGGAGAAAAGCTACCTTTGCCTGGAAGCATGAGGACATGACATGTATTTCTAAAGATATTATCACTCATAAACTTGGCATTGACAGGTCATTCAAACCCATATATCAAAAGAGGAGAAAGTTTACACCTGAAAGGAATGCCATCATCCAGGAGGAGGTAGATAAACTGCTCAGAGCAGGTATGATTAGGGAGGTTAAGTATCTAAGGTGATTAGCCAATGTGGTTGTTGTTCAAAAGAAAAATGGAAAGTGGAGGGTATGTGTCGATTTCACTTATTTAAACAAGACATGTCCCAAGGATCCTTTCCCATTACCCCACATTGACTCCATGGTGGATGCTACCGCGGGTCATGAGTTGTTGACTTTCATGGATGCTTCATCTGGATTTCAACAAATTCATATGGAACCATCTGATCAAGAGGATACAGCCTTTATGACCCCTACTGGTATCTATTGTTATATTGCTTTGCCATTTGGACTAAGAAATGCAGGTGCTACCTACCAAAGGCTAGTTAATATGATGTTTAAAGAACAAATTGGACACACTATGGAAGTCTATATAGATGACATGGTGGTTAAGTCCAAGAGAGCTGAGGATCACCTTAGATATTTGGAAGAAGCATTTGATATCCTTGATAAGTTCAACATGAAATTGAATCCTTCCAAGTGCCACTTTGGTGTAAAAGCTGGCAAGTTCCTAGGTTACATGGTGACAAAAAGAGGCATAGAGGCAAGTCCAGAGCAAATCAAGGCGATTGTGAATATTAAGTCTCCTGCCAATGCCAAGGATGTGCAAAGATTGACAGGAAGGATCGCAGCCTTGAACAGGTTCATCTCAAAGTCATCAGAGAAATGCAAGGAATTCTATGACATCCTGATAAAAAACAAGAAATTTGAATGGACTGAAAAGCATGAGAATGCTCTCAAGGCCCTTAAGGATTACCTATCCTCAACTCCAGCTTTAATGAAACCAGAAAAGAGGGATATATTATCCTTGTATTTGGCAGTTTCTTCTAAGGCAGTGAGTGCAGTCCTTGTAAAGGATCATGAAGGTACCCAACATCCTGTATATTATGTAAGTAAAAGTTTGCTTGATGCTGAGTCCAGGTATTCTCATCTAGAAAAACTTATCCTTGCTTTGATCATGGCATCTACTAAATTAAGCCATTATTTTGAAACTCATGCTATTATTGTTAAGACTAACTTTTCAATTAAGAATGTTCTCAGGAAACCTGAAATGTCAGGTAGGATGGCAAAATGGGCAGTAAAGCTTAGTGCTTATGATATCAGATATGAACCAAGAACTGCCATTAAATCCCAAGCCTTAGCTGACTTTGTGGCTGATTTCAGTAGTGATCTACAAAGGGAAGCTGAATTGGAAGTTCAACAGCTTGAAGAGACTAAGGATCCTTGGATACTCTTCACAGATGGGGCTTCAAATGTCAAAGGAACTGGACTAGGCATACTACTAAAATCGCCACAGGGGGACATAATACCCCACTCAATTGCTTGTGAGTTTCAAACTACTAATAACTAGATGGAAGCTCCCCGCCACGATGCGGCCGGGGGCCTACAAATTAAGATGCACACCCAACTAAACACAATCAATTAAGCATTCAAAAGCTGTAAATTATCAAATCATTATGATCTTATTGACCGTAAAAAACATAGCGAATTTTCTCAACAATTTCAATCAGATTGTAAATCTATAATGACTACAGCTAAGTAATCTAAAAGCAATATGGGTTACTAATTCATAGTTGATAAAAAAATCTACAATGCAACATGGTTTACTAATTCACATTTGATTAAAAAAAATTTCTACAATCTTGCATAAATCTATTAAACAAACATCTTCACATCAAAGCAAACCTCTCATTCTCATGATGCAAATGTCGAAGAAGTTTAATCTCATGAAGCGTCCGCTTCGCATCCACACAATTATCGAAAGCATACACAATCTTCTTCAAAGAAACCATCTCATTCGTCTCTGAGTTCAGCATCAAACTGCTCACAATCACAAAAATATACACATACCACATGATCCCATAAGCATTGCGTCCAATCAACATCCTGTCCACAGTTAACAAAGAGAGTCGCAAACTGTTCTTGGGTTACGTACATTTATAAAATAGTAAAAAAGATACATTATAATCTAAATTTTTTACCAATAAGCACAAAACAAAAACAAATTTTCTTTTATATATATCCTTCTTTACCTGCTAATCAATATCAAACACGCATACTGTTTTTTTAATCACATCGTCCCGTTGTGCCATTCTAGTTCTGCTGTTCACCCCCCCCCCCCCGCCCCTTCTGTCCATGACCGGAATTCCCCTTCTGATCATAAACATCATAAGCCACCAAAAATTCGCAAACTAACAGAAAACTTATACCTTTGTAGGACTCTAATTGAATAACTGATTCTTTAGAAGTGATTTGTCGAGATCTATAGCAGGTGGAGGCTGATGGTTCCCACTTGCATACAAAACCTTTCGAGCTTGCCTCATCAGACTATTTGTATTCGCTTGCAATATTGTAAATTTCTTGTTAAAGGCGAATTCGTGGGATATTACAGCCAAATTTCACTTATTTTGACTTGTAATATGACATTTTATCAGGCAAACCTTGAGGGAGAACATGTCGAAAGAGCTTTGTACAGTTTTCAACATTGAAGCAGTAATGAAGATGGCTTTCGCGACTTTAGTTTAAAATATCTCCATTGCATATGATATGCATACCCTGCCAACGTGATGACCAACCAAAATCACCTACGAAACTAAGTAGGAATACCAAAACCGAGTTATAATGGTTTGCGAATAAGCATTAGCTTAAAAAAGACGATTCATCGAAGTATATCTATTGCTGCTTTTATATTACAACGAACATCAATAAACAATAAAAAATTATAAAGTATATCTGTTGTAATTAAAGGAATACATATTAATACTTATCATGGCAACTTTAAATATCCAAATTCTTTTTATAAGAACCAAATTTAGAAAGGTTATAAACATTAATCATTAATTGAGAAATAAAGCTTAACCGTATGAACTAAAAAAGATGTCACTTTCCTATATAGTGTTCTAAATTGGAGAAAACTTTCTGCAAGATTGGCCACAAAGTCAAACTTCATAAACCCAATTTCAAATGTATGTCATGTTAAAAGTAAAAAGATACATAACTCCTCATATGGTGTTATTCAATAAACTATAAAAATCATAAAGAAATTATAATCAGCTAGAAAGCATCACATGCATCACTTAACGATAAGTAGGTTGCTAGCTGTGATGATTATGCAAGCATTCGAACAATACAAAGCATCAAAAAGAATTAAAAACACAAACAAATTAATACTGAAATCAAGATTGATGAACCTTAGAAGCTGGAGTAGAGAATTGGCGATGAGGAATTTAGAAGATAGATAAGAGAAAAGAGAACACCACCGTCAAACCACCTGCTAATAATCAATCAAAAATAGCAAAGGGTGAGATGAATAGAAAAGATTCAAAAGAAAAGCCCCAATCATGAAAGTTGAAGAAAACCAACCCCCGTCCAGGCGAAGGCGACGCGCCGCGTACACCATCTCCGTCGTCATCATCGCCTATCAGTTGAGTGGGGTCAGGTGGAGGCGTTGTTGAGGAGAGTGAAGTAGGCGTCAGAGTGGATGCAGGAGCGATGGGAAGACGGAGAAGAGGGCGGTGGAAGATAGTTAGGGTTTTTATTGATGTTTTTGTCTCCCTCTCTCTCCCCTGCGATTTTGTGAGGATGGGTTTCCAGCATCAAAAAGTTGATGTACAATTATCAATGCTCAAGGTATAAAGGTTTAGCTTGCAACATAATAGAAGCACAAGTTACAACAACCAATGCACCTTTTTGTTGCAAATTAGAGTATATATAAATGAGGCTGAGTATGAAGCCTTAATAGCTGGTTTGCAAATTGCCATGCATATGAGGATCAGGTATCTTGAGTTACATGTAGATTCATTGTTAATTACTAACCACTTTAATGGTTCTTATGCTGTTAAAGGTGAAAGACTAATCAAATATCTAGAGATAGTCAAGAAATTGGCAGACTCTTTTGCTTCTTTTAGTTTGACACAGGTACCCAGGGAAGAAAATGCAGAAGCTGAAGCTCTAGCTAACCTTGGATCATCATTGAAGATTCCAGAGGATATCAAAATTCCCATCATCCACATTTTGGCTCCTCCTATTGAGGATCACGCAACTATGGAGATAGTAGAGGATTTTGCAATCATACCTAGTGATGATGCACAATCACATTCAGGATCCTGGATCCTTCCAATCATGAGATATATACAACATGGAGAGATTCCTACAGGAGAAAATCCCAGAGCTTTCAAAGTCAAGGTATCTCAATATACAATATTTAATAACATGTTATATAAGCGATCACTTGCAGGTCCATATCTAAGGTGCATCGAGGATCCTGAAATCCAAGAAGTCCTGAAGGATTTCCATGAAGGTTGTTTTGGTCAAAAATCCGGCTTGAATAATGTAACCAAATCTTCTTTTGTGAGGTATGATGCTTGAATCAATGAACAAATGTATGAACAACTTGTAAATGAAATGAACAAGTGACACAAGGATTTATACGAGGAAAAAGCCCTTGATCAATGTATGATCTCCGGCCTAAAAAACCTCGGGTGATGGAAACTACCGATCACCAACTATAATTAAACAAATGATCGTTACAACTCGGGATGATAACAAGCTTGTTACAAGGATCACTAGTGTGCAAAATGTATGAAATCGCCAATAAGTTGCAGAGAGCTTGCGAGAGTGTGTGTGTTTGCTAATTGTTCTAACTCAAGCTTGTTATCCCCTTTTAAAAATAGAAATAAGCTAAATAACTAACATCCCACAAATGGCGCTAGCTACCCATGACTTCCATAACGGTCATTAAGCTATGCACGTGCAGAATATTGAGAGCATATTCCCCAAGAATACCGGCTAGACCAAGTCCTACTCGTTCATTCCTGCAAAACAAGCTTAAATGTAATGGAAACAACCGTTAGTGTTAGGATAACAATGAGGATCCTGGATCCTTAATCCTGCAACGTCTTTTGAGGATCCTTAATTCAAACAGAATTGAGGATCCATGATCCTGGCTGCACTTAACAATTGCCCCCAAAATATGAGGAATAAAATATAACTTAATGAGTCATATTTTTGATCTTATCTGCAATGAACTAAATAACGTAAATATAGCCGTTAGAGCAGGACTAGCCGTTACACATCATGCGTCAGTGAAGTGACAACCTGCAGAATCATCATTATATATAGGTTAGAGATAAGGATCGATTTGCATTTAAATTCGAGCGATACTTCCCTTTAAATCCTCATTCAAAGATCGGAACAGGTATCTCGCTTCTCCTTCTCTCTTCATCTGCTTATTTTGATCTTCTTTTTCTGAATACCCAAGACGAGGATGGTTCTTCGATCCTCACCGGCCAAGGATCCAAAGAAGGATAGTTCCCTAAAAAGCTAAGGCATTATCCAAGATCCTTCAAAGGAACTCTGCTGCTTCACCAACCCGGAGATTGACCAGTTTCGCCATTGTTTTCCGGTGGATACCGTCTTCAAACCTTTCGACCCTTCTGCAAAGAGTGATTTCATCTCAGACACTTGGGTTGCTTTTCCGGCCACCCCATTTTTGATAGGATTCTCCTATCCTTTCCCTGCCTTCACTCAATCTTTCTTTTCACTCACCGGCATGTGCTATATTCAGGCCATGCCGATGATGTGGAGAGTATTGTACACCATAGAGAATATCATCGAGCAAGAGGGTATAGAGATAGGAATGTCTGAGTTGGCCGAGTTATATAACCTTGTCAGCCATGGTTCACGCCGCTTCTTATTCAAACACAAACCTGGTGATACTTACCCAATCCTCAAGACCACAAAAAATGATACCAATTGGAAAAAGCATTTCTTCTTTGTTAGGAGAGATTCTATCCCAGACGGGAAAGATCTCCCCAAAAAGTGGACCACCCATGGTAGGATATAGGATCCTTATAGAAGGATCATAGGATGACTCTATTTCGTGTTGAGGATAACTGATCCTTTTCTGTCTTTTTGTGCAGCTATCTCAGTTTCTCATCTCATTCAGTCACCTGCAACAAAAGAAAGGATCACTGCCTTTTGGTGCCTTGATCCAGCTGTTAGAACGTTCCAGCCCAAAACAAAGGATTCACAAGAAGTATCCTCTGGTTCAGTCACCATGTCAAGTAAGTATTCTCATTTATGCATAATTAAATATTTAAATAAATATAGAATAAGGATACTTATCTGTTATTTGTCCTTTGTAGGTGCTGGAAAGTCTTCAAAGTCAGCCTCCCGCTTCAGCGTCGGTGATCTTGACGCATTTGGCATCTCCCGGTCCGGCAAAAAATAATCTGCTGCTAGTCCTAGCCTCCCAGCTCCTAAGGCCGTCAGCACCAAGGGCAAGGGTGGAAAGAAGAGGAAAACTGCTGACACCCTTGAAGGCCTGCCCCTCTGTTGGGATTGAACCCTACCAGAGGAACAGATAATTAAAGCCAAAACTGGATCAGAGCAGTGGATCCAGAATAAGCAGACGATTACAGTTGGTTCATACAAATCTCTCCCCTTGAAAGTGGTTTCATATCTACTGACCTCCTATCCGCTGATCTTACTAAGTGCTGACCTGCAACTGCTGCCTTGCATCTTCTGCCCAATGTCAAAGACTGATGGAAGACCAAAGCTCTGCTGATTCAATCTACTGCCTTGAGTCAAGTACTGCTGATCCGGACAAGCACTGCTGGGTTCACAGCAGTGGAAGGAAGCAGCAGCTGTTTAAGTGTCTTTTATGTAATAAATTGTAATAGCAGTCGTTAGTACATCAGTGTTTGTATAGATCAGAGGTTAGAGTTTGTTAGGAGGTTAGATGTCACTTTCATGGTGACGTCAGCTAAAGATGCTCAGTGGTTTGCAAGTGCCTATAAATAGTTCAGTACTTTGTACTGTTCTATTAGCTCTTTGGCAATATCGTCTTCTTTGCACGAACAAACTACTGAGCTCTGGCTGAGGGGGAGTTTGCATTCATTCATCAATCATTGTAATCGTTGTTGAAACAAATTCAATCTTTCGATTCATTGTGTAAAGATGTTTGATTAAAGTATTACTCTCGTTTGATTGTATGCAAAGTTTGTTTTCATCTTAATTCCGCTGCACAACTCTTTCATTTTCATCTTAATTTCAAACGAAAATACAATCAAGAACAAACTCAGATCCAACAATTGGTATCAGAGCCTGGACAGTCAAATTTGATTTAACAATCATTTTGTCATAAATAGTTCAGCTCACAACAGTTGATACTGATCGTTTGTTCGTCCGTTGAAAAACAGAGCAAGGATTAATCACCATTAAAGTTGATTTCTCAGTGTCTGTAAAACAACAAGAATGACGTCACAATCTCAGGATGATAAAAACAACATCGGCTCACTTTTTAAACCACCTATGCTAAAAAGAAATGAGTACAACATCTGGCAGAGAAGGATGGGTCACATCCTTGCTCAACAAAGCACAGGTTGTTGGAGGTCTGTCATTTATGGTCCCCATGTTCCTTCAGTGCCAAGCGCTGAAGATGCTAAAAAGTTCGTTCCAAAACTAGTTGAAAATTATACCGAAACCGACTTTCAAAAGATTGAACTAGATGCTAAAGCTTTTAGCATCATAGCATCAGCGCTGCCCAATGAGATATATGCTGGACTGTTACACTGTAACAGTGCCAAAGAGTTATGGGACGCACTTAAGGAACAGTTTGGGGGGACTGAAGAAGTCATAGAAAACAACAGGGAAATCCTGAACCAACAGTATGAAACATTTTGCTACGTTAAAGGTGAATCACTAACGCAACAATTTGAGCGTTTCAGTTGTCTCATCAGTGAACTGAGGCTTGTTAACACTACTTTTACAAACTCAACTCAAAATAGCAGGTTCCTCAGGTCACTGCCAGAAAAATGGGACACCATAGCTTTTGTCACCCGAAACTCACCTGAATTCAAGGATCTGACCTTGACCCAACTCCACGGTCGACTCTTGACCTACGAAAGGGAGTTGAACCAGAAAAGGAGGTTACAAGAGTCAGGAAAAGTTACCGATGATTACACCTTCGGTAATACTGCTCTTCTGGGTCAAGAAGAATCTGGGAGCAGTGGTAAGGATCAGGGTTATGATCACTTCATTGACATAACTGCTGGTGCAAATTTCAACAACCCTGATCCTCACTCTGCAAGTTATGCATTCACTGCTAACGAAAACCAGATGTCAGATAATCTAAGCTTTGAACTCAATGATTTACAACATTTTGATCCCACTGACTTAGAGGAAATGGACATTCTGCACCAACTGGCTTTGCTAAGTGTTAGAACTAGCAAATTTTACAAAAGAACAGGGCGAAAATTCCCAGGTTTGCATGGGAATCTAAGGGTTGGTTTGGATAAATCGAAAATCAAGTGCTACAAGTGTAATAGGTTGGGACATTTCGCTAGGGAATGTAGGAGTCAAACTACTGGTCCCATAATTACTCATCCTAGCTCAAATCCTAGACCTCAAAACCAAAGCACTGTGCACTATGCCCAATATGCCCCAGCAGCTCAAGTGAACACTGCTCACTATGCTGCTGCCCCTGTGCCAGTACATTATGTCCAAACTACTGTTCCACAAATCCAATATGTTCAAACCCCTGCTCCACAGGTACAAGTGCAACCTGTTGCACCTCAAACCACTGCTCCAGCAGCAGCACAACCAGATCAACAAAGTTTTTTCACTCAAGGGTTTGTTGACTGGAGCAGTATGCCTGAAGACCTTAGTGATGAAAATTTTGCACTCTATGCCTCTAATGATTCTTCTCATGATGAGTTTTGTTTGATGGCATTAGAGTCAATACAGGAGGGGGTTGAAACTGAGGAGGAGCAGCAGAGCTTTGAAACAGTGGAAGAGGTGACTGAAGCAGTGGTTACTGCTGTGGCTGGTGAACTACTGTTGGGAGAAAGTTCAGGTACCCTGATTGAACCAATGACAGATCCATGGTCCGAAGAGGACAAAGAAGAAGAGAAGGAAGAAAAGGTTGGTGAAAAGAAGGTAAAAGCTGATGATGAAGAAGATCACCAATGTGATTGTGCAATGATGGCAGCTGCCAAGGTATCTCCTCAAGTTCTTGAAAAACTGTGTTCTGACAATTGCATAATTGCTTTTGCTAACATCAAAGAGGTGAATGAAAACCTTCGGGATAAAATCTTGACTGATGAGGTTAAATTTGAAAAGTCTTTAAAAGAACTTAAAAACAAATTGACTGAAAAGGGAAAAGAAATCAGCTGTCTAAAAGAAGAGCAAAGCATCACCAAAACCCAACTTCAAACTATGGTAGAAAAATACCAAGTTTGTAAAAAGGAGTTGGAATCCACCCAGATTACTTGTGAAAGATGGGTGGAATCCTGCAGAGGATATGAGGTGATGCTTGCTAAACAGATTGAAAGCAATGTGAAATTTGGGGTTGGTTATAGAAAATATGATGATGAACATATTGCTTTTGAAAAATCTGTCCAAACCACTGATGAAGCTACTGAGCTCATCCCCACAAACAAGAATGGCCAAGAAGTGAAAATCACTGACAAACTTGGTAACAAAATCACACTTACCAGACCAATGGGCTCCTCCACTTTCAAGGAGCTTGAAGATCATCAGTTTAAACCAAAATGGTCTGATGAGTGTGATATTCTTGAAAATTTCAAGCCAATGGACTTTACATCAACTGATGGTGTTAAAGCTCCAAAAGCTAAAGTCATACCTCTCAAGGACATCCCAGCAGTGGTTAAAACCTCTGCTGCAAAGGAGTCTGAAAAGAGAAAGAAGAAAGAAAAAATTGACAACTTGTTTTGTGAATTCTGTGAGAAAAGGAATCATCTAACAAAAGACTGTTTCCACTTAAAAGCTTATGATTTAAACAGAACAAGTGTCATTGTTTCTACAGAAAGCTGCATTGTTTGTGGAAAAACTAACCACAAAACTCAAGCATGTGTGTATCTCAAAAACTTTGATGTGAAAAAGAATGAGTACATGGCTAAAACATCCTTGAGTCCATCATCATCATCAACATCTGTCAAATTCACCAAGAAACAACCACTGTTTGTGCCAGTTGAAACAGCTGTCACAAAACAGCTGAACCAAACATCTGTCAAAAGAGATGTTCAGGTTACTGATGCACCCCCTGCCAATCAGTTCAGAAAAGGCAAAGAAAAACAGTCTTACCAAAGGATTCCACACGTTTATGAGGCCTACAAAAGGTCCTCTAAACCCAGAGTGAACAGGCATCCTTTTGGTTACCAACAGGTGATTGGTCAGGACCCACAACAGTGGTTAGAGAAACACTATCCTAAAACAGTCCAAACCGCTGACCTAACCACTGTCCATCATTCTGCATCCATCCCAGACACTGTTGAGACCCCATCCAAAGCCTTGTTGGCTTTGGAGACCTTAATGAACTAATCCTTTTACTTCATGTGCAGGGAGCTTCTGCATGCTTTGTAAAGCCCTCCTCAAAGACTTCAAAATCCATGGAGGGGGTGATATATCCTTTGGGAATAATAGTAAAGGGAAGGTTTTAGGGTCTGGTACAGTGCAGTCTGGAAAAGTAAAATTTGAAAATGTCAATCTGATAGACATTCTAAAATTCAACCTTCTGAGTGTGTCCCAAATGAGTGACAGGGGATTTGGGTCATTTTTCACAAAAGACTGTTGTAGGATTGTTGGACCAGAAATGGTCAAAAAGATTGAAGCAATAATCAAAACAGGTCAAACTAAACTTGTTGCTCAAAGAAGTGGCAATGTTTATGTTGTTGACATGTCAAAAGAGTGTCCCAGAGCTGATGCCTGTCTGTTCTCAGCTGCCTCTAACAAAGAGACAGAACTTTGGCACAGAAGGTTGGGGCACACAAATCTTAAGACAATCACAGAAATTTCAAAAAATGGTTTGGTGAGAGGCCTACCACAAAAATTGTTTTCATGTCCTGAACATTGCATTTCCTGTTTAAAAGGAAAACAGCATAAAAGTTCTTACAAGTCCATTGAAGAGTCCAAAACAACCCAGTGTTTGCAAATGCTACACATGGATTTGTTTGGCCCAGTTCAAGTCATGAGCCTTAAAAATAAAAGATACTGTTTGGTTATTGTTGATGACTTTTCTAGGTTTACATGGACTTTCTTTTTACACTCTAAAGATGAGACTGCAGGCATCTTGCAAGACTTTGTGACACAGGTTGAAAAACAATTTGACCTTCCAGTGAAAAGCTTTAGGAGTGACAATGGCACAGAATTCAAAAATAAGGAGTTGGATGCCTTCTGTGTGAAGAAAGGGATTGTAAGGCAGTACAGTATCCCTAGAACACCAGAGCAGAATGGGGTAGTGGAAAGGAAGAACAGAACTTTGATTGAGGCTGCCAGAACCATGCTTGCAGATTCAGGTTTGCCATTAACTTTCTGGGCAGAGGCAGTAAACACTGCTTGCTATGTTCAGAACAGAGTTTTAATAAACCCCAGGCACAAAAAGACTGCTTATGAAATTCTGTATAAAATCAAACCACTGATCTCATATTTCAGAGTGTTTGGCTGCCCATGCTTTATTTTGAACTTAAAAGATTCCATTTCAAAATTTGCAGCCAAAATTGATTGTGGTTATCATTTGGGATACTCAACCACTGCCAAGGCCTACAAAGTGTTCAATACACGGACCAAGGCAGTGGAGGAGACTTTGAATGTAAAGTTCAATGAACTTTCATCAATGAAAATCCCAGCAAACCCTGCAGATCTGTTTGATCTTGAAAAATTTACTTTTGAAAAAACTGCTGTCAAGACTAACAGTGCAGGTCCATCAGAGGATACAACACCAGACTATGGGTATGAAATCATCATTCCTCAAAGGTCTGCCACAAAGGGAAAAGCACCAGCTGTTCAAAACAGTTGTCAAAGCTCAACCACTGCTACCTCAACAGTTGTTGACCAAAGTAGCCCATCAACCACTGCTTCCACATCCTCAAACACTGCTGACAAAAGTCCTCAAACAGTGGATAAAAGTCAGCAGTTGTCCACTTCATTACCTCCTATTCCACCACCTTTTGAAGCCACTGCTGGATCATCAAAGTCCCCAGCAGTGGTTAGCTCAGATGATACACATTTGCAGCATTCACCAACCAATGCCATCATACCATACCAAGGAGATTTAATCTTCTTGCGATCTCATCCACCTGATCAAATTATTGACAACATAAATGAAGGGGTGCTCACAAGAAGCCAAACCCAAAACATTTGTCTTTTTGCTGGTTTTCTATCACTCCATCAGCCAGTCAAGTACCAAGAGGCACTGAAAGACAACAGCTGGGTAGAAGCCATGCAAGAGGAGCTCCAACAGTTTAAAAGACAACAAGTATGGGAGCTTGTACCACTGCCAGAAGAGGTTAGTCCCATTGGCACAAAGTGGGTCTTCAAGAACAAAACTGATGAAAGGGGTATTGTTGTCAAGAATAAAGCCAGGCTTGTGGTTCAAGGTTATAGACAGGAAGAGGGGATTGATTATGATGAAACATTTGCCCCTGTTGCAAGATTAGAAGCAATTCAACTGTTCCTGGCCTTTGCTGTCAACCACAATATGAAGGTGTTTCAAATGGATATCAAAAGTGCTTTCCTCTATGGTACAATTCAAGAAGAGGTGTATGTTTGTCAACCTCCAGGTTTTGAGGATCCATTTTATCCAGATCATGTCTACAGGCTAAACAAAGCCTTGTATGGCTTGAAACAAGCACCAAGGGCCTGGTATGAAACTCTTTCCAACTTCCTACTCTCAAATGGTCTCAAAAGAGGTACCATTGATAAAACACTGTTTTTAAAATGGAGAGGGAAGGATTTAATGATTGTCCAGATTTATGTGGATGACATTATTTTTGGAAGCACATGTAACTCAATGTGTGAAGAGTTTAGAGAACTCATGACAGCTGAGTTTGAAATGAGTGCAATGGGTGAGCTGCAATGCTTTCTTGGTCTCCAAGTACAGCAAATGCAAAATGGAACTTTCATTCATCAAAGCAAATATGCTAAAGAACTTTTAACCAAATTTGATATGAATGATTGTAAACCATGCAGCACACCCATGGCAACAAATAAGCTGGTCATGTCTGATGAAAAGGATGAGCTGATTGACCAAACACTTTATAGAAGCATGATTGGGTCTTTACTGTACCTAACTGCATCTAGACCAGACATCATGTTTGCAACATGTGTCTGTGCAAGAAGTCAATCAGCTCCTAGAAAATCAAATCTCATTGCTGTAAAAAGGATCTTCAGATACATAAAAGGTGCTCCCACACTTGGTATCTGGTATCCAGCTAACGGGAACATCAAGCTTTCAGGTTTCTCAGACAGTGATTTTGCTGGATGCAACACAACAAGGAAGTCCACATCAGGAGGGTGCCAGTTTCTAGGTGATTGCTTAGTTTCATGGCAAAGCAAAAAGCAAGCAGCTGTTTCAACATCCACTGCTGAAGCTGAATACATTGCTGCTGCAAGCTGTACAGCCCAACTCCTGTGGCTTCAAAATCAGTTACTGGATTTTGGTATCACTGCCTTAAAGACACCACTCATGTTGGAAAGCCAGGCAGCAGAAAATATCATCAAAAATCCAGTTTCCCATTCAACCACCAAACACATCGACATCAGACATCACTTTGTGAGGGATTGCTATGAAAAAGGTTTGATTTCTCTGCATCATGTCCCAACTAAAGACCAGCTGGCTGATGTGCTCACAAAAGCACTTGATACACCAACTTTTGAAAGTTTGGTCTCTAGGATTGGGATGCTGAACATGGAATAACAAGCAACATCTTGTTTTTCTATGAATAAAAGCAACAAAATGTTTTCAGAAAATCAAAACTCCATCCTTAAAAATAGCTAAAAATGATATTTTTCATTAAAATCCTTAAAAGTCTGCCATTAACCACTGATTGTTCAAAAGTCTGCTCTACTTCAAAAGTCTGTCCACTGCTGAAAGTCAACCCCTGTTCTCTCATTCCTTTGATAAACTCTGTTGTTCAAAAGCAGTGTCTTATCCACTGATAGTGAAAATCATCCACTGCTTTCATACCACTGCCTTCATCAGTCCCTATCACACAAGTACTGTCCTTCACTTTCACCAGGGGTTGTCACGTGGGCAGTACATATTGGTCAGACCTTTTTGTAACGGCTGCCACCTCAGCATTCACTTTCTTCCCTATAAAATCCCCCACTCACCACCAAAACAGGGTTTTACTGTCGAATTGAATTCTTAAAAATTTCTCTTCTCAAAGCAGTTTTTCATCTCATTTTTCACAAATTTCTTCGATCATTCATCTTCAAAATGACAAAATCGAAGTCCTCTTCAAAACCCTCATCCAAATCATCATCGAAAACAGCCTCTCAAAAGGCACTCACCACTGAAATCCCATATAAACCATCTCACAATCTCCTGGGTCTTCTCACAAAACCAGGAACCACCAAAGTTTTCGATTCCATCATTGAAATCATGGCAAAATGAAAGTACAAAACTTTGTTCACTGCCGATGCACCAATCTATTTGGCAACCCTAAGGGAGTTCTGGAAGAATGCAACCCTTGAAAAACAAGGAGACACTGCAACCACCATAAACTCTTCTATAAAGGGTAAAGCTGTCCAAATCACACCACAATCCATTTCAGAAGTCTTTCAACTCGGTGATCAGGAAGGTAAAATTTCTTTCACTAAAAACGAGTTACAAACTGACTTCATTGAGAGAGGGTATGAAGCCACCATGATGAAGAAAATTACCTTAGAAAAAGGCTATTTTCCGTCTGCAACCAGATTTTTATTTCATACCCTCCTACTATGTGTTTCAAACAAAACCACTTCTTTCAATGAAATCCCTTTAAAGATTCAAAATCTGGGATATGCAATTCTTCAAGGAGAAAATTTTAACTATTCTTGGGAAATTTTTAAAGATTTGGTTAATAATGTTGAAACAAAATCATTCTTACTGTTTCCAAGGTTTTTAAGTTACTATTTTACAAAGAAATTCAGTAAGGATGATTTAGTTACAATAAACCAAGGTGATTCTATTCAAATAAACAGTTTAACAACTGAAACTTTTTCAAGAATGTTAGCACCTTGCAAAACACAAGCAGAGGTACCTGAGCAGATTTTAGCAGTTACAACTGCTCCTCAGGTATCTGCTGCTGAGCCTACTGCTCAAGGTGATCAAAGCAGCCGCACAACTGTTTTGAAACCCACACCTAAAATCACCAAAAAGCCAACAAAAAGAAAAACACAAAAACCCCCCAAAACCATCAAAAAGGCATCTCTGGAGGATGAGATACCAGAGCTTCTGCCAGTGACAACACAAAAGTCACAAGAAACCACTGCTGCTACTTCCTCACAGCAGTTGGTACAAATATCTCAACCCATAACCAAAACTCCTCCTGCTTCTTCACAAAAAGAACAGGTTGTACAAATAGGGTCTCCACATCATGATGCTCTGGAAACACTCGTTTCTATCATCCACAGCTCAATACCCGGGGCAAATCCACTTTCTACACCACCCTTCACATCCACAATTCCCCCACCAACTAAACTGCTGTTGGATGCAATTGATTTGAACCAGGCATTAACCAGTCCTTCTCAATCACCTATCAATGAGAATATACCTCAACAACTGACTGGGTCTGATGTATCAATCTTTGCTAACCCACCAACACAACCTGAGGAGGTTAGACCCCTTGAGTTACAAGTAACTCTTGGTGGTAGTCCAAGTGAAGCAGCCACTACAACTGTTGAACCCATTGGTTTACAGTTGGACAGTGGTTACACTAATAAGACTTCCTTGGAGGCAATTCCTTTTATAGCACCTCTGCCAACCACCAGTGGATTTATTTATCCTACTGGCAACATCAAAAGGTTGTCAAGTGTTGAAGGAAGAAGACCCCAGTACCAAGAAAAAGGGGCATCAGTGGTTAATGTTTGGAGTATACTCCCTACATCTACCACTGATAAAACCACTGCTAGTGGGAAATCAGATGATCCCATTAACTTGGGTGATGGTTTAAAGTACCAGAAATTGACGGATCGCATTGATAAACTTGATAACTCTGTTGCAGAACTCAAAGATATGCTACAACAGGTGTTACAAGTACAAAAGGTACAATCAACTGCTGTTCCACCTCAAGCACCTGCTCCACAAAGGGCACCTGCTACAAATGAGCTCTGGGATTTATTTCAACCTTTTCTCCATCAACAAGCAAAACTAGCAGATCAGCAACATGAAAAACATGTCCAACAGCTGCGAAATGCAATGGAGTCAAGGTTCAAGAACACTCAGGCTGATCTGAAGGCTCTCAAAACTCAGATCCTGCAAACCACTGGCACTGCTCCTCCAACAGTACTTTTCATTGATCAACTCCCAGACGATAATGCCAAAAAGGGGGAGAAAATTCAGGAGTGGAAGAAGAAAGGAATAGATGATGGTCTCTACATTGAACCTGAAAAGGATGCTATGACCAGAAAAATTCCTGTGCCAGATGGTAGTAAGAAGGTTGATGCTACTCAAGAAGCACTTGATGAAGGAGTAGCAAGTGTAAAAAGAGATAGAATGGCAAAGGATATTTCAAGGTGGAATGAGGAGAAAAGAGCTTTCATGGAGCTGTATGAGCAGGGTTGTTCTGGTTCAAAGGATACTAAAAATCCTAAGACAAAAAGGAAGCCTAAGTCCACCTCATCCAGAATTCCAAAGCATATTCCAAAACCATCATCCAAAAGTCATCAGCATCAAACCTCCACCCAAACAGCTGTTGTAACTCCTGCTGTATCAACTACTGCCGGTACCTCAGTAGTTTCAACATCTGTCCTCACTTCAACACACACCAAATCCACTGCTTTACCACCATTACCACCAAAAACAAAATCACCTCCTGCCAAAAAGCAGAAGATAGTAGTTGTTACAACATCTGCTGTAATGACAACAGTGGTTGGAACACCAGTTGTTTCAACAACTGTTAGTCAATCACAAACCACTGCCACTACATCCACCACCACTGTTCCATCCAAAACATCATCAGCCTCTCCTCAAACAAAGAGGAGAAGGCTAATTCTCAAAGATGATGACACTTCATCACCACAAACATCTTCAAAATCTTTAGCTCTTGTCACAATACCAAAACCTGTTCCTCTCTCTTCAGTTCCAATGTACAAGCCCTTACCTCCTGCAGGTGTTCAATTTCCTCTTGAACTAGCAGCTGTTAGAGATGAAATAAAATCCTTTTACTATGAGGATGACCCTGCCAAAAGGAGTTTGCCATCAATAAAGGGATATCCCTGGCCTAAAAATGTTGATGAATACTTGGAAATCAAGGCCAAGCAAGCAGAGGATATCTCAAAAAGAAACACACAAGGGAAATCTGACAAAGAAATTTCAAGAAATTATCAATATCTGCTCACACAAGTCAGATCCCTAGAACAATTTGCAAAAAATGTCAGTCAACAAATTTCAGAAAGAACAGCTGAAACTTTGAAGAAAGACTACATTGAAAGCATCATGGCTCACAAGAAGTATAAAGGAGAGAGATACATGTACAAAGAGTGGACTGTTCCTGAGCTTGAAGATGAAGTTGCAAGAATTCAAGACATGATAAAAAGGAAGGTCACTCACACTCCTCCTGACTGGGCAAAGTTTAGAAAGAATGTACCTGACAAACAGGTAGAACTGCAAAGAATGAAAAAGGAACTGGTTGCTGCTGAATATGGAAACAAAAGACAAATTGCCAGATGGAAAGAAGATGTAGTCAGGGCCACCTACAAAAGGTTAGAGGAACTAAGAAAGAAAGACCCAAATGTTCCTCAAAAGCCTGACTATTCTAAAGCAGAGGTTTCTAAAAAACCACGAAAGCTGCAAGTCAAAAGAACCACTGCTCCAGCTGGTGCTGCCATCTACAAAAGAAGGAGCAAAAACCAGTTTAGTATGGAAACAATTCAAGATCTATTAGCTGGAGATGCCATTGTAAAAGCAGGCACGAAAGTAATGATAAAAGAAGATCTTGAATTGGAACAATCTGCAAGTGCTGCTCAGCCAGTCATGAATAGGCCAGCCTCACCAAATACTTCTGCAAATAAACATCTCCCAAGAAACCCACCAGGCTCAAAAATACAAAAGTGGGAAACTGACAAACAGACCTGCGTATTGACTTTGCTCAGGTCTGGTGGAGAAGTGGAGAAAATATCAAGGGAACAAGCTCTTGGCCTGAGTCTTGAAGATTTGCAGGATCTCCTTGATCTTCCACTTAGCAGGGATGATGAAGATACAGATGCCCTAGACTTTGAATTACAATTTAAAGGTCAGATAAGGGAACTGTTGATGAGGCAATAAAGATTTCCACAAATAATGAAGAGTTTTGGCATTATCTGTTCCAGGGGGAGATTGTTGGGATTGAACCCTACCAGAGGAACAGATAATTAAAGCCAAAACTGGATCAGAGCAGTGGATCCAGAATAAGCAGACGATTACAGTTGGTTCATACAAATCTCTCCCCTTGAAAGTGGTTTCATATCTACTGACCTCCTATCCGCTGATCTTACTAAGTGCTGACCTGCAACTGCTGCCTTGCATCTTCTGCCCAATGTCAAAGACTGATGGAAGACCAAAGCTCTGCTGATTCAATCTACTGCCTTGAGTCAAGTACTGCTGATCCGGACAAGCACTGCTGGGTTCACAGCAGTGGAAGGAAGCAGCATCTGTTTAAGTGTCTTTTATGTAATAAATTGTAATAGCAGTCGTTAGTACATCAGTGTTTGTATAGATCAGAGGTTAGAGTTTGTTAGGAGGTTAGATGTCACTTTCATGGTGACGTCAGCTAAAGATGCTCAGTGGTTTGCAAGTGCCTATAAATAGTTCAGTACTTTGTACCGTTCTATTAGCTCTTTGGCAATATCGTCTTCTTTGCACGAACAAACTACTGAGCTCTGGCTGAGGGGGAGTTTGCATTCATTCATCAATCATTGTAATCGTTGTTGAAACAAATTCAATCTTTCGATTCATTGTGTAAAGATGTTTGATTAAAGTATTACTCTCGTTTGATTGTATGCAAAGTTTGTTTTCATCTTAATTCCGCTGCACAACTCTTTCATTTTCATCTTAATTTCAAACGAAAATACAATCAAGAACAAACTCAGATCCAACACCCTCATCCGTCATCAGTTTGATGAGTATGTTTCTGAGGTAAGGATCCCGGATTCTTAAGTCTGTTCTGCCCATTTGAGGATAACGGATCCTGATTTGTGTCTCTCTTTTTTGCAGAAATTTGCTGAGATCCAAATGCTCATGGATTCCTATGCTGAAGAAGCTGAGCAAAAGGAGCTGGACTTCCAAAAGCTGTACCTGGCTAAGGATCAGACCATCTCTTCCCTCGATAAGGAGCTCAACTTAGTGAAAAAGCAGCTGGTCATGGCTCACATCACTGCTGATCAGGAGAGGGCTGAAGTGATGGAGGGTGCTAAGCTTTCTGCCACCATTGCTATGCTCAAGATCAAACTGAAGATGGCCAAGGAAGCTGAGGATCCTGACTTTGACAGGACCGCCTGGGACCAGGAAGGCTGGAAGGCCAAGCTGGCTGAGCTGGATGATGAAGAGGAGACTGAAGAGGTTCTGGCAATAGAGGCTGGTGGAAGTGGGCTGAAGGATAAGGCCGAGGATGCAGCGGCTGGTGGTGATGATGAAGCAGCAAAGGTTTAGGCTGCAACATTGGGCGATGATGGATTTATCTAGACGTGGTCGGGGCCCATTTTTTAAGGTTTGGTAGTTTTTTATTGTTGATGTTTTTGAACAATGGTGGGTCTGTAATAACTCTAAACAATAGTTCTTAGGTTTAAGGATCACTGATCCTTCAGACAATACGTAGGATAACAAATGGTGGAGGGATCCTGTAGGATCGAATCCGGACCTAAACGAGTCGCTTAGAAGAGTTTATCTCAGTTTGAACGGCGGAAACAGACAAACCGAGTACAATTCAGCAAGTATTCACTATAAACTGTCGATATTATTGATCTGGATAACGTTTACAACCTGTCGACACTTCGGCAGCACTTCGTGGCTCACCGGAAGACAACACCTAGAACTCTACATGTGGTTCCGCTTATGTGACTATATATAGGTGATCAGGTTCGCTCTTACGTACATGTTCATATAAGCGAACCTAGTACAATTGACAAAAAAGTGAACCTATCTTTGACATATGAACGGACCTATTACAATGACAAATAAGCGAACCTCTAACACATAAATGAAATCAGAACTTGACCGAATTCAAACTTCTACATTCTAAACTCCTTTGTCTTTTGTGAGATGATGTAATGATGACATCACCATTATGATGTCATCATCCAAGATGATGACATCACCCCCTTTCAGATTCGCACCGAGACTAAGACTCAATATAAGATGTAGACGACAGATGTGTGCACCAACAGACTCCCCCTCAGATGTTGACGGAGTCTTCAGTGTCGAGTCTTTGTCTCTTCAGTCTTTATCAGTCCTCTCGAACTCTTTGAAGTGTCTGACGCTGTAAGAATCCTCAATCTCTATCTTCTCTTCTCTTTTCATCACCAACATACTCCTTCCTTTAAGTATCTTCAGACTCCCCCTTTCGATATGCTGGGATCGCAGTCTGGCATGTTGAAATCACACAGTCATCAGGTATCGGAACCTGACTCTCTGTCATTCAAATATCCTGCACATTCTCTACCCAAAAATAAATTTTCTGATGATAACTTGTAGAGCAAATTTTAAAATGATTCAACATTTATAATCTCTGATGAACCACTTGCAAGAATATCATTTTCATTTTCAAAACAACACACTCTCCCAAACCATCTGTTCATCATGTTTAGCACTTGGAATTTTGAAAATCAGCTCTCCAACACCAGTTGTCGAAAATCTTTTTGAATTTTTCAAAATTTATGCTAAAACACACTGAAAATCTTTTTGAGATTTTTGAAATTAAATGAAAAGCAGTAAAGAAATATTTACAGACAATATTTTTGTGAGTTTGTGTAAGAGGATCATATCAGTTGCTGAGACAAATCACCAACACCGTTAAGCTTCAAACATTTTAAGTTCTAAACGATTCACTTAGATTGTCAGTATACTGATCCACTTAAATTCTCACACAAAGTTCAACTGTTTCGAGGTACGAGATTAATGTCTTAAGCACTTAAACTCAATCGCGTGTCCCACCTTAGAATATACTCCCGTATCCAGATCCCAATATTCAGTCTTACAGGTAATTATGACACATATGATATCTGTAGGGGTTAATAAATTATGAAGAATCATGAGAGCTCAGGTCAGAACTACCGTTCAGCAGAGAGATCATGACTCAACTTTTGGGTGTGTCCCCTTTAGAGGATCTTTTTTACAACAGCATTGCTAAGCAATTTTATTGTCTTATCATTTATGCTGAGGGTGATGCTATGTTTCAAGCATTGCAGAAAGTATTATTCGAGGACTAGGTCAGAACTTCCATTCAGCAGAAGTCCCGGAATAATACCCCAGATATCACTGAGTATAAAAACCTAGTATATCAGAAAAAGGAATCTTTCAAACGAGATTTCGGGGGTTACCCATATATCCGAGAGATGTTTCCCCACGATATAAGCAAGCTTGAAATTTAGGTTTATATCTCATCACAATCTACTAAATGTGCAAAAACCTACTGACACATCATCAGTGAGACCGTTTATCACTTTTTATCTTACCAATTCTTTAGCATGCTGTGATCGTCCACTGATGTACTATCATTTCCTCTTTTATACAACAAAACTCATTTTCATTTTATCATGTTTTTGGATTTTTCAAATTTTCAAATGTTTTTGGATTTTTCTAAAAAAACTTACTCCCCCTAAAATGCAAACACATTTTAGGAAATTTGAAAAAAAAAAAAAACTGTACAATAACGTGACAACTAATATCAAATTGCTTCAAATCGCCATCCACTTGGCATAAACAATCAGAACTCCCCCTTTCAACAAACTATTTTCCCATTGATTTCAAAAACACTTAAGTTTGTTTTAATCAAATGGTTTTTCCGGAAAATAAGTTTGATTTTACCACTTGTAAAGTTGGGAATGAGGTTCATCATTTTGTCTTCAACCACTTGTAGAAAATCAAGTACAAATTAATGTCCCTGATTTACCACTTGTGCCAAAAACACAATCAAATACAAAGAAAAATGCCGATTCCTGATCCACGATTACCAACTTGGGATCTCCGACAAGTCCACAGACTTACTGTTCGTAGTATGTACCATCCCAGTCACAAACCAGGGATGGTTCAACTTTATCTTTCTGCATCTTCTTCTCATAAAACTCTTTAACCCCTTTGACTTTTCGATCAATCATTTTACCAAAAATGTGTTTCACAGTGGGGTTAAAGGCTTTTTCAACATCAAAAACCTTGTTATCATCATAAAATTGGTTTGAAATTTCAACATTACCAATTTTTTTTTATCATCATCCATTGGAGGAACTAAAGTTTTCAATTTTAACTCAACCTGTGGCCCCTCTGATTTTATGGAATCAGATTCATCGCCAGAAGATAGCTCCTCTGATTTCGACCTATCAGAATCATCGCTAGAGCTACCAACAGACTTCTTAACAACCCATTTCTGATTGTTAGATTTAGCTCTTTTGTTGTAAAACTTGTTTGAACATTCACCAATTTCAAATGTAGAATTTTTGAATAACTTTGTTCTGTCAATTGGTGGTTCAAACTTAATCACTTTCTCTTTGAGTTTACGAGAAACTCCCTGTTTTGATGGTATTGCCTTAGAACAATCTCTGGCAATATGTCCAACATTGTTGCATTTGAAACAGGTTCTCGTTTCTTTCATCTCTTCTTGCTTCTTTGCAAGGAATTCTTTGTTCGATTGTCTCCAGAATTCTTTCTTTTCTTCTTCTTCTGATGAAGTCCCTGAAACAAATGTCATCTTTGATTTAAAATCACGAACATATTTTTCATTTTTCTGTTTTTCTGTTGGAATAAATCCAAGACCTTTCTTTTTGAAATTACGGTTTTGGTTTGGTTTCTTTTGAAAACCAAAACCAGAACTGTAACCCTTTTTCTTGTTTAAACGTTGTTGAACTCTTGAGGTGTAAGGTTTAGATTTACCATTAAGATTTAAATCTTTTATTTCAGAAATATTAATTTCTGTTAATTTGAAAACCTTTTTGATCAATTCAGTTTTGACACCTCTTATTGGAAATTCCTCATCAGAATATAATTTGTCAGAATCATTCAATGTGTATGCAACTTTGAATGTTTCGTCACTCAAATTAGATTTTGATAACAGGAATTCTTTATTATAAACTCTTTTAACCGAAGAATTTGAATTGTTGACTGTCGAACTCGAACTTTCAGAACCAAACTTTGACTCTGACTCTGACTTTGACTCTGACTTTGACTCCAACTTTGACTCCTTAGTTTCATCTTTATCCAACACCTGATCGACGACTTTCTTTATTAACTCGGACTCATGATCAGTGTCAGATGATGTAAACACGACATCAATAACTCGGACTCATGATCAGTGTCAGATGATGTAAACACGACATCAATATTTTCTGGCAAATTGACTGACGACTCCGACTCCCACTGTAAGTTTGTTGCCTTTTCGACTCTTTCTGAATTTGGATTTCTTGGAGAATATCCATTTTCAAGCGGGGGTGGACACTTGTTGTAACCAGCATCTTGTTTCTTACCAGAATCTTTCTTGTCAGTCTTTTTCTTTATATCACTCTTCTTTTTGTTCTTCTTTTCTGGAGTCTTTTCTTCAGCTACTTTTTCAGCATTCTTTTCTTCAGTTACTTCATCCTCTTCAAATGCCTTCATGCCTTCAACAGTTGGATAAATCCTGTCAATGACATAAGAAGTACATAAGTAACTTTTCAACAAACGATTTACTCTTTCAGTCTCAATTCTTTGCAATTCCAGTTTCTATTCAAGCACAGCACACTTCTCAATGTAGTTGTTCACTACTTTTTACTTCGTCATAAAAGCTCCTTGAAGTGTTTTCATCGCTGTTGCTTGTTCTTCACTTGTTTGATTGTATTGGTTCATTGCTTTGTTCAGTACATCGTAAGATTCCTTCAAACTATTCAAGTTATAGATCAGTGTACTGTTCTGCTTCTTCACAGCTTCACAGTTTTCACACTTTACTAGAATCTTCTTTGCATCAACTTTGAACTTTGCAACTTCAACCTTTACTTTCCTTTTGATCACTGGAATTTCTTCGTCATCACTGCTCACTGGAGTCTTGACCTTTTTCTTCTTCTTTTTAACCTTTTCATCTTCACTGTCACTTTCAGCAATCAGTTTCATATCAGCTTTGAATTTTCTCGCCCAATACTCACGATCATCATCACTATCTTCTTCAACTTTGGCAACAAAAGCTGTGTAAGCTGTGGCTTGATCAGGGATATAGTTATCCCAAGTAAAATTCTCCCAGCTAAAACCTTCAGGTAACTTTTCGTCATCTTGATCTATTATCAAGGCACTACCATTAACTCTCTTTAAAGAATCTTGATTCACCGCACACGCTCTCTTTCCAGAGTCTTCAATGATGTGTCTTCCATGTGCAGTTTGTGCCTGATGTTGTTGTTGTTGAGATGGTTGTTGAGCAACTTGATGATAAATGGCTTTTCGATAATAATCATTGTTGTTGTTAAATGGATTTTGAGCTCCACTTGCTTCGCGGTTTTTGCACTCCCTCTTGAAGTGTCCTTTTTCCCTGCAACGAAAACAAGTGACTTTAGATTTGTCAAAACCTAAAGTAGAAGTACCAGCCTCACGAAGATCATCTCTTCCAGTGATTTGCTTGAATTTCTCAGCTCTCCTCAACACGCTTGCCAAACACCATTTTATATCCATCAGTTCCATCTCTTCAGCATCTATCTGGTCGTAATCTTCCTTTGTCAGCATTGGATTCCCGATTCGACCTGCAACAAAGCTACCATAAGATTCAAGAACAGTTCCTAATAAAGACATATGACTTTTTGCTAACTCTTCAGAATATTCCTGATCATTTTCAATGTTCAACACAATATTGCATTGAAGCTTTTTGCCATTTCTTGTTGTTGAAACATTTGGATCAAAAGATGAAAATGATGAAAAACTTGTTTTGCTGTTTGATCCTGATGATGAACTTCCAGAAGAATTCTTGGCATTGTAAGCAGTTTCTATTTTTGGAGATAAATTTGTAGATTTCTCATTCACCCCTGCTTTGTAATACAACCCAATATCATGTTCACCATCGAAATCTTTCATTCGAATAATCTTTTGTTGCTCCATCTCTTGAGCTTCCAACTTCTCAATGAACTTGCTGAGTGTCAAACTGCTAAAACCTTTCTTGTTTCTAAGCATCATGACATATGTGCCCTAAGTTTCGTGTGGCAAAGCATCTGCAAGCTTCTCAATCAATTCTTCATTGTCTTTCTCAATACTCAATCTCTTCATGTTAGCAAGCAAATTGCAGTATCTTTCGATAATCTCTCTTGTACTTTCATTCTTTAATCCGCGGAACAAATCAAATTCTTTCTTTAGAAGCGATTTCTTGCTTTTGACCATTTCTTCATTACCACGAAACTTTGACCTTAAAGCTTTCCAAATCAAGTATGAAGTTCCATTATGTTGTAATAACACCAAGATGTCTTCTTTCACAGCTTGTTGTAGAAGACTCAACATCATTTTCTCATCTTTGTATTTCTTTCTAGCATCGGCGCTTAGATCTTTAATCGGAACCACTTCTTCATCATCATTCATCGGTCGAATATATTTTGTCTCGACACATTCCCACGCATCCAAGTAGTTGGCTTGCACCCAGTTTTCGAACCGTCCTTCCCAACCCTTATATTCTTCGATGTTCATGAGCTTTGGCGGTTTTTGCATTGTTCCTGTTTCGTTTTCGAGCATTGTGTTCTGTGCAACAGTGATTGGGGTAACCGGAGTAGCGAATGCGTTATAGAATTCCTCGTCCATGATTCGGTTTTTCAAATGAACTGTATCACCTTGTAAGAATACCTGTCGATAAACAAACAAACTATCAGTTTAAATGAATTGAACACGTAAAAATGTGTTGATGAAATCAATCGAATACTCGTATTGAAGATTTGTGGACTCGTGTCGAAGACTTGCAGACTGACTAAACTCCAAATTGTGCAAACTGAGTGAATGAGCCGAAACCAACTTTGTGTTTCTGACACTAATCCAAGTCACATGGGCCGGTGAAATGGACTTTACAACCGAAACTCTCTTGAACTTGACCTTTGTATGAAATGTTTGATACTAAGTGAACAAGATTGGGCCGTCAAATTGGGCTTACAATGTGCCACAAACACTGAATCACATGAATCGAATTATTGACATGGGCTGCAAGCTTGAATGATAAATGGGCTGAGAGTATTGAATCAAAACAATAACAGACCTTTAAACTATAATAGATTTCAAATTATATTGCAACCAACACCAACAACTTTAAAAGTTATCAAAATCACATGCAAAGTCACTATCACCTAATCAAACAAACAATTTTCAATTAAACCAAGTATAAAGTGAGCTGAGCTTGACCTTGATTGGACCGAAAATAAGCACATGAATCGGTAATAGCTTTATCAGAAGAATATTAATCTGACACACTTTATTGAACAAATCAATTTTAACACTTGAATATTTCAAAAGTGTCCAACAACTTTTGTTTACTTTTAAAAATTTATACTAATTTCCGACAACTTCAAATCAAAACAATTTCTGATTGGACCTCTAAATGAAACACATTGATCAGATTAATTCTTTCCAACACAATCTCATGCACAACTGAATTTCTTGAACTGAGCAAATTTTGATATTCTCAATTTATAAATGGCCGACAACAATCATCAAACCAAGCAACCTGAATCTTCAATTTACGAGACCTCGAAATGATAATATCACATGACTTGGGTTCTGATCACCTTGTGTAAACTAACACAAGACACTAAATTCAGACAACACGATACACTTTCACATGATTATCCTGTTCGATGACTGAGTGTTACAAGAACGAGACCCTAGTTGTTCAAATAAGCGGACCAGAATGTTCGAATAAGCGGACCAGAATGTTGTCAGTATAAGCGAACCACAAGAGCGGATCTCAAATGACTGTCACTACGAGCGGACCTCTTGAGCGAACCTACTACAATTATGACCCTATGAGCGGATCTCTAGAGCGGATCTACAACAAACATGAGCTAAAAAGCGGACCTAAAAAGCGAACCAGCTGATGACATCATCAATATCACGAGTCCGTATGAGCGAACCTCAAAAAATCCAAGGTTTTAGGTCAATTTTAGTTATGAAACTTTCAAGGGTTTATTAATACATGATTCCGAGTGCACTATGTGAAATTGAGCTGGTTTTACCGTAAAAAATTTTAAAAATTTGAAGAAAGTGTAGAAAATCAGAAATTTTCGGCTGAAATCGTAAAGAACTCTTCTTCACTGGCTCTGATACCAATTGTAGGATCGAATCCGGACCTAAACGAGTCGCTTAGAAGAGTTTATCTCAGTTTGAACGGCGGAAACAGACAAACCGAGTACAATTCAGCAAGTATTCACTATAAACTGTCGATATTATTGATCTGGATAACGTTTACAACCTGTCGACACTTCGGCAGCACTTCGTGGCTCACCGGAAGACAACACCTAGAACTCTACATGTGGTTCCGCTTATGTGACTATATATAGGTGATCAGGTTCGCTCTTACGTACATGTTTATATAAGCGAACCTAGTACAATTGACAAAAAAGCGAACCTATCTTTGACATATGAACGGACCTATTACAATGACAAATAAGCGAACCTCTAACACATAAATGAAATCAGAACTTGACCGAATTCAAACTTCTACATTCAAAACTCCTTTGTCTTTTGTGAGATGATGTAATGATGACATCACCATTATGATGTCATCATCCAAGATGATGACATCACCCCCTTTCAGATTCGCACCGAGACTAAGACTCAATATAAGACGTAGACGACAGATGTGTGCACCAACAGATCCTCTGTTTGGGGGATGAAGCCATTGTGATCCTGCCGTCTTTTTATTCCTGCACTTATTAGAACTTATTATCATGGACACCCTTTACCTACCCAAGCGGACGGGCCAAGGATTGCTGGTAGATGCTAGGGGTAGGTAATTTTGACAACCTTTAGAGGGTTAACATTTTGCTAAATAAATAAAAGTTTAATCTTTTGGCTTATCATGTGTTGTTATTTTTGTGAATGCTTTACCTTTCAATTTTTACGATACACTTTGTTTGAATTCAAAAGTTATGTCAAAAAGTTTAGGATATGATCAAGGATCAAATATCCTATAATCGATAAATTCAAAAAAAATAGTGTAATTTAAGGATCATTGTTTTGGTCAAAAATTACCGAAGCAATTTAGTGATCAAATTAGTTAAGTGAGGTAGTGTGCTAAAAAGTGTGTTGTAAATATGCTGGTTGGGTTGTTTGAAAAACCAGTTTTTAGGATACGGCTCAGGATATCGAGTTGTATCTGTGATCAAACTATGAGCAAAAAGTAAAGGGAATGACACGAGATGTACGAGGAAAGCGCTTGATCAATCTAGACCGCCGGCATAAAACCTCGGGAGCTGACAATCGCAGCTACCTAGTTCTTCTTATTGCTTTAAACGTCAGGATACAGTGCAGGATATTGATCAGATCGCTAAGTGTTACAATGCTTTCTGTGAAAGTGAAAGTTGCGAGAGAACAAGTGTGAGTGAGTAGTGAGTGTAGTTGTTGTGTCCTATCGATCTGATCCATCCATCTATTTATAGTTACAAAACACAAACTAAAATTCCTATAAATGTGGGATGCACCCGAATATTCCATTATTAACGTTATGGACCGAGTAAGGCGGCTTCAACGTCTTCATTTGAACGACTTGGACCGAGTCTTGCGGAGAAAGGGTCTTCGTGAACGTTGGGAACTTGGACTCGCACTCGCATTCCTGCACACAATCCGTCAGTAATCCTCAGGATACCATTCAGGATGTTACCAATATCCTGAATGAGCACCCCGGACATGAACATGTATCATACAATCAAGATATAAATCAAGATATTTCCCAGGATATGGGCTCAGAATTTCACCCATAACAATTGTCCCCAAAAAATGTTACCGTTTAGTATCCTGGCACTAACGGTTATATTTTTTACGAAGAACAAGGCAATTAAGAGATTAGACCCATGATGTGACCGTTTGTAACCGTGCAGCCTATATTTACTCATTACTCCCTATATCTTCTCACACTTATCCCATTTAATCTTTACCGAAGAGAAAAAGGTAAAAAACTTCTCTCTCTATTCCATCTTCTTCTCTCATTCTGTTCAGCATTCCGGCGAGAATATGACAAGACAAACAAGATCAAGCTCCGGTGACTCCGCCCCCTCATTTATCCAGCAGAATCTTCTCCAAGAACCGAAGAAGGAGATATGCTCCTTCGATAGTGCCCACTTTTCGGCTCTCAAATCCTCCGGTATCTTCCCGGAAGGGACAGTATTCCGGCCGTTTGACCGGGAAATCCGGTCGGACATGGTTTCCGACGAGTGGTTGTGTTTTAGTGCTTTTCCTTTCACCTTAGGACTACAGTTCCCCTTTCCAGACTTTATCACTGAGTTTTTCAATATTACAAAAATCTCTTTTAGCCAAACAATGCCGATGCTTTGGCGAGTCTTGTCCGTTCTTGACCAGATCAAGAAGAATCACATTCCCGATCTTTCCGTTCATGACCTCCCTTTAGCATATCGGCTTAGATGCCACGGATCCTGTAGATTTTTGTTTTATTCCACCTCCGGCGATCCGCTGATACTTCGTGCCACCAGGAACTAGGAGAAATGGCAATCTAAGTTCTTCTTTGTAAAAAGAGACTCAATCCCTGGTGGAACAGAATATCTGGTGAAGTGGTTGAGAAAGGGTAGGATTTAGGGTTCAAGGATGATCCTGCCTTTTATCCTGTTTTATATCCTGAGCTAATCTACTCTCTTTTCATTGTTTTGCACACAGCTGATTTTAGGAAGCTTGCACCTCCCCTTGCTGATTCACAGAAGAGGATTGACGCCATCAGACTCCTTCTAGAGGCTGAGAGAAGTTTTAATCCGTCTCCACCATCTCCAAGCCCTCTTTCCAGTGCAAACATGTCGGGTAAAGATCCTGCACAATATCCTGCATACATGTTTCTATTTGGCATATTTAGGAAAGAATTCTACTCCCTGTATGCAGATTCTAGCAAAGTTCCAATCCTCCTTGATCGTGACGAGCTTGACAGTTACCCTACTCCAGTCATGGTCAAGAAAGAAACCCCTGCTGCCACCAGCTCCAAGCCGCTCCCAGCTCCTAAGGGCAACCCGAGGACTCGTGCTTCCACGGCAAAAAAGAGGAAGAACTCCGAAGTTAGTGCTCCAGGCTCCGAAGGGTTCTCTTATGATGAGATCAGCTTCACTGATTCCCTAGAACCGATGACATCCTTCCTCAACAAGGTAATATCCCGATCCTATATCCTGCACATATATCCTGATAGAATATCCTGACAGGATATCCAGGTTAGTGATTATTGACTTACACCTGAATTTTGACTTACAGGGCCTCCAGCATCTGCTCCACCTTTACAGCAACGCCTGTGGTACTGCTGCACTCCATGAAGCCAGGATTAAACAGCTCGAAACTACTGTTGCCAACCAAGGTGCCATTGCTGAAGCGAAGACTCGGCACTATGAGGACAAGCTGAAGAAAGTAACCCAGGATGCTGAGATCAAGCTGGCCACCGTCCAAATGGAACACGAACAGGCCATGGTTTCTTTCCGGGAAGGAATCAAAGCTTCTGCCATCGTCTCTCTGCTACAAGCTCGTATTAAGATGGCTTATGAGGCCAAGGAGACAGGCCTTGAGTGCCCAGCCTGGCTAGTTGAATCCTGGGTGGCAAAGCTGAAAGAGCTTGGAGCTAAGGCTGTGCCTTTTCCTGCTGAAGCTGGTGAATCTTCTAAGTCGGCAGAGGTGGCAGACAAGGCTGGAGACAAGAAGGATGCTGCTCAGGATGCTGGAACTGATGCTGAGGCCGAGAAGGTGGAGAAGGCTGGTGAAGATGCTGCTGTGTGAGAGCATACAAGTGGGCGATGATGGATATATGTGCCAAGGCCGGAGCCCACTTTTTTAAATTTGATCGTTGGCTTGTAATCCCAAAACAATTTACTTTTCCTGCATTTTACTTTTCTGCACTTGAACTATATGATGACCAAAGGTGGAGGGATCCTGAGTTTCAGGATGAAGCCCTTGGTCATCACCGTTAGTATGTTTTTTCTTTTGAACAATATAACAGTTGGAGGTGGACGGGTCTCGTTTTGAGACAAAACCTTCAACTGTTAAGTAAATACGGTAAGGAACTATTAGTGCTCTTAGTAGATGGACCTTGGTTTGAGGTGAAACTAAGAGCACATCTTTTGGTATGTTAATAATTTAACTTACTTTTGCCTTTATTTCTGTCGTTACTACCTTATTGTTTAAACTTTACTTATGAAAATAGTTAAATTTGGACAATCTTGAGAACATGTTGCAAGAATATCCTGAGAGATATCCTAATCAGGATACTGCCTCGCAACTTATAAAACTTAAGTTATAAAAAGGAGAGATCAGACCGAATACTCCCAGAGAGTTGATCCCATTATTCAATCACAGGAATGTCCCCATTGCATAAATTTAAATCCATCCTTCAAATTGTATGATGTATGTCCCCTGTGTTTAACATGGTCATACTTTAGTTTGACTGCATAAACCTTGAATATCCTGGAGTAAACCCTTAATATCCTGAGATGAACCTTGATATCCTGGGGATAAACCCTGATATCCTGGGGATAAACCCTTAACATCCTGGGGATAAACCCTGATATCTATGCGCTACAGGAGAGATTAGAAAGGTGAAAACCTTTAAACCTTAGAGTGTATGGAAATACCCTTTCACGAGAGAGGGTGATCAATCCTCATATACGTTTAGGATCCAGGATATAGCCAATAACAACGAAATTGTCAGCCACTTTTACATGAACTGGTCTCGTTATCTTGAACTATCCCCAGATGACTTGCGCTCCAGGCGGGGTGTTCAAACCCAATTCGAGAGAATGGTGAATACCTTTAAACCTTTGAAGGGATCAGGATCCCTTATTCGTGAGAGAGGGGGCCAATCCTCTAATCCTTTGAAATATCCTGAGCATGTATCCTGGAGCTTCATCCTGAGACATATTCTGCAAAACATCCTTAAACTAAGGTGGGTGTTAGCTTGGCTAACACCCCTCCGATGCCTAATTCAGTAATGGGTTCAAGATAATAAACGAATTCAAACATATTTAAGAGAGATAGAATACATACCACTCTGAGATAGAAATTAAATTCTATTCTTACTTGAAATATAGTTTTAAATGTATAGCGTTCCAGGATCTTGGTAGCATATCCCCCTCCATACTCCTGAGCCGGTATGCTCCTTTTCCTGATTCAGATTCAACCTCATATGGTCCTTCCCATTTCGGAGCCAGCTTTCCATCGGCAGGATTAGTGGTATTTTGAAAAGCCTTTCTTAACACCCAATCTCCAACTTTGAACCTTCTAGTCCTTATATTCTTGTTGTATGCTCTGGATATCCTTTGTTGATATGCTGCCATCCTTAGCCTTGCTGCATCTCTCGTTTCGTCTACGGTGTCCAAATCTTGGCACAAAGCTTCAGGATTCTGCTCAGGATCCCGGAGGATAGATCTTGCAGTAGGTATTACCATCTCTGTTGGGATCACTGCTTCTGCTCCAAATACTAAGGAAAACGGAGTCTGGCTAGTTACATTCTTTACCGTTGTTCTATCAGCCCACAAAACAAAGGGTAGTTCTTCTGCCCATCTTTCTTTTTTTGCTCCTAGTCTCTTCTTCAAGTTGTTGACAAATATTTTGTTTGAGGATTCAGCTTGTCCATTTGCTTGAGGATGTACCGGGGTAGATGTGATCATTTTGATTCCCCAACTTTTGCAAAAATCAGTAGTCCTCTTGCTTATAAACTGGGATCCATTGTCACAAATGATTTCAGCTAGTACTCCAAACCTGGTCAGGATATTCCTCTTTATAAAGGATACTACTTCTTGGTCTCTGACTTGAACAAATGCTTCGGCCTCCACCCATTTAGAGAAATAATCGGTCATTGCTAGCATAAAAACTTTTCCTCCTGGAGCTTTTGGCAATTTCCCTACTATGTCAATCCCCCATTTCATGAATGGCCAAGGGGAAGCTATAGGATATAGTGGTTCAGCTGGTTGATGTAGTATGTTACTGTGCCTTTGACATGCATCACACCTACGAGCATATTCTGTAGCATCTTTCCTCATTGTTGGCCAAAAGTATCCTGTTCTTAATATCTTTGAGAATAATGACCTGCCCCCAGTATGGTTACCACAATCCCCTTCATGTATATCCTGAAGCACTTCTTTAGTTTCGGAATCCTCCAAGCATCTTAGATATGGTCCTGCAAGAGATTTCTTATACAAAATATTATTTATAATGGTGAATCGTGATACCTTCATCCTAAATGCCTTAGGATTTTCGTCTCTAGGGATGTATCCTTCCTTGAGATATCTTATGATTGGAGCCGTCCAAGATTTCGGATCCTCCTCAGAATATTCAGCAACAGAATCCTGGACATTTACTACTTCTTTATCCTGAGGATTCGTTGCAGGATACAAGATATGTAGTATTGGTATTTGGGTCCCTTCTAGTATTCTGACCGATGATCCCAAATTTGCTAAGGCATCTGCTTCAGCATTATCTTCCCTTGGTACCTGTTCAAGTGTAAAAACATCGAAATATCCTGCTAATTTTTTGAGAATATCGAGGTATTCGATTAATTTCTCACCCTTAACTGCATAGGATCCATTAAAATGATTAGTGATTAACAATGAATCAACATATACTTGCAAACTTTTAATATTCATGTTCTTAGCCAATTCTAATCCTGCAATCAAAGCCTCATATTCTGCTTCATTATTAGTGGCAGGAAAGTCACATCTAATAGCCTAGGGTATTATGTCCCCCTGTGGCTATTTTAGTAGTATACCCAATCCTACTCGTCTAACATTAGAGGCACCATCAGTGTATAATGTCCAGGATCCTAAGGATTCTCCTAATTGTTGAACTTCTAGGTCTACTTCATCCTGAATATCACTACTGAAATCAGCCACAAAGTCGGCTAAAGCCTGAGATTTTATGGCATTTCTAGGGTCGTATACTAAGTCATAAGCATTCAACTTCACTGACCACTTGGCCATCCTACCTGACATCTCTGGTTTCCTAAGCACATTTTTAACAGGATAATTAGTTTTAACATGAATCCTATGTGTCTCAAAGTAATGTCTAAGCTTCGTTGATGCCACAACTAATGCTAGTATCAACTTTTCTAAATGAGAATATCTAGTTTCAGCATCTAACAAACTTTTACTAACATAATAGACAAGATATTGTTGACCTTCGTGATCCTTTATGAGGACGGCACTTACAGCATTCCCCGATACCGCGAGGTATAAGGACAGTGGTTCACCATTCTCAGGCTTCATCAATGGAGGTGCAGTGGAAAGATACTGCTTCAAATCCTGCAGGGCTGCTTCATGCTTCTCTCCCCACTCGAACTTCTTGTTCTTATTCAGGATATCATAAAATTCTTTGCATTTCTCGGAGGATCTTGATATAAATTTGTTCAGTGCTGCAACTCGCCCTGTTAACCGTTGAACATCCTTCATATTTGAAGGTGATTTGATATCCAAGATGGCTTTGATCTGCTCCGGGCTTGCCTCTATTCCTCTTTTGGTCACCATATATCCTAGAAACTTTCCTGCCCCCACTCCGAAATGGCACTTAGCAGGATTCAGCTTCATGTTATACTGATCCAGGATATCAAATGCTCCCTTAATATCCTGGAGGTGATCCTCAGCCTTTTTAGATTTCACCACCATATCATCGATGTATACCTCCATTGTGTCCCCCAGCTTATCTTTGAACATCATGTTCACCAATCTCTGGTATGTTGCACCTGCATTTTTCAAACCGAAAGGCATAGCAGTATAGCAATAAATACCTGTTGGTGTCATGAAGGCAGTATCCTCCTGGTCCGAAGGCTCCATTTGAATCTGCTGAAATCCTGAGGATGCATCAATGAATGTTAACATCTCATGCCCGGCAGTAGCATCCACCATTGCATCAATATGAGGAAGAGGAAATGGGTCTTTAGGACAAGCCTTATTCAAGTCTATGTAATCTACACAGACTCTCCATTTCCCATTTTTCTTCTGTACTACGACTACATTTGCTAGCCATCTTGGAAACTTGACCTCCCTGATCATTTTGGACTTCAACAATCTTTCAACTTCCTCTTGGATAATTGCATTTCGTTCAGGAGCAAACTTCCTCCTCTTTTGCTGAACAGGCTTGAACGACCTGTCAATTCCAAGCTTGTGAGTGATAATGTCTTTGGATATACCTGTCATATCCTCATGCTTCCATGCAAATGTTGACATCCTGCACTTCAAAAAGTTAGTTAATTGTTCTTCAATATCCTGAGGGATATTGGTTCCTACGAGCACCGAGATATCAGGATTATCCTGATCCAGGATAACTTTCTTCATATCCTGCTCTGAAGCCTCCACGATATCCTGGGCCCGCATCTTTAATTGCTATGCTGTACTAGGCTTGGTTGAGGATTTCATTGAGGATGAGTAACATTCTTTCGCTTCCTGCTGATCACTATCAACCTTGACAACCCCCCAAGGGGTAGGGATTTTGATGCATTGATGATAAGTTGATGGCACAGCCTTCATATCATGGATCCATGGCCTGCCCAGTATGATGTTATAGCAGGATAGGGAGTCCATCATGCAGAAACATTGTATCGAGTTAATCCCTTCAACATATACTGGTAATTTTATTTCTCCCACTGTGTTCCTAGCCTCTCCACTGAATCCAACAAGCACGGTGGATTTCGAAGTGATATCCATTGGAGATACGTTCATTCTTTTCAAAGTCTCTAGTTGGATTATATTGACGGAGCTGCCATTATCCACCAATATCCTGCGCACAAAATGGTTAGCCACATATAATGTTATTACAAGAGCATCATGGTGAGGATCCTGGACAGTATCCATGTCATCACTATCGAAAGTGATCACTTTATCAGTTGTGAGGGTAGTCATCCTGGCTGGTTTGTCTCCCCTTTCGGTCTTGGCCTCTTTTGCATGTCTCTTGGCCGCAGAATACGAAGTCCCACAAATGTCAGATCCTCCCGAAATAAAGTTGATTGTCTTGGCATCCGCAGGAGGTGATGCTGCTCGTTCAGGATCCTTCTCAGTATCCTGACCCTTATGCTTCTTTCTTCCTAAGAGATCCTTCAGATATCCCTTGCTAAGAAGATAGCTTATTTCTTTTCTTAGAGCAATGCAATCCTCAGTTATATGTCCAAAATCTTCGTGGAAGGCACACCATTTCGATTTATCCTTCCAATCAGGTTTTTGTTGATTCTTTCGAGGCCACCTAGCTTTGTCTCCTAAACCCTGCATAGCATACATTAATTCAGGAATGTTAACAGAAAAGCAATATTCGGATAATTCAGGATATTCTTCAGGATCCTCATCTTCAATAGCATTCACTTTCTTGTTTTCATTTCTACCATACGGTTTAGAGCGATACAGTTTAAATGAGGATTCTGACTTCCTATTAGTTGACTCATAGGTGGTGGATGAGTTCATCCTCTCTTGCATTTTCTTATCATCTTCCAGCCTGATATATCTCAAGGCCCTGTTTCGAGCTTCGTCCAAATTCCTGCAAGGATTCATCACAAGATCTTGATAAAACTAGGAATCCTTTTGTAGTCCCATCTTGAATGCCTGGACCGTTGTAGCAACATCAAGGTGTGGGATATCCAAGGATTCCCTGCTGAATTTGTTCACATAATCCCTTAGGGATTCCTGAGGTCCTTGAGTTATTCTGTAAAGATCACTTGTTAGTTTTTCAAAACTCCGACTACAAGAAAATTGACTATTAAATAAATTCACTAGGTGAGCAAATGATGTAATTGAATGCGGAGGAACATTTAAGAGCCATTTCAGGGCTGATCCTGTTAAGGTAGAACCAAAGCCCTTGCATAGGCATGCTTCCTTGAGCTCTGGAGGGATAGGATTAATCTCCATTCTTTCTCTATACTGGGCAATATGCTCTTCAGGATCCGTAGTCCCATCATAAAGCTTCATGTTGGGGGTTTGAAATCTCTTCGGGATCTCAGCATCACAGATAGGATATGCGAAACGAGATATCCTGTGGCTGTCTTGGGACACTTTCGGAATAGGCTGGACCACTCCAGGTACACTGGATATCATGTCCTTCAATTTCTGAAGTTCCCTAGTAAATGTTGACGTCATACCTGCCTCCTGCAAAGACCCACCATTGTTAGCAGTATGAATATTATTATTTGACACGTTACCAGTCTGAGGATTCTGGCCATATCCTGAAGCATATCCTGAGCTTCTCACAGTTGACATCCTGATCGAGGAAGGTATTTCAGGAGTATGATTCTGGGAATGGCTAGGCACAATATTCCCCCTATTATCCTCAGTATACACAGCCGAACTGAAGTTCAAAGTTCTGGGTTGTAAAGGAGTGACAATGTCCTCAGCAGATCTGCTCGAGCTAGATTTTAAGAGTTGTATTTCCCTTAACAGCATTTGGTTTGTTTCCTGTTGATGCCTCATTTGTTCCTGCACACTTCCAAATAAGGTTAGAATTTCATCATTAGAGGCTAAAACGGGAGCGGATCCCTGAACACTCCAAGTACGGATAATATCCTGAGGTTGTGAAGAAGCTGGCATCCTTGGAGGAGGTGGTGGAAGCACCGAACCAGTAGTAGCAGAAGTTGTAGAAGACATAGTGGAGGAGCTCATGTTTGATCTTGAGGCCATTGTAAACAACGTGGCAAAAAGTTTTGAAAACAGAAAACCAATTAACGATTTCACAAAGATTTTTAGTAGAGATAGCACCACTTGCCCCACGATGGGCGCCAAATTGTTTTGGTCAAAAATTACCGAAGCAATTTAGTGATCAAATTAGTTAAGTGAGGTAGTGTGCTAAAAAGTGTGTTGTAAATATGTTGGTTGGGTTGTTTGAAAAAACAGTTTTCAGGATACGGCTCAGGATATCGAGCTGTATCTGTGATCAAACTATGAGCAAAAAGTAAAGGGAATGACACGAGATGTACGAGGAAAGTCCTTGATCAATCTAGATTGCCGGCATAAAACCTCGGGAGCTGACAATCGCAGTTGCCTAGTTCTTCTTATTGCTTTAAATGTCAGGATACAGTGCAGGATATTGATCAGATCGCTAAGTGTTACAATGCTTTCTGTGAAAGTGAAAGTTGCGAGAGAACAAGTGTGAGTGAGTAGTGAGTGTAGTTGTTGTGTCCTATCGATCAGATCGCTAAGTGTTACAATCCATCCATCTATTTATAGTTACAAAACACAAACTAAAATTCCTATAAATGTGGGATGCTCCTGAATATTCCATTATTAACGTTATGGACCGAGTAAGGCGGCTTCAACGTCTTCATTTGAACGACTTGGACCGAGTCTTGTGGAGAAAGGGTCTTCGTGAACGTTGGGAACTTGGACTCGCACTCCTGCACACAATCCGTCAGTAATCCTCAGGATACCATTCAGGATGTTACCAATATCCTGATTGAGCACCCCGGACATGAACATGTATCATACAATCAAGATATAAATCAAGATATTTCCCAGGATATGGGCTCAGAATTTCACCCATAACAATCATGTATCCTGTTGTCAAAGAATAAGGGTCACTTAAATAAATAAAGAATAAGATTAAGATGATTAAAGATCATACCTGAGAATCCAAGTTAGGATCTTAAACCTTCAATACTTACAATCAGGATAACCAAAAGACAAACTTATTAAAAGGTTAGGATCAAGGATCCTTAGTTGTTTAACTTCAAAAACCTGAAATGGAACATAGCTTGGGACTAAGCCAATATAAGAGAAGAGATAGCAACTGGGGACAAGCCCAACAATCTTGGGACAAGCCCAAAAAACTGGGGACAAGCCCAAAGGATGTTGTGTAAACTGGAGTATGGCCCTCACTGGCGACTATCCAAACTTAGTGACATGAAAATGCCAAAACCTTAGCTAACGTGAAAACGTTAGAAACCTTAGGAACGGATGTATGGTACGTCTACCATTATACGTAGCATCCTGAATACAGCCAGTACAATGAAATTGTCAGCCCCTAAAGCGGGTACTGGTCCCATTGCCTTGAACTGCACCAGGATCATCGTGCGCTACTGGCGAACTGGGGACAAGCCCAAAAAACTGGGGACAAGCCTAAAAAACTGGGGACAAGCCCAAATAACTTAGGAGACTTCTGAGGACAGTTGATCCTCTGCTTAGGATACATCAACCTTCTGCAAAACTCAGAACAGAGTGAAAGAAGGATAAAGGATCTAGGATCCTTTTCCTTGTAAATAGGTTAGTTAAAGAAGTGGATAAATTGAAGTTAGATCATTACCAGAGTGAGGATCATCTATCCTCTGAGGATCCTTCATCGGACATGGAAATAGTTGAGGATCCTGGATCCTGATTACATGAATTATCTCTTTAAGTGGACAGCATTCCAAGCTCTTGGTAGCAAATCTCCTTCCATTGTTAATAATCGATATGCCCCCTTTCCTGCCTCAGCTTCAATAAGATAGGGACCTTCCCACTTAGTTGCTAACTTGCCATCAGCAGGATTGGAGGTATTTTGGAATGCTTTCCTCAACACCATATCGCCAACTTGAAACTTCCTGATCCTGACATTCTTGTTATAAGCTCCAGCCATCCTTTGTTGATAACTAGCCATTCTTATCCTTGCCAAATCCCTGAGTTCTTCTATGGTATCCAAGTCTTGAACCAAGTCTTCAGCATTTCCTTCAGGATCACGGATGCTTGTTCTTGCAGTAGGAACCACCATCTCTGTAGGGATCACTGATTCTGCTCCAAACACTAAAGAAAATGGAGTTTGGCCAGTAGCATTCTTGGGAGTTGTTCTATCAGCCCATAGCACATAAGGTAACTCTTCTGCCCATTTTCCTTTCTTGGATCCAAGCTTCTTTTTCAAGTTGTTGATGATGATCTTGTTGGATGATTCTGCTTGACCATTAGCTTGTGGGTGGACTGGTGTTGATGTTATCATCTTAATCCCCCAGCTGTCACAAAAGTTAGTAGTTCTGCTCCCAATAAATTGGGATCCATTATCACAAACAATTTCAGAAGGGATACCAAATCTAGTAATAATATTTCTTTTGATAAAGGATATCACTTCTTTCTCTCTGACTTGAGCAAAGGCTTCAGCTTCTATCCACTTGGAGAAGTAGCCAGTCATAGCAAGCATGAACACTTTTCCTCCTGGTGCTTTGGGAAGTTTACCAACTATATCCATTCCCCATCTCATGAATGGCCAAGAAGAGGATATAGGATGCAAGAGCTCTGCTGGATGATGAAGGATATTGCTATGTCTCTGACAAGCATCACACTTCTTGGCATAATCCACAGCATCTTTCTTCATAGTAGGCCAATAGTATCCTGTCACAAGGATCCTTGAGAACAATTTATGCCCCCAGTGTGGTTTCCACAATCTCCTTCATGAAAATCCTTCAGGACTTCTTGAATTTCAGGATCCTCTATGCACCTTAGTTATGGACCTGCAAGAGATCGTTTATATAACATGTTATTTAATATTGTAAATTGAGATACCTTGATTTTGAAAGCCCTGGGGTTTTCTCCTGTAGGAATCTCTCCATGTTGTATATATCTCATAATTGGAAGGATCCATGATCCTGAATGAGATTGTGCATTATCATTAGGAACCACTGCAGAATCTTCTTCTATCTCTATAGCTATGTGATCCTCAATAGCATGAGCCAAAATATAGATGATAGGAATCTTGATATCCTCTGGAATTTTCAATGATGATCCAAGATTGGCTAATGCATCAGCTTCTGCATTCTTTTCCCTAGGTACCTGTGTCAAACTAAAAGAAACAAAAGAGAGTGCCAATTCCTTGACTATCTCTAGGTATTTGATTAGTCGTTCACCTTTAACAGCATAAGATCCATTAAAGTGGTTAGTAATTAACAATGAATCTACATGTACCTGAAGATACCTGATCCTCATATGTTTGGCAATTTGCAACCAGCTATCAAGGCCTCATTGTCACACCCCGATATTTCCACGTATTACCGGTGGGCCCGGTGGGGAGTATCGTGACGTAGTTGATATCATCATAGTCAAACAACACAAATTTAAATGCACAGCGGAAGCAAAAGATAGATTCATTTCAACTTTAATAAATTGTAATATTAAGTATCACAAATAGTTGAAACAGATCCACAGGCGAATAAAAAAAATAAAGAGGAAACATTGTTCAACAGTTTTATGACATCCAAGCTTGCGAGACTTATTGTGGACGCTAGGAGAAAGCCAGCCTAGTTCGAGTAGTACCTGCACTTAACCTTTTGGGAAAATACGTCAGTTTACACTGGTAAATACAATTTAACTGACTCATTTTGAAAAGTTTAATAAAATTGATTTGAATGCACGTAGCACAAAACTTTTTATAACTTGGGATAATTATTTAAATATAATCTTGTAAAAGAATTACATGTTTCTTATGCGTTCAGTAGCCCGGTTTGTGCCGGGTTAAAGATCAATAGACACACCACATTATTATTTTAGGCACTGACGGGTGTACGCCTACACCCCGTGCTTAGGTCGTGGCCATTTCGTAAAAAGATACCAAGGATATCCGGGACATGGTCATTAACCCCCCAAAGGCTTTAAGCAAACAAAACATTTCCAAACGAAGCATATCAATGGTTTAACCTCTATTTGATTAAAGATTCAATGCCCGACCAAGCGGTATTTTATATACCATACCCCAAGCCCGTATAGGGAAAATAAGTTAAAAGTATTTACCTTTGCAAGTATAAATCACAATTACCAAGTGCATGTAGCTTTTACTGGGTCTCCTATTCTGGAACAAAGGTTTATAATAACCTATTAGATTTCTAACGGGTCTTTAATTAAGCTTAAGCTTAGACCGGTTAGTTTCAAAGGAAGATACGGTTCAAACGCACGATTAAGCGAAGACCGGAATGGAATGTGATTTAGACCCGAAAAGTTTGAAGACTTGTATAATATGGGTAAACTAAACACATTCTGGATTTTGAGACAAAAATGATAAGGTTTGACCCGTTTCGGTCAATTTATACAAACTAGTTACATAAACCGAACCAAACACAAAAGAAGCGTAACGGGTAACCAAATGAGTCATATACAGGTTTCCTAAGTTAATATCCCTTAAATATGTTGAGACGTCAGTAAGATATCTTCTATTATGCCAGAAATGGATTTAAACTCAAACTATGCCTCGTAAGGGCATTTTGGTCATTTAAAAGGTTATAAAAGAGTTTAATTAGTAATCTGAGTAACAGGTCTGATTTATTCAACAAATATACTTAATTTAATAAGTTATAACAGTAGGGTACTAGATATATGTGAGATTTATCATTTAAAACCAAACTATGCACCTTAGGGGTATTTTGGTAATTTCACATAGGCTAAAAAGGTCAAATCTGAAGTTCTGAGTTTAAAACTTTAGCTTACTATCAAAGTATAAAAATATACTTAAAATATCAGTAGGTATCAAACCTTATATGTTTAAAATAGTTTTAATACATACTATGCGTTAAAAACACTTAAAAAGATGATTTAGAGCCATTTCCGGGTTCTATATAGAAAGCTGATATTTTTATTATTCCAGAAGGTTTAAAATAATTTATTTATTATATAAAATCAGTAGCAAAAGGTTTGGGGTCAAAAATATTTGTAAAACTCATTTTATAGCTCAAAAGGGCAAAACCGGCATTAACCGAATTAAAGCTACAACCCTATGTTATGTTCAGCCTAAAATTAATTAAAAATCTTCAAAAATCCCAAAATATTATATTACATCAGTGGGTAAAACGTTTGGTATTAAAAATCGGGTTTAGATAGGCTATATGCTAATTATGCCATTTAATTCATAAAAAGTCTTCTAATTACGCTAATGAGCATAACTATTAATCTAGACCTTAAACTGATGTCAAATTTTAGGTACAAGTTTATAAATCAGTAACTAAGTTGTCTACTCTTTTACATTTCCAAAAATCATATTTTAAGGTCATTTGGGCATAATGGTCAACATATAAGCATTTAACGGAAACATGCATGTGAATCGGATCTCTATTGAACCAAGGTGTATAATCACAGAGGGTTATACTAACATGTAACTAGGTTCAAAAGAAGCTCTAAGGCAATCCTAAACTAGGCTTAAACGGGTCAGAATTGAAAGTCAAAGCAAAAGTCAAATTATGCGACTTTCGGTTCCGAACCGAGTCTAATCTGAAAATTATCGGGTTGAACATGTTTAGACATGTTCTTACATTAATTACCAAGTTATATTAATGATAAAACAGGTTACATGGATCCTACATTGCTAATTATGCATAAATTTGAAAATAAGTATTCTGTTGACTTTTTAAAGTTAGCTTTGACCCGACAATTGACCTAGTTAGAGTGGGAATCAGAGAGTACCCTTTTAAGGGTTTATTACCCACATAATTACCTACTTATAGGTACTTTTAATTCGAGATTTGACTGAACAAATTTTAATTAATCTCGAAGTCAAACTTTAATTACGACGGTTTGACTTTTAGCTAATTAACAAAGCTAAACTGATTTAGGAAGGGTTAAGGACACTTACAAAGGTCCTATGCACGATTAGGGATCACTAGGAAGCTTGTTGCTGATCAGAGGAGCTCCAGAAATGAAGTTGCAATTGAATGAACAAAGTGTTGCAACTAAGTGGGTTCTTATATAGTCATTTTGATCATCTAGGATCATGCCAAGGAAGTCTATGAGTGTTTCCAGATTAAGACAAGTGCCCTCTATGCATGTAATACCATTGGGGCAGCCCCTGGTTTGTAAAAACAACATTTTAAGTCGGTTGCACAGCCTTTATAGGCAGCTGTATGCAGTTCTGTCGCTGCAGTGGGTCACGCGGCCCGCGTAAGAGCCCATAGGGGCTTACGCGGCCGGTATCGGTGCACGGAACAGGTTAAACAAGTTTTGTTATTTGCAATTCAGCCCCCTGGTCCTTTCTAACGTGGTTTTAAGTGTTTTTCTTGCACTTTTGGTCCTCTAACCTTGTTTATAAGGGCTCCATGACATGTTTAAACATTGGCAAGTCCTTGGTTAACTTTGTGATCACCCGAAAAGTCATAAATTTCTACGTTAACGCTTTTAACCCCTCGTATACGAATATTGTCATAACTTTCTCATACGATAACGAAACTTGGTGAAATTTTTATCACATATTCTAGTGAGTATAATTTATCATTACAAAGCTTTGGGTTTGCTAAAAGGTCACTCAGAGGTATACTTTAAACATGTTGACACATTTAACCCTTGAAGTTTGTAATCTCTCACTTTCTTCCACAATTAACTTCGTATGATCCATGATTCATTCGTTTAAGGGTATAAACATCATGTAGGGTTATTGAAAAACATATTTAACCATTGTTGACATTTTGAACCCTTATATTCACATACTTTCTTTGTTTGTCAACTTTAGTCCCTCTAAAGCAATCTTTTACACGTTTAAAACTTATGACACGTGTCGATACATTATTGGACATAAATTTTAGAGGTGTTACATCCTCACCCCCTTAAAAGAAATCTCGACCTCGAGATTTACTGAAACAAATAAGGGTATTTTTCTTTCATTGTGGATTCTACCTCCCACGTATACTCGGGACCTCTACGGGCATCCCATTTGACCTTTACAATTGGCACATGCTTCCTTCGAAGCTTCTTAACCTGTCGATCCTCAATCGACAAAGGTTTCTCCACAAATTTCAAACTCTCATCTATATGCACATCTGTATGTGGTATGACTAGTGACTCATCAGCTAGACATTTCTTTAGATTGCAGATGTGGAATACGTTGGGAATACCACTGAGCTCTTCAGGTAAGTTTAACTTATAAGCCACTGCTCCTACACATTCGATGATCTCAAATGGTCCTATATACCTTGGGCTTAACTTACCTTTCTTACCAAATCGCATCACCCCCTTCCAGGGTGATACCTTAAGTAAAACTTTATCACCAACCTCGAATTTCAGAGGTTTACGCTTTAAATCTGCGTAGCTTTTCTGCCTATCTCTGGCAGCTTTCAGGCGGTCACGAATCTGGACAATCTTGTCCGTCGTTTCAAAGACTAAATCAGGTCCTGATAATTGAACTTCTCCTACTTCTGCCCAACAAATAGGTGTTCTGCATTTTCTACCATATAATGCCTCAAAAGGCGCAGCCTTAATGCTGGTATGATAGCTATTGTTATAGGAGAACTCGATTAGTGGCAGGTGGTTATCCCAACTACCACCTAAATCAATCACACATGCACGAAGCATGTCTTCCAAAGTTTGGATTGTACGCTCACTTTGCCCATCTGTCTGTGGATGGTAAGCCCTACTAAAATTTAAGCGCGTGCCCAAAGACTGTTGGAAACTTTTCCAAAAATGTGATGTGTATCTCGTATCTCTGTCAGAGATAATTGACACTGGAACGCCATGCAGAGATACAATCTTATCTACGTACAGTTGGGCTAACATGTCAGAGCTATAAGTCTCCCTAATGGGTAGGAAATGTGCTGACTTAGTCAGTCTATCTACTATCACCCATATAGTATCATTTCCCTTCCTTGTCTTTGGCAACTTGGTGATGAAATCCATTGTCACCATTTCCCACTTCCATGTGGGAAGTTCAGGCTGTTGTAGCAAACCTGATGGCTTCTGATGTTCAGCTTTGACTTGCCCACACATCAAACATTTAGCTACATAGGCAGCTATAGACTTCTTCAAGCCTATCCACCAAAAAATTGCCTTCAGATCCTGGTACATCTTATCAGCTCCAGGATGAACGGAGTATTTAGAACTGTGGGCTTCCTGGAGGATAACATCTCGAAGTCCTCCATATACTGGAACCCATATTCGTCCATTTAACCTTAGGATTCCGTCCTTGTCATAGGATAACTGCTCCTCAGTTACTCCTAGCTTTTCATCAGGATAGTTAGCTTCCAACACAGCTTCCTTCTGTGTAGCTAACAACCTTTCGTTCAAACTATTCTTTATCTCAATGCTTTTAGCATTGATTCTTATTGGCTTCACTCTTTCCTTCCTGCTTAAGGCATCAGCAACCACATTTGCCTTGCCTGGATGGTATCTTATCTCATAGTCATAATCATTCAAAGTTTCCATCCATCGTCGCTGCCTCATGTTTAAGTCCTTCTGATTAAACAAGTGTTGAAGGCTCTTGTGATCTGAATATATCACGCACTTGGTTCCATACAAGTAATGCCTCCACAGTTTTAGTGCAAATACAACGGCACCCAGCTCCAAGTCATGGGTGGTGTAGTTCTTCTCATGCACCTTTAATTGTCGTGAAGCATAGGCAATAACTTTGCCTTTTTGCATAAGCACACATCACATCCCGGTGTGTGATGCATCACAGTATACCACAAATTCATCAATTCCATCAGGCAACGTCAATACAGGAGTGTTGCTCAACTTCTGCTTCAAAATATCGAAAGACTCTTACTGCTTAGGCCCCCAGTCAAACTTACTTTTCTTGCGGGTGAGTTAAGTCAGGGGTGCTGCAATTCTTGAGAAGTTTTCAATAAATCGCCTATAGTATCCTGCTAAACCCAGGAAGCTACGAATCTCTGTAGGCGTCATTGGCTCTTGCCAGTTCATAACTGCTTCCACCTTAGCGGGATCCACTTGGATACCACGCTCACTAACCCCATGTCCAAGGAATTGGACTTCTCGAAGCCAAAATTCACACTTTGAAAATTTGGCGTAGAGTTTCTCACGATGTAGAAGTTTAAGAATACAGCGAAGGTGTTTCTCATGGTCGGCTTGGTTCTTCGAGTAGATGAGGATGTCGTCAATGAAGACGATGACAAATTTGTCCAAGTAGGGCTTGCAGACGCGATTCATGAGATCCATGAACACGGCAGGAGCATTAGTGAGCCCAAAAGGCATCACTAGGAACTCGTAATGACCATATCGAGTCCTAAATGCAGTCTTGTGTACATCTTCATCTTTAACCTTCAACTGATGATAGCCTGACCTCAAATCGATCTTAGAGAAATAGCTTGCCCCTTGTAATTGATCGAACAGATCGTCGATCTTGGGCAAATGATACCTATTCTTGATAGTGACCTTATTAAGTTCATGGTAATCGATGCAAAGACGCATCGATCCATCCTTCTTCTTGACAAACAAGATTGGCGCTCCCCAAGGAGACGAACTAGGTCTAATGAAACCTTTGGCGAGCAGATCATCTAACTGCGTCCTCAACTCCTTCATCTCTGTTGGTGCCAACCTATAAGGTGCTCTAGCAATAGGTGCTGCTCCGGGGATGATGTCAATTCGGAATTCCACTTGCCTATCTGGTGGTAAACCAGGTAGTTCTTCAGGGAAAACTTCGGGATATTCAGAAATGACTGGGATATCTTCTATCTTAGGTTTCGGCTCATCAATAGTAACCTGTACCATATAAATGACACAACCCTTCTTTAGGCATCTAGATGCCTTGAGCATAGACACTTGCTCAGGCAATCCATACTGGGTATCCCCCTGAATGGTAAGTGGCTCACCAGACGGAGTCTTGACTACAACTTGCTTCTTATTGCACATAATCTGGGCTTGGTTATGCGATAACCAATCCATACCTATCACTATATCAAAACCGGCTAGCTTAAAGGGAAGTAAGGACAAAGGAAAAAAGTGGTTCCTAATGGATATAACACATCCGTCTAACACAGTTGAGGCGGTTTCTATGGTTCCATCAGCTAATTCCACTTCATACTTCACACTTAAAGCTTTAACAGGTAAATTCAGCAACTTACAAAACTTATTATCTACAAATGATTTATCAGCTCCTGAATCAAATAGCACTCTCGTATAAACATCATTTATGAGGAAGGTACCTGTGATCACATTGTCGTCCTGAACAGCTTCCTTTGCATCCATCCTGAAGACCCTAGCATTGGTCTTTTTCCCATCCTCAGTCTTCTTTGTGAGTTTTGGGCAGTTGGACTTGATGTGCCCTTTTTCATTACAGCTAAAGCACGTAGCATCCTTGATTTTCTTACAGTCCAAGGTCTTGTGCTCAGAAGACTTGCAAATCCCACAAGCTCTGGGCTGTGACTGGGATTTCGACTCGAGTCTGCACCTTCCAAAATGGTGCTTCTTACAAACCTTACACTTGGGCTTATCTCCAGATTGATGCCCATCCTTCTTAGACCCCTTCTTGTGGTCATTGTTTCCCTTGTGCTTCTTGTCTGACCATCGTGAATTGTCATCTTCACGCTTCCTTTTCTCGGCATCCGTGTTCCTCAGGGATCTCTGCCTGACCGCGTCTAGTGTGAGGGACAGGGATATATCAGCGGCAGACCTGAATGTGGCTGGCCGAGAGGCTTTTACACTTGCCTTAATCTCTGGGGCTAAACCCCCAATGAAACGAGCTATTCTTTTGGGTTCTGGGGTCACAAGATAAGGAACCAACCTTGACAGGGTATTGAAACTCGTAAGGTAAGCTTGGCAATCTAGATTTTTCATTACCAATGATAGAAAATCTGACTCAATCTTTTCAACCTCATGCTGAGGACAGTAGTTCTCCTTGATGAGGGTAACAAATTGTTCCCATGACATATTGTACAGTGGAATCTTCCCAGTAGCTTGAATCAATGATCTCCACCAGGCTAAGGCCTCGCCTTTGAACGATTGAGATACAAACTTTACTACATCCTTATCCGCGCACCCGCTGATATCAACCACGGTATCCATTTCATCCAACCATGTCATGTAGTCAACCACCCCTTTCTCCCCAGTAAAGTCTCTGGGTTTGCATGAGACGAAGTATTTATAAGTACAGGACTTACCACGCGGTTCCTATTTAAGCTTGATTTTCTTTGACGGGACACTTTGCTGGTTCAAGGATTGATGCTCGTCATCATCCTTCTTTGGCTTATCTATCTTAGAGGGTGGCTTACTATGAGCCTCAGAATGCGTTTTTGGCTTAGAATGGGGTGCTGATTGGGTCCTGCTTCGAGTACTACTCGATTCACTATACTGCCTCTCTATGGCTTTAGTGACCGCATTGTCAATTAATGCTTGGAGTTCTGCACCAGTTACATTGATCCTGGTGGCGTCATGATTCTCCTTTGGCCGACTGTTGACCTCCTCAGACTCGGCCATGTAGTTGGATTGCTACATAAAATGATGACAATGATTCATTTAGGGAATTTTAATAGGTTTGTCATCTTGAAAATTTATTAACCATGGTAATTAAAGAACCATATTGGTTAATTTGCTAAGAATTTCATTTGGGACTTTTCATTAGTAACCCTTAGTTCTAAAATAAATTATAATAATGGCACAATAGGCCTAGTCACATGGACATTTCTAAATTTTAGGTCAAGATCTTTATAGGATCCAGTTATTAAGGTTTATATCAAGGTTCATTAGCTTTCTTGACAGGGAGTTTATAGACTACGACTGTCTTTTGTCTTATATGACAATAATTATAGCCCGTAGGCATTTCATCTCAATCGGATGTTTAAATAATAATAAAGGATTGGGTTAATTCAACATAAGGGTGACATGTGTGATTTTGTGGATCACATTAGCCAAGAATGTTAACATGTTTGCAGATGTTAACAGGGATTTGAATCTTTTAAATCAGGTTTTACCATATTGGCCAGATCTTATTATGATATACAAGCTAGGTTTTACCTTTTAAGATTCCTTTTAACATTTAACGCAGAACAAATTTTAAATTGAGACGTTGATATGGATCTGAATCTAATTGTGGAAACTACCGTCTTGGCCCTGTCTTAAGGTGACACATGGCTAGGTCTTGTCCTTTTAGATTTTATCATTTTAATATAATGATAGATCTTGTATAATTAATGTTATTATTTATTTTATATTTTTGTTCATGCATATAACTAAAAGTAGAATTTAAATCTAACCATTTCACCACATGAATTAAAATACTAGTCTGCCCTGAACGGGACTTTCAATTGAAATAACATGCCCACGCAGGGGCTTAACCAAATAAACAAACCCACGCTGGGGTCAAAATAAAAGACTTGCCCACGCAGGGGCTTAACAAACAGAACATACCCAGGCAGGGGTTTAACAAACAGAACATACCCACGCAGGGGTTAAAACAGAAAGACAGGCCCACGCAGGGGCTCAACTGAAAACAAGGAAATACAACCAAAAATTTGAAGGATTCAATGGTCCTTCTTGCTCTTTCCTTTTATTAAACATGCCAATCCCTTGAAGAAACCTTGTCATTCTCTACGATCTCTGTGAACTTCTCGCTCCACCTGATCTAACCTTTCGAGAATTTCCTCCCGTTCTGGCGTGAAAACCGAGGTACCTGCGGCTGCGGTTGCGGCTGATGTGGAGGTCGAAGAGACGGCTGCTGTTGGTATCCATATGTTGGGTAACCAACTCCCCAAGGAGTCTCGTAGGGCCCTTCGGGGTTAACAGCATTGTAGTTCCACGCCGCCAGGTATGGGTCGATCTCCGCATAGTTGAAACTGGTGTGAGCCGGCTGCTCGAAGGGATTATACGTTGCTGGGCCAGTGTATGTGGGAATTGGGTTGTCAAAGCCCAACGGTGGTGGTACAACATGTGCAGAGTTCACTTCCGGGTTGGGGTTTGAAGGTCCCCCAAACTGCTGGTCTTCTCGGAGAGGCGGATAGTGGCTGCTACTCTGTAACAACTCTCATCAAAAGTCCTATTTATTAATTTAATTTGTCCAAAAGGAAACCCTAATTGAGACACCCAAGTGATTCTGCATAAACTCTAAAATTTTCAGAACAATCGGAATCAGGATCAGGGCCCCTAAAACTCAGGGGGGGTAAACCCTAGTTGATAATATCTAAACAGTTTAACGTGTAAATCGAATTTTCATACAAGACCAACTCAGCAAGCCTACTGGGACACAAGGCTACCCTAGGCTAAAAGTGTATGCCCCGCGCCACGCGACAGGTGCATGTGTCCCTGTCGCGACACGCGGGAGGGACCATTTTTCAGGTATAAATAGAGGGGGTTGGCAATCGAATTCTGCCATTTGTTCGACGTAAAAACTCAAATTGTACGCTGAGATATTGTATAATTACTACAAAACACACGCCAATCACGAAGTGCTGCCGCAATACAGGGTAATAACTCGATCGCTGCTACGATTCAATGTCCGGTCGATTAAACTATCCAATGGATGTTTAAGTGCTGCCCACATTAGGGTTTATGCTTTGTCATTCATCATTAATTCGATGGATGTTTAAGTATCGCACTTTGTCATTCGTTGTGAGGGTTTTAATCTCGTGAGTTATCGTAAATGTTGTATTAGTTACTAACCTAGTTTGTGTGCATTGTTATTTAAACTAGGTTATCAAGGCTAATCAGTAGGCTAAGCTCTGTTCATATTAAATCTGCAATCTGAGTCATTCTCTTTTTATCAAATTAGATTTCAAAAGCATGTTTACTTTCAAAGTTATAATTACAGGGATTAAGTCTTTGTAGTCACCAAATTACAGCCGGTATGTGGGGTTTTGTATACATTACTTGTTCCCGTCACCATTGGACAACGAGTTAGCCAATGGGTGATCTGACCATAGTCACAGAAATGAGTCGAGTGACAAATACTGTGGGTAGTTGGTTGATATATGGAAACATTGTAATCGCTCTTAATACTGTAAATTATAACAAACGTGTCATTTTATTAAAAAGAATGATTCACCAGTATTTCCCGCTAACAAAACCTTTTTCAAACATGTTTCAGGTGATCTGTTGTGATCCAGGAAAAGTGTCGTGAAGCACTACCAGCTTAAGGAAGTGGCTCAAATATAAAATAAAGAAACATGTTTTGTAAAATAAAGATTTCTCAGTGAAATCATATGATTGTAAATTACCAGGATTTTATCCCGAGTTGTGAAATAAAATAAATCGAGAAATTGCAGTTTTAAAAAGATCCTGAAGAAAACTTCTGTTGTTTATTCAATTAAATAAATACCACGGGATTTTCTGTCCCGCGGCTCCTGAAACGGGTCAAACCGGGTCAGGGGTCGTGACAGAAAAAGGTGGTATCAGAGCCACTGGTTTAAGCCAATTGAGTATTTAGAAAATACTTAATTTTACTGATTGTTATTTTGTGATTATGTGATTTTCTATTTGACTATTTGTTAACTACAGTATGGGTAAGCAAAAGCTTTCAAACATCTATCTTAAATTAGATAGGTCATCCAACGAGAAGGGAAGTTCATCCCAGACCAAATCCTCAAATCACTCTATAATTCCTGATGAAGGAATATTTGTCCGTAAGGCACAATATGAGGAACCACTTTCTCCTAATAAAAGAAGTTTAATTATTAGGAAAGGTCAGGAGAAACTAAGGAAATCCAAAGGAGGGAAAGTTAATCAGAAAACCCAAGAATTAGGCAGTAACCCACCATGGGAAGACAAGTTAGATGAAAAATGGGCAGATCTCTATATGCTAGCCACTATAGCAGTAAATACAAATCTTTAAATATTCTGACTCAAGTTTTAGCAACCATATCACTTACAAACCAGAAACCTTATCTAGTAAATAAATAAGTTACAGTAAACCCTAATATGTTTAATTGTCAGTTGTCTTTGTATTAAATTAGTTACACGGTATGCAATAATATTTAAAGGTTATTTATGAAATTTTTTTTAAAATTTTAACTTAGTAATTTTTGTCTTTTGCATATATGCTAAACAGCATGAATGACTTCTCAGAAGCCCTTCAAAATTTAAATCTCTATCCGGTAAAAATAGAGGTTTCCAAAGATTTCAATAGGTATATACCCAACATAGAAGAACCTATGGAATTCAATGCTCCACCTCCGGAGAAACCCAAGCCTAAGAAAAGGAGAAGATTTGTGGGATGGAGGAGTGTGCGCAGGAGGAAACCCGCAACTAGGAAGATTCCTAAAATAGAAAATCCCTTAGACAAAGGTAAGGGGATTGAAAACAGGGAAGGTTCTAGGCAGGTGGAAATGGAGTTTGGGGAAGATTCTAGGCAAACTCAGATGGAAATTGGGGAAAGCTCTAGACAAATTGAGGAGTTACCATTTCAAGAGGAATTAGATCGGGCATTGGCGAGCTGTGATGTCGTCAGGCCTATTAATAATAATCTATACCCTTATCATGCTGAAACACAACTACCAATGAACTTGGAACCAGCAATCCCAGAACCTATAATCCACACCCAGCCTCTAGGAATGGATGAATGGTGGACCAATGATTGGCAGTTCCAAAACCTTCTCAACAGTCCTTATTCATTTCTCCCTCAGTTCGACCCAGAACCTATACCAAATCCACCTATGAGCACTGAACACTTAGCTGAACTCCGCCACTTTGGCGAGGAGCTGGTGGATGCAGGAAATAGGATCAGGGAAGTAGGAGAACAGATCTCCTGGAAATACGACGAGAGGGAACGTCGTTACTAAAAGACCAACGGATGAGGGATAGAAGGGTTATGAAAATGTGGTTGTATAATAATAAAAGTAAACTATAATCTTGTAAAATAACTTAAAATAAAACTTTGTAAGATATTGGTGTGTAGTGACACATATTATAAAATATATAAAATGGAATCGAGAAATCGATAGTTTTGGCTATATGTGTATTGTGAACTTTGTATGATTGTTTTGTGTATAATTGTTATTTATTCAATACTAATAAATTTTATATATTAATTATCAGATGGAAAACGCTAATAATGAACCAGTTAATGAGGTTAACCAATCTGAGCAACACCCGGGGGATCAATTTATGACTAGGCAAGACATAGAAAATATCGTTGCTCAAGGGATAGCTAATGCTATTCCAGCAGTACTTGCTGCTGCACAGAAACCTGCTAAAACTCAACAAATCATTCCTAGCAAACGCACTTCTGAAGATAACTTCAGTAATAGCATAAACGGAGGCGGTAATCATATTAATAATGATAATGAACCGCGGCAAGCTCCGCTCCCTAAGAAAATGAAAGCTGCAATGCCTGGTTGCACTTACAAAGAATTTCTTGCCTGTAAACCAGCTGAGTTTGCAGGTAATGAAGGGGCGACTGCGACACTGCGTTGGTTAGAGAAAACCGAGGCAGTGATTACAATAAGTAAATGTGACAAGGACGACAAGGTCATGTACGCGTCAAATCTTTTCAAAGAAGGGGCGCTAGAATGGTGGAACACGGTGTTACAAGCAAAAGGAAGGATGATGGCGTATGCCATGAACTGGGAAGAATTTAAGAATCTTGTAGAAAGAAAATTCTGTCCCGAATATGAAAAAGATCAAATGGCAAATAAATTCCTAAATCATAGAATGATGGGTGTAGATTGTCGCGGTTATACTTCGACATTCTTTGAATATGCTAGAGTGGTACCAACACTGGCTTCGCCAGAACCGGTACTCATTTCTCGCTATATTTGGGGATTAATTGGCGAAATCCGTAACATCGTTAAAGCTGCGAGACCTCGTACTATTGACGATGCGGTGGAATTAGCTAACACCTTAACTGATGAACTGGTACGCACAAGAGATGAAAACAGGAAAAAGGAACTGGCTCAGAAAATTTCCCAAGGATTTCGTACGGGTAATAACAGCAGTTTCGGGAAGAAAGGAACATGGAAATCTTCAACTTCGCCGTTCTGCAAGATTTGCAAAAAGAAACATTATGGAAGATGTAATGTAATCTGCAACTTTTGCAAAGCCGTTGGACATCGCGAAGAAGATTGCAGAAAGAAAACAAGAATCTGCTATAACTGTGGAGAAACAGGACATTTTAAGCCAGAATGCCCTAAATTGGTTAAACCAGCAGACAACAAAGCTAAACCAGCCGATGGAGCTACCAAGAAGAATGTTCGTGCATTCCAATTAACTACTCAGGAAGCAGAACTCATTCCAGATGTAATAGCTGGTACGTTCTTAGTTCACAACATTTACGCAAAAGTATTATTTGACTCTGGTGCAAACCAAAGTTTTATAAATACTTCATTCTGCCAAGCTCTTAACTTACCATTAACCAACCTTAGGCAGATTTTTACAATTGAAACGGCAGACGGAAATTCTGTCAAAATAGATAAGGTTTTGCAAAAGGAAAATATAGAACTTTCAGGTCATAAATTTCATGCAAACCTATTGCCAATGAATTTAGCTGGGTTCGATATTGTATTAGGAATGGATTGGTTGGTAGCCAACCATGCTCGAATCCTTTGTGATAAGAATTCTTTAGAAATTCAGGCACCTACTGGGGAAGTAATCATGATTACAGGAGATAAACCACGTAAACCCATTAAGTTCATATCAGTAATGAAAATTGCTAGTTATGAATGGAAACAAGGAATAGTATATATGATTTCAGTAATCATTAGTACTAAGGGTAAAGAACTCAAGGAGATTCCTGTAGTCTTAGAATACCCAGATGTATTCCTAGAAGAGTTACCAGGATTACCACCAGATAGGAAAGTAGAATTTAGAATTCATCTAATTCCAGGAACTACACCGATAGCTAAGGCACCTTATCGGTTAGCACCCACAGAAATGTTAGAATTGAAAAAGCAATTAGATGAATTACTAAGTAAAGGTTCCATACAACCTAGTTCATCCCCGTGGGGAGCACCAGTATTGTTTGTGAAAAAGAAGGATGGTTCAATGAGAATGTGTATTGATTATAGAGAATTGAATAAGGTTACAATTAAGAATCGATACCCATTTGTTGGTACACTTTATGTGGACGCGACTCGACTCGATTCGTTTCGGTTCGGTTCGACTCGGTTAGGTCCGGCTCAAGCCCGACGTCACGACATTCCTCCGTCGTGCTCCCCAGAGTTCGACACGCGAAGCACGGAGCGCCGCAAACCCATTCCCATTTACACATCACCATGACATCATCATTGTGATGTCATGATGATGTCACAAGTTTGTCTCATGCATGAATTGGTGAAATATGTTTTCAACTAAACATACATCTGGGCCGCCGTTTGACTTGTCTTTGGACCAATCAGAAACTTCATTTGGGACGAAGACTTATGATGGGCTTTGTTTAATATTTGGGCTTCAACTACATCGACGAAACATATGGATTAATATGTATGTCGATGAAACAGAAAGTGTTTCGTCGACTTTAGTGTTTCGTCGTGGCCTCTTTGCGTTTCGTCATAGTCTGTGTCTGTGTCTTGTATAAATACCCCTCACAGTTTCTGTGTGAAACTGATGAGAGCTGTGAGACTTTGAGAGAGTCTGTAAAACATTGTTTGTATATGTTTGTATCCGTTCTCGTCCCTAATCAATAGATATTGGATCTTTGGTTACGTGTGTGTTTTACACTTTGTTTGGTTTGCACCGTCACGGGGATTCCGCACCCGTTACCGTGTTTGTGATAAACAAGGATAGGTTTTCGTTATCGATCCACCAGAAATACGGGACCTACAAGTGGTATCAGAGCTTTGGCTCTTTTCCTTGTTTAAAACCAAACATTGTTGTGATTTTAACCAAGTTGTTTCTTGTGATTTTTTTCAGATTTTGTTCTTTAAAAGTTTATATATTTTCTGAAAAAGGTTCAAAAAAAAAATCTGTCAAAATCTTATTATTTTGCTATAGTTTTTATTGAAAACCTTGATATATTACATGTTTGCATGTTAGCTTTTGGTTTTTGGTTGAAAGTTTAAGCAAGATTAGTGTTCGAAAATTTGTCCGGTGAAAAATCTGGCCGGAATATTCAAGTAGTTCTACTGATATTCAAAGTGTTCTTTACCATCTTCAAACTCTTCATAAATATATCTTTGTTTGATCTGAATTATTGTTTGAGTTAAAGTGATATTGATTATTATATATTAAGTTGACTTTAGTGTATTTGTGTTATGATGAGTTGGTGAGCAAAAATGAGTTTTCGAAAGTCAGTAAAAGCAAGGTTGTAGTTTGAAAAGTGTGTCTTTGTGTCAGAAGTGGATAAGGGTCTTTTGAAAATATCTAAACAACTTCCAGATCTTATCTCAATATTCAGAGTTTCGTCACATTCAGCTTTTATTTTCGTCAAAACAAGTCTGATTTTCGTCATACATAATCATTCAGTCAACATTAAAGGTTTCACCAGTCAAAAATTTCGGCTCCTTTATTTAATTTAAGTATTCTGTTTCGTCAATCACAAAAAGGAGAACATTTTCGTCGCAGCCAGTTATCACTTCTGTTTCGTCGACCAAGAGTACACATCAACATAAATCTGTTTCGTCGAACAAAAACTGTTTCGTCGAAGTACACATCATCAATCAGTTTCGTCGCAAGTCAATATCAAACCTGTTTCGTCGATAGCGTTTCGTCGAGTTTGTTATCATTTTTAAACAGAAGGTTTGCAAAAGTGTGATAACAGTCTGTTTTCAAGAGTGCGATCAGTTTTTCACATACATACATCAAATATGAGTTGTACTAGCCCTTGGGATTGGAGTACGGATCCACAACTAGCTCAAAAACAGATGTCGATGGCCGAATATTTAGCGAGTACCATACCTCAACCCCCTCCACATCAGACTTCGATGGCCGAATATTTAGCGAATTCCATACCTCGACCCCCTCCACATCAGACTTCGATGGCCAAATATTTAGCGAGTACCATACCTCAACCCCCTCCACATCAGACTTCGATGGCCGCGTATTTAATGAATTCCATTCCTAAATCCCAACCTCCACCTCAAGTTACCACTACTCAACCACCGTTCAATCAAAGTGCTTACCTTTGGCCCCCTAAACCCCAACCTCAACCTCAAGTTTCTACAACACAACCTCAATTCGATCCAAGTGTCAATTGTGGTCCGGCCATACAGTTGGGAAACGGTGATCAAACAAGAACTGCGGTTTATGCTGAAATTGTCAAGAATGTCAATGATGGTGAATCTTTAGGAAAAGATGGCAGTTCAGGATGTAGTGGCACTGATGAATATAGCTCAAGTGTGAGTGATTACAGTTCAGAATCGGACGTAAAGGAGGGAGTGGATTCTTAAGCTGATAATTTGTTGAATGATGCTAACGAGAAATCTGACTTGATCAAGAAAGCTGTTGCTGCTTCAAAAGAAATGGAGAAGATTATCACTGAAGATGGATCTTTCTCTTCTCAGACTGCCTTTATGGCTAATGTCACAGCTTCTACAAGTCAGGTACAATCTAAAACTCCTAGCATATGTAGTGATTGTGCTGATATGAAACATGAATGTGCTAAATTGAAACAAGAATCTGAAAAGATTCAAAGTCACAATCAGAGTTTGGTTATTGAACTGTCAAAGTGCAAAGAGGCAAACATGGCCTTAGCTCGCAATGAAAAGGAGTTTAAAACAGTTATTGAAACCCAAAAGAAAAGTGTTTCCGAATTAACAAAAACTGTTTTCAACAAAAAAATTGGTATTAATAACTACATTAATATCATTGAGGAAACCAAGAAAGAGCTAGCTGTGGCCAAGTGTGAATATGAAGCGATCAAGCTCAAATTGGAGAGTTATTCTAACTCCCAATATGTGCTTGATCACATCATTGACGTTCAGAGACTAAAGGGAAACGTTAAAGGCGTTGGTTATAGGAAGTGTCCACCCCCTTTGAGACACGACTATACCAAGTCACCCGATGAGGAGGAAATGCCTCGTTTTGAGCCAACTGTACCTCTTGATTATGAGGAAGTTACAACTGGCTTAGGGTTCAAACGGACAATTCATCGGAGGGCTCATCTGATAGCAAGGAAAAGTCATCATGTGCTTCAAATCAAAGTCCTCCAACCATTGAGGACTATGATTCTTCGGATGATGAATCATATGTGAGTGATGAGGATAAATCTCTTAACGATAGAAAAGGAGTAGAAGTGCCTTTTGAGAATCACATTCTGTGTGATCCTCCTACTCCTGCTGTGCAATCAACTGGTGCTAAACAAGAGATAGATCCTATCACTGAGACAGCATCTACCATTAAAAGTGATAACGTGTTGTATACTTTGGTCGGTGATAGTAAAATTTATTCAGACAAAGATTTTCCAATTAAAAACATCAATCAATCTTTGATTGATAAAGTGTTTGAAGATACTACCAGTAAGTTTTTGGAAAAGGGGATCCCGAGAGTTTCAGTAACTCAGTGTGATCCGGTTCCAAAAGCTGAAGTTAGAAGAAAATTTGGAAATCAAAAATCACCAACAAAGCAACAACCTATCGCTTTTAAGGGTAAACAGCAACAGCAGCGAGCTCAAAATTCTAAAGGTTCACAACCGAAGGTTGAGATCAAAGGAGCTCATTTCAAGAAGAAAAACAATGATGTTAAATTTGTAGCATCTAAGGGTACTGATAAAATTGAGACTTTTGAAAACAAATCAAACACCGATTTTTTCCAACAAGTCAAGATTTTAAAACGTAACGCTCAAAACAATTACACCCAACACACAAACGGGTGTGATGAAGGAACAAGTACCTCTGGGTCTACAGGTTCAACACGTGAAAGTCGAACCGGATCTCCCAAGTTTGTTGAGAGGAGATCGTGCTTTAAATGCGGGGAGTTTGGCCACATTATCAGAAATTGCACAAACTCTCCGAAACCAAATTTTGTAGAAAGAGCCCCTTCTGAACAAGGTCACTCACAAAGTCGTCCTGTTTCTCCAAAACATGATAAACGCACTATTAAAGAACAGGAAACAAAACAACGACATAAGAATGTGAAGGTGATCGAAAAGGCTTTAAAACCGGAAAATGTTAAAAGGAAACCAAGTTCACAACAACCATTAAAACCAGAAATTGTAATTAATACACAATCTGGTAAATGGAAACAAGCTTGGAAACCGAAAACAGGTGAAGGTTCAGGGGGAGGCGTGAAATTTCCAAATCATCAAGAAATTGAAATTACATTTCTTGATTCTCACGGGCAACCCAAGTCTATGAAGGCTTGGGTCCCCCTCTCCATCTAATCTCTGAGTGAGTGTGCAGGATGTTCCAGGAGGAACTTTCGAAAGTCATAGGATTATTAATAGTGGAATGTTCATGCACAAGATCGGCGACAAAAGAAATTGTTGCCTTTGATGGAGAGAAGAAGAAAAGGGAGACAGAATTGTCTGTCGAAAGAAATTGAAAAGCTTCGACAAATTGAAAATCATTCCAAAGTTGGATTGTTAAAGGCTTTGATCGGGTCCCCAGGATAGATTCAATCAAAATATACGCACCTGCAGCACGTCTGATGTTCAAACTCAACAAGATGAACGTGCAGTGTACATTTCTTCGCGGTGTAATTGAAGAAAATGTGTTGTTGAACAAACCAACCGGGTGTGCGGATGCCTTGGCATGGATTGAACAACCGCACACTACTTCTGAAAGAGAAAGACAAAGACCTTCGCTGGTGCAATATGGAAGACCAGCCGGACCCAGAGGTTTATGATCTTGTTGCTGTGAAGAGATTTCTCAGTAGCTACAATATCGACTTTGAAATCCACACCGAGTGGATGTCCAGTTTGGGAGAGCACTCAGATTCCTTGCAATGCACGAAGCAGTTGCAGGATACGGTTTTAAATTTCTAATCTCTCCTTTACTTGTCGATATTTAAGCTGCTTTATGAATTATTATCATCTCGTACAGCACTCTTTGGCCAGACACGTTGAACTCGAATATCACCTCACACGTGATTGTTTCACTTTGAAACTCGTCAATGTTGTCATGGTCCACACCGCTTACCGACGTGCCAACTCATTTTCCAAAAATTTGATAAAATCATTTCCGATTAAAATTAATTTTGGTAAACGGCATTGAGGTAAAACATGAGTTAAACCAACATCGGGAAATCGTTTTTGTAAATATCTGTGTGTTTTTAAAATTTATCATAGTTTGTTGATTTTAGGGGGAGTAAATCCAAAATTTGAAAAATTCAAAAACAGTGAAAATTTTCAAAACGCAAAAACATTAGAAAATCAAAAATGAGTTTCCTGGCGAGAAAAAGAGAAAATGATAGTAAATCAGTGGTCTGTCGAAACCTCTTCAAAATGAACTTAAAAATGAAAAATATGTTAAGCATCTCTATATAAGATGTATCGGTAGGCTCACAATCATTTTAAAGTGTGCAGGGCGATATAAACCTTAATCGACTGAAGACCAGGTGGGAACCGCACATTGGCATATGGTCTTAGTACCGAAATTTCGTTTGAGAGATTGCCGAGGTTCTGAGATATTCGGTCTTTATGCTGCTTATCATCTGGGTATCATGGTTGTATCAAACCGAAAAATAACGGAGACGAAGTCTAAGATCTTCCATGATACTATACATACGTGTACATATTGCATACGACCTCAATAAGTGATCAACAATCACATGTCAAACAAAATAAGTGATTATATATCACATTTATTTGGGAGTCAAGTTCGTCTCTCTGCTGTACGAAAGTACTGACCTGTTCACGGACTTGCTCCTGTGCCCTCATGCATCGAAAATCAAGTTCCTCATCAATAAGTGATTCTATCACATAGGGGCTTGTTTTCAATCAAAATAAGTGAGTTTCTCACATCTTTTATACGGTCAAACAGATGATAATCGGTATACTCACCGGTAAGATGAACTCTCGTGCATACCTTGATACGGGAATGTGTCGTGTGTGGATGAACACCGGTCGGTAAGTATAAATCATACCTTAACGTATCCCCTCGCCATGATTACATCTGATCAGTTTGAGCTTATGTGGACAACAATACCGATAATTGTTATAGGATGCTTATCTTAATTGTTAACTAAATGAACAACAAGAGCGTTTTGGCGTGACCGTACACTGATATGATTCTCTTACCCTCGAAACTCGCAAAAAGAATGTTTGTAAATATTTATTTACTGCTTTCAGTTTCTACATCTTTGTATATATTTATTTATTTATTGCTTTCCGTCTTTACATTTGAAAAATGAAAAATTCCAAAAAGATTTTAGGTGTGTTTTAATATAAACTTTATAAATCCAAAAAGATTTTGCTTCTAGTTTATTTTTGATTGACCGATGTTGGAACTCGAGTCTATCCTATCCAAAATCCTGATCGTAAGCCGGAAAACAATTGCACCTTCATAAACAGTCGAAGTTAACAAGTTTTGAAAGTTAAAAGGATTAAAACTGAACATTTTCTAAACTTTCAAACTGTTGTCGGTCGGTGTTTGATTGAGATTTGATCTCATATGTGTCGTTTGTTTAATTTGTCTATATTCCAAGCGGTTGTTCTCATTACGTGTTTAGCTTTCTTGTATGTGCAGATGCGACATCAGAATCAGCTAAAGGCGAAGAGAACATGTCAGATAACAAGCCATAAAGTGAAGACACGAAGTGAAGGCACTCAAAAGATAAAAATAATAGAGTTGCCGCTGATCCCTCATCAACACCACAAGGATCTAAAGATTTGAAGTTCAAAAGATTCACGAGCATGACTCAATGGAGAGTTCATTTTAAGGGGGAGTTTGTTAACACACTACCTGAATGAAAAAGGGAGTTTGTTGATACACTTTCTACTTACGACACGTGAAGACTTTGAAGATCCTCCGACACAAAAGACACAGAAGACGAACCATCACGAGTAGCGTCCAAGGGGGAGTTTGTTGGTACACTTTATGTGGACGCGACTCGACTCGATTCGTTTCAGTTCGGTTCGACTCGGTTAGGTCCGGCTCAAGCCCGACGTCACGACATTCCTCCGTCGTGCGCCCCAGAGTTTGACACGCGAAGCACGGAGTGCCGCAAACCCATTCCCGTTTACACATCACCATGACATCATCATTGTGATGTCATGATGATGTCACAAGTTTGTCTCATGCATGAATTGGTGAAATATGTTTTCAACTAAACATACATCTGGGCCGCCGTTTGACTTGTCTTTGGACCAATCAGAAACTTCATTTGGGCCGAAGACTTATGATGGGCTTTGTTTAATATTTGGGCTTCAACTACATCGACGAAACATATGGATTAATATGTATGTCGACGAAACAGAAAGTGTTTCGTCGACTTTAGTGTTTCGTCGTGGCCTCTTTGCGTTTCGTCATAGTCTGTGTCTGTGTCTAGTATAAATACCCCTCACAGTTTCTGTGTGAAACTGATGAGAACTGTGAGACTTTAAGAGAGTCTGTAAAACATTGTTTGTATATGTTTGTATCCGTTCTCGTCCCTAATCAATAGATATTGGATCTTTGGTTACGTGTGTGTTTTACACTTTGTTTGGTTTGCACCGTCACGGGGATTCCGCACCCGTTACCATGTTTGTGATAAACAAGGATAGGTTTTCGTTATCGATCCACCGGAAATACGGGACCTACACCATTACCTAGGATTGATGATCTGTTTGATCAACTTCAAGGAGCTAGATATTTTTCCAAGATCGACTTACGCTCCGGATACCATCAATTGAAGGTACAAGAAGAAGACATACCTAAAACTGCTTTCAGAACTAGGTATGGTCATTACGAGTTTACAGTCATGCCCTTTGGATTAACAAATGCTCCAGCAGCATTTATGGACATGATGAATAGAATCTGTAAACCGTATTTGGATAAATTTGTAATTATCTTTATCGACGATATACTTATTTATTCCAAAAGTCAGGACGAGCATTGTGAGCACTTGCATGCACTCTTAACTTTGTTAAGAAAAGAAAAGCTTTACGCCAAATTCTCAAAATGTGAATTTTGGTTGCAAGAAGTGCAATTTCTAGGTCACATGGTGAATCACGAAGGTATTCATGTAGATCCTGCCAAGATAGAGGCAATTACCAAATGGAAGTTTCCGCAATCCGCAATGGAAATTAGAAATTTTATAGGTTTAGCTGGATACTATAGACGGTTTATTAAGGATTTTTCCAAAATAGCTGTACCATTAACTAAGCTAACCTGTAAAGCAGTTAAGTCGAATGGGGACCTAAGCAAGAAGAAGCTTTTAGGATTTTAAAGCAAAAGTTAACAAATGCCCCAATCCTAGCATTACCAGAAGGGACTGAAGATTTTGAAGTTTATTGTGATGCTTCAAAATTAGGATTAGGATGTGTGCTAATGCAACGCAAGAAGGTAATTGTGTATGCTTCAAGGCAATTGAAAAAGCACGAGGAAAACTATACAACTCATGACTTAGAGTTAGGCGCCATAATTTTTGCTCTTAAGATTTGGAGACATTATCTGTACGGAAGTAAATTTACTGTTTATACAGATCATAAGAGTTTAAGATATATATTTGGGCAAAAAGAGTTAAACATGAGGCAAAGGAGATGGATGGAAATCCTAAGTGACTACGACTGTGATATTCAATATCACGAAGGAAAGGCAAATGTAGTTGCAGATGCCTTAAGTCGTAAGTATCATGAGAAACAACGACGGGTTCGTGCTCTTAGATTAAATCTACAGTTAGATTTAATGGAACAACTCAAGCATTTTCAAGAAATAGCAATCAAGGATGATGCTGAAGGAATGAAAGGACGAATAAAAGAATTAGAACAAGGAGCTGATGGAATTTGGAGATTCCACAAAAGAAGAATTTGGGTACCTAAGCAGGGAGAATTAAGAAATAAGATTTTAGAAGAAGCCCATAAATCTAGGTATACTATGCACCCTGGAAACAATAAGATGTACCAAGATTTAAGAAATAACTTTTGGTGGATAGGAATGAAAAAGGATATAGCTCGATATGTTTCTAAGTGTCTGACTTGTTCACAAGTTAAGGCAGAACACCAGAAACCTTCAGGTCTGCTACAACAATTAGAAATGCCTGTATGGAAATGGGAACTCATAACAATGGATTTTGTTACTAAGTTACCAAAAACCAGAAAAGGTAATGATGCGATTTGGGTAATTGTAGATCGATTAACCAAATCAGCTCATTTTCTACCTATGAAAGAAACCTTTAGCATAGAAAAGTTGGCAAAATTGTATGTAGATGAAGTAGTATCCTTACATGGAATTCCACTCTCCATTGTATCAGATAGGGATAGTCGTTTTACTTCCCATTTCTGGACAAGTTTCCAAGAAGCAATGGGTACTCGACTAAATTTAAGTACGGCATATCATCCTCAGACAGACGGACAAAGTGAAAGGACAATCCAAACTCTAGAAGACATGCTCAGAGCATGTGTGATAGATTTTGGTGGAAATTGGGATGACCATTTACCTTTAATTGAATTCTCCTATAACAATAGTTATCATTCAAGTATTGAAACTGCTCCATTCGAGGCACTGTATGGAAGAAAGTGCAAAACTCTAGTTTGTTGGGCAGAAATAGGAGAAAGTCAATTGTCAGGTCCTGAAATAGTGCAAAAGACGACCGACAAGATGACTCAGATCAAAGAAAGATTAAAGACTGCTCGAGATCGTCAAAAGAGTTATGCAGACAATAGACGGAAACCGTTGGAATTCCAAGTGGGAGACAAAGTACTATTGAAAGTTTCTCCTTGGAAGGGAGTAGTCCGATTCGGTAAGAAAGGAAAGCTAAGTCCAAGATACGTAGGACCATTTCCGGTGATCCAACGTATAGGACCAGTTGCTTATCGTTTACAACTACCAGAAGAATTAGCTGGAGTACATGATGTATTTGATGTATCCAATCTCAAGAAATGCCTATCAGACGAATCTTTGGTAGTACTTCTTCAAGATATAGAGGTAAACGAAAAGTTAAAATTTGTTGAAAAGCCATTACAAATAGAAGATCGAAAGGTGAAATTTCTCAAGCACAAACGACTAGTGCTAGTTAAAGTCAAATGGGATTCAAAGAGAGGAGCTGAATACACTTGGGAGCTGGAATCTGAAATGAAGCGAAAGTATCCCTACTTATTCCAGTAAATCTCGAGGACGAGATTTTTATTAAGGTGGGGAGGATGTAACAACTCTCATCAAAAGTCCTATTTATTAATTTAATTTGTCCAAAAGGAAACCCTAATTGAGACACCCAAGTGATTCTGCATAAACCCTAAAATTTTCAGAACAATCGGAATCAGGATCAGGGCCCCTAAAACTCAGGGGGGGTAAACCCTAGTTGATAATATCTAAACAGTTTAACGTGTAAATCGAATTTTCATACAAGACCAACTCAGCAAGCCTACTGGGACACAAGGCTACCCTAGGCTAAAAGTGTATGCCCCGCGCCACGCGATAGGTGCATGTGTCCCTGTTGCGACACGCGGGAGGGACCATTTTTCAGGTATAAATAGAGGGGGTTGGCAATCGCATTCTGGCACTTGTTCGACGTAAAAACTCAAATTGTACGCTGAGATATTATATAATTACTACAAAACACACACCAATCACGAAGTGCTGCCGCAATACAGGGTAATAACTCGATCGCTGCTACGATTCAATGTCCGATCGATTAAACTATCCAATGGATGTTTAAGTGCTGCCCACATTAGGGTTTATGCTTTGTCATTCATCATTAATTCGATGGATGTTTAAGTATCGCACTTTGTCATTCGTTGTGAGGGTTTTAATCTCGTGACTTATCGTAAATGTTGTATTAGTTACTAACCTAGTTTGTGTGCATTGTTATTTAAACTAGGTTATCAAGGCTAATCAGTAGGCTAAGCTCTGTTCATATTAAATCTGCAATGTGAGTCATTCTCTTTTTATCAAATTAGATTTCAAAAGCATGTTTACTTTCAAAGTTATAATTACAGGGATTAAGTCTTTGTAGTCACCAAATTACAGCCGGTATGTGGGGTTTTGTATACATTACTTGTTCCCGTCACCATTGGACAACGAGTTAGCCAATGGGTGATCTGACCATAGTCACAGAAACGAGTCGAGTGACAAATACTGTGGGTTGTTGGTTGATATATGGAAACATTGTAATCGCTCTTAATACTGTAAATTATAACAAACGTGTCATTTTATTAAAAAGAATGATTCACCAGTATTTCCCGCTGACAAAACCTTTTTCAAACGTGTTTCAGGTGATCTGTTGTGATCTAGGAAAAGTGTCGTGAAGCACTACTAGCTTAAGGAAGTGGCTCAAATATAAAATAAAGAAACATGTTTTGTAAAATAAAGATTTCTCAGTGAAATCATATGATTGTAAATTACCGGGATTTTATCCCGAGTTGTGAAATAAAATAAATCAAGAAATTGCAGTTTTAAAAAGATCCTGAAGAAAACTTCCGCTGTTTATTCAATTAAATAAATACCACGGGATTTTCTGTCCCGCGGCTCCTGAAACGGGTCAAACCGGGTCAGGGGTCGTGACATACTCGATGGTTGGGGGGTGCTGATATGCACTCCTCTTCCTTGCACGGACATTTGTGCGTTTGTCCTCCTTCGCCTCGGTGGCTCAGGAGGCTGCTGCTGAGGTGGTGGTGGTGGCGGGGTAACTGCCACAAAGCGAGAATCCCTGGAAGGATCTGATTGCTGCTGCTGCTGAGGCGTTGAATGATATGAGGGTGTGAAATACCATTCGAACTGGTTGAATCTGGCTTGGTAACTGTCAGGACCGCGGTAAGGCGATCCATGAAAAGATGACCCATCAGAAATTTCTATGGGATGTGTGGGGGTACCAGACGGTGGTTCGGTAGGGTCAGTATCCTCATCCATATCCATGGCGTGATCTCCGGAAAAGTGATCTTCAGGTCCCAATGGGTTAACACCCACTGGTTCTTCGAGGTAATTTGCCGGGTTGAACCGGCTTCGAAAGAGATGAGACGGGTTATCAAAGGAGTGACGTGAGTTGGACCGCCGAAGAGGGATAAACGAAGGTTGTGGGTTTTCGGGCTCATTTTCTAAATGGGGTCCAAAAGAGTGTAAGTAAGAAGGTGACGAAGCTAACGAGACAGATTTAAATGCACAGCGGAAGCAAAAGATAGATTCATTTCAAATTTAATAAATTGTAATATTAAGTATCATAAATAGTTGAAACAGATCCACAGGCGGATCAAAAAAAAAATAAAGTGGAAACATTGTTCCAAGCTTGCGAGACTTATTGTGGACGCTAGGAGAAAGCCAGCCTAGTTCGAGTAGTACCTGCACTTATCCTTTTGGGAAAATACGTCAGTTTACACTGGTAAATACAATTTAACTGACTCATTTTGAAAAGTTTAATAAAATTGATTTGAATGCACGTAGCACAAAACTTTTTATAACTTGGGATAATAATTTAAATATAATCTTGTAAAAGAATTACATGTTTCTTATGCGTTCAGTAGCCCGGTTTGTGCCGGGTTAAAGATCAATAGACACACCACATTATTATTTTAGGCACTGACGGGTGTACGCCTACACCCCGTGCTTAGGTCGTGGCCATTTCGTAAAATGATGCCAAGGATATCCGGGACATGGTCATTAACCCCCCAAAGGCTTTAAGCAAACAAAACATTTCCAAACGGAGCATATCAGTGGTTTAACCTCTATTCGATTAAAGATTCAACGCCCGACCAAGCGGTATTTTATATACCATACCCCAAGCCCGTATAGGGAAAATAAGTTAAAAGTATTTATCTTTGCAAGTATAAATCACAATTAGCAAGTGCATGTAGCTTTTACTGGGTCTCCTATTCTGGAACAAAGGTTTATAATAACGTATTAGATTTCTAACGGGTCTTTATGTCACACCCTGGCTTTGCTGAAGCGTGGGTTTATTTGGTGTGACTTCTTAATACCATAGCAACAATCATAACAATGCTATATGATAAAAAAAAACATGAGATATTCATCCATTAATAAAGTTAGAAAAATCCCATTTTCAACAATCACAAAATAAGTTACAAACCTTAACTTGATTTAATTGAGTTTATAAAGACTTAGCAAAAAAAAAAAAAAAAAACTTTAAACAGTACTAGGTTTAGGGGTATGTAACCCGTCCAGGAAGAGGTTACACCTTCTAAACCCTGGATGACTTCTTTATTCAAACGCAGCTTGAAAATACGTGTATACCGTGCCAGATCCATTAGTTTCCTGAAATACATGTAGTTTGAAAAATCAACATAAAGTTGAGCGAGTTCATGTGTAAGTGAGTATGTATAAACCTTTGTAATATGTCTGTATGAATGTATGTTCTTGGAATGTAGCGATAAGGAAAAAGAGATCAATTAATGTGTAGCTAATACATTAATAAGTGACATGGCCTAGGAAGCACTCAAACCTGTAACGCGGATTTCATACCGGTCCTTCCGGCGGAACGACATAGTCACCACATGCAGCCACTTGCTGGCCCATGTGTGGGGCTCGCAACACCCGATAGATCTATCACTCATGCCTCTCGGTCCTTATACAAGGATTAATGGTCTTACGATAATAGCCTATCCATTCACGTGATCTAGTAGTAAGTTCCTTAGCTAATCATACCGTGTATAAAACGTTTGTAGTAAATGTAACATGTATTTCACCCCCGAAGTATAAAACTGAAAACAGTTAAGAGAAAAGGGGGGGGCATGAACTCACTGTATTGCGTCTTCGGTACTTGTTACTCGTAACCCAAATCTCCTCAGCAAACACGACTACCTACAATGGTCTAACGTCTATTAGACGGATGGGTCGTGCCTTGTCTTAGTATTTATGTTTTTGAGTTACGTTTCTGGTATTATTCCAAGTTATAATGATTATGTCTGGTTTTGGAATAATTGTTTATACGATATTTATGTATTAAGACTTCTCAGGTATTCGTATTCGTCTCTCCTTCCCAAGGATGGGAGTATCTCGTACTTGTGTATTCGTATTTCTTGTATTGGTATATCTTGCCATGTATGGGCGTTGTATTCCGGTGTGTTATAAAAATACGTCAATATATTCCCCAATATATATATTTCCAAGTAATATTATTTTTACCCCAAAAATAATATATCTCTAGTTCGTAAAATAATCACGTAAGCACACAAGCGTCTTATTACGAAATATATATTCTCAATATATATATTTAACAAGTTTTATTTACGAAAATCCACCTCCGACACTTGGTTATTTCGTAATAAAAATCATGGTGAAATTTATATTTTGAAAACAAGTTAAAAATATATTTATAACACTTGTCACCAAAAACATTTCTAAGTGTTATATTTTCTGGAAAAATTTCGCCAGAGTTTCCTCTGTAAACGGAGGCGTCCACGCTTACAAGCGTATCATTTTCTTTTGTAAAATCATTCAATCAGTTCTCAATTAACCAACCCGTCATTCAGACATGCAAAACACTACTTATATCGTTTCAGTTTTATTATACAAAACTGGGCCGTTTTCGAGTATTTTAATAAAATAATTATCTTATTCCAAAAATTCCCAAATTTTTATAGAATGTCTTATACGAACCAAAAATTATTGTGTAAAAATATCGGGGTCCAAATCATCACCAATATTTTATAGAAAATCATTTTCCGGACCGAAATCAGATTTATCTTTTTCTGACCACATTCCACGGAATAATTTATTTGAAATTCATCGTAAGTCCGATTTACGAAATTCCAGTGGGATAATTACAAATACATCGGTGGTCATCTACAGTAAAAATTTCATGATTTAACTCTACACGGAATTCGAGTTATGACGGAAAACATAACTCCCATTTACTGCTGTAAAAATGCAGCTCTAGCTGCTGTTACAAAACGACACCTTAAAAATAGTAAACGAAGTCCAAAAATTATGATTCCAGTGCCATTAGAACCGTATTTCATAGTACATATATCTAGACTTCAGAAAATACATTTTTCGGTTGGTTAAGGACCTGTTACAGCCAGTTAAAGTTGGCTGAAAGTGCAGATCAGCTTGCTGTTTGAAGGTTAAATGTTACTAAAACGCACCCATACGTTCGCCAACCTTTCTAATATGATTAAAATCAGATCATGAGTCTGTTACAGCAGATTATGGTTTGTTTATTTCAGATTTATCACGATTTATACCACTAGTTTCTTTTTAACCAACTAGTTCATCATACTTTCAAGTCTTTTAGTTTTGCTCTTTAGTGTTCTCGATTTTTATCCGTTAAACCTCTTATTAACCACTTTAAATAAGAACAAGAGAGTGTTTAGAATCACTTACAACTAGCTCAAGGCTAGGGAAGAATCAAAGCGAAAACTAGGTGGTTAATAGCGTTGTAGAGAGGTCCTTGTGATTCCGTAAGCACCGAGCCTCCTTGTGTGTGACCTTTTACCCTTGTGTGTATGTAATATTGCAAGAACCAAACTTGAAAGTGATGGTGGGTGGGTGTTGGGTTTCGGCCGAATGTAGCAAGAGGGAGAAAACAAAATTTTGTTAAGTGTTTTGCATGAAAGGATGGTGATCTTCTTGAACATTCTTATATTATCCATTCAACTATTTTAAACATGGGATAATATGTAGGTTAGATATGGAGCAATGGCAATTAAAATAATCAAACTTGTAAGAAGTGTGTCCCCTCTTGGGGACCGATCAGTTATAAGGGGGGTGGGTTAATAGTTGGAATTTAACTAGATAGTTAGGTGATAGTTAGTTAATTAGGTGTCTAAATTTAGTTATTAGTGTGTAATGTTTTGTAACGGGTGTTAGGGTATTCGGGGACCCTAACTGCCTCAGAAAAAGAAAAACAATGTTAATGTCAATATTTTTATGTTCCGGATAAAGTCCGGTTGTTCGGTTGGATACTGATCCGTTAAAGTGCTAAATAAGCATTTAAAGTGTCGTTAATATTATTTTTTTTAGTGACGCAATGAATTCCCGACACTTTGGAAAGTGTCTAGTATTATTTTCCCATGTTTTTGCACTTTACTAGTTATATTAAATGCTGAATTTTTGTTTAAAGTGCAAAATTTTGTACTTAAAGTACGTTTTAGGCACATCCGGTCACTATAACTATCACCTAGTGACGCAGTTCTACAAACCTCATCTCCCTACACTCACTACTAGTGTAGTAAACTATTCCCAGCTCATACTGGCCTCAGAGACAGTATCTGTCTAGTGCTGGCAATGTCAGCATGTTTACGGGGTTATCCGTTCATTGTGCTACTGTGCTTTCGTGCATCAAGTTTGTCACTATAGTTCTGTGTAAACAATGGAGTGACGGCAATAAAGTATGATGCATGTACGTGTATGTATCGGAATCCAAGTAGCAGTTTAACCACAATTGTAAGCAAGCATAGTAATTAAGCATTAATTAAATATTAATTAATTCGTACGGATACCTGGTTTGGTGAGGGTTGTCACACTTTAATTAAGCTTAAGCTTAGACCGGTTAGTTTCAAAGGAAGATACGGTTCAAACGCATGATTAAGCGAAGACCGGAATGGAATGTGATTTAGACCTGACAAGTTTGAAGACTTGTATAATATGGGTAAACTAAACACATTCTGGATTTTGAGACAAAAATGATAAGGTTTGACCCGTTTCGGTCAATTTATGCAAACTAGTTACATAAATCGAACCAAACACGAAAGAAGCGTAACGGGTAACCAAATGAGTCATATATAGGTTTCCTAAGTTAATATGCCTTAAATATGTTGAGACATCAGTAAGATATCTTCTATTATGCCCGAAAAGGATTTAAACTCAAACTATGCCTCGTAAGGGCATTTTGGTCATTTAAAAGGTTATAAAAGAGTTTAATTAGTAATCTGAGTTACAGGTCTGATTTATTCAACAAATATACTTAATTTAATAAGTTATAACAGTAGGGTACTAGATATATGTGAGATTTATCATTTAAAACCAAACTATGCACCTTAGGGGTATTTTGGTAATTTCACATAGGCTAAAAAGGTCAAATTTGAAATTCTGAGTTTAAAACTTTAGCTTACTGTCAAAGTATAAAAATATACTTAAAATATCAGTAGGTATCAAACCTTATATGTTTAAAATAGTTTTAATACATACTATGCGTTAAAAACACTTAAAAAGGTGATTTAGAGCCATTTCCGGGTTCTATATAGAAAGCTGATATTTTTATTATTCTAGAAGGTTTAAAATAATTTATTTATTATATAAAATCAGTAGCAAAAGGTTTGGGGTCAAAAATATTTGTAAAACTCATTTTATAGCTCAAAAGGGCAAAACCGGCATTAACCGAATTAAAGCTACAACCCTATGTTATGTTCAGCCTAAAATTAATTAAAAATCTTCAAAAATCCTAAAATATTATATTACATCAGTGGGTAAAAAGTTTGGTATTAAAAATCGGGTTTAGATAGGCTATATGCTAATTATGCCATTTAATTCATAAAAAGTCTTCTAATTACGCTAATGAGCATAACTATTAATCTAGACCTTAAACTGATGTCAAATTTTAGGTACAAGTTTATAAATCAGTAACTAAGGTGTCTACTCTTTTACATTTCCAAAAATCATATTTAAGGTCATTTGGGCATAATGGTCAACATATAAGCATTTAACGGAAACATGCATGTGAATCAGATCTCTATTGAACCAAGGTGTATAATCACAGAGGGTTATACTAATATGTAACTAGGTTCAAAAGAAGCTCTAAGGCAATCCTAAACTAGGCTTAAATGGGTTAGAACTGAAAGTCAAAGCAAAAGTCAAATTATGCGACTTTCGGTTCCGAACCGAGTCTAATCTGAAAATTATCGGGTTGAACATGTTTAGACATGTTCTTACATTAATTACCAAGTTATATTAATGATAAAACAGGTTACATGGATCCTACATTGCTAATTATGCATAAATTTGAAAATAAGTATTCTGTTGACTTTTTAAAGTTAGCTTTGACCCGACAATTGACCTAGTTAAAGTGGGAATCAGAGAGTACCCTTTTAAGGGTTTATTACCCACATAATTACCTACTTATAGGTACTTTTAATTCGAGATTTGACTGAACAAATTTTAATTAATCTCGAAGTCAAACTTTAATTACGACGGTTTGACTTTTAGCTAATTAACTAAGCTAAACTAATTTAGGAAGGGTTAAGGACACTTAAAAAGGTCCTATGCACGATTAGGGATCACTAGGAAGCTTGTTGCTGATCAGAGGAGCTCCAGAAATGAAGTTGCAATTGAATTAACAAAGTGTTGCAACTAAGTGGGTTCTTATATAGTCATTTTGATCATCTAGGATCATGCCAAGGAAGTCTATGAGTGTTTCTAGATCAAGACAAGTGCCCTCTATGCATGTAATACCATTGGGGCAGCCCCTGGTATGTAAAAACAACGTTTTAAGTCGGTTGCACAGCCTTTACAGGCAGCTGTACACAGTTCTGTCGCTGCAGTGGGTCACGCGGCCCGCGTAAGAGCCCATAGGGGCTTACGCGGCCGGTATCGGTGCACAGAACAGGTTAAACAAATTTTGTTATTTGCAATTCAGCCCCCTGGTCCTTTCTAAAGTGGTTTTAAGTGTTTTTCTTGCACTTTTGGCCCTCTAACCTTGTTTATAAGGGCTCCATGACATGTTTAAACATTGGCAAGTCCTTGGTTAACTTTGTGATCACCCGAAAAGTCATAAATTTCTACGTTAACGCTTTTAACCCCTCGTATACGAATATTGTCATAACTTTCTCATACGATAACGAAACTTGGTGAAATTTTTATCACATATTCTAGTGAGTATAATTTATCATTACAAAGCTTCGAGTTTGCTAAAAGGTCATTCAGAGGTATACTTTAAACATGTTGACACATTTAACCCTTGTAGTTTGTAATCTCTCACTTTCTTCCACAATTAACTTCGTATGATCCATGATTCATTCGTTTAAGGGTATAAACATCATGTAGGGTTATTGAAAAACATATTTATCCATTGTTGACATTTTGAACCCTTATATTCACATACTTTCTTTGTTTGTCAACTTTAGTCCCTCTAAAGTAATCTTTTACACGTTTAAAGCTTATGACACGTGTCGATACATTATTGGACATAAATTTTCGAGGTGTTACACTCATATTCAGCCTCATTATTAGTAGTTTGAAACTCACAAGCTATTGAGTGGGGTATTATGTCCCCCTGTGGTGATTTTAATAGTATTCCAAGTCCTGTTCCTTTGACATTAGAGGCTCCATCAGTGAAGAGTATCCAAGGATCCTTAGTCTCTTCAAGCTGCTGAACTTCTAACTCAGCTTCTCTTTGTAAATCACTACTAAAATCTGCCACAAAGTCAGCTAAGGCTTGGGATTTGATGGCAGTCCTTGGATCATATCTTATATCATAAACACTAAGCTTCACTGCCCATTTAGCCATCCTTCCTGACATTTCAGGTTTCCTGAGAACATTCTTAATTGGAAAGTTAGTCTTAACAATAATGGCATGAGTTTCAAAATAATGTCTTAGTTTAGTAGATGCCATAATCAAAGCAAGGATAAGTTTTTTCTAAATGTGAATACCTGGATTTAGCATCAAGCAAACTCTTACTTACATAATAGACAGGATGTTGTGTACCTTCGTGATCCTTAACAAGGACTGCACTTACTGCTTTAGAGGATACCGCTAGATATAAGGATAATATATCCCTTTTTTTCTGGTTTCATCAAGGCAGGAGCTGAGGATAGGTAATCCTTAAGGGCTTTGAGAGCATTTTCATGCTTTTCAGTCCATTCAAATTTCTTGTTCTTTCTCAAAATGTCATAGAATTCCTTGCACTTTTCTGATGACTTTGATATGAACCTATTCAAGGCTGCGATCCTCCCTGTCAACCTTTGCACATCCTTGGCATTGGCAGTAGATTTGATATTCACAATTGCCTTGATTTGCTCTGGACTTGCTTCTATGCCTCTTTTTGTTACCATCTAGCCTAGGAACTTTCCTGCTATAACACCAAAGTGACACTTTGAAGGATTCAACTTCATATTGAATTTGTCAAGGATATCAAATGCTTCCTCTAGGTTTCTAAGGTGATCCTCAGCTCTCTTGGACTTAACCACCATGTCATCTATGTAGACTTCCATAGTGTGTCCTATTTGTTCCTTAAACATCATATTGACTAGCTGTGACAACTGTGTTCTGTAATCGATGTACGATGTAAAATAATGATGATTATTAATAAAACAATGTGCTTTGGTGTTATTATATGTGTTTTGGTGTTTCTATTTGTGTATTTGTGTTTGGTGATTTTTCAATTCGATTCGATTCCGATTGCAAGCTTTAAATCGCGTTCTGGAAGGTTATACGCAAACTGGTGCATAAACGCAGTCAGTATAACACGACAAACACTCTGGAATAGTGACATAGGCTTAACATACCTTAAATAACCTCCACATAACTTAGAAATAAGTTTTGAATGGTTTGGTGTGTCGAAATCCACTTTGTTCGATCGCAGGAACTATATGTGTCAAACTGTGAAACTATGCCGATTTGTATAGTAACGAACATTTTGGAACATGAACAAAAGTTAAACATACCCTAAATATCCTTTACATAGCTTAGAAATAGGCTTTGAGGGGTTCGGTGGGCTAAAATAAACTTTATGCTCATTCAGGGACTAAAAGCGTCAAAAAGTGCATAAGTTTGCATTTTCGCGCATAACTTACGTTCTGAATACATCCGGACATCCAAAAATTTATGTAAACATTAAAATATTTTATTTTAGTGTTTGGCATGATAAAATTCCATTCGTCGCTTAATTTGGATCGTTTTTGCGTTCGTTACGACTTCCGTCATAATTAAGCGAATAACGCAACCGTACGACCAAACGAACCGACATCCAAGATGTTTTTGAGCATATTTTAAAGTTCCCTATACTTTAAATTTATTTTAGAGCCTTGAAATGGGGTTAACGAGGCTTAAAAGTGCCAAAAATCAAGTTTTACAAGTGTAGGGACCATGGGTTAAAACCACCAATACTTCAATGAACATAGTCCATATTAGGGGCTCCCATGGTTTTAGAAAACCATGGGCACACATGTAAGGTCCAGATCAAAGCTCAGTTTACGATAAACGATCTTAACGGTTCAAGGAAATCTATAAATACCCCATGATCTCAACCCCAAAAACCCACACCTTTGAAATCTGAATTTGTTCTCTAAGTTGATGTGTTTAACACTTCATACCTGAGAATATTCGGATTCAAAACTTCCATTCTTGGACCCGTTGTAAGTGTTCTTTCGTTCTTTTCATTCGTTTTAGCGTTAAAGTCAAACTGCGTTTGACTTTCTGCATTGACCAGTTTATGGTCAATGTGAAGTTCGTTTGAACTTCATAATGTGAGCGTAATCACGATGGTTATAGTCCCTTGTGACTATACCTACTGATTACCACGTTATCTAGGCTCAGTGACGAGTCGTAGTTTCGGCCAAAATGCGCATTTACGCGTATTTTGTAACCAAACTACTTGTGGGTATCAAAACCGTTTGTTTTGATACCAAACCTATTTTCAAACCTTGTTAAACATGTTCTAACATGTTTAGCTCGTCACTTTTAGTTTTGTGCTTGTCTAGGGTCGTAAAGGTAAGTGATCTAAACAATCGCTTATACTTTCGAACCCGACCCGTTTGGGCGATCATTAGGATCCGACCAAATACATTAGGTGACCATAGTGTATAGGGAATAACCTTCCAAGGTTATACCTTATGGTCGCTTCGTTTAAGTAGTTTTATGATAGGTAGTTTATATGCCTTAGGTAAATTACCAAAAATGCCCTTTTACGCCAAAATTTATTTTAAGCATATGTAACATAACCTTTGGTATCTAAATTGATTAGACAACAATATTAAACATGTTGAGGCATATTTTACTTATCATAGGACTAGTTAGGCGTTCCAAAGGCGTTTCACGCGAACGACGCGTTAAAGTAGCATAAGCTACCTTAATGGGTCGCGATGGGTCGAAAGCACTTAGGTTAGGTTTCATTTAGGATGTAGGCCTTGTTAAACCATATCACATGAGTTCCGACACTCATTTGGGTTACAAGACCTCATTCTGTCTGATCTTCCGATTTAGGCGTCTATTGTTTGACTAGTGATCAAATTACTAGGTGCTGCTTGATTTCTCTAGTTTACTCGAGTTTGTTGAAGTACTATTGATTGAGGATACCTTGCACTACATGTGAGTACATAGTTCCTCTATTTTACTATTTTCAATTGTTTTGGGGTGATTCATATGTACAAAATGTTTTCAAGGTTTAAACGATGATTTCAAAAACGAATAGAACGATTTATACTAAACTATTAACGATTTCGATAATGTGAACGAATTTGTTGGTTGTAGTTACATAACGAACGACATTCATTAGCATTGATCAAGCCGACCAGTATTAGGTTATGGTACCATAGGATATGATAAATCCCGTTATTGCACTATACCCATGGTTATGTGTGGGTGTTGTGGGTAACGACTGAATCTGATGATTGTTAACTTACCCTTTGGAGGTTTGTTAATGCAAGAACGAGTTGAATGATGAACTAGTCACAAAGGTTTGAATGTTATTAACGAGACGACCATATATAAGTTTTCACAATTAAAACGAGGACGATTTAAACGATTTAAACGAGTAAACGATTTGGGAACGATTTGGGAACGATGTTAAACGATTTGGGTAAACGATTGGTTTATGACTAGTGTTTTGATAACGGGACGGGTGTAATGTGGTGAAAACATGATAGATACACCGCTGGTACTTCTTATATATAAGTGTTTTCAACATATTACATACCGTGGCGTTATTTAGTTCACTTGGGAAAACGATACTGAAACGATGTCACTCAACGATGTTTTCGAAATAATGTACGAGTTTTATTAACGAGTTTATACGAGATGTTTTACAAGATGGTTTTCTAAGAACAAAAAACTTTTGGGTTAAGAATCATGGCTACGAAATTTTATAAATTTTAATCATCTCGATTTGAGTTGGTTAATCATGTTGCAATATTATACACATCTTAAAAACAAGGTTTTCGAGGTATTGCAATATAAGAATACAAGCCATGATTCCGATACTCTTATAAAACCTATGTACTCGCCAGCATTTCTTTGCTGACTTTGTTTTTACATATGTTTCAGGTGTTGTTGCTTGATTGATGTTCTAGGATGCATGCGTCACATAGGATCTGGACGAGGCCTTAGTGACATAATATCTATGATAGACGATATAAAACTTGTTGTTCTATGTTAAAACAATGTTAATGTTTAATATTATCAATAAAACGAAACACTTTTTGTATCCATGGTTATGAAACGATAATTCTGTTACAACACTCCCCGACGTTTCCGCCACGCTTTGTTGTTTTACGTGGTCGGGGTGTGACACTAGCCTGCTCAAAGCAGCTTGTCTACCTCATCCTAGATAATGGCATTCCTTTCAGGTGCAAACTTTTTCCTCTTTTGATGTATGGGTTTGAATGACCTGTCAATACCAAGCTTGTGAGTAATAATATCTTTAGAGATACCTGTCATATCTTCGTGCTTCCAGGCAAAGGTAGTTTTTCTCCTTTTAAGGAAGGATACTAAATCCTCTTCAATTTCGTTGAGGATCCCGGATCCTATGAAGACTTTGGATTCAGGATCATGAGGATCCATAAGGATATCTTTCACATCTTGTTCTCTTGCCTCCAAGACGTCTCTTGAAGGATACTTTAGTTGTTATTGCTCCCTTGGTCTTGAGGCTGGCTTCATTGATGAGGTATAGCAATTCTTTGCTTCTTGTTGGTCAATCTCAATCTTTATCACTCCCCATGGACTAGGAAGCTTTACACACTGATGGTATGTAGATGCAACTGCCTTCATGTCATGTATCCATGGCCTGCCAAGGATAACATTGCAACAGGATAAGCAATCTATAACACAAATTTTTTGAAAAGAATTAAGTCCCTCTATGTATATGGGAAGCTTAATGTCCCCCAACGTATTCTTAGTTTCTCCACTGAACCCCACAAGAACTGAGGATCTTGGGATGATCTCTGATTCAGGAATATTCATCCTTTTGAGGATATCAAGCTGAATGATGTTCACCGAGCTTCCTCCATCGATTAGGATCCTGCGAACAAAATGATTAGATATGAATAAAGTAATAACAAGACCGTCATGATGAGGATCCTGAACATCCACTCGATCATCCTCATCAAAAGTTATGACTTTTTCCTGTGTAACAATAGAGGTTCGGATGGGTCTGTCCCCATTATCCATCTTGGTCTCCTTGGCATGTTTTTTGGCTGCTGAAAAGGAAGTGCCACATATGTCTGATCCACCGGATATGAAGTTTATAATTTGTGCATCTGCCGGAGGAGCAGGAGCTCTTTCTGGAACCTTTTCAGGATCCTGGATCCTTGACTTTTTTCTTCTCAAAAGCTCCTTCAAGTGCCCCTTGCTTAACAAATAACCGATTTCTTTTCTAAGTGCAATACATTCTTCAGTGAGATGTCTGAAATCCTCATGATATGCACACCATTTGGACTTGTCTTTTGTTGCAGCTGGCTTATCACTTTTTCTGGGCCATCTTGCTTTTTCACCTAAATTCTGCATTGCAAGGATCAGTTCATTGTTATCAAGAGAAAAACAATAGTCAGAAATGGGAGGATAATCCTCATCCTCCTCTTCCTGTTCTACTGCATGCACGTTTTGGTTGTCAAACTTGTTGTAAGATTCCGACTTGTTGTTCCTGAAGTAGGATCCTTGTTTCTCCTGCTTCGAGGATCCTACCAGTCTTTCTTGGATCCTCTTATCATCCTCTAATCGGATGAATCTAAGGGCCCTGGTTCTTACTTCATCAAGATTCCTGCAAGGGGTCATGACAAGATCATCATAGAACAATGAATCCCTAAGCAAACCCATTTTAAAGGCTTCCACAGCCATAGCTATATCCAGATTAGGAATATCTAAGGATTCTTTACTGAACTTAGTGATATAATCTCTAAGTGATTCATTTTGACCTTGTGTTACCCTATATAGGTCACTAGTTAAACGTTCAAATTTTCTACTACATGAGAATTGGCTATTAAACAGGTTAACTAGATTAGCAAATGAAGTAATAGAGTAAGGGGGAAGACTTAGCAGCCATTTAAGAGCTGATTCTGTTAGTGTGGATCCAAAACTCTTGCATAGACATGCTTCTTTTAACCACTCCGGGATGGGATTGATCTCCATCCTTTCTCTGTACTGAGCTACATGTTCTTCTGGATCCGTTGAACCATCATATAGCTTCATGGTTGGTATTTGAAACCTTTTCGGTATCTCGACATCACAAATAGGTGGTGCAAAACGAGATATCATGTGGCTTCCATCTGCAATTTCAGGAATGGGCTTGACCACTCCTAAAACACTGGATGTCATATCCTTCAGTTTCTGTAATTCTTTAGCCATAGCTTGATTGATACCTGTATCCTGCACAAAGCCATGGTTAGTGTTACAAGAATTATTCAAAGTGTTACCTCCTGGAGGATTCAGGTTTGGAATTCCAGATGTGAATCCATATTGACGGGATTCTGGTATGACTGAAGGACCAGAAGAAGCAATGGTCTGCATTGGAATGAAGTCTCCTAGATGGACATCTGAACTTCCGGGTTGCACACTTCTTAAAAATCCTTGATCCTGAAAGATGTTGGATCCTTGATGTGCTGTGATTGGGGGTCTCGGAGGATACTCCATGGATCCATAAACCTGAGACGAGGATCTCTGAACCTGAGAGGAGGATCCTTGAACCTGGAAGGGTCCCGGGCCCTGGGATGAGGATCCTTGAACCTGAAAGGATCCCTGACCCTGGGATGAGGATCCTTGAACCTGAAAGGATCCCTGACCCTGGGATGAGGATCCTTGAACCGTCTGTGCTCCCACATATCCTCTGGAATTGAAGAAGGATCCCTGATACTGAGACGATGATCCTAAAGGCTGAAAGTAGGATCCTTGAGCTTGTGTTATCGCTGATGATCCCAAACGCATTCCCAATGATCCACCTTGAAGCTGGACATCAGCTGGAGCAGAGTGTTGGCTAGTTATGACTGGAGTATCGAAATTCAATGATCTCGGCATCAAAGGAGAGTGATCCTCTGCTGGTCTCTTTAATTTTTTGATGTCAACAATCTCTCGAAGGATCCTCTCATTAGTTTTGTCCTGCAATTGCATGTAATCCCTCATCTGCAAAATCAAAGAATAAAGATTACTATTAGAAGGGCTAGAAGAAACAGCAGAAGTTGGTGGTTTTGAGAAAACAGGGCTTTGTTTCTTCGCAGCATTCTCAGCATTCTTCTGGGATCCAAAAGGTGGTGGAGGCAAAGGTGGAATGCCCTGTGAAGAAGTGACTGCCGACATAGAGCTTGAAGTGTTCTTTGCTGAAGAAGCCATGTGGTTGAAGGTGATGAACCGAAATGATTGCAATGAACGAAATTTCTCAGAAATGAAGCACCAATTGCCCCACGGTGGGCGCCAAACTGTTTTGGTCAAAAATCAGGCTTGAATAATGTAACCAAATCTTCTTTTGTGAGGTATGATGCTTGAATCAATGAACAAATATATGAACAACTTGTAAATGAAATGAACAAGTGACACAAGGATTTATACGAGGAAAAAGCCCTTGATCAATGTATGATCTCCGGCAAAAAAAACCTCAGGTGATGGAAACTACCGATCACCAACTATAATTAAACAAATGATCGTTACAACTCGGGATGATAACAAGCTTGTTATAAGGATCACTAGTGTGCAAAATGTATGAAATCGCCAATAAGTTGCAGAGAGCTTGCGAGAGTGTGTGTGTGTTTGCTAATTGTTCTAACTCAAGCTGTTATCCCCTTTTAAAAATAGAAATAAACTACATAACTAACATCCCGCAAATGGCGCTAGCTACCCACGACTTCCATAACGGTCATTAAGCTATGCACGTGCAGAATATTGAGAGCATATTCCCCAAGAATATCGGCTAGACCAAGTCCTACTCGTTCATTCCTGCAAAAAAAGCTTAAATGTAATGGAAACAACTGTTAGTGTTAGGATAACAATGAGGATCCTGGATCCTTAATCCTGCAACGTCTTTTGAGGATCCTTAATTCAAACAGAATTGAGGATCCGTGATCCTGGCTGCACTTGAGGATCCGTGATCCTTAGGCTTAGAAAATCCATCCCTAACAAAGGTGATTGTGGAAACCACACTGGGGGCAGAGCACTGTTCTCAAGGATCCTTAGAACAGGATACTATTGGCCTACTATGAAGAAGGATGCCGTGGATTATGCAAAGAAATGTGATGCTTGTCAAAGACATAGCAATATCCTTCATCAACCAGCGGAGCTCCTGCATCCTATATCCTCTTCTTGGCCATTAATGAGATGGGGAATGGATATAGTTGGCAAACTTCCCAAAGCACCAGGAGGAAAAGTGTTTATGCTTTCCATGACTGATTACTTTTCCAAATGGATAGAAGCTGAAGCATTTGCTCAAGTCAGAGAAAAAGAAGTGATATTCTTTATTAAAAGAAACATTATTACCAGATTTGGTATTCTTTCTGAAATTGTTTGTGATAATGGATCCCAATTTATTGGCAATAGAACTACTAACTTTTGTGACAGTTGGGGGATTAAGATGATAACATCAACACCAGTCCACCCACAAGCTAATGGTCAAGCAGAGTCATCTAACAAGATCATCATCAACAACTTGAAGAAGAAGCTTGGATCCAAGAAGGGAAAATGGGCAGAAGAGCTACCTTATGTGTTATGGGCTGATAGAACAACTCCCAAGAATGCTACTGGTCATACTCCATTTTCCTTAGTGTTTGGAGCTGAATCAGTGATCCCTACAGAGATGGTAGTCCCTACTGCAAGAACAAGCATCCGTGATCCTGAATAAAATGCTGAAAACTTGGTTTAAGACTTAGATACCATAGAAGAACTCAGGGATTTGGCAAGGGTGAGATTGGCTAGCTATCAACAAAGGATGGTTGGAGCTTATAACAAAAATGTCAGGATCAGAAAGTTTCAAGTTGGTGACATGGTGTTGAGGAAAGCATTCCAAAACACCATAAATTCTGCTGATGGTAAATTAGCACCAAAGTGGGAAGGCCCCTATCTTATTGAAGCTGAGGCAGGAAATGGGGCATATCGTTTACTAACAATGGAAGGTGATTTGCTACCAAGAGCTTGGAATGCTGTCCATTTGAAGAGATACTTCATGTAAGAAGGATCCAGGATCCTTGGCCATCTTCATATCTGATACACATTAAGGATCCTTAGAGGATTTATGATCCTCATTCCTGTAGTGATTTGATTTCGATTTATCTAATCCTTTAATTTATATGATTATAAGGAGAAGGATCCAGGATCCTTTATCCTTTTTCACTAAATTCTAAGTTTTGTAGAAGTGGGTGCATCTTTGACAAAGGATCAAGTATCCACTGAAATCTCCTAAGTCTTTGGGTTTATCCCCAGTTTTTTTGGGCTTGTCCCTAATTTAAGGTATCTACTACCTTCTACGAATCAGGTTCTTACACCTTCGCCAGTTGCGCATGATTATCCTAATGCAGTTAAAGGCAATGGGACCAGTACTCGCTTTAGGGGCTGACAATTTCATTGTACTGGCTGTATTTAGGATCCTAAGTATAATGATAGACGTACCATACATCCATTCCTAAGGTTTCTAACGTTTTCACGTTAGCTAAGGTTTTAGCATTTTCATGTCACCAAGTTTGGATAGTCGCCAGTATGGGCCATACTCCAGTTTACACAAGATCCTTTGGGCTTGTCCCCAGTTTTTTTGGGCTTGTCCCCAGTTTTTTGGGCTTGTCCCCAGGTTTTTGGGCTTGTCCCCAGTTTATTGGGCTTGTCCCCAGATTGTTGGGCTTGTCCCTGTTAGGGCATGAATTTTATGCTAAGGATCATCTATCCTAAGTCTGGGCATGGATCACGGATCCTTAATGGATGATGCAGACAGTCTGAGGATCCAGAGTCTGAGGATCACGCGTCTGAGGATCATGAGTCTGAGGATCAGGATCCTTAACAGAACTTATGTTTTGCACGTTTTTAATGTGTAAATGCAGGTAATGGACGTAGTGGACCACTTCTTTGCTGGAATCTCGTGGAATATGCTTTTAGGCACGTGCATATTGAGGAAATAACCGTTAGTGGTGGTCATGGGTGACTTCCACCTTTTTCGGGAAGTTAGTTAGTTGTTTATTTCTTATCTTTTTAAGGGGAAAACAGCTCAATAGAGGCACAAGTCGTGCACACCACAGAACATACACACAATACACGAATTCTCTGCAAACACTTAGCAAAAAACATACACTTACACTAGAAATTCATTGTATCGAGCTTGTTTTCTTCCGAAGTTATACAAGGATCACTATTGTTTCAGCAATATATTTGGTGATCGGTAGTTTCCATCACCCGAGGTTTTTTATGCCGGAGATCTTCTAAAGATCAAGGGCTTTTTCCTCGTATAAATCTAGGTGTTCATCGTTGATTTCATATACTTGTCATTCACACAATTAACCAAGCATCATACCTCATAAAATCAGATTTGGTTGCATTATCCTTGTGTGATTTTTGACCAAAACAGTTTGGCGCCCACCGTGGGGCAATTGGTGCTTCAATTCAGAGAAATTTTGTTCATTTCATTCATTTCGGTTCATTACCTTCAACCACATGGCTTCTCAGGGAAAACTACTCCAAGTTCTATGTCAACGGTCACTTTTTCACAGGGCATTCCGCCTTTGCATCATCTCCCCCTTGCATTCCAGAAGAATGCTGAGAATTCTCCAAAGAAGACAACCCCCGTTTTCACAAAACCAACTGTTGTTTCTTCCTCTACACTTACTAACATTGATTTTTATGCTTTGATTGTGCAGATGAAGGATCACATGCAACAGCAGGTCAAAACTAATGGCAGGATCCTTCGCGAAATTGATAAATCAGCAGAGGATCACTCCCCTTTGATGTCGAGGTCGCTGAATTTCGACACTCCGGTCATAACTTCCCAGCACTTTGCAGCTCCATATGTCCAATACCAGGGTGCATCAATAGGAATGCGTTCTGGATCATCGGTAATGTCTCAGGCTCGAGGATCCTCTTTCCAGCCTTCAGGATCCTCATTTCAGCATCAGTGATTCTTCACCAGTTTAGGAGAATGCATGGGGACGCAGCCAATTCAAGGATCCTATCAGGTTCAAGGATCCTCTCAGGTTCAAGGATCCTTTCAGGTTCAAGGATCCTTTCAGGTTCAAGGATCCTCTCCGGTTCAAGGATCCTCTCAGGTTCAAGGATCCTCTCCGGTTCAAGGATCCTCTCAGGTTCAAGGATCCTCTCAGGTTCAAGGATCCTCTCAGGTTCAAGGATCCTCTCAGGTTCAAGGATCCTCTCAGGTTCAAGGATCCTTTCAGGTTCAAGGATCCTCTCCGGTTCAAGGATCCTCTCAGGTTCAAGGATCCTCTCAGGTTCAAGGATCCTCTCAGGTTCCAGGATTCTCTCAGGTTCAAGGATCTTCTCAGGTTCAAGGATGTTTATCTAGGAGACTTCATACCAATGCAGACTATTGCTTCTTCTGGTCCCTCAGTTATATCAGAATCCCGTCAATATGGATTCACATCTGGAATTCCAACCTTGAATCCATTAGCAGGTAACACTTTGAATACTTCTTATAATGCTAACCATGGCTTCGTGCAGGATGCAGGAATCAACCAAGCTATGGCTAAGGAATTGTAGAAACTCAAAGATATGATATCCAGCGTTCCAGGAGTGGTTAAGTCCATTCCTGAAATTCCAGATGGAAGTCACAAGGGAAAGAATGGAGATCAATCCCATTCCTGAGAGGTTAAAAGAAGCATGTCTATGCAAGGGTTTTGGATCCACACTCACAGGATCTACTCTTAAATGGCTGCTAAGTCTTCCCCCTTACTCTATTACTCCATTTGCTAACCTAGTTAATCTGTTTAATAGTCAATTTTCATGTAGTAGAAAATTTGAACGATTAACTAGTGATCTATATAGGGTAACACGAGGTCAAAATGAATCACTTAGAGATTACATCACTAAGTTTAGTAAAGAATCCTTAGATATCCCTAACCTGGATATAGCTACGGCTGTAAAAGCCTTTAAAATGGGTTTTCTTTGGGATTCAATGTTCTATGATGATCTTGTCATGACCCCTTGCAGAAACTTAGATGAGGAAAGGAACAGGGCCCTTAGGTTCATCCGTTTAGAGGATGACTAAAGGATCCACAAAAGATTGTCAGGATCCTCAAAGCAAGACAAATAAGGATCCTATCTCAAGGATAACTAATCCAAGCAATACTCCAAGCATGACAACCAGAATGTGTATGCTGTGGAACAAGAGAGTTTAGGTGACAAGGTTAGGTGGCCAAGAAAGAATGACAAACCGCCTGCCACCAAAGACGAATCGAAATGGTGTGCTTACCATGGGGATTCTGGTCATCTCACAGATGAATGCATAGCATTAAGGAAGGAGATAGGTTATCTTTTGAGCAAAGGATACTTGAAGGAATCGCTTGGAAGGAAAAAGTCAAGGATCAAGGATCCTGAGAAAGTTCCTGATAAAGCTCCTCCTCCACCAGCTGATGCGCAAATCATCCATTTCATCTCCAGAGGTTCTCAGCAGCTAAGAGACATGCAAAGGAAACAAAGATGGAGAATAGGGACAGACCTGTTCGAACTTCCATCCTTACCCAGGAAAAAGTCATATACTTTGATGGGGATGACCGTGTTGATATACATGATCCTCATCATGATGGTTTGGTTATTACATTATTTATATCTAACCATTTTGTTCGCATGATTCTCATTGATGGGAAAAGCTCAGTGAACATAATCCAGTTGGATGTCCTCAATAGAATGGACATCCTTGAATTCGATATTGTCCAAAGATCATCTGTCCTTGTGGGATTCAGTGGAGAGACAAAGATTACATTGGGGGACATCAAACTTCCTATCTATATAGAGGGAGTGAATTATGTTAAAATAAAATTCTATGTTATTGATTGCTTATCTTGCTGTAATGTTATCTTTGGCAGGCCATGGATACACGATATGAAGGCAGTCCCCCTCAACATATCATCAATGTGTCAAGGTCCCAACTCTATGAGATATGGTAAAGATAGAAAGTGATCAGCAGGAGGCAAAGAACTGTTACACTTCTTCAATGAAGCCAGCCTCCAAGGAGCAAGATATCATGGAGGCAAGAGAGCAAGACGTCAAGGATATTATGTTGAACCCAGAGGATCCTGAATCCAAAATTTTTATAGGATCCGGGATCCTAGACAGTATTGAGCAGGATTTAGTATCCTTCTTGGAAAGAAGAAAGTCTACCTTCGCTTGGAAACATGAAGATATGACAGGAGAAAGTTTGCACTTGAAAGGAATGCCATTATCCAAGAAGAGGTAGACAAATTGCTCAAGGCAAGTTTGAGTGGACTGATAAGCATGAAGCTGCACTTAAGGTTCTTAAGGATTATCTATCCTTAGCACCAGCCCTGATGAAACCAGAAAATGGAGAATCGTTATCCTTATACTTAGCTATTTCAGCGAAAGCAGTAAGTGTGATCCTAGTTAAGGATCATGAAGGCTCTCAACATCCGGTATACTGTGTAAGTAAAATTCTACTTGATGCTGAGGCCAGGTATTCTCATTTAGAGAAATTAATTCTTGATTTAATTATGGCTTCTGCTAAACATAGACATTATTTCGAAACTCACACCATTATTGTGAAAACTAACATTCCTATCAAGAATGTTCTCAGGAAACTTCAAGTGTCAGGTAGAATAGCAAAGTGGATAGTCAAGCTTATTGCATATGACATTAAGTATGAACCCGGGACTGCCATCAAGTCCCAAGCTTTAGCTGACTTTGTGGCTGATTCCAGTAGTGATCTACAAAGGGAAGCTGAACTAGAAGTTCAACAACTTGAGAAGACCAAGGATCCTTAGACACTCTTCACGGATGGAGCTTCAGATGTTAAAGGAACTAGACAAAGCACACTACTAAAATCGCCACAGGGGGACATTATACCCCAATCCATTGCATGTGAAGTCCAAACCACTAATCATGATGTTGAGTATGAGGCCTTGATAGCAGGTTTGCAATTAGCTAATAATATGAGGATCAGGTATCTTCAAGTATATGTAGATTCTCTATCAATTACTAATCATTACAACAGTTCTTACACTGTCAAATGTGAAAAGCTAATCAAGTACTTAGAAATAGTCAGGAAACTGGCAGATTCTTTTGCTTTTTTCAGTCTACCACAGGTACCCAGAGAAGAAAATGCAGAAGCTGACGCTTTAACTAACCTTGGATCATTCCTAAAGATGCAAGAAGATGTGAAAAATACTCATCACCCATGTTTTAACTCCTGCAATTGAGGATCACGTAGCCATGGAGATAGTGGAGGATTCTTCAATCATACCTGGTGATCCTGCACAGTCGAATTCAGGATCCTGGATCCTTCCAATCCTAAGATATATACAACATGGAGAGATCCCTACAGGACAAAATCCTAAAGCTTTCAAAGTCAAGGAGACTGTGGAAACCACACTGGGGGCAGAGCACTATTCTCAAGGATTCTTAGAACAACATACTATAGGCCTACCATGAAGAAGGATGTTGTGGATTATGCAAAGAAGTGTGATGCTTGTCAAAGACACAGTACTATTCTACACCAACCAACATAACATCTGCATCCTAAGAAGAAGCTTTTGCTCAAAGTCAGAAAAAAGGAAATGGCCAGTTATCAACAAAGAATGGCTGGAGCATACAACAAGAATGTCAGGATTAGAAGATTTCAAGTTGGTGATTTTGTGCTAAGAAAAGCATTCCAGAACACTACAAATCCTTCTGATGGCAAGCTAGCACCAAAGTGGGAAGACCCCTATCTAATTGAAGCTGAATCAGGAAAGGGGGCATATCACTTGTTAACAATGGATGATGATCTCCTACCAAGAGCTTGGAATGCTGTTCATCTCAAAAAATACTAAGTAAGAAGGATCAGGGATCCTCAGCGATACCGGTATTCTGATTAAGGATCCAGGATCCTCAAAGGATATATGATTCTACATTTGGTAACACATTACTTTCATTTTCATTTTCATTCATTTTATACTTATTACTTATCATAAGTTAAAGATGTTAATCAGTTAACATCTATTTTCACAAAGTTTAAGCTTTTGCAGAGTTGTTATCATTTTACAGAAGATCAAAGTGGTTGGCCAACTCTCCAAAGTTTATGGGCTTGTCCCCAGTTATTTGGGCTTGTCCCCAGTTTCGCCAGTAGCGCACGATGATCCTGGTGCAGTTCAAGGCAGTGCGACCAGTACTCGTTTTAGGGGCTGACAATTTCATTGTACTGGCTGTACCCAGGATCCTACGTATAATGGTAGACGTACCATACATCCGTTCCTAAGGTTTCTAACGTTTTCACGTTAGCTAAGGTTTCGGCATTTTCATGTCGCTCAAGTTTGGATAGTCGCAGTGAGTGCCATACTCCAGTTTACATCCGTTTATATGGGCTTGACCCCAGTTTACATCCGTTTATATGGGCTTGACCCCAGTTTACATCCGTTTATATGGGCTTGACCCCAGTTTACATCCGTTTATTTGGGCTTGTCCCCAGTTTATTTGGGCTTGTCCCCAGTTTGTTGGGCTTGTCCCCAGTTACTAACTCTTATCTTATATTGGCTTAGTCCCAAGTTGTATCCTATTTCAGGTTTTTGGAGACAAACGACCAAGGATCCTTGATCCTTACCTTCCATTAAGGTTTGTCTTATGGTTATCCTGTTTATAATGATAAAGGTTAGGATCCTAACTTGGATTCTCAGGTATGATCCTTAACTATTTTGATTTTATTCATTATTCATTTGAATAGCCCTTATACTTTGACAACTGAACTTATGATCCTTAAAATATACTACTTTTCGGAACTTTTCAACTATAGGATATTTGATCCTGGATCATATCCTAAAATTCTTAAACTAAATTTGTTTAACTTTTCTTATTCAAACAAATGTATATCACAACAATTGAAAACTAAAGGATACATAAGGATAGCAACACGGGAGATAGCCAAAAAGTTAAAGTTATTTTATTCACAAAACATTAAACCTTTTAAGGTTGTCAAAATTGCCAACCCACGTTTCTACCAGCAAAACGTGGCCCGTCCACATGGGTTGGCAAAGGGTGTCCATTGTTTACGGGTCTTTGTAGTGCAGAAAATAAAAGACGGAAGGATAACGAGTGGCTTCATCCCCCAAACAGAGGATCCATCCACCACCCATTATCCTGCCTATTGTTCAAGGATCCATGATTCTTCACCCTAGAAACTACTGTCTAAAGTTATACAAGTTCTGACGATAAGGATCCTTGATCCTAGAAGCTTTACTTTTCATAGTTTGCTTATTCAGCAATAATTTACAAGGATATAGAATCCTAACTTGGATTCTCTGGTATGTTATATTCTAACTTTTTCGAAGCTGTAAGTTGTCTCTTATCCTTTTTGGTTAAGGGTCATTGATCCACATTTGTTCGAACACTTCAAGTTTTATGTTAAAAGTGTAACATTATCATCAGATTTTCAATAACTTTCCAGTTGTTTGGTGATGATATTTTTTAAAATAGAAAGCATACATGAAAAATAAAAAGGGAAGAAACAACAATAGATGTAGCTAAAAAAGTTTAATGTTATTACCCATTCATTATGTATCAAATCATCTGGCCTGGATTTCACCAGCAAAACCGTGGACCATCCACCCAGGCCGGATAAGGCTATCTAACAGTTAAAGTGTCTATGCAGAAATTAAAGTGCAGGAAGGTTAATAGCAAACTGTGTAGAAGGATTCATTCTCCACGAATGGAAGGATCTTCTGATCTGTAAAGGCACTTGAGGAGTTATCTCTAACTCTATATTTTGCAATGATCGTTATAGCAAGTCTTATCAGTGACGACAGGCAGTGTAACGACTAGTTACCAGCAGCAACGGCTAATCCGCTTCTAACGGGAATATGACAGCTGTGAATCTTTATCACAACCGCCATATTGGGGGCAATTGTTAGGGCATGAATTTTATGCTAAGGATCATCTATCCTGAGTCTGGGCATGGATCACGGGTCCTTAATGGATGATGCAGACAGTCTGAGGATCCAGAGTCTGAGGATCACGCGTCTGAGGATCACGAGTCTGAGGATCAGGATCCTTAACAGAACTTATGTTTTGCACGTTTTTAATGTGTAAATGCAGGTAATGGACGTAGTGGACCACTTCTTTGCTGGAATCTCGTGGAATATGCTTTTAGGCACGTGCATATTGAGGAAATAACCGTTAGTGGTGGTCATGGGTGACTTCCACCTTTTTCGGGAAGTTAGTTAGTTGTTTATTTCTTATCTTTTTAAGGGGAAAACAGCTCAATAGAGGCACAAGTCGTGCACACCACAGAACATACACACAATACACGAATTCTCTGCAAACACTTAGCAAAAAACATACACTTACACTAGAAATTCATTGTATCGAGCTTGTTTTCTTCCGAAGTTGTACAAGGATCACTATTGTTTCAGCAATATATTTGGTGATCGGTAGTTTCCATCACCCGAGGTTTTTTATGCCGGAGATCTTCTAAAGATCAAGGGTTTTTTCCTCGTATAAATCTCGGTGTTCATCATTGATTTCATATACTTGTCGTTCACACAATTAACCAAGCATCATACCTCATAAAATCAGATTTGGTTGCATTATCCTTGTGTGATTTTTGACCAAAACAGTCCCCAGATACTAACTCTTTCTATTACAGTTGGCTTAGTCCCAAGTTATGTCTCATTTCAGGTTTCCAAAGCTAAACAGTTAAGGATCCTGGATCCTAACTTTCTACAGGTGTCTATCCTTTGTTTGTCGCAGTTGTAAGTATCAAGGATATAGGATCCTAACTTGGATTCTCTGGTATGATCCTTATTTACTTTAATTTTATTCTTGGTTTATCAATCATACCCTCATTCTTTGACAACAGGGTAGATGATCCTAAAATTTGGCGCTAGTATCAAACCTTTCGATTAAAGGATATTTGATCCTTGATCATATCCTAAACTTTTTGATATAAACTGATTTCTTTACTTTCACTAATGACTTCTAAGTTCAAAATATTTTACAAAAACAATTGAAAGTAGAGTATATGCAAAATAAACAACACGAGGATAGTCGAAAGGTTAAAGTTTTATTTATTCATCATAGTTAACTCTTTTAAAGGTTTGTCAAAATTACATGCCCCGAGCATCTACCAGCAATACGTGGCCCGTCCTTTGGGGTAGGTAAAGGGTGTCCATATTAACAATTTCTAAGTAGTGCAGGAATAGAAAGATGGCAGGATAACAGTGGCTTCATCCCCAAACAGAGGATCCCTCCACCAACTGTCATCCTACCCATTTTCCAAGGATCGGTGATCCTTAACCCTAATAGCTATTGTTTAGTTATTATAGACCATAATTGTTCAAAATCAAAACACCACCAAATAAAACAACCAAACCATCAAAAAAAATGGGCTCTGGCCATGTCTAGAAATTTCCATCATCGCCCATTTGTGCAGCCTAAACCTTCGCTGCGTCCTCCACCTTCTTCTCACCACCTTGACCACTGCCTCCAGCCACCGTATCCTCAGGATCCTTCACTTCGCTGCCACCACCTTCGAGAGCCAGCACCTCCTCAGGTTCGTCTTCGTCCCCAAGCTCCACAAGCCTTTGCTTCCAAGCCTCAACGTCCCAGCTGGACCGGTCAAAGGCAGGATCAGCAGCCTCCTTAGCCATCTGGAGTTTGATCTTGAGCATCACGACAACAGCAGAGTGTTTGGCCCCTTCCATGACCTCAATCCTTTCCCTTTGGGCTGTCATGTCAGCAACAAGAAGCTCCTTTCGTAGTGCCTTCTGTTCATTCTCAAGTTGGGAGATCTTTTTATCCTTAGCAACTGCAATGGCCTGGAGGTCAAGGCACTTTTGTTCAGCTTCAGCAACGTGTTGGTCAATAAGGATCTGAACTTCAGCGAATTTCTGCAATAAAGGATTTGACTTTTAAGGATCTTGTATCCTCAAAAGCAGGGCCAATTTTAGGATATGAAATCATTACCTTGGAGACGTATTCTTGAACCTGGTGTTCCATCAGAGGTAGGCCTTCAAGGGGTTCAGCAGTCTTCTTTCTTTTGGTCCCTTTACCCCTGGTGTTGACTCCTTTGCTCTCAGGGAGGCTTTGGCTTACAGCCAGCTCATTTTTGAGAGACCTAGGGGAGGCATACTCCTGAATGTCGGTCACACTGAACCTAGAGGCAGACTTGGAGGATTTTCCAGCACCTACAAACATGATCAACAGATAAGTGTTCATATGTTACATTCATTTAAACGTTTACTTTCAAAAATATGGATACTTACTTGACATTGTATAGGAACCAGAGGAGATTTCTTGAGAATCCTTTGTTTTGGCTTGAAATGTTCTTGTAGTAGGGTCAAGCCTTCAGAAAGCAGCAATCCTTTCTCGTGTAACAGGGGATTCTTGGATGCTAGAGAATGAGAGAGTTGCACAACAAAAACAAAAGAAGGATCAGTTATCCTTAACAGAAAAGAAGAATCCTAGTATGATCCTGGTCCAAGGATCCCATATCCTACCCTGGGTGATCCATTTCTTGGGTAAATGGTTTCTGTTTGGGATGGAATCCTTTCTTACAAAGAAGAACTGGTTCCTCCAGTTAGTATCATTCTTGGTGGTTTTCAGAATGGGGTGTGCTTGACCAGGTTTGTGCTTAAACAGAAAACGATGAGAACCATGGCTGACAAGGTTATACAACAGGCTCAATTCAGACAAGCCTATATCTATCCCTTCCTGTTCAATGATGTTTTCAAGAGTGTACAAAACTCTCCACACCATCGGCATGGCTTGAACATTGCACAAACCGGTGAGGGTGAAGAAGCTTTGGGTTAGGAAAGGGAAAGGATATGTGAAGCCGATTTGGAAAGGGCTTACAGGGAAAGTGATCCAGGCATCAGAGACGCAGTCGCTCTTCATCGAAGAGTCGAAGGATCTAAAGATGGTTCCTTCAGGGAAACAGTGACGTATCCGATCAATCTCAGGATCGGTGAAGCGACAGAGTTCCATCGAAGGATTTTTAATAATGCCCTGACTCTTCAGAGGGCTCTCCTTCTCGGGATCCTTAGCAGGGGAGGATAAGAGATTCATCTTAGTCATGGGTAAACGGAGAACAGAGCACAGGAACGAAGAAGATTTAGAGAAAATGAGAGAAGAAATACCTAATAAGTCTTCGAATGAGGATTTAAAGGGGAAGAGTCTCGAATTTAAATGCATTTTTTATCCTTATCTCTAACCCTATATATAATGATGATAGCTGCAGGGAATCTTATCGTTGATGTCATCCTCGCAACAGCTAGTCCTATCGTAACGGCTAGTTTCTCGCTAACCAACTCGTCCGGATTCAAGCAGAAAATATTACTCACTCAGTTGCATTTTATTCCTCATATTTTGGGGGCAATTGTTAGGGATGGATTTTCTAAGTCAATGGATCACGGATCCTCAAGTGCAGCTTGGATAACGGATCCTTAGTTCAATTTGAATTAAGGATCCTCAGAAGATGTTGCAGGACTAAGGATCCAGGATCCTCATTATTATCCTAATACTAACAATTGTTTCCATTATGTTTAAACTTGTTTTGCAGGAGTATTCGAATATGACTTGATCTGACCGAGATTCTAGGGGAATATGCTTCATGATTCTGCACGTGCATGAACTCTTTGACCGTTATGGTGATCGTAGGGGACTTGCACCTTTTTCGGATAGTTAGTTAAAGCTAGTTAGTTTCTATTTTTAAATGGGGGTACAAGCTTGATTAGACAATAATTAACAACACAACTGCACTACACTCGAACTCTCAAGAACTCTCGGCGATTACACACTTTTGCACTATAGTGATCCTTGTACCAAGCTTGTTATCATCCCGATTTGTAAACATTGTTTGTTTAATATAGTTGGTGATCGGTAGTTTCCATCACCCGAGGTTTTTTGTACCGGAGATCATACATTGATCAAGGGCTTTTTCCTCATATAAATCATTGTGTTCACCATTCATTTCATTCATTCATTGTTCATACATTTGTCCAATTAATCAAGCATCACACCTCACAAAATCAGATTTGGTTGCATTATCCTTGTGTGATTTTTGACCAAAACAATGACTACCGGATGGAATCGCATCAAATAAGACATGAAAATTCAAGATGAACACTTTATTGTCTTCGACATGATTTCCGAGTCAAAGTTTGATATGATGCTTTTTAAAGGGACAGAAGCTTTGGTCCGTATTCCTGAACGACGTATTACACATGTTAAAGAAGAAGTTAATGAAGAAGTTGCCGCTTAAGTTATTTAATATTCTTTTAGCTATGATATAGTGAATTAGAAAGCAACTTTGTTTTTCTCAGTATTACATTTTATAACTGTTTAATTTTACAGATGTTATCATTTATTAATCTATCTTATTCATCATGCAATTTTCATTTATTAATACATATGTATATTTTTTTAGATAAAAAGATTCACAACCCGTGAGTATTCACGGATGATAACCTAGTACTAGCTCAAAGTAGAAGAGAAAATGCACCTTATGTATACACTTTCATAAGTTATACATTTTACTACTTCTTACTCTTACAATCTTTCTAAAGTTCTTAAAGTTTTAACATTAATCTTGTGTTAATTGTTGTTATATTATAACATGTTTGTATATATAAATTTTTGTATTTATATTTTTTTATCCAAAGATAAAAAAGAAAAGAAAGAAAAAAAAAACAAAAGAATAAATGGGTTAATTGTCAAAGTTGTCACTAAGGTTTGAGAATTGCTAAAAGCGTCCGCGAGAGTTAACGATACATTTTAAGTGAGTTAGTGATTTGAATAAAAATGACAACAAAAATGAAACGTAAGAGGTCCAATTACATATATATATATATGTATATATATATGTATATATATATATGTATATATATATGTATATATATATGTATATAGGGGAGGGTTAGATAGAAAACCCTAAAAATTTGAGAAAACCCTAGAAAACCCAACCTCCCGACTTTTTTTTTTTGAAAAAAATAACACATGTAATATACATGTTTTTAAGAGTTTTGAGCCAAAAAAATCAAAACAGCGCCGAGTGGTTTTTTTTTTTTTTTTTAAATAAACAAGTTTCAGCAACTTTTTGTCTAACACATGTTAGTGATGAAAGTTGCTGAAACTTGTTTATTTTTTTTTAAAACATCCACTCGGCGCTTTTTTGATTTTTTTGGCTCAAAACTCTTAAAAACATGTATATTACATGTGTTATTTTTTTCAAAAAAAAAAGTCGGGAGGTTGGGTTTTCTAGGGTTTTCTCAAATTTTTAGGGTTTTCTATCTAGCATTACACTATATATATATATATATATAGGCAAAGTGTAGGATACAAATCCCCTAATCGTACATTATATACGCGAGTTTATTGGCCATACACGTGTCTGATTCGTTTTTCACTCATAAGGTTAAATCAGACATTTCATTCAATCATCTGAGGGCAAAATCGTCTGATCATTCAATCTACTAGAAGTTCGTTACACTAATATCCCGGTAATTATTATTCGAATCAGTTTCAAATTTTTCATAATTCTCAAATTGCAGTTTTCGTTCTTCTGCGTTAGGGTTTGTTTCAATTGTTTTTTTCAATGGATCCACAGAGTAGCACCGGACGATACACAGATGTTGATATTGAAGAAACTCGAGCGATCGGTGATCATGTTCAATTATCTGCGTATCAGAGAGTTACGATTGAGGATGTTTTAAATCCGGAACCTGCAAATCCAAATCCAAATCGAAATGCAAGTACAAGTGGTGTAAATTAGTGTTCTAATGGTAATTATGTTAATTCGGATCTTTAAATTGTTCGCAGAGTAGTTTTGTTTAATCGTAGCAATGATTTTGCAATGTTGTAACTGTTTTGAAGTTTGAATGTTGAGCATAATTGATATGAAAGCAACATCTATAAGTTCGCATGTTATGAGTCTGGCAATTTGCATGTAATGTTTATTCTAAATATTGATTTTGTATGTTCTAAAGAGGGACATAAGCCATTGTGTATTGACGATGCTTATTCAAAGTCAAAAAAGCCATTCAAATCAAGGAACAGGGGGACCATCAGAACTGGGTGCAAAGCTCAACTTATGATTTGCACGGTGGATGGAAGATTATATACATTAAAGAGATTTGTTGATGGAAATAAACATAAGTTTGTATGTCCACACGATATTCATATGCTGCCAGCGTACAGACAATTGTCAGATGTCCAGGAGGAGATGATATGGGAACTAGGCACTTTAAACCTTGGCCCTGTCAAAGCTTTCCATATAATGAGGAAACGTTATGGTGGTTTCAAGAATGTTGGCGCCACGGTTGATGATTGCAAAAATTTTAGGAATCGAATTAACAGCTATATAGGAGAATATGACGCTGACATGGTGATTAATAGGTTGACCGACAAAAAACAGTATTTAGTTGATTTTTCATTTGAATATTCTGTTGATGATGACAAACGGTTAACTGGTTTGTTCTGGGTTGATGGGTTATGCAAGTGTAACTTTATGGAGTTCGGGGATGTGATATCGTTTGATGCAACTTTCAAGACAAACAGGTAAGTGTTACATTTCAATTTTTTTCGCATGTTATATGATTTCCTATACTTGCAATATTGCATGTTAATATACATTGAAGTTTAGGTGTTGAATATATCTCATGTTATACTGTATATTTTCGCATGTTATTTTTTGTCTATTTCGCATGTTACAATGTGTATTTTGCATGTGTTTGTTTAGGTACAAGATGGGATTTGTTCCGTTCACTGGGATTGACAACCACTGTCGAAATGTAACCCTTGGAGCTGGGTTGTTGGCATCGGAGAGCATTGAATCTTATAAATGGCTTCTGAATTCATTCGTAAAGTCATTTGATCGGCAGCCAAAGGTTGTAGTGACGAACCAAGACCCTGCGATGAAACAGGCTATTGAGGATGTTTTTACTACCAGCAGGTGTGGCACATAATGAAAAAAGTGGCAAATAAGGTATAGCATGCTATATTGTTTTTCGTTAGCGTTTTTTTTTTATAATATAGATTTTGTTATAGGCTGATATAAAAACCATTTATTTATATAGGTTGGACATGAGTTGTGCAATAATGATGAGTTTAAAAGGAGGATGTGCAATATTTTATGGACTGATTCCATTGATCCTAAAGAATTTGAGAGATAGTGGAAGTTGGTAATGATTGATTACGGTCTTACACAAAATAAATGGATTGATGATATGTTTGCGATGAGATCCATGTGGATTCCGGCTTTTTACCGGCACGAGCCAATGTCTGGACTTATGAGAACAACATCGAGATCAGAGAGTGAGAACCATTTTTTTTGCCAGGTGGCTAATTCCCAACTCACTCTTTTAGAGTTTATGAATTACTTTGACGGTGCAATGGATGTCTAAAGGTTCAATCATAGAAAGAATGATCACATTTCAAGATATACTGAGCCTAATGATTGGAGCCAAACTACTTTGGAAAAAGAAGCTGCTAAGATATACACCAAGTCTATATTCTTTGATCAGCAAATAGAGATATATGGAACTATTACTGAATGTCTGCCGATGGACACCAAAATCGAGGGTCCACAGATAAGGATATCGTTGAAAGACTTCAAAGCTCATGGAGATGGGTTATTAGTGGTATTATAGCATATATATTTAAAACATGCGATTTTGAAAACCTACATGCGAATTTCATACAGAACATGATTTTGCAATATGCGATTTTGATGTACACATGCAATTTTAAATTAATTCAATTATATGATTTTTTAGACATGCGAAATTGTTCATTTACACATGCGATTTTAATTTTTAATATATATTTTTTTGGTTTTCTTAGGTGTGTTTCAAGAATCTTGAAAATGATGTAACTGCACAGTGTAGTTGTTTGCGTTTTGAACAGTAGAGGCTGCTATGTAAACACATCTATTTTCTTTTCAAGATGTTTGGTGTTAAAGAAATACCAAACAAATACGTTATGAAGAGATGGACAAAGGATGTGGTTCCGAATGAATTAAACACCACGTTCGATGTAAAGGTGAATGATAAGGGTGAGCAACAGAAGGCTAAACAGATTGCTCATGAAATCATCTATACAGGGGAGTATTTGGTTAGCAATTTGATTTCCGACCTTGATCAACTTGTTTTAGTCAGGGATCAAATGAAGCAGATTAAAGAGAAAGTTGATCAGAGTCGTATAACCAAGCAGCTTGATCCAAAGTTTGACCGGTTTTCAAAGTTGATTGGTTACCAACAACCAGTAACTAATGCACCTCCTACTGTCCGTGTGCCGGCTGGTATAAGAAACAAAGGACGTGGCTCGCATAAAAGGATTAAATCGAAGAAGGAACAAATGATCAGCCGGAAAGGAAAAAGGTCAAGGACATGTAGTGTATGCAACGAAAAAGGTCATGATATTTTGCGAGATACTGAAAGGCAAACAAGGCAAACAACAAAAGAAGATGAAGAGAATCCAGATTGAAAAAGATCCCAGGCACAAAGCCAACGAGGTCGAAGACGATGAAGAGGAAGAAGAGTTTGAAGATTACAGTGGAAGTAGTGATGACGGCACTGAAGAAGAAGATCAGTGGGAAGAGGTTTCAGATGAGGAAGATTAAATTTTTTTACTGTACATGCGAATTTACAAGACAAACATGCGATTTCATACATATGAGTTTATATCATACAATCATGCGAATTTAGAATGTAAACATTGGATTTCATATGCATCACTATATATGTAGGTTACATGCGATTTCACTTGTTTTCATCTTAGTACATGCGATTTTGAGTTATCTTGTTTTTTTTTTGTGACAAATATGTCTAAATCATTCATGCGATTATATTATAATGAAGCAGAAGATGTTTTCAAAACTTGTACCAAAAACATAAATATAAAGTTGTTGTTATTGTCTAATACAAATAAAACCATAAAACCATTAAACAGAAATCTAGTTACTTGTAGCAAATATTTTGTCACGTTCAGCCGAGCTGAACTCCATCTTCTCTTTCACAGTATTTAGAGCGTCTTTCAGGAAAGAGAAGGCTAAGTCATCAGCTCGAGACTGTTCCTTCATGTGATCCAAAGCTGCGTCCCTGAAGCTTGATGGTTGTTCATTAAGTAGTCTCTCCCACATCTCTTGATTTTTCTTGATTTCTTCAAGAATCTTCCCCTGCAAATCAAAAATCAAATGAGAAGAGGTGACATCGATGCTTATTTCTGTCAACGTGCGAGTTGATAATAGTTCCTTTATTGCAATGTTTTTTATCTGTTGTGAATCTTCAGATGACATTTTTGTGGGTGTGTTTTGTGTGTTTTTGTGTTCAGTGTCTTAATATGGAAGGTAGTTATCCTTGGGTGTTTTATATTAAAATAGTAAATTTATTATGTAGGTAGGGTGGTAAGTTCAGTAGTATTTATGGTAAAATTGATCATTACAAGTCACATTACAGTCACATCGGTAATAAATTCATTTTTTATATATAAAATAGTTAATTCTTAATTTTTTTAATTATCAATTCATAATTTTTTGTTTTTGCATTTTTAGGGACAAAGTTACATGAAATCATCAACTGCATTTTTTTCAAAATAGCATATGACTCGAAAACGAATCCGCACACTTTAAGAAACCACAGACAACTTCAATTTTTAAATCGCATGCGTGTGAAATAGAATTCACACACTATAAGTAATCTCAAACATTATTAACTTTATTTTAGAATCGCATGTGTAAAAAAAAGAATTCGCACACGATGAGAAATCTTCAACATTTTTTCCATTTTTTAAAATTGCATGTTATAAAAAATAATTTCGCACACTATAGAAAACCAAAACCTTTGTTTTTGTATGGAAGGTTTTTTCGTACGTTCAATATGTATTTCGCATATTTTATAATTTCATCCTGCATCATCTTCTTCGATAGAAGGTCTATCGATTTGTTTCTGTTCTGAACTCCCAAAATCATAATATATGAAATCGCAGAAGAAGATTGGTTAATAAGAATCTTACGCTGTTGTATTTGATTTTATGGATCGAATTTTGATTAATGGTTGGATTTTGGAATACGATTTTGAAATTAAGATTCAAATCTCCGTCGGTTACAGAGATTAAGATATCGTAATGACGATTTTATCCTTTTTTTCAATATTTGAATAGATTAATTTGGCTAATTTAATGACTTAAATTGGTTTTGATGGATTGAATATCCAACGGCTGAGAATATCGCGTACGTAATGTAGGATTAATGGTATTATACGTTAACCGGCCTCTATATATATATATATATATATATATATTGGAGAGAACAAGCCAAAGTACTCAAACCTCAAAGGCGATTTTGACATATTACTGCTTTGAAAATTGGCTTCTCTAACATATCTACTATTAAATTTTATTATACTTTATGTGGTTGTATCATACACATTTTTTATTGTACCATATCTTCTAGTTTTCCTTTTCTTCTCTTAGACTTTAGTCATTTTTCATTTTCTCTCTTTAATGTATTAGTAAAAATACAATATACCCTATGTTTAACTTAGTTTAATAAACCATATACTTTATAATTTTATTTAAGTATTATTACTTTTTAATTTTTAACTTGTGTGTTTTTTTTTTATCTTTTCGAATTAGTTATTCTTCCTCACGATAATGTTTATGTTTCGATCTAAATTTTGAGAGTTGATATGCTTGCATGGTTCAACGTTTTTACGTATCAAACAACGTCCAAAATACTAGTTATATTATTCTTCATACTAATAAGAATATCATAATTATATAAAATAGTAATAAAATATAGAGTAAACTGCAATTTTACCCCCTGAGGTTAGGGGTCATTGGCATGTCTACCCCCCCTAAGGAAATAATTGCAATTTTACCCCCCACTGTTTGCCCTTATGTCGCACTTTTACCCCCCGGCGTCAAAGTCAATAGCAGATCTGTTAACTCTAAGTTGAAATGACTATATTACCCTTCCATTTTACCCCCCAACATTCCGGTTAAGTCGCACAATTACCCCCCTGGTAAATTACTAATTTGTCCTTTGTTATTACCCCATGTACTTTGTGTTAAGACACAACATTACCCCCTGCAACCACTGCCACCGCCATTCACCACCACTGCCACCTCCAGCCACCACCCTCAACCACCTCCAGCCACCACCCTCCAACACTCTCAACCACTTCATGGACAATGGAGGAAGCTTCTTGTATTATTAATGTTATACAGTGAGTAAATTACACTGATAATACCATACAGGTATGACCACAAAAAGAATGTTACCTCTGCAGCAATGAATATAATTAACAAAAAGTTCTTAATTTGTCATTCTTTCTGCATTTACATCTCTAAAGTCAATAACAGATCTGCCACCTGCATTTACCCTTTCTGCATTCTTTGATGAACTAGATTCATAAGAAGTTAAATTCTCATCAAACAAAATGCTGATGGAATATATTCACAGAGAACACAATCAAGTACACATGCTAAGGTAGTACTCAAATAAGCATGCTCAACATTCAACAAATCCAAATATACGTTTATCCCCAAAATTTTTGTATAATACTCTTATGTTTATAAACATCACCAACCTTAAAACTAGACCTGCAAAAGAAACCATATTTATCTACATGGGGATGAAAGGAAAAAATTCACTTCAAAGTAATTACATATCTGACATACTAATTTTCATTCAAACTCAGTAAAACAATTACCAAGTTAACATTGACCCCCTAAATTTTTTGTGGCTATTTCTGTGGCTGGTGATTTGAACGGCAGTCGTGCCCTACTTGGTCCAATTAACATCAATTAATTGTTCAAATCACAAATCAAGAAGTGGGTTGTTTAGGTCAGACCCTAATTCAAGAGCCTTATAACCCAATTGAAAAGAAAGAAATCCCCAACTAACCAGATGATTGACGGTGGTAGCGGCCAGATGAAGTCGAGGGTGTTGTCTTCAGAATTGATGATGAAGTCGCTGATGTGAGTGATGAATTGATGATGAAGTCGCTGATGTGAGTGATGAACATTGTTGTCTTCACTGTGGTGGTGTTCAGATAATATGTGGGTTGTGGTTGGGGTATCGCGGTGGTGGGGGTTGTGCATCGGGGATGGAGGTGTTTACGGTAGTGGTGCAGGTGCGGTGGCCATGGTGGTACGGAGCCATGGTGATGTGGTGGTGGTGGTGGAGGTGGGGTGGTGATGGTGGTGTTCTTGAGAGAAACAGATAAGGAAAAGCAGAAAGAGAGAGAGAGAGAGAATTGACTTTGTATCGATTGGTAAATAATAATAATAATAATAATAATAAATATAGGATAAGATTACCAAAATACCCCTGCCTATAACAGTCAACTAACTATTGACTAACGGCAGGGGGTAAAAGTGCGACATAAGGGCAAACAGTGGGGGGTAAAATTGCAATTATTTCCTTAGGGGGGTAGACATGCCAATGACCCCTAACCTCAGGGGGTAAAATTGCAGTTTACTCTAAAATATATGACCGACTTATCTTATAAACATAAAAATATTTGAATACTTAAAAATATTATAATTCTTAATTAATTAAATAAATGAGTGGTTCATATTCTCTTGGAGGTAAATAGAAGACTGCACACCTTCAAATATTATTATTCATAATTATTTAATTTTGATTAACTAACATCAATTTTTTGAATTTTAAAAACTACATATCATTATTATCTCTCTCGAACTTTTACGAAGGATTAGTTTGAAATCTCCCATAATTCTTCTTACCCAAAAACCCTCCACTTTGTTGCAGGTTTTATCGATCGCTGATCTCTAAACCCAAATCAATCTCTAAGTATCTCTGTATTTAATTCATCGTTTCCAGTTGTTTTCATTGAATAATCTTAAGATCTAAGTAGCCATGTCTTATGCTTACCTTCCAGTTGTTTTCATTGAATAATCTTAAGATCTAAGTAGCCATGTCTTATGCTTACCTCTTCAAGTACATCATCATTGGAGATACTGGTAATTAATTTAATTTGATTTGATTTCTTTCTATTATATGTTGTAAAATTTATGATTGTAGCAGTATCTGAATAGAATTTTGTGTTGATCTAGTTATTTTGCATTCGAATTGTTAAGTTTGTTCATAAAAATTTAGATTTTGGCATCCTAAATTTGAACACAATTAGTATTTGGATATAAGCAATTAATCTAGATATTGAACAGTAATATATTAAAAAAAAATTGACTTAAATTTGCAGAATTGCAGTGAAGCTGTATCATGATATTCTTAAACTAATTATGTATTTGCATTTGGGGTAGTTTAGTCTTTTTGCTTAGTTATATAATTGATTTAGGGTACTTTTTATTTTTTCAAGTTATATTGAAGAAAATAATATAGTTTTGAGTGAAAGAAGTTTATTTTGAGTATTGAGTTTGATGCAATCAACCTTATATGGTGTATGCAACCGACCCACCGTTGGGTGTGCCCACCCACCGGTCTCAAGGCCAACACGAGGGAGTTAAATCACGTATCTCAGAGTAAATCGGGTGGTGCTAGTGTTTTCCTAGACTTCCCTAATACATTCCCACCTCCCTACCACTGAGGCGCTATCGTGAGGACCGCCTTGGCTATGATTTGATTCTTATTAAATCGCAGGTTTTAGATATGAAGCTTGGGGTCCTCTGTTTAAATTTGGCTGGTTTCCGTAATCTTTTGATTTTTTTAACTTGTTGTAATGATTATGTTATAACCTATAGTTGGTGCAAATTCGGATGTAACCATGGAAACGAAAACTTGAACAATGTATATAAGTATGCGACTTCAATGTGAATCCAACGTAACAAGCTAATTAACAATTTCAGCCTTTCTTTTTGGTGTCATATCCATGGTAATTATAATTTCGAGTTAACTGCCATTTTCGTCCCTATGGTTTGTTCATTTTTGTCATTTCAGACCAATTTTCAAAAATGAACCAGTTTCCTCCCTGACATACTGGAAACGTGCCACTTCAGTACAAAAATAAAAACTCAGTTAAGTTAGAAGGGTTAAATGAAGGGTATTATTGTCAATTCATAAAATAAGGTGAAAATAAAAGATATATGAATTGACAATAATACCCTTCATTTAACCCTTCTGACTTAACTGAGTTTTTATTTTTGTACTGAAGTGGCACGTTTCCAGTATGCCAGGGAGGAAACTGGTGCATTTTTGAAAATTGACCTGAAATGACAAAAGTGAACAAACCACGGGGACGAAAATGACAGTTAACTCTATAATTTCGAAAGGGGGTTGTTATTTAACTTGCATGCTCTTTTTTGGGATGAATAACAATGAAATATGAAATACAAATGTATTCTTGACAGTTATGATCTTAGGTTGTTGATATTAGGAAAAAGCAACTAATATTGAAGGTTTATTATCCAGGGGTCGGAAAATCATGCCTACTTCTGCAGTTCACAGATAAACGTTTTCAACCCGTTCATGATTTAACCATTGGTGTTGAATTTGGGGCCAGGATGATCACGATCGACAACAAACCAATAAAACTTCAGATCTGGGACACGGTTTGTTCTGTTATACCTTACTTGATAACGGGTTTGATTTTATTTTTTATCATGTTGTATCTAAATATTTTTGTTGGTCAGGCGGGTCAAGAATCATTCAGATCTATAACAAGATCCTACTACCGAGGTGCTGCTGGTGCACTTCTGGTTTACGACATCACCAGGTATGATTGGTTGATTGTTATATATTTTTTTTTATTTTTTAGAAAATGTTTTTTGTAATTGTTTTATGATGATGCAGGAGGGAAACATTTAATCACCTTGCTAGCTGGTTAGAGGATGCGAGACAGCATGCAAATGCAAACATGACTATTATGCTTATCGGTAACAAGTGTGATCTTGCACACAGAAGAGCTGTTAGCACAGAAGAAGGAGAACAGTTTGCAAAGGAACATGGATTAATATTCATGGAAGCTTCTGCAAAAACTGCGCAGAATGTCGAGGAGGTAGACTCATGTTTTGTTATATTACTAAAACTAGCTTATTTACCCCAGTGTAACCATGGGCAGACTAAGAAAATAGTGAAAACGTATGATGAAACGACACTTTTTTTTTTTTACAATTTTTAAGTAATAATATATATAATTATAAAAAATGTCAGTTCAATTTAATACATAAGGGTTTACTTCATATATAACTTTGGTTTTATTTTATATAGCATGCTGATTTATGTATACTAAATCAATACATATAGAAAATTATAAAATACTAGTCTTAGAAAATGAAAGGATGTAATATAAAAGCTAGTTTGTAAAATGGTCTATAGTTATACATGTTTTGTTAATGAATTTCATTATTTTGGTTTATTTTGTGTATACACACATATATAGAGAGGCGTTCAATACACAACCGGTAATACCCAAAAAACTGTGCAAGAACTGCGTAGACACTTATACCTTTTGTTTAACCGAGATACATTACCAAATTAATGTTGGATTAGGCTATATTTGTTTTCGCTTCTAACGTTTGGTAATCTTTTTCAGGCGTTCATAAAAACAGCTGGAACAATCTATAAGAAGATTCAGGATGGGGTTTTTGATGTATCAAATGAGGCAAGTATTACTATTATTATCTTTTATCTGATTTTATATTATAGTCTTAGTCATCTACTAATATATTTGATTGCGGGTATGGATTGCAGTCTTATGGAATCAAAGTTGGATATGGTGGCATTCCTAGGCCTTCCGGTGGAAGAGACGGGTCAAGTTCTCAAGCAGCCGGTTGTTGCAGTTAAAACATATTTTTTTTTTATTTTGTCGTGGCTACAAGATTAAATCTTTTCTGATTGATCCGCGTGTAAAAAATTATGGATATTGGTAAATATACGTGTTTGGGTCTTTTTGGTTATTGTTTTTAAGTATGTATGTTAAAATGTGGTTTGTTTTATTACACTAATTCTTCTTAATATGCATAACTGCACTTGTGTGGGATTGTTTTTCAGAAACTTATAAATTCAAATTCTTATAGGTTATTTTTGAAGTTTCTGAGCCCAATATGTTTGTCATTGGACATTGGCCCAAACCAGTGTCATCGTCTCATGGGCTGTTAATTTGAAGTTTTTGAGCCCAATATATTTGCCATTGTTGGATATTGACCCACACCTCTCATGGGCTGTCAACGGTCCAGCCCCTTTGGATTCTGTCTTAACCTTCAACCAGCTTTTTTGTTGTTTTTATTCGCTGATAATAAAGCCCCTCAAATTTAAAAACCAAAAAATATTCAAATGTTATGTAACATTTGAATACAATGTAGCGTATGTCAATGCGACCGCAAGTTGTCACTTGTTCTTTAAGAAATAGGTGTTCTATTGAGAGTTTTCGACGATGTAGTCTTGACACACACGTAGGAACACTTTTGTCATAAGTTTTGTCTTTACAGTTGTCCATGCATGTTTTTAAAAACGGTATGTGTGGATGCAACGACTTTTTCTTTGTTATTAGAAGCGTCTTTCAATTGAGGGGACGGAGACTCATCCATACTACCGCTATGTGGCATGTTTTGAGATGGTCGGAGTTTTATGGCAGATGTTTGGGCGGTGGAGATGACCGGAGATCGCCTAAAGGGGTTTTGAGTTGTTTGAATTTGGGTATATGATGGTTACAAGAATTGTGAATCCTTATCCGAAGATTGGTTGTGATATCTAGGAAAATTGTGAGTGGTGGATTTCCCATATATCCAAAGTTTTAGAATGAGATTTGGGTTTGGGTTCTCATTGAGAGTATTTTCTTGAACGAGTTTGTAAGAAATGTAGTCAAAAGTTTTAGACATAACCTAAAGTAATTAGACATCTTATGTCAAAAGTTGAATTATAAAAGAGAAATAAGTGTTAGATTCTATTGTTTAAACCTAATAATTGTTTTATACAATTTCGTTGCCAAATTTTGTTTTCGAATTAAACAAGTTTCATATTAACCTGTAAATATATGTATCATATTTGAAATTCATGTTTTTGACACGATTTCATATTCGTATCAGATCCAACTCCTAAATATGTATCATATTTTAATTCATGTTTTGACACGATTTCATATTCGTGTCAGATCCAACTCCTAAATAGTAGTCAATCCAAACAAGAAAAGGGCTAGGGGTGTTCATCGAATCGAATAACGAATTTTCGAATTATTCGAATCGAATTGTTCGAATAATTTTTATTTTTCCTTGAATTCGTATTCGATTCGAATTCGATTAAAACCAACCGAATTCGATTCGAATTCGTATTCGAATAAAAAAACCCAATTCGTATTCGATTCGTATTCGATTAAAGTTTCGAATTCGAATAAATTCGATTTAATTCAGATTCTTTAAAACACGTAAAAGACTATAAAAATGAAACATAAATTTTAAAGCAGCCATAAAGCACGATATCACATTAAAAAGTTTCAAATAAAGTACCACAAGTCTCAAATTCAAAACGAGAAGTCGGAAATAATCACTCCACATTACAAGTTAATATTTTTATGGTTAGAAATCTATTGATAGATACTCAGGTTTTACTTATGGGTCATGTAGTGAGTTTGGTAATGGGTAATTTTAATACTTTGGAAAAAAAATTGAAAATAATTTATAGCATAGCTTAATAAAAGTTATATACGTATTATATATAAAAATAATAAATAAAAATTATAATTTTTATTCGAATTTCGAATCGAATCGAATTTGAAATTATAAATTCGTATTCAATTTACTTGACTCGAATTGAATCGAATTCGAATTCGAATTCTTATAATCGAAACGAATTCTTGATAATCGAATCGAATTTAAACGAATTTCGAATTTTTCGAATTCGAAACGAATCCTGTACACCCCTAAAAAGGGCAATAAGTTGGGAATATTCCGAACAAGACGAAGGGTATATTAGCAAATAAAGAATTTATGGATTGTTGTTAAGAAATTTAGAGACAATGATTGAAATATTTAACTAAAATTTATAAGGTAAAGTATTCTTATCCCTTAATTTCAGAGCTGCATGTCCAGTCAAAACGGAACAGGACGGTTCCCCCTCATATTATTTATATATTCTCGAATATACCCTTTCCCGTATCCTTACCCTCACTCAAAGTAACTAGCTCACATGATTAAATAATATAAGATTTGTATGACGGCATTCGAGTAATTAATTAAATCCGTCACAAGAGGCTCACCAGAATGTTGAAACCCTCCGACCCCACATATCTCACTTTGCCTCCAATTAAATTATAGATCCCCGTATTACCCTCCATTAACCACATGTCATATTCTAAACATAAATAATATGATAGGATGATTACCTAAAAGTAACGTGTAGTCGTAAAGCCCTTTGTGGGACGTTATGCGACAAGTGGCAAAACGCGTAAGAGAGGGGTTTTATGGAGCTTTATATAACCTGAGTGTGTAGTGGGGATATATATGTATGGGGTTTTATATGTATGTATATATATGTGTGTGAGTGGGGAAGAATGACAACGCCGTGAGAATTTTCGCAAGGAGGAGGAATTTTCAGCACATGGCGGCATGGCGCCCCCCTGTAATGGTGTTCAGGGGCGCTATGGGGCTTTACATTGAGAAATGGCGCTATGTAGCGCTCCACTGCAGGTGGACTAATGTGATATATTTTGTACTATTTCATAGAGCCGTCTTCCAAAACTCTTAAAATAATTCAAGCCTCGGACGAAATAAAAAGCTGGGCCCAAAATGTATAAAAAAATTAGACCTTAGTGGTGGAGCCAAACTTTGAACTTTAGACCTCTACATTATTTTGAGGTGATTTTTTCGACTGCACCACCAACACTTTTATGTATAATAAATGAATGTGTATATTAAATATATAATTTACTATATATATAAAATCTTATAAAAACATTTCGGGCCCTTTAAAATTTTGGGTCTTAAACGACGGCACGGGTTGGCCGACCCTGCTATTTGATCATTAGTTTTAAAAATTAATGATTTTGGTTTAACGTTTGTTTTTGTATCCTTCATCAATATACGCTAAAAAGTAAAACCTTTTGTTAAATCAACATAGATTTACTATTATTAATAAAGTTAAAAACCATACCCCCGTCATTCACGCAAGAGTATACATTAGATTGGGAAACTTATCTAGCGATTGAGCTTTACCCCACTAGTAAAATCAAGAAAACAAAAATAGAATTATAAAAAAAACTTAATCAAGTGAACAAAAACACTAATTTAATTGGTATTTTTGATATTATATATTTGAAACCACTAATTTAGTGGTACGTGAATATAAATTATAGAGTACGTATCACCTAGGTGTACACCTTTTTAAATCTAGATTAACTATAAGTGAGGTAAAATGCAAATGAGGAATCAGGCTGTTAGTGGTCATTCAGACAAAGGACACTCCTGGTTTTGGCTAGGTCGAATCATATCTAAAACTGAATGGGACCTAACCAATTGAGAAAGAGAAAGTAACCTACACGCCTCTAATCATTTAAATATTACTTTGATCGATGCATCTTTGCTTACACTCGGCATTACCTCTAAGTCATAGCACCAAGACGTTTATAAAAACTTATAAATCATGCTTATTTTTCAAGGTGTCACAAGCGACACCGGATATGTTTAACATATCCCGATTGATTCAAATTTAACTAATGTTATCTCACTTTGACCTAGACTAGACTAGGAGATCGATTTTACTCAAAAAACCAAGATAGAACCTCAATCGTTCATTATAAAATCAAGTTGGTTCCAATTCGGATCTTGATGGACGTTGGTTAAGCTAGTATACACCACTTTTTACACACCCACCTAAAGCTTATAGTTTTAAATTATATAATATAGTAAAAAAGTCATAGTAATGGTTTATTTATTTTTTTGTTAAGAAGTATTCTATACAATTATACTTACATAATTAAATAACTAAATTGTCACCCATTACCCATTAGTCTAGTACTATAATGTTTGCTCCGTACAAAAGTAGAGTAAGCTCACATCCTTACATATATAAAAATACTGGTATTTAGGTGTAGAAAGGTCCTGGGTTCGATTTTCACAAAAATGGTGTTTTTTCTCATATTTATTGTGTTTCCCTCTGAATTTGTGTATAAACATTATTGCTTGTGGAGATGAGTTTGATCGGCTGGTTTCGCTAGTGGCACGATAATACTCTAGTGGTTCGTCAGTTATCCAAATTTGCCATTCAAATAAAAAGTGTAGAAAATTTGTTAAAAAAATTAACAATATAATCGTTTGATAAATAAAGTAATATCCAGGTATAACTAGGGGCAAAATGGAGAATTTAAAAGTCAGTCTAGTCTAGATAGATACGACGGAGTAGTTTACCAGATCTATCAGACTATCATACTCACCCACCCCACCCCACCCCCACACACTTCACGAGTTCACTCTCTTTAACCCTCCCAAACACACATTTTCACTCATCAATGGCAGCCATCGGAGCACTAAATCCGCCACATTTCTTCTCCTCCACCGCCATTGCTGCCGACCGCAGCTCCCTCCGGTCACCGTCATCCTGCCGGACCTTATCATTCTCCTCCTCTCGCCTCTCCGGTGATAAATTACCTTCCGCATCGTTCGTCACACGACGTCGTACTGGAAGTAGAGTTCCGGTCACTGTTTCTCCGAAATCTGTTTCGGATTCTAAAAATTCGCAGACATGCCTTGATCCTGACGCTAGTCAAGTATGATCCGAATTTACACTGTTTCGTTTTCAGTTTTCAGTTTGATCGTTATATGCTTGTATGTTGTTATACATCGTTGTTGACATTTTTATATAATTTTAGGTGATTTGAGCTCTAATTCTGTTTAGATCTAGCAAAGTAGATACACGTTGTTAACAGGAGTATAATATATATAAGATATGTTCTGTTATATTCTATTGTCAAGGTTCTAGAAAGTTGTACGAATTCAATTTACTTGAAATTACTAGAAATAGAGGATCGGAGGTAGTGGAGGAAATTAGGATTAATATTATTGATTCAGAAAAGGTGATCATGATTGAACACTTTAGGCAAATTGTACATCATTGGTTGTGAACAGGAGAGATGCTGAGTTCATAATATGTGCTGCTTTAACATATTACTAGTGTGTTCTGTTATTTTGTTTGGAGAGTGTATTATGAAGGATCTTGAAATTCACTAGAAGTAGGTAGTGGAGGAAATTCGGATTGATATTATTGATTTACAAAAGGTGATCATGATTTAATACCTTAGGTAAATCCGATATCAGTCATAAGAACATGAGAGATGTTGAGTTCGTAATAAATGCCGGTTTAATATATAACTACTGCGTTATGTTATTTTGTTCCGATAGCGTATTATGTAGGTTCTAAAAAATTGTACGGATTCAGTTTTACTTGAAATTCACTAGAAGTTGAGGAACGGCGGTTGTGGAGGATATTTGGATTAATATTTTGATTTACGAAAGGTGATCATGATTTAATACCTAGGTAAATCCGACATTGATTGTGTGAACACTGAACATGAGAGATGTTGAGTTCATAATAATTGCCTATTTTAGATAGCGCTAGTAAGTTTTGAGTGCATTCGCTATGGATGAGAGGATGACTTCACTGTATATTGGTAATTCCTAAATGGACAAAGCGGACAATATTGGTTGGTGGACGGGAAAAAATAAAGAAAATAGGTGGTTATTTGTAACTTAATTTATGTCATCAATATAGTAGATGTTTTATGATAATCTAGTTAATACAATAATAGATGTAGTCAAACATTGAACTGTGATTCTCTGCAAGATCTTTGTTTATATATTGCATTAATAAGATAGTATCACAATGAGGTTTCATTTGTGTTCAAGATATGAAATTATTGTTTAATTGTGTGTGTATTTTCTTCAGAGTGTCTTGGGGATAATACTTGGAGGTGGAGCGGGCACTCGCCTTTATCCTTTAACAAAGAAGAGGGCAAAGCCTGCTGTTCCTTTAGGAGCAAATTACAGGCTTATTGACATTCCTGTCAGCAACTGCCTTAACAGCAACATATCGAAGATTTATGTTCTTACACAGTTTAACTCTGCATCACTCAATCGCCACCTGTCACGCGCTTATGCAAGTAACATGGGCGGTTACAAGAATGAAGGGTTTGTTGAAGTCCTTGCTGCTCAACAGAGTCCAGAAAACCCAAACTGGTTTCAGGTAATTAATTATAAATCCAATGTGTTTTCCCATATTAATCTTGGTTATGTCATAATATGTTTAATCGGTTACAGGGTACGGCTGATGCTGTAAGACAGTACTTGTGGCTGTTTGAAGAGCACAACGTTCTAGAGTTTCTCATCCTTGCGGGAGATCATTTATACCGTATGGATTACGAGAGATTTATTCAAGCTCACAGAGAAACCGATGCTGACATCACTGTAGCAGCTCTGCCGATGGATGAAAAACGTGCTACTGCATTTGGCTTGATGAAGATTGATGAAGAAGGGCGTATAATTGAATTTGCTGAGAAACCGAAAGGAGAACAACTGAAAGCTATGAAAGTTGATACTACAATTTTGGGACTTGATGAAGTGAGAGCTAAAGAAATGCCTTATATTGCTAGTATGGGTATTTATGTTGTTAGTAAAGATGTGATGTTAAATTTGCTAAAAGATAAATTTCCTGGAGCAAATGATTTTGGAAGCGAAGTGATTCCTGGTGCAACTGCTATTGGGCTAAGAGTATGTTTCATTGTTCTAGTTATTATTTATTAATAACTATGGGGATTCATAAACCGTTGAAACCGACCGAACCGTCCAAACCGAAGAAAGTCGGCTGGTTTGAGATCCAAACGGTTTGGTTTTGGTGGTTTGTTGCTTTAATGGTTCGGTTTTTATATTTTTTGTTATCATTTACAAGTTTTTAAAAATTGTTGGGAGTATGTTGTTATGTATTTATAAACATGAACAATCTTTATCTTTTTAGATATTCTGGTAAAAACTTTTAGAAAAAAAAAAATATAAACATGTCTAATATTTTCGTCAAAGCTTGCCAAACCAGAACGTGAATAACTCATTAAAAATTACAACTATCTAAAAATCTAAAATCTGTATTAAACAACAGTATCTATTACATTAAACTTATGTGTCAGAGAATATATTTGTTACTAAGAATGATTTTTAATTTAAAAATTGCAAGTGACATATTTTATTGTTGTCAGATTTTACTTATATTATATTGTTATCAGATTGCAGAAACTCATAGCAGCAAGTCTCTATTATTTTGGATGATTTTCTTTCTTTTTTTTTTTATTTGCAAAAGCCTATGAACTAAAACTTTATATGTACGTAGGTACAAGCTTATCTTTATGATGGATACTGGGAAGATATTGGTACAATTGAGGCTTTCTACAATGCCAATTTGGGGATCACAAAAAAGCCGGTGCCGGATTTCAGGTAATTTTATTTTTTCACAATATTGATGTTTCTTTTTCACTCTATCGACCTCTTATGTTCGTGAATGTTTGATGCAGCTTCTATGATCGTTCGGCCCCTATTTACACCCAACCTCGATACTTGCCTCCTTCCAAGATGCTTGATGCTGATGTCACCGATAGTGTCATTGGTGAAGGGTGTGTGATTAAGGTTAGCAATCATGGTCTTGTTCGTCAATTGACGTCTTAAGGTGTTTGACATTTAAAGGTGGAAAATTGGTATGGAGGTGGGTGGGTTAGGTAACGGGTTTGGGTCAAAACGGGTCGGGCTGACCCACAAACAATTTTGTCTATTTTTCTTGAGATTTATAAACAATTTTGTCTATTATTCTTGAGATTTATAAATAAACAAATTAAATTTGATTGAAATGATGTATTTTAACAATAACTAGTGGGTTACCACCCGCGCTCCGCAGCAGATTTGAAAAGTAGATAAAAATAAGCAAATCGCGAGTGTTACAGTTGTTTTATGTTTTAGTTAAGGGGCTAAACATGTCATTATTAAAGTTGACGGGCTAAACATGTGAGTATTCAAGTTGAGGGGCTAAACATGTCATTATTAAAGTTAAGGGGATAAAGTTGTTTGTTAAAGTTGAGGGGCTAAAGTTGTTTTAGTTAAGGGGCTAAACATGTCATTATTAAAGTTGTGGGGCTAAACATGTCATTATTAAAGTTGGGGGGCTAAACATGTCATTATTAAAGTTGAGGGGCTAAAATTGTTTATTATTAACGTTGAGAGGCTAAAGTTGTTTTGATGTAGTTAAGGGGCTAAACATGTCATTATTAAAGCTGAGGGGCTAAACATGTCATTATTAAAGCTGAGCGGCTAAACATGTCATTATTAAAGTTGAGAGGTTAAAGTTGTTTATTATTAAAGTTGAGGGGCTAAAGTTGGTTAATGCCAAAATTGAGGGGCCAAAGTTGATTGATGTGACAAAATAACATATTTATAGTGTATATATATAATGGTTATGCAGAACTGCAAGATTCATCATTCTGTTGTTGGGCTTCGATCTTGCATAGCTGAAGGTGCGGTAATTGAAGATTCATTGCTTATGGGAGCAGATTATTACGAGGTAATACTAATAAATACATCATGAAATTTTTTTAACATTTTTTACTATGTGTGATCCCTTAAAGTGCAATTTATATTCAAAGTTATCAATCAAATTCGTATCTGTTGGTTGTGGTTCAGACTGATGCTGACAGAAGGCTTCTTGCTGCAAAAGGTAGTGTTCCAATTGGTATCGGTAAGAACACTCATATCAAAAGAGCGATCATTGATAAGAATGCACGCATTGGAGACAACGTGAAGGTAACCTGTAGTAACATACTTTTAAACAGTGATGGCAGATTATTAACACTAAACAGTGATAACATTCAAAGTTATTACTATGATTTCATTTTGTGCATCTTATTTTGTGATGGCAGATTATAAACAGTGATAACATTCAAGAAGCAGCAAGAGAAACAGAAGGGTACTTCATAAAAAGCGGGATCGTGACAGTTATCAAAGACGCATTGATTCCTTCCGGCAGCATAATTTAGAAGATACAAAAATCTTGATGGCCATCAGTGAAGATTCGACTATCAGGTACCTTAGAGTATCTTGTTACAGAACTATACCAAAGAGGAAGCATGTCGCGCTGTGAAATGTGAAATTATTATTTATTTAATAAAAGTTAAACTTAATGTGGATGAAGTCGTATATGGTTTTGAATACTATATCTATGCTTTACTTGCACTTTTCATGTTTCTAGTAACAAAGTCTTTTGTTCAAGTTAGGCGAAGTAGTTTGTACACCATTAAAATTACTTTGTACACCATTGGGTATGGTTTATACAATTATACTACACACAGTACAGCATATATAAAAGGTACTCGGTGGTGTACCAGATAATTTTAGTGGTGTTCAAATTATAATTATACTTTTTGGTAGTTTTATGTTTTTGCAAATTTACATAGTTAACCTTTTGTACTTATAAATAAAAAAACAATAGCAGGTGAATCCCAAGTGGCCTTATTTTATATCTTCAAGATCCTGATGCACGGATAGAGCTCTCAAGAACGTTATCAGATTTGGAACGACGGCATATTTTTATATTAAGATATAACGACATATATAGAATTATATTAACATCGTATCTTATAACCATAGAAGTTACAAGAGAAACTAAACATGTTTTGAATAGAGAAAATTAGAGTGTAGATGTGTTTGAGAGTACAAAAGTTATAGAATTTAATTTCAGTCCTTTTCATGTCAAATATTCTCTGGTAATTAAGTAAGAGCTAGGAGGAACTACTTGTGTTCCTACATTTGTACCCATTTCTTTATTTCATTAAATATTGGTTTGTACTTTGTAGAAAAGTAAAAGGCATAAAATATCTGAAACATTGGTGTAAGGAAAAATTATTGCAAATATTTGCTACAACACAGAGTACATTTATAACATAGAGCACACTTATATTCGTATTACATGATTTAAAATATATAATTATAAGAAGCATAACGCGCTATTATTCATTTTGAAAGTAAAACCATGAAGTACATTAGTTTCTCCTTGTGTTCCTTAATGGCCTTACCCATCTGTTCTTTCTCATCCCTACTCGTTCAAGGAACCAATCACCATACCTTGCATATAGAAGGTTCCCGATAACGATTCCAATAATCAGACCACTTCCGACTCCCAATAATATCACCATCCAATCAATTATGTCACCTGGCAGAAGAGACTCATACTCATTCCTGCTTGTTGGTGGAAGTACTGTTGGTACCCTTGAATTTTCACATTCCTTGGATAACGGTTTTCCACACAGTCCGGGATTTCCCAAGTAGGAATTGTTCTCAAATGTATTGAACTGTTTCCCTTGAGGTATGTGCCCATCAAGGTGGTTGAATGACACGTTCAAAAAAGCCAGGAAGCCAAGTTGCAACAGTTGTTGAGGGATCTGTCCTGATAGCTCGTTTTGGGAAAGATCAATAGATTCAAGATTCTTCAAGTTTCCAAAAGATGGCAAAATATGGCCGGTAAAATGGTTGTTGGACAAATTAAGAGACTCAAGCCCATGAAGATCTTGGAGTGATTGAGGGATCTTCCCTTCAAAGTTGTTACATGAGAGATCGATGGCTGTGAATATGTTTAGAATTTTCTCATAATCTCTCTTGACACCTTTGATTGTTAACGTCATCGAGTATGGGAAACCAAACGTTACATATGCATTGAAAGGAATCAACTGTTGCATAGAAAATGATCTGCTAAGATTAACAGATTTCATTGCATTCCAATTTTGGAATGACTTGTGAGGCAATTGACCACTAAAGCCATTGTTGGAAATGTCTATGATCCTTAGCTGAAGAAACTGTGAGCTAGATAGACCTTGAATTGCACCATAAAACTTATTAGATCTCAAAATGAGCACTTGTAGCTTGGGATGAGTTCCCAACCAAAGCGGAAAAACATCTTCAAAAGAATTAGCTGCAAGAGAGAGAAACTCTAAATTGATACAATTGGCCAAAGACCTTGACACCTTACCACTAAATCGATTTTCGCTCAAATCAATCTTCTTTAAAAGGCATCCATGTGATGTATTCAACATCGGCCCATGAAAATTATTTTGTTTCAGATCTAAATACGACAACGAATTGCTTAAGTTGCCTAAACATTGAGGAAGGGTTCCAGTCATCATGTTAGAAGATATATCTAGGACTTGAAGGGATTTTACCTCACATATCCATGGTGGTATTTCTCCAGTCAGATTATTGTTTGCGACATGATAAACAAGTATTGTATGCGGAGGAATTGGAAGCCGCCCTCGTAGCTCATTATGTGCCACCATAAAAATTTCCAAACGAATCCATGGGAGAAAACGGGGATGCTGATGAAACCCAGTGATGAAGTTGTTTTCCATGGAAAACATCCGTAATGTTTCTTGGCTATTATTCCAAATCCAATCTGGTACGAGGCCCTCAATTTCATTGTTCCCAAGACTTAAGCCTGTCAATTTCATTTGGAACCGCAAAAAAGCTGGGAATTCCTTCGAGTTGCAAGATGCCAGTCCTAGAACTTTCAATTCTGGTAGGGTAGCATTGGTGTAGTTGGCGGTGGTTACAAATGACAAGCTATTATCACTTAAAAAAATATATTCGAGTTTGTTGAGTCCTAAAAATGAGTCTACGCCCACTGTACCGCTAAAATTATTTTTAGACACGTCAAGATATTCGAGGCTTTTAAAATTCAAAAACAAGTTTGAAATTTTCCCTTGCAGTTGATTTATTTGAAAGTCGAACACTGTTAGTTGGGTGAGGTTCATAAATGAAGATGGGATACGACCAAAAATAAAATTGTCTGCCATTGAGACAACACTAAGTTTGGTTAGGTTTGCAAGATGAGGTAGGATTTCACTTTGTATGTTCATACTGTCTAGACCCAGTGTATTAAGCTTAGTGAGTTTATTAACCCAATCGTACACGCCTTCTATCACGACATTGTTAAAACCAAGAACCAAATAAGTGAGTTTCGAAAGACTTTCCAATGAAGGGATAGGCCCGGTGAGTTCATTATCGTAAAGATTCAAGTGAGTTAGTTGTGTCAAGTTTGGTAGTGAAGCTGGTATACGCCCTGAGAAATTACAGTTTCCAAATGACAAGAAGTACAAAAGGTTTAGGTTTCCTATGGATTCTGGTATAACCCCAGCAAAACCTGTTTTAAACAAATTTAGTTTCTCAAGTAAGGTATTGTTATGAAATTCAGGCAGGAAACCGGTAAGTTTGAGATTGTTTGCTAAGTTAAGATGTTTCAACTTGGGCAAGTGAAATATTGCTGAAGGAAATTCATCTTGAAGCTGACAATCTCCGAGTCTGATAGACCTCAAGGAAGAAAAATTGGCCAGGAAACGAGGTACGGATGAACTCAGGTCAACCTCAGAGAGATCGAGGTATTCGAGTCTAGTCATGTTTTTCAACAAATATCCAAGGCCAGAACTATGAAGCTTTAGGGGATTCCCTGACAGATCTAACGAAATGAGTTGGCTTAACTGTGAGATTTCATTTGGGATTCGGCCATAAAATCCAGAATCAGAGAGATCGAGACTTCTTAATTGCTTAAGAGCAGCAATCTCATGGGGGATTTGAGATTGAACAAAGTTGTGTTGGTATCAGAATCATCGGACACCCAGGACCAGTCGGAACGGATGGTGTTGTGATCACATACACAATCATTCTCAAACAAACAACAACCATTGCAATACTTCATCATGAATCAAAACTAACAGAACTTGCAGAATGATAATAACACTAACCGTATGAAACTTGAATAATAACTTGCATTAACAGAAACTTCAATAAACTGACTGACTGACCGACATCGATGAACAAGGGTTGCGGCCGGCTTTATATGCAGTGAACAGATACGTCTTCAAACGACACAACGTTTCAGCGAAGAGTTGTGTTGGTTCATGATAACCGCTTCTGGACGTATCGTTTCAACAAACATCGGCCCAAGCCCGCTTGTTCACTAACACTAAACATAACCTACTGGACTTGACACATTGTTTGACCCATAACATAACATGTGGCCTCCGGCCCAAACATAAAACATAAACATAATAGTCTTGACCCATAATAACTAAAGTAAATAATAAACGGTACTGGACCGAACAAGAAAGTCGTGATTAACTTTTGGTCTTCAATCTCCCCCTTAAGCACGAACTTTCTTGACCCGCAACATTCTTCAAACATCTTCATCATCGGTGACCACGAATGTGATCACCAAATCCGCATCATCCTCGATCTTGACCTCCTTGTCTTGAGCATCCTTCTTTCCATCTTTCTCTTTTGCTTTTGCGTTTGTATCACCCTTTTCCTTCATGTAATTGAAATACCATTCAAATAGCTCGATGTAATGAACATACGAAACCTTTATCTCGAACCCGTCATCCTTCTCGTATCCATACTCTAATGCAACTTCAGCCCACGAGTCATCTTCAATAACCTTTTTAATTCCTCCCTTGAGACTCACAACTCGGTATAGAAGAAGTAAATTTACATCCCTTCCGTCTAGCAATTTGGGTGGTGTGTCTCTAGGTTTAACAATATCAAGAAAGCTTGGCAAAAACCATATCAAGACTTCATCAAAATTTGCATCATAAAACTTGTCATATCCCGCCAATTCTTCGTGCATTAAGAGCAAATCCAACGGTTCTAAGCAACTATCCATTATTAATCCGTTTTCGATCACGTCATCTTCATCTTGGGAAAGGACCACCGCCCTTTCACGTAACTCTTGCTTCGTTTGGCGAGGGTTATCTTTCATGCCTTCGTAGTAGATCATAAAGCAAACCTTTTGCTTTCTTGAAAATACAACTTCATCCTTCTTGGTTCCCGATGTTCCTTCACCGTTTGCTTTTTTCTTTTCTTCATGCTCCTTCTTAAATTCTGCTTCATAGAAATCTTCTATGTATTCCTTAAGTTTCTCCTTCTCCACCCGGTGACCGTTATCGACATCAAAGTGATCGTAGAAGTGATCCAAGTACTCCTCTTCTAGATCAACATTTGATTTTTCTTCATACACATCGAAACTCCTAACTTGTGCACCGAACATTTTCTTCAATATACACTTGTCACCCGTGGTGACCGTCTCGATCCCTTGGAACAACAATTGTTCCAAACTTAGAACATTCTTTTCCAATTTCGGTACATAACTTACACACGAAATCGTTTTCTCTCTTCCATCGACCGGTATTCTTACTTCACCAACGCCATGAACAAACGAAAAATTCTTCTTTTTCTCGTTCGTGATTACCCCGAAATGCCTCTTGAACCGTTTGAACAAACTACGGTTCCCGGTCATGTGTGTCTTAAAACTCGGATCAACGACCCACATCTCGCTAAACAAACCACCGCTCGTACCATCGACTAAGTAATCATCTTCTTCCGGTATCGGGCCTAAACTGATATATTTACTAGGGCAAATGGAGGCTATGTGCCCAAATTGTTTACAAATAAAACATTTCACCCCGGCCTTCCTCGGCCGTCCAACCGGTGCCTTCCCTTTCCGGTTATCTTTCTTTCCGACGCCCTTAGGAACCTTCTTCTTCGCGTAATCCTTCCCGGATAACTTCACCGAACGCTTGGTTGGCTTCCCCTGCGCAACTCTCTTCCCAAGGTTGCAGCCCCGGCCGCACTTTCCAACGTTCCAATCTTTACTACTACTTCCAATCTCTACCGCTTTTCCTTTTCCGCGAAGACAAACATCCCCATGATCACAATCCTTTCCGTTTCCCTGTGAACCCTTGGCTCTGATACCAATGTTGGTATCAGAATCATCGGACACCCAGGACCAGTCGGAACGGATGGTGTTGTGATCACATACACAATCATTCTCAAACAAACAACAACCATTGCAATACTTCATCATGAATCAAAACTAACAGAACTTGCAGAATGATAATAACACTAACCGTATGAAACTTGAATAATAACTTGCATTAACAGAAACTTCAATAAACTGACTGACTGACCGACATCGATGAACAAGGGTTGCGGCCGGCTTTATATGCAGTGAACAGATACGTCTTCAAACGACACAACGTTTCAGCGAAGAGTTGTGTTGGTTCATGATAACCGCTTCTGGACGTATCGTTTCAACAAACATCGGCCCAAGCCCGCTTGTTCACTAACACTAAACATAACCTACTGGACTTGACACATTGTTTGACCCATAACATAACATGTGGCCTCCGGCCCAAACATAAAACATAAACATAATAGTCTTGACCCATAATAACTAAAGTAAATAATAAACGGTACTGGACCGAACAAGAAAGTCGTGATTAACTTTTGGTCTTCAAGTTGTTCATGGAGAGATTAAGTACCTGAAGGTGAAGAAGCTTGAAGAGGGTACTGTTGGAGTTGATAACTCCACTTAGAGAGCTTTGGCTCCAGTCAAGCTCAATCACATGGCCCTTATTGCTGCTACATACAACACCTTCCCACAAACAACAGTCAGAACCAGGACCAGAACCATTTAGAAACCCAGCAGCAGCGTCATTATAGTTCTGACGAAGAATGGTTTGCTTAAATTGAAACAAAGCTAAACACTCTTCTTCATCATGGTTTAAGAAAGATGTAGTGCAAGTGAGAAGGAGTAATGAGTATACGAGGGAGAAGGCTTGTAAGTGGATGGAAGCCATGAAGAGAAGTACGTAGTTTAATTTAAGAAATCAGCTGATTATATAAACCCCATAATAGGGTGGGTATTACTGCAGTTAACAAGTCTGTGCGGAGACTTCAAAATCAAAAGTCTTCTGTTCCGTCCCTCTCGTTGTTACTCCGATGGAGCCGTGGTCATTTCTCTGATGAGCTGTTAGGGAACAGCATCGAATCATTGTATGTTACTTATATCAAGGAGAGTCGTGTCTCTACAAAAAAAGGACTAGTACATTATAATTCTTAACAGATTTTTTATTTTATTTTTTTTCTTTGAATTGAACTTACCCAATACTTTTTAACACAAAAAGTGAAGAAAAAAATTAAATAACTAATTTACAAATAACCTTATAACACAAATATGGAACTGGACAGGTTAAGAGATCCACTCATTTAGTTTCATACTACCTGAATAAGACTTGTTTATTAAACGAGTTAAAATATACCTCATTTTTACTTTTTTTATGTTGTGAGGGTGTAGGGAGTGGTTAGACACTTGAAAGTGGTAAACTTCAAAATCAACCAATGAAAGTGTGCCATGTCATTCAATGAAAAGTGTTTAAACCATGCTCAAAAGTGTTGGCAATGGTTAGACACTTCATGAATTGGTAAATTATTTAAAAAAAGGAAAAATGTGTGATTGGTTAAGAGGGCATGGACCCCACCACACACACCCCCTCTCTCTCCTACCCTCCCTCTCCACGATCGGTAACCCATCCCCGCTTCTCCGATTTTACCGAGCGACAAAACCCACCGGCGGCGGTGTTACCGCGCGGTAAACCACCTTTGCCGAGTGGGTTTGCCGCCCACTCCGGATAACCTGATTATGTTTACAAATTTTGTTACAATAATATAATGTAAAGCTTTATAAAATCCCGAATATACTCTTGTGAAGTTTTTATTTTTATCTACGTTACAATAAAAGTTTTGTAAAAAAATAAACTCGTCAAATATAATTGGTTTTTTTTGTTCTTTTTTACGTAAGACAAATGGGATACGTAGTTGTGTTAAAAAATTATTTCATTAAAAACGGAGTTATGTTCAAAATAAATTTTTTTTTTTATTTCTTGTTATAAGTTATAACGAGTGCCGGTACCGTATCGCTGTTGAGACGAACCTAACCGATTACGATTCAACGAGATTAGTACCGGTATCAATATTACTGGAAGTCAGAACTTGTACCGGTATTGGCTTTTTTTGGTTTTCGATCAATGTGAAACACGTGCAGATATCCTTTGTGACATATCACAACTTCATTTTTAGTGTTTTTTTTCCTTTTGGTTGGTATACCGCATACCCTACAGTACAGATACCATAACAAATCAAATCAGTACCAACTAAATTCCAGACGCAACGCGCATGGGAATTCCACTAGTTAATTTATTTATTTATTATTATTATTATTATTTTTGTAAATCTTGCAATGGTTTTTTTAAAATAAATAGAACAATATGTTATAAACATTAAATAAGATTCATTACTTCTATACTATAATTCTAGTTGCCATAATTATATAAAACATTTGTTATAAGCTTTACACAACGTGCATTGAATCATTAATATAAATATAGTTTTGAGTAAGTTATCATGAAGAGGAGTAAAAAGTATACGAGGGAGAAGGCTTGTAAGTGGGTGCCATGAAGAGAAGTACGTAGTTTAATTTAAGAAATCTGATTAATCGAGAAGCTTTATATAAACCCCATTATAGGATACTACTGTAGTTAAGAAGTCTGTGCGGAGACTTCAAAGTCAAAAGTCTTCTGTCCCGTCCTTCACGTTATTAGATGGAGCCGTGGCCATTTCTCTGAAGATTCGTTACAGGGAACACCATCAAATCATTGTCTTTTAATTATATCAAGGAGAGTTGTGTCTATTCAAAAAAAGACTAGTACATACTAGTATAAGGGTGAGCGGGGCACCAGCGGGGAGGCGGATCGGTGACCCCATTCCCCGAACGGGAACACCGCCGCCATCCCTGCGGTGACCCAAATCGGGGAGGGGGTTGGGGGAGTAGTCACCGCACAAGAACATTCTGTCTCTTCCTTCCTGACCAATCAATTATTTTTGTTTATTTATTTATTTATTTTTTTTAATAAAAAAACAAGGGGAGTTAAGAGGGGAGTGCCGCCATCAAATTGAGGGTGTGAGGGGAGTTTAAGAGGGGAGTTGACGTGGCATAACCTGATTGGGTGTGTGTAAGAGAGGGGACTCCCCTAAGAGGGGAGTGCCCCGCTCACCCTAAAGAAGCAACGCCAAAAGTGAAGAAAAAAACTAAAACACTATAAACAAGCAACGTGTTTATGCATACATGATACATGTATTGTAATCTTGGCTTTGGGAAGTTTTTTAAAGAAAAAATGGTTATGCATATGGTTGTTGTAACCTTGGCTTGGGGTTTTTTTCAAAAAAAAAAAAAGATTTTAACCAAAAACTATTTGTTTTTTTTACTTTTAATCCAAAACTTTTTATCTTTTGCAATCTATCCTAACAACTTTTTTTACTTTCAAATTTGGTCCTTTATAGTTTTCATTTTCCGCAATTTTTCGCCTTATGCCTCGTTCTAAATTTTGTGACTTAACACATCGCAACGTGCGTCTTTAGTTTAACGTTTTTGCGTTTCGTTCTAAATTTTGCGAGTTACACGACACAACGTGCGTGTGTTGGTGAACATTTTTACATCGTCTATTTTTTTCCCGTTTGACATGCTCAACATAACGTGCGAGTCTTAAATCGACTTAGTTATCACTAAAGAATCTCCGCCGTATTGCAGCGGGTCGTAATTCTAGTTAAATAACTAATTTACATATAATCTTATAACACAAATATGGAACTACACAGCTTAAGAGATCCACTCATTTAGTCTTATACGACCTGAATAAGACTTGTTTATTAGACGAGTTAAAATGTACCTCATTTTTACTTTTTTTATGTTGTGATTACGTTTACAAATTTTGTTACAATAATATAACGTAAAGCTTTATAAAATTCTGAATATACTCTTGTGAAGTTTTTATTTTTATCTACGTTACAATAAAAGTTTTGTAAAAAAATAAACTTGTCAAATATAATTGGTTTTTTTTTTGTTCTTTTTACGTAAGATGAACGGGATATGTAGTTGTGTTAAAAAATTATTTCATTGAAAACGAAGTTATGTTCAAACAGTGGCGGACCCAAAAATTATATGTTGGGGGTGCGGATGAGGTGTTCATCCATAGTTTCAAGGGGTGCGGTCGGGTTTTTGCCTAAAATATACACTAAATTTTTTTTTCAAGGGATGCGGCCGCCCACCCTGGCCAAAGGGTAGGTCCGCCCCTGTGTTCAAAATAAAGTGTTTTTTTTTAATTTATTGTTATAAGTTATAATGACTGCCGGTACCGTATCGTTGTTGAGACGAACCTAACCGATTACGAGTCAATGAGATTAGTACCGGTATCATTATTACTGGAAGTCAGAACTTGTACCGGTATTGACTTTTTTGGTTTTCGATCAAAGTGAAACACATGCCGATGTCCTTTGTGACATATCACAACTTCATTTTTGGTGTTTTTTTCTTTTGGTTGGTATACCGCATACCCTGTAGTACAGATACCGTAACAAATCAAATCAATACTAACTAAATTCCAGACGTAACGCGCATGGGAATTCCACTAGTTAATTTTTTTTTTGTTTTTTTGTAAATCTTGCAATGGTTTTATAAAATAAATAAAACAATATGTTATAAACATTAAATAAAATTCATTACTTCTATACTATAATTCTAGTTGCCATAATTATATAAAACATTTGTTATAAGCTTTACACAACCTGCATTGAATCATTAAAATATAAATATAGTTACAAAGTTTTTTTTAATACAAGTGATGAAACACTGGTTAACACAGGTCATCTCACAGATGACTGCATCAGCCTCAGGCAAGAAATAGAACGCTCTTTGAAAGATGGCAAGTTCACACATCTAGTAAGGGGAGGAAAAAGAGACAATCGTCAGATCCAAAGAAGGGAAGAAGGCCCAGATAACAAAAGACTTCGAAAACTGGAAACCCACATGATTCAAGGAGGTCAAAGAAGACCACGGAAGAACTACAATAAGCGCGCGCAAGATGATTCTTGGCGCGAAAGGCAAGTCGTCTTCCCTGTGGTATGAGGAGGCCCAAGACTGAGATCCTGCAAAACAGTAACACCGTTAGCTTGTTAAGAGGGGAATATGGGGGTTTCCCTCTTAACCAGGCTTCGGCGTGAGAATACGTACTGCTCTGAGGAAGAAATATTGTGTGTTGTGGGTGAAATGTAAGGAGAACCGAATGTTTAACCTGAATGATGAATGGTCCTATTTATAGCAGGAGGGTGAAGGAGGGAGGAGTGACCTTGTCAGCTGCTATTGGGCGCCAGCTGTCCGACCAAGGGGAATATCCTCTTGGTCTCCTCTGCTGTGGTCAGGATAGTGGTCCACGTGGCGCGCCGTCATTTGTCCATGTAGGCGAATTCGTACCGCAGCTGCCGGTCTGCCCCCAGGTTGTGTCACAGGTCTACATGGCGTCCGATTAGTGGTGACACGTGTTGTCCTTTATGTCTGGGGGAGCATACTCGGTGCCACCTTGACGTCTTCCAGAAGCTTCTGGATTTGTTTGCTGATGTAGGCGCCATGTAGGAAAGTGGTGTGGTCCTTGCCATGTGTGCATGGAATTGGGACCATACCTCTTCAACAAGTTTAAAATGTGTATCAACTATGTACGGATTTATTTTATATTATTATATTACTTAATAACAACACGCTTGATATTAGCCGGCTTTTAGACTTTGAAACCGAGTTTAAACACGTACAATAATTGTTTATGAACGTTGGCATATAAAAAAAACATCTTGCATAGATTTGAGAATTTCCTAAGCATGATAAGGAAGTTCAAAATCAATATAAGCGGATATAAGCGCGTTGTGTATGACACGATATCTTTCTCCGCATAAAATTAAAACGTTTTGCATAGTCTAACTCGCCACACTTTGAATATAAAATCGATACGTGAATCTGTAGTGTGTTTCTTTAGCACAGAAACATGAATAATTTGACTATGCCTTAAAACTCGGTAATGTTTGGATCAACCATGAATTAAATGGGCGGGGTATCATATATGTACCATTTGTATAGGGGCCCATGTAGCTAGTTGTGTTTAGAGGTGCACAAATCGGGTATTTTTTTAATAACCGGTTTCGGTTTCTCATTTCAAAGGATTATTGTTATAATTAGTTCGGTGTTCGGTTCTGATTATTTGACCAAAAAAACATACCCTGTGTGCCTGGTTTCGAGTAGGGTTCGGTTCCGGTTCTTAAGAAACCGAGTATTAAAATACCCTATTTTCGGGTTTTTCTATACCCAGTTTCCGAGTTTTTTAGTACCATATTTTCAATTTTTTTAATACTCTATTGCGTTTTTATTATCATATTTTCTCGTCTTTTTGTTTATTATTATTAAATATGTATTACATAACGTAAAAAAACTAAACCAAATGCACTAATATAAATTTAAAAGATAGATATTAGAATAACGCATTGGGTATAGCTGGGTATAATCGGTTCCGGTTCCAGTTCTTGTCCGATTTCGGGTATTAATCAGGTATGATAGGTTCCGATTCCAGGTATTGAGATCAAAATGCATACCCTATCTATACTCTACGGGTAGGGTTAGTTTCGGTTTCAGGTATAGAATACTCGGCTATTAAAAAAACTGGTTCCGGGTTAGGTTCGATTCCGGGTACGATTTTTTTGTGCACCTCTGGTTGTGTTGTGAAGGAACATGTTAGCTACAAGAATATTTAACATTTCTTGAACTAGCCACCAAAGTTTTAGTATTTAAAATTTGACATAATAAGTAATAAATAGATGACGTGAGAAGAAGCACTTCAACGAAAAGTAAGACTGTCAAGTTCATTATGCCACTTTTTTGAAGTAAAAAGTTAAAAAAGAGTAAACTGCCATTTTGGTCCCTGAGGTTTGGTCACTTTTGTCACTTTAGTCCAAATCTCAAACCTTTTGTATCTGAGTCTCTGTGGTTTTAGTTTTGTTGCCATTTTGGTCCAAAAGTAAAATCAGAACAGATTCCTTAAATTAAACCTTGATGTTTTGTCCTTTTCCTCAGGGGTAATTTAGTCATTATAATTTTATTATAATTTATTATTAATTGAAATAATAAAACTAAATATAACCTTGACCCTATAAAAGCACAGAACTTCTTCATCATCCCCCAAATCCCATCTTCTACCGTTTCCCTCCAATCACTCTCATGAATCCATCTAATTATGAGAAGAATCCTCAAATAAAACATCCAAATCGACCTCCAGACCTGAGCGATTTTCCTGCCCTGAACAATTTTCAGAATCGGTGCCCTAATCGTTGCACCAAAACGGCCCAGAGAGTTCTGTATGAGATGTTTATTTCATTTGCTTTGACGGTGGGAGTCTCGTACTTTGCTAAACCTCCTCCTCTTTGGTTCACCTTTCCAGATCCCCACCACTGAACAACCTTGCAGAATCCCCACCGGTGAACCACCACTGAACCACCTTACCAAATCCCCACCTGCGAACCACCTTGTCAAATCCCCACCGATGAACCACCATGAAACCACCTTGCCATATCCCTACCGACGAGCCACCTGCAAACCCCCTTGCCAAATCCCCACCGACGAGCCATCTGCAAACCCCCTTGCCAAATCCCCACCGGCGAGCCACCTGCAAACCACCTTGTCAAATCTCCATCGGCGAGCCATATGATTTTTTCTTTCTTTTTGATTCATCAGAAGTATCATTATGTATGAAAGAAGTAAACAAAAAAGCCCTTTTACGTTTTCTTTGATTCATGATTTTCGTATCTGTATGATTTAGGAACTGTGGGTTTAACACTCAAAGAACACAAGAAAAGGGGAAAAAGAAATTACTGTGAGAGCTTTCATTGTGGCGGTGGTGTTAAGAGAGAGAGAGACAGAGAGGTGTTTAGAGAGAGAGCTGCCATTTTATTTTATGTATATTAATAAGGTAGTTTAGTAATGACCAGTTTGCCCCTAAAGAAAAGGACAAAATACCAGGATTTTATTAGACAAATCTGAGCTAATTTTATTTTTGGACCAAAACGGCACAAAATTGAAACCACAGGGACCAAAATGAAAGTTTTAGACTAAAGTGGCAAAACTGTCCAAACCTCAGGGACCAAAATGGCAGTTTACTCGTCAAAAAATTATATTTTATTACATCTTGCAAATATACCGTTACGACTTACAACACGTTTATTTTTCTCAGAGATTCGATTAAAGTTTTATTTAAATGACTCAAACATAGTTGATTTTTTTCTTTATTTTGAGGAACCAACCAATACCGTTTGAACAACATTGGTACATTTATTTATTTTTATGGTTTTTCTGAGTTGGCAAATATAAAATTCATTGAAAACAAAGTTGTATTCGCACTAGAGTATATTTTTAGTATGGTAAGTTATAGCGAGTGGCAGAATAGTAACAGTATTGTGACGAACCGATACAAATACTAGTTAGACAACATCAGTACCAGTATTCGTATTTTTGGTTTTCATCCGGTGTAAAATATGTGTCGATATCCTCTTGAGTGTATTTTTATATTGTTATACTGAGTATTGGTACCGTACCAATATCAATCGAAAGCCCGCTGCGAAGCGCTGATAATCTCACTAGTTTATAAAACTTTACCAGTGTGCTGTTCCCCTTTACCAAAAAAAAAAAAAAAAAAAAATTCAAATTACTCACGGATCATGAATATAGGTTTGATTTCTCTTTACTATACATCCCTTGTAATCTCAAAGGAGGTCCAAAAATGCATCAAGAACACACACTACTTAAAGGGTCGTCTCACATGATGAGGCGTTCATACAGAACTTGCAACTTTCATGCTAAGGGGATGATGACATTGGACCTTTTGTGAACGAATTCATAAAGAAACTAGCTGTTTGGTACCATTCCACTATACTATTAAACCATCTACCTACCAACACCCCCCCCCCCCCCCCCCAAAAAAAAAAAATAAAAAAGATAAACGAAATCAAATTTGTCCTCTAAAATTTTTCCTTTCCTATTATAAAAATGTTCAAAACTCAGTTCTAACTAATCATGTTCATATTAAACTAACTTGACCGAAAAGTTATGGCTTACATGGAATTTTACTTTGCAATCTTCCTCCATTTATCCTTCAAGTCACTAGGGGTACTTGACGAATCAAAGACATGACGACCAAATTCCAAAATTTTCTTCCAAGGTAGGTTTTTTTTCGTTAATACCGAGTATCTTTGAACTCCTTCCTGCAATATAGTTAGCAGAATTTAATAAGTATAAAAATTAACTCGAACTTGAAAAAGATTTTGAAACACCAGACCTTAAGCATTTCTTCTTCTTGTTCACTCCATAGAACCCGACCTCTTTTATTCCTGAAGATGATTTTGGTCCAAATTTATAACAATTTGCATAAATAATCTAATGATGCTTAAAATAAAAACATAATCACTTCCAAGTTCGAACCTGTCGATCAATATATTGCTCATAACCGGCTCTTCTTTTCTCCCGTTCATGTTGAATGTCACTGATGTCTTTCGTTTTTTGCATGTATATTGCTCCTCTATGGTTAACCATATATCTGCACTTTTTGTCTTTTTCGCTTGGTCAACAACTTTGAATGCGCATTCGCCCTTTTTTGTTTGTCGGTCAACTTTCATCCTTTCACTAACATGATCAGAGTTCGGTATGTAAACAACCATCATCCTACAACTATTTACATCATTAACCTCATGTACTCCTTCACTCCCGTTCACAACTTCATTAGTATTTTCGGGTACTAAAGTGTCGGGAACTTCATCATGATTCTCTAAATCGACAACGTTAGTGTCATCTACTAACTTATCTTTTGATGAAACTTCATCTTCTTTATTATCCATCTCAACTACCGGCTCTTGATGCTTGTCATCTCGCACGTCTGCCTCTAAAAAAGTTGACAAAGCTTTCTTGGTCAACATAACCTTTGACCTTAATTGACTAGCTTCTTGTGTGTACTGTTTGTAAACTAGGGCTGTTCACGAGCCGAGCCGAACCGAGCGGACCTTTGCTCGTGCTTGGCTCGTTTACAAACCGAACCGAGCGGAGCGGCTCATTTAAAACCGAGCCTCAAATCAATCGAGCATTTTTCGAGCAATAAAAATTCCGAGCGAGCGCCGAGCGAAATTCGAGCGATTTAGACAACTGTGTCGCCCGATTTAAATTTGTTGAGAGAGATAGTGACAATGTTGGGTCTCAAGTTTTCATGTCTTAAAAAATATGCACATTTAATGGCACAGTATTTTTCTTATTAATAACAATGTTGTGGCCGACGAGGCGATGATCATATTGCACAAACAATTACGTTGAGAGTAGGAGACGATCGACTTCGGGTAACGACATGAAACATTGAGGCGATGAACAAACTATCTTTTATCGGTTTAGGGTTTAACTTTTTAGTTTTAATCTTAATTTCTTTATTGGTGTGGTTGGGCTTGTACATATAGATATTGTTGTAAATTTGTATATCGTTGACCAAAATCTAATAGAGTGGTGCACATAAAACTATAAATTTAATTTATATTTAAGTATATATATGTATGTGTAAGTGTGTATATATATATAGGTGTGTGTGTATTATGTATAATTTATATTTGTGTGTATATACATGTTTATATATGTATGTGTAAGTGTATATATATATATATATATATATATATATAGGTGTGTGTATTATGTATAATTTATATTTGTGTATATATATATGTATGTGTATAGGTATATGTATATGTATACTAATTAAAATAATAATTCGAGCCGAACCGAGCCTAGCGGACCTTTGCTCATGCTTGGCTCGTTTACAAACCGAACCGAGCAGAGCGGCTCATTTATAACCGAGCGTCAAATCGAACGAGCATTTTCCGAGCAGTTTCCAAACGAGCGTCGAGCGACGAGCGATTTGAACGGCCCTATTGTAAACACAATAAGGACAGTGAAAGTTTCCAGCATCATCAAAATGAGCCTCGCAACCCATACAATTCTTATGAACGGAAATCGGGCAGCTAGATTGCCATCGCCTTTGTCACATAATACACATTGTCGGTTTTCTGTCCAATCCATAACTAATGCATCTTGTAGAAAGTTTTGCGTGATGAACAAATGTATAAAACTCGTTTATTGGAGCTGAAAACATGCATAAGCGTGTTTAGAAGAAAACACAGAGGATATATGCCTAAAATTTAAAGCATGTGTAACTCATTGGTGTGAAACTAAAAACAACTGAAAGGCAACGTGTAAAGTTTCAAATTACATCGATGTGAAATTGAAAGGTTCTAAAAAGCCAGAAACACACAAAAGCGACAAGGTCCAAAACTGAGGTGCGAAGATTCAAGCGCAAAAGCGCACCGGTTTTTGTACCTGAGGTGCAAATACTTATACGATTTTGTTATATTTCCTATAGGTTTATAGCATCATTTACCCAGTATTTAGAGACATGTAAGCTTTATACATGTTATGTATTATAAACAGGGGAAATGGATTTTATCACCTTAAACTAAGCAAAATTGGCCAATGCCACTCTCAACTTTCATTTTGCCTCTCACCACCCTCTACTTAACATTTGGGTTGTGATATCACTCCTCAGTTAAATAGACTCTAACTGAGTTAGTTTTTAGCTGACATGGCATTTTTGTCTACCGTGGCAAGATGATGTGGCGGTTTTTATCATACGTGTCATGGTGAGGTGTAAATATATTTTTTAAAATCTATATTTATTGTTTAAAATATCTGATTAAAAATATTTATTATTTAAAAAATCTGATAAAAACAATCAAAAAAATAAAATTATATATAACTCACCCACCCCTCTCTCTCTTAACACCATCACCTCCCACCACCACCACCACCTCCACCAACTACCACCACCTCCTCCTGCCACAACCATCGGCCACCAACCACATCCACGCTTTTAACACCATCACCACCACCCTCCATCCTCTCTTACGATGATTCCTCACTCATACGCGACAGACGCTCAATCGAAATCCACCGACCTCGCAGCGCAATCGTCGCCGCTTCAACGCCGGAGCAAATCGCCACCGTTTCCACTTCCGTCGACTCATTTCTTCACAAACACTCGCCGGACCAGTCACGGTGGTTCTTCTCCGATAAGGTTTCCGATACAGAGGTTTCCGATAAGGTTTCCGGATTGACGTTTTAGCCTCGAGTTCTGTCCACACGAGGAGGAGGAGGGATCTCTTATCTGCAAATGTTTACAGCCTCGGCATTCTCTTATTTGAGGTCACACACTCATTCAACTTGTTCACGGAAAACAATCTTTCTACTTTCTTTCTGGTTCTAAATTAATGTTTTTGTTTATCATGTTACACAGATACTCTGCTCTTTTGTAATAACGGAGATGCATTCAGCAGCAATTTCACCCTTTCTATAAACAATCACCTCCAAACCCTAGAATTCAGATTTCACTGAATTCGTTCTTGTTTTATTGAATTGATTGGGTATTGCGATTGCTGTTGTAGTTTGTTGTTGCTAATCGCACGAATTTAGAGTTGAAAGACGGAATTTGGGGAATCAGTAGTTAAAAATTGAGATTAGAATCTAGATTTCACTGATTTTCGTTGTTGTTTGATTGAATTGATTGCATAATTAGTTGTAAATACGATTGTTGTTGAAGTTTGGTGTTGTTGATCGGACGAATTTAGGGATTAGAATTGGAATTTGGGGAATCACTAGTTAATACTAATTACAATTAAAAAAAGCCACGTCATCTTGTGGCTGTAAGACAGTACTTGTGGCTGTTTGAAGAGCACAACGTTCTAGAGTTTCTCATCCTTGCTGGAGATCATTTATACCATATGGATTACGAGAGATTTATTCAAGCTCACAGAGAAACCGATGCTGACATCACTGTCACGCGCTTATGCAAGTAACATGGGCGGTTACAAGAATGAAGGGTTTGTTGAAGTCCTTGCTGCTCAACAGAGTCCAGAAAATCCAAACTGGTTTCAGGTAATTAATTATAAATCCAATCCATTCAGGGTATATTAAGTCTGTGTTTTCCCATATTAATCTCGGTTATGTCATAATATGTTTAATTGGTTACAGGGTAAGGCTGATGCTGTAAGACAGTACTTGTGGCTGTTTGAAGAGCACAACGTTCTATAGTTTCTCATCCTTGCGGGAGATCATTTATACCGTATGGATTATGAGAGATTTATTCAAGCTCACAGAGAAACCGATGCTGACATCACTGTAGCAGCTCTGCCGATGGATGAAAAACGCCCAAACTGAAGAAAGTCGGCCGGTTTGAGATCCAACCGGTTTGATTTTGGTGGTTTGTTGCTTTAATGGTTCGGTTTTTAATTTTTTTGTTATCATTTACAAGTTTTTAAAAATTGTTGGGAGTATGTAGTTATGTATTATAAACATGAACAATCTTTATCTTTTTAGATATTCTGGTAAAACTTTTAGAAAAAAAAATATAAACATGTCTAATATTTTCGTCAAACCTTGCCAAACCAGAACGTGAATAACTCATTAAAAATTACAACTATCTAAAAATCTAAAATCTGTATTAAACAACAGTATCTATTACATTAAACTTATGTGTCAGAGAATATATATGTTACTGAGAATGATTTTTAATTTAAAAATTGCAAGTGACATATTTTATTGTTGTCAGATTTTACTTATATTATATTGTTATCAGATTGCAGAAACTCATAGCAGCAAGTTTCTATTATTTTGGATGATTTTCTTTCTTTTTTTTATTTGCAAAAGCCTGTGAACTAAAACTTTATATGTACGTAGGTACAAGCTTATCTTTATGATGGATACTGGGAAGATATTGGTACAATTGAAGCTTTCTACAATGCCAATTTGGGGATCACAAAAAAGCCGGTGCCGGATTTCAGGAAATTTTATTTTTTCACAATATTGATGTTTCTTTTTCACTCTATCGACCTCTTATGTTCGTGAATGTTTGATGCAGCTTCTATGATCGTTCGTCCCCTATTTACACCCAACTTCGATACTTGCCTCCTTCCAAGATGCTTGATGCTGATGTCACCGATAGTGTCATTGGTGAAGGGTGTGTGATTAAGGTTAGCAATCATGGTCTTGTTCGTCAATTGACGTCTTAAGGTGTTTGACATTTAAAGGTGGAAAATTGGTATGGAGGTGGGTGGGTTAGGTAACGGGTTTGGGTCAAAACGGGTCGGGCTGACCCACAAACAATTTTGTCTATTTTTCTTGAGATTTATAAACAATTTTGTCTATTTTTCTTGAGATTTATAAATAAACAAATTAAATTTGATTGAAATGATGTATTTTAACAATAACTAGTGGGTTACCACCCGCGCTCCGCAGCAGATTTGAAAAGTAGATAAAAATAAGCAAATCGCGAGTGTTACAGTTGTTTTATGTTTTAGTTAAGGGGATAAACATGTCATTATTAAAGTTGAGGGGCTAAACATGTCAGTATTCAAGTTGAGGGGCAAAACATGTCAGTATTAAAGTTGAGGGGCTAAACATGTCATTATTAAAGTTAAGGGGATAAAATTGTTTGTTAAAGTTGAGGGCCTAAAGTTGTTTTAGTTAAGGGGCTAAACATGTCATTATTAAAGTTGTGGGGCTAAACATGTCATTATTAAAGTTGTGGGGCTAAACATGTCATTATTAAAGTTGAGGGGCTAAAATTGTTTATTATTAAAGTTGAGAGGCTAAAGTTGTTTTGATGTAGTTAAGGGACTAAACATGTCATTATTAAAGCTGAGGGGCTAAACATGTCATTATTAAAACTGAGCGGCTAAACATGTCATTATTAAAGTTGAGAGGTTAAAGTTGTTTATTATTAAAGTTGAGGGGCTAAAGTTGGTTAATGCCAAAATTGAGGGGCCAAAGTTGATTGATGTGACAAAATAGCATATTTATAGTGTATATATAATGGTTGTGCAGAACTGCAAGATTCATCATTCTGTTGTTGGGCTTCGATCTTGCATAGCTGAAGGTGCGGTAATTGAAGATTCATTGCTTATGGGAGCAGATTATTACAAGGTAATACTAATACATCATGAATTTTTTTTAACATTTTTTACTATGTGTGATCCCTTAAAGTGCAATTTATATTCAAAGTTCTAAATCAAATTCGTATCTGCTGGTTTTGTGGATCAGATTGATGCTGACAAAAGGCTTCTTGCTGCAAAAGGTAGTGTTCCAATTGGTATCGGAAAGAACACTCATATCAAAAGAGCGATCATTGATAAGAATGCACGCATTGGAGACAACGTGAAGGTAACCTGTAGTAACATTCAAAGTTATTACTATGATTTCATTTTGTGCATCTTATTTTGTGATGGCAGATTATAAACAGTGATAACATTCAAGAAGCAGCAAGAGAAACAGAAGGGTACTTCATAAAAAGCGGGATCGTGACAGTTATCAAAGACGCATTGATTCCTTCCGGCAGCATAATTTAGAAGATACAAAAATCTTGATGGCCATCAGTGAAGATTCGACTGTCAGGTACCTTAGAGTATCTTGTTACAGAACTATGCGTTATGGTACAGAAGAGGAAGCATGTCGCGCAGTGAAATGTGAAATTATTATTTATTAATAAAAGTTAAACTTAATGTGGATGAGGTCATATATGGTTTTGAATACTATATCTATGCTTTACTTGCACTTTTCATGTTTTTAGTAACAAAGTCTTTTGTTAAAGTTAGGTGAAGTAGTTTGTACACTGTTAAAATTACTTTGTACACCATTGGGTATGGTTTATACTACACACTGTACAACATATATAAAACGTACTTGGTGGTGTACGAGATAATTTTAGTGGTGTTCAAGTTATAATTATACTTTTTGGTAGTTTTATGTTTTTGCAAATTTACATAGTTAACCTTTTGTACTTATAAATAAAAAAACAATAGCAAGTGAATCCCTAGTGGCCTTGTTTTATATCTTCAAGATTCTGACGCACGGATAGAACTCTCAAGAACGTTATCAGATTTGGAACAATTGGAACACCGACGTATTTTATATTAAGATATAGATAAAAATAGGCATGTCGCAACGACATATATAGAGAAAACTAGGCTATCACCCGGGAACATCCCGGGTTAGGAAAATTTAGTTTTCAATAATAAAAGGTATATAAACAACATTTTCAAACTCATTAGTATCTTCTTTCCCTTCCCACAATAATTTATTTGTTCCGTTTAATCAGTATCCTAACTTTGTCTCTATGTGTATTCACCCAGGAACTTCCCGGGCTAGGAAAATTTATTTTACAATAAACAAAAGTACATAAACAACACTTTGAACATCTTTAGTATCCTCTTTCCCTTCCCCACAACAAATTTTTAGTTCGGTTTCATAAGTATCCCAACTTTGCCTCCATATTTATTCAAAGTTTTCATGTAAAGCTAATTCCTTTTTAATTGATAATAAGATCTCATTATAAGAATATTTAACAAAAATCCTTTATATAACCTACATTGTAACCAGCTTCGTCTTTTGTGTTCTTTCTCGTATATAGATTTAGACGATTAAATAACCCATCCATCCTAAATAAAATCAACAATATTTTTTATCTTCAAAAGGTCAAACTCAGTTCTATGTTATGTAATTACCTCAAAGTTGTCATAGTCAAAGAAAATCCAAAAAACGCATCTACAACCCCTTTTATCATACCATTGTGTTTGAACATCATAATATCATGCTTAATCTTTATTTTTTTCTCATAATGTACCCCAAAAATTCAAAAACTTAGCATTTAATAATTTAAAGATGTTACTTACGTAAAAGTGGATTCTAGAGTGGGACCAATAGTTTGAAATAAACATTGTCTAAATCAACCCACCCATAAATAAATTAAAAGATGTTACTTAATACATTATATTCATGTCAAAATGTGTAGTTTTACTATAGTGTATTACAACTAATTCATGAACAAATTTGATTATAAATTCCTTAAGCATAATGGCTTTATTATTAAATTAATGCATGACAGAATCTTTCACTTCATTGTGGCATCTCTTGCTTCCCTTTGTCATATTGAGCTTTCCGATCTACATGAATAACAAATGTTAATATAATACTTAAAAGGATATATGAAAGATTGTTAAAAGTAACCATTCTTTATGTTTTTTTTTTAAATCCATCACAACTTTGTATTAGGAAAGAAGATTAAAACCACCTAAATCCTAATCTCCGTAGTTTTGGTGCATTTTGTTGCTGTGATAAAAATATCAAGCGCTGGTCTTTTTTAATGAATCATGTTTTAAATTTTATGGTATGATCAATGATGGATAAACTGATAACAATGTTGACTATTACCTAACCTGAATTAATGATCCTTTGCGATTAAAAAGGATGGGGTATTGGATTTTAATAATCCCAAGTTTCACTAATTGGCCGGTAATAATCCCAACTTCAAAAATAGCCTACAACAGTCCCAACTTGTAAGATTTTGGCCACCAATGATCCTTTGCTAACTGGGTTATAACCCAGTTAGTTTTTTGCTGACTGGACTGCTGACGTGGCACCATCACCACCTCCGGTGACCTGCAACTTATTCCGTCGACCCGTTTTACCCCTGAAACCACCAAACGAGACCACCACCAATCATCTCCGACCTCCTGTAATCTTCTCCGCTGCTCAGAAGTTCAAAATACCCAACTCTGGTGACCTGCAACTTATTCCGGCGACCCGTTTTACCCCTGAAACCACCAAACGAGACCACCACCAATCATCTCCGACCTCCTGTAATCTTCTCCGCTTCTCAAAACTAACTGGGTTATAACCCAGTTAGCAAAGGATCATTGGTGACCAAAATCTTACAAGTTGGGACTGTTGTAGGCTATTTTTGAAGTTGGGATTATTACCGGCCAATTAGTGAAACTTGGGATTATTAAAATCCAATACCCCTTTAAAGGATTAGTTGAAGTAAATAAAGAAAGTGTTTTTTTTTTTTTTTTTTTTTTTTTTTTTTTGTTATTGAGCCAAAGTTGTTTGATATAAACACATGACATACCATCCCAATTCAACCATGCAATTTCACTAAGATCAATTGGGCCCGAGGTACTGTTTGCACATGGAAATTATAATACACCAGGAAATTGGGGATTGGGGAGCTTCCCATTGGCGGCTGGTATTGCCTTCTAAAACCAAAATAATTGTTTATACATCAGCCATCTATCAATCTTGACCAATTTATTTGACAATGGGTTGATTCAGGTTAGATATCTCTTAACGGGTCAAGTAAATCATTTTTATTGATCAAATGTATTATTTAGAAATGGTAAATATTGTTTGACCCAACCCATCCAGCTAACCTGTTTTGCCATAATGACAATGTACCATATGTACTCATAATAACACCTGAAAGATCCAACAAAGAATTCTCAATCCCTTAGCTCTTCTTTTTCAGTATGATCATGAAGAACCTGAAACAAACATATATAAACATGAGTACCAGTCTACGTATTATATAAACAAAAAATGAGAGAAAATGGATACAACCATCTGACAGACACGAGAAACCGTGGCTTCAATATCTGCCACATCATGCTTCCAAAGATAATCAATCATTGTCTTCTTGCGTGACATCATGTATTCTTGAAGTTGCTCTTCTGCGTACTTCCCTTCGGCACTCAATTGTCGTTTGGATATCTTCCACTAAAAACGGCCACTTGATAAACTTGAGATCAAAAGTTGTGGTTAATATACCCCAGTTTAATCTCTACAAATCAAAGGAACAGCAAGTAGCAGCAAATTATGCATTCTTTCCTTGACTAAATGTACTTATTTTACCACTTACTATATCAATCAACATGCACCTGAAAAAAAAAATGAATGTAGCACTAACCCAAAGTTCGAATGAGGTATAAAATTAACTTTGAAAGGCTGAGTGTCTCCGCCGTTCATAGCCATGGTTTTAAACCCACCGACGCCGACTGTTCACGTTCAAAGCCGCCAAGTGTTACAGTGATGTGCACTCCCAGAATCGTCGACTATGACAACCGGTTCCGGAATTCTACACTGAACCAACGCCATTGAAGCAACACTTCCAAATTTGTCGATCACCGAATTCGCAATTGGTACGGTACCGATTCGGTCTCCTGCACCAAATGCTCATCCCTATTTTGAACCATTACCCAATCCACTCGACCGGCCCATATTGAACCCATCCGATGACAGACCTGGACACTTAACATAAAAACATAAGAAGAAAAACGATGCCTTCTATTAGAAACAGAACCATCAGGAGCACGACGCCCTTCATGTAACCTTCATATAAAATAGTACCAAAAATCTTATAAAATTCATACGAATTTTATGAAAGCATTAGACCTCAAATTTTACAAGATTTAACATCTACTCGTTAGGAAAGTCGTTGAAAGACTGAGCTTCAAAAGATCATTCAGAATAAACTGTAATTATATTCAAACCTAATTTAAAAGAATAAGAAACAAATCAAATGAGCATTAGATTGAACACATGGTGTGTAAATCAGATAGGCTTCAAGCTTAAAAATATACCTTCCATTGAGTGTGTTTTGTGTCTTACCTCAACAGTTGGGAACTGACTTGTTTAGGTCCAAATTCAATGGAGTAGCCACCTGATTCCATTGTTCGTCACCTAAAGGTCATGCAACTGCTTCTACACTATTTGGAGCAGCCATCTATTCCATTGTTCGTCAACCTCATAAGCCATCACACCATTAGAGTGCCCATCATAAAATATTAGTAGTTTCTAAATATAAAAAACCACACACACTTAACAGCAAGAGCACAACACCAAGAACAAAGAGTTGATCTTATTATGGTCCTTTTAAAATATCAAGAACAAACAAACACCAGGTATAGATGAAATATAAATCTCTATTTAATACTTATAAGTCAAACCAAAAGTATTAAAAGCAAACCTCCTGGGTAGGAAAAATTTATTTATATTAATCGTAAGTGTTTAACAATAGCTGGGTTCAGAGATGAAAAGCTCAAAAATCCCTAATGAAGATTCCCGATACAGAACATCTATTGGCGGTAACTGGTTGTACAGTGGTTCACTGCAACCAATAATAAAAATGATTATTTGTATGATACAGTTTGGTTGTTGTTTGGTGGCAAAATAGCTTTAAACAATCATGATAATGAGTATAGGTACTAAACCGGTACCGGTACCGATTTTTTTTTGTATCGATTCGGTACCCCCTTTTTGGCATTTTTGGAATCTATACTTTCGGTACCGGTTCGGTACGGGTGTACCCAATTTTGACGATTTTCGGTACTGGTATTTCATTTTCGTACCAGTTCGGTACGATACCGGTACCACGCTCATCCCTATGATAGTTTACCTACATGTAATTCATCCCATGAATATAGTTAACTTTATATGATAGTTTACCTACATGTAGTTCATCCCATGAATATAGTTAACTTTAAGGAAGTGACCCACCATAGTAGTTGTAGCACTTTGTTAAACAGTCCATTGTCCCTAAAATCAATGATATTATGACAAAAATTTTAAAGTTTTGCTTATAACTAACCATGTAAATGGGTCAAAGGTCACCCAAAGTAGTCTATGACTTTCAAGTACATAAATATCTTGTATGTTGTTTAACCTCTTGTTGTTTCTCAATTACTAAACCAAATTACGAATAGATTAGGAATTAAGAAAACCTTAACTTTAAAGATCATTAAACTTACCTATAATCATAAATCAGGTCAAATCATAAATCATGTAACACTATTTCAATTAGAACTAATAAAACCCACCCGCTTTCTGGATTGAACCACTAAAAAATGTAAAACAACAACTATGAAACGGTACTAAACTAAAAATCACAATAATTTCAAAAGGATAACGAACCTGCAAAGGGGATGTTTTTGAACCTCTCCTGAGTGTAGGATCGAATTCGGACCTAAACGAGTCGCTTAGAAGAGTTTATCTCAGTTTGAACGGCGGAAACAGACAAACCGAGTACAATTCAGCGAGAATTCACTTTAGACTGTTGTTGTATTGATCAATAATGCGAGTACACGTTCAGACAACACTTCGGCAGCACTTCGTGGCTTGCCGGAAGAACACACCTCTAACTCTATGAGTGATTTCGCTTATGTGACCTATTTATAGGTGATATGATTTCGCTTATGTGTACATGACACAAGAGCGAAATCACTAATAACTATAAAAGCGAAATCATACTTGTACATATAAGCGAAATCTAAACCTATGACATAAAAGCGAAATCTAAACTTGTCGTATGAACGAAATCACCATATCTTGTCATTAATAGGCTTTTGTCTCTTGTGATGATGTCATGAATGATGTCACTTTGATGATATCATCATGACATCATGTTTGAAAAACTTCGCAACGAACCGAGACTTGACATAAGACGAACACAACAGATGAATGCACCAACAGACTCCCCCTCAGATGTTGACGAGTCTTAAGTGTCGAGTCTTCGCATCTTCAGTCTTTATCAGTCTCTTTTCTTTCTTAGCGTATACCAGGATCTTCTCTTTGGCTCTAACCTCGTCAGACTCCCCCTCTCATCATGATGGGATCGCTATCTGGAATTAGCTATCACCTTGAGATCAATCCCTGGCTTTATCTCTGATCAGCTCATCTCCTGCACAAATTTTCTCACCACCACATAAGTTTTTACTTAAAAACAATAAGAAAAACTTACTGGAAATAGTTACATCAAGTTCAAATTAATGACCCTGATTAACTAAACAAATTTTTCTTTCTCAAAATCAGTTTCTTCTTTTAAACGCACACTCCCAAACCAGTTCATCATGTTCAGCACTTGAAATTTTGAATATCAGCTTTCTAACATCAGTTGTCGAAAATCTTTTTGGACTTTTCAAAATAAAATGAAATACAGTAAAGAAATATTTACAGACAATATTTTTTTTTGTGAGTTTGCGTAAGGATCATATCAGTTTTTTTGTGACCAATCACTAGCACCGTTAAGCTTGATTTCATTTTTTGCTCTAAACGATTCACGTTGATTGACGATATATTTGTCCTCTTAAGCTCAATCTAAAAACTTTCGAAATGCTTACCGATACGTTAAGGTATATTAATTTTGCACTAAATTCTCATGGACCCCACGATCTCAGCATATCCCCTCATCATGCAATACACTAACTCAAGTAATGCCTTTAAACTTTATCAACTGTGATTTGTGCGAAAACAAAGCAGAATTGCTAAACATTAACAATCAGGTCGATACTTCCGTATACGCAGAGAAAGTCCAATGTTTAAACAAAATAAGAAAATAAAAATAAGTTGAAGTTGTTTAGGCTTTAACCACTAGGTCGATACTCCCGTATACGCAGAGGTGATCCAAAGCTTAAACGAAACACCAATGAAAATAAAGCAGAACGTTTAGGCAACAACATCCAGGTCGATACTCACGTATACGCAGAGGATGTCCGATGCTTAAACAAAATAAAGAAATAAAACAAGTTTAAATCTTTGCAAAATGAAATGCACAATCACAGCGACTTTTTAGCAAAGTTGTGAAAGTTCACAAACTTAACCAGTTTTATGTCTTTCGATAATCAGCGATTACTGAGTAGGCACACAATCAAGAAGGACAAAACTAAGTACTATGCTTTCAACCATGTTTTCCACTAGAACTAGGCTTTTTGCTTTAAGTTTGTATCGTTATCGCAAATCTATTAGTCTAGCTGAGCCTACCTTCACATCTTTAGTGAGACCGTTTATCACATTTTAACTTTCCATTTCTTTAGCATGCTGTGACAGTCCAACTGATCTACTATCATTTCATCTTTTTGACAACAAAACTCATTTTTTTAAATTTTTCAATGTTTTTGACATTTTTCAAATTTTCTAATTTTTTAAAAATTTTTACTCCCCCTAAAATCAAAATATGTCTCAATTTTGATTTTTTGGGAAAATTTGAAACAAACTGTACAAACTTGACAACTTGATGAGAATCACTTCAATTCTCCATCCACCTGGCATAAACAATCAGAACTCCCCCTCACAACAAACTATTTTCCCATTATGATTTCAAAACACTTAAGTTTGTTTTAATCAAAATGGTTTTTCCGGAAAATAAGTTTTGAGTGTCTTTTCACAAATTCGGGGATCTTTCATCACTTTGTTTTCTTCAATCACTTGTAAAAACTAACATTTTTAAGATCAATTCACAAACATCACTTGTAGAAAATCAAGTACAACTTAATGTCCCTGATTTACCACTTGTAAGACGAAATATCACTTTCGTGAATTTCTCAAGAAATGTGCCGATTCATGTTCCACGCTTACCAACCTGGGAACTCCGGCAAGTCAGGTTTTTCATTTAAACAGATTCACCCAAGCCTGACGGTCCTTGGGTGATTTTGAATTCTTGTTCAACAATGGTGGAAAATTTGCATCATCCATTGTTAAACCTGAATTCTCCATTTTTACCTCAACACATGGCTCTTCTGGCTTTACCACACCAGATTCATCGCCTGAACGTGGCTTGTCTGACTTTGACCTGTCAGATTCATCGCCAACCATTTTCTTCTTCTTCTTTTCTTCTTTCGTCCTCAGATTTGTATCTGATGAATGCGTCTTGCTTGACTTTGCAGTTGAGGGAGTTGATTCATCAGAACTCTTATTCGATCTATCCGGTGAACCCGAGGACAAGATCTTCTCCAGATACTCTCTGGCCTTCTTCCTCTTCTTCCTCAGTCTGTCTTTTTGCCCCTGAGAAAGTTTCACTTTCATTTCTTGAACTTTAGGTTCTTGAACCTTCTGTTCTTTTGGCTTGACATTGACTGATTTCTTTACCTGCTTCTGAGATTCAGCCCTCGATCTTCTCATTGATCTCATTGAGCAATCTCTAGCAATATGACCTCTGATGTTGCAGTTAAAGCATTTCCTCGTCTCATAACTCCAACCTTGGCAGTTAACAGCAATGTGTCCTTGATAACCACATCGGTAACACACTCTGTTATCATACCAATCACCATTTTCAATCCAAACATTCAGATCATAGCACTGTTTGGCTTGGTGATAATCCTTGCTCTTCTTGTTTGCTGGATTTGACTTTTGAGCACTGTGGTCAAACCTGCACCACTTATTACCAACAATTTTAGAGTTTTCAGTTTTCGATTTTTGTAATTTTTCATTGCGATTGGATGATCGATCTGATGAGCTTTTATTATCTTTTTGAACATTTTTCAAAATTTTCTCTTTTTGTTTTTGTTCCACTTTCTTCTTCAAAGGTTTTCGCTTAGAGCATTCTCCCTTTTCAGTTGATTGTGGAACAGTTTCTTGAAACTTTTCTTTTAATTTCAAAAATAAATTCTTTTTCTTCATTTTTTCATTTTTATCATCAGATTTCTCATCACAATCTTCAACTTTGACTTTGTCAAAGTTTGTGACATCGTCACTTATTGGAACAGAGTTTAAAGGTTTTGGACAAGGAATAGTTGAAGTATTCACAAACACCTTCAACTTTTGTTCCCATTCCTTGATTTTCTTTTGAGCACACTCTGCTTCTTTTTCGAGTTGAATAATCTTTTCAAGATGAGAATTGATTTCAATTTGTTTTTCAAGATTGTTTTTACCAAACATATCTCTCTCATCTTCTAAAATTTTTATTTGACTTTGAAAATCTTTCTCAATTTTTAATTTTACATTTTCAAAATCTTTTTCTTTTTCTTCAAAAACTTTTTCTTTTTCTTTCAATTTCTTGTTTTCTAATGTGAAACTGTCCAAATCACTCAACAGTTTGACAATTTCAGATTTCAACTTCTCAAAATTTTCCTGCAAAACAAGAATCTGTTTATCATCAAATTGCTTCTCATCTTTCAACTTCTTAACTTCCGATTTCAAACTTTCCACATCCTTCAAGAGTTTTCCATTGTCAATCTTAAAGTTGTCACATTTGGAGCAAACTGATTCTGAACTTGAAGATCCAAACTTCACAGATTCTTCATTCTTTGTAACTTGCTCTATCTCTGTTTTGTATGTTCCTGCACAAAAGATTTTAACGAAGTCAAGAGGATTCATATTCTCATCAATATAACAACCCCTTTTCATATCGTATTTCATAACATCTTTTGCATTAAGACACACACAGACTCTTTTGTTCAGTTCTACAACCACATCCAAACTTAATTTTTTCAAATTATTTTCTATCCTATTCAACAACCCTTTCTTTTTCTCTTCATTATCATTCATATGTGTTGTAAGTTTACTGATGAATTTACTTAAAGATAATTTTGAAAAACTAGAATTCTTTCTTAGATTTTCCAAAAAATCATCCCATTCAGCTGGTAATCCATTAGCAAACTTTGATACTATTTCAGCTTCTGATATCATTATCTTGTTTTCTTTCAAATGGTCAATCAAACAATCAAATCTCTTCTCCAAATCATCTAATTTCTCATCTTTCTTACACAGAAAACATTCAAACCGGTTAACCCAAACATTTTTGGACAAATTCTGATAAGAACTACTGAAATATCCTCGATACCAGTCATTTATCCTTTTAAGATCATTGTTTTCTTATTCATCAAAGATCATTGCCATTTTTCTAACAATCCCGACAAAATTTCTCACAAAAACACACTTTCACTTGTTCCTAGTATAAAGTGAACTGCACTTGACTGTGATTGGGCCGAACAACTTCAACAATTCACGTGGACTGCACTTGAATCAAATTATTTGACTGATCAATATAATTCGACACTTGTTCACTTTAAACGTTGATTGGGTCGAGACACTTTAAAACAGCCGAATTGTGAATGGGCCGTTAATGAAGATGATACTTGGGCCAAGGATCTTGTTTATACACTTAACATTCACTGGACTTATACCACACAAATCGACAACAATAGTGAGTTGACACCTTTACTATTTCACAAATTTGACTTTAGTGAGCCGAAGATATATGATGGGCTGATTACAAAAACCCACTAAGCCGACAACTTTCAAAAATGAAACAATTCTATTTGACCTCCTTAATACATCTGATCACATACACCTATCCAATTCCAAATCAAATTACCAACACTTTGTCTTTATTTCACAAATCTCTGATTGGACCAAAACTAACACATGCAATACTGATACAATCTGACAAAGAATCACATGAATTCTGACTTTTGATAAAAACCAACACAATTTCACATGTAAGCTGACACAAACTGACAAAGCATGAGGATACTTTATGAAAATCACATGCACTTTTAATTTCAATCCCACTAAACCGACACCTATCACAATATCACACTAACAATTTAATTGAACCTTACATGCAACATGCAACCTTTAAACTTTATATGTTCGGAATTAGACTTTCGTAATGATGAGCGAAATCAGATCAACCACATAAGCGGAATTAAACTGTTCACATGAGCGAAATCAAATTGTTCAAAAGAGCGGAATCACGATGTTCAAAAGAGCGGAATCAAGACTAAATAACTGCTGACATCATCAATATCACAAGTCCGTATGAACGAAATCTCAAAAATCCAAAGTTTTAGGTCGATTTTAGTTATGAAATTTTCAAGGCTTTGTTACTTCATGATTCCGAGCACACTGTATGAATTTAAACCGATTCTGACCGTAAAAATTTTTAATTTTCGGAAAAGAATAGTGTAGAAACAGAATTATCGACTGAATTGTGTAGAACTCTTCTTCACTGGCTCTGATACCAATTGTAGGATCGAATTCGGACCTAAACGAGTCGCTTAGAAGAGTTTATCTCAGTTTGAACGGCGGAAACAGACAAACCGAGTACAATTCAGCGAGAATTCACTTTAGACTGCTGTTGTATTGATCAATAATGCGAGTACACGTTCAGACAACACTTCGGCAGCACTTCGTGGCTTGCCGGAAGAACACACCTCTAACTCTATGAGTGATTTCGCTTATGTGACCTATTTATAGGTGATATGATTTCTCTTATGTGTACATGACACAAGAGCGAAATCACTAATGACCATAAAAGCGAAATCATACTTGTACATATAAGCGAAATCTAAACCTATGACATAAAAGCGAAATCTAAACTTGTCGTATGAACGAAATCACCATATCTTGTCATTAATAGGCTTTTGTCTCTTGTGATGATGTCATGAATGATGTCACTTTGATGATATCATCATGACATCATGTTTGAACAACTTCTCTTTAACAGTATCTGCTTGAAAATCTTCAGACTCCCCCTCTCGATTTGCTGGCATTCCTTTGTTCTTCAGCAACATCTACTTCAGGATCTTTGTCTGGCTCCCTTTGTCTTCAGAATCTTAAACCTGGCACTCTATAGAATCTTCAATTTCCAGAATCGAAACTTGGCTAGACCTGCACATTCTTAACCCAGAAATGAATTTCTAAATATAACAATTTAAATGCACCAACATTCTGATATAATCAGATGACTCCCTCTCATAAACATAAGCATCAACAATCCCTCTCCCTCAGATCACAAACTCATGATGAACCACTTGTTGATTTAGAAAATACATTTTGACATTTTAAACTCCCCCTCACAACAATGTCATCATGTTTAGCACTCGGAATTTTGACAATCAGCTTTCCAATATCAGTAGTCGAAAATCTTTTTGGATTTTTCAAAAATTTATGCTAAAACACACTGAAAATCTTTTTGTAATTTTTGAATGTAAAGAAATGCAGTAAAGAAATATTTACAGACAATATTTTTGTGAGCTTGTGTAAGAGGATCATATCAGTTTATGTGACCAATCACTAGCACCATTAAGCTTTAAACATTTTCAGTTCTAAACGATTCACGTTGATTGACGATATTGTTTTCCACTTGAACTCAATCTAAAAACTTTCGAAATGCTTACCGATACGTTAAAGTATATTAATAGATAGCACTAAAATCTTATGGACCCCACGATCTCAGCATATCCCCTCATCATGTAATACACTATCTCGAGTAATGCCTTTAAACTTTTATCAACTGTGATTTGTGCGAAAAACAAAGCAGAATGTTTAAACATTAACAATCAGGTCGATACTTCCGTATACGCAGAGAAAGTCAAATGTTTAAACAAAATAAGAAAAATAAAACAAGTTGAAGTTGTTTAGGCTTTAACCACCAGGTCGATACTCCCGTATACGCAGAGGAGGTCCAAAGCTTAAACGAAACACCAAAGAAAATAAAGCAGAACGTTTAGGCAACAACATCCAGGTCGATACTCACGTATACGCAGAGGATGTCCGATGCTTAAACAAAATAAAGAAATAAAACAAGTTTAAATCTTTGCAAAATGAAATGCACAATCACAGCGACTTTTCAGCAAAGTTGTGAAAGTTCACAAACTTAACCAGTTTTATGTCTTTCGACAATCAGCGATTACTGAGTAGGCACACAGTCAAGAAGGACAAAACTAAGTACTATGCTTTTGACCATGTTTCCCACTAGAACTAGGCTTTTTCATTTAGGTTTGTATCGTTATCGCAAATCTACTAGTCTAGCTGAGCCTATCGTCACATCTTTAGTGAGACCGTTTATCACATTTTAACTTTCCATTTCTTTAGCATGTTGTGACAGTCCAACTGATCTACTATCATTTCCTCTTTTTCACAACAAAACTCATTTTGAATTATTCAATGTTTTTGACATTTTTAAATTTTCAAATGTTTTTGGATTTTCTAAAATTTCTTACTCCCCCTAAAATGCAAACACATTTTAGGAAATTTGAAAACTACTAGACTCTTGACCCACTTGAAACATAAAATGAAGATGTCACTTTGATGATATCATCATGACATCATGTTTGAACAACTTTGCAACGAACCGAGACTTGACATAAGACGAAGACAACAGATGAATGCACCAACACTGAGCATCAACATTCTAAAATCAATACTTTACTTTTGGGTTTTCTCTACTAAGAAAGCTATACCTGACCCGTTACAACCCGCAATCACCACTTACATTGAAGAAATCTCAGCGACACTTTTCTTAACTTCTTTTTTGTTGCCCCCATCTTGAAACGGCCATTGTTTTCATCATTTTCTTCCACCTACATCATCGAGAAAAATAATAGTTAAAACAAATAATAACAAATATGCAAATCAAGATCCTCATGTCCAATGATTAGTTTCAAAATAAGTTGTGTAACTGAAATTTTGGGATTAAACTTGAATTAATATTCAAAAGCATAAACCTTCAAACGATATTCACGATGAACCCATTCTACACAAGATTATTATGATATACCCGTTTTCGGTAAAAGTTTACCTGCAGAAGGCAGATGAACACCTGTAGACGCAAAACCAAGCAAATATAAAAAGTAGCGGCAAAACCAACCAAAAAAAAAACTAAGAAGTCCAAAAAAATTATAAAAAATAAAAACAAAACAAATAACTATTAAAAACCATTAATGTTTGCACTGAAAACCAAACCACCACTGTCCGCCACAATTGTCAACCGTCACCACCACAATCACCTTCTACCACCCCCGGAACTTATACCCACCGTTAATCACCATCACTGGCCGCTATTTATCGTTATACGCTATCTAACATATAGGTACCTTATCGTTATTTGTAGCTATTCACCGTTAACAACTATGGTGCCCGCTATAGCGAATAGCGTAGCGAAGCGCTCACGTGTCGTTATATAGTTGGTAGCGACAAATAGCGGGAAATAGCGAGATTTTTGTAAAAAAAAAATAATTTTTTGGTAAAATATACATGTAAAATATTTTTAAAATTTTCTTTTAGTGTATCCCTAAACATGAAATAGTGCCCGCTATTTTAACACTATCGCTACGTAACGTATATGTAGCTTATCGTCATCATCAGCAATTTGCTATTGACGAATATGCATAAAATGCTCGATCAACGGCAAGGCTGAGAAATCGGTGTAGGTGAAACTTCAGCGACTCGGCCATGAAAATGTGGGTTAACGTCAACAGTATGATTCAAATAAAACCAATACTTTGATTATCCTTATAAGTATCTTTCGTGTGCGCCAGCGGACAGCAATAGCGGTTTCTAATGACCCCATCTGCACAAAAAAGTAACAGATTAAATTATTAAACCATGAAATTGTTATGTTCACTGATTTTATTTCTTGTATGTTTTTATTATTCTAACAAACTTAATTGAAACTAAAACTAAAATAATGATGCGAAAAAAGAAACAAACCACTGGTAATGTAGCTCAAATATGTATTCAACAAAAGTATTGCAATAAGTTTGGTAGTAAATATAATTATGAAAAATTGCAGAGGACGTGATGCAGGTGATGTTTCTTCCAAAATACCAGCTCAATTTAGGGAATAGAACCATAGGACTTTAGATGGTAAAAAAAACAAAAATTAACTTTAAAATTTGTAAATGTGCTAACTGTTGATAAGATAATGACTATTGTATTATATTATAAATAAAAATTAAGAAATATAACATAAAAATGCATCAAAGTGGAAGAATATCAACACAAATATAATAACCGTGTGTGAATAAACAATAAAGCAAAGGCTGCAAAAATACAAACATAAGTGTTTTTAACAATATTTGCATAGACAAATTAATGAAATCTGCAAAAATAAAAACAGAAAATAAATAACAATAAAGTGGACTTTAAACTAAAACTATCAAGTATAACTAAAATCTCATATTAAAAAAAACCATTAAAAAGTGTATCGTGTGCCCTCAAATCTCATATTTAATAACAATAAAGTGTACAGTCTACCTCAAAATAAATAACGGTTAAATGAATTAATTTTTGGGGTATTGGATTTTAATAATCCCAACTTTCACTAATTGGCCGGTAATAATCCCAACTTAAAAAATAGCCTACAACACTCACAACTTGTAACAATTTGGCCAGCAATGATCCTTGTCTAACTGGGTTACAGTTAGTTTTTTGCTGACTGGGTTGCTGACGTGGCACCATCACCACCTCCGGTGACCTGCAACTTATTCCGACGACCCGTTTTACCCCTGAAACCACCAAACGAGACCACCACCAATCATCTCCGACCTCCTGTAATCTTCTCCGCTGCTCAGAAGTTCAAAATACCCAACTCTGGTGACCTGCAACTTATTCCGGCGACCCGTTTTACCCCTGAAACCACCAAACGAGACCACCACCAATCATCTTCAACCTCCTGTAATCTTCTCCGCTTCTCAAAACTAACTGGGTTAAACCCAGTTAGACAAGGATCATTGCTGGCCAAAATGTTACAAATTGGGAGTGTTGTAGGCTATTTTTGAAGTTGGGATTATTACCGGCCAATTAGTGAAAGTTGGGATTATTAAAATCTAATACCCCTTAATTTTTCGATGCAACATTTGAATTTGAGCACCTGTAGTTGGAGTTATAAGGTTATTTTCTTGTTTTTTTTTTAACTTAGAGATGGTGAGTTTGACCCGTTTACTTTAATATCTACAATGTTAGTACAAAAAAAGCTCAGGTAAAGCATATCGACCATGTCAATTGTAATTTTCCATAAAAGAGACAACAAAAATGTTAAATATATTATGTTTAATGGCCCGACGAATAACATTTATATATCTCAGAAAAGGAGAGCAAACTAACCAACCCATACTCGGTGACTATCGTAGAGAGTAGAGACATAATCCGCATGAGTGAGATAACTCACTTTATTTCAACTGATAAACTTTCTGAAAACACCGCCAAATTCAGAAGTTGAAGATTTTCCTTGCTAGCCGAATCATCCAAACAGTTTTTCATTCTTCGAGGAACCTTGACTATGACATTTAGATCACCTGAAAAAAAAGATATTCACAAATATACATTAGCCCAAATCAGCCCACTCAAACCAAAAGGGTCATGAATTGTAAATAACCGATTGTCCAGTTTCGATTTTCGTTAAGCTTTACATAATCGACCAATATAACCGGACTGGACCGATGTGTGTAGATCAGCCAAGGGTTTGTGTTGCATGTGTTCTATATGTACACTACCTAAAACTTTGTTTTGATTTTTGTTTCATGTGTTCTAGGTGAAAAGGGTTGGTTCATGTGAATCAAATAATAACAGTTGCAACATTATCAAAAAACATGCAAAATGGATCAGTACTCAAAACTCAAAACGGCACTTTTTCATCTGAACTCATCCTGGACAAAACGCATATGGACCCGGACACGTTCTAAACAACGTTTTCCTCATATTGTATCTGTCGCTGTCGCTTTTAAGTTTAATTTCATCTTCCCGCGCGCTTTTCACGCTCCCATAAAAAAATGTTTTCTTATTAATTATTGATTTAATTCAAATGTGTCATTTTTTTATGTGATTTGCAGCTGATTGTCATGCTCAAATGGGTAAGTTGGATAACAGATTAAAAAGTTTCAATTTCGTAAGCGCTGGCACGGGTCAGTTTAGGTTGACCCATAAGGTTTTTAGCCCTTTTTTATAGAATTTTTTAAACAACTAATATGTTAAGTATGATTAAAAAAACATACTATAAAGAAATCATCTCATTTCATTAAAAAAGTTTAATAGGTTACACGCATACACTTCATTTGGTGACAGATTAGCCTAAAACTCTGCGTGAAAAGAAATTGATTCTAGAAAGTTGCACCGAGTAGAACCAATATAGAAATTTGGCTTTTAAGTTTTAAACCTGAATATGTACACCCTCCTAAATCTTTTTACCATTAAAATATAAAGTATTAATGTAACAAAAAAATTTCAAGTCATACTTAACTTACTAATTATTTATTATTTTTTTTTCCAAAAAAGGGAAAAAAAAAGTGTTTGATGGTTAGCCTGAGAGCATTTCATCTTAGAAATAAAACACATCCATATGAAAGAGAGGATTGAGCACTTACCAATGTCCCCTCCACTTAAGTAGATACATAACCCATCTCACAAGAGTTTTGACCACCGAAATCAGCAAGTCAGCAACCTTAGCGTTCAAAAGTTCATCAAGCATAATGTTATTTGACTTGATGCCCATAATAGGAGGGTTTGCAACTTTAGTGTTAATATCATATTCCAGGCACCTTAGTTTAACATTATCAACTATTCTCTAGAACCAATTTGGAAAACCATATTAAAATCAAGAGATTACCTTGTCGTAAAGATGAAGACAAGAGCTGAGCCACGTAGTCCAAAACCTCTTACATCTTCTCCTTGTCACCGACTCACCGTCAACCCTAACAACACCATCAGTGAACAAAACAACTTCAAATCCAAATCAGATTGACATCATTTGTCATCCTTGTTAAATATTATTAGACGACACAGGAATAGGAAGTTGTTTCACTTGGTTGTTCACTTGCTGCATCACCTCAGAACCTATCAATTGGAGAAAAATCAACTAATTACCATAAAAAATATTAAAAATTGTTAGGCTAAATATACATATAGGAGGGCCTTCTTTTCAAAACCAATGTTGAGAACCGGATAAACATAGAAAATGAGAGCATTAACTCACCCAATGTGCATAAAAAGCGCACATCCAACACAAGAAAACTGCAATAATAAAAAAAAATTATTTAGGATCAAACGTGAGGCATTTCATCGAACACCTGGTGGGTAACAATTTCATTACCTGTTTGGTGAATAGTTGTTGTTCTAAGGGATCTTACATTTCACAAAAAAAAAAAAAAAAAAAAAAAAAAAAAAAAAAAAAAAAAAACACTTGATTTTGAAGATTTGTTAGTCAATAACTTCATTAGAATCTCCAGCAAATGATGTACTTTCATCAAACGAAATTGAACAAAATAAGTGATTGATAAACTTACGAATCATGATGAAAGAGCGTAACCATGAACCAATTAAAACCTTTGTAGCTATTGCGATTAATGAAGAAGAAAGGTACCATGAAAAAAACCTGCGGAGATGGAAACAAAATAATGTTAGGGTTTCTAATGAGAAAGATATGGGGCTAATTAAAATTGCCAAATCTCAACATTGATACCTGCAGAAGTTACGAATTGGTGTGGTTCAACATCAAATGAGGAAGAAATACGAAATGCATTAATCTCATTCTTTGCGAAATGGAGTAATCTGACTGGATTACACCAATATCCCCTAGAAATCGAAAGATCCAATGATGTCCCAATTGTTGTTAGGAGCAAAAGTGATACCATTTAGATTGTTATTGTAATCGGAAGTGGTACCTGGTTTGTTTAACCATTGGAGAAGAGAATGATGATTCATGATGAAGGGGAAGGAAGGTTAGGGTTTACAAAAGAACGGTGATGAAAGAACGAACGATGGAGGCGAAGGAGATTAGGGTTTTTGAAACATAGGGTGAAAAGATGATGGATTCTTACATGATTTATACTCCGGGTTATAAAAGCGGGTTTGGATACAATACACGGATCCCGTGTAAAAATAATACATTTCCCTAATTTTCCCTCCCAAAATTTTGTGAAGTTGCACCATATAGGGACACGTGTCCCACACTTTATTCATATATTATTGTTGGTGCACTTGTGTCTGTACTTTGTCTGTATTTTGTCTTGTTACTGAACGATGTCTTATGTTAGTCCTGTAAGTTTGACCAAGTCAACCATCCTCCTGGTTTGACTTGGCCAAACAGTCAACATTATGTTTGTAAGATATTGGGTCGAAGGATGTGCCATCGAAGGATTGCCTATATCCTTCGATGACCTGCTCGAAAGATGTCATTCGATAGATGGACCACGAAAGATCCCATCTTTCGTGGTACTTATGGATCGTTCGAGCTGTTTCTGGTCGATAGATGATCCTTCGATCATCCTATCTGATCCTTCGACCAGATCATGCTTGTTTGGGTATAAATACCCGTGTGTTGTGTTCACTTCGACAGTTAGACACAGAGAGACAGATAAGGAACACACACACACTAGAGAGAGTTTGCAGAACTGATTTGTAAACCTTGTGCTTGTAACGGACCTTTCATACGCATTAATACAAGTGGTGTTAATCGTTGAGTCTTGTGTGTTGTTTATTTACGTGTTCTATCTCGGTTTGCTATCTCGGTTGGATTCCGCACAACCGGGTTGGTTTGTACACAAGGATTAGGCGACTAGATCCTCCCCTAGCCGGACCTACAAGTGGTATCAGAGCCTTGGCTCTTCTCCTTGTTAAAACCGAGTGTTTTCGGGGTGTTTAAAGCTCATATTTTCTGGAAATCTTGCTGTTTTTGCTGTTTGTTCTTATAAAAACCTTGTCACTTTTCATTATCACATGTTAAAAATGGGTTTTTAGTGAAGTTTCAAGCAAAAACGGGTTTTGGATAGTTGTCGGCTTGCTGAAAATTTCATATTTCTGGGTTTGTTCTTCATATCTTCAACCGATATTCTAAGTGTTCATCATAATTTTACACATTTGATCTTAAAAATTTGAATTACCAAGTGTTTGTGTGTTGGAAGTTGTATTTTGATTAAAATATTGGACATTACCCGGTTGGTGAAAACCTGCATGTTCAGACCTGAAAGATATGGTCTGAACATACTTTCTGCCGAAAGTTCTCACCAACCCGTCAACTTTTCACCTACCTGTCACATTTGTCAACCGTGTCAGTAAGTTCGAAAGATATCCTTCGAACTCGAAAGACCATCTTTCGATCAGTGGAGGTTCGATAGATCAATCATCTTTCGAACCAAGGAATCATTTCGAAAGACCATCTTTCGATCAGTGGAGGTTCGATAGATCATCATCCTTCGAACCAAGGAATCTTCTCGAAGCATACATCTTTCGGTCTACAGTCCTTTTTCGAAAGATAAGGATCCTTCGTTTGGAGAATCTTTCGAAAAACATTGTTCGAAATTCAACAGAGATCTTTCGAACCCTGTTGATCCTTCGAACAGGTGTTGATCTTTCGGTCATTAGTCTGTTTGTGTTTAATAGTTTGTGTTTTTCAAGTCTTTCGAACAGGTATCCTTCGGCTGATCAAAAATGAATCCAAGGTGGAATACTTTGGTAAATACAGATATGTATTTTGGTACCCCGTCATCTTCCGCACCGGTATCTTCACAAGCTAATGCAATTTCTACCGGTCAATGGGCATTTGTATCCAATCAAGTTCCAAGTGTTCAAAGCATTCTCTTAAGCGAGAGCGAAACTGGAAGCTTGAATCGGCCCCCAAAGTTGATGCACTTGTATGAATATCCAGGATGGATTGATAGATTTCATACATACGTTCTTGGCCAAAATACAGAATTGTGGTTGCGGTTTATTACTGATTTCGATCAAACAATAGAGGTTGCCGCATCATCTGCTGCTACGTTTGCAGATCTCACGGAAGATCAGAAGAAGGTCTATGATCTAGAAAAGAAGGCATACGCCATTCTCACTCAGGCCTTAAGTAAAGATATCTATCATCAATTCGTCAGTTACAAGACAACGAAGAGGTTGTGGGACGCGTTGAAAACAAGGGGCGTTGGAAATGAAGCGACACGCCAATTGAGAAAAGAACTGCTAAGGAAAGAGTTTGATGGTTTTACTTGTATGGAGAATGAGTCGTTGGGTGATTTGACAAGTCGATTTAATCACTTGTTGACTGAATTGACAAATTTTGGGGTAGTTACAACTCCTGCAGAGATTGTGAAAAGGTTTGCAGATGCGTTGCCACCTCAGTGGAATACGTTCTTGGAAATCATGAAGTACAATGGTACTTTAGCTACAACGAGCTTCAACGACTTTGTTCAAATTCTAGAAAACAAGAATCAAGAAGAAACTCTGAAGGCAAAAAGAATTCCCGTGCCTCAAAATCCTGAAATGTATTTTGGAACCTCTAGCACTTCTACAAAACCTTCTTCGCATGCTCCAATTCAAACAGCATTTGTGACTAGCACTGACATATATGGCAATACTATCCAAGTGCCGGTTCCTCCAAAGACAGACATGTATGGAAATCTGCTAGAACCAGTTCCTCAACAGCAACAGCAAAGCCAACGACCGCTCAGACCAACTGATATGTTCGGGAATCCATTACCAGTTCGATCTCCCGGAACAACAGATATGTATGGGAATCCACTTCCTCCTCAATCTACAGTTCCAACAGACATGTATGGGAACCCACTTCCTCCACAACAGCAAGCCTGTTATGGAAGCACATCATCTGCTGGTCAACAATCAAAGCCAAATACAGTACGGCTCGACACCTCAAGCTTTTCTAAAGTCAGTGTGGAAGTAGCAAAGGAACACATGGAGCTGCTAAACACTGTGGTGAGCGCATACTGTGGATTAGTGGAAGGTCAGATTGGCAACATTAATCTGACTCAAGAAGACTATCAGGAGATAGATAAAGAGGAGATGGAGATGATGGATATCAAGTGGGCCTTTGCCAGTGCTGTTAGGCGAGCAAAGGATTTCATGGAAAGAACAGGCCGAACCAGCTTGGAAAGCAAGAAAGACACCAAGTATGGGTTTGATAAGCAAGCTGTTAAATGCTTCAACTGTGGGGAACGTGGTCATTTCAAGCGTGAATGTACAAGACCATCTCAGCATGGAAACCAGAATCCCTTCAGAGGTCAAGGCAACCAGCAGAACCAGAATAGGAACAATGTTCGCACATTGATGCCTGTTAACAACCAGACTCAAGCAGGACCATCAAATGCCAACCAGGCACTTGTGGTTCAAGTAGATGAAGGTTGTGATTGGTCTATTCAGTTGGGAAACGATGCTCCAGATGGAACAGCGTGTTTTGCTGAAATTGTCAAGGATCTTAAACACACCAGTGGTGGAGAATCTTCCACCAATGGTGATGAGTCTTCTGAAGATGAAAACAGCTCAGGTTACAGTGGAAGTTCAGATGAAGAGTCCTCGGGTTCAGGAAATGATCAGGAAGATGACACATCAAGTGTGTCAGTCGATGCAAATATTGATGAACTATTGGAGGAAGTTGCAGCAAGAACTGATAGAAGATCTATTTTGGTGGATCAAGCTGCTTATTCTTCGTTTTCTCTCCATTCAGCCTTTATGGCTAATGTCGACAGTTCATCAAATCAGGTATATGTCGATGAACCCACTTCTGTTAGCTGTGATAATTGTGATAGATTGCATGTTAGATGTGCTGATCTAGAGGCAAACATGTCTGAGTTGCAAGGCAAACATGATGCTTTACAAGCTAGTTTGTTTGACTTGCAAGACAAACATGTTTCTGTGAATGATAGGTGGTGTGAATTGCAAAGCAAACACGAGGCTTTGCAAGAGAAATATGATGTGACATTTATTCACAATCAGAAATTGACCGTTGATCTTTCAAAGTGCACTGAAGCCAATATGTTTTATGAAAACCATGAAAAGGAATTTAAGTCAATGATTGAAACGCTAAAGAAAGATAAAACAGAGTTGACAAAAATGGTTTCCAGAAAACAAACTGACATTAACCTGTATATAACTCGTCTTGAGGTTATGCAAAAAGAAATGGCTTGTGTTAAAACAGAAAGTGAGGCGATCCGACTCAAGTTAGACAGTTATTTGAGTTCTAGCTATGAGTTGGATCACATCATTGATGTTCAAAAGGAGAAACGGGATGTCACATGCATAGGCTATAAGAAATGTCCACCACCCGTGAGAAACAATTTTGATGCTTTGCCTGATGAGGAGTATAGGACTCACTTTGAGCCATCTGTTCCTTTGGACGTTGAGGAATTTGCAGCAGGGCTCGGATACAAGAAAGAAGTATCGTCAGATTCAGATGTGTCAGCAGATACATTTGTAACTGCTGAACAGAATCAGGATCCTCCAGTTGTGGTTGAGGATGCTGATTCTTCTGATGATGAGTCCGATGATACTGATTCGGAAAAGTCTGATGCAGTAATCAAAGAAGAGGACACACCTCTTGAGAATCATATCCTATGTGATCCTCCCACAAAACCTGCTAAGACTGTTCCAACCGAGTCCACATCAGCAAAAGAGTCGGAGAGTGTGGATTTGCTGTACACTCTTGTTGGTGATGATAAAATCTATTCAGACAAAGATTTTCCTATTAAAAATGTTAATCAATCTTTAATCAGTAAAGTCTTTGAAAATTCTACAAGTAAGTTCTTGGGTAAGAAAGGACCACATGTTACAGTCACACAGTGTCCTCCTATCCCAAAGACTGAAATTAGAAAACAATTTGGCAATCAGAAATTACCAACAGTGCAAAAACAGCAAAATCATACCAAACCTAAAGGTAAAGCACCGACTCAAGATCAAAAGAAGCCGAATCAGAAGAAGAAGAAGAATGTGAACTTTGTGAAATCGAAGGGAACGGACAAAATTGAAAAGTTTGCAAATCAATCTAACCTAAATTTTGTCCAAAAGGCAACAGTGATGAAAAGGAATGAACCAAGTAGTTCAAAACCTAGTACCTCGGGTTCACAAAGTTCATCATCGGCAAGACGATCACATGATACTTCGGGGTTTGTTGAACGAAGATCATGTTTTGAATGTGGAACAATTGGGCATATCGTTCGAAATTGCCCGTATCTTCATAAACAAAAAGGCATAGTTGATGTTCCCCTTGACCACATTGACCGCAAGCGATCTGTTTCTGAAAAACAAGATCCCCGACTCATAAGAGAAAGGGAAAAGAAACAGAAACGCCAACAGGTCAAGAAAATTGAAAGGGCGATTAAAACCGATGTGATTCAAAAACCATCTGTTTCTGTCAAACCAAACAATTTAAAAACTTCAGACAACCATGAAGTTAAGTTTTTAAAGAATAACACTGGTATAACAAAACAGACTTGGAAACCAAAAACGGTTACTGAATCAGGGGGACCATCACAATTTTCCAATCATCAAAGAATAGAAGTAATTGTTGTTGATGAAAATGGAAGACCCAAGACCACAATGGCTTGGGTCCCCATCTCCAACTAATCAACTGAGTTCATGTGCAGGGTGTTCCAGGAGGAACTGTCAGTAGTCATTGGATTGTTGATAGTGGGGCATCCAGGCACATGACAGGCGACATGAAGCTTCTCTACGACGTCAAATCTATTAGAGGAGGTTATGTTGCTTTTGCTGGAGATAAGGGCGGATATATTACGGGTGAAGGAATGATTTCCAACGGGGTTGTTAGCTTTGACAAGATCAACTTTGTGCAACAACTTGATCACAATCTTCTTAGTGTTTCTCAAATTTGTGATAAGCAGTTCTCGGTACACTTTGATGCTAATGGATGTTATGTGCTGAAACCCGGCTTCAAAATTCCAAAAGAATGGATTCTCTTGTCGGCTCCAAGGATAAATGATCTGTATGTCCTTGATATGAGCCAAGCTATCACAACGTCTGCACAAGCAACATGTTTCGTTTCTAAAGCCACAGAAAAAGACACAATCTCTTGGCACAGACGAATGGGTCACATTCACTTACGCAAAATGAATCATTTGGTATCAAATGAATTAGTGAATGGTGTTCCTCTTAAAAACTTCCATCTTCAAGACGTCTGTGTTTCGTGCCAAAAAGGAAAACAAACGAAGAAGCGACACCCTACAAAGAAAGTCAACACGGTGGCTGTTCCTCTTGAACGTTTGCACATGGATTTGTTCGGTCCTGTCAAGCACAAAAGCATTAGGAATGATCAATATTGCCTCGTGATAACTGATGATTATTCAAGATTTTCTTGGGTGGCGTTCATGGCACATAAGAGTGAAACCTTCGGTATTATCAAAAACTTGATCATTCAGATTGAGAATCTCTATAACTTGAAGGTTAGGCGGATACGCAGCGACAATGGTACTGAATTCAAAAATCATGCCATGGCGGAGTTTTGCACTTCAAAAGGTATTCTTCACGAATTTAGTGCAGCTTATACTCCTCAGCAGAATGGCGTCGCTGAACGTAAAAACCGCACATTGATCGAGACTGCTAGGACTATGTTGGTAGAGTCGCAGCTGCCCATTCCATTCTGGACTGAAGCTGTGTCCTCTGCATGCTATACGTTGAACCGAGTCCTTACAGTCAAAAGGCACAACAAGACCTGTTTTGAGCTTATTAACAAACGGAAACCAGATTTGTCTTATCTTGAACCGTTTGGAGCTCCTTGCACAATAATCGATCCTAATGGAAAGTTTGGGGCAAGAGCAATTGAGGGATACTTTCTTGGGTATTCCACCCCAAACTTAAGAGTCTGGAATCTAGAGACTAAAAGGGTCGAGGAATGGTCTGAAGTCAGAGTACAGAGGCACACTTTACCAGTCAAATGTCCTGGTCAGCCTTGGATGTTTGAGTACGATGACTTTTTCAATTCGATCAATGTTGAAGCAGTTGAAGAAAATGTTGCGGCAAGGATGTTTTTCGAGAGTGATAATGCAACAGATTCACCGTTGGTTCGTCCCATTATTGTCAATCAAGAACCATCTTCGGTGAACAATAATGCTCTCGACAATGAGGATTTTCAAGATGCTACCGAATTGAACGAATCTTCAGAGGATGACGAATTTCTAGATGCAGATCAAGAAGCTCCAACAGCAGTTCACGGTATTTCATAGGGTACTCCTCCAGTGGATGTCCCTAGAACAGCTGAAACTTCTGCATCATCCTATTCGTCAATTCCGGGACTTGAATTGATTGTTGATCTCAATCTCAACAATCTGGGTACAAATATTCCAGTTCAAGATAATCCAGAAACAAGGATTCACAATACCCATCCTCAACATAACATCATCGGAAATGTACAAAGTGGCGTTCAAACAAGAAACATGTTGCGAAACAACAACAATGCAGGCTTGTATGCAACTATCCGAGAATCTGGTCAACAAAATGATTGGTCTTTCGCGTGTTATGTCTCACAGGAAGAGCCAAGAACTTGGAAAGATGCTTTGAAAGATAGCTCTTGGGTTGAAGCAATGCAGGAAGAACTGCAACAATTCCAGAAGCTAGGTGTCTGGAAACTCGTAGAGAAACCTGCTGGTTACAAGAAGATTGGTACCCGTTGGGTGTTTAAGTGCAAGAAGGATGACCGTGGGATTGTTATTCGAAACAAAGCAAGATTAGTCGTTCAAGGTTTTCGTCAGATTGAAGGGATCGACTACAACGAAGTGTATGCACCTGTTGCACGTCTTGAAGCAATTCGAATTTTTCTGGCTTATGCCTCATTCAAAGGTTTCAAGGTATACCAGATGGACGTGAAAAGTGCATTCTTACATGGTGTGGTGGAAGAAGAGGTGTACGTCGAACAGCCTCCAGGTTTTGAAGATCCTATCCATCCCGATCGGGTTTGGTTGCTCAACAAAGCTCTCTATGGTCTACATCAAGCACCGCGAGCTTGGTACGCAACCTTATCTAATTATCTGCTGGAGAACGGTTTTCGCAGAGGTCTTATCGATTGCACTCTCTTCATCAAAGAACAAGATGGAGATCTTCTACTGGTACAGGTATACGTTGATGATATTATTTTTGGTTCTACTAATGATGTTTTGTGTAGGGATTTCGAGCGTGTAATGCAGGATAAATTCGAGATGAGTGCTATGGGGGAAATGACTTTCTTTTTGGGCCTACAAGTACAACAAACTGAGTCTGGGATATTCATCCATCAGACTAAATATGTTGGTGACATCTTGAGCCGGTTCCAGATGTCTGATGCAACGCCCATCGGTACCCCATTGCCACAAAATCACGGAATTACTCCAGACTTGAAGGGTCAAGATGTTAGCCCCTCATACTACCGCGCGATGATCGGATCTCTTATGTACCTCACAGCATCAAGACCAGATATAATGTACCCAACGTGCCTGCTTGCCAGATATCAAGTCAACCCGAAGGCCTCACATCTTGCAGCTGTAAAAAGGATTTTTCGTTATTTGAAGGGTTACCCTGACACCGGTCTATGGTACCCTAGGGATAATAACTTTGACTTGATCGCATTCAGTGATTCTGATTTTGGCGGATGCAAAATCATTTTGGCGGATGCAAAATCGACGGCAAATCCACAACGGCTGGATGTCAGTTCTTGGGAAATCGCCTAGTCACATGGCAGTGCAAGAAGCAGACGTGCGTCGCTACATCAACATGCGAAGCTGAATACATTGCTGCATCAAGTTGTTGCTCCCAAGTTCTATGGATCCAACAACAAATGCGTGATTGCGGTTTTGAATTCCTAACTACTCCTATTTACGTTGATAATTCTGCTGCCTTACAGATCACTAGAAATCCTGTGCAGCATTCAAAGACTAAGCACATCGAAATTAAGTATCACTTCATACGTGATTGCTTTGAGAAAAGGCTAATCGATGTTGCTTACGTCCACACCGATGACCAACGTGCCGACCTTTTTACCAAAGCTTTTGACAAATCAAGATTTGACTACTTATTATTGGTAAACGGCATTAAGGTCAAGCAAGAGTAAAACCAACATCGGCAAATCATTTTTGTAAATACCTTTGTGTTTTAAATTTGTCTTAGTTTATTGATTTTAGGGGGAGTAAATCCAAAATTTGAAAATCCAAAAACATTGAAAAATTTCAAAAACACAAAAACATTAGAAAAGCAAAAATGAGTTTCCTGGCGAGCAAAAGAGAAAATGATAGTACATTAGTGGTCTGTCTAAACCTCTTTAAACCTTAAATGAAAAACGATAAGCAGCTCTATATAAGATGTATCGGTAGGCTCACAATCATTTTAAAGTGTGCAGGGTGATATAAACTTAAATCGACTGAAGACCAGGTGGGAACCATTCATTGGCATATGGTCTTAGTACCGAAATTTCGTTTGAGAGATTGCCGAGGTTCTGAGATATTCGGTCTTTATGCTGCTTATCATCTGGGTATCATGGTTGTATCTTTTACCGAAAAATAACGGGGACGCAAGTCTAGATCTTCCATGATACCATACATACGTGTACATACTGCATACGACCTCAATAAGTGATCAACAATCACATGTCCACAAAATAAGTGATAATATATCACATTCATCCGGGAGTCAAGTTCGTCTCTCTGCTGTACGAAAGTACTGACCTGTTCACGGACTTGCTCCTGTGCCCTCATGCATTGAAAATCAAGTTCCTCATCAATAAGTGATTATATCACATAGGGCTTGTTTTCAAATCAAAATAAGTGAGAATCTCACATCATATACGGTCAAACAGATGATAATCGGTATACTCACCGGTAAGATGAACCCTCGTGCATACCTTGATACGGGAATGTGTCGTGATGTGGATGAACACCGGTCGTTAAGTATAAATCATACCTTAACGTATCCCCTCGCCATGATTACAAATGATAAGTTGAGCTTATGTGGACAACAATACCGATAATTGTTATAGGATGCTTATCTTAATGTTAACTAATTGAACAAAGAGAGTGTTTTGACATGACCGTACACTGATATGATTCTCTTACCCTCGAAACTCGCAAAAAGAATGTCTGTATATATTTATTTACTGCTTTCAGTCTTTACATTTGAAATATTCAAAAATACCAAAAAGATTTTAGGCGTGTTTTAATATAAACTTTATAAATACCAAAAAGATTTTATTTCTATCTTATTTTCGATCGTACGATGTTGGAACTCGAGTCTTCGTTACCTGAAACCTGAACGAAAACCGAAAATGACTAAATCTTCATAAACGGTCGAAATTTGCAAAGTGTTGAAAGTTAAAATTTGAAATTGATAAAAAACTTTAAACTTTCAAACTGTCAGACGGTGTTTGTTTAAACAATGGTCACATGTGTGTCGTTTGCTTATGATATTCCAAGCGGTTGTTCTCATTACGCGTTTAGATTTCTTGCATGTGCAGATTCTAAAGGCTAGGAGAACATGGTCGATGACAAGCTTCGGAATGAAGACACGACGTGAAGGCACTCAAAAGACGAAGATGATCGAGTTGCCGCTGTCCATCATCAACACCACAAGGATCTCAAGTACTAAAGATCAAGACATTCACGAGCATAACTCAAGGGGGAGCTTATGTTAAGGGGGAGTTTGTCAACACACTTCCTACATGAAACGGGGAGTTTGTTGGTACACTTTCTGCTTTCAAGACGTGAAGACTTTGAAGATCCTCCGACATTGAAGACTTGAATAGAAGTCAAAGACTTGAAGACACGAGAACTTACAAGAATGAAGATCTAGACAAAGCTACAGCCAGACAAAGCTACAGCCAAGGGGGAGTTTGTTGGTGCACTTGTGTCTGTACTTTGTCTGTATTTTGTCTTGTTACTGAACGATGTCTTATGTTAGTCCTGTAAGTTTGACCAAGTCAACCATCCTCCTGGTTTGACTTGGCCAAACAGTCAACATTATGTTTGTAAGATATTGGGTCGAAGGATGTGCCATCGAAGGATTGCCTATATCCTTCGATGACCTGCTCGAAAGATGTCATTCGATAGATGGACCACGAAAGATCCCATCTTTCGTGGTACTTATGGATCGTTCGAGCTGTTTCTGGTCGATAGATGATCCTTCGATCATCCTATCTGATCCTTCGACCAGATCATGCTTGTTTGGGTATAAATACCCGTGTGTTGTGTTCACTTCGACAGTTAGACACAGAGAGACAGATAAGGAACACACACACACTAGAGAGAGTTTGCAGAACTGATTTGTAAACCTTGTGCTTGTAACGGACCTTTCATACGCATTAATACAAGTGGTGTTAATCGTTGAGTCTTGTGTGTTGTTTATTTACGTGTTCTATCTCGGTTTGCTATCTCGGTTGGATTCCGCACAACCGGGTTGGTTTGTACACAAGGATTAGGCGACTAGATCCTCCCCTAGCCGGACCTACAATTATATATATAGATAGATATAGATTAGAGTGGAGATGTGTTTGAGTACGTATAATTTTTGCAAAAACCAAACTTTCATCTAAGAAGTTGTAGAATTTAATTTCAGTCCTTTTCATGTCAAATAAACAATGTGTTCCATGTTTCTCATATTGTAAATATTCTCCGGTAATTAAGGAAGAGAGGAGGAACTACTTGTGTTCCTACATTTGTACCCATTTCTTTATTTCATTAGTATTGATTTGCAGAAAAGTAAAGGCATCAAATATCTGAAACATTGGTGTAAGGAAAAATTATTGCAAATATTTGCTATAACACAGAGTACATTTATAACATAGAGTACGCTTATATTCGTATTATATGATTTAAAATATATAATTATAAGAAGCATAACGCGCTATTATTCATTTTGAAAGTAAAACCATGAAGTACATTAGTTTCTCCTTGTGTTCCTCAATGGCCTTACCCATCTGTTCTTTCTCATCCCAAGTCGTTCAAGGAACCAATCACCATACCTTGCATATAGAAGGTTCCCGATAACGATTCCAATAATCAGACCACTCCCGACACCCAATAATATCACCATCCAATCAGTTATGTCACCTGGCAGAAGAGACTCATACTCATTCCTGCTTGTTGGTGGAAGTACCGTTGGTACCCTTGAATTTTCACATTCCTTGGATAACGGTTTTCCACACAGTCCGGGATTTCCCAAGTAGGAATTGTTTTCAAATGTATTGAACTGTTTCCCTTGTGGTATGCGCCCATCAAGGTGGTTGTAGGACACATTAAGAAAAGCAAGGAAGCCAAGTTGCAACAATTGTTGAGGGATTTGTCCTGATAACTCATTTTGGAAAAGATCCAAAGATTCAAGATTCTTTAGGTTTCCTAAAGATGTCAAGATATGTCCAGTAAAATGGTTGTTGGAAAGATTAAGAAATTCAAGTCCATGAAGATCTTGGAGTGATTGTGGGATCTGCCCTTTAAAGTTGTTACATGAGAGATCGATGGCTGTGAAAATGTTTAGAATTTTCGTGTACTCTCTCTTGACACCTTTATTTGTTAACGTCATCGAGTATTGAAACGGAAACATAGACCCAAACATTGGAAATGTACCGAAAGGAATCAAGACTTCCATAGGAAATGATCTGCTAAGATTAACAGATTTCATTGCATTCCAATTTTGGAATGACTTGTGAGGCAATTGACCACTAAAGCCATTGTTGGAAATGTCTATGATCCTTAGCTGAAGAAACTGTGAGCTAGATAGACCTTGAATTGTACCATAAAACTTATTAGATCTCAAAATGAGCACTTGTAGCTTGGGATGAGTTCCCAACCAAAGCGGGAAAACATCTTCAAAAGAATTAGCTGCAAGAGAGAGAAACTCTAAATTGATACAATTAGCCAATGACCTTGACACCTTACCACTAAATCGATTTTCGCTCAAATCAATCTTCTTTAAAAGGCATCCATGTGATGTATTCAACATTGGCCCATGAAAATTATTTTGTTTCAGATCTAAATACGACAACGAATTGCTTAAGTTACCTAAACATAGAGGAAGGGTTCCAGTCATCATGTTGGAAGATATATCTAGGACTTGAAGGGATTTTACTTCACATATCAATGGTGGTATTTCTCCTGTCAGATTATTGTTTGCGACGTCATAAACAACTGCTGTAGGCGGAGGAATTGGAAGCCGCCCTCGTAGCTCATTATATGTCACCGCAAAAATTTCCAAACGAATCCATGGGAGAAAACGGGGATGCTGATGAAACCCAGTGATGAAGTTGTGTTCCATGGAAAACATCCGTAATGTTTCTTGGCTATTATTCCAAATCCAATCTGGTACGAGGCCCTCAATTTCATTGTGCGAAAGACTTAAGCCTGTCAATTTCATTTGGAACCGCAAAAAAGCTGGGAATTCCTTCAAGTTGCAAGATCGCAGTCCTAGAGTTTTCAATGCTGGTAGGGTAGCATTGGTGTAGTTGGTGGTGGTTACAAATGACAAGTTATTATAACTTAAACCAATATATTCGAGTTTGTTGAGTCCTAAAAATGAGTCTACGCCCACTGTGCTGCTAAAATTATTTCCACTTACGTCAAGATATTCGAGGCTTTTAAAATTCAAAAACGAGTTTGAAATTTTCCCTTGCAGTTGATTTCTGCTAAAGGCGAACACTGTTAGTTGGGTGAGGTTCATAAATGAAGATGGGATACGACCAAAAATAAAATTGTCCTCCATTATGACAACACTAAGTTTGGTTAGGTTTGCAAGATGAGGTAGGATTTCACCTTGTATGTTCATACTCTCTAGAACCAGTGTATTAAGCTTAGTGAGTTTATTAACCCAATCGTACACGCCTTCTATGACGACATTGCTTTTTTTTTTGAAAGGCTCTATCACGCTAGAACCAAGAGCCAAAAAAGTGAGTTTCGAAAGACTTTCCAATGAAGGGATAGGCCCGGTGAGTTCATTATCGTAAAGATTCAAGTGAGTTAGTTGTGTCAAGTTTGGTAGTGAAGCTGGTATACGCCCTGAGAAATTACATTTTCCAAATGACAATAAGTACAAAAGGTTTAGGTTTCCTATGGATTCTGGTATAACCCCAGAAAAACCTGTTTGAGACAGATTTAGAAACTCAAGTAAGGTAGTGTTATGAAATTCAGGCAAGGAACCAGTGAGGTTGGAATTGTTTCCCAGGCTAAGATGTTTCAACTTCTGTACGTGAAATATTGCTGAAGGAAATTCATCTTGAAGCTGACAATCTGTGAGTGCGATAGACCTCAAGGAAGAAAAATTGGCCAGGAAACGAGGTACGGATGAACTCAGGTCAACCTCAGAGAGATCGAGGTATTCGAGTCTAGTCATGTTTTTCAACAAATATTCAAGGCCAGAACTATGAAGCTTTAAGGGATTCCCTGATATATCTAACGAAATGAGTTGTGTTAACTGTGAGATTTCATTTGGGATTCGGCCATAAAATCCAGAATTAGAGAGATCGAGGCTTCTTAATTGCTTAAGACCAACAATCTCATGGGGGATTTGAGATTCAACAAAGTTGTTCATGGAGAGATTAAGTACCTGAAGGTGAATAAGCTTGAAGAGGGTACTGTTGGAGTTGATAACTCCACTGAGAGAGCTTTGGCTCCAGTCAAGCTCAATCACATGGCCCTTATTGCTGCTACATAACACACCTTCCGACAAACAACAATAAGAACCAGAACCATTTAGAAACCCAGCAGCAGAATCATAGTTCTGACGAAGAATGGTTTGCTTAAATTGAAACAAGGCTAAGCACTCTTCTTCATCATGGTTTAAGAAAGATGTAGTGCATGTGAGAAGGAGTAATAAGTATACGAGGGAGAAGACTTGTAAGTGGATGGAAGCCATGAAAAGAAGTAGTTTAGTTTAAGAAATCTGATTAATAGAAAAGCTTTATATAAACCCCATAGTAGGGTGGGTACTACTGCAGTTAACAAGTGTGCGGAGACTTCAAAGTCAAAAAGTCTTCTGTCCCGTCCCTCTCCTTATTACTCCGATGGAGCCGTGGTCATTTCTAGGGTGTGTACGGTTTGGTTTGGTTTTTGGGCAAAACTAAAACCGAAACCGAAATGTTGGTTTTTGGTTTTTTAAAACCGTTCGGTTTCGGTTTTTTCGGTTTTTATGTCGGTTCGGTTTTTCGGTTATTTCGATTTTTTGAAACAAAATTATGTAAGATTCAAAAAATAAAAAGTATAATTTAAAATATAAGAATCGTTCTTATATGTTTACATTTAAGATATAATAGTTAATCTCTCTAATTAATATTACTTACATAAATCTAACCTTCTAATCTATTTTTATATTTCTTCAAAGTTTTTATTAAGACATTTTTTTATAATAACTGAAGATCATTTAATTTTTATATTAATATTTGTTATTTCTTGTAGGTAATAAATAAATCATTTCAATTAGAAATAAACATATAATGTTTTTATTATAAAGTCTTAACATTTAAGAATAAAATTAATAATATCTACTAGCTTTGGATTAAATACTTAAACAACTTAAATTTAAACATAAAAATATATGTATATCGGTTCGGTTTTTTCGGTTATTGAAAATGGTTATCCAAAAACCGAACCGAAATTTTCGGTTATTAAAAATCCGAAAACCGAACCGTCAGTTTTTGTTTCGGTTCGGTTTTGTCGGTTATTTCGGTTACGGTTCGATTATTTCGGTTTTCTACTCACCCCTAGTCATTTCTTTGATGAGTCGTTATAGGGAACACCATCAAATCATTGTCTTTTACTTTAGACAAAATTGCAAAAAACAACTTTTATGTTTGCCTCAAACTACACTTTATACCTTTGACTATGAAATCGGCAAAAACCAACCTTTATGTTCATATTTGATTACACCCTAGAACCTTTAGCACTAACCACGTCAAAAAATTCAGTTAAATGGACTCACATGCCTTGCACATCAGGGCATTTAAGTCTTTTACTTTTAAAGTAAAACAATATATTTTTTAGAGTAAATTGTCATTTTAGTCCCTAAGGTTTGGTCTAAATTGTCATTTTAGTCCAAATAGTTTTTTTTTTCTCCTCTGGGTCCCTGACTTTTTCATTTTCTTGCCATTTTGATCACATTGTCTAACTCAGTCTAAATATCTGGTTATAACCAGAGGTATTTTTGGCATAATTATTGTGTAGTGATAACCAGTGGTAGTTTACAACATAATTTATAAACCTCATCATAATTTAATGCCAAAAATACCCCTGATTAGAACCTAGTTTTTAGACTAAGTTAGGCAATGTGATCAAAATGGCAAGAAAAAGGAAAAAGTCATGGACCAAAAGGAGAAAAAAAAACTATTTGGACTAAACTGGCAATTTGGACAAAAACTCAAGGACTAAAATGCCAATTTACTCTATTTTTTATTAATAAAAACCCACTTCTTCTTCACTCTAACATGCATAAAAACTCCACCACCACCATGTTCAGAAACCACCGCCGCCACCATTGCATCCCCACCCTCACCCACCACCGCTGCTCTTCTAGTCGGCTTGGGACTCTTCTGCAAGTGCTAGTGCTAGTACTTGTGCTTGTTTTCTAAGCCTCTATTTCCATTTGCAACCCAATCTTTTTTCATATTTAAAAATAAATAAATAAAGTAAATAAAGAACATCACAATCATCTTCCACAAGAAAAGTATCAAAATGCAATAAAGAAAGTCACTCAGGCATTTCAAAACACATGTTTCGGATAAAATTTAACTGACCCACCTCTTTAATTTATACAAAAACCACTTTTAAGAATCAAAAATCAAATTGAATTTGATCCAAATTTGAAACAGAACACATGAACAATCACCAATTTGAAATAAAAATAAATAAATTAATAAAAAACAATTGAATTGAAAAAAATATTACCTTTGGATGTCTGAATGAAGTTTTCATGGAGCTTAAATTCTTCTTCACTCTGGTATCCATCTTTATAATCAATAACAATCACAACTCACAACAAATTGAGAATAAATGAACACTGCAAAGTCACAAAAATAAACACAACAAAATGATCAAAAGAAAACAAAGTATTTAATGAAAAAAGTAGAAAAAACAGAGGAATCAGACCTTTAAAGAGATGGTTTCTTCGGTTCCCCAATCAATTTCATTCTTTTTACAAACATCAATTGCTACAGTTGCGTTAATTGTATGCTTCTTGCTTGCTACAACGGTCTTGGTGGACTATCTTGTCTCTTTGGTGGTGTCGGTTGAGCTGCAGACATGATCAATTCTTTGACGGTCTGGGAGGAGAGAGAAGCAGAGGGTGGCCAGATTGTATGGTTTACAACGGAGGTGGTTGAGGGTGGAGATGCAGTGGTGGCGGCGGTGGTTTCTGAACATGGTGGTGGAGTTTTTATGCAGGTTAGACTGATGAAGAAGTGAGTTTTTATTAATAAAAAAAGTATTGTTTTAATTTAAAAGTAAAAGACTGAAATGCCCTCACGTGCAAGGCATGTGAGTCCATTTAACTGAATTTTTTGACGTGGTTAGTGCTAAAGGTTATATGGTGTAATAAAACATGAACATAAAGGTTGGTTTTTACCGATTTCATAGTGAAAGGTATAAAGTGTAGTTTGAGGCAAACATAAAGGTTGTTTTATGCAATTATGTCTTTAATTTTTGTCTACTAGAGTTGTATCTATACAAGAAAATAGTATTACTAATTGGTGAACCACCGATTCGTGATTAATTAAAGACTAATCGAATACTAGTCGGGATTTTTACAACAATGAGTATTAGATGCAAGTATAATTCTTAACGAAATTTTTTGCTTTAAATTGAACTTACCCAATACTTTTCATTTTTTAATGCGTCAATTCATGTATTTTAGGAGGGAAAGGTATTATGGTCATTGTCCCTTGAACCTACTTCACCTTCTATTTTCAAATGGCTATAACTATTCCACACCATAATCTTTTTTTTTTAAATTATACCGTATTAACGAGTATTTCATTTTCTTTAATTTGAGTAGATTATTGCTATAGTTTTCATAATTTTGAAAATTTTTATTTTACAAGCTATAAAGTTACGTGATTTGTGTAACGTTACGTCATTATGTTCCACTATGTAATTATGTACACTATATGTGCAAACAGTAACAAATGCTTAATGTGACCCAACTTCTATAATCACGTACTATATGTAACAAGTGTAATGTCACATGATTATGTATCTACGTAATTACGTTGTTATAGTTTTTCTTATTATATAATGTTTTCCCCTAAAGTTATGCTTATTACATGATTATACATTCAATATAATGCGAATTTAAATGTTTTTAATGCTATTACATGATTAGATCTGTAATATAAGTCGTGATTATAGATGTAGTGTTACATTGAACATTTGATACTGCTTTGCACACATGGTACATGCTTATTACTTTGAGTGTTTGTTACCACTTTGCACACACATGGTACGTGATTATTACATCGAGTGTTTGTTACTGCTTTTACACACATTGTATGTCATTCTATATTTAGGTATACATTTGAGTATCTGATACGCGATTTAGGTATTTATTGATTATTTTGGTACGTGATTATAGATGCAATGTTAATTGAGAATTTGTTACTACTTACATATATGGTACGTGATTTAAGTGTTCAATAATTATGTTCTAGTATGTAATTAGGTAACATTACACAATTACATACCTTTATATATTGTAAAACAAAGTGATTTTAAAAATTAAGAAAATTATAGCAATAGTATACTCAAATTAAAGATATTTAAATGCTCGTTAATACGATTTTTTTTTAAATATTATGATATGAAAAAGTTACAACCGTTTGAAAATCATTAGGAAAGTGAGTTTATGAGTCAACAATATGTAAGGTCTCCTACCCAAGGATCTCACTCAACGAACAATCACTAGATGTGCGGAATCCACCTAGCAATCACTACCGTAGGATATTGGATCAAGAAACAATAGAATGAGAATGATGAAGATGTTGAATGACGTCACACACAGTAGCCGTCAATGCACACACAGTGGTAATGATTATGATTTGCTTGAGGAAGAATCTTTCCACAAAAGAAATCTCCACACAATTCATTTCACTAATGAGTATATGTACAAGGAGAAGTCCTGACTACATAAGTCAGGACATAAAAGGGCCAAAAGCCCAATACATACAAATCCTGACTAAACAAAACCCTAAATTCGGACTAAAGGAACAAATGACTAAGTCCTGACTATTTCAACATCTAAATTCGGACCATACATTGACTTTTAACAGTTTACATAAAAGACACTTGAAGATTTGAGAGCCTTCACTTATCACACAAAGTGCATTTACAGACTCCTCCTTGACCAGTGCGGGATCTTCAATGCAAAACTTGAAATATTCTCTTCGTTAACACTTGAGTACTTGCTGCCTGGTTTTTCACACAGAACTACACGACCTTGATGTATTGATCAGCTAACAGTTGATCTTCTTCAAAGGAATGCAACGGCAGACTTGTTAGCTTCTTCAAATCTTCCATCTTGAGATGAACGATCCAGACCCTCACAGCTTCTTCAAATCTTCTATCTTGAGATAAACGATCGAGACCCACACAGCTTCTTCAAATCTTCCATCTTCAGATGAACGATCCAGACCTACACAGCTTCTTCAAATCTTCCATTTTGAGATGAACGATCCAGACCTGAAACACTTAACACCGGATTAAGAATCTTAACCCCGGAGACACTCGGCCCAACCCCGGATCATAAAAAATAAAGTCAAATACCCCGGAATACAAAAATTGAAATATTAAACAACCAACATTAAATAATTTGTATTTCAAATCCCAAACAATCAGAACAAGTTACTTTAAAACTTATATTTTTGAAAAAATATCACAACTTGGAATCAAAATTACCAAACACCTTTAAAAAATGACGAAAATAACCCACAACCATTGATGAAACTTGCACGACCGATTTTTTTGAAAAGACTTATTTTAAAATTATCAAACTTGATGTTTAACACCTTATTAAAGAATATTAACGAACCTTAGAGTATTTCCAGAATGATGACTCGCATATACAAACAAGAAGGAAAAATCTTTTTGTTGTGTTTCAATTGTTGACTACATAAAGAAATTAAACCTAAGAACGTATTTACACTAATTATCTTTTTGTGAAATCGGAGCAAAGGGATCATATCGGTTTTTCTGTCAATATCCAACACAAGAACATAGTTTATCAGTTTAAACTTTTATAATGATATTAACAGTTCAAGACCTTCAACGATATTGTGGTCCACTTAAGCTTTAGCGCGCTTTCGAACACTGTTTCGAGATATGCGATTAAGTGTATTAATAACTGATTGTAACTATGTTCACCCACCTCAGAATATACTCCCGTATCAAGACTACCAAACATTGCATCTTACAGGCGAGTATATCTGAAAAATCTCTGTATTCGGCTAAATGCGATGCCTTGAGAGCAAGTTAGTGCCACCGCACTGACAGAGAGATGAAGGCTCGACTTAAAGGTGGTGTACCATCGTTTGGTATATTTTTCTACATAATTTCATAGTTTTTGCTATGTACCCGGTGGTAACATAGAGATGCTATTTGTACATCCGGTGTTGACAATTTTGAACAGATCATCCGGTGATGATTGTTGTGGCAGAAAAGAAATCCACCAAGGGTGTTTGCGCACAAACGAAGCGCTTAGCAAAGCATTATACGAGGTCTAGGCCACTGCTCACGCAATATCAGAAGACCAAGTATAATACCCCAGAGATTTAACAAACATAACGACCTAGTATCTCAGAAGTTTGGCAACTTGTTAAACGAAACTTTGGTACCAAGACCATATATCCGAGAGATGTACCACACAAGTTACACAGATCATTATGTTTATATACCAAAAACAGGTTCTTATTTACGCGTAAAACCTACCGAAGCAACGTATAATGAAGCTGTTACAGTTAATGGTTAATTTTATATATTACTATAATCCCGCATCAGATACGACTAACCGATGTACTATCATTTCCCCTATATCTCAACAAGACTTCATTTTACATTTTTCAAATGTTTTTGTATTTTTCTTAAAATTTATCCTACAACTAAATAAAATATTTTTGGAGTTTTTCTTTTTTTGAAAAGCGGTAAGAACTGTACATTAAACACCAAATAAAGTTTCTATGCGAGTTTTGAAAAGCATTTTACTCAGGGTTGATCATGACGATCATTGGGACCAAATTTTCAAATCTAGCCCGATCGAATGTCTTCGTAAACAGGTCGGCAAGATTATCCAAGGTGTCTACCCTAACAGCTTCTATTAAACCCTTCTCAGCACAATAGAGAATAAAATGATGCCTAACATATATGTGCTTAGTGCGTGAGTGATTTACTGGATTGTTAGGTATGGAAATGGTAGAGTTGTTATCAACAAGAATAGGTGTTCGAGTAAAATTCAAACTGTAGTCCCTCATTTGCTGCTGAATCCACAAGATCTGAGCACAACAGCTCGAAGCAGCAATGTACTCGGCCTCGCACGCGGATAAAGAAACGGCATCTTGCTTTTTGCTTTTCCAAGAGACGAGACGGTTCCCAAGTAGTTGTGCGCCGCCAGAGGTTGACTTTCTATTCACCGGGCATCCTCCGAAGTCAGCGTCAGCATACGCCATCAAATCCAGACCACCTTCAGCTAGATACCACAATCCAAGCTTAGGCGTCCCTTTTAGATATCTGAAGATGCGCTTGACCGCTTTCATGTGAGACTCTTTCGGAGTAGATTGGTACCTAGCACACAAATAAACGGAAAACATAATATCTGGTCGTGAAGCAGTAAGATACATTAGCGAACCTATCATTGCTTGATATAGAGTCGGATCCACTTCAGGATCTTTCTCCTTATCGGTTGTAAGCTTGTGATTTGTCGGCAGAGGCGTGTCATAAGGTAAGCTATCTTCCAATCTAAATCTTTTGAGAATCCTGTGGACATACTTTGTCTGATGCATGTACGTCCCGGCTTTTTCTTGACTCACTTGAAGACCTAGAAAGAACGATAACTCGCCCATCGCGCTCATTTCAAATTTTGACTTCATCACCGCCTCAAACTCATGACACAATTATTCATTTGAAGAACCAAAAATTATGTCATCAACGTAAATTTGCACGATCAGAAAATCTCCCCCTTTCTTCAATATGAACAGTGTAGAGTCGATCGCGCCCCCGTGCTCTAATAGATGTCTTGATAAAGTCTCATACCACGCCCGAGGAGCCTGATGGAGACCATAGAGAGCTTTGTCCAATGGATAGACTTTGTTCTCAGACCCTGTAGCTTCGAAACCCGGTGGTTGGGATACATACACAGTTTCATGCAATTTCCCGTACAGGAACGTGCTTTTCACATCCAACTGATAGACCTTGAAATGCATGTGTGCAGCAAAGGCTAGAAACAAACAAATGGCTTCCAGTCTTGCCACTGGTGCATAAACTTCTGTATGATAAGTCCCTTCCTCTTGATTGAAGCCTTGTTCGACCAACCGTGCTTTGTTTCTGACGACAACACCCTTATCATCCTCATTACACTTGAAAACCCACTTCGTGTTAATTGCATGTTAGCCCTTTCGAAGATCAACCAAATTCCACACCTTTAACTTGTCAAACTGAGCAAACTCTTCTTGCATCGCCTCACACCAAGAATTATCCTTCAGAGCCATCTAATAGTTCTTCGGATCTATCTGAGAGATAAAACATTCATGTAGGCTAAGATTGTAGATTTCTTCCTTCTTGATAGCAGAGAACAGACACTGCATCTCTGAAATACTCCTTCGCGTTTGCACTCCCGCATTCGAATTCTCTATAATATTATCAACTGGATGATAAATATTTGTTCTTGGAACTAGGATTGCCACTTGTAGTTTGAATCTCCTCCTCAGCATTTGCATTACTACTAGAAGCTTGAACATTTCCAGAAGACGTATTAACATTTGGATATGTTGAAAAATCAACATAAAGATCACCACTTGTAGTTTGAGCAGCTGCATTGGGGATCTGCACAGCAACAACTTCGTTTACGATCGATGAATCATGGACTGGAACATTCGGAGTCACAATAGTAGGAATACTTGCTCTCTAGCTAGCATCCACTTCATCTTTGTTCACAAGATGTGTGTAGACAACCTCCGAATCTTCTTCTGAAACATCAGGAAGATCAAATGAATCAAATAATTTATCATAATCGTATCCGCTTTTAGGACCAAATTCGGACGGTGGAGGATCTTAACTCAAAGGAGTTATATCAAACACGATCTCCACTGTACGCTTCTTAATGTTATAAACACGTTTGTTTGGAGTTCCATTGGCATAATCTAAAAAGAACCAAACTTCTCTAATTTCCCCCATTTTAGGAGTATCCTTGGTGCGTTTGATAACACACTTGATCCCAAAAGGTTGAAAACCCGATAAGTTCGGTTTCTTGTTTTCAAGCAATTCGTAGCACGTTTTATCTTCTCTTTTGACCGAAGCACATGGTTAAGCACATAGCATGCAGTGTTTACCGCCTCAGCCCAAAAGAAAATTGGTAATTTTGATTCAGAAAGCATAGTTCGGGCCGCCTCAGTTAGGGTACGATTCTTCCGTTCTACAACTCCGTTCTGTTGAGGAACATATGAAGCGTTGAACCGATGAACGATTCCTATTTCCCGACATAAGTAATCCATATAATGATTTTTAAACTCAGCGCCATTGTCACCTCGGATTTTCTTAATAGGAAGTGAATAATTTTTCTCAAGTTGTTTGAATAAGTTTCTTAAAATACCAGCAGTTTGGTCCTTTGTTTTTAAGAAAAATACCCACAAGTATCTTGAGAAATCGTCAGTAACAACTAGGCAATAGGACATCCCACCAATGGATTGGGCCGAAAAGATCCATGTGAAGCAATTCAAGCGGTTTTTGGATTGAGTTAACAGTTTTTGGTTTGTGAGGCTTTCGTTTGATCTTTCCTTTTTCGCTTGATTCACATTTGTTGTGCATATTGAAACTATGTAAAGGAACCCCCAACACTAAGTTGTTTTTCACTAGGTGGTTCATTTTTCGTAGATGCACATGGCCCATTCTTCTATGCCAGAGATACGATTGTTCTTCAGTCGCCTTCTAAAGTAAATATGTCATTGGAGTAGATGAGTTAACCAACGGGCGCATGTCCATGACATATGTGTTATTCACCCTTGGAGCCCTCAATACGATCCAATCTTCGGGAACAGCAAATCTCGGACGCAAAATGAAACAAGCTTTATCAGTGAACAACATCGTGTACTTGTTATCGCAGATTTGAGAAACAGACATCAAGTTATGCTTCTGTTCTTCAAGGTAGTTCACTTAATGCAGCGTAATTTTTCCATTTACACAGAACCTTCACCGGTGATGTAACCACCCTTCTCACCGGCAAAGTTAACATAATCACCATGAATTTGTTTGAAATTACTCAATAACTCTTTATTTCCTGTCATTTGTCTGGAACAGCCACTATCGATATACCAAATATACATATCCCTCTTCAGCTGCTCCTACCCTCCCCAAAAGAAAATTTAGTTAGAATGTGGGACCCAAGCCATGATGGTCTTGGGTCGTCCCGATTCGTCAACATAAGAAAACTCTTTGAAATAACCATCATCGCCTCTATGTCCTCCATTTCCATTTCGGAAGTTATTGGAATGATTCCTCGCAAATCGTGGATTATACGGAGTTGACGATCTGTTGGTATAACCAGAGTTTCAATAACCTACGCTTCCATAGTTCTAACCGTAATTTTGATTCCTTGGAGGCTCAAAATTCCTACAAAATCTAGGAGCATCATCGTGTCTTGAGAATGATCGTGGATGATTATCCGAATGTTGTCTTTGATTTGGAAATCGGGGGGAGGGGGTGACGCATTTCGGTCATTAACGAACATGTTCTATGCATGAGGTCTAACATAGTTGTTGTTCGAACCTCCAGAACGTTGGTCATTCTCATGTGTTTGGAAAGTAACATGATTTTGTCGTCTGTGAGGGGTTTTCTCACGAGTATCATGTCTTTGAGATGAACTTTCAGATCCTTCACCATGATTCATAACAATTTGTTTCTCCGAATGATCCTGATTTTGTTGTGATTTAACATTTGTTTTGAAAACTGGTTTTACTTCTTGTTTAATCACTTTGTTTTTCTCAAACTTTTGATTTTTATTGTTTCTCTTTTCAACATTAACTGTTTCATTTTGCGGTTTTTCAACAAAAGGTTTCTTTTGATCAGGATCAACATGGGATTTACCCTTGTCATCTAGACAATCTGCTGCCAAGTGTCCTTTCCCACGACACTTATAACATTTGCGAACTTTCGCAGCATTCTTTGGACGCTTCACTTGACTGGTCGAAGATAATGAAGCATTCGTGGGATTTTTCAAAATCAGGTTAACAAACTCAGACTTTAAACCTGTTTCGATTTTCTCTTCCTCTTTGACAAAATCCTCCCCTTTAACAAACTCAGTTTTAGGGATATTTTCAAATTCTTTTAAGGTTTCCCACACGATTTTGGTTTTGACTTTGCATTTTGAACTTGATTGAAAATTTTCAAAATTTTATTGCTTATCAAATTCTCAATGTTATCAAAATTTAGCTCACTTTTCTTGTTGGCTTCGCTCATCTTCGACTATTCTGAGTCAGAAGCCTCATCAGGCTCAAATTCTGACTCACTTAGCGGTTCAACCGTTAGAGAGGTCTTTGGCACAAAATTAGCCTATTTAGGATCAATGCTTGGCATCGATGTATAATTATGGTTTTTCAGTGGAGGCACTTTCTATTAACCGATGCCGAACATTTCTTCCTCAGATTCTTTAAGACGTTGGCTGTTAATGTATAAATTCATCACTTCAGATGAATCCCCAAACTTTTCAATTTTTCGTTGCAAATCTAGAATCAGATTATCTTTTTCCAAAATGATTTTGTTCTATTCTAAAACACAATTTTGGTTCAATTCAAGTTCAGATTTTAATTCCTGATTTTTAAGAGTTGCCTGTGCCACAAGTCTCTCAAATTCCGAGATATCATTTTCAGCGATTTTATCTTAATTCGTTGTTCTTTATCCGAATTAAACAAAACATCAATTACTTCTCTGGATTTTTCTAAATCTGCAATCAAATTTATGTTGTGAAGTGCATATCTGTCAATCTTGGCGACAAACTCTACACATTTTGCACACTGCTTATCTGTAGAATTTGATTTTACCTCAATGCCAGCCATGAATGCACATGCTGCATTTTCTACGGAGTCTTCTTCCAACCTTTTAGCTTTTGTATCTGCAAATTCCTGCATTTCGGCTGTGGAGATCTTGAGCTCAAAGCATTCTCCTTTTTCTCCATCTTCTGTTTTGTTCAACTTTTCAGCAGACTCTTCATTCAGGTTTTCTTTATTCTCAGCAACATTACTCGAATCCAACTCTTCCCCAAAAACCTCGACTACAACTGCAAGTTCCTCAATGCTAGCCTCTTCAATTACCTCTTCACACACTTCTTCGTTGACAATTTCAGCCTTAAAGGCTTGTGAAACAATAGCTCCTGAAATTTCTTCCAATGCACAACCCCAATCGTAAGGCTCAGTTACATTCTGTAGAGGTTGAGCCACCATAGCATTGTTTGTCAAAGGTGTAAGATTTTCAGAACCACTTGGACTAGCACTTATGTTTTAAGTAGTTGCTGCATTGTTGTGAGGTGTAAGATTCTTTTTTAGATCTTTCCATCTTCGGCTTCCGACAATCATGTGCGAAATGCCCGTAGATGCTGCAGTTGTAACATTTCACCTTTGACATGTCGACTCCCATTCGAGTCCTCTTCTAACCTCCTATGAACTTCCTACCCGTTCTCAACAGAAATTTCTTTGCTCTTCGGACTAAGAGTGCTATATTGAGTTGTAGATCAAGTTCTTCCATTTCGTCTTGGTCTATCTGGTCAAAGTCCTCATCGAGACTTGACGGTTCAACGAGTTTTCCAAGACAAAAGTTGTCGTAGGCAGTCATGAAGGACGCCAAAAGGCTCATGTTTTCTTCTATCAACTTTAAGTAGCTTGCATCTAACTTTGGAATGTTCAAGTTTGTCGCTTGAGATTTCTGAGCTCCACTAGAAGAGTACATTCCTTGATTGGAATTTGTTGTTCCACTTGAACTGACATTGTTGCTTATAAAGGCGTCATTATCTGAATATAGGGCAACACCGACTCCTCCATTATTACCCTTATCCATCGGTTTTGAGGCTTTATATAACCGAGGAACTTGGATCTTCTCAAAATCAGATGCTTGATCTTCCATATTCCAAGCATAACCCTTCATTTTTTGTACAACTTCTTCCAATGAGAGCTCCTCATAGAGAACACCTTCTCTAATCAATGCGATGTACATATTCCATTCTCTGGGAAGGCAATTTAGAAACTTCTCAACTTTCTCAAATTCAGTGTAGATACCTTCTTGACTACGATCAAGTTTGCTCAACAAATGATAAAATCGATTCACCGTGTCATCAAATGATTCATTCCTTAATGCTTTAGACACAACGAATTGATTCTTCAGTCGTTCAAGACGGCGTTTCTTGTACATTGCATTTCCCTCGTAGCGTTCGGTCATGCTATCCCACAACTCCTTCGAATTACTTCTCTTATGGAAAGTATGGAGTATAGATTGCGTCATCATCATCGTAATCATCGACATTGCTTTCTCTTCACAATCATAAAACTTTCTTTGGTCGTCGGTGAGCGCTAAATAAGTATCAATCGCTAAGGTTCTTACTAGTGTGGCTCCACATCTTTTAACAATACACAACCAGATCTTGATGTCTTTAGCTCTTACATACCTTTCGAAATGCTCCTTCCACTCAGGAAAATCAAGCTCGTTAATCAACATAAGAGGTTTGTCCTTACTCCCTACCTCAGCATTGTGCTTGAGGTTTTGCACCATTGTGGTCAGATTGTTGTTTGCTATTTCAATGAATTGAGAAAGAAACAGAGAGTGTTTGTGAAAGAAAACAGTGAGTTTAAACAGAAGGTTTGTTTTGAAAAAGTTTCTAAGTTCATAAAATCCGGAGACACAAGTGAAACTTGGAAATACAGAGTGAAAATTCAGAGAGTAACAGAGTATTATAACCCGGATCACAACCTGAATGAAACACAAACTCTGGCAACACTTTAAACTCGGACTCTATGAAGACTTAGTAAACTCAGAAAGCTTTAAGAACTAAATTCTGAACTTTTAAAACACTAAACTTTCAATGGATTCTTAAAAATAAATTCGAATGTGATTTTCTAAACTCGGAATAAGGAATTTTGAAACTTAACTCTGAAGTTTGATTTTCTAAACCCTAAAATAAGGATATATGATTTTCTAAAACTAAACTCTAAGTACAAACTCAGATCTATATGAGTGTACCCGTAAACTCGGAACTTTTCTTTTAAAACAAAAAAACTCGGAAGTAAATAGATACAAAAACACAAACTCTTATGGAAACCTCGGATATATTAAGAACAATTTAAAACCCTGAATGCACAGTAACCTCGGATTACTTTAAAACATTAACTCGGAACCTAAAGTAAATTAAGACTCCTTTAATTGCTTAAACTCAGATCTCTTGAAATTAAATTCGGACTCTCGAGATTAACAAGGGATAAACTCGGACACTATTCATACCTTGTAAACCATGATCCATCAAAGATAAATCCTGACCTTTCTAATGTAAACCCTGAAAATGTAAACCCTGACCTTTGAAAAATAAACCCTGCCCTGTAAATCCTTAACTTTCAAAGAAGTAAATCCCGACTTCTAAGTTAGTCCGGACAAGAGAAAACCTGCCTCAGAATATCTCACAAGTGTGACTTCATACTAGTTCATCAATAATCCGGAAGCCAAACACTGAAGGAAAACACTAAAGGAAAACTTAGAACAAAATTAAAATGGATCAAACAGGGAATCCTTACTAACCTTCAAAAACCCCTGATGAAGATCTTCAAGCTCTGTAAAAACCCAGATGAATGTTTATCCTAAAAAGCTCTTTTCTAATCCCAATCCATCATCTAGAATGAGTAAACACATGAATGATTAATGAAAAACACTTAAAACCCAACAAACAACACCAAACACCCAATCAAAATGTGATCTTTCTCAACTAAACCTCTAAACCCAAACCTACAGTAGTATGAGAACACTGCTCTGATACCACTTGTAAGGTCTCCTACCCAAGGATCTCACTCAACGAACAATCACCAGGTGTGCATAATCCACCTAGCAATCACTACCGTAGGATATTAGATCAAGAAACAATAGAATGAGAATGATGAAGATGATGAATGACGTCACACAGAGTAGTCGTCAATGCACACACAGTGGTAATGATTAGGGTTTGCTTGAGGAACAATCTTTCCACAAAATAAATCTCCACATAATTCATTTCACTAATGAGTATATGTACAAGGAGAAGAAGTCCTGACTACATAAGTCAGGACATAAAACGGCCCAAACCCCAATACATACAAATCCTAACTAAACAAAACCCTAAATTCGGACTAATGGAACAAATGACTAAGTCCTGACTATTTCAACATCTAAATTCGGACCATACATTGACTTTTAACAGTTTACATAAAAGACCCTTGAAGATTTGAGAGCCTCCACTTATCACACAAAGTGCATTTACACAATATTTGGATTTTCCTATTTTGTCCTTTTCCTGACTTGTTTTCCTTATTTTTATTTACGTGAATTCTAAATTTGGGGACCATTTAATCTCAACCATTAGATTATTTAATGAAAGACCCATGTTCTCTTCTACACTTTGCATGATATCACTGTCTTGTACAATAACATTTCTCTATTTTTTATACAAAAAAGTGAAGAAAAAAAATTAAATAACTAATTTAAAAATATTTTTTTTAAACACAAATATCTAAAACAGCATAAGAGATCCACTTATTTAGTTTTATACAATCTGAACAAGACTTGTTTATTAGACAAATTTAAATGTACCTCAATTTTACTTTTTTTTTATAAAGTGATGACGTTTACACATTTTGTTATTTCAATAATATAATACAAAGCTTTATAAAATTGTGAATATACTCTTGTGAAATATTTATTTTTTTCTACGTTTCATTAAAGGTTATTTGAAAAAATCAAATTAGTCAAATACAATTGGTTTTTTTTTCTATTTACTTTATTTTTATCTACGTTTCAATAAAAGTTTTGTGAAAAAATCAACGTAGTCAAATACAATTGTGTTTCAATAAAAGTCAGAAATCATACCACCTAAAGTGTTGAGCCTTGCACGTGGAGCGAAGTGTCGTTGTGGATCGTTGAGCACTGAACAGGTTATAGCCTGGTTTTTGTCAAAAAGATTTTTCCCTTTTTAAAACCAAGTTCACTATAATCAATGGCTCTGATACCAATCTGTCACACCCTCAAAAATCCACAAGCGGAGTAATACCGCGAGGCATGTGACTGACCAGGATCATACCACCAATCATACCGAACATATGTTTAAAGTAAAGTAAAACCAAACATTTAATGTTCACCAAACCAAAGTCCAAAACCAAATTTAAAAGTTAGCGAAAGCATAAGTATCAAATCCCATAAAACAGTTTATAAAGCATAAAGTTCATTAGTTGGGATCCAACTGTGGATTCCTAGCCACAACACTCACCCCGCGCGCAAGCTCCATCCCTGTACCTAACGACCTGCAAAGCATGTGGTAACGTGTCAACAAAAAGGTTGGCGAGTTCACAGTTAGTTGTCTGTTTTAAAGTTATTCCAATAACCATAAGTTGTTTCGAAAAACAAAAGTTATCCAGTTCTATGTTCCCATAACCATATACCGTGGGGGCTACCCCATGTTGTAAACCACTAGACTCGTTACCATATCGACTACTGACTTAAGTCATGTTTGAGTGCCCTGCATCAATGTCTATCATCATTGACTAAGTGCCCAAGTACATTAGTCCACTCCCGTCCTCTGCGGCACGATGTGAGGCTTGTCAGACCTAATAGCGCTATTTAACTAATGACCCGTTCGCCAATAGCCCGACGATTAAGTCGATATAAAAATGAGGGACTTCATGATACAGTTGTTGTCAAGTAAGTTTAAGGTTGTTGTCCTACCCAAGGAGGACGGAGGTACGTATTCTACCCAAGGAGAATACGCAGATTATATCCCACCTAAGGGGGATAGTTGTTATTTAACCCATTCCCAAACCACCGGGAATCCCATGCTTTGACGAAAGTGTGAACTCACCTTTGGTAGCTCGGTTGGACTCTTAAAAATAGCTAACAGTCAATGTTGGTCAATCACGTCCTATTATGATTACCACTTAGTTCATTAGTGATTTCAAATGAAGCATTAAGCTCCTACACGCACCTACCACATAACATTCGCTCACTTTGACAGTTCATGCCCATATATACATTTCACCTATAACTACCAAAGAGCAAGCACACAATACTTCACATAGTACTTTCGTTGACATATAACAAGTTGGATCATTATCAGATAACATAACCGGCATTTAGACACACAAATCACTACTTATATTGTTTCAGCTTTAACATCCAAAACTAGGCTGTTTCGGGTATTTTAATAAAATAGTTAACTTCCTCCAAAAATTCCCACAATTTTAAAGAATGTTTTGAACGGTCCACGTATCATTTTGTAAAAATCTCGGGGTCCAATTCATTACCAATTATTTTATAAAAATCATTTACTGGGCTGTACTCAGATTCGTCACTTTCTGACTGCAGTTCACAGAAAAATTCATTTAAAATTCATTGTAAGTCCGATTGATGAGATTCCAGTTGGAGAATTACGACACCCATGTCCATCTACTGTACGAATTTCATAACCTAACTCTATCCAGATTTAAAGTTATGATGACAAACATAACACACATTTTCTGTAAAAAAATGCAGCTTTTGCTGCTGTACAAAACGGACATTTAAAAATAGCAAACGACCTCAAAAAAATATGATTCCATTGCCATTTGAAATATTTTTTGAAAAAATATAATTTAGACTTCATAAAATCAATTTTTCGATTTATAACGGTCCATTTACAGCCAACTGAAGTTGGCTGTTTTCGTCAATCAACATGCTGTTTTACATTTAAACGACACCAAAACGTGTGTAAACGACCCCGACTCTTCCTAATAACAACCAACGGCAGGCTAATCATCAATTACCATCTAACCATATCAATAATCACAAAACCCTAAATATAAAACATCATGATTTTCGCCAAAAACGCAGCCAACGATCATTTATGCATACGTATCATCGATTAATTCAACAAATCGCATACTCAACCGAAATAAATCATGCAATGTGACACATGTGTCACTACAACCATCAAAAAAATACCAACCCAATGAAATATTGTATTTCATACTTGGGATTTGTATAAATATGTGTATCGTTTGCACATATCAATTCTTGTTCGATTTCGGGCTCTAAATCGCTTTCTGGAAGGTTATACGCGCACCGATGCGTAAATATAACCAGTTTAAAGAAACAAATACTCTGGAACATCAACATATACTTAACATACCTTAAATAACCTTTACATAACTTAGAAATAAGTTTTGAAGGCTTTGGTATGGCAAAAACAAGTTAATTCGCTTACAGGGACTAAATTTGACAAACTGCGAATGTATGCCAATTTGAACTGTAACAGACATTTCGGAACATGACCATAAGTTAAACATACCCTAAATATCCTTTACATAGCTTAGAAATAGGCTTTGAGGGGTTCGGTGTGCTAAAATAAACTTTTGGGTCATTCAGGGACTAAAAGCGTCAAAAAGTGCATAAGTTTGCATTTTCGAGCATAACTTACATTCTGAATACATCCGGACATCCAAAAATTTATGTAAGCACTAAAATATTTTATTTTAGTGTTTGGCATAAGAAAAATCCATTCGTCACGCAATTTGGATCGTTTTTCGCGCTTATGCGCATTCCGTCGTAATTAACCGAACATTGCAACCGTACGGCCAAACGAACCGACATTTGAGATGTTTTCAAGCATATTTCATGTTCCCTATGTCTTAACATCATTGTGGAGCTTGAAATTGGGTTTGAAGGGTGTTAGAAGTGCCGTTACGCAACGAAACAAGGTGCAGGGACCAAATCTGCCAATTCTGCATAGTTGTTGGCTTACGGACCGTAAGCCATGACCCTTACGGTCCGTAAGGGGTCCCCATCACATCAGAATCTTCCAGCCAGCTCTTTACGGCTGTTACCCACTCCCAATCTCAATTCCACATGTTGATCTCTGGTGGTGGGGGGCCAATTTGGGTTCCATAACATTCCAACAAGTGTACGGGTGAGATCAAAGCACGGTATTCGAGAGACGATCCTAACGGTGGTCCAAATCCTATAAATACCCAACCCATCACAACTCAAAACCCACTTAATTTCTGAAAACTTCTCTAAGTTGAGGTGTAAGAACGCTTCATACCTGAGAAATATTTGGAAATAAAATCTTTCGGGGACCCTTTGTAAGTGTTCCTTCGTTCTTTTACTGTTTTAGCGTTAAAGTCAAACTTTGTTTGACTTTACGCATTGACCAGTTTATGGTCAATGCGAAGTTCGTTTGAACTTCATAACGTGAGCTTAATCACGATGGTTATAGTCCCTAGTGACTATACCTACTGATTACCACGTTATCTAGGCTCAGTGACGAGTCGTAGTTTCGGCCAAAATGCGTGTTACTGCGTATTTTGTAATCAAACTACTCTTAGGTATCAAAAACCAGTTTGTTTTGATACCAAACTTGTTTTCTAACTTAGTTAAGCATGTTTCAACATGCTTAGCTCGTCACTTTTAGTTTTGTGTTTGTCTAGGGTCGTAAGGGTAAACGATCTAATCAATCGCTTATACATTCGAACCCGACCCGTTTGGTCGATCATTAGGATCTGACCAAACACATTAGGTGACCATAGTTGTATATGGAATAACCTTCCGAGGTTATACCTTATGGTCACGACGTTTAGTTAGTTGTATGATAGGTAGTTTATATGCCTTAGGTAAATTACCAAAATGCCCTTTTAACGCCAAAATTCATTTTAAGCATATGTAACATAACTTTTGGTATCTAAACTGATTTGGTAACAATATTAGACATGTTAAGGCATATTTTACTTATCATAGGACTAGTTAGGCATTCCGAACACGTTTTACGCGAACGACGCGTTAAAGTAGCGTAAGCTACCTAAACGGGTCGTAATGGGTCGTAAGCACTTAGGTTAGGTTTCATTTTAGTATGTAGGCCTTGTTAAACCATATTACATGAGTTCCCCTACTCATTTGGTTTACGAGCCCTCATTCTATCCAATCCTCCGATCTACGTCCGGTATATTAACATAGTTACCTATATTAGGTGCCGTTTGATATCCGTGATCTCTAGCATTGTTTGGTTGTTACTCAAGGACTACTAAGCAATCTCAAGTGAGTACATAGACCCCTCTTTTACTGTTTTTCAAACATTTTGGGGTGAAACACATGTGCCTACTTGTTACTTTCATGTTTTCCATGTTTTCATATCATATGCTTGCTATGTTCATTAGTACACTATTAGTACATTGTTTTACATTACATTTCATGCTATGTATGTCCATTGTGTGCATACTTAGTACATCGTTTTACATTACATTTCATGCTATGTATGTCCATTGTGTGCATACTTAGTACATCGTTTTACATTACATTTCATGTTATGTATGTCCATTGTGTGCATACTTAGTACATTGTTTTACATTACATTTCATGCTATGTATGTCCATTGTGTGCATACTTAGTACATCGTTTTACATTACATTTCATGCTATCTATGTCCACTGTGTGCATACTTAGTACATCGTTTTACATTACATTTCATGCTATGTATGTCCGTTGTGTGCATACTTAGTACATCGTTTTACATTACATTTCATGCTATGTATGTCCGTTGTGTGCATACTTAGTACATCGTTTTACATTACATTTCATGCTATGTATGTCCGTTGTGTGCATACTTAGTACATCGTTTTACATTACATTTCATGCTATGTATGTCCGTTGTGTGCATACTTAGTACATCGTTTTACATTACATTTCATGCTATGTATGTCCGTTGTGTGCATACTTAGTACATCGTTTTACATTACATTTCATGATATGTATGTCCGTTGTGTGCATACTTAGTACATCGTTTTACATTACATTTCATGCTATGTATGTCCGTTGTGTGCATACTTAGTACATCGTTTTACATTACATTTCATGCTATGTATGTCCATTGTGTGCATACTTAGTACATCGTTTTACATTACATTTCATGCTATGTATGTCCATTGTGTGCATACTTAGTACATTATTTTACATTACATTTCATGCTATGTATGTCCATTGTGTGCATACTTAGTACATTGTTTTACATTACATTTTGTTGCATATGCTCATCCAGCATATGAACACATTATATTACATTATGTGAACCATTTGTATCTATTGAAACCATGTGAACCATTTGACAATAGACATTTTGACTATACCTAAACATATCTACAATTGTTAAACATTACATCCTGATGGTTTGGTTTGAGTAAGTGATTTAAGTAACGAGGCGTGTGTAATATGATACAAGCATGGTGGATACGCCGCTGGTACTTCCTATATATAAGTGCTTGTATGGTATTACATATCGTAGCGTTATTTGAATCATTTCAATTTAAGACATATAACATTTTATACAAATAATATACTTTTCACAAGACATTGTTTTACAAACAACTTATCTTATACAAACTCATTTTACATGGTTATTCATTTAACCATACATTATTCTCTTATTTATACATATCATCTTAACTTATTGTTTTTCAAATGATTTACAAAACAAATCAATTTACAAGGTTCATGACTAAACTTAATTAAACAACTCTTTCTAAACTTACAAGTCATGAAACCTATTTTCACAAAACCTATGTATCTCACAGGCATTTTTATGCTGACGTACCTATTTTCACATGTGTTTTCAGGAGTTGATGCATAGGACTTATCGAGACATACTTAGGCGGACCTGTGCCTTAGTGACTTAAAACGAGACAAGAACTAGTTAATTTATGTTTTGTACTCTTTATTTCTTGTTTAAAGACAATGTAACTCGCTTGTTTGATGAATAAAACGAAACTTTAATTTCCATGGTTGTGAAACAATTAATTCTGTTACAACACTCCCCGACGTTTCCACCACGTTTCGTTGTTTTACGTGGTCGGGGTGTGACATGCAACATCAAAACCATAACATGTTAACTAAAAATCTGTTAGTGCACTATGTCTATTGACTTCGTCTTGTATCAAGTCATGTAATGAGATAGGATAGGGTAACCAGTGTTCGAGGTGCTAGAAACAGTTTTTGAGGAAATAGGTGATGATTTCGCTTGAAAGTATCAAGTGACATTTCAAGCGAAATCAGAAGGAATTGATTTCGCTTGAAGCATCAATGTTCATTTCAAGCGAAATCTCACTAGTATAAATAGGTACACTTGGTTATTCATTTGGAAGTTTCGGATCTGAGTAGCGAAGCTCTGCCGAATCGTCTCCAGGTTGTAAATCAGTATCATATCAATATAAGAGACATTATAATTACATCGAGTGTCCGTTTCACTGATTCCGCCTCTGATTCGGATAAACGACTCTTCTGAACGACTCAGTTAGGTTGTACAGCGATCCAACAAGTGGTATCAGAGCACAGGAGGAAGAGTTTAGCTCGATTGCAATTAGATTCTGACTTCGACACCTTCTTTTTCAAACTGAACAAGATTCCATGGTCAAAATGGATTGAACTTTTCACCGAACATGCAAAACAGTAGTTTAACAAAGCCTTGAAAGTTTGAGACCGAAATTCGCATTAAAAATGACTGAAATGGATCAAAAATCAGTTTTCGCTTGAACGAGCAATTACATTTTGCTTGAAGTGTTGGTATTTTGAAGCGAAATTGAGGTTTTCGCTTGAAATATTTTGATTTAGCTTGAAAAGTTGTTGATTGGTTGAAGCGAAATAGTGATTTAGCTTGAAAAAGTGATCTTGCTTGAGTTGTTTTGAGTTTTCTCTTGAAGTGGATATCGGATTTCGCTTGAAAGCTGTTGAGTCTTGATTTCACTTCAAACTGGTCAACTTGGAATTTCGCTTGAAAGCTGTTGAGTATTGATTTCGCTTGAAACAGCATAAGATTTGATTTCGCTTGAAACAGCATAGTCTTAATTTCGCTTGAAATAGCATAGTCTTGATTTCGCTTGAAAGAGGATGTTTGTCTAAAAGTTTGATTTCGCTTGAACTTCACAAAGTGATTTAGCTTCAAATTTCTGATTTTCGCTTGAGATTCATATTCCACTTGAAAGAGGATTTTTCATGTCAAGATCATCTCACGACAATCGAGTGTTAGTATATTTCAGATTATTGGATATAGTTTAAACTGATTGAGTTTGTTTGATTGTTCTTAGGTAATTCAAGAATTTCAAGTCATGTCGAATGTTGATCCTGATAGATATTGGAAAGCAGATTATGCAAGATGGGAAATCGGAAAATTAAATGAACCATTTAAAGAAGCCCAGAGAGCGAAAAGATGGAATGAAGAGTTGGAATGTTACATGGATCCACGGGGTAATCCAGTTATTGACCCATCAAAAGTGGATTTCGAAGCTGTAACAAATTTGGTTCCAAGGCAGGCTACTTTCAACACACGAAGGTTATCTGATAAAGCATATTTGCCTGATTTGGAGAAAAAGATAAGAGAGGTTTGTGAAACAAGTCTACCGAAGGTGGTAGAAATGAAGAATCGAAAAGAAGAAGAATTGAAAAAGATGGTTGAAGATTTGAAGAAGAAAGTTTTAGAGGAAGTCAAAGTGGAAGCAGTAAAAACTGAGAAAGAGAAAGAAGCTGTTACTGAAAAACAGCAGGTTTTTGAAGAAGTAATTTCAAAGAAAGAAGAATCTGTAAAGCCTGTATCTGTGAAACCTGAACCAGTGATTAAGAAAGAGGTTGAAGAAGATACACCAGTCTTTGAGATTGTTCAGAAGGAGAAGAAACAGGTTGAAGATATTCAAACTTTGAAAGCTGAAAAGAAAGCTGATGATGAACAGATTTTGGAGTTGCGCTTGAACTGCGAAAAACTAAAATCTGAAAATGACAAACTTTTGAAGAATATTGAGAGTTTGTCATTAGAAAACAAAAAATTTAAAAAATTGGAAAAAGATTTTCAAAGTCAAATGAAGGTTTTAGAAGATGAAAAATCTGTTATTTTTAAAAATAATCTTGAAAAACAGATTGAAATAAATTCTCATCTTCAGAAAATCATTCGGCTTGAAAATGAAGCTGAAATTGCTCGAAATAAAATTACCGAGCTTGAGAATAAATTGAAAGGTTTTGTGACTTTTGCACCATATGTGTGTCCAAAACCAATCAATGCTGTTCCAATAAGTGACAATGTCACAAATTTTGACAAAGTCAAAATTGAAGATTGTGATGAAATATCTGATGATGAAAAAGAAAAGAAAAGAAAAATATTTTTAGATTTACAAGAAAAATTTAAAAATACTGTTTTGCAATCTACTGAAACAGGTGAATGTTCTAAACAAAAACCTGTTAAGAAGAGTGTAGAACAGAAACAAAAAGTTAAAAATTTGAAAAATTTTAAAAATGAAAATAAAAGCTCATCAGATAAGTCATCCAATCATTATCAAAAATCACAAAAATCTAAAACTAAAAACTCACAAAATGTTGGTAATAAGTGGTGCAGGTTTGACCACAGTGCTCAAAAGACAAATCATGCTTATGAAAGGAGAAATGATTACCACAAAGCCAAACAATGTTATGATCTGAAGGTTTGGAATGACAGAAGAGGATGGTACGATAACAGAGTGTGCTACACCTGTGGTGTGAGAGGACACATTGCTGTTAATTGCCAGAATTGGAGTTATGAGACAAGAAGATGCTATAATTGTCATATCAGAGGACATATTGCCAGAGATTGCTCGAGGAGATCGATGGGAAGATCAAGGGTTGAATCTCAAAGAATGGCAAAGAAATCAGTCAACGTCAAGCCCAAAGAACAGAAGGTTCAAGAACCTAAAGTTCAAGAAAAGAAAGTAAAGCTTTCACAAGGGCAGAAAGACAGACTGGGGAAGAAGAGAAGGAAAGCAAGAGAGTATTTGGAGAAAATTTTGTCTTCAGGTTCACTGGACAGATTGAATAAAAGTTCTGATGAATCAACTCACTCGACTGCAAAGCCAAGTAAATTGAATTCTTCAGATGCAAAATTGAGGACAAAAGAGAAAAAGGAGAAAAAGAAAGTTGTCGGCGATGAATCTGGCTCCTCCAAGTCAGACAAGCCAAGATCGGGCAATGAATCTGATTCCACAAAATCAGATGAGCCACAAGTTGAGGTAAAGAAGGAAGAGACATTTCCGTTAATGAATGATGAGAATTTTCCACCATTACAAGCCGCAAACCTAAAATCAAAAGGTGTTGAAACTAGAAAAATGTTTAATAGCAATGTTGAACATATTTTTAGTAAGATGGCTGATGGTAAGGAAAAAGGAGTGAAAGAATTTTATGAAGAAAAGAGAAAAGCTCAAAATGCACCTAAGGCTGGTCAGGCTTGGGTGTCAAAATCTGTTGGTTGAATTCCTAACTTGCCGGAGCTTCCAGGTTGGTAAGCGTGAAGCAGGTATCGGCATCATTCTTGAGAAATTCACAGGATGGTAACTGTGATATTTTGTCTTACATGTGGTAAATCAGGGACATTAAGTTGTACTTGATTTCCTACAAGTGTTTGTGTTGATAGAATCCTAATAAGGTTAAATTTTTCAAAATGGTTAAAAGAGAACAAGGTGATATGATGACCCCGAACTCATAAGAGATGGGTAAACAAACTAATTTTTCCGGAAAAACCATTCTGATTAAAACAAACTTAAGTGTTTTGAAATCATTATGGGAAAATAGTTTGTTGTAAGGGGGAGTGTTGATTGAATACGCCGAAACCCTCACGGCTGAACAAACATGATTACTTTCATCAGATTGAAAAACGGTTTTCAAACTGTAAAATATCAATGTGTTGTAAATCATGGGGGTATGTTATATTTTTCTACAAATCAGTGCATGTGAAGCAGAAAATGGATGGCGAGACAAAGCTATCAGTATTGGTTGTCAAATTTTCTTTATATGTTTTTGCATTTTAGGGGGAGAAATATTGTTAGAAAATACAAAAACATTTGAAAATTTTGAAAAAGCGAAAAACATGATAAAATTTAAAAATTTGAGTTTTGCGTAAAAAGAGGAAATGATAGTACATCAGTAGACAGTTACAGTACGCTAAAGAAATGGAAAGTTTAAATGTGTTAAACGATCTCACCGTGGATGTGTCCGTAGATTTTTATACACTTAGTAAACTTTTTCGGGATATAAACATAAATTCAAACTTGCTTATTTCGTGGGAAACATCTCTCGAATATATGGGTAACCCCCGAAATCTCGTTTAAAAGATTCCTTTTTCTGATATACTAGGTCTTTATACTCAGTGATATCTGGGGTATTTTTCCGGGACTTCTGCTGAACGGTAGTTCTGACCTAGTCTTCGTATAATACTTTCCGCAAATGCTTGAAACACAGCATCACCCTCAGCATATATGATAAGACAATAAAATTGCTTAGAATCACAATCCAAATCAAGAATACTAACCTTGGAGCAAGAGAAGGGACTACGAGGAAGTGAAAGGCGAATCAAGAAGCTGGACTGGAAGTTGATTTTCGCAGGGGGGGTCTTCTGGTCGACCACACAAGAAGGAGTTTAGGGTTTTGATTTTGATTTCTTATTCCCAAAGTTAGATGCATATAATTATAACACAAGGAAGTTGGGCTAATGGGCTACAAGAAACAAAAGGGTGTGGGTTTGGGCTTAAATTTTCAAACAAGAGTATGGGGTGGGGGTTTGAGCCGGTTGGTGGCGCAAGAGTAGAGGGGGGTGGGCTTGGGTTGGATTTGCTAAGTGACGGTTTTGCAAGTTTCACACAATAACTAATTAAAACATTTCGCATCACAAAGCAATATAATACAACGCTTCGATTCACAAAATAACGTATTCCCATATTTCAGTTTCGGGTTTCGGTTTCACATAATTCACATTACACATTACCAAGCACACCATCGTTCAAATAAAATAAATCACCAAATTCATTTCGTTTACCGTACATGAAATTACACAGTAAAACGAAACGTTCAGGAATTTACACGAGTTGTCACACTCATGCCATTCCCCTTCATTAGGCGTCATTTACGACTGCCAATCCTAAAACATATCGCACTGAATCCAAAGATATTAAATGGGTTCGTGCTATGCAAATGGAGCTCGATGCTCTTCATAAAAATCAAATATGTACTCTTGTGCCACGTCCACCAAACTCTAATATTGTTGGCTCCAAGTGGCTCTTTCGGACAAAATTTTACTCTGATGGGACTATTGAACACCACAAAGCCCGTCTTGTGGCCCAAGGCTATAGTCAAGTTCCTGGTCTTGACTACTCATATACTTTTAGTCCTGTTGTTAAAGCCGCCACTGTTCGTACCGTTCTCGCCATAGCGATTATAAACAAATGGCCCCTACATCAGTTGGATGTTAACTATGCATTTTTGCATTGTAATCTTGATGAATGTGTGTTTATGGAGCAACCTTAGGGCTTTATAGATCCTCGGTATCCCACTCATGTGTGCAAATTAAACAAAGCTATCTATGGTCTTAAGCAAGTTTCTAGGGCATGGTTTCATTGCTTAAGTATGTTCCTTACCAAAATTGGTTTTTTATGTAGTCGCGTTGATCCGTCGTTTTTTATCTTTAAACGGGACTCATGCGTCATGTATTTCCTTGTGTATGTTGATGATCTCATTTTGACCGGTAACCAACCTAATACACTCACGTCCTTTATTACTTCTCTTCAAAACAAATTTGCCATCAAAGATCTGGGAGAACTTAACTATTTCTAAGGACCGGAAGGTACGTACATAGAAAATGGACTTTTCTTGAATTTGTCTAAATGCAGTTTATATATTAACTCGTGCAAAGACGTTGGATGCAAAACCTGCTCCAACACATTTAAGCACAAATGTTCCTTTTGTCTCTGCAGGTGACCCCTTTCAGATGCCACTCAATATCGATCCATTGAAGGTGCTCTCTCGTATTTGACGATCACGAGACCTGACATCTCATATGCTGTCAACCAAGTCAGTCAATTTATACATACTCCGATTGTCGCTCATTATTAGGAAGTCAAACACATTCTTTGTTTATCTTAAAGGAGCTCTTGCATTTGGACTCCACTTCAGTCGTCCATCTTACACATCTTTGCTTGGTTACTCTAATGCTAATGGGGCAAGATGCTTAGAAACTCTTCGTTCCACCTATGGATATTCCATATTTTTAGGCGGGCGGAAATCTTAAATCATGGAGTGCTAAAAAGCAACCAACATTAGCTCGATCACTTATGAATTTGAATATAGAGCCATGGCTAACACCTCTGCAGAAATTGTTTGGCTCACGTACTTACTTCAAGAACTTCATGCGTTATCTCCAGATCGACCCGCCATCTTATGTGACAACCAACGTGCAATTTTTCTCATGCAAAACCCCATCTCGCATAAACGTGCCAAACATATTGATCTTGAATACCATTTTCTGCGACAACTTATCTCCTCTGGGAAACTAATCACTAAATTTGTTCCAACCAAGCTTCAAGTGGTAGACATTTTCACTAAAAGTCTTCCAAGTCCGCAGTTTAATACCCTTCTCAGATGCTCCGCATTGGTCTGCCATCGTTTCACTTGGGGGGTGATAGATAATATATATTTGTTGTAAATTGTATCTATTTTGCCTCATTTCGTCAATACAGATCATTCACTTTTCAACCTTTCACTGCGCTTAATCTTTGTCATTGATTCAATTGATCAATCTCCATCAATTACTAGTAACTCAACCTTCTCAAATGCAGATTGTTCAATTGAACCTTTTGTACTTATAAATAAAAAGCCATAGCAAGAGAATCCCTAGTGGCCTTGTTTCATATCTTCAAGATTGTGACAAACGGAAAGAACTGTCAAGAACGTTATTAAATTTGGTCCAACGGCATTTTGTTTATATGTTGTGGTTTAGATAAAAATAGGCGCGACACAATGGTTCATAATTATATAAAACAACAGGTACGGGATCAGGAGAAAACGCCCTAAAGTGTGAGAACGGATCCTGACGCAAAACGTGGCACGCGATATAATGAAGGGCGGAGGGGCTTTTTTGTCCTTTTATATTCTTTTTTTCAATGCGTCTCACAACACCGCTTCATTTTTTGGCATGTAAGATTTTTTTGGCGTTTAGTTAGATTCAATAACTACCTGGCGTTTTATTATTTTTTTAGATCACGTGCATAGCAAATATTTTGGCGTTTATGGCGTCCCCAAGTTCATTAAAATCAATTAGTAATTATAACTGCTTTTCGTCCATGGCGTTCCCAAATTCATAAGGCGTTTTTGTAGATTTCAACAGTTCATATATGTTATAAAGGAAAATTTCTTGGCGTTCATGGCGTTTTTAAATTCATTAGTAATTTAAAAGAGTACAAATAAGACGAAATCAAACAAAAACTAATTGTCTTCTGTGGATGGTATTACATCAGAGATGTAACCATCACTTTGTTCATCACTCTCATCAGACTTATCATCATCATCTTGTGCATTGGCGTATAACACCATAATCTCGTCTGGTCTTTGTTGCATCCTATACTTAAATATCATCACAAAGCTGGATCTTGCATCGTTCGAAGGTGCTAAATCACAGAGTTGTTCAAGAAGATGTAGTATATCTATGTTCAACACTTCGTCCATTGTCAATGAATAATCCACCCCGTGTTGATAGCTCACGTTCACCATTCTTGATTGTTCATCCAGACTCCAACTGGTAACTTTTGGTAGATCAGTATCGTCAACATCATCATCATCATCATCATCTTCTTCTAGAAATTTTCTCTTTAATCTTCTTATTACCGTTCGAGTCCTTTCACAATCGTAGGCTACTGAATCCCAAGGGTCAGAATATCCCTTCTTATTAGCATGTCTGTTTTTTCATCAAAACGCCATGATGTGATGACCGGGTCCATTTTTGCATTTGCTTTGCTTGGTCCAAATTTCCTATTTAATCTTCTCATAAGCTTATTTGTTTCATCACATTCGTTATCAAGAGGGATGCCAAGCGATAGGATACCCTTTTGTACCTCTTCTTCCATTTTCAAAATTGCTTTGATTGTTTTAACAAACACCCTTCTTCTGTTGTCAAAATGTATGACGAATCTTTTGATTCTCAGGGTGTATCACCATGAAACGATGGTTGTCATTTTTGGCGTTTTGATTAAATTTGGCGTTTTGGTAAAAGATCTTTTTAGAATGATTGATGGAAGTGATTATGGAAGCGATGTTAACGTCGTTTATATAATGGTGTTTTTGGCGCGTAATTTAGGAGGGAATTTCTTCTAATAAATGTTAATATTTGACTTTCAGTTAGTTACTGTTTGTTTCTTCTACCTGTAAGTCTGCAACGCGTTTTATCATTAAGCTTTGACGTTTTGTATTAATGATGTTTTATTCGTTTTGAATGGCGTGTTCTCTTTTTAGTTTGGCGTTTTGAATTTGAGCAGTAAAAGACCCTTTTACCCTTAATGAAGCGACTCCACTTTATAAAATTGAAGTTATTTAAGAAAACACCACCGCGCCAATCTATTCCATAGATTGTTTTGATCAGACGATCTATAAGCGTTCTCACTGTTCTCACATTTTTTACCATTTTCCCTAAATCCTGAGCCTAAAACAACATATCTTGTAACTATAAAAGTTATAAGAGAAAATCAAAAACAAGCTCTGAGTGAGAAAATTAGAGTGGAGATTGCGTTTGAGTATGTATAATTTTGCAAAAACCAAACTTTCATCTAAGAAGTTATAGAATTTAGTTTAAGTCCTTTTCATGACAAATAAACAATGTGGTCCATGTTTCTCATATTGTAAAATATTCTGTGGTAATTAAGTAACAACTAGGACGAACTACTTGTGCTCCTACATTTGTATCCATTTCATTATTTCATTAATATTGATTTGCAGAAAAGTAAAAGGCATCAAATATCTGAACCATTGTTGTAAGGAAAAATTATTGCAAATATTTGCTATAACATAGAGTACACTTATATTCGTATTATATTTGCTATAACATAGAGTACACTTATATTCGTATTACATGATTTAAAATATAAAATTATAAAGAGGCATAACATGCTATTATTCATCTTCAAAGTAAAACAATGAAGTACATTAGTTTTTCCTCGTGTTCCTTAATGGCCTTACCCATCTGTCCTTTCTCATCCCTAGTCGTTCAAGGAACCAATCACGATACCTTGAATATAGTATTCCGACTCATAGAAATATATCCAATCAATTATGTCACCAGGCAGAAGAGACACATACTCGTTCCTGCTTGTTGGTGGAAGTACCGTTGGCATCTTTAAATTTTCACATTCCTTAGATAACGGTTTTCCACACAGTTTGCGATTTCCCAAGTTGGAATTGTTCTCAAATGTATTGAACTGTTTCCCTTGAGGTATGTGCCCATCAAGGTGGTTGAATGACACGTTGAAAAAGGCCAGGAAGCCAAGTTGCAACAGTTGTTGAGGGATCTATCCTGATAGCTCGTTTTGGGAAAGATCAATAGATTCAAGATTCTTTAGGTTTCCAAAAGATGGCAAAATATGGCCGGTAAAATGGTTGTTGGACAAATTAAGAGACTCAATCCCATGAAGATCTTGGAGTGATTGTGGGATCTGCCTTTTAAAGTTGTTACATGAGAGATCGATGGCTGTGAAAATGTTTAGAATTTTCGTGTACTCTCTCTTGACACCTTTATTTGTTAGCGTCATCGAGTATCGAAACGTAAACATTAGATATGTATTGAAAGGAACCGAGTCTTCCATAACAAATGATTTGCTAAGATTAACATATTTCATTGCATTCCAATTTTGGAATGACTTGTGAGGCAGTTGACCACTAAAGCCATTGTTGGAAATGTCTATGATCCTTAGCTGAAGAAACTGTGAGCTAGATAGGCCTTGAATTGCACCATAAAACTTATTAGATCTCAAAATGAGCACTTGTAGCTTGCGATGAGTTCCCAACCAAAGCGGAAAAACATATTCAAAAGAATTAGCTGCAAGAGAGAGAAACTCTAAATTGATACAATTAGACAATTAGCCAAAGATTCTGACACCTGACCACTAAATCCATTTTCGCTCAAATCAATCTTCTTTAAAAGGCATCCATGTGTATATGCATTCAAAATTGGCCCATGAAAATTATTTTGTTTCAGATCTAAAGACAACAACGAATTGCTCAAGTTGCCTAAACACAAAGGAAGGGTTCCGGTCATCAAGTTAGAAGATAAATCCAGGAGTTGAAGGGATTTTAGTTCACATATCAATGGTGGTATTTCTCCTATCAGATTATTGTTTATGGCGTCATATGCAACTATTGTATGCGGAGGAATTGGAAGCTGCCCTTGTAGATTATTATATGTCACCTCAAAGAATTCCAAACGAATCCATGGGAGAAAACGGGGATGCTGATGAAACCCAGTGATGAAGTTGATAAGTCCATGGGGAGACTTCAAAATTCAAAAGTCTCCTGTCCTGTCCCTCTCGTTATCATTCCGATGAAGCAGTTTGCGGACACAATCAATTCCGTATCTTCCAATTTATGTGTATGAGAGTGATATCTCTTCAAAAAAATTTAAATTGCATGCATTTTTTTTATTCCGATGAAACAGTTTGTTAAGAAAGCTTAACAAATCATTTTTTTTAAATTAGATGCAAACATACTTCAAAACCTTGTTAAAATCATTAATAAACACCCTAATCATTCTTTAATAGTTACTTTTTAATAAAATATTATATAAATCTTATTATTATTTTAATTAATTAAAAAAGGTATAAAACCTTAAAATCCTAGTAAAAGTGGAAAAAAAAGTTAAAAAAAAAACATTATATTGGATTTTCAAAATTATACTATGGTATTATATTAGATTTTTTTAATTGGTTGAAACGGAATCTTGAGGGTGAGGTGGGCTTTTTTGATAGGCTACCTTAATTAATTCCCAAGGAGGAAAAGAGAGCTCACGCTCAAACAAATGAAGTTGAAGAATTACATGTGACGAGCTTAACCAAAAGTTAGACAAAATATTTAGACACCGGTGTATTTTACGATTTGATAATGTAATCAATGACCAGAATTTGTTCACTCAGTTCATAAATACAATAGTGTTCACTCAAGAAACTCACCGTGTGTGTGTATATATATATATATATATATATAGGAGAAGGATCGTTTAGGAACCACCATTTATTGCGAGAACCGCGAGAACCAATGTGAAAACAACAAAAAATACCTAAAAAATCTAAAAAGAACAATTTTTTAAATATTTTTTATGCAAAATTCCCTACTTTTCGTTAATAAAAAAATAAAAAAAAAATTGGCTACTAAAAGTAGTGATTTAAAAAAAGAAATTTTTTTTTTGTGTTTTCTTAGATTTTTTAAGATTTTTTTTGTTTTTTTTTTGGGGGGTTTAGTTTTTAGCATTTAGCTTAGGTGGGGTATGGGGGGGGTTAGGTTTTTTTTGGGGTTTTTTTAAGTATTTGGTGGTGTAGTGGGTTTATTTTGTTGTGTTCATATTGGTTATCATGGTTCTCGCAATAAAGGTAGTTCTCGCATGAATCATACCCTGTGTATAGAAGGATATATAGAAAACATATGGATTATTATATGTCACCTCAAAGAATTCCAAACGAATCCATGGGAGAAAATGGGGATGCTGATGAAACCCAGTGATGAAGTTGATAAGTCCATTGGGAGACTTCAAAAGTCAAAAGTCTCCTGTCCTGTCCCTCTCGTTATCATTCCGATGAAGCAGTTTGCGGACACAATCAAATCCGTATATTCCAATTTATGTGTATGAGAGTGATATCTCTTCAAAAAGTTTTAAATTACATGCATTTTTTTTATTCCGATGAAACAGTTTGTTAAGAAAGCTTAACAAATATTTTTTTTTTTTAAATTAGATGCAAACATACTTCAAAACCTTGTTAAAATCATTACTAAACACCCTAATCATTCTTTAATAGTTACTTTTTAATAAAATATTATATAAATCTTATTATTATTTTAATCAATTAAAAAAGGTATAAAACCTTAAAATCCTAGTAAAAGTGGGGAAAAAAGTTAAAACAAAAAAAACATTATATTGGATTTTCAAAATTATAATCTATACTATCTATAATAAGAGAAGATGAGCTGATGTAAAACTGCCTACGTGTCAAATTCTAAGGTATGCCACATGTCAATGATGATGTCATAATTCCGGTTTATAATATAATCTATAAAAGATGTCATTGATTTTTAATAGAATTAATTAGTGGTATTTTTATTTAGGCGGGATAATTTAAAAGATTTCAAATTTGAAAGCCCTAAACATATACCTAAAACCACATCTCAGATAAACATCAGCTCTCTCTTCCATCATTCTCTTTCTAAAACCAAGTTTCTCTTCCATCATCCTCACAATCGTCTTATCTCCTCTTCATTTCTTCCTCTAGAATCTTCCTAAACAATGTGTCGATTGAAGAAAGAAAGGAATTCCACAACAGAGTGAGTAACAACTGACCAACAATTTAAACATCAAGCGACACATTTAGCCCTAATTTGATGAACTTTTGCGATGGATCTGAAAGCAGTGGTGCTGGAAATAAGTTCGGATGATGATGAGAAGGAGACTAACGGTGGATTGAAGTCGTCGAGAGTTGACTTGGATGATGATGACTGTGTGGTATGTAATTTTTGGTTTCTTATCCATTTTATACAGCCTAGGGTATGTAATTTTTGGTTCAATAGTTTTGTTTGTGCTTTTGTTGGAATATTTGTGCTTTTGTTGGAATATTGTAGTTTTAAATAAATGGTAGTTTCTGATTTGGTTATGTAAATTTTCTAAGAACCTACACTGTTGATCCATCCAGCTGAGCTGTCGAGTTCTTGAACAACTCTTATGCAGGTTGGACATTATTTTATAGTAGTCATATTGTTTTGCAGTCCATGATTTGAATGTGTAATTGTCAGTAAGTTTGAGTTACTTCACTGAGATTTGAGAATCAAATTGCAAAAAATTGCAGGTTTTTTTATGCCAGGAGCACACAAGCTGTACATGAACTTCAATTCAATGGATTGAAATTTGAAGATTATTTATTAACAAATTTTATATTTTTTACTCAAGTTGTTCATAAACATTTAATTATTTTAACTGCTATATAGTTATCAAATCACAGTCATTCAATTGAAATGAACATTTGGTTTCATTTTCCCCATTCAATAAGCCGAGTTGAGAACCGAAATCTTTGACAAGCTTTGCTATTTTTCTTGATGTTTTCTTCCTTTTGGATTCTGGCATGTGTGCAGCAAATATGGATGGACATATGTGAAAATGAAGCAGAGAAAGACAATATGTTAATGGAATTAGAAAGAGAGTGAGTCGAAGTGTATAGAAGAAAGGTTGATGAGCCTTCAACTGTTGTGTTTGCAAAGCATTGAAGCCCAAGAGCGTGAAAAATGGTTGTGGTAAAGAAAGGCCAAACCGAGCGAGAACTTGGTAACACCATCATGCTTCTAGAGGAGACTATTCACAAGTATTGTAATTTACATTTTCATTAATTATTTGTGGTGAGATTGTTATTATATCAATGCCTTATAGTTATTCTTTTCTTAAAGCTTTGTGGATCATCAAAAACCACAAGCCGAGCTTAACGGTAAGGCATGTGCGGCTGTTCGACAAAACGGTCTTATGGCACTTTATGATACACTGTTTAGCCAGGTAAAATCCATACTACTACATGATTATATTTACATAGTTGATTATTGAATTTGGTTTGTTTTGTGATTGTTTGTTGGTATGTGGTTTATGTTTAGGTTGATCAGTGGTTTATAATCAGCCCGTCCAGTTCCTTCATCAGGTATTATTTCCTTTTCATTTTCACTACACTGATTTAGCATTACCTGATGTTGATGAGGCTTTGTTTTGTTACCAGATTATTTTCTTTTTTATGATAGAACATTGTTGTAAGGTTGATTATATTGTTTTGTTTTTCTAACAATCAGGCTCATTGTTTTTTGGTAGGTGTTATGGATTTGATTGTTATATTGTTTCAAGAGGGAAATCAAGATCGGCAAGCTATCTTGGACGGGGATAATCTTTTCGCGACATTATTCAAGTTCGATTTTAGGTTTTGGGTGGTTTTTGTTTTTTCTATTTTTTAAAATACAAATATATTTATTGATGTTCATTATGCTTTTGTACTTGGTGTTCAATCTTGATTTTAGGTCAATATCGATTCATCCATGATCCATCCATTGTTGTTGTTGTTTTTTTCCCAAAATGTTGTTTTTTCCCACTTATTTTGAACAACGATTGTTAATCTGTTTCATAGTACTATGATTCTTGATCAGGTTAAAGCGGTGCTGCTGGAGTGTGCCAGGCACTTTGGCTTGTGTGGAAGCGAAGGGTAATAAAGTGGTTTAGTGATTTGGTGGTTTCATATCAATGTAGTTCTTTCCATTTACGTTTTTTTTCTATTCGTATGTAGTGAAATTGGCTGAATTTATGAAATGTTTTTAGACCTTTATTGGAAGAACCGAGAAGAGAGGGTTTTTGAACTAAAGTATACGGATACAACCATGCTCGTGGAAAGTATTAAGGCAGAATGAAATCATACAGGTGGATGGTTAAAAGGAGAAAAATTGTGGATCTCACCTTAGATAGTTGGAACAATTTTGTAAAACTTGGATTTTGTATAGGCTTCTGTGTAGTTTGTTTGTTGTTTTTGTTCTATTTGGGGTGTATTTGCTCTTATGTTATGGCTAATATAGCATCAGCATTTCAATATTCATGTTTTCAAATTAGAAGAAGAGGTACCACCATCTTATTTTTCAATATCATAATATTTTTATTAACCATCGAAATAGTGTTGTTAATGATGTTTTTTAATAGAATGTAAGATGTATTTTGATCTCATCCACTAAAGAAAATCCGTTTGTTACACTTAACTAAGAACAAGTTTTGTTTGGGCCAAATAAGACTGCTTTTAATGAAAGTTTGTGCGAATGTGAATTCATCAAATATTTATTCACATCATAGTTTACATATTTACATAGACAAAAACTTTTATCATTATGGTTATTATAATACTAATACATACTGTCTTTAACATTATTTTATAAAGATATAGAACTAAAGACCAAAATTTAAATGATATGTTATAATCTGAATTTGATGCGCCTCTTTTGTACACGCCTCTTTTGTTGGGATTGAACCCTATCAGAGGAACAGATAATAAGAGACAAAACTGGTTCACATCAGTGGATTCATCATAAGCAGCTGTTTGCATTAGACTTTCCCCTTGAAAGTGGTTATAACATCTGATGGCCCTCATCCACTGTTTGTATACTACAACTGCTGTCCATTAAGTATTGCTTGTATACAACAACTGCTGAAGACAAAGTGCTGCTATTTAATCTACTGCCCTAAGTCAAGTGCTGCTAAAGACCAAAGCCCTGCTTGGAATGAAGCAGTGGAATGAAGAAGCAGTTGTTTACTTTGTCTATTGTAATAGTATCAGTGTTTAGCTAGCAGTAGTTATAGGTAACAGTGGTTAAAGGTTGTTAGGTTGTTAGATGTCACTTTCATGGTGACGTCAGCTTAGATGCTTCAGAGGTTTGATTTGCCTATAAATGGAACAGTGCCCTGTACTGTTACATTTGATTGATTGAGTGAGTTCTTCTCCTCCAATCCAATCCTTTCATCTTGTGCGGTCAACCAGGGAGCATCAGGCTGAGGGGGAGTTTTTATTGTAAGCATGCATGTAAGCTTTTGATTGTAATCATTCCACTCAATGAGAAGCATGTGTTTATCAAAACTATTTTCCTTTGATTGTGTTTACAAAGTTTGTTTTCATTTCCGCTGCATTTAATCTCAATTCATATCTATTGGTTTGCTCAATTTATACAAACAAACACAATCATGAGGGCCTCCGATCCTAACATCTTTACCCGTGTGTTTGTTATGCTTCTCTTGTATTGAACTGGTATATTGGCAACAAATAATGTTTATTGCGTTAGTTATGCTTCTCTTATTTCTATTCTCTTATTTCTATAGTTAATCAGTCGACAAGTTTAATTTATACTTAACTAAAATGCGAATGTGAATTCATCAAATATTTGTTCACATGATAGTTTACATATTTACATATACAAAAACTTTTATCATTATAGTTAGAGAAAAATGCAATTTGCGTCCCTGTGGTTTGTGTGAAACATAAACCTGAGCCCCTAAATTCTTTTTTTCGTTTTTGAGCCCCTGAGCTTATGAATTCATAACTCTTTGAGTCCCTCCGTCAGTGTGCCGTCTGTTTGACCGTTTGAGCCAGGGGTAAAACCGTCTTTTGGCATATATTAATAACACTTTGCGTCCCTATGGTATGAGTGAAATATCAACCTGAGCCCCTAAATTCTTTTCTTGCTTTTTTGTTAAGAAATCATTGATTTAATAATTTAAATTAATTCTTTTTAAATAAATGCAATCTAATAATTAAGTCTTTCTAAATAAATGCAATCTAATAATTAAATGTATACTATATATAACAAATTATTAAAGCCTAAATTGTATATTAAATGTAAACTTTTAATACATACAATACAGAAACAAAACGTCATACCAACTTCGTAGACTTGACGGAACTTACAGACTCGATAACAAAAGACCGTAACATACAATACAGAGACAAAACGTCATACCACGACAAGCAATTGTGGATCTTTACTGACGGGTGCACTTCGGAATGTAGCAGATATGAATGAATATAACCCCAGTGTAGCTAATTACATATCTGCCACTGGGGTTATATTCATTCATATGAATGAATATAACCCCAGTGTAGCTCTTCGATTTTCTTTGAAATTCCAGAGCTCGCTAATTACATATCTGCCACTGGGTTGTATTCATTCATATGCAATTGATCGTTTTGATCAATCAGTTCCTTATGTGCACCGCACCATCTTCTAGGAGGTTTTCAAGTGTTCTCGCCTTCGTAGTTGGTGTTTTGCGTATCTTTACATCCGCCACCATTCTGTACAATATTTTCATAAAAAACATCACAAACAAACCTGAACAAAGCAAAACAAATCAACCCTCTGTTTTTTCAAAGCAAAACAAACAAACATAACAAAGCATAACAAAAACAAAACAAACAAACAGAACAAAACAGAACAAAAACATCATAAACAAACCAGAAAAACTGAAACCAAAATACTCCAAATCAACCCATTCACAAAAAACTGATTATCATCGTCATCATGCGTTATTCAGATTATCATTATCAAAAACTGGAACCAAAATACCCAAATCAACCCTCTGTTTTTTCACAAAATACTGATTATCAACATCATCATGCGGCATTCAGATATCATTATCAAAAACTGAAACCAAAATACCCAAATCAACCCTCTGTTTTTTCACAAAAAACTGATTATCATCATCATCAACCCACTGTTTTTTCACAAAAAACTGATTATCATCATCATCATGCGGCATTCAGATTATCATTATCAAAAACTGAAACCAAAATACCCAAATCAACCTCTGTTTTTTCACAAAAACTGATTATCATCATCATCATGCGGCATTCAGATTATCATTATAAAAAACTGAAACCAAAATACCCAAATCAACCCTCTGTTTTTTCACAAAAACATTCACAAATAACTGATTATCATCATCATCATCATGCGGCATTCAGATTATCATTATCAAAAACCGAAACCAAAATACCCAAATCAACCCTCTATTTTTTCACAAAAACATTCACAAATAACTGATTATCATCATCATCATGCGGCATTCAAATTATCATTATAAAAAACTGAAACCAAAATACCCAAATCAACCCTCTATTTTTTCACAAATATAAAAAACATATATAGATAAGATGATGATCCAAACCTCTGTTTTGAAGATGAAGATGGATGAAGATGATGAAGACGATGAAGATGGATGAAGATGATGAGCTTCGGTGTAAAACAGAAAAAATAAGGTACACAAGATTTGAATGTGTTTAGTGATGATGAAGATGGATGAAGATGATGAAGATGAAGATGGATGAAGATGATGATGATCGGTGTTGAGAGTTGAGAGAGAGATTTGGATATTTTTTGAGAAGTGTGATAATGATGATGATCGGTGCATTTGATATATATTTGAGATTATGTGGATATTAAGGGATAAGGTTATTAAGGACATTTCATACATGTCTTTAACATTACTTTATAAAGATATAGAACTAAAGACCAAAATTTAAATGATAAATTATAACCTGTTTTTTAGTATTTGATTTCGATCATTATTAAACCTACCCGTGTGGTAACACGGGTCCTACAACTAGAATGGTATTATATTAGATTTTTTTGATTGGTTGAAACGGAATCTTGAGGGTGAGGTGGGCTTTTTTTATAGGCTACCTTAATTAATTCTAATGAGGAAAAGAGGACTCACGCTCAAACAAATGAAGTTGAAGAATTACATGTGGCGAGCTTAACCAAGAGTTTTGGGGGTGGAGACTCATGGGACCCAATTTATATATTGTATAAATATTTAGACAAAATATTTAGACACTAGTGTATTTTACGATTTGATGATGTAATCAATGACCAGAATTTGTTCACTCAGTTCATAAATACACTAGTGTTCACTCAAGAAACTCACCGTATATATCTATAGAAAAAGTATATCGTACATTACGGCTTAACGTACTGCACGTACAACAACGTGCGTGATTTGTTCTATAACATGCGTGATTTTAAAATGAACATGCATAATTACCTGTCGTACGTGATGTACGTTAAGCCGTAATGTACGTTAACCTTCCTCTATATATATATATATATATATATGAGAAGGATCGTTTCGGAACCACCATTTATTGTGAGAACCGCGAGAACCAATGTGAAAACAACAAAAAAATACCTAAAAAACAAACAATTTTTGTTTTAATATTTTTTATGCAAAATTCCCTACTTTTCGTTAATAAAAAAATATAAAAAAAAAATTTGGCTACTAAAAGTAGCGATTTAAAAAAAAATATTTGTTTTTTGTGTTTTCTTAGATTTTTTAAGACTTTTTTTTTGTTTTTATTTGGGTTTAGTTTTTAGCATTTAGCTTAGGTGGGTATGGGGGGGGGGGGGGGGGGGGGTTATGTTTTCTTTTGGTTTTTTTAAGTTTTTGGTGGTGTAGTGGGTTTATTTTGTTGTGTTCATTTTGGTTATTGTGGTTCTCGCAATAAAGGTGGTTCTCGCAAGAATCGCACCCTATATATAGAAGGATATACAGAAAACATGTGGATTATTATATGTCACCTCAAAGAATTCCAAACGAATCCATGGGAGAAAACGAGGATGCTGATGAAACCCAGTGATGAAGTTGATAAGTCCATGGGGAGACTTCAAAAGTCAAAAGTCTCCTGTCCTGTGCCTCTCGTTATCATTCTGATGAAGCAGTTTGCGGACACAATCAAATTCGTGTCTTCCAATTTATGTGTATGAGAGTGATATCTCTTCAAAAAGTTTTAAATTACATGCATCTTTTTATTCTGATGAAGCAGTTTGTTAAGAAAGCTTAACAAATCATTTTTTTTTTAAATTAGATGCAAACATACTTCAAAATCTTGTTAAAATCATTACTAAACACCCCAATCATTCTTTAGTAGTTACTTTTTAATTTTTAATAAAATATGATATAAATCTTATTATTATTTTAATTAATTAGAAAAGGTATAAGACCTTAAAATCCTAGTAAAAGTGGAAATAAAGGTTAAAACAAAAAAAAACATTATATTGGATTTTCAAAATTATAATGTCGAATTATATTAGATTGTTTTGATTGGTTGAAACGGAATCTTGAGGGTGAGGTGGGCTTTTTTGATAGGCTACCTTAATCAACTCCAAGTAGGAAAAGAGGGCTCACGCTCAAACAAATGAAATTGAAGAATTACATGTGGCGAGCTTAACCAAAAGTTTCGGGGGTAGAGATTCATGTGACCCAATTTATATATTGTCTAAATATTTAGACAGAATATTTAGACAGTAGTGTATTTTAAGATTTGATAATGTAAATCAATGACCAGAATTTGTTCACTCAGTTAATAAATACACTAATGTTCACTCAGAAACTCACCGTATATATATACATATATGATGTATTGTAAAATACATCTTTATTCGCGTCCGTTTTAGTCGATAAATATTCGTTTTTGTTCCGTTTTAGCGTAGAATGTACATACTTGTGATTGTTTTGTGTTTTCCAGGTCTTTGCAGCAAAAGAAGCAGAAACGAGTTAAAATCTGGAAAGGCGAAAGGCTGGATTGGAAAATGAGAGCTCGGGAGCGAAAACAAAGCGAAAAATCAATACTGGAGTTCCAGGCGGGCCGCGTTAACTCACATGAACCCTTACGCGCCCCGCCTAAACTTAAAAGATGTGTTTTTTGATATGAGGAGTGTCGTGGGCCGCGTAGACTTATGTTTGATATTACGCTGGCCGCTAGAAAGATGAAAGTCGCTGCCGACTTAGAATTGGCAACGGCTAGTAGGTTTCTTGGGTTATAAATCATCTTGATGATCATCAGCCGCATACACTTATGAATTGGGAGTTCTTGGAGACTTTCAGAGGCTGATTGGAGTTCTTGGGAGTGCTTGGAAGCTAGAGAATCATTCGGGTATACCTTGGGAGCGTTCAGGAGTGAAGATTACGGGTTTAATCATCCTATTCTTTCGTTTTCGTTCGTTTTAATTTGTAACTTGATGAATTCAGATTATATATTGATTATGATTGTGATTCTGATTATGTTTAGCGGCTAAGTACTTTATACTACCTAGATTTTGACAATGGTTTAATAAAGATTGGATTTTTATTCGGTTTTAATGTGGTTTATGGGTTTTCTTGTATTGTAAACGATTATGGAATTTTAACTTGGTGTATATGCATGCTTGATATTGTTTGATCGCTGTTTATTGCTTCGTATAATCCTTGGTGACGGTCTATATCACATAATAGGGTTGTACTAGGGTTTTTGATTTAGGTGAGTGTCTATATCACGTAATAAATATTTAATCCTTTAGGGTGAAAATTGAGTAAGTAACCTTAGAAGTAATATTCGGTAATCTCAAAAAATCAAGTGTTCTACTAATCTTGTCGCTGTAAGGCTCGAGGTTCTTAATAGGTCTTGGTTTGGTTTATAGCTAGGTTTAGGTTTTGTAAGAAATCGGTCTAGTTCCCTAACCATTCTCTTGTCTATTAAACCAAGTTGAAACCCATAGTTGCCTTTGACTTTTGCGCAGTAAGGTAGATTGTCACATTAAGGCACTTTCAAGAAGTTAGAGGACTGTAAGTGTAACAACTCTCATCAAAAGTCCTATTTATTATTTTAATTTGTCCAATAGGAAACCCTAATTAAGACACCCAAGTAATTCTGCATAAACCCTAAAATTTTCAGAACAATCGGAATCAGGATCAGGGCCCCTAAAACTCCGGGGGGGGGGGGGGGGGTAAACCCTAGTTAGTATTATCTCGACAGTTTAACGTGTAAAATGAAATTGCATGCATGACCAACTCACCCAAGCTACCTAGACACGGGGCTACCCTAGGATAGATTGGTACCCCTCGCGCCACGCGACGTGCACAAGAGGACCTCTCGCGACACGCGAGAGGGACAAAATTTCAGTATAAATACAGGGGCTTGGGACTTGACATGCTGCGTTGATTCGACGTAGAAATTCAAAATATACGTTGAGATATAGTAGAAACAGTCCAAAAACACACACAATTCACGAAGTGCTGCCGCAATAACAGGGTAATAACTCGATCGCTGCTACGATTCAATGTCCGATCGATTAAACTATCCAATGGATGTTTAAGTGCTGCCCACATTAGGGTTTATGCTTTGTCATTCGTCGTTAAATCGATGGATGTTTAAGTATCGCACTTTGTCATTCGTTGTGAGGGTTTAATCTCGTGAGTTATCGTAAATGCTGTATTAGTTACTAACCTAGTTTTGTGTGCATTGTTATTTAAACTAGGTTAACAAGACTAATCAATAAGCTAGACTATACCCATGTTAAATCTGCAATGTGAGTCATTCTATTTTTATCAAATTACTTTCAAAATCATGTTTATTTTCAAGGTTATAATTACAGGGATTAAGTCTTTGTAGTCACCAAATTACAGCCGGTATGTGGGGTTTTGTATACATTACATGATAACCGTCACTATTGGACAACGAGTTAGCCAATGAGTGATATGACCATAGTCACAGACACCATTGGACAATGAGGTTACCGATGGTTGGTCGAGTGACAACTATCGTGGGTAGTTGGTTGATATCAGGAAACATTGTAATCGCTCTTAATATTGTAAATTATAACAAACGGGTCAAACCGGGTCGGGGGTCGTGACAGAAAAAGGTGCTATCAGAGCCACTGAGTTAAGCCAATTAAGTATTTGAGAAATACTTAATTGTCCTGATTACTATTTTTTTTTTGATTATGTGTTTATTAACTGATTATTTGTTAATTACAGTATGGGTAAGCAAAAGCTTTCGAACATCTACCTTAAATTAGATAATTCACCAAAAGAGAAGGGAAGTTCATCCCAAACAAAATCCTCAAGATACTCAGTAGATACTGAGGAGGGAATATTTGTTCGAAAGGCACAATATGAGGAACCACTTTCTCCTAATAAAAGAAGCTTGATTATTAAAAAAAAAAAAGTCAGGAGAAAATAAAGAAATCACAACCAAAAGAGAAGAGAGTTAATCTATAAAACCAAGAACTAGATAGTAACCCACCATGGGAAGACAAGTTAGATGAAAAATGGGCAGATCTCTATATGCTAGCCACTGTAGCAGTAAATACAAATCTTTAAATATTCTGACTCAAGTTTTAGCACCCTTATCACCTACAAACCAGAAATCTTATCCAGTAAATAAATAAGTTTTACAGTAAACCCTAAAATGTGTTAATTGTCAGTGGTCTTTTGTATTAGTTACACGGTATGCAATAATATTTAAAGATTATCTATGAAATTTTGTTATAAAATTTTAACTTAGCTTTTTGTGTATATTTTTGCATATTTGCTAAACAACATGAATGACTTATCTGAAGCCCTTCAGAATCTCAACCTTTATCCGATGAAAATAGAGGTTTCTAGAGATTTTACTGGTTATATACCCGATGTAGAGGAACCCATGGAATTTAACGCTCCACCTCCGGAGAAACCCAAGCCTAAGAAAAGGAGAAGATTTGTAGGATGGAGGCGTGTACGCAGGAGGAAACCCGCAACTAGGAAGATCCCTAAAATAGAAAATCCCTTAGATAAAGGAAAGGGGATTGAAGTCGGGGAAAGTGTTAGGCAGATGGAAATGGAGACTGGGGAAGGTTCTAGGCAAACAGAGATAGAAGTTGGGGAAAGCTCTAAGCAAATTGAGGAGTTGCCATTTCAGGATGAATTGGATCGCGCATTGGCGAGCTGTGATATAGTCAGGCCTGTCAATAATAATCTTTACCCATATCCTGCTGAAAATCAACTTCCAATGGACATGGAACCAACAATCCCAGAACCTATAATCCACACCCAACCTCTAGGAATGGACGAGTGGTGGACTAATGACAGGCAGTTTCAAAATCTGCTTAATAATCCTTATACTTTTCTCCCTCAGTTCGACTCGGAACCTATACCAAACCCACCAATGAGCAATGAAAATTTAGCTGAACTCTGCCACTTTGGCGATGAGCTGGTGGATACAGGAAATAGGATCAGGGAAGTAGGAGAACAGATCTCCTGGAAGTACGATGAGAGGGAACGTCGCTTCTAAAAGTACCCAGAGATAGGATGGTGGTAAAACTATGGTTGTGTAATAATAGTAATAGTAATAAAATCAGTCTGTAACATAACTACAAATAAAACTTTGTAAGATAATGGTGTGTATTGACGCATATATATAAATATAAAAATGGAATCGAGAAATCGATAGTTTTGATTATATATGTGTTGTGAAATTTGTATGATTGTTTTGTGTATGATTGTTATTTATTCGATACTAATAATTTATATAAATTAATTAACAGATGGAAAACGCTAATAATGAACCAGTAAACGAGGTTAACCAATCTGAACAACATCCGGAAGATCAATTTATGACTAGGCAAGATATAGAAAATATCGTTGCTTAAGGGATAGCCAATGCTATTCCAGCAATCCTTGCTACTGCCCAGAAACCTGTTGAACCTCAACAAATCATTAGTAGTAAACGTATTTCTGAAGATAACTTCAGTAATAGCGTAAACGGAGGTGGTAATCATACTAATCACAATAATGATCCACGACAGGCTCCGCTTCCTAAGAAAATGAAAGCTGCAACGCCTGGTTGCACTTTCAAAGAATTTCTTGCTTGTAAACCCGTGGAATTTGCAGGCAATGAAGGAGCAACTGCGGCACTGCGTTGGTTAGAAAAAACCGAGGCAGTGATTACAATAAGTAAATGTACCAATGATGATAAGGTCATGTACGCGTCAAATCTTTTCAAAGAAGGGGTGCTAGAATGGTGGAATACAGTACTGCAAGCCAAAGGAAGAAATATGGCCTATGCCATGAACTGTGAAGAATTTAAGAGTCTTGTAGAAAGAAAATTCTGTCCCGAATATGAAAAAGATCAAATGGCAAATAAGTTCCTAAATCATCGAATGATGGGTGTAGATTGTCGCGAGTATACTTCGACATTCTTTGAATATGCTAGAGTGGTACCAACGCTCGCTTCGCCAGAACCGGTACTCATTTCTCGCTTTATTTGGGGATTGATTGGCGAAATCCGCAATATCCTTAAAGCTGCGAGACCTCGCACTATTGATGATGCGGTAGAATTAGCCAACACCCTAACTGACGAACTGGTACGCACAAGAGATGAAAACAGGAAAAAGGAACTGGCTCAGAAAATTACCCAAGGATTTCATACGGGTAATAATAGCAGCTTCAAGAGAAGAGGAACATGGCAATCTTCAGCTTCGCCGTTCTGTAAGAATTGCAGAAAGAAACATTATGGAAGATGCAATGTAACCTGCAAGTTTTGCAAAGTTGTAGGACATCGTGAAGAAGACTGCAGAAAGAAAACCAGGATCTGCTATAACTGTGGAGAAGCTGGGCATTTCAAAACAGAATGTCCTAAAGTGGTTAAATCAGCAGACAATAAAGCCAGGCCAGCCGACGGAGCTACCAAGAAGAATGTTCGAGCCTTCCAGTTGACTACTCAGGAAGCCGAGCTAATCCCTGATTTGATAGCTGGTACATTCTTAGTTCATAGCGTATATGCAAAAGTATTATTTGACTCTGGTGCAAACCAAAGTTTTATAAATACTTCATTCTACCAAGCTCTTAACTTACCTTTAACCAACCTTAGGCAGATTTTTACAGTCGAAACCGCAGATGGGAACTCAGTTAACATAAATAAGGTTTTGCAAAAAGAAAACATAGAACTTTCAGGTCATAAATTTCATGCAAACCTATTACCAATGAATTTAGCTGAATTCGATATTGTGTTAGGAATGGATTGGTTAATAGCCAACCATGCTCGAATCCTTTGTGATAAAAACTCTATAGAAATTCGGGCACCTACTGGGGAAGTAGTCATGATTACAAGAGATAAACACGTAAACCCATGAAGTTCATACCAGTAATGAAAGTTGCTAGTTATGAACGAAAGCAAGTAATAGTATATATGATTTCAGTAATCATTAGTACTAAGGGTAAAGAACTTAAGGAGATTCCTGTAGTCTCAGAATACCTAGATGTATTCCCAGAAGAATTATCAGGATTACCACCAGATAGGGAAGTAGAATTTAGAATTCATCTAATTCCCGGAACTACACCGATAACCAAGGCACCTTATCGGTTAGCACCCACAGAAATGTTAGAATTGAAAAAGCAATTAGATGAATTACTAAGTAAAGGTTCCATACAACCTAGTTCATCCCCGTGGGGAGCACCAGTATTATTTGTGAAGAAAAAGGATGGTTCGATGAGAATGTGTGTTGATTATAGAGAATTGAATAAGGTTACAATTAAGAATCGATACCCATTACCTAGGATTGATGATCTTTTCGATCAACTTCAAGGAGCTAAATATTTTTTTAAGATTGACTTACGCTCCGGATACCATCAATTGAAGGTACAAGAAGAAGACATACCTAAAACTGCTTTCAGAACTAGGTATGGTCATTACGAGTTTACAGTCATGCCCTTCGGGTTAACAAATGCACCTGCTGCATTCATGGACATGATGAATCGGATCTGTAAACCGTATTTGGATAAATTTGTGATTGTCTTCATAGACGATATACTCATTGTAACATCCCGAAAATACAAATTTTTAAATTTGCAATTAAGTTGTGAATAAATTAGTAAAATAATCTAATTTGTAATGACACTAACCTAGTTAGTTTATTACTTATGAATATTTTAAGACATAGAAAGAAAGTAAAAGAAACTAGAGGGACCAAAAGTGTTAAACTTGAAAATAATTTTAATAAAAACATTTTAATTAAAACACCTACTCAAAATTGAGTACGGTGATTGACTAGGAACAAGGGTGGGGGGGGGCGACCAAGCTTCTCCAAAACCCTAAGTTTCACAAAATCCCTAAATTGAAGGATCAAACTCAGTCCAAAACGAAAATCGAGCATAGATTCATGATCCCCATCACAAGGGGGTTGTAAGGTATGTAAAATTCTATGAAAATTCTCTGTTTGAAATTCTTATGAATTTGGGAGATTCAAAATTTGATGATGCATGTTTGTGATTTGGTTAGATTAGGGATGATATAGTGTCTAGAAGTAAAACCTAGACAACTACATGTCCAAATCCAGGAAACTCCATGAACACATTGAAGGTGGGTTATGGGTTTTACAAGATAATGATGAACACTAGGGTTTAGAATGATTATTCTAGTGTAATTTGATCATAGAAAGTGATTTCAGAAAAGTATGATGTTTAAATGCTATATGAAAGCCTTATTGATGTTAAGTTTAGCTAATTAGCAAGCTATGAACTTGAATATGAATGATATAAAATTCTGCCCTTATAGTGTTTGTGGAAATGCCTCAAAGAAGGCTTAAAACTGAAATTTCAAAGTTGAAATGCATTATTTTGATGTTTCAGTGAATTACACGATATATGGTTTAAAGGGAGTTCTAAACATGATATAAATGGACTCTATAGGAAAGGACGCAGGAGCGTCAAGCGGGCAAGCAGGTGGCGAATCGCGTTTGAAGGGCTTACTTTGAAGGTATGTAACTTGACCGTTACTTAAGTGAAATTTTGTTAAATTACGTATAGTCGTATTGTAGAAAAGAAGTTGTGTAAATTTAAAAGCGATGATATTCGCTAAATTGAATAATGGATCAAGAATGAATAAGATCTCGTTGGTAGTCATCATATTGGAAGATTCCGTAGATGAGCCAAACGGGTCGAATAATCAATTAAAGCATGGATATTGCTTCGTAATATGATTGATTGGTCTTTTGTTATCATCGACAAATGACATATTAGAAATACGAGGATTAAACATGTTGGTTTGTAGGATTGAAATCCGAGAACTTGACTCAAGTAAACAAACAAATCAAACAAAACATAACATTCCAGAGTCTACCGTAAATTACGGTATATACCGTAATTTACGGTAGAGACCAAAAGGTTACGGCGGATTCCTCCTGTGTTACGGTGGAACCAAAATTTTCCAGAAGCTACCGTAACTTACGGTAACTACCGTAAGTTACGGTAGAGCTTTGGAATTTATGATAAATTTTGTATTTCTTCGTTAAATCGAATCCGTTTTAAATGTAGTTTCGATTATGTATTATTTCTAGTATTCTAATACTAATGTTTAATGTAAACATTTCAGTTTCTAGGTATTCAAGGATTACGGATGACGGTCAAGCAAGCTTTTAAAGAACTGAACACAAACTTTTGAAGTTTCCGCGTTGATTAATTCTGTTTAGACAATCTTATGATGAAATCAGTTTGCTAAATAACTTTAAATGCTTAAATTAGTTAGTAGTTGACAAATGTTTGTTATCTTAGAACTTTGTTTTTGGAACTTATGTTTTAACCTAGACATCTTTTATATAAACTCTTGTGAATTATTCCTAATTTCAAGTAGTAATTAAGACGGGTGTTACACTCATTTATTCCAAAAGTCAGGAAGAACACTTTCAACACCTACATGCACTCTTAACTTTGTTAATAAAAGAGAAACTTTATGCCAAATTCTCGAAATGTGAATTTTGGCTAAAGGAAGTGCAATTCCTAGGACACATGGTGAATCATGAAGGTATTCATGTAGATCCTGCTAAGATAGAGGCAATTACCAAATGGAAGGTTCCGCAATCCGCAATGGAAATTAGAAGTTTTATAGGTTTAGCCGGATATTATAGACGGTTTATTAAGGATTTTTCCAAGATAGTTGTACCATTAACTAAGCTAACATGTAAAGCAATTAAGTTTGAATGGGGACCTAAGCAAGAAGAAGCTTTTAAGATTCTTAAGCATAAGTTAACAAATGCCCTAATTTTAGCATTACCAGAAGGGACTGAAGATTTTGAAGTATATTGTGATGCTTCAAAACTAGGATTTGGATGTGTGCTAATGCAACGCAAGAAGGTAATTGCGTATGCATCAAGACAATTGAAAAAGCACGAAGAGAACTATACGACTCATGATTTAGAACTAGGAGCCATAATTTTTGCCCCTAAAATTTGGAGACATTATCTGTATGGAAGTAAATTTACTATCTATACAGATCATAAAAGTTTAAGGTACATATTTGGGTAAAAAGAGTTGAACAAGAGTTAAAGGAGATGGATGGAAATCCTATGTGACTACGACTGTGATATTCATTATCACGAAGGAAAAGCAAATGTAGTTGCAGATGCCTTAAGTCATAAGTATCATAAAAACCAAAGACGAGTTCGTGCTCTCAGATTAAATCTACAATTAGATTTAATGGAGCAACTGAAGAATGTTCAAGAGACAACAATAGAGGATGCTGCTGAAGGAATGAAAGGACGAATAAAAGAATTAGAGCAAGGAAACGATGGAATTTGGAGATTTCATAAAAGAAGAATTGGGGTACCTAAACAGGGAGAATTAAGAAATAAGATTTTAGAAGAGGCCCATAAATCTAGGTATACCATGCACCCTGGAAACAATAAAATGTACCAAGATTTAAGAAATAATTTCTGGTGGATAGGAATGAAAAATGATATAGCTAGATATGTTTCTAGGTGTCTTACTTGTTCACAAGTTAAGGCAGAACACCAGAAACCCTCAGGTCTATTACAACAATTAGAAATGTCTGTATGGAAATGGGAACTCATAACAATGGATTTTGTTACTAAGTTACCCAAAACCAGAAAGGGTAATGACACGATTTGGGTAATTGTGGATCGATTAACCAAATCAGCTCATTATCTACCTATGAAAGAAACCTTTAGCTTGGAAAGATTGGAAAAGTTGTATGTAGATGAAGTTGTATCCTTACATGGAGTTCCACTCTCCATTGTATTAGATAGGGATAGTCGTTTCACTTCCCACTTCTGGAAAAGTTTCCAAGAAGCTATGGGAACCCGACTAAATCTAAGTACTGCATATCATCCACAAACCGACGGGCAAAGTGAAAGGACAATCTAAACTCTGGAAGACATGCTTAGGGCATGTGTGATAGATTTTGGTGGAAACTGGGATGATCACTTACCATTAATTGAATTCTCCTATAACAATAGTTATCATGCAAGCATTGAAACTGCCCCATTCGAAGCACTATATGGAAGAAAGTGCAGAACTCCAGTTTGTTGGGCAGAAATAGGAGAAAGTCAATTATCAGGTCAAGAGATTGTACAAGAAACTACTGACAAGATCACTCAAATCAAGGAATGATTAAAGACTGCTCGGGATCGTCAAAAGAGCTATGCCGACAATCGATGCAAACCACTAGAGTTCCAAGTTGGAGACAAAGTACTATTGAAAGTTTCACCGTGGAAAGGAGTAGTTCGATTTGGTAAGAAAGGAAAGCTAAGTCCAAGATACGTAGGACCATTTCCAACGATCCAACGTATAGGGCTAGTTGCTTATCGATTACAACTACCAGAGGAGTTAGCTGGAGTACATGATGTATTTCATGTATCCAACCTCAAGAAATGCCTATCAGACGAATCTTTGGTAGTACCTCTCCAAGATATAAAGGTAAATGAGAAATTGAAATTTGTTGAAAAACCTCTTCAAATCGAGGATCGAAAGATCAAGTTTCTCAAGCACAAACGACTAGTTCTAGTCAAAGTCAAGTGGGATTCAAAGAGAGGACCTGAATACACTTGGGAGCTGGAATCAGAAATGAAGCGAAAATACCCCTACTTGTTCCAGTAAATCTCGAGGACGAGATTTTTATTAAGGTGGGGAGGATGTAACAACTCTCATCAAAAGTCCTATTTATTATTTTAATTTGTCCAATAGGAAACCCTAATTAAGACACCCAAGTGATTCTGCATAAACCCTAAAATTTTCAGAACAATCGAAATCAGGATCAGGGCCCCTAAAACTCAGGGGGGGGGGGTAAACCCTAGTTAGTATTATCTCGACAGTTTAACGTGTAAAATGAAATTGCATGCATGACCAACTCACCCAAGCTACCTGGACACGGGGCTACCCTAGGGTAGATTGGTACCCCTCGCGCCACGCGACGCGCACAAGAGGACCTCTCGCGACACGCGAGAGGGACAAAATTTCAGTATAAATACAGGGGCTTGGGACTTGACATGCTGCATTGATTCGACGTAGAAATTCAAAATATACGTTGAGATATAGTAGAAACAGTCCAAAAACACACACAATTCACGAAGTGCTGCCGCAATAACAGGGTAATAACTCGATCGCTGCTACGATTCAATGTCCGATCGATTAAACGATCCAATGGATGTTTAAGTGCTGCCCACATTAGGGTTTATGCTTTGTCATTCGTCGTTAAATCGATGGATGTTTCAGTATCGCACTTTGTCATTCGTTGTGAGGGTTTAATCTCGTGAGTTATCGTAAACGCTGTATTAGTTACTAACCTAGTTTTGTGTGCATTGTTATTTAAACTAGGTTAACAAGACTAATCAATAAGCTAGACTCTACCCGTGTTAAATCTGCAATGTAAGTCATTCTCTTTTTATCAAATTACTTTCAAAATCATGTTTATTTTCAAGGTTATAATTACAGGGATTAAGTCTTTGTAGTCACCAAATTACAGCCGGTATGTGGGGTTTTGTATACATTACTTGATAACCGTCACTATTGGACAACGGGTTAGCCAATGAGTGATAAGACCATAGTCACAGACACCATTGGACAATGAGGTTACCGATGGTTGGTCGAGTGACAAATATCGTGGGTAGTTAGTTGATATCAGGAAACATTGTAATCAATCTTAATACTGTAAATTATAACAAACGGGTCAAAACGGGTAGGGGGACGTGACAGTAAGGAAATCTAACAACCGGTAATCGTAACAGCCTAGGTAGTGCCACAAGAATCGCCTCGAGAAGGGTTGAGGGGCTTAGTTGGTGTCTTAATAGGTTTAGTATCCAAAGATCACGGTTCCATACCACATTACCTTCGAATAGAAATCCATTCCAAGTTAAGCTTGCGTCTAGCCTAGGTAGTCTTCATCGCCACTGGTCAAAGTCTTCGTTCCAAGTTCGTGTTTAGTTAATTTAGCTAATCTAGTTTTGTCACGAACCCCGACCCACCCTGGACGGAATCGGGAGCCGCGAACAGCCAAGTGGTACCGGTGATTATTTTGAAAAATATTGCAGCGGAAATTTCATCAGGACCGTGAGTTAGGAAAAATATCAGAGTTTAGAAACACCGGATTTTATTTATTAAATAGATGGAATAAATCCATGTTTTACAAAGGTAGCTTTAATAAGGGATAACCCAATTACATAAAACTATATTTCTTAATTTGATTTAATTAATAAAATAAGCCACTTCTTGAAGCCTTTCAGTGCCGTATCCAACTTTTACTCCAATCTACTGTAATTACCTGAAACGTGTTTTAAAAAGGTTTTGTCAGCAGGAAATACTGGTGAGTTCATTCATTTTGCTTAAAACGACACATTTGTTATAATCTACAGTATTAAGAGCGATTACAATGTTTCCATATATCAACCAACCCACGGTATTTGTCACTCGACCATCCATTGGTAACCTCATTGTCCAATGGTGTCTGTGACTATGGTCATATCACCCCTTGGCTAACTCGTTGTCCAATGGTGACGGTTATCAAGTAATGTATACAAAACCCCACATACCGGCTGTAATTTGGTGACTACAAAGACTTAATCCCTGTAATTATAACCTTGAAAATAAACATGATTTTGAAATCTAATTTGATAAAAATAGAATGACTCACATTGCAGATTTATACGGGCAGAGCTTATCCTACCGATTAGCCTTGTATCCTAATTAGATAATAATGCACACGAACTATGTCAGTAACTAATACAGCATTTACGATAAATCACGAGATTAATACCCTCACAACGAATGACAAAGTGCAACACTTAAACATCCATCGGATTCGCAACGAATGACAGAGTACACCCCGAGTTCGGGTGGCACTCAAACATCCTGTCGGAATCACGATTAATGAAAAAGTATTGCATTTAAACATCCTGTCGGATAGTTTCAATCGATCGGATATTGAATCGTAGCAGCGATCGAGTTAATACCCGATATCGTAGCAGTACCCCACTACTTTGAAAGTGAAATTCGAGAAGAGTGAGAATGAATTTGAAAGTTTTGTCGACACAGAATGAAATCCCCTGAGCTAGGCTATTTATAGTTGAAATTCAGACTTGTCGCGGCCCGCATGAACTCCCGGTCAACATTTACGCGGCCCGCGTGGGAGTGTGGATCAGATCGGAGGTTGCTGAGTCACCGGTGGTCGCGACACGTGGCCTTCATGCATATCCGGAGACCTACAAGCTGTCGCTGCCCGCGTGACCTCCAGCCTTTTCTTTACGCGGCCCGCGAGAAGACTAAGTATCTGATTTTCTTGATTCTTGATTCTTGATATGGATTGGGGTTTCAGGGGTCCGGGTTTTTACTAACGGATCAATTTGGGACATTTTTGAATATAATTATATCATAAAGAAAAAGGGAATAAAATAGTGAGAAAAGAGAATGGACCCACTTTGTAACTTTAGGGTTCAACTAGAAAGCCTCCTGGTATAACTTTTGGGTATAATTTCTGAGCTATTAAAAATATATATATTTATATATTTGTACTCGTGTTAAGTATAGTACCCCTAATTCAACCTTGTCCCTATATCACGAGACAGAACCCCAACGAACTTAGTCAGGCAGAGCCTTGACCTGTGTTATGGGCTCAGATCAATCGGAAAGGGTAGCGGTGATCGGGAGTTAAAACACTTAAAACGGGACAGAGCCTTATTTTTTTTTATTATTATTATAAAATGAATTAAATAAATATATATGGAAAGAAAGAGGGGGCGATCAAGAGACCAAAAGAAAAATAGTTTCAAGAATTTGTAAGTTACGTTCTCTATTTATAATAAAGTTGGGTAAGCTTGAAGCTCATGCATAAAGACACGTATATAATTAAAACTTTGATGTGCTTTGCTTTTACCCTTCCATATGTACACCCTCTTATGAGGTGTTAGTTTTTATTTTTATTATTTTGTTTAGTTTTTAATTTTACTATTTCATTCTTACGTAAATAACCATAAGTGGTTTGTTAATTTATTTAATTATTTTATTATTATTTATATTATAATTAATTTAACTGCTTCACTTATTTGGCGCGTATAACTTCTAAAATATGATGTTTTATAAAATAATAAATATGTCATTAGAACGAGAATAATTTTATCTACATTTTGAACCAAGTTTCATTAAAAACGGAGTAGGTTCAAATACAATGTATTTTTATAATTTAATTACTATACGGTTCCTAGGCCCGTCTAGGTACTTTATATTTCTAACATTCAACTTACCTGTAATCTACCCGTCTAATAATATAAGTTTTTATATACTTTTACTTTATTTAGAAATGTCACCTATATACAGGCCAATTAATTAATATAATATTTCAACCAACTATATAAAATAGTGTTTAAAACTATTTGGGTTGAATATTTATATTAAAAATAAACTAGTTACTAGTTACTAGTGGTTAATAAATTTAACCAAACCTATAATTCTTATATAAAAATAGGAATGTTACATCCTCCCCACCTTGTTTTAAATCTCGTCCTCGAGATTTGGGTTACGATATTTCTTTTAGACTTATGTCATATTTTAGTCAATAAAAACAATATTAAGGTACATGACACAGAATTAAAATATCAAATTTTGTGAATACGAGTTGTACAATAAGTAGGATTCAATGGTTCAACTGAATTAGTTCAAGAAATCGATGACAAACGAATGAGATGAAATGATATAATTTCCAAGGTGACTAGGTTCAAGCCAAAAGATATATGATCAATAGATATTTAAAATGAATGTGAAGGACTTTTTAGAATTAATAAAATTCTTTGTCAAAAGAAAACTTACTTTGATTGGCAACTGAGGAAGACTTATAATTGACAGGTTCAAAATGAAATAAAAGCATGAAAACAATATGTCAAATATTGAATTATGATATGAGAAAATCAATGTGCTGAGATGAGTGAATTGCAAGGATACACGAAAAGACAATAGAGTTAGTGTATTATTGTCTTAATACATAATTGCATTAAGACGATTTTTTTTATTTTTTTATTTTTTTTAAATGATGAGTTGAAAGACAGATGTGGTTTTGAATGATTCGAATGATTGTGATTAGCCCAAGCTATAAGTTTATACCGATATCGTAAGGTGTCGTAATGATTGAATTAGTTCAATAATTATGGTGATCGAACAAATTCACCGTGTAATCAACTGAAAGCTTTTAATAAAAACTCTAGGGGTTTACGTCTCTGATCTGCATAACTCTTTTGTCGATCTTGATACATAATACTTCTATAAGTATTTAATAGTTGTGGAATATTAAACAAGATGAACAATTACTTATAAGTATAAAATGTTTTGTCCATGATTACTTAGACAGTTATTTAGATAATTTTATTCGTCCCTCTAATTCTTGTATTGTTTTATGAAAATATGTCTTCTCCTTATAGTACAAAGTATATATATTTTTATATTTTTTTTACATATAATTAAAATTTACTAAATAAGTATGATGACTTAATTTATATACATTAACTAGTCATTATCATGGTTGGATATTGGTTAGTGCTGCCTTGTTTAAGCATGGGTGATCAGTCCATGCCTAACTAAGGCTAGGCAACCCAATACATGTCCCTGACAATAACCCTAGTACCTAAAAATAATACTAACACTACTACTATTAATATATTATTACTAATAATAAAACTAATGTTAATTACCAATAATAAATAACTAAACATAAACTTAAATGAGAGTATACCTCAAACATAATTCTATACATATATATAAAAATATAAATTCTTCACCTCAATGGTTTAACAAGAATTTTTTTAAATATAGTAATATTATATTGTAAATTTACTTATGCAAGTTTCCATATATAATCAATTAAATTTATATAATGTTTTTTAGTAGTTCTTCTACTGACGGAATTAGCATTGGTGTCATCGTGCCCAATTTATATTTTCCAAAGGTCTTGCCTTGGAAGTCGTGTGTGATATACTTCGACGTCTGTGGACGTATAATTTAAGTTTCATGTGTTTTCTTGTGCACTAGCACAACTTTACATGCTTCTTACTTGCGTTAATAGTCTATGATAACGCATTTGGAAATTTTTACACTTTTGATGGTATCCCAACTTAATGGGTTTCTATTATTATTATTATTATTGTCGCTCGAGTTACGAGGTAGATGATCAAACGAAATAATGTTTGATATTGATATATGTAAGAGATTCTTTATAAAGGAATCTAGATTTATTATTGACACATATACTTGTACTTTATTCCAAATTGTCAATCCTTATACCTTATAGATATACATATCTATATAATCACATATTTCACATGCTGTAATATACATACCCTTTATAAGGTCAATGTATTTAACAGATTTTTTTTCCAAAAACAAGTCAGATATCAGATCATGATACTATTTAGGGAAAACTTATCACTTGTTTGACATATTATATACCCCGTCTTATCCGGTTTGCGCCGGAGAGGTAACCTCAGTATATCCGGACAAGCTGGAGAGTCTGCTACACCATACCCAGTCTTGCCGGAGAAAATTTTCTATTTCCCATAAATAGTATCTTTTCAAGATTTTTAAAAGTGCCTCTTTTATTAGGGCTTTTATCCAGAATCAAGGAAATTTGTATTTCCATAACATATCTTTATTCTAGACCAAGTAATATCAATAAGCAAGAATTAATAGTAATTAAGTGTTATTGCTTATTTATCATATCTTGCAATATTTTAATTACCATTCTTATGGCATACCAAAACCCATCATACTTTATTTATATAAGTACTTAGCTTATCTTGAAGCTTATACTAAGGCATCTTTTCTTAAGTTCAAGTCTAAATACTTTCATGTGTGCTACTAGTTAATAGCCAAGTGGTACCGGTGATTATTTTGAAAAATATTGCAGCAAAAATTTCATCAGGACCGTGAGTTAGGAAAAATATCAGAGTTTAGAAACACCGGATTTTATTTATTAAATATATGGAATAAATCCATGTTTTACAAAGATAACTTTAATAAGGGATAACCCAATTACATAAAACAACATTTCTTAATTTGATTTAATTAATAAAATAAGCCACTTCTTGAAGCCTTTCAGTGTCGTATCCAACTCTTACTCCAATCTACTGTAATTACCTGAAACGTGTTTTAAAAAGGTTTTGTCAGCAGGAAATACTGGTGAGTTCATTCATTTTGCTTAAAACGACGCATTTGTTATAATCTACAGTATTAAGAGCGATTACAATGTTTCCATATATCAACCAACTACCCACGGTATTTGTCACTCGACCATCCATTGGTAACCTCATTGTCCAATGGTGTCTGTGACTATGGTCATATCACCCCTTGGCTAACTCGTTGTCCAATGGTGACGGTTATCAAGTAATGGATACAAAACCCCACATACCGGCTGTAATTTGGTGACAACAAAGACTTAATCCCTGTAATTATAACCTTGAAAATAAACATGACTTTGAAATCTAATTTGATAAAAATAGAATGACTCACATCGCAGATTTATACGGGTAGAGCTTATCCTACTGATTAGCCTTGTATCCTAATTAGATAATAATGCACACGAACTATGTCAGTAACTAATACAGCATTTACGATAACTCACGAGATTAATACGCTTACAACGAATGACAAAGTGCAACACTTAAACATCCATCGGATTCGCAACGAATGACAGAGTACACCCCGAGTTCGGGTGGCACTCAAACATCCTGTCGGAATCACGATTAATGACAAAGTATAGCATTTAAACATCCTGTCAGATAGTTTCAATCGATCGGATATTGAATCGTAGCAGCGGTCGAGTTAATACCCGGTATCGTAGTAGTACCCCACTACTTTGAAAGTGAAATTCGAGCAGAGTGAGAATGAATTTGAAAGTTTTGTCGACACATAATGAAAGCCCCTGAGCTAGGCTATTTATAGCTGAAATTCAGACATGTCGCGGCCCGCATGAACTCCTGGTCAACATTTACGCGGCCCGCGTGGGAGTGTGGATCAGATCGGAGGTTGCTGAGTCACCGGTGGTCGCGACACGTGTGACGACACGTGGCCTTCATGCATATCCGGAGACCTACAAGTTGTCGCGGCCCGCGTGACCTCCCGCCCTTTCTTTACGTGGCCCGCGAGAAGACTAAATATCTGATTTTCTTGATTCTTGATATGGATTGGGGTTTCAGGGGTCCGGGTTTTTACTAACGGATCAATTTGGGACATTTTTGAATATAATTATATCATAAAGAAAAAGGGAATAAAATAGTGAGAAAAGAGAATGGACCCACTTTGTAACTTTAGGGTTCAACTAGAAAGCCTCCTGGTATAAATTTTGGGTATAATTTCTGAGCTATTAAAAATATATATATATTTATATATTTGTACTCGTATTAAGTATAGTACCCCTAATTCAACCTTGCCCCTATATCACGAGACAGAACCCCAACAAACTTGGTCAGGCAGAGCCTTGACCTGTGTTATGGGCTCAGATCAATTGGAAAGGGTAGCGGTGATCGGGAGTTAAAACACTTAAAACGGGACAGAGCCTTATTTTTTTTTATTATTATTAATATTATTTTTATTTTTATAAAATGAATTAAATAAATATATATGGAAAGAAAGAGAGGGTGATCAAGAGACCAAAAGAAAAATAGTTTCAGCAATTTGTAAGTTACTTTCTCTATTTATAATAAAGTTGGGTAAGCTTGAAGCTCATGCATGAAGACACGTATATAATTAAAACTTTGATGTGCTTTGCTTTTACCCTTCCACACGTACACCCTCTTATGAGGTGTTAGTTTTTCTTTTTATTATTTTGTTTAGTTTTTAATTTTAATATTTTATTCTTACGTAAATAACCATAAGTGGTTTGTTAATTTATTTACTTATTTAATTATTATTTATATTATAATTAATTTAACTGCTTCACTTATTTGGCGCGTATAACTTCTAAAATATGATGTTTTATAAAATAATAAATATGTCATTAGAACGAGAATAATTTTATCTACATTTTGAACCAAGTTTCATTAAAAACGGAATAGGTTCAAATACAATGTATTTTTATAATTTAATTACTATACGGTTCCTAGGCCCGTCTAGGTACTTTATATTTCTAATATTCAACTTACCCGTAATCTACCCGTCTAATAATATAAGTTTTTATATACTTTTACTTTATTTAGAAAGGTCACCTATATACAGGCCAATTAATTAATATAATATTTCAACCAACTATATAAAATAGTGTTTAAAACTATTTGGGTTGAATATTTATATTAAAAATAAACTAGTTACTAGTGGTTAATAAATTTAACCAAACCTATAATTCTTATATAAAAATAGGAATGTTACAAGTTTAATCGTCCTTTGCATTCTTTAGGATTTTTAGAAACACCCCCCCCCCCCCCTCCAAATCAATATACATTTAGTTAAGTCGTGTCAGTCCTAGTCTAAATAGAGTCTTAGCGTAATCATTAGAGTCTCGTGGGTTCGATACTCGGACTTACTTTAGCTATACTACATTGATCGGTACACTTGCCGGTTGTGTGGTTTTAGTTTTAGATCGAGTCTAAGTTTATAAATTTAAAGCTTAGAGTGTCTAGATTAGGGTTAATTTTAGTTGTTTTGATTTAACCACTTCGTGCACATCAAGTTTTTGGCGCCGTTTCCGGGGTTTCTTTGGCAATTGCGTTGATTACTTTGTTTGGATTATTTGACATATTACGTGCTATTTGTTTGTTTGTTGAGTCGTAGGAGTCTAAAAATTATAAAAATAAAAAAATATTTGTTTTCGTGTCCTTTCTAGTTTAGTGAGTCGTTGTTAGAGTCTTCTTACTTGTTCGTATTTGGTTTTGCAGTTGATGCCCCATACGTGCTCGCAGGGACCTCCGCCGACTCCGCTTACGATCAAGACTTCTGTTTCGTCCGCTGCACCCGAGGTAACTCCTTCTAGTTCTTCCTCTTCTTCACCACACACTGACTTCGTTCCGAAGTCATCACAACACAATTCCCCACCACCCACCCGTCCTCAGAGTCCTCCACCCGCAGTTCAGATGGCCAATCGTACCGTTTACGAGCAGGCTACCACTGGTTTTATTGGCGCCAATTCGTCCATCACCATTCCTAACATTACGAATGATAGGTCCTGGCAGATTCCATCTTACATCATGACAGCCATTACCAATTCTTGCCAGTTTCATGGTCGTGACGACGAGGATGCACCCGCTCACATCAACCGCCTCACTCGCCTTTGCAGCACCTTTTCCATCGAGGGTGTGACCTCGATGCTCGTTACCTTCAGGTCTTTTCGTTCTCACTCGCAGGTCGCGCAGCGACCTGGCTCGATTCTCAGCCAGCTGGCACTTACACTACTTGGGCTGGTCTTCGTGATGCTTTCTTAGCTAAGTACTTCCCACCAGCCAAGGCGTCTCGCCTTCGTGATCAGATTCACTCCTTCCGCATGGAGCCTGATGAGCCCTACCACCTAGCATGGGCGTTTTCAGACGCTTCTCTCTCGTTGTTTGTAGCATGGTTTGTCTGATTGGGCGTTAGTTGAAAAGTTCTACAATGGTCTCACCCCTGAAATCAAAGCTCGTTTCGACACTTCGGCAGGAGGGCAGCTTATGGGAAAGAAGACGATGAATGAGTGCAATGATTTGTTCGAGAGTTTCGCACATTCTGATATGGACTACAGCTCTACCCGCAGGACTTCCATTCCTGTTCATACCACCTCGGCCGCTCAAGGGGTAAACCAAGTTAGCTTGGATCCATCGGTAGCTGCTGTTGTCAAGAGTTTAAGGCAAGAGTTGAATGAGATTAAGAAGAAAGTTAATAGATGTGAGGTTTGTAGGGGAGGTCACGACACGTTAGATTGTCCCACACTTACTCTTGAGCAGGTAGAGTACATAGCCGGTCAGTCTAGGGGTCCCACGAATCTGTTCAATAATTCCAATTACAATTCCAACTGGCGTGGTAGTGGTAACAATAGTGGTTTTCGTTCTTCTGGTAATCCTCCTAGTTTTCCATCTGGTCAGTATCAAAATAGGGGGCCGGGTCTATACACGAGTAGTGGCTCAGGTCAGAGTGGTCAGTTTAGTGGTTCAGGGGGTTAGTTTGCTAGTGGGGGGGTCAAATCAAGAGGGTCAAGGCAGTGGCAAGGATTTCGAGGGTAGTTTGAGTACGATGGAGGAGATGTTCGCTCAGATGATGACCCAAAATCAGGCGACACAGAAATCTCTAGCTGATTTCGCTAAAAATCAAGAGCAAATAAATAAAAGTCACGATCTTCAGCTCAAATGTCAGCAATCCACACTTTTAGATCTTCAAAGAACAGTAGGTGGAATTGCTAAACACTTGCAGGAGCATCCACCTGGTCAGTTTTCAAGAAATACCTTCACGAATCCAGCTAATCATTCAGCTAAATCTATTAAGACCCGCAGTGGAAAGAGTTTGGGAGAAGTAGTGAGAGAGAGAGTTGAGGAAGAGAAAGAGGATGAAGTCGATGAGGAGATCGAGATGGAGGTTCCCGGTAAGGTGCACATGAGGCTAGACCCAGCAGGTACCGCACACACCGAGGAGTTTCCAGTGGAGAAGAAAGTTGAGAAGCAGCCGACGAAGGTTCGGCCATCACCAGTGATTGATCATTCTCGCATTCCATTTCTCGCTCGCCTTAAGCATCAGAAATATGCTAAGGAATATGGGTAATTCCTTGAGATGTTCAAGTAGTTGAAAATCAATCTTCCGTTTATCGAGGCACTTCAGTCTATGCCTAAGTATGCTAAATTTCTCAAAGATCTTTTGAAGCGTAAGGAGAGAATTGGTGAGCTTTCAATATTCCGTTGACAGGAGGTTGTTCCGCGGTAGTCTTGAATAAGCTACCAAAGAAATTAACCGATCCTGGTACATTCACTATTCCATGTCTCTTTGGGGGAGTCGTTACCCCCGCTCATGCTCTAGCCGATTTAGGGGCCAGCATCAATCTGATGCCATTTTCGTTGTACGAGAAGCTTGGGTTAGGAGAGTTGACACCCAGCTCACTATTCCTATGTCGTTGTCCTTGGCTGACCGATCAGTCAAGTATCCTCGTGGGATAGTGGAGAATTTGTTGGTGAACGTTGATAAGTTCGTGTTTCCTGTGGATTTTGTCGTTCTTGATATGGAGGCCGATGAAAGAGTTCCTATTATTCTGGTCCTTTCCTTAGAACCGCAAAGGCGATCATCGACGTCTTTGATGGTAAGATTTCCTTCGTGCTGGTGACGAGATTGTGACATTCGAGATTGATAGAGCGATGCAGCATCCTGGAGGTGGAGATGAAGATAGCGGACCGTGTCATTCCGTTTACTTTCTAAATTCTTTCATATGTTGTGTCGACACGTGTTTCGAGTACATCAGTGGAGCTGATTTAGTAGGCGAAGGAGTTGTTGACGAACTTGATGATGAAGCTGTTGAGGATGAGCAGTTGGATGAGAGTGAGGAGTTGTGGGTTCCTGAGACGTTGGAACTAAACGAGATTAGTGATGAGAGTACTCCTGTGGAGATTCCACCGCCTTAAGAACTTAAGGTTCTTCCATCGCACCTTGAGTACGCATTTCGAGGAGAGAAGTCGAATATGCCTGTCATCATATCTTCGAAGTTGACAAAGGATGATAAGGTGAGGTTGGTTGAGGTACTGAAGCAGTACAGTGATGCGATTGCCTGGAGGCTATCTGATATCAAGGGCATCAACCCTACTTTCTGCAGGCATCGCATTCTGATGGAGGATGTTTACAAGCCTGTAGTGCAGCCGCAGCGTCGTCTGAATCCGAATATGCAGGAGGTAGTTAGGAAGGAAGTTATGAAGTTGTTAGAGTCTGGTTTGATCTATCGGATTTCCGATTCAGCTTGGGTGAGTCCTACGCAGGTCGTCCCGAAGAAAGGGGGGTGACAGTTGTTCTGAAAGCGAAAAATGAGCTTATTCCATCTCGTACTGTTACGGGTTGGTGCGTGTGCATTGGATATCGAAAGTCAAATGACGCCACTCGTAAGGATCATTTTCCGCTCCCATTCATTGATCAGATGCTTGAGCGCCTCGCGGGTCAGCAGTTTTATTGCTTTCTTGACGGGTTTTCGGGTTATTTCCAGATCCCTATTGCACCAGAGGATCAGGAGAAAACCACTTTTACATGTCCATACGGCACGTACGCGTATCGACGCATGTCGTTTGGTTTATGTAATGCTCCAACTACATTCCAGCGATGTATGATCGCGATCTTTCAGGATATGGTAGAGAGTTCGATGGAGGTATTTATGGATGATTTTCGGTCTACGGTAATTCTTTTGATCAGTGCTTAGTGAATCTTGAGAGGATGCTGAGGAGGTGCGTTGAAACGAAGCTGATGTTGAATTGGGAAAAGTGTCACTTCATGGTGACTGAGGGTATTGTGCTAGGGAACAAGATTTCGCGAGCTGGTATTGAGGTTGATAGAGCGAAGATAGATACGATCAGTCGGCTTCCACCGCCGACTAGTGTGAAGTCGATTCGTAGTTTTCTCGGTCATGCGGGGTTTTATCGGCGCTTTATTAAAGACTTTTCTAAAATCACACGCCCCATGACGCGATTGTTGGAAAAGGATGTTCCTTTTGTCTTTGACAAGGAATGCCTTAAAGCGTTTGAGTTTTTGAAGGAGAAGCTGGTGAGTGCACCAATTCTTGTATCACCCGACTGGAGCTTACCATTCGAGCTCATGTGCGACGGTAGCGATTACGCAGTCGGTGCGGTGTTAGGGCAGAGACGGGAGAATCACTTTCACCCAATTTATTACGCAAGTAAAACATTGAACAATGCCCAGGATAATTACACCACTACGGAGAAGGAGCTATCAGAAGTTGTCTTTGCATTTGATAAATTCCGTTCGTACCTTGTTCTGTCGAAAACCGTTGTGTTTACAGACCATTCTGCTTTGTGTTACCTTTTTCAGAAGAAGGATGCTAAGCCGCGCCTTATACGATGGATTCTGCTTCTGTCCGAATTTGATATCGAGATCAAGGATAAGAAAGGGGCAGAGAATGTGGCGGCAGACCACTTGTCGCGTTTAGAGGATCCGAGTAGAGAAGAGATTCGTGAGGAGGCGATAGGAGACAGATTCCCTCACGAGTCTATCGATTATGTTGAGGCAGAGACCAAGGGTTTGCCATGGTTTAGCGATTAGCCAACTACTTGGCTGAGGGATACGTGATGGATAGTATGAATCGTCAGCAAAAGAAGAAGCTTTTGAATGATGCGCGAAAGTATATATGGGATGAGCCTTACCTCTTCAGGATAGGCGGTGATCGAATTTTGAGGAGGTGTGTGAGTAGAGAGGATGGTTTGGACATCATTCGGCATGTTCACGAGGGTTTGACAGGAGGACATCATGGTCCGCATGTGACTGCGTAAAAGGTGTTCGATTGTGGGTTTTACTGGCCGACGGTAGTGAATGATGCGGTCGAGTTTGTTAGAAAGTGTGATCGTTGCCAACAGACCGGCAACATCTCATCTAAGGATGAGATGCCCCAGAATCCTATTCAAGTGTTGGAAGTCTTCGACGTTTGGGGCATTGATTTCATGGGACCGTTTCCATCTTCGATTGGAAATCGGTACATCCTCGTTGCGATCGACTACGTTTCAAAGTGGGTGGAAGCTCAAGCTTTGCCTACAAACGATGCACGAGTGGTGGTGAGATTTTTGAAGAAGTTATTTACGCGATTTGGTACTCCTAAGGAAATTATTAGTGATCGCGGTACACATTTTTGCAATTCCGTCATGGAGAAGGCGTTGGAGAGGTATGGAGTCACGCACCGCTTATCTACCGCGTACCATCCGTAAACGAGCGGTTAAGTGGAGAACCCGAATCGAGGAGTTAAGAGAATCTTAGAGAAAACGGTAGGGAAAGGTCGAAAGGATTGGTCCGACAAGTTGGACGATGCGTTATGGGCATTCCGCACCGCCTATAAAACACTGCTAGGTACAACGCCGTTTATGATCGTTTATGGGAAGGCGTGCCATTTGCCGGTCGAGTTAGAGCATCGGGCTCTATGGGCACTCAAAACGGTGAATCTTGATTTAATCGAGGCCACTAGGAAACGATTTTACCAAATTCATGAATTGGAGGCGCTTCGTGATGCCGCGTATGATCGTTCGTGGAATATTAAGGAAAAGTCGAAAGCTTTGCATGATAGAAGGTTACGGGAGTTGAAAGAGTTTAAAGTCGGCGATCAAGTGCTTTTGTTTAATTCGAGATTGAAATTAATTGCCGGAAAGTTAAAGTCAAGGTGGTCCGATCCGTACGTCGTGAAAGAGGTTTTCCCGTACGGAACTGTGGAGTTGCGCAACAATGATAATACGAATTCATGGAAGGTTAACGGACACCGGTTGAAGCATTATCTAAGGGGTCCCATCGACACCGCCGAAGAGGAAACCGTTCCTCTTTCAGACCCGCCTAGCACCGCCGCGTAGTTTCTTGAGTGAAAACTCAAGTGTATAGTTTGTACATTGAGTCGTTTTTCGCGTCGTGTCATTAGTTAGTGTTTTCGTATTTTTGCGTCATTTTTCGTAGTTTTCGTGCTTTTGTGTCCGTATGTGTGTCGTCAAGTATTTTGCAGGTTTCATCACCTTCACGTGGGCGAAATAGACAAGGGAGCAGCTTTCCAGGTACGTTTACCGCTAAAATCGACAATACAAGGGCTGGGGGCAATTTGGGTATTAATAAAAATCAAATACAAGCAACCTGCTGTTGCTGTAATGGACTGTTGCTGTTGTTTACTGTCCACGCGGGGCGCGTAGACAGAGCTTTAAATTAACGCGGCCCGTGTGGGCTTAAAAGAATTTTTAAAATTTAGGAGCGACGCGGCCCGCCTCAACTTACCTTTCACCTTACGCGGGCCGCGAGGACTCTTTGTCTCACTAACAGTCAGAAACCCCCAAATTGAATCAGTTTTAAACCCTAATTTCATTTCACCCCTCTCCTCCGGCGATTTCAACCCCTCCACCACCATTTTACACCGCCATCTACCACCTCCGCCCACCCTCATTTCCACCATTCCCGTTTTCACCAGCACCGACCATCACTACCACCACTCCCACCACCCTCCACCTCCGATTGCCATTTCACAGTCACCATCCTCTACCTCCACTCGAACCACATACCACCAGTCACCACCGCCGCTGACCACCGACCACAGCCCTTTAGAATTTGTATCTGCTAGTCGGTGTCGTCGTTCAAAACGTATGTTTTCTGCAAATGCTTTATAAATGTCCTGTTTGTGTCTGCAGTAAGTGTGTCTGTTTCGAGTGTTTTGTTCAGGTCAGTGGTCGTTTAGAGTATGTCGAGTCCGTATTGTCTGCATGTCTGTTTTGGTGAGTATGAATTAATGCAGGCTTGTATTGTGTGTCGTGTGTCATGTCAGTTGAGTCTATTGTGTTTAGAATATATCCGTGGTTTTCAGTGAAGTTGTTGTTTCACGATAGTCGAGTCCATTTTGTTCAGTCATATATATGTTGGGTTTGTTTTGTTTCGAGTGACTGGACCTTTGTGTATTGGTCAGATGCTTGCTGTGTCCGTGGGTGAAAATTGCTTGACTTGAGTTGATTTCAGATGAAATAGTAATAGAAAGGAGGGGGTTTTTTTGTTTTGTTTTGTTTTGATCAATTCGGACATAAATTTTAGCCGGGTCAGGTTTAATGGGCTTGTCGGGTTGGTTTGCTTGACTGAATTTTGTGGATTAATTGTTTTGGGATAGGTAAAACTCAAGTGTGGGGATACGGTTCGCGCATTTTGGCATAAAAGGACGATTTTTCACTAAATTTGCGAACCGTTTCCGTTGCTTCCACATTTACCTTTATTTGATGATGTTTCGGCACTTGGGATTGCTCGAGGGGGTAAAGAGTGAGAGTTAGTTGTATTTTGCGTCAAAGTGTTGAGTCTTGCGTCGTTAGCGTCTTTGGTGTCCGTTTGTGTAGTTTTTAGTGTTTCGAGTCTTGTTTGAGTCGTTTTTAGTGTCATTGTGCGTTCTATTGCATCGCTTGATTTTCAAGCCGCTTCGCTCGTACTCAATCTCCATTCTGGCAAAGTTCGGTTTGTTTTTGAGTCGTTTTGCGATAATGTCACTCGTTTTCAAACAACGGCCGTGAATGAAATGCAATACGGCCGTCGTTTGAATGTGCAATATTATATTATTAAAATAATAATAAAAAAATCAAAAAAAAAATTATAAAAAATTATAAAAAATCATAAAAATCATAAAAATTTCAAAAGTTCATAAAAAATCAGAAAAATTCTTAAAAATTCCAAAAAAATTAAAAAACTCAAAAATAACAAAAATAGTTTGTGTTACTAACTGTTCACCTGTTTTATACGTTTATTGAATTGTTTGAACAGGATGTCAGGTGAAGGATCTTCCTCGGGCACCAAGCGCAAGCGAGGTGCGTCGGCTAGAGCTCAAGGAGCTGCGGAGGAGCAGCCAGCTGAGGCACCGCTCAGGATAGTTACTTATAGGGGAGTGGGGATCCCACATGGACAGAGCACGGTGCTATGGGATAGCCCGTTGCTTCAGTTCGATTATCAGTCAGCTGAGCATTTGAGGTTTCAGGTTATAAAGAAGGTGAAGTTGCTGGAGTTTAGGAGGATAGACTGGGAGTTGGTTGGACGACTGGGACAGGTTGAGAGGTTGGAGCAGTTATTAGGGGAGAAGTTTAGGATGGCATTAGAGTGTGACGCGCCACAGAACTATAAGCTTGCATTGGAGTTCCATTCCACATTTCAGTATAGGCATCACGGAGGGTTTGCTGAGCCAGATGTTGTTTCATTTGTTTTGGGAAAAAGATCTTCAACATGACGCTTCCACAGTTCGCAGAGGCAACAGATTTGTATACACAGCAGGAGATAGAGGATCATGGGTTTGTTGGTCTGCTGAGAGGGGTAGTGAAGAAGAGGCAGGATCACTGTGTGGTGAAGGAGGATTTGGCGAGGTTTTGGCCTACTATTGCTACAACACCATTTTTTAATAATATGGTGGCGTCTGATATCAGAGATCCTCTTTATAGATTTGTGCATAAGATTCTGGCAGCTACATTGATTGGCCGAGGCGAGGGAGACAATAAAGTGAACCATCACAGCCTTTTCTGTTTGATGTGTATGGTGGAGCGTCGGCCGACGAATTTGGCGAGTGTGTTGGCATGGTCGTTTGTGAGGCCGAAGAAAGGTGGGAGCAATGCTAGGTTATTTGGAGGGCCATACATTACTGTGTTGGTGGATAGGTTGGGAGTGTTTACGGATTATCCTGCTGAGAGGATGAATACAGGACCAGCTCCATCACTTATGGAGCTAAATAGTTTCCAGCAGGCAGGTATTGTTACATACGATGATCCACCGGCGTGGTCAGAGGTTTTACAGGGGCAGCAGGAGCCACCTCCACCAGGGTCAGAGGTGGATGTTGTGATGCAGGCCGCGATCCCTACGCGTTATCAGGTGCCGCGTCAGAGGCATCAGTTTCCAGTGCGTGAGTACCCTATTAGGCCGCCACGGCCGTACCCGTTGACATTGGAGGCTTTATACGATAGGATGGAGAGTATGCATGAGCAGATGCAGGATGGTATGAGAGTGATTATGGATCATTTCCACTTGCAGCCGCTGCCGTCTTGGCAGCCACAGCAGGCAGGGTTAGGATGATGAGTAGTTCGAGGATGCAGCAGCGTTTATGGATCTTATATCTTTTATTTTTATTTTATGCTGTTTTGATCCTCGTATTTTAGTCTGTACTGATATTCTAAACAGGTTGGCAGGGTTTGGGTTTGGGGTTGGTTGATACATTTGTTGATGATGGTTTGTGAACTGATTTGATGGTATATATTATGCTTGTTTGGTATGATTTGATTGATTAGGTCGTTGTTTGTGCCGCTTCTGTTCGCGTGTCCGATTTACTACAGTTTGCTGAGCGCGTTTGGATTGGAGGGCGTATGTGGTATCGACTGGCACACTGACAGTCTCACATATATTCAGCTAAGTCGTTCCACTTGTACATTTTTGTATTTTTATTTATTTTTTTCGTATTTCTTTTTATTTTTTAGGTTTTAGGAGTCGTGTTTTCATCCTTGCATTAGGGACAATGCAATATTTAAGTGTGGGGATGGGACACTTTCGTTTAGTCATTAGTTAGTGTGTCTCGAGTCATAAAAAGCCGAAAAATACAAAAAAATTAAAAAAATTGAAAAAATCCAAAAAAAATTGAAAAAAGTAGAAAATGTCTTTTGAAACAAGAAGTTTGCAAAATAAAAGCGGAAAATGATAGAAAAGTCGGGTTTTTGTTCGGGTTCAAATAATAATAATATGAGAATAAAATAATCGTGCTTGTGTCTAGTTTGGGATGCGCGTGTAGGCTCAATTCGGTTCTGGGTTCCTTTGATCTTAAATTATACCTAATTGTCAGTCTACTAGTGGGTTCTCATCTAGGGAGAGTGGAAAAATTGAAACCGCCAAAAATAGCATAAGGGATGCCGTTATAAGTTAAGATCGTTAGAGTTTCTTTTCATATCTCATTGAAAAAATAAAAAAATAAAAAAATAATAAAAGAGCTAGAAACTAAAGAAAAGTAGCACAATTCTATGTAATCTGGGTTGGGGATAGCGACTCTACAGCCGGAATACCTCTAGGATGTGTGAAATCAAAATTGCAAAAAAATGCCGACGCCTATTGTAATCCGAGTTGGGGATAGCGACTCTACAGCCGGAATGCCTCTGGGTTAGGTACAAGCAAAGTCTAAGCTCGTAAAGAAAAAAAAAATAAAAGAGAAAAAGTTAAGATTTGAATTTAAACTCTCTTGATCTTGGTATAAAACGGTTAAGAAATAACCCAGTGGTTGTTCCTTTTATCCTATAAGCTTGAGGCGGGATTAGGTGGACTTGCAATTCTTAGCGTGAGGCCCTAGGTAGATTGACCGCACTTAAACTAAATCGTATGATAAGGGCTTGGAACCAGGTTTGGGTTTAAGAGGATCAATATACTTGCAATCTGACGTGTTTGTCGTGGTACACGCAAATTTAATCCCAATAACAACTATAGATAGTGGTAAATGGGTATCGAACTCAGGGAGTATGTGGAAAATATGTCTATTATATAGCTTTGCACTTAAACTAAAATTAATCTAATTTGCAGAAAGTAAAGATCAATAATTTGGATTGTTTGATTTTAAAACTAAATAAACTAAATAACTTCAAATCAAAGGTTGGTTGTAAAGCAGATTAGGAGAAAGCGATCATCCTAAACTTCCGGTTTGCTTTTGACAATTGTGTTTAAATTCACTAGAAAGAATCACATAGACATGATTCATGTATGATTGTTTGTTGTGATAAAAGGGAACTAAGTACTCGGATTATGAAAATGCGAGGTTGTTACCCGATAACCAATTGACTAATATCCAACCCTAATCCCTCCCGTGATATCTCGATTGTCAGCGACACCAAGAACGTACGGTTTAGAATATGATCATAATATCAATCAACAATTTACAAACAAACATTCACACACCATAATAAACAAATGCATTGTAAGTTTATTATTCTAGAAATACGAATCCAAACACAAAAGTCATAGACAAACCTTCAATTCAGGATGATCACCATAAGTTTAGCCGGACATGGCTTGGTGAATCATCATAACAACAAGTTTAGTGTTCATACCAATCAAAAACATAAACCGAATGTTAGAAATTGTTTGGAACCAAGCAAGAACAGCCAAAATCGCCCCCTAGTTGCTAAGAAACTGTCCAATGATGAGATAAGTGAAAAGACACCCCAAAAACTGATTAAATTAGGCAGTTACGATTTCTGTCGCAGCCTCCACCGTAACTTACGGTGCCACCGTAAGTTACAGTGGACATCAAAGTGTTACGGTGGGGGGGGGCTGTGTTACGGTGAAGGACAAGACACATTTCAGGGCCACCGTAAATTACGGTGGCCACCGTAATTTACGGTGGCACCCTGTGTTGGTGCACTTAGTGTTTGTTAACTTTGTATTTGACAAGTCTTTTGTATAGATAGGATTGAATGAACACAGAACAGGGTTGAAATTAGGTTTAGATCATGTTTGAGATAGGGTTTTCGCTTGAAAGTGTGTCTTGGCAGATTCAAGCGAAACCTATTTATCATCATCATACAGTTTCGCTTGAAACTGATCTCAAGCGAAAACCCCTTGGCCTGGCACTCTCAAGCGAAACCCTAGAGGCCTATATATAGGGGTGTGTGTTGTTCATTTGAAGCGAACATGTATGTGTGTGTAAGAGAAGGTGATGCCGGATTTGCTTCAGAATACATTGTAAAAGCACAAAAATCAATCAGAAAAGATAGATTAAAAGGAAACTAGCTGTTGTGACTTCTTTTACGTTGATTCCGCCCTCGTATTTGAAGATGAACTGCCTTAACTGACTTTTCGAGGTCCTAAAACGGTCCAACAAGTGGTATCAGAACTCAGGACGAGGAGTTCATACCATAGCAGCTTGATATTACCGGATTCTCTACTTTCTACTCATTTCTTTTCATACTTTTCTGATCTGAATGAGTTCTAACGGTTGAAATGGCTTGAATTCTAATTCAAGATAATTACGCGATTAAGTGAAGGATAAACTCATCTTTTAACATCATTAATGGTTGTCCTACAGACCACCCGTCACAATCGCGGCTAACACGAGTTTCTGTTTTAATAAGTAACTTAAGCTTTTGTCCCGAACGACTATTCCGACTATGATTCCGTTTGCACAATTCTTTTTCGACGACGAAAAAAGGTTAAGTGTGGGGATATTTGATGTATTGTAAAATACATCTTCATTCGCGTCCGTTTTAGTCGATAAATATTCGTTTTTGTTCCGTAGTAGCGTAGAATGTACATACTTGTGATTATTTTGTGTTTTCCAGGTCTTTGCAGCAAAAGAAGCAGAAACGAGTTAAAATCTGGAAAGGCGAAAGGCTGGACCAGAAAACGAGAGCTCGGGAGCGAAAACAAAGCGAAAAATCAAAACTGGAGTTCCAGGCGGGCCGCGTTAACTTACATGAACCCTTACGCGCCCCGCCTAGACTTAAAAGATGTGTTTTTTGAAATGAGGAGTGTCGCAGGCCGCGTAGACTTATGTTTGATATTACGTGGGCCGCGAGAAAGATGAAAGTCGATGCCGACTTAGAATAGGCAACGGCTAGTAGGTTTCTTGGGTTATAAATCATCTTGATGATCATCAGCCGCATACACTTACGAATTGGGAGTTCTTGGAGACTTTCAGAGGCTGATTGGAGTTCTTGGGAGTGCTTGGAAGCTAGAGAATCATTCGGATATACCTTGGGAGCGTTTGGGAGTGAAGATTACGGGTTTAATCATCCTATTCTTTCGTTTTCGTTCGTTTTAATTTGTAACTTGATGAATTCAGATTATATATTGATTATGATTGTGATTCTGATTATGTTTAGGGGCTAAGTACTTTATACTACCTAGGTTTTGACAATGGTTTAATAAAGATTGGATTTTTATTCGGTTTTAATGTGGTTTATGGGGTTTCTTGTATTGTAAACGATTATGGATTTTTAACTTGGTGTATATGCATGCTTGATATTTTTTGATCGCTATTTATTGCTTCGTATAATCCTTGGTGACGGTCTATATCACATAATAGGGTTGTACTAGGGTTTTTGGTTTAGGTGAGTGTCTATATCACGTAATAAATCTTTAATCCCTTAGGGTGAAAATCGAGTAAGTAACCTTAGAAGTAATATTCGGTAATCTCATAAAATCAAGTGTTCTACTAATCTTGTCGCTGTAAGGCTCGAGGTTGTTAATAGGTCTTGGTTTGGTTTATAGCTAGGTTTAGGTTTTGTAAGAAATCGGTCTAGTTCCATAACCATTCTCTTGTCTATTAAACCAAGTTGAAACCCATAGTTGCCATAGATTTTCACGCTGTAAGGTAGATTGTCACATTAAGGCACTTTCAAGAAGTTAGAGGACTGTAAGGAAATCTAACAACCGGTAATCGTAACAGCCTAGGTAGTGCCACAAGAATCGCCTCGAGAAGGGTTGAGGGGCTTAGTTGGTGTCTTAATAGGTTTAGTATCCAAAGATCCCGGTTCCATACCGCATTACCTTCGAATATAAATCCATTCCAAGTTAAGCTTGCGTCTAGCCTAGGTAGTCTTCATCGCCACTGGTCAAAGTCTTCGTTCCAAGTTCGTGTTTAGTTAATTTAGCTAATCTAGTTTAATCGTCCTTTGCATTCTTTAGGATTTTTAGAAACACCCCCCCATCAATAAACATTTAGTTAAGTTGTGTCAGTCCTAGTCTAAATAGAGTCTTAGCGTAATCATTAGAGTCTCGTGGGTTCGATACTCGGACTTACTTTAGCTATACTACATTGATCGGTACACTTGCTGGTTGTGTGGTTTTAGTTTTAGATCGAGTCTAAGTTTATAAATTTAAAGCTTAGAGTGTCTAGATTAGGGTTAATTTTAGTTGTTTTTATTTAACCACTTCGTGCACATCAATATATATATATATATATATATATATATATATATATATATATATATATATAGGAACATGATCAGGAAAGAACGCCTCAAAGTGTGAGAACGATTCCCAGCCACAAGATCTTAGTGGTTTGTAGCTGAGATTGATGTGGTGGCATTTTTGTAAATAATAGGGGTCTTGAACTACCAGGAGGGGTAAAATAGGAAGATCCAAACAAAGGTGCACATGCTAATCACATGCCATTTTCCCCCATCATATTTAAAGGACAATAACTTTTTTATACGTGATTATTTTTCGAAAAAAATTACACTATAAAACTCAACGTTTCCAACGAGTATACTATTGATATACTTTTCGAAAAGAAATTAACTGGGTTTTATGGCGTTTTTCTGAACTGTGTGTTTTATGGCGTTTTAGACTAGGTATTTTCATAGCGTTTTTCTGAACTAGATGTTTTTATGGCGTTTTAACTAGGTATTTTCATGGCATTTTTTCTGAACTGAGTGTTTTATGGCGTTTTCAACTGAGTTTTTTCATGGTGTTTTTTTATGAACTGGGTGTTTTATGGCGTTTTTAACTGGGTACTTTCATGGCGTTTTTCTGAATTGGGTGTTTTTATGGCGTTTTATTTGAACACCCAGTTTATGTGAGTGGGTTTTTTGACAATATTACCCCTTAGTGTAATTTAGCATCAATGCCACATGTCACCACCAAAATCGTTCTCCCCGTTCTCACACTTTTCACTGTTTTCTCTAATATATATATATATATATAGTAGGAGTTGGGTAGAAAGTCTATTTTTCCTAGAAAGTCTTGGAAGCAATAATAATTGGACATGTGTCATTGAGGGATTTTAACTAGAAGGGCAAACATGTAATTTCACATTTTAATTTTATATTTGGAATTTATCTTCATTAACTAACATTGCATGATCTCTAATGTAACCGATTTTGTCCTTGATTTTCGGAATTATGTTTGTTTTTTAATCCAAATCTCTTCCAATTATCACGAAACACATATCTAAATAGAATTATTTCGATCCTTTTCTTCTTCACCAGCATCATTTGTATTCAATAATTTTTTCAGAGTGAAAAATCATGGCTTCAAACACACTTGTTGATTGTGGAGATGGTCATTACAGTTATTTTTTCTTTACTATTGTAGTCTTGTGTGTTGATTATTAACATTTATCTGCAAAACCATCAGCTTGTTCTTGGTGATGTGTTTTAACAGCAAGCAGATTCATACAGTTACGTTTTAGCATTCAGATTCATACAGTTGTGCTTTAACAGCAAGCAGATTCATACAGTTGTGTTTTAGCATTCAGATTCATACAGTTGTGTTTTAACAGCAAGCAGATTCATACAGTTGTGTGTTAGCATTCAGATTCATACAGTTGTGTTTTAACAGCAAGCATATTCATACAGTTGTGTTTTAGCATTCAAGCAGATTCATACGCTATGTTTTAACAGCAAGCAGATTCATACGCTGTGTTTTACCATCCTTGCTGGTAATGCTGGAGGATTTCTTGACGTTTTGTTTTAACAGCAAGTAGATTTGCAAGCTGGTAATGCTGGAGGATTTCTTGACAGTGTGTTTTAACAGCAAGCAGATTCATACGCCGTGTTTTACCATCCATGCTGGTAATGCTGGAGGATTTCTTGACGTTGTGTTTTAACAGCAAGCAGATTAATATGATGTGTTTTCTTGATGTGTTTCTTCATGAAGGGTAGAAGGAAGAGAGAGAGAGAGAAAGGGAGGGAGAGAGAGAGAGAGAGAAAATCGCAAGAAATGTGGGGTGGTTATGGAATGACAATTATTTCCATATTTAAAACAAGCTAAATGATATATCTACCCCTGATTAATTAAATAATCCTATTTTTAAGAAATACATATTACCAAAATGCCACCAAGATGATCTCAACCATTAAACACACCCATTGGATGGCCCATATCGCTTCCTAGATTTTCTAGGAAAAACACACTTTCCGTAGGATCCCTACTATATATATATATATAGCGGGGATCTGCGCCATTAGATGAGTGTGTTAAATGGTTGAGATCATTTTGGTTGCATTTTGATAATATATGTGTCTTTAAAATAGGCTAATTTAATTGATTGGGGGTCAATGTGTCATTTAAGTTATTTTAAATAAGGAAATAACTACCAATCATAAAACCACCTCCAAAAATGTCGAATTTATTTTCTCTCTCTCTAATCCCTCACATTTGAAAACACCAAATCATACAAAAAATAACGATAAATCAGATCTAGATGTGTTTATAGTAGTGTATTTTAGCGATAAAACACAATGTGACGAACTAGTGACTGACTGCTAAAACACAACATCAAGAATGCCAAAATCATATCAACCAGTAACTGATAAAACACATTGTGATGAAACGGTAACTGATAAAAACACATTGTGATGAACCAGTTTCTGTTATAACACATTGTGATGAAACCAGTAACTGATAAACACACAACATCAAGAATGCCAAAATCACATCGACCAATAACTGATAAAAGACATTGTTTTGAAACAGTAGATAAAATACTAAAAGAACATGCCATTCATGAATCATAACTGGTATAACACATTGTGATGAACCCGGTAATTGATAAAACACAACATCAAGAATGCCAAAAATCATATCAACCAGTAACTGATAAAACACATTTTGATGAAGCAGTAACTGAAACCAGTAACTACTAAAACATATTGTGATGAAACTAGTAACTAATTAAACACAACATTAAGAATGCCAAAATCACATCAACCAGTAAATGATTGAACACAATGTGATGAAACAGTAACTGAAACCAGTAACTGATAAAACACATTGTGATGAAACCAGTAACTGATAAAACACAACATCAAGAATGTCAAAAATCATATCAACCAGTAACTGATAAAACACATTGTGATGAAACAGTAACTGGAACCAGCGACTGCTAAAACACATTGTGATGGTAACTGATAAAACATAACGTGAAGAAATTGTTAATGATTTGAACTTCGTAATTTAAATTAACTGCCCTTTTGAAATCGTAATGATTTGAAATTGTCAAAGAGATGTGTTTCCATAAATATTTGGATAGTTAGTTTAGGATATATAATATTCCAAAATTAAAATAATTATCAAATTACCATCCGGTCCTTTTGAATAAAAAAACTAAAAGCCACATGTCACCTCCCTATTGCTTCCTAGACTTTCTAGAAAACTTAGGCTTTCAAGCCAACTCCCACTATATATATATATATATATATATATATATATATATATATATATATATATATATATATAGGATTAGGTTCAAACATGAACAAATTTCCAAGAGTGAACCGCGTGAACTGATCTGAACCCTTGATTCCATATACATTTAACAAGGGTAAGATTGTAACTTTATATAAATATTGAATTTAAATTATTGTCTTATTAATTTCAAAATCCTAACATATTTAAGTCATCATCAGTTACCAACATTTTCGACATCTACAAAACAATTACTTATTTTAAATATGTTAGGATAATCTTAACTTATTTTAATATTGTCATTGTTTTCTGTCATAGTAGCAAGATACGAATTATAGTTTTAGTCTTTTTTTGGTTGAACTAGAGTTTTCAATCATCTTTTTTTATTGTGTATAACTCTTAGCTCCGTAGTACACATGTGTACTGCTGTGTTCTATACATTCCAACACGATAGTACACATGTGTATAATACATGGTATAGTACACATGTGACCCGCAACATTGTTGTCTTAGCTCCGTAGTACACATGTGTACTGCTGTGTTCTACTGTTCTATACATTCCAACATGATAGTACACATGTGTATAATACATGGTATATTTACTGGATTTACTCTCTTATTATTGGAAACAATTTTCTTTCCTAGTTTTAAATAAGCAAAATAATATAATTACACTTCTACCCTTTTAATTTTAATAAAACAATAAAATCTAACCTATTAATTACAATCATGTCACTCCTTTAAATAATCAAGATCATATTAATCAGCGGTCAAAATTTGTTCACGTAGTTCACTCTTGGGAGGTTGATGTGTACTGCTGTGTTCTATACATTCCAACACGATAGTACACATGTGTATAATACATGGTATAGTACACATGTGACCCGCAACATTGTTGTCTTAGCTCCGTAGTACACATGTGTACTGCTGTGTTCTACTGTTCTATACATTCCAACATGATAGTACACATGTGTATAATACATGGTATATTTACTGGATTTGCTCTCTTATTATTGGAAACAATTTTCTTTCCTAGTTTTAAATAAGCAAAATAATATAATTACACTTCTACCCTTTTAATTTTAATAAAACAATAAAATCTAACCTATTAATTACAATCATGTCACTCCTTTAAATAATCAAGATCATATTAATCAGCGGTCAAAATTTGTTCACGTAGTTCACTCTTGGGAGGTTGTTCACGCTGGAACCTTACCCTATATATATATATATATAGAGAGAGAGAGATTGAGGTTCCTGTAAAAAAGACCTGTAAAAAAGACCAAAAGTGTGAGAAGAGTAAGAAAGAATCTCAGCCATTAGATCTTTTGATCTAATGGTTGAGATCAATAGGGACCAAATTGTAAAATTTGTTTTATTTTTTGGACCGATTTGAAAATTATAAGGGTAATAGAGTCTTTTATATCCACTTGAAATAGAAAACTATAAATCAATACATTTTCGATTCTTCTTTCTTCTCCAGATCTTCGAATCGTCTTTCTCCTCCAGATTTTCGAATCTCCTTCTTCTCCAGATCAGTCCATCTCGAATCATCATCATCAGTCCATCTCGAATCATCATCATCATCATAATCCTTTTCTTTTTCCTTTCAATTTTTTTCTTCATCGTCAATCATACAGTCGAATTTCACCAAACTGCTCAAACTTCAAATCAATCAAATGATCTTCGTGTTAGTTTTTTTTTTTTGGACGGCGACTTTTCACAACAGACGGCGAGGCCGCATATACTGATAAATCGGTACGTACCACCACCCGACTCAGCCAAGACTATGTTGTCTTAACCGGGCCCACGCTTGGTGAGTTGGGCTTGGCGTCCCCCGAGAAAATTTCCAGCCCCCTGCCACTTGACAGGAGTTGCACCCTCCACACGAGCGGACACTCGCTGGAGTAAATGCACTGTAATAGAAAACTCGGGCGCTCCTCCGGCTCGAACCCACGACCTCTCGGTCATGTATCCGAACTTTCATTGTTGCTGGCCAACTGGGCTGGGCCAGTTAACTAGTCTCTTTTCATTACTTGACTTTGTTGTACATTCTTCAGACTTACCAAAGAAGCAGCACTCACGATGTGAACACGTATTATAAGGTAACATTACTTAAATTTCCTTTTTAAAGTACTAATGTTTCCTTTATTTGAAATTTCTAGTTTAATAGAGATTGTGTTGAGCAATGCGAGAAGACGGGATGCGTTGGGGCCACCTCCCCACGAAGGCGGGCGACAGTGGTGGTGCTGGCAATGGAACGACAGGGTTGTAGTGTTATACAGAGTTATAATAGGGTAATATGGTGTTATATACTATTCATAGTGTTTGTATAGTGATTTGTAGTGTTATATCTTGTTTTGTAGTGTTATGTACTTATTACAGTGTTATGAACTGTTGAATGGTGTTTTGTAGTGTCTTTAATAATGTTATATATTTATTTAATGGTGTTATATAATTATTGAATGGTGTTATATATGTGCTGAATGGTGGTTGCAGTGTTATTCGTAGTGTTTTTATAGAGATCTTTAAAATGGTGATATATACTTATTGAATGGTGTTATATAATTATTGAATGCTGTTATATATGTGCTGAATGGTGGTTGGAGTGTTATTCGTAGTGTTTTTATAGAGATCTTTAAAATGGTATTATATACTTATTGAATGATGTTATACACTTATTTAATGGTGTTATATAATTATTGAATGGTTTTATATATGTGCTGAATAGTGGTTGCAGTGTTATTCATAGTGTTTCTATATAGATCTTTAAAAAAAATCATGTTCCTATAAATAAGAGTGACGGTTATGGAAGGTTATCAATTAATTAAATCAATGATAAAATTACTTGTTTACCCTTTTGAATTAATTTAGAATGAGGACACGTGTCATCTCCATAATATTTCTCACACTTTTAACATTTTTTACAATATATATATATATATATATGATAAGGATCCGTTAGGAACTACCCTTTATTGCGAGAACCGCGAGAACCAATGTGAATACAACCAAAAATACCAAAAAATAGCTAAAAAACACACAATTTTTTTTATTTAAAAAAAAACCGCTACTTTTAGTAGCCAAATTTTTTTTTGTTTGACTACTAAAAATAGCGATTTTAATGTAAAAAATATTAAAAAAAATTGTGTGTGTTTTTGATTTTTTTAGGTTTTTTGGGGGTTTAGTTTTTAGCATTTTAGCTTGGGTGGGGGGGGGGGGGTTTAGGTTTTTGGGGGGGTGTGGGAGGGGGGGTTAGGTTTTTTTAGGTATTTTTGGTTGTGTTCACAATAGTTCTCGCGGTTCTCGCAATAAAGGCGGTTCTCGCATGAACCTTACCATATATATATATATATATATATATATATATATATATGTATATATATATACACACAGGAGAAGGATCATTTAGGAACCGCCATTTATTGCGAGAAACGCGAGAACCAATGTGAAAACAACAAAAGATACCTAAAAAATCTAAAAAACAAACAATTTTTTTTAAATATTTTTATGCAAAATTCGGTAATTTTCGTTAATAAAAAAATTAAAAAATATTTGGCTACTAAAAGTAGCGATTTAAATAAAAAAAATAAAAAAAATTGTGTTTTTTTAGATTTTTTAAGGTTTTTTTTTAGGTTTAGTTTTTAGCATTTAGCTTGGGTGGGGTATTGGGGGGGGGGGGGTAGGTTTTTTAGGGTTTTTTTAGGTTTTTGGTGGTGTAGTGGGTTTATTTTGTTGTTTTCACATTGGTTCTCGTGGTTCTCGCAATAAAGTTGGTTCTCGCATGAACCATACCCTATACATAGAAGGATATATTGAAAACATGTGGATTATTATATGTCACCTCAAAGAATTCCAAACGAATCCATGGGAGAAAACGGGGATGCTGATGAAACCCAGTGATGCAGTTGATAAGTCCATGGGGAGACTTCAAAAGTCAAAAGTCTCTTGTCCCGTCCCTCTCGTTATCATTCCGATGAAGCAGTTTGCGGACACAATCAAATCCGTGTCTTCCAATTTATGTGTATGAGAGTGATCTGTTCAAAAAGTTTTAAATTACATGCATTTTTTTATTTCAATGAAGTAGTTTGTTAAGGAAGCTTAACAAAGCATTTTTTTTTTTAAATTAAATGCAAACGTACTTTAAAACTTTGTTAAAATCATTACTAAAGACCCCAATCATTCTTTAATAGTTACTTTTTAATAAAATATTATATAAATCTTATTATTATTTTAATTAATTAAAAAAGGTATAAAACCTTAAAATCCTAGCAAAAGTGAAAAAAAGTAAAAAAAAAAGTATTATATTGGATTTTCAAATTATAACATGGTATTATATTAGATTTTTTTGATTGGTTGAAAAGGAATCTTGAGGGCGAGGTGTGCTTTTTTGATAGGTTACGTTAATTCATTACAAGGAGGAAAAGAAGGCTCACGCTCAAACAAATGGAGTTGAAGAATTATATGAGGCGAGCTTAACCAAAAGTTTTGGGGGTGGAGACTCATGTGACCCAAATTATATATTGTATAATTATTTAGACACTAGTGTATTTTAGGATTTGATGATGTAAATTAATAGTCAGAACTTGTTCACTCAGTTCATAAATACACTAGTGTTCACTCTATAACCTCACCGTATATACATATATATATATATATAGGACAAAGATCCGTTAGGAACCACCCTTTATTGCGAGAACCGCGAGAACCAGTGTGAACACAAACAATAATTCCTAAAAAATCTAAAAAACACCCAAATTTTTTTTTTATTTTTTTACTAATTTTTTTTAAAGAATCGCTATATTTTGTTAATAAAAAAATAAAAAAAATTCAAAAAAAAAAATTCGAGTAACAGTTATCCATGCACATGTGCATATGTATCATTTCTTTGTCAAATTCCGTAATTCATTACAAATAATAGTCAGTTGCACTTTCATTTACACTACCACATGTAATACAATATTTTTTACGTTAACAATGTTAGAAATGCACATGTGCATCTATATTTATCAACATGAAATAAGGTGTTTTGGTACACTACTTTCTCTTTCATCTATCATTCCATCCACAATACACAAGCATGCACATGTGCATTTTTGTCATTTCTTTGACAAATTCCGTAATTCATTACACATATTAGACAATTGCACTTTCATTTACACTACCATATGTAATACACTACTTTTTACATTACCAATATTAGAAATGCACATGTGCATTTATATGTATCAACATGAAATAAGGTGTTTTGGTACACTACTTTGAATACACTTTCCCTTTCATCTATCATACCATCCGTAATACACTACCATTACCTCCTACCATCCATAATACAATACCATTACCTCCTACCATCCATAATACAATACCATTAACAATATTGTCACTTTATTACATGTATGTAAACACCATTTATACCATCCAATCAACATATTACCTCAAAAATTGACAACTATAACCAAACCATCAACCACTAGATATAACTAACCAAAAAACATGTATATGGGCCTACTTCTCCATTCAAAATCACAAACTTTTTGTACCAAAACACGTTGTATCATGGTTATACCTAATGATGCACATGTGCATTTTGAATATTGATAATGTAAAAAGTAGTGTATTACTAATGGTATTGTAAATTAAAGTGCAATTGTCTATTCCCGATAACGTATTACCGAATTTGTTGAAGTAATAATACATACGCACATGTGCATGGATAACTGTTACTCGAAAAAAAAAATTATGGTAACGAAATATAGCGATTTTTTAAAAAAAAATATTAAAAAAATAAAAAAAAATTTGAGTGCTTTTTTGATTTTTTTTTTTAGATTTTATTTTGTGTTCACATTGGTTCTCGCGGTTCTCGCAATAAGGGTGGTTCTCGCATGAACCTTACCCTATATATATATATATATATATATATATATATAGGGTAAAGATCCGTTAGGAACCACCTCTTATTGCGAGAACCGCGAGAACCAATGTGAACACAACCAAAAATGCCTAAAAATAGCTAAAAATCACACAATTTTTTTTTTAAATTTTTTTTATAAAAAAATCGTTACTTTTCGAAGCAAAAAAAAAAAATTTAAAAGAAAAAAAAAATTTGGCTACTAAAAGTAGCGATTTTAACATAAAAAATATTAAAAAAAATAAAATTTTGTAGATTTTTTTTAGATTTTTTTAGGTTTTTTGGGGGTTTAGTTTTTAGCATTTAGCTTTGGGGGGGGGGGGGGTTAGGTTTTTTTTGGGGAGGGGGGGGGGGTGGGGGTTAGGGTTTTTTTAGGTTTTTTTAGCTATTTTAGGTTGTGTTCACATTGGTTCTCGCGGTTATCGCAATAAGGGTGGTTCTCGCATGAACCTTACCCTATATATATATATATATATATATATAATATATTAAAAAGGAGAAGTGATGTACAATATTGTAATTTTACCATGTTTACAAGTTATAAAGCACCATGTACAAGGATGTGTAAGCCATTTTAGAGGGGTTTCACCCAAAATTTTAAGACACAAAAGGGGTAATAAGGGGATTTCAGCCTACATATTGAATACGATACCCTCAAAACCTTCGTCCCCTTGCCTCCTTGAACCATCTGCCATTTAACACATTACAAATTGCCTTCTTTTTCATCTTATCTTCCAAAAACCCTCGCTCCTCAAACTCTGCCGTTTTGTATTCGTTATAGGCCGCGTCCGACATTCGATTGATATGTTGTGTTGATAATCATCCAGTACATACATCATCCGATTCTTCTTTCTCATCGTCTTACTATTGTGTTTTCGAAATGTTCTCCTGTTCGCGAATTGAAGGAGGACACGAGGTGCGCAATTTATCAGCCGGTGTTCGTGAAACCATTCAATCGATCAAAGAAATCGTTGTAGGCTACCTTAAAGTGACCAACATGGACCTTGAGAGATCGTTCAGAAATTTTTATATTAAGGTTTTATTTCGAAATTTCCCCTTTTCTTTTGTTCCTTTACGTTTTCTTTAAATTAAGTTGTTATTTTTATCGAATTGTTTGAATAATATGTTACCTGAGTAGATTTATTGTTTGATTGTACTTAGGGCCTGTTTGGTTGACAGGAATCCATAGGATTTCAAGAGAATTGGAATTTGAATTCCATTCCTTTGTGTGTTTGGTTGGACAAATTAGTTGAAGGGATTTGGATTTCAATTCCAACAAAATCACTTATTTAATGGAATTCAGATTCCTTTTAAACTTCAAAGAAAAGTTAAAAAAACCACGGGAATGTTTCCAAAGTTACGGAAATAACCCCTTGGCCTTGCCTCTTTCATTTTTGTCTAAAAACCAAAAAATAAAAAAAAATTCTAAAAAATCCAAAAAAATCAAAAAATAAAAAAAAATCTAAAAAATTCTAAAAAATCAAAAATTCAAAAAAATTCAAAAAATTTTAAAAAATCAAAAAAATAATAAAAAATCCAAAATATTCTAAAAAATCAAAAAAAAATCTAAAAAATAATAAAAAATCCAAAAAATAATAAAAAATCTAAAAAAATAATAAAAAATCCAAAAAATTATAAAAAACACAAAAAATTCTAAAATATCAAAAAAATAATAAAAAAACCAAAAAATTCTAAAAAATCCAAAAATAAAAAAAAATCCAAAAAATTCTAAAAAATCAGAAAAATTCTAAAAAATCCAAAATATTCTAAAAAATCAAAAAAATAATAAAAAATCCAAAAAAAATCCAAAAAATTCTAAAAAATTAAAAAAATTCTTAAAAATCCAAAAATTCTAAAAAATAAAAAAAATCCAAAAAATTATAAAAAAAAACAAAAAAAATTCTAAAAAATCCACAAAATAAAAAATATCCAAAAAATTCTAAAAAATAAAAAAAAACTATAAAAAATCAAAAAATTAATAAAAAATCTAAAAAACCCAAAAAAATTCTAAAAACAAAAAAAATAAAAAATCTAAAAAATACAAAAAATCAAAAAAAAATTCTAAAAAATTCAAAAAATTCAAAAAAATTCAAAAAAAAATAATTTTTTGAATTTTTTCGATTTTTTATAATTTTTTGGATTTTTTTATTATTTTTTATTATTTTTTTGATTTTTTAGAATTTTTTGGATTTATTATTATTCTTTAGATTTTTTTTTTATTTTTTTTATTTTTAGGATTTTTATTATTTTTTTGTTTTTTTAGAAATTTTTTTGAATCGCTGTTTTGATCTAACAAATATTGGCGCAAGTTCTTCATTGGTGGATACGCAAAAGTTCTTCATTGATTCGCTCTTCCACGCTGCACTATCGACGGTAAAGGAGTGTTATTTTTTGTCATAACAAATGCCCCGCTGCAACGCGCGGGCATTCCCACTATGCATGAAAGTGTTCTACAATGGGTTTATTGGCTTGTACATGTTGGTAATATGATATATAAACCTTATTTATAACTATATTTGGGACAACGGGATGCTAAAAACCTATGGGATATATATAAAAATGTATATAATCTTCTTGCACCTCGGGTACGAAAAGCCCACCGCTTTGCGCCTCATTTTTAGACCTCATTGCTTTTGTGCGCCTCTCGCTTTTTAAAACCAAGGTCTGTATACATATACACGTATAAAGCTAAATCAGATTACATGTTATATCTGTGTATATATGTGTTTATTTTAACATTCACATATTACACACCTTGAAACAATGCAGTGTTGTTACATGATAGTGTTAATGAGATCGAACCAGCTGAACTGGAAAACTGCATAAAACACATGTACATGTGTTTGATGCTTTACATGTGATATACAATGCAAGAGGTTGAATTCATGCATAAGAGGGAATGTTAAGCCTGTAGTGTGTGGTTGTGTGTTTATATGTTTGTATATCGGACCTGTATACATACAGGTTTAAAACAAAAACATATTACATGTTATTTCCTCTGTTTATGTATATCATAAGTATGTATACATACAGGTTTTAAAAATTCGGGTTGAACGGGTCGTGTTTGGGTCAATCGGCGAAACTTCGGGTCGTGTCCGGGTTCATATGTATACTATGATTTTCAGGTTCGGGTCGGGTTCAGTTTTGTGTAAGATTTTTGGGTTAGGGCTGGGTTGAACCCACCAACCTGCGAACACGACCTGTTTAACACCCCTAATATATATTTGTTACAATCACATTGTTAGGAGCTGGTGTAAGTCTATATATTTATGTATATCATAAGTATGTATAACCTGTAGAGAGAATGTAAGTAGAGAAAGAGGAGGGAGAGTAAAAAAATCCAAGAGACTATTTGGCAGGAGGCTAACCTTGTTGGCTTTGTCATTGGACCATCTGGCATAAGATGGTTAAAGTCCGTGTTTCTTCAGGCTGAAGGTTTATCTCTCTTTACTGATTTCTTTTCCAAATTATACGCGCACGTGACTATGTGCAGTTGACAAAAGTTGCGTAATATTGCAGGACTACCAACACTTTTTGGCTTGCTTGTGACATTTTATATCGGCACAAAGGTACAATGTCATAATTATCACCAAAGAATCACTAAAAAAGATTTTTACATAATATGGTATTATAACACGTTGTTTCAACTTGGAAACCCAAATAGTTGATTTCATTTATCAGACGATTCCTATATTGCTTTGCTGGGAGGGTATATTAGTCATTTCGTCTGTGCACGGCAAGAGTGTGTTTCAATTTATGAAATATCATTTAATCGGAAAACTTTTTTTCCATTGCAGCTTATGTTTCATGTATCCGATTCCAAGAAAAGGACACATCAGAGTTGAAGAGCATGGTTATGATCTGGATCCAAATACGAAGCATCTTCGACTTTCTTGTTTGTCTTGTTTTTTTGTTTTCTTACACCATTTTGGAGAATACCGGATTTTATTAATCAATGTTAGGGGATTATTTTGAATTATTGTTTATCGTTTGCAGGCAGTTAATAATTGAATCTGATATCAGTCGGGACTTCCGCCGCAACGCGCGGGCTTTCCCACTAGTATATATATATAGGGTAGGGATCCTAAGAGAAGTCCACCCTATTTGAGAAACTTGCATAAGCAATCTGGACCACACATTTTCCCTAAGAAAAAAATGCAAAAAAAGGTGAAAAAATGCAATTTTTTTTTTTTTTTTTTGGAAAAATCGCAGCTTTTTCTTTAAGGATTAATTTTTTTTTATTTTTTTATTTTAAAAAAAAAAAAATTTTTTGGATTTATACACATGTGTATATTGCTATTTTTTTAACTATACATATATGTATATTGTCAATTATACATATATGTATATACATGTTTAAAATTGAAAAAATATGTGTTATAAATCCTAAACCTTATACCATAAACACTAAAGCTAAACCTTAATGCTAAACCCTAAACCCTAAAGCTAAACCCTAATTCTAAACCCTAATGCTAAACCCTAAAGCTAAACCCTAATTCTAAACCCTAAAGCTAAACCCTAATGCTAAACCCTAAAGCTAAAACTAAACCCTAAGCTAAACCCTTAATGCTAAACCCTAATGCAAACCCTAAAGATAAAGCTAAACCCAAAAGTTAAAGCTAAACCCTAATGCTAAACCCAAAAGCTAAACCCTAATGCTAAACCCTAAATACTATTACTAAACGCTAATGTTAAACCCTAATGCTAAACCCTAAAGCTAAACCCTAAAGCTAAACACTAAACTCTAATGCTAAACCCTAAATACTAATGCTAAACCCTAAATAACACTTATTTTTCAACTTTAAACATGTATATACATATATGTATAATTGACAATATACATATATGTATAGTTAGAAGATTAACAATATACACATATGTATAAATCCCAAAAAAAAAATTTAAAAAAATAAAAAAAATAAATCCTTAAAGAAAAAGCTTCTCAAGTGTGGTCCAGAATGCTTAGGGAAAATGTGTGGTCCAGAATGCTTCTCAAGTTTCTCAAATAGCCTACTACTTCTCACATGATCCTTATCCCATAACGAGAAGGATCGTATATGGTAGTTTTACAAAACATTAAACCGTCAAAATAAGGTGATAAATTTTACAAAATAAAAAAATGTCAAATTAACTTAAGGTGGATTACAACCAGTCCTAAAAACTCCCTATCAATTCATAAAAACGGGATAACACGGACCAAGGTTCCCTTAGGCCATAAGACCATTAATTACCAGTTTAATATTCCAACCCTGCCAGTTTATGTTTTAACCATTTTAGAAAAACCTTTTTATAATAAAAGTACCATGTTATCAAAGGATGTTATTGAGCCATGCTTCAATACTTTAAGGGCTTTAGCCCATCATGATTTATAATAAGAAAACAAAATTAAAATACTTACTTAAGAACACCAAGAGAATCTTCAAGTCAGAAGATTTTATTCAATACTTAGAATATTTTTACAAGTGCAGAAATTAGAGAGAGAGAAGAGAGGGGCAAAAGATTGCGTGCCTCTTCCATACAAAACTAACCTTATTTATAGGAAAACTAAGAAGCAAACAAACAAAATGCAAAAAGGAAAATGGACAAAAAAGAAAAAGAAAACAGTAAAAGGAGGACTCTATGACTGTCCCCAATACCGTGTGACTCTATTATTGTCCTTGATGCCGTATATGATGGCCTTTCTTTTTCAACTTTCAAAGATGCCCATTATGAGTGGGGCCTTGGTGTCGACTCAATTATTTGTCTTTTTTCTTTTCTTCCTCGGATTCTTTCTTTGGGGTAAATTCTTCTACCACCGTTTGAAGGTATGCTTCAAGATCATCATCCAGATGTATTTCTGGAATTTCTTCTATTGGTTGAGATTCTCCTGCTAAACATGAGAAACGGTTATTCTCATCTTCTTGACTGGTAGATGAGATTGACATTGCTTTGGAGGAGCTTTCAGTGGTGGATTCAAAAAACTTTTTTAGCTCCTTCTTCATTTCTTCTTTGTATAACTCCACCATGTCAGTCTTTGAGACTCCTGAAACTGCCTGCTTATCTTGAATCCTTCTTGTCATTTGTTTAAAAGGACTCGGCAACTGTCTTTGTTGTCTTTTAACAATTTGAGTTTTATAATACTCAGTTTTATTGGTGATCAATTTTATTGTGTCTTGACCTTCCAATTCTTTACTAGAGTTAATAACTCTTGTCATTTTTTACCAGAACTTTGTATAGGATGTTCTTTTGAGACAGGGAATATTATCTCTCAGGGTATGACCTGTTGTTGGTTTCCATCTCCAAATCCAGGGTATGGAAAACTCTATGAAAAAATACATTGAGGCTATCAAACCAAGTTTTATTATACTCGGCTTCTATGAGATCCGGAGAGACTGCTACCCACTCTTGGTAAAGACCTTTGAATGGTTCTGGCAGAATCTGGACCGATGGACCATATAAAATGAACCATTTTTGGAACCAGCTTGGGATTCCATCCTTATAAATCTTGTCACTCACTTTTATGAACCATTAGTGTTTTTTACTGGGATTTTCATAAAATAAACATTTCTCAAAACTTTGAATATAATCCCAATAATTGTATTTATAAGTTTGTCTGTTAGGATTTATAAATTCTTTTTCATTTAAAGTACTTAATCCCCATTTTTGAGGAGATAAAAGATGTTTTATAAAAATCTTGCTAAAATTGAATGAACTTTTAATTTTATCTGCTGGATAAAAATGTCTTAATTCAGTAGACTCAGAAACTTGTATAATGGTTTCATAATATTGCCTTGGTTTATAAGAAGTAGCATCATATGATGCTGGTTCTAAATACTTTTGCATTAAACACCAAGGATCATCAAAAAACTTTTTATCTTCTTGGTTTAAAAGAATTATTTTCGTCTGTTTATCGGATATAACCCATGACTCTTCATCATCATCTTGTGCTATATGAGCATAAGAGGGGGCCTTTGAGGCCTCTTCTTGGGCTTTTATAATAGCCTGTTCTTCTTCTTGGGCTTTTATAATAGCCATGATATTTTCATATGTTGGATCATTGGGACTTATTTGAATACCCGTATTATTATTCGAACTACTAGAAGCAATATCTGAGGCTATGAGCCTTCTGCTTCCTTGCTGGACCAAAACTAAATCTTGGCCTCTTCCTCTTCCTCTGCCTCTTCCCCTATTTGATGTGGGAAAAAGTTGTTTTCCTCTATTATGAGGAATCATTCCTGAAAATATAAAATCAGGCTGATGAGATTATTTTCTCATTATCTTCAAGAATCTTTGTTTGATTCTTAAAATGATGTAGTTTGGTAAATTGTTCTCTAAGCCTATTAACCCTTTCAGCTGGATGAATACTATAATTATTCATCAAGTCATGAATTCTATATTGGGTGACTCTAATTAGAACATTATAATCATCAATTTCATTTTCTATATTATTACAAACTATCTTCATGGGTCGTTTAAACTTTTTCATTTGAACACCTGCAAATTAAACAGAAGTTATTATCTTCAAATATTCTCTAGTTAGAAAATCTGGAAGACTATTTTCTTCTCCTTTTTTATAATGTATTTCAAAATCAAATGGGGCTAATTGAGATTGCCATCTAGCAAACATTTATTTAGAAACATCATGTTTAAAATCCTTTTGAAACATAAATTTAGCTGCTTGACAATCAGTTTTTATTATAAAATTTTGATTATATAAATCATCTTGAAATTTTAAAACACATTTCAAAATTTCTAAAATTTCTTTTGCAATAGTAGCATATTTTTTCTGGCTTTCAAGCCATTTTCCTGAATGAAACCTAACAAGATATTCTTGTTTTGTTTGGGGAGAAATTTGTTTTAGTATTCCTCCATAACCTATTTCTGAGGCATCCGTTTCTATAATTTTCTCCCAATTGGGATTAGAAATTGTCATACAAGGAAGTCCTAAAACTCTCTTTTTTATTTTTATAATAGCTTGGGTATGATTTTCATCCCAAGACTTAGGATTCTTTTTTAATCTATCATATAAAATAGAAGAATCCTTAGCTAAATCATGGTAATAAGGAGCTATATAATTTAAACTTCCTAAGAACCTTTGCAATTGAGTTTTATCAGTTATTTTATCTGGAAACTTAGAAGCAAATTCTATACTTCTATTAATAGGAACTATTTTCCCTTTTTCTATTATATGACCTAAAAATCTGATACTTATTTGGAAAAGCATCATTTTAGGACTAGATATAACTAATCCATTTTTTATAATAATGGTTTTAAATATATCAAGGTGTTTAAAATGGGTTTCAATATCTTTTTAAAACACCAATATATCATCTATATAAACAATTATAAAGCTTGAAAAGGGAATGAATATTTCATTCATAATTTTTTGGAATTCTGAAGGGGCATTCTTCAGACCAAAAGGCATAACATTCCATTCATATTGCCCAAAAGGAACATTAAAAGCAGTTTTATATCTGTCTTTCTTATCAATTTGAATTTGCCAATATCCAGATTTTAAATCAAATTTCGAAAATATTAAGGCATCATATAACCTATCTAGCAAATCCTTTTTATTAGGAATTGGATATCTAATCCATTTCAAAACTTTATTCAGAGGTTTATAGTTTATAACTAATCTAGGAACACCTCTTTCAATCTCAGAATGTTTATTAACATAAAAAGCAGTAAATGACCAAGGAGACTTTGAGGGACCTATTAATCCCTTTTGTTGTAATGACTCAATCTTCTTTTTACATAACTCTAAATATTCAGAATTCATTTGACAAGCTCTTCCCTTGGTTGGAATATTACTTTCTATAAAATCAACTTCATAAGAAAGGGAAACAATATGTTGTTTTCTATTCCAAAAAGCATTTGGATGGTCATTACAAATTTCTACATTAAATTGATTTTTTAAATTTTCAATTTTTAATATTAATTTAGGATTTTTTAATTTTTCCTCAATAGTATTAATACTTATTTCTTCTTTAAGAAAATTTATTTGATTAGTTTTGGCTTGTATAAGAAATTCATTTAAAAATTTTTCAAAAGGTTGAGTTATAAACTCAAAATATAATTCCTTGTTATTGTAAAAAGCTTTAAATCTTTTTTTATTAACTTCTTTTAAAGGAAATTTTTTTGATAGAAATGGAGTTCCTAATATAACTTCATTTGTTATATTCTTTATAAGAACAAAGGATAAAGGAATGCATTCTCCATTATTGCAAATCTTTGCATTAGGGATTTTATATTCTACTCCCATATCTTGCCTATTAGCTGCTCTAAGAATATGAGTAGTTTTTTCAAAATATTTTGTAGCAATTAATCATTCTCTTAAACAATTTAAATCTGCTCGGGAATCTATAAGAGCAACAAAATTCTTTTTAAAAGTATTTTGTATTAAAAGGGTTACTTTAACTAACCATTTTTGAGAAGTAATTTTTTCTTTATTTTTAATAATTAAAGGGGGAAAATTCTTATCATAAGCCTTAGTAGGACTAGTAATAGGAGAAGGAATTTTATGAGATGTTTCTCCTATTTCATGAGTAGAAAATTTATAAAAAGATTCATCAATTATGATTTTTTCTTTAAGATTTATAATTCTTTTTTCAAACTCAGAATTTTCATTTTTTAAATAAACAATTTCCTCTTTTAAATTGTTAATTTCCTTTTTTAAATCTTTTGAAGTAGAAGAATTATTTTTTCTATTATTTAATATATTATGGACATACTTCATAGAATAGGGACCTTCAGGTTCCTTTATTTCTTTTTGAACTTCTTTATTTTGAAGTTCTTCATTTTGATATAACATTTGAAGAATTTTCAATTTTTCTTCTGGACTCCTAATTTTGTTTAAAACATTTCCCAGAATATCACTATCTATAACATTTATTTCATTATCATTAAGGTTATTATCCTGGAATTGAGACATGACTTTGTATAACATATCATTATCAGAAACTATTTTATTACAACAATTTTCTTGACAATTATCAGAGCAAGAACTTTCCTCAGTACTATAATATGAGGATTCTTCAGAATCAAAAATCTTATATAATTCATTTTTGACATCTTCTTCTATATCTAAACTGTTTATTTTCTTTTTAAAAATTTTTCTTTGGCTATATTCGTTAGCCTTATGACCTTTCTTCTTGCATATATAGCAAGTAGGAACCCATTTTTCTCTTCTTTGGGTTTTTCTCCTTTCTCTTTTTTCCCTATGTTTCTGGAAATATTTTTCCCTTTTTTCCGTTCTATATTTTTTATAATATTTTTCATTATCAAAACTTTTTTCTTTGGTACAATCCATACCAAATTGTTCATAAAATTCTCCTAACTGTCTTTTTTCTGTTAGGCTTTGTTTTTTAATTTGTTGATTTAATTTTAACTCATTACATAGAGCTAAACCTTCTTGAACACAGACTCCTATTAGTCTGCCATAAGTATAACTATCATAAGGGATTTGAATATTACTACCCCTAAGAATTTTTCTTACTCTTTCAGCAAATAAGGACGGAAGACCATCAATGAATTTGGACTTCCAATGAGAACTATTATTCTCTGGGAGCTCATAAACTCTACTTAAAAATACATCTTTATACCATCTAAAAGAGGTTAAAGTATGACATTTAAGTCCATTTAACAAGGTTCTAATGGTTTCAGAATTACCAGACCATCTTCCTGTAAAGTGTTCTATAATAGTTATGATTAAAGTGTAAACAGCATCAGAAATTTGTTTATCACCTTCTTGCCTATAATGTTTATAAATTTGATCTTGTTTATTAACAAATCAATTTAATATAGAAATTTGTAATGACCATCCAAATGCTTTTTGGAATAGAAAACAACATATTATTTCCCTTCCTTATGAAGATGATTTTATAGAAAGTAATATTTCAACCAAGGCAAGACCTTGTCAAATGAATTCTGAATATTTAGAGTTATGTAAAAAGGAGATTGAGTCATTACAACAAAAGGGATTAATAGGTCCCTCAAAGTCTCCTTGGTCATGTACTGCTTTTTATGTTAATAAACATTCTGAGATTGAAAGAGGTGTTCCTAGATTAGTTATAAACTATAAACCTCTGAATAAAGTTTTGAAATAGATTAGATATCCAATTCCTAATAAAAAGGATTTGCTAGATAGGTTATATGATGCCTTAATATTTTCGAAATTTGATTTAAAATCTGGATATTGGCAAATTCAAATTGATAAGAAAGACAGATATAAAACTGCTTTTAATGTTCCTTTTGGGCAATATGAATGGAATGTTATGCCTTTTGGTCTGAAGAATGTCCCTTCAGAATTCCAAAAAATTATGAATGAAATATTCATTCCCTTTTCAAGCTTTATAATTGTTTATATAGATGATATATTGGTGTTTTCAAAAGATATTGAAACCCATTTTAAACACCTTGAGATATTTAAAACCATTATTATAAAAAATGGATTAGTTATATCTAGTCCTAAAATGATGCTTTTCCAAACAAATATCAGATTTTTAGGTCATATAATAGAAAAAGGGAAAATAGTTCCTATTAATAGAAGTATAGAATTTGCTTCTAAGTTTCCTGATAAAATAACTGATAAAACTCAATTGCAAAGGTTCTTAGGAAGTTTAAATTATATAGCTCCTTATTACCATGATTTAGCTAAGGATTCTTCTATTTTATATGATAGATTAAAAAAGAATCCTAAGCCTTGGGATGAAAATCATACCCAAGCTATTATAAAAATAAAAAAGAGAGTATTAGGACTTCCTTGTATGACATTTGCTAATCCCAATTGGGAGAAAATTATAGAAACAAATGCCTCAGAAATAGGTTATGGAGGAATATTAAAACAAATTTCTCCCCAAACAAAACAAGAATATCTTGTTAGGTTTCATTCAGGAAAATGGCTTGAAAGCCAGAAAAAATATGCTACTATTGCAAAAGAAATTTTAGCAATTTTGAAATGTGTTTTAAAATTTCAAGATGATTTATATAATAAAAAATTTATAATAAAAACTGATTGTCAAGCAGCTAAATTTATGTTTCAAAAGGATTTTAAACATGATGTTTCTAAACAAATGTTTGCTAGATAGCAATCTCAATTAGCCCCATTTGATTTTGAAATACATTATAAAAAAGGAGAAGAAAATAGTCTTCCAGATTTTCTAACTAGAGAATATTTGAAGATAATATCTTCTGTTTAATTTGCAGGTGTTCAAATGAAAAAGTTTAAAGGACCCTTGAAGATAGTTTGTAATAATATAGAAAATGAAATTGATGATTATAATGTTCTAATTAGAGTCACCCAATATAGAATTCATGACTTGATGAATAATTATAGTATTCATCCAGCTGAAAGGGTTAATAGGCTTAGAGAACAATTTACCAAACTACATCATTTTAAGAATCAAGTAAAGATTCTTGAAGATAATGAGAAAATAATCTCATCAGCCTGATTTTATATTTTTAGGTTTGATTCCTCATAATAGAGGAAAATAACCTTTCCCACATCATATAGGGGAAGAGGCAGAGGAAGAGGAAGAGGCCAAGATTTAGTTTTGGTCCAGCAAGGAAGCAGAAGGCTCATAGCCTCAGATATTGCTTCTAGTAGTTCGAATAATAATACGGGTATTCAAATAAGTCCCAATGATCCATCATATGAAAAGATCATGGCTATTATAAAAGCCCAAGAAGAAGAACAGGTTATTATAAAAGCCCAAGAAGAGGCCTCAAAGGCCCCCTCATATGCTCATATAGCACAAGATGATGATGAAGAGTCATGGGTCATATCCGATAGACAGAAGAAAATAATTCTTTTAAACCAAGAAGATAAAAAGTTTTTTGATGATCCTTGGTGTTTAATGCAAAAGTATTTAGAACCAGCATCATATGATGCTACTTCTTTTAAACCAAGGCTATATTATGAAACCATTAAACAAGATTCTGAGTCTGCTAAATTAAGACATTTTTATCCAACAGATAAAATTAAAAGTTCATTCAATTTTAGCAAGATTTTTATAAAACATCTTTTATCTCCTCAAAAATGGGGATTAAGTACTTTAAATGAAAAAGAATTTATAAATCCTAACAGGCAAACTTATAAATACAATTATTGGGATTATATTCAAAGTTTTGAGAAATGTTTATTTTATGAAAATCCCAGTAAAAAACACTCATGGTTCATAAAAGTGAGTGACAAGATTTATAAGGATGGAATCCCAAGCTGGTTCCAAAAATGGTTCATTTTATATGGTCCATCGGTCCAGATTCTGCCAGAACCATTCAAAGGTCTTTACCAAGAGTGGGTAGCAGTCTCTCCGGATCTCATAGAAGCCGAGTATAATAAAACTTGGTTTGAGGGTATAGCCTCAATGTATTTTTTCATAGAGTTTTCCATACCCTGGATTTTGAGATGGAAACCAACAACAGGTCATACCATGGGAGATATATTCCCTGTCTCAAAAGAACATCTTATACAAAGTTCTGGTAAAAAATGACAATAGTTAATAACTCTACGAAAGAATTGGAAGGTCAAGACACAATAAAATTGATCATCAATAAAACTGAGTATTATAAAACTCAAATTGTTAAAAGACAACAAAGACAGTTGCCGATTCCTTTTGAACAAATGACAAGAAGGATTCAAGATAAGCAGGCAGTTTCAGGAGTCTCAAAGACTGACATGCTGGAGTTATACAAAGAAGAAATGAAGAAGGAGCTAAAAAAGTTTTTTGAATCCACCACTGAAAGCTCCTCCAAAGCAATGTCAATCTCATCTACCAGTCAAGAAGATGAGAATAACCGTTTCTCATGTTTAGCAGGAGAATCTCAACCAATAGAAGAAATTCCTGAAATACATCTGGATGATGATCTAGAAGCATACCTTCAAATGGTGGTAGAAGAATTTACCCCAAAGAAAGAATCCGAGGAAGAAAAGAAAAAAGACAAATAATTGAGTCGACAGCAAGGCCCTGATGTATGTAAAATGCAACATATAAATTACATCAAATGAGGCATAAAACTAACCCTTTTTAAGTACTAATATTGGAAAAAGAGTGTTTTTGTCTTCCTTTTGTATTTTCAGGATTAAATGAGCTCAAAAACGCAAAAGAAGCAAAAAGACAGCTAAATCCAACATAAAAACAAGAAAATGAATATTAGTGGACTGCCCGACCCCTCAACGGCACCTTCCAAAGCAAAGTAGAGAAATCAGAAGACTGAACACGCCCCGTGCTCAGCCAGCACGGGGCCGTGCCCAAGAAGCAGAAGAAAAGACAAACCTATAGAAGCTTCTATTTCCCACCACGGGCCGTGCTTAGCGGACACGGGGGCGTGTCGAAAGTACAGCAGGCGCATTTATTGTAATTGCGAATTACAATTAATGAGGAGAGAGATTGTCAGACGGACACGGGGCCGTGCCCAGCTCTCTGTTCAGCCTATAAATAGGAGTGCTTGGATTCATTTCATCTCATCCCTTGGCACACCACCTCTCTCACACTTCATCCACCACCCACCACCATCACAACACCATCATCCATCACCATCATCCATTGTCCATCGTAGAGTGTGTGAGTCGTCTCGGGATCCAAGATTGATCGTAAGAGTTCTTGACAATCAAGGCCATGTTTGCCTAAGTCTCTTACATCACTTGGTGAAGACAAAGTGTCTAGTATAATACTTTTTATTTCTAATCTTTTGCACTTTTTATTTGGTTTTGTATTAATGACTTTAATAACTAGTTACTTATGTTGAAGGTGATCTTTCCTTATCGTTTGTCCGTGGTGTCTTGGCATTATTTTACTGTCTATATAAAATAAAGGATTTTCACCATTCATATCTCCACGGTCTATATGGAGATATGTTGGCTACCTGGTCGGGGGTTAAGGGAACGGTTTGGTAAAGGTCTTGCCATTGTTCAGCGTTTAGAGGTCCTGCAATGGACCTGGGTCAAATTTAGTAGGACCTCCTTCAATACTTCACGGTATTGGATGGCGGGGGTCCAAACTCTTTGATCCCCTCATAAGTTAACTACTATTAATACTATAACCCGGCTATTTAGGACTGTATCCCTGCTGACTCAGACTACTTAGCCGTGGGTAACGTCACCGCCAAAAGCGGGGCCTACCACAATACTGCATTAATAACTTAATTCATTATCTTCCAATAATCCACCCTTTTAGGATTGTATCCATGCTGACTCAAACTACTGGGGTGAGGGTAACGTCACCTTCAAAAGAGGGGCCTACTACAATAACTAAGATAATCCCTTAATTATGTGCAAAAGTGCGGAAATAATCAAAGGTTATACTAGATACGAGTCGGAACCAAGTGATTCATCTTGTCTATCTGTTTTTTTCTTTTATTTTTATTTTCAGCATTTTAGTTAGTTTTTAATTTTCTTAGTTTAAAACCTTTTTTCTAAACTTTTTATTTTGGTTAGACGTTGAGGATAAACCGGTACTAAAAGCTCTTGTGTCCTTGGACGACCTCGGTATCTTACCAACGCTATACTACACTCAACGATGGGTGCACTTGCCCATATGTGTGTTTAGTGTTAGTGAAATATCGTGTTTTATGAATTTAAAACTTGGCTAAAATAAGTGTTAAAAAGGGCTTAAAATATACACCTAAAATACGTAACACTTCGCACGCATCAAGTTTTTGGCGCCGTTGCCGGGGACACAAGGATTTTAGGAAAGCTTAAAATCGACGGCCTAATCAGTTTTTCAAAACCTTTTCAAAACGGGCCCACATTTTTCTGCATTTTAGTTTAGTTTTGCATTTACAGAAGCTTGAACACGGGCCGTGCTCACTGAACACGCCCCGTGCTCAACGAAATCAGTAACTTTAATTAAAACGCCCAGATACAGATCCTGAACACGGGGCCGTGCTCACTGAACACGGGGCCGTGTCCAGCCTCTGTTTCCGTTTTTATTTTTGTTTTCTGATCTCGAGACTCAGTTGTGGTCTGCTGAGTGATTCTTATGGATCAATACTTAGGAGGTTACAACTACACCTATGAGGAGGATGATTATAGGGGTAATTATTGAACTAATTGTCGTAACGCACGATCGGTTCAAAATAATCGCTCATATCAACCATCCAATTCATACACCTACTATGAGGAGCCCAGGTACGAGCCATCAACTTCATACACATCCTATGAAGACCAAAGGTATGAACCTCCTCCCTCATACTCATATTTTGATGAACCAAGGTATGAGCCCTCATACTCATACTTTGAGGAACCAAGATATGAGCCACCACCTTCATATGCTTACTATGAGGAACCATGGCGTAAACAACCCACCTCATATGAGTATTATGGAGAACAAAATTACGAACCTTATCCATCATATGCTTACAATGAAGAACAATGGTGCGAACCATCGACTTCATATGAGTATTATGAGGAACAAAGGGTCGAACAACCGGATTCAAGCTTAGAAAATACCGATTCTTTTTCTATAACCGAAGTGACCGATAGGATATTAGAACACATAAGAGTTATCGATCGATGTATAAAAGAAGCTCGCGCAAGGGAAGAGGAGTCCCGCGCAAGAGAAGAATTAAAAAAGGAAGAGATAACTGAAAATGTAAAAATGGAAGAACAAATAAGTGAAAAACCGACACATGAGTTAAACAACGAAATAGGTGAGTCCGACAACGTTAAAATACAAGAAGAGTCTAATTTTGAAGAAATTAACCTCTTGTCACCTTCTTTCGAAAATCATTGTTTAGTACCCACTCATGCTAAGTTTTTAAAAGAGTTAAACACTAACACTAAAATTGACGAAACGGTAAGTGTTAAGTTAACTGATGATCAAACCTCACTAATAAAAGAAGACCCATTTGAAATTAACATTACACCGGTTCCATGTTTCTTTCAAAATTCGTTTATTAGTAATGTCACAATCGATAAAGATCTTTGTGTTAACATAATGCCTAACTACATTTTCGAAAAATTAAGTATTAGTGATTTTTCTCCACTTCAAATACCCATTTTTCTATCCAATCGGAAAGTAATAAAATCAATCGGTATAGTTGAGGATGTATTGGTTCAAACAAATCAAATGGTAATCCCGACCGATTTTGTCATCCTCGATGACGCTCCTCTAGTGATGGGACGACCATTTGTAAAAACTCACGAAGCTTTGAAAAACCGGAAGTTCAACAATCTACCTCTTCAATTAGGGGCATTTAAAAGAAGTGTCGATCGTGAGCGATCAATGAAATATCCATTCGGCAATGACGACCCCCTAATTGAAGATGAGCCAGAACCACCTGATAAGGTGGGTCTAGCCAAGGACCCTTATAAACGTGGCGCACCACGGAGGCATTCCGCGGAACTATCCGTAGTTTAGTTTAGATTAACCTTTATGTTTTTAGTTTAGTTTTTATTTTTCAGGAATAAAACACACTCGGAATGGTGAAGGATGATAAGGGAAGCTTGAACCAACACCCCATACACAAAAACAGAGCCTCCCTACGATTTTTCTTCATTACAGCAAGTTCAGCACGGGGCCGTGCTCACCCCAACACTCCCCGTGCCCAAGGTTCTGTAGATAATGCCCAGTTCAGGTACCTGGACACGGGGCCGTGCTCACTGGACACGCCCCCGTGCCCAGCCTTCTGTTTACTTTTGGTACTGGCAGTCTGGACACTGGGCCGTGCTCAGCCAACACCACCCCGTGTTCAGCTACCCAGTACCATAAAATCTTGTTTTTAACCCATTTTTACACATTTAATCAGCCTAAAAAATTATTTTTGGGACACATTGAGGACAATGTGTAATTTAAGTGTGGGGGGGATGCTAAAACCTTGAATCTTGCAAGTCCTAAATACAAGCCTTACACAAAACTCTATTGGAACCGCTAATCACCCCAAAATTTTTCAAAAAAATTCATTTTTTTTTACTTGTCTAGGTTTAACTTGGGAATTTCAAAATTCTAAAAAGGTTATATTTTTACGAATTTACAACCGATAGCGTCGTGATAAAAAGAACCAACATAAGAAATTATGAAAAGGCATGACAAACTTAGTTAAAATTTGATTATATATACTTGATCACATAAAAACCCATTCCCACAAAAGTGAGTTTTGAGCCTTTATTGAGCATACAATTACATATCATTAGACTAAATGCTCATTTTTCGTTTCTTGTGTGAATAGCCGCTTGGTTCTTACGAATCTAGAACTTGCCATGACGATACATTCCCGGTCCTTACCAACTTAAACCTGAGTAAGTAAATGATGGAGGCATTAGGACTAACCCTTTTTATTTTTACACCATTATTTTTTCTTTTTTTTTACCACCTACCAAAAATCTCCCTAGTTAGCCCCTTTGAGCCTAAAACTTTTCATTTCTTAACCCAAAAATAAACACCCTTTCACCCACCAAAACCCTTTTTATTTTTAACCCTTTATTTTAGTAACAAGTTCGGTTCTTCGTAAAAAAAAAAAAAAAAAAAATTATGTGTGATAATGATGAAGCAAAAAGAAAATAAACAAACAAGTTAATCAAAAATAACTTAGTTTGAATAAAAGCTTCATAAAAAGTTGCAAAAATACGAAAACCGACACTTGTTACGCTTTTAGCCCTTTTTCTACTAACCACTAACCCAACCACCTACCTTTAACCCTAGCCTAACCCTTAACCCACAAAGTCCTCTTGATATCTACAAAGGTATAAAAGTTAAAAAGGAGGAGGATTGATTTCTTGGCAAGCCTATGGTAGGAATAAGTTCCATGCCGCTCTCGAGTGATTCACTAAAAATACACCTTCGGCCGAGTGTGAGTGATTTCCCCGTGAGGTATGTGAACTTGTATATAAATAGAATTTTAAAAAGGCATGTTATGCCCAAATAAGTAATTTCATTTATGAAAAGTTCTAAATAAATCATTACGAATAGGAGTGTAAATAAATAAAAATAAAACCCAAAAAGATCTTGGAAATCCCGACACTCTACGACAAGCCCAAAACCTTCTCTTCTACCTATTCCATTTGGGAGTGTAAGCCACATATTAAAGAGTTTTGCTTGAGGACAAGCTAAAGTTCAAGTGTGGGGGTATTTGATGTATGTAAAATGCAACATATAAATTACATCAAATGAGGCATAAAACTAACCCTTTTTAAGTACTAATATTGGAAAAAGAGTGTTTTTGTCTTCCTTTTGTATTTTCAGGATTAAATGAGCTCAAAAACGCAAAAGAAGCAAAAAGACAGCTAAATCCAACATAAATACAAGAAAAGGAATATTAGTGGACTGCCCGACCCCTCAACGGCACCTTCCAAAGCAAAGTAGAGAAATCAGAAGACTGAACACGCCCCGTGCTCAGCCAGCACGGGGCCGTGCCCAAGAAGCAGCAGAAAAGACAAACCTATAGAAGCTTCTATTGCCCACCACGGGCCGTGCTCAGCGGACACGGGGGCGTGTCGAAAGTACAGCAGGCGCATTTATTGTAATTGCGAATTACAATTAATGAGGAGAGAGATTGTCAGACGGACACGGGCCCGTGCCCAGCCGATACGGGGCCGTGCCCAGCTCTCTGTTCAGCCTATAAATAGGAGTGCTTGGATTCATTTCATCTCATCCCTTGGCACACCACCTCTCTCACACTTCATCCACCACCCACCACCATCACAACACCATCATCCATCACCATCATCCATTGTCCATCGTAGAGTGTGTGAGTCGTCTCGGGATCCAAGATTGATCGTAAGAGTTCTTGACAATCAAGGCCATGTTTGCCTAAGTCTCTTACATCACTTGGTGAAGACAAAGTGTCTAGTATAATACTTTTTATTTCTAATCTTTTGCACTTTTTATTTGGTTTTGTATTAATGACTTTAATAACTAGTTACTTATGTTGAAGGTGATCTTTCCTTATCGTTTGTCCGTGGTGTCTTGGCATTATTTTACTGTCTATATAAAATAAAGGATTTTCACCATTCATATCTCCACGGTCTATATGGAGATATGTTGGCTACCTGGTCGGGGGTTAAGGGAACGGTTTGGTAAAGGTCTTGCCATTGTTCAGCGTTTAGAGGTCCTGCAATGGACCTGGGTCAAATTTAGTAGGACCTCCTTCAATACTTCACGGTATTGGATGGCGGGGGTCCAAACTCTTTGATCCCCTCATAAGTTAACTACTATTAATACTATAACCCGGCTATTTAGGACTGTATCCCTGCTGACTCAGACTACTTAGCCGAGGGTAACGTCACCGCCAAAAGAGGGGTCTACTACAATAACTAAGATAATCTCTTAATTATGTGCAAAAGTGCGGAAATAATCAAAGGTTATACTAGATACGAGTCGGAACCAAGTGATTCATCTTGTCTATCTGTTTTTTCTTTTATTTTTATTTTCAGCATTTTAGTTAGTTTTTAATTTTCTTAGTTTAAAACCTTTTTTCTAAACTTTTTATTTTGGTTAGACGTTGAGGATAAACCGGTACTAAAAGCTCTTGTGTTCTTGGACGACCTCGGTATCTTACCAACGCTATACTACACTCAACGATGGGTGCACTTGCCCATATGTGTGTTTAGTGTTAGTGAAATATCGTGTTTTATGAATTTAAAACTTGGCTAAAATAAGTGTTAAAAATGGCTTAAAATATACACCTAAAATAAGTAACACTTCGCACGCATCAGGCCCCACTCATAATGGGCATCTTTGAAAGTTGAAAAAGAAAGGCCATCATATACGACATCAAGGACAATAATAGAGTCACACGGTATTGGGGACAGTCATAGAGTCCTCCTTTTACTGTTTTCTTTTTCTTTTTTGTCCATTTTCCTTTTTGCATTTTGTTTGTTTGCTTCTTAGTTTTCCTATAAATAAGGTTAGTTTTGTATGGAAGAGGCACGCAATCTTTTGCCCCTCTCTTCTCTCTCTCTAATTTCTGCACTTGTAAAAATATTCTAAGTATTGAATAAAATCTTCTGACTTGAAGATTCTCTTGGTGTTCTTAAGTAAGTATTTAAATTTTGTTTTCTTATTATAAATCATGATGGGCTAAAGCCCTTAAAGTATTGAAGCATGGCTCAATAACATCCTTTGATAACATGGTACTTTTATTATAAAAAGGTTTTTCTAAAATGGTTAAAACATAAACTGGCAGGGTTGGAATATTAAACTGGTAATTAATGGTCTTATGGCCTAAGGGAACCTTGGTCCGTGATATCCCGTTTTTATGAATTGATAGGGAGTTTTTAGGACTGGTTGTAATCCACCTTAAGTTAATTTGACAGTTTTTATTTTGTAAAATTTATCACCTTATTTTGACGGTTTAATGTTTTGTAAAACTACCATATACGATCCTCCTCGTTATGTTTATATATATACGCTAAAATGAAAACCACCCTAAGTTAAGAGAATCACGAGTATCACTTTTCAACCATTGATCTTTGGAGATGAATGGATAAGATTAAAAGTTATAAAAACAATATTAAATTCTTTTTGTCTTATTGTATTTTTAATATTTTAATTTCAAAGGAGCAGTTTAGTAAATTTGCTTGTTTTGTCTAATTATATATATTGTTTTTTATTACTTTTTTTGTCTTATTAAAATAATTATCTTTTATTAAAATCAGATTTTTTAATTAAAAACCATTTAAAAATCTGATTTTTTTTACAAAAAACAATTTTTGTCAGAATTTTTTTACAAAAAACGTTTTTAGGAGCTGTTTTTTACGCCCCCGTTTTTACGCGCTGTTTCTACGCTCGGTTTTACGCGCTGTTTTTATGCGGCATTTTTTAACGCGCCGTTTTTACGCCCTTTTTGGGGCCGTTTTATGCCCCCGTATTCACGCCCCATATTTACGCGTCGTTTTATCACTCGGTTTATTTACGCCCCGTTTTTACGCGTCGTTTTTTACACTCCGTTTTTTACGTGCTGTTTTTTTACGCCCCGTATTTACTCGCCCTTTTTTTACACCCACGTTTTTAAACTTTTTTTTTTACGGTTTTAAACTTTTTTTACGAAATTTTTTTTCACGGTTTTAAACTTTTTTTTTACAAAAACTTTTTTACAAAGACTTTTTAACAAAGAACAAAAATATATACGGAATTTTTTTACGGTTTTAACCTTTTTTTTATAACTTTTTTTAAACACACGTTTTTTAAACTTTTTTACGTTTTTTTACGTAAACTTTTTTACGGTTTTAAACTTTTTTTTACAAAACTTTTTTATGAAATTTTTTTTACAAATTAAATTTTTTTTTTACAAAAGACAAAAATTTATACGAAATTTTTTTTACGGTTTTAACCTTTTTTTACACACGTTTTTAAACTTTTTTTACATTTTTTACGAAAACTTTTTTTACTGTTTTAAACTGTTTTTTACAAAAACTTTTTACAATTTTATTTTTACAATAACTTTTTTACAAAATAACAAAAAGAGGAGAGAGAAATGTGAAGAGAGAGAAATTGAAAAAACTTAAAAAAAAGACTTTAAAGAGTAAAGAGAGATGATTTGATGGTTTTGATTAAATAACTATACTACCCTTTTGGTTTTCAGTATCTGATTGGTGGAGAGTGATTCTCGCGGTTCTCGCAACGAGAGGTGGTTTTCATTTTAGCGGCCCCCTATATATATATAGAAACGGGATCAGGAGAAAACGGCAAAAAGTGTGAGAACGGTGAGAACGCATCCTGGCCCAACACGTGTCGCGGGGCATGATCAGGGTCCGAGGGTTTTTTTTGTCTTTTTAGTATTCTTCTTCTTTCACGATTTTCGTGTTTGACATGCTGCTTTATTTTTTGCGTGCAAGATAATTTTGGCGTTATGTAGAATTATTAATTATTTGGTGTTTTACTGTTTTTCTCAGATTTCTTCTCGTTGAATTAATTCTTTTTGTGTCACATAGTTAATTTTTTGGCGTTATGCCTTTTTCCATATCATTTTTGGCGTTTTGTATCTTTTTGTTAATAATTGATTACCATATATTAAAATTTTATAAAACTACAATAACACGAAAATCAAAATAAACTAATAGTGTTCCGTAGGTGGGATTACATCAGAGATCTAGCCATCGCTTTGTTCATCACTTTCTTCAGATTCTTCATCATCAAATTTCATTTTTGCGTATAATGCTATTAGCTCGTCTCTTCTTTGCTGCAGCCTATTCTTGAATATCACTGCATCCTTGGATTTTGGATCGTTTGAAGGTGCTAAATCACAGAGTTGTTCAATGATAGATAGCAACTCTGTCTTCAACATTTCTTCCATTGGCCTTGAATATTGCACCCCGTTTTTATAAGTCACTTCAAGTGTTCCTTCTTCCTCATGCAATACCCAACTGCTAAGTTTTGGTATAGGAGTATCGTCAATATCATCATCATCTTCATCATCTTCTGCCGGAAATTTTCTCTTCAGTCTTTTTATTACAGTTCTCGTTCTTTCACAATCGTTGTCCATTGGAACCCCAAGGGCCAGGATATCCTTCTGAACCTTTTCATTCATTCCAAGCATGGTTTTGATTGTCCTTACCTTTACCCTTCTCCTATCAGAGAACTTTATGATGAATCGTTTCTCTTTCCTTTCAAACCTCCATGCAATAACCTTAGCCATTTTTAATTTTTTTGGCGTTTTGGACAATATGTGGCGTTTTAGTCAAATTTTTTGGCGTGTTTGAGCGTGGGTTCTCATGGTCTTCTTTTTATATTGACTTTTTTTCCCGCGTATGACAGGTAATTATGGCGTTTTGAAAAAGATAAATAAATATAATAAATGTTAGTAATTATGTTTTTTGTGGTTTCATTTTACTGTTTTTTGCAGTTTACCGTGTTTTGTTTTCAGACTCAATTGTTTTTTATAATATTAGTTGTTCAAAGTAATTTTATTATAGTTTGGTAGTTTTTTTGGGGCGTTTTTATGGCATTATGGCGTTTTACACGCTTTTGCTCATTTTGGCGATTTATTATATTTTTCATTCTTGCTTTAATATTCTTTTGTTGGTTATTAACTGAAATTACAAAACAAACAATAGATAAAGAAAATTAAAAAAAAAAACAAAACAAAGTAGAAGCAATTTATGATTTTAAATCTTCAGTGTGACAAATAAATGGCGTTTTGGGTTTGGCGTTGTTTATTTTCTTTGTTCATGTGTTGAAGTGTCTTTGTGGATGTTGGAGACATAGATCGACCCCGTGTGGGTGGATGCTATCTGCCTGTCGTCTTCATTATAATCATCGAGGCCAAAGTAGCATTTACACTAGTATAGGTCTCTTCTTATCATCCAAACCTTCTTCAGGAACAAAGATGAAAGTATGACATATGGGTGTCATCAGTCCCTCTTTTTTTCAATTTTGTCCATCTCATGCATCAAAATCTTACTTCACTCACGTAACAAATCATTCAATGAAGCTTAATGCAGAACATTACTGAGTATCAAAGAAAAGATGTTTGCCGTCGTTGTATTTTTTGGCGTTTTACATTGAGTTGTAATTTTTTTAGCAACCACTGTGTGTTTTTGTGTGTTTTTTTGGTGTGATAAATGGAAGGTGGTGAGACGTTTCTATTTATAGAATTTTTTTTGGCGCGTAGTTTAGGAGGGATGTTATTTTTATAACAAAAAATGTAATTAACATTTATCCGGATGTAAGCTTTGGCATTATATATAATGGCGTTTCATATTTTTTGGCGTTTTTGTAGCCAGAGAGCTTAAATAAAAACATAGAAAAAAGTACGCAGTGATAAAATTGGCTTTTTGTATTTATTTGGCGTTTTATTTTTCAATGGCGTTTTATGTGAGAAATGGCTTTTTACTTTTTTACCCTTAATGAAGCGCGTCCCACATAATAAAATTGATGTTATTTACAAAAAACACCATCACGCAATCTAGTCCATGGATTGTTTTGATCGGACGACCCATAAGCGTTCTCACACTTTTGAGCGTTTTCTCTAAATCCTGACCCTATATATATATATATATTGGGTCAGGATTTAGAGAAAACGATGGAAAGTGTGAGAACGGTGAGAACGCTTATGAATCGTCCGATCAAAACAATCTATGGACTAGATTGGCGCGGTGGCGTTTTCGTAAATAACACGAATTCTATTGAGTGGACGCGCTTCATTAAGGGTAAAAAGGTCTTTACACTTCTATGCCAAAACACCACAGTAATGAATAAAACGCCATTACTCGCCAAAACACATCCCTATATAAACAAAACATTCTCATACATAAGAACACACCTCCCCCAACCTGAAAACGCCATATTTTCTACTATATAACATTCATCTTACAACGCCAAAAATTCCAAAACATCAAACACACCTACTAAAAAAAACGCCATATTTTACTCTCAAATATCAAAAATTTCCAAAAAATGGACGTTTCTTTCAGATACACTATTTCCTCAGTAAAACGCAAAAAAATGCCAAAAATCATTTCTTGTATATTCAATATTGTCCTACGCGAAGTTTTGGAGAATGCATTCTTTCCTGAGGTGCTGTGACTCAAATAACATTTTGCTAAATGAGATGGACAAAACTTCAAGAAAAAGATACTAGTGTCAGACTTATGTCAGTTTTTGTGTTTTGTTATTGATGAATATTATAATGGCATGAATAGACGAATGACACTGATGAGTGGTTTGAAGATACATGTTCAAACAAAAAACTCATGTCATATTGTCTTTCCAAACGGCCATAAAAACACAAGCATGACAAAGCCAAACCACCAGTGAACATGTTTCAAAGAAGAAAGAGACTGATGACTGTGAAGATTTGGAAGATGAATTGTTTCTATTTTCAGTTTTTTAATTTTCCTTTTCTGTTGTTTGTTATGTATTTTTCGACTAAGAATAAAAAGTTTAATAAAGAGCCAAAAAGTCTTAAAGATTGGGAATCGCCGTAATGCAGTAAAACGCCATAATGCAGTAAAACGCCATAATGCAGTAAAACGCCAAAAACTCCCAACCTATAATAAAATTAATTTGGAGAAGTATTATTAAAAGCTAAAAATGGAAAAAAAAACGCCAAAAACTTCTTAAAGCCATTAAAAAACGCCAAACTTGGAAGATGGAATGTCTATGACCATAAAAACTCATAAAAAGCTGAACAAAAAGAGTAAAAAATACACACAGTAACTGAAAAGACGGCTACTTTATTAATATCATTTATTAGAAATAAAAATCCCGCCTAAACTACGCGCCAAAAACATCCTATAAGAGAGACGTCTCTGCACAATCAACTGATCACACCACCAAAAAATAAACGCCATCATTCCAAGAAACCATTCACTTTAAAACGCCAAAAAAAGATACTTAAAAAAGCCACAGATGCGGAACCTCATTTTTTTTCTATATTGAGTATTGTTCTGAATGAAGTTTCACTGAATGGATTCTACTCTGAGGTGGGTATCTCTATAAGCTTTTGCTGAATGAGAGAGACAAATATTCATGAAAAAGAGAAGTAAAAGACTCTTTTACCCTTAATGAAGACGGGCATTATGTAGGAAAATAAGGATCTACATAAGGTATTCAAAACATGTTCAAAACGCCAAAAATGTTAAAGTAGAAGAGGCTGATGACACTGAAGATTTGGAAGAGAAATTAAATTATAATTTTTTTTTCATTTTCTATTGTTTGTCATCTAATTCTCTGATTTTTTCATCTAATTCTCTACTAACAAAAAAAATTTAATATAAAACGCCAAAAACACCAAAACGCTTGATAGTGTGAAAACTGTGAGAACGGATGCGAGCAAAGCACGTTGTTGCTATATAAAAACGCCAAAAAACAATTATTATATTAAAAGCCAATACATGGAAAATTGAAGTTTATCTTTTCAAAACGCCATAATTGTCTGTCACATTACATGCCTGCATCCTACTTAGTTAAAACGCCAAAATGTTTACTATGATCCTGACTAAAAACAATAAAAACGCCGCGTATTTGTTAAACGCCAAAAAATGGAAAGGCGATGTGACACGCGTTTAAAAAAAGAATATGAAAGGACAAAAAAGCCCACCTGCCCTTCTCTATGTCGCGTGACACGTGTTGGGCCAGGATGCGTTCTCACACTTTTGGGCGTTTTCTCCGGATCCCGTTTCTATATATATATATATATATATATATATATATATATATAGGGTCCGTTAGGAACCACCCATTATTGCGAGAACCGCGATAATCAATGTGAACACAACAAAAAAGATACCTAAAAATAGCTAAAAAACACCCAAATTTTTTTACTATTTTTTTTTTGGAAAAATCGCTATATTTCGTCAATAATTAAAAAAAAAATTCAATTTTTTTTAGTAACAGTTATCCATGCACATGTGCATTTGTATCATTTCTTTGACAAATTCCGTAATTCATTATAAATATCAGACAATTGCACTTTCATTTACACTACCATTCATATTACACTACTTTTTACATTAACAATAATAGAAATGCACATGTTAATCTATATGTATGAACTTGCTATAACATTAACAACACTAGGAATGCACATGTGCATCTATATATATGAACATGTTATAACGTGTTTTAGTACACCACTTTGAATACACATTCCCTTTCATCTATTATACCATCCATACTACACAACCATTACCTCCTACCATCCGTAATACAATACCATTGCTTTTTACCATCCATAATACAATATTATTGCCAATATTTCACTTTATTATATGTACATCAACACCCTTTATGCCATCCAAACAACATATTACATCATAAAGTGACAAATATAATCAAACCATCAACCACTAGATATAACTAACCAAAACACATGTATATGGGCCTACTTCATCATTTAAAATGACAAACTTTTTGTACCAAAACACCTTATTTCATGTTGATACATATAGATGCACATGTGCATTTCTAATATTGGTAATGTAAAAAGTAGTGTATTACATATGGTAGTGTAAATGAAAGGGCATTTTTCTACTACTGGTAATATATTATGGAATTTGTCCAAGAAATGATACATATGCACATGTGCATCCATAACTGTTACTCGAAAAAAAACTCTTTTTTTGGTAACAAAATATAGCGATTTTTATTAGAAAAATATTTAAAAAAAAAATTGTGGGTTTTTTGGATTTTTTTAGGTATTTTTTTGTGTTCACATTGGTTCTCGCGGTTCTTGTAATAAGGGTGGTTCTCAAATGAACCTTACCCTATATATCTATACTATTATAAAAAGGAGAAGTGATGTACTGAAATGTAATTTTACATCACGTACAAGTTTTGAAGCAGCATGCACAAAGAAATTCAACACATATTAGAGGGGTAGTATGGGAAAGTGCTCAACATTTTAAGACACCTCAAGGGCAATTTAGGGATTTAATCTGAAGCAACATTTATGTCTGGGAAACAAAACGTCAAGATTGAGACTGTGAAAAGCTACGGGAGAGAGAACGGCAAAGAGAGAGATAGGGAGATAGGCACTGCCTCCGGCGGCCACCATCATCATTGACAGCAGGTTCGATTTCCATCCTTCTTTAACCTTCACCTTCATCCTGCAGGAATTGATCATCTACCTGTGTATTTTCGAGGCAGGCGAACGAGATATGATGGCGGCTAGGGTAAACTACCGGGAGACTGAAGATGATAGCGACGGTCGGGTTTTTGGTTCGCCAATCATTCGCTTATGTGCCGTTTTCAAATATATTTTCTACTAGGTAAACTCTAAAATTGTCTGCTTTAATTTTCTTGTATTTTTTGTGGTCTGATTCTGATGTTTGGAGAGTAAATTTTGGAGTTGTTTACCACCCTAATCTTATGGACATTCGGTATAGATCCTAACCCTACACGTTTTCTTCTTTATTTGGAGGATGAATGGTGTTAATTATGTGAAATGCATTTTACTTTTTGTGGTGTTAATTGGGATTATGATTTATGTAGTTTCTTGTTACTTTGATGGATTACTTGCTTTTGAGTGAATCATTTTACTGTAAATAATGAATGTTCAGTTTTCGTTTTACTGTTATCTCAGGCAACTAAGGAACAGAGATGCAAGTCTAACATCAATCGCTTCATACAAGATGGCATGTCTTCACTCCTGAAATTGATGAACCCTAGGTGAGCCCTGAATCCCTAAACCCATCTGTTGAAACCGATGCAATTTGTGTACAAGCTTATGCATATTTCCAACAATTTAGGCCCTAATTTCTTTTCCCCAACGTTTTTTCAACTCTATTTTTGTTAAGATTTGCAGATAAGTTGTTCTGGAATTGTGCTAGATTCGTATATCACGAACCCTAAAAAGATTAGCTATTTTGTTAAATTTTGTTTGAGTGTTCGTTGATGAAGCGCCGTTGGATGATCATGCTTCTCATGGTTAAATTACATGTAATCTTTTCTTTCATTTCATTGTTTCTGTAACATAGCAAGGGGAGCAAGGTAAAGTATGAACTTGACAAGAAAACATGACTAACAAGGTAAATATAAAAATGGTTATTAGTGTAGTGACTTAGATTATATCTTTATTCTCTTTTTTTTTCTCAAGATTGGTCTCTGATGTTGCTACTGCTTTGTTAGGATCAGGAGTCAGGAGGCTGGGACTTGGGACTATGCTGCACCTGAGAGTGTTTTTTTACTAACTTAATTTCAATGAACAAAGGAGTTGTTTCGAATTGCTAAACGTCGACAGACTATAATGAAGAAATGATTGATATTTCCATCTTTTGTCAAATACTTCTCACTCTTGACTCATCATGGTTTCTCATTAGAGTTCATGAAGGAAGAGTTTGTCACAACAAAGTTTTATCCAGTTTATAACTTCTCGAAGCCTGTGATGGTATGACTTTATTATTGATGCTAAGTCGGGACCAGTGGAGGTTACAAAATGGGGGTGTGGGTGTAAGGGTTTGAAAAATTGAGGTTACAAAATGGGGACGGGGTAAGGGTTCAAAACTTTTTATGTCCCACCGGGTTTTGCCCTTTTCAAAGTACTCGATGAACGAAAGCTTTCCAAAGTCGATGTAAGTACATACATATCATACGATTGTATACATTCATGTTTATGTGTGTATATTATATGTTTCTGATTCTGATTGTACTGATCTTTTGTTTACAGGATTTGTGGAAGGAGTTCTCATCTACCGACTCAGCAAGACAGGTCTTTTTCATCACTGTCATACTTCATTTTGTTTTTCAATTTCTACTTTATTAATTTTTCAATATATATTTCATTGGTGTGTTTTTGTTGTTTCATTTGAACTTGTAAGTTGTAGTTGTGTTGATGCATGTTAGATTATTTTAATTGATCTTATTTTCAAGTTCACAATTTGTATCAGCTGAGTAGATTTTTTATTAATAGATTAAGATTTTGTAAAATAAATCTATGATTTGTGAGAAGAATTAAGTAATGGTGTCTTCGAGAAAAGATGGCAGTTAAACATGCTAATGAACTGGTTATCTGCTTAGAATCATTCGTGGGTGGTTTAGTGCCTAAAAGTTCACATCGCTGGAGACTTCTGTTGGGACCAGCAGTAGGAATGTAGTGCGTACAGAGAAAGCAGCTTTGGACATGGGATTCTTGACGTAAAGAAGCGAGAGGCATGATACCATGAACGGTGGCCATGAGGTTAGTTTTGTCTTTTTACAAAAACTGTTTCAGCTGGAACTCATTAATTTTTTTAGACTTAAAATCACAATATTAGTATATATCACAGGTATGGTTCATATATGGTTCATTTGGCAATTGGCAATGATCTTAAATACCATAGAAGCCAATTGGCAGGTAACATTTAATCTTTTGAAGCTTAGAATTAATAAAAGTATTATTACAGGCGCTAAAAATATACCCGTTTTGACCCGTTACGCGCCCCACCATTTTACCAGATATGGTTAATATCATTATTTTTATAGTAAAACAGGCGGTTGGTTAGCTTGGCAAGTCGGCTTTTCAGTCTGTTTGACATTTATATGTTTCGGTTTTGGGGTTTAATGGTTCGGTCGGTTTAGAATATGGAGTCAACCGTGTAAACTGAACTGGCGGTTGAACATTTTTTTATCACTTTTGGAGTATGCAATTATGTTATGTGTATACGAACTATATTCATGAACCCTGTATATAATTTTCAAGGTTTTAGTTAAAACTCATGATTTTGAAGAAAAATACTGAATATTGTAAAAACGGCCAACCAGCTTTTCGACAAAATGCATTTTTCATATAAAACTGAAAGAGTTTGGGAAGTTTAATGCATTAAAAAATACACCTCACATACCCATTAGGCCATTTCCTTTAATGGGTATAAAATAGCTGTTGTAAAGGAGCCATTACTTACACATTTGCTGTTTTATATTTGTTTTGAACAATGACAATATCAGATTGGGTCGTCTTCAGCGAGATTCTTGGGAAGACCCATGTTGTGACCACACCTGGAGTGGTTCGGAGTTCGGACCTGCTGGTAATGGGTTTGCCATATTTGATCATAATGGAACTCACGTCACCGGAGGAGTGAGAGTCGGTGAGTACCATATACTGATGTAAATATTGCGTTTAACGAAATCAGATATAATTACAGTTTTTATTTATGAACTTTGTTTAACTTGTTTGAAGGTTGAAATCCTCTTACATGGAAACACTGCTACTGCTTTGATCAGCCGTTTATTACAGTTTATGAAAAAGGTAATGGCCTAACTGTAAAGTGGAGAGTTAAGGACGGAAGGCTTTTGAAGCACAAGCAGGTTGTTTTTTTCATCTTTTTTTGTTTATTATTCAAATTGGCAAAGTATTCGTCCATTGTTCCAAGATAAATGTCGTTTTCGTAATTATGTGATTCATTTACTATTCATAAGGTTTAGTACTTTTCTTATGGTAAAATTTCCAGCCATTATGATCTTTGTTCATGGGAGACATAATATTTGAAACCAATTGGTAGGAGTCTTGATCCATTCGTAATAGATTCAATAGTAGATGCAAACATTAAATAACTACTGAAGTTGTGAAATGGTTGTTTGAGATCAGTAAAATGAATTATTTTATCAAAAATAATACGGAAAACACATGGAATTTTTCTATTTGAACTTTGAACCAAGATGGATGGCTCAGATAAATTTTCTGATCCAACTATGTTTATATACACTTCACTTTCCTTTAATTGGTCTTCAGTTCCTATATGTTCAATGTAGTATGTCTTTCTATTGAATTTTCTATAATTATGCATGTTCAATAAAATTTATTGGAGATTCTATGCTATGTTTTGAAATCACATAAAGCTGCTGGATCAGAAAATCTAGATTAATCTAAGATATGAGGTTGGCATACTGGAATTTGATTTGAATGGTATAGTCAAATGGGTTAGATATAGTCAAAAGAGGGTTAAAGGCAATCCAGGTCAAAGTCAAAGTGTAGATCGACCTGCAAGAGTCAAAGCTGCTTATGCGCTTGCATAAAAGAACTCAAAAGTGTTCCTGGTGAGTCGTGGGGTGTCCGTGAGGGCAGGGTTGGGATCATTACTCTTACTTTGAAATCTACTTATAATTCATTCTCTTGTTTTTCATAAATAAAATATCTTTGATATAATTCGACTGTATACTTAAATGAATCATTATATCAGATACTATATTTGATGTTTATTAACATGAGTGATTTGTTAAAAGCAGGGTAAAGTTTTATTGCATTGATGTCAACAACGTCCCGTATCAGTTTGTGGTTCGGGCTGGGGTCACTGTAAGTCTCTCATGCCCACACAAATAGTTCAGTTTCATCAGCATCATTTTCAGACGTCAACACTTGAATTGTGCACTTTCATGTCATTTGACTCGTTTGGGATCGGATCTGGTCTATAATCACAGAAAATGCCAACTATACAGGTGCACAGATTTATCCAACAAATATTTTTATTATGTTTGCAACCTGTTGCTACCTTCAAAACTAATGTGTTTTAGTATTACAGCTATGGAAAGATGGGAAGAAACAAGCAGAGGTGATCGGATCAGTTTGAGGTTGAACCCGTGAACCCGTTTAGCTAAACGAGTTGGATTCGTGTCAACCCGATTGGGTTGGCGGGTTGACCCATCTAACCCATTTATATTATATATATCTTTTTACAATATGTTTTATGTCATAATTAAATTGGGTGGGTGTTTTATGCCATAATTATAACTTATAAAGAGAAAATTGACCTTAAATTTTATTATTAAAATGTAGCTGTATTATATACATGTGTGTTTTTTGTAGTAAAATTTTAATTTTAATATATTATTTTGTGAAAAAAAAACAAAAAAAAAAAAAAACGGGGTTGAACGGGTCGTGTTCGGGACAGAAAACCCGTGGTATTTGTATTTAGTTTGGCAGCGGAATTATTAACAGGATCGTTTAAACTTGAAAATGCTCAATTATTTTATTTCATAGTTTGGGACAAACCCCATAATTTACAATAAAGGAAATTTCACGAGGAAATTACCTGTTTTACAAAACATATTTATTTATTTAATTGAGCCACTTTTTCCAGCTTGTAGTGCTACACGGCACTTTTCCCTGGATCACAACAGATCACCTGAAACACGTTTAAAAAGATTTTATCAGCGGGGAAATACTGGCGAGTCATTCAATTTGCACAAAAGACACATTGTTGTAAATTTACAGCATTAAGGGCTTTTATATTTGCCCCTGTCATATAATTATCTGGTTCAGCTGTCACTCGACCGAATCTATGACTGTGGATATATCACTAATTAGGCTCGCCCACCTAAAGTGATAAATCGTTAGTAGTAATGTGTACAAAACCCCCACATACTGCCAGTAATTAAAGATTAGCAAAGACTTAATCACTGCAAAGTATAACTGGAAAATATTTAGGGTTTTGTAAAGCAATTTTATAAAAAGAGAATGACTCACATTGCAAGTTTAGTTGGACAGAACCTTGCCTACAGGTTTAACCTTGTAACCTAGTTTAAATAACAATGCACACGAAACCAGGTCAGTAACTTAATACAACATTTACAATAAGCTCACGAAATCAAAACCCTCACGAAGAATGACAAAGTATAGGCCGAATTCGGGCAGCACTTAAACATCCATCGGATCGGTTTCAATCGATCAGACATTGTATCGTAGCAGTGATCGAGTTATTACCCTGTCGTCGCAGCAGAGGGTCGAGACTTGATTGTTTTTGAAAGAAACGGGAATAACTAAACGTACGTAATGAAATTTTCCGTCGTAATAACACCAACATGCAAGTGCCAAACCCCTGCTATATACTGAAAAGGGTCTCCTCCGCGTGGCGTGCCAGACCCACTTGGTCCTGGCGCGTGGCGCGACGGGTCCCTTTTTAGGCTAGGGTAGCCTCGTGTCTTGTATAGCCTATGTGAGTCAACAGCAAACGAATTTCGTGTTCAACAACGAATTTTGAAGATAATCGTCAATTAGGGGATACCCCCCTTGAGTTTTAGGGGGCCCTGATCCTAGTTTCAATTATTCAGAAAATTTTATGGGTCATGCTATACTACTTGGGAGTCTCAATTTTCCTATTGGACATAATAAAAAAAGAAATAAGAATTTTGGCGAGAGTTGTTACATCCTCCCCACCTTATTAAAATCTCGTCCTCGAGATTTACTGGAACAAGTAGGGATATTTTCGCTTTATCTTTGATTCTAGTTCCCAAGTGTACTCAGGTCCTCTCTTTGAATACCACTTAACTTTGACCAGTACTAGTCTTTTGTGCTTGAGAAACTTGACCTTTTTATCTTCTATCTGAAGTGGTCTCTCTACAAATTTTAACTTTTCATTTACCTCAATGTCTTGGAGAGGTACTAACAGGGATTCGTCGGACAAACATTTCTTGAGGTTAGATACATGAAACACGTCATGTACTCCAGCCAGCTCTTCTGGTAGTTGTAGGCGATAAGCAGCTGGTCCTATTCGCTGGATTACTGGGAATGGTCCTACGTACCTTGGACTTAGCTTTCCCTTCTTACCGAACCGAACTACCCATTTCCAAGGAGAAACTTTTAAGAGTACCTTGTCTCCAACTTGAAATTCTAGCGGCATGCGTCTATTGTCTGTATAACTCTTCTGACGATCTCGAGCTGTTTTTAGTCTTTCCTTGATTTGAGTTATCTTGTCGGTGGTTTCTTGTATGATTTCGGGACCTGATAATTGACTTTCTCCTACTTCCGCCCAACAAACTGGATTTCTACACTTTCGTCCATACAGTGCTTCGAACGGGGCAATTTCGATGCTTGAATGGTAACTGTTGTTATAGGAGAATTCAATTAAGGGAAGGTGATTATCCCAGTTTCCACCAAAATCTATTACACATGTCCTAAGCATGTCTTCCAGGGTTTGAATCGTCCTTTCACTTTGTCCGTCTGTTTGGGGATGGTATGCAGTACTTAAATTCAATCGTGTCCCCATTGCTTCTTGGAAACTCGTCCAGAAATGCGAAGTGAAACGACTATCTCTATCCGATACAATAGAGAGTGGGACTCCATGTAAGGATACTACCTCGTCTACGTATAACTTGGCTAATCTTTCCATACTGAAAGTTTCCTTCATGGGCAGGAAATGAGCTGATTTGGTTAATCGATCCACAATTACCCAAATTGCGTCGTTACCTTTTGTAGTTTTGGGCAACTTAGTAACAAAATCCATGGTTATTAGTTCCCATTTCCAAACATGCATTTCTAATTGTTGGAGTAACCCTGAAGGTTTCTGGTGTTCTTCCTTAACTTGTGAACAAGTTAGACACTTAGATATATATCTAGCTATGTCCTTTTTCATTCCTATCCACCAGAAGTTATTTCTTAAATCTTGGTACATCTTATTATTTCCAAGGTGCATGGTATATCTAGATTTATGGGCTTCCTCTAAAATCTTGTTTCTTAAATTTCCTTGCTTAGGTACCCAAATCCTTCTTTTGTGGAATCTCCAAATTCCATCATCTCCTTGCTCTAATTCCTTTATTCTTCCTTTCATTCCTTCACCATCATCCTCAATTGCTGTTGCTTGAACCTTCTTCGGTTGTTCCATTAAATCTACCTGTAGATTTAATCTAAAAGCACGAACTCGCTTTTGCTTTTCGTGATACTTATGACTTAAAGCATCTGCGACTACATTTGCTTTTCCTTCGTGATAATGGATATCACAGTCGTAGTCACTTAGAATTTCCATCCATCTTCTTTGCCTCATGTTCAATTCTTTTTGCCCAAATATGTACCTTAAGCTTTTATGATCTCGATAAACGGTAAACTTACTTCCATACAGATAGTGTCTCCAAATCTTAAGGGCAAAAATTATCGACCCTAATTCTAAGTCATGTATCGTATAGTTTTCCTCGTGCTTTTTCAATTGCCTTAAGTCATACGCAATTACCTTTTTGCGTTGCATTAGCACACATCCTAATCCTAACTTAGAAGCGTCACAATAAACTTCAAAATCTTCTGTCCCTTCAGGTAAGGCAAGAATTGGGGTGTTTTTTAACCTTTGTTTTAAAATCCTAAAGGCCTCTTCCTGCCTAGGTCCCTATTCAAACTTAACTGATTTACAGGTTAGCTTAGTTAATGACACAGCTATCTTAGAAAAATCTTTAATGAATCGTCTATAGTATCCAGCTAACCCTAGAAAACTTCTAACTTTCATAGCTGATTGCCGAACCTTCCATTTGGTGATCGCTTCTATTTTGGAGGGATCTACGTGAATACCTTCGTGATTCACCATGTGTCCTAAAAATTGTACCTCCTGTAGCCAAAATTCACATTTTGAGAATTTGGCGTAAAGCTTTTCTTTTCTTAACAGAGTTAAGAGTGCATGTAAATGCTTACAATGCTCGTCCTGACTTTTGGAATAAATAAGTATATCGTTGATGAAGACAATTAAGAATTTATCTAAATACGGTTTACAGATCCTATTCATCATATCCATAAATGCTGCCGGAGCATTTGTTAGTCCAAAAGGCATAACTGTAAACTCGTAGTGACCATACTTAGTTCTGAAAGCGGTTTTAGGTATGTCTTCTTCTTGTACCTTCAACTGATGATATCCGGAGCGTAAATCTATCTTAGAGAAATATCTAACCCCCTGAAGTTGATCGAAAGGATCATCAATCCTAGGCAATGGGTATCGATTCTTAATTGTAACCTTATTCAATTCCCTATAATCGATACACATTCGCATCGAACCATCTTTCTTCTTTACGAACAACACTGGTGCTCCCCAAGGGGATGAACTAGGTTGTATGAATCCTTTACCGAGCAATTCATCTAATTGCTTTTTCAGTTCTAACATTTCAGTGGGTGCTAACCGGTAGGGTGCTTTAGCTATGGGTGTAGTTCCAGGAATCAGATGAATTCTAAATTCTACCTCCCTATTTGGTGGTAATCCTGGTAGTTCTTTTGGGAATACATCCGAGTATTCTGATACTACAAGAATTTCCTTAAGTTCCTTACCCTTAGTGCTAATGATTACCGAAATCATATACACTATTCCTTGCTTTCGTTCATAACTAGCAACTTTCATTACAGAAATGAACTTCATTGATTTACGTGGCTTATCTCCTGTAACCACGATTATTTCTCCTGATAGTGTATGAATTTCTATGGAATTCTTATCACAGAGGATTCAAGCATGGTTGGCTACTAACCAATCCATTCCTAATACGACATCGAATCCAGCTAAATTCATAGGTAATATGTTTGCAGAAAATTTATGACCTGAAAGTTCTATATTTTCTTTCTGCAAAACTGTATCTATGTTAACAGAGTTCCCGTCTGCCGTTTCTACTGTATAAATCTACCTAAGTTTGGTTAAGGGTAGCTTAAGAGCTTGGCAGAAAGAAGTATTTACAAAACTTTGGTTTGCACCAGAGTCGAATAATACTTTCGCATAAACGTTGTGTACCTGAAACGTACCAGCTATTACGTCGGGAATCAGTTCGGCTTCCTGCGTGGTCAATTGGAAGGCTCTTGCGTTCTTCTTATTAGTTCCTTCAGCAGGTTTGGCCTTGTTATCCGCTGGCTCGACCAATTTAGGGCATTCTGGTCTAAAATGCCCAGCTTCTCCACAGTTGTAGCATATCTTTGATTTCTTTTTGCATTCCTCTTCCTGATGGCCGGGAATTTGCAGAAATTACAATTTTACATTTTCCAAAATGTTTCTTTTTGCAATTCCCTCAAAATGGCAGGGTGGAAGAGGACCCAGTTCCCTTCCTCTTGAAGTTAATATTATTACCCATATGAAATCCTTGGGTAATCATTCGGGCTAACTCCTTTTTCCTGTTTTATTCCCGCGTACGCACCAGCCCGTCGGTCAAAGTATTGGCTAACTCCACCGCGTCGTCAATGGTGCGGGGTCTCGCAGCTTTGACAATATCACGAATCTCGCTAATTAAACCCCAAATATAGCGAGAGATAAGTACCGGTTCTGGCGAGGCCAGAGTGGGCACAATTCCGGCATATTCGAAAAATTTCGAAGTATACCCTCAACAGTCAACATCCACCATTCGATGGCTCAGGAACTTATTCGCCATTTGTTCCTTTTCATATTCGGGGCATAATTTCCTTTCCACTAGACGCCTAAATTATTCCCAACTCATGGCATAAGCCATGTCACTTCCTTTGGCTTGCAGTACCGTGTTCCACCATTCTAATGCCTCTTCCTTAAAAAGGTGAGAAGCATACATGACCTTATCCTCCTCGGCACATTTACTTATTTTAATTACTGCTTCGGTTTTCTCCAACCAACGCAGTGCGGCAGTTGCCCCTTCATTGCCTGCAAATTCAACAGGTTTACAGGCAATAAATTCTTTATAAGTGCAACTAGGGGTTGCAACTTTCATTTTCTTAAGTATCGGGGCTTGAATCACGTTGTCATTATTGCCGCCTCCGTTAACACTGTTACTGAAATTTTCATCGCGCGTGCGTTTACTAGGATTGGCTTGGGAAGGTTGAACAGGACTTTTAACAGCAGCGACGATTGCCGGGATAGCATTGGCTATTCCCTGAGCAACGATGTTTTCTATATCTTGCCTATTAAGAAAGTGATCCTCATTGTTTTGCTCGGATTGGTTAACTTCATTAACTGGTTCATTAACAGCATGTTCCATCTGATAATTAACAATATATATAAGTTATTGCCATAAAATAATTAACAACCAAACGCAATAAAGCAATCACATATAATCACGTCAACATGTATATCCAAAATTGTCGACTTTGCGACTTTCATATTTTTATATATAATAGTATGCATCGTGTTGGTGCATAGATGTCTGTTAACTTCGTCTTTATAGAGTCTTGTATTAGAATGATTAGATCAGGGCACGTAGTACGAGAAAAATGTCAAAAATAGGTTTGGAGGTAATTTCGCACGAAATTACATGTTGTAATTCCGTACGAAATTAGATTGGTATTTCGCACGAAATTAGATTTCATATGAAATCTAATTTCGCTTGGACCATTTCATGCGAAATTACTCAGCCTATAAATGGGTGTCTGGTCTGTGTCATTTGGTACGAAATTAGTTATTCCGATTCAGAGCCGAGGTGCTGCCGATTTGTCAAACGATCTGTAAAAGCTTTGGAATCAATACTAAGAAAATAATTAAAGAGAATCAAGCTGTTACACGTCTATTTCTCTGATTCCGCCTTTGAAATAGATCAGAAACTCTTCTGATTGACTCGTTAGGGTCACACGATGATCCAACAAGTGGTATAAGAGCTCAGGAAGAAGAGTTTATACCAATTCAGCTTGTTTTCATCACTTCTACTCCTTTTCAAAATTAAACGAGATTTTATGGCTAAAATGAACTGAATTTCACATATATCACGCGAAACACTGTTTTATTGAATCCTTGAAAGAATTGGACCAAAATTCGAACAAAAACCGGATCAATTTGACAAAATGGTGGCCGACATGCTGATGTCATCATAATTTCGCGTGAAATTGCCTCATAATTTCGCACGGAATTACATTTGGTGATTAATTTCGTTTGAAATTGCTGTCTAATTTCGCACGAAATTAGATTTCTTTTGAGAATTTCATACGAAATTACTATTTCGTTCCAAAGAGGCTTATTTCGTTTGAATTCAAGCTAATTTCGCACGAAATTATATTTCGTTTGGTCAGTTCGAATGAAATTACTATTTCGTTTGAAACATCTGATTTCGTGTGATTTGGTATTTCGTTTGAGTGGATATTTCGTTTGAAAGCTGATTTTGCTTGAACTAATTTCGCTTGAAATTGTTTTGTTAAAAATAAAAATTTTTCTAAGTGTTTGTTGATTGTTTCAGATACTTGAAGATGTATGAGTTTATGAATCCGTTCAGTGACATGTTTGCTTTCACGGGAAATACCGGAGATGATACATCAAACAACACAAATGAAAATGTTTCAAATCCGAGTACGAAGAAAACCCTTTGTGATGCTTTGAGTGTAGAGAGTGGTTATGGGACATACAACAAACCTCCCGAACTGATGGTGATTGAAGAATACAATAGATGGGCTAAAACGTTTGAAGAGTAGTTAAAAGCGTTTGCGTATCCTAGTTAGAAGAGCATGAAGAATGGTTTCAATATGGGAAGATCAGATTATGAAAATATAGCAGATACTGATGTAGATAGTTTTGTTGCTAAGCAAAAGTGCATTGCATTGCTTCATCACTCTGTGAGAGACGAGATAATATCATTGATTGAGTACACAAATTCGAAAGATCTATGGGAGAAACTGAAAGTAAAATGTGTGGGTAGTGCTGAGATAGTTAAAAACAAAAAGAAGTTGTTAAGAAAAGAATTTGATTTGTTTGGATGTTTGAAAAATGAATCTGTTTCTAAGATGACTGAAAGATTCGAGCATTTAAAGTTGGAGCTGGCAAGACTTGGAATCATTTATTCTCAAGAAGAGTTGGTTGACAAGCTGTTTGACTCACTGCCAGATGATAAAGGCTGGCAATACTTTGCTTTGATGCTGAAGAACACAATCAAGTCGGAGGATCTGACGGTTGACCTGTTAATCGAAAGATTGGAGAGTCATGAACTGGAACTCAAGAAATCAAATAAAGTCAATCATTCCTCATACAAGCAGAATGTGGAGCTGTATTACCGTGGAAATATGATCCCGAAGACTGTGTCCCCCAAGACAGCGTTCTCAGCTGAAAATTCTAACACATCAAATCAAGAAAGTTCAAGCAGTGGTTTTCATAGTGGTTCATCGTCAACTACTTCAAGTCAATCAGTTCCAAAGAATTTGTTCTAACGTAACATTGCTGTGGATCTCAAGAATGCTCAAAATTTCAGTGAAGAATCCGGAAAGCAGTAGATGGTGTTCTTAGCTTCTGTTTTAGAGTCATACGAGAGTGTTGTTGCAGGCAAGATTGTAAACACTAACCTCACCAAGGAGGATTATGATCAGATTGACCCAGAGGAGATGGAGTTGATCGATATCAGGTGGTGTATGGCTAGTGCGGTCAGACGAGCGCAAAGATTCATGGAGATTACCGGTAGACATTCTATTGGTGGACCTTCAACCAAACTTGGTTTTGATAAGTCAAACGTTATGTGCTTTAAATGTAAACAAAAAGGTCATTTTAAAAGAGAATGTCGAAATGCATATGCTGATGATACGGCAAATCCGTTCCGTGAAAATTATTACAAAAGAGCCATCTATCATCAAAACAAATCTGAATCCCCCAGAATGAAGCAGATAGAAGAAAATCAAAAAGAAAAATCCAGAGCACTTGCTGTTATCCATGACGAAGAGGGATATGATTGGAATGAAGTATTAACAGAAGAAGACGCGGTGGGCTATGCGTTTGTGACAAAGATTGTTCCGTTCAAAGACTTCAGAACAGAAGAAGTGAAATACGTCAACTGAAAGATGCTAGCTCAGAACAGAATTAGCAGAATCTATCGTACATATAAAGAAGCTAAACAGGCGAAAATATGGGATGCTGATAGAGAATGTTACCTAGATCCCAAGGGAAACATTGTTGTTGATCCAGATTCTATTAGTGTTGAAACTCTTACCCAGCAAATTGCTGAAGAAGAAGAAGCAAATCAAAGATTATGGTGGGGAGGAGGAGAGGCTGAAGAAAAAGACAAAGAAAAGGAGAAAGAGCCATAGCCAAAGAAAGTTGATGACGGGATTATTGACACGTCACAAGAATTCACGACTGGAAATTTGAAGAAGATGGCTGACAAAGTGTTTGCTGCGAAAGAACTAGAGGTAGTTTCTGGTTCTGGCACTGAGTCTAAAACCAAGGTCAGTCAGATTGATGCAACCAATGAGTCAGGTAAGAAAACTAAAACTGAGAGCGACGACAAAAATTGCATGAAAACTGCAAGGTTTGTAGTACACTTGCTTACCTCAACGGTAAAAAGACCGAAGAACTGACAGGAAGAGTCAGAGACGTTGAAGATCAGATCTTAAACCGTGACAAAATGTTAAAAGCTTCAAATGAACGAGTAAAAGAATTAACTGAGAAAATCGAAAATGATAAAAGTGACGTAGAAAGAAGTAGGAAAGAAAACGAAAAGCTAATTCATGAAAATCGTCAACTTTCAGAAAATTTTGAGAAGCTAAAACGCACGGTAAAAGATTCTGATGAGGGAAATGGTAAGACATACAAAGAAAATGTTCAATTGTCAGTAGTTCTTAGAGTTAAAGAAGAGCAAATCAATCAACAACTGGATGAGATTGCTAAGTTGAAGCTTCAGTTTCAAGAAGCTAAAATTGAAAATGAACGCATTCAGTTGAAGTTGAACAGTTACAACTCTACAAGCTTTGTTCTTCAACATATCGTTCCTAAACCTATTGGGAAGAACAAAGCAGGCGAAGATGTATACTTTGATGGAACCGGGGTTGGATTTCATCAGGTTCCACCACCAGTTTTAAACAATTTTTCAAAGAAAAAATCAGGGTTGGTTAATGATGAAGAAGAAAATGAAGTTAAGCTTCCAGACACGATTGATGCCACATTTACCACATCATCTGATGAAGATAGTGTCCAATCTGAAGTTGTGAAAAGCATGGTTGAAAATGTTTTAAAGTCTGAATGTGACACTACTGAGGATGATGAATGCTTTTTGGATAAATACATTCCAAAATCAAAGTCCAAAATCAACTTAAGTGAAGAACCTAATCTTGTGATGTACAAGATGGTGGGATCTGATAAGTTGTATTCGGATCATGATTTTCCTTTAGAGAATGTGAATGTTGGTAAATTGAGAAATGTGTTCAAATTGATTGAGATTGATGTGTCTGAGATCGAAAGTTTGAAGTGTTCCAAATGACAATTAAACTTTGAAAAAGATAAAGCTTACTACAAAAAACCTGTTGTACCGCCGCGTTTTTATAATAACAATCAAAATAGATGGTCGGGTGGATATCAGGGTGGTAAGAATTATCAAAGGAGGAACTTTCAAAACAAGAAGTTTGTTGAGAAAAAGGTGTTTGTAAAAAGCTCGAGTTCTCATTCCGAGCAGGAATCTGAAATTTTTTCAAAAACAAATGAAGAATTTTTTGAAGAAAAGGCCTCACAACCTCAGACTGAAGGCACAAGTTGGGTACTTGATACTCGTACATGCTTTAAGTGCAACAAAGTTGGACATATTTCACGAAAGTGCACCAACTTAAAGCCTAAGTCTGAAGTTGCTGAGAGTCAGAAAAAGAAAGCTGATGCAAAAGGCAAAGCTCCAATGGTTGTTGAGAAGAAAGTTTTGAAAAATGAAAACACCAAGATCAAAACTGAACCCATAAAGAATGTGGTAACTAAAACTGACAAATTTTACAAACGGGTTGCTTCACCTCAACAAGCATGGAAACCAAAATCAGTTGAAAAGAACTCAAGTTCTCCAAAACCAAAGGTTTCTGAGACTGCAAAATCATCATCTTCAACTAAGAAGATGTATGTACCTTTGGATTACTATGAAAAACTTGAACCACAAGAGGCTACTACTTCTGAAAAGAAGAATGTACCAAAGAAAGACCAATCATCTGGTCAACCTTCTCAAAATGATTTCTTTTTATACAAAAAGGTTGAGATTAGGTCTGAGGAGAGCTTAAAAATGAATGATAAGATTTTTTTGCCACTTTACATTGCAAAAACTCACCTAAATGTCAAGCTACCTGAGTCAAAAGAGGCTTGGGTGGCATCAACATCTAACTAAAGTGTTTTGAAATGTGTAGGAGCTTCCAAGATCCGTTTCACGTTGGATTATGGATAGTGGAGCTTCTCGGCACATGACGGGGAAGAAGACCCTTTTATAAGATGTTCGAGGGTTTAATGGAGGTTATGTGGGATTTGCAGGAAATCAAGGTGGTCGAATAGTTGGTGAAGGTACTTTATCGAATGGTATTGTAACGTTTGAAAGAGTAAACTACATCGCCGAGCTTGAAAACAATCTTCTGAGCATCTCTCAGATATGTGATCGTATGTATACAACGCACTTTACAGACAAAGAATGTTTGATCTTGAAACCAGGATTTGTTGTTCCCGAAGAGTGGGTTATCATGAGAGTACCTAGAGTCAATGATCTGTACGTGTTGGACATGAGTGTAGCAACTACTACCACGGGGCAGGCTCACTATTTTATGTCAAGAGCAACAGAAAAAGAATCACAATTGTGGCATCGAAAGATGGGCCACATTCACTTGCGAAAAATGAATCACCTGGTGCATAACGACTTAGTTATTGGTGTTCATGTGAAAGGTTTTCATCTTGAGGGGGAGTGCATTAGCTGTGTCAAAGCCAAGCAAAAGAAGAAATCTCACCCTGGAAAGAAAGTTAACTCAGTCTTAAGACCGTTAGAGAGACTTCATGTGGATCTTTTTGGTCCAGTGAACGTCAAAAGCATAACCGGAGATCTCTACTGTCTAGTAGTAACAGATGATTACTCAAGATTTTCATGGGTATCATTTCTGAAATCAAAAGATGAGACGTTTGAAAGTTTGATGAAGTTGTTCAAGAAAATTGAAAACTTGTACCAAACTCGAATCAGAAGAATCAGGAGTGACAATGGTACTGAGTTCAAGAACAACAAGATGGAAGAATATTGTGATGAGAGAGGTATACTATAAGAATTTAGTGCTCCTTACACTCAACAGCAAAATGGGGTAACAGAAAGAAAGAACAGGACGCTAATTGAAACGGCTATGACGATGCTTGCTGATTCGAAACTACCAGTCAACTTTTGGGGCAGAAGCAGTATCAGCCGCTTGCTATACACTCAACCGGGTTCTTACAGTGAAGAAATTCAACAAGACATGTTTCGAGCTGATCAATAACCGCAAACCGAACCAGAAGTATTTAGAACCATTTGGGTCTCCCTGCACAGTTCTAGAACCTTGTGGTAAATTTGGTGCCAAGAGCATTGAAGGAATTTTCGTGGGTTACGCGAGTCCATTGAAATGAGTCTTTGTTCCAAGCTTGAAGCGGATTATCGAAGCACACAATGTTGAATGCCAAGGTTACATAATGCCACCTCAGAATCCCAGCGACTCATGGCGTTTTAATTATGATACACTGTGGGATTCGTTTGACATAGAAGAAGAACCAGATTTCTTTGACGAGTTGGATATTCTGAGAGAGTATGAAGAATTACAAGAAAGATTCCCAGCTGAGTATTCTAGACGTCAATTTCGAGCTTCCAATGACGATGAAGCCGCTCCTAGTAATGCTGGAGAACATGATGATATTCAGCAAACTCTTGACAATCAGACGGCAGTCAACGATAATCAAGAATCTGAAGATAGACCTGTATTTGATCATGGTGATTCAGATTCTGAGGGGGAGCAGATCCAGATTTTAAGTCAAACAATTCCAGTCAGTGAACAAGGTGCAAATCAGAATGTCACAAATTTGGAAGGCGAGGTGATGCCGAGAACTCTTTCGTACCATCCAGAAGAGCTGATTATTGGAGAATTACAATCAGGCGTTCGCACAAGACGTCAAATTGACCAAGGCCTTACTTGTTTTTATTCTACAGTTGCTCCGTTACAAACTGAGTTTTCACTTAGTTGTTTTATTTCGCAGATTGAACCGCGAACATACAAGGAAGCACTAACTGAAGATTCTTGGGTCAACGCGATGCAAGAGGAGCTGAGTCAGTTTGGGAAGTTAGGAGTGTGGAAATTGGTAGACTTGCCTGATGGTCACAGGAAGATAAACACCAAGTGGGTGTTCAAGTGCAAGAGAGACGATTGAGGGGTTATTATTCGTAACAAAGCTCGACTCGTAGTCCAGGGCTTTAGTCAGTAGGAGGGTATATATTTCACTGAAGTATATGCTCCGGTTGCTAGACTTGAAGCGATCAGAATCTTCCTAGCGTTTGCATCTTGGAAAGGTTTTAAAGTTTATCAGTTAGATGTTAAAACGGCGTTTCTCTATGGGAAGGTAAAAGAGGAGGTATATGTCGGACAACCACTGGGCTTCACCGATCCAATCCACAAAGACAAGGTTTATTTACTGGATAAAGTGCTGCATGGTTTACACTAGGCCCCGAGTGCTTGGTACGAGACTTTGTCTCAACACCTGCTAGCCAACAGTTTCATCCGTGGAAAAGTGGATGTCACTCTCTTCACCAAAGAAGTTGACGGACATCTTCTGATAGTTTAGATATACGTGGACGACATTATATTTGGGTCAACAAATGTAAATATGTGCAATGATTTCGAAAGAGTTATGAAGCAAAAGTTTGAAATGTCATCGATGGGTGAGATGAAATTCTTCTTGGGACTTCAGGTTGATCAACTGCCTAAGGGAATTTTCATACATCAGACGAAGTATGTTCATGATATCTTAGAGAAATTTGGGATGTCAGGTTCTACTCCAGCTTCCACCCCATTAGCGACGAACCATGGGATAAACCCTGATCTCGCCGGAGAGAAGGTAGATGAAACGTTATATCGTTCCATGATTGGATCGCTGATGTATTTGACAGCTTCTAGACCCGATATCATGTATCCAACCTGCCTCGCAGCAAGATTTCAATCTAACCCGAGAGCTTCACATATGGTGATTGTGAAACGGATATTACGCTACCTGAAAGGAACTCCATCACTGGGGTTATGGTATCCAAGAGAAGGCGATTTCACGCTCGAAGTGTTGGTGCACACATCTGTAGTCTTTGTCTTGTATCGAGTCTCGGGTTCGGTGCGGATATAATCAAGCATGATGTCATCATCTTTGATGATGACATCACACAAGTAGCATCATGCTTACATCATTATGCTGACATCATATTACATATACACGTGAAGACAAAATGAAGTTGAAACAGATTGCACGATTGTTGGATGTTTTCGCTTGAAGACAAAGATGTTATTGTCAATTTCGCTTCAATTGTCAACATGTGGATTTCGCTTGAAGAGTTTCAAGCGAAATCATAAGCTCTATATATAGGTATGTTAACTTGTCATTTGTAACAGAATTTGCTGAGTGATACCGAGGTGCTGCCGGTTTCTCTTCTGAATGTAAAGGTTGTAATATCAATATAAAAGAGGATTAAAGTGTATTTCAAGCTGTTATCACGTTCGTTTCTTTGTTTCCGCCTCTGAACGGACTAGAACTCTTTCGAACGACTCGTTTGTGTCGGAATCCGATCCTACACGAAGGGTATTCCGATTCCGATTTCAGATGCTGCAAAGTTAACGCTAAATCAACAACAGCGGGGTGCCAGTTTTTCGGACCACGATTGGTTACCTGGCAATGCAAGAAGTAGACCTCTGTGGCTTTATCCACATGTGAAGCCGAATATGTATCTGCTAGCAGTTGCTGCTCTCAGATCTTGTGGATCCAGCAACAGATGCGAGACTACGGTTTGCAATTTCTTAACACCCCTATCTTTGTTGATAATGAGGCAGCGATAAACATCACTAAAAATCCTGTTCATCATGCTAAAACGAAACACATTGAAATTCGTCATCACTTCATTCGCGACTGTTTCGAGAAGAAGTTGATACGAATTGAGAAAATCCACACTGACGAACAAAAAGCTGATTTACATACCAAAGCGTTTGATAAAACTCGTTTTCAATATCTTTTAAAATTGAACGTTATGAAGCTTTTATCTGTGTCAGAGCAGATTCTTGGCGTAGATGAAGGTACCAATGTAGATGATGTTGAGAAGCAATCTGCAATGGTTTGTCGATTTTTTACTTGATTTGGTATTTAGGGGGGAGTATAGGGTAATTTTTTCAGAAAATACAAAAACAGTAAAAAAAATTCAAAAATCCAAAAACATGAGATATTTTTCAAAATTCAAAAACAATAGAAAACCGGAAAAGAGCTTGTGTAAAAAGGGAAAATGATAGTACATCGGCTTGACAGTTACGGTATGCTAAAGATATGTAAAGTTTAAAAGTCTTAAACAGTCTCGCTGATGATGTGCCGATAGGTTTTTGCACATTTAGTAGGTTTGTTCGAGATATAAACCTAAATCTTACTTGCTTATTTCGTGGGGAACACTACTTGGATATATAGGTAACCCCTGAAATTTCGTTTGAAAGATCCCTCTTTCTGAGATACTAGGTCTTTATACTCAGTGATATCTGGGGTATTATCCCGGGACTTCTGATTTTGCGGAAGCAATGGCCTAGTCCCCGTATAATACTTTACGCTTTCTTGAAACATAGCATCTCCCTCAGCATAAAAAATGATGAAACATTGAAAAATGCTAATCATGTGCTGTTGAAGAAAAGATCCTCTAAAGGGGACCCACTTAAAGTCAAAGCCGTCATCTCTCTGATTTTGCGGAAGCAATAGCCCGAGCTCTCACGACCCTCGCATTTAACCCCTTACATATATCATCTGTGGTATACTCACCTGTAAGACTGAATATTGGGTTTTGGATACGGGAGTATATTCAAGAGGTGGGACACATGAATAAGTTTATGTCCTTAATTCACCTAATTCGTATCCTGGACAGATTGAAATTTGTGTGAGAATTTAAGTGGATCAGTATATCGACAATCTAAGCGAATTGTATAATTCTGAGTATGAAATTAAAGCTTAATGGTACTCGTGACTTGTCGAATAGCTGATATGATTCCCTAACACGCTCAACCAAAAATATGTTTGTAAATAGTTTACTTTTACTGCATTTTATTTCTGTTTAACATTCTAGTTTAGAAACTTTATTAAAAATCCAAAAAGATTTTACATTTCTGTTTTATTTTACGACAAACCAAAGTGGAAAACTGATCTTCAGATTCAAAATTTGAAGCAGATGTAGGAAGTTTCTGAGCTGGAAGATGAGTTGGGAGCTTATCATGATAAACTTGTGAAAAATGAAAAGTTTAAACAAGTTCATTAAGTTGAAACTTGTAATTTTCAGAAAAATGTTTTGAAATATGTTGAACAAAAGTCAATTTTGTTTCGTTTTAGATCAACCAAGGTCATTAAGTTGGATTTGGTAGATAAATTGAGTACTCAGGGTCATTAACTTGGACCTGAATACTTAAGTGGATTTCTAGAAACTGATAAAAACTTCAAAATGTAGTCAAAAAGGAGAATAGATTGTAATGTTATATTCTCGAGAAACAGGAAACAAGATCCCCATGGTAAAGAAAGTGTAAAGATTGAACCAGAATTCGAGCTCCAGCATATTGAAAGGGGGAGTTTACATTCTGGATTAACATACAAAGGGGAGTTTGAAGATAAAGATTGAAGGATGATTACAGTGTCAGACAAATTGGACAGAGAAGAAGATAGATCAAGACTAAACACTGATGCTAAAGACTTCGTCAACATCCAAGGGGGAGTCTGTTGGTGCATAGATGTCTGTTAACTTCGTCTTTATAGAGTCTTGTATTAGAATGATTAGACCAGGGCACGTAGTACGAGAAAAATGTCAAAAATAGGTTTGGAGGTAATTTCGCACGAAATTACATGTTGTCATTCCGTACGAAATTACATTGGTATTTCGCACGAAATTAGATTTCGTATGAAATCTAATTTCGCTTGGACCATTTCATGTGAAATTACCCATCCTATAAATAGGTGTCTGTGTCATTTGGTATGAAATTAGTTGTTCCGATTCAGAGCCGAGGTGCTGCCGATTTGTCAAACAATCTGTAAAAGCTTTGGAATCAATAATAAGAAGATAATTAAAGAGAATCAAGTTGTTACACGTCTATTTCTCTGATTCATCCTTTGAAATAGATCATAAACTCTTTTGATTGACTCGTTAGGGTCACACGACGATCCAACACATCGATACACACCCAATATTTTACAAGAGTTTTATTTTAAGTTATTTTACATGGTTATATTTTTATTATTATTTATTATTTTATTATTATTATTATTATACAAGCACACAGCCACACAATCACACCACCGTCAGCTGACTTTTCAAAAACGATGTTCCCTCTCATCGTATTTCCAGGAGATATGTACTCCTACTTCCCGGAGTCGATTCCCTAAGTCCACCAGTTCCTCACCGTAGTGACGGAGTTCAGCCAATTTTTCTGTGCTCATATGTGGGTTTGGTGCAGGCTCAGGGTCAAACTGGGGGAAATAGGTGTTAGGGTTATTCAAGAGATTCTGAAATTGCCAGTCAGTTGTTCACCATTCTTCCAGCTCTCCTTGTAGAGGTCGGGGGTTGACAATAAGATCTGGGATAGCCGGCTCTAAATTAACTGGAAGTTGTGATTCAGCTGGGTAATTGAAGAGGTTTTCATCGGCGGGTCCGATGAGGTCGCTGTTTGCCAGTTTGCGATCCAGCTCCTCCCGTGGTGGAATTTCTTGGGCTTGCCCTGAACTTCCCCCAATCTCCTTTCCTTTGCCCTTATCCTTTGGATTCTCAGTTTTTTTAACCTTCTGGGCAGCTGGCTTCTTCCTACGCCCATGTTTCGAATCCAAGATTCTCCTCCTCTTTTACCGCTTTAGTTTCACTTGCGGCTGTGCCTGGAATACTATTGGCTCTTCAGTATCTGCTTGGTAGCCAGACGGGTTTCCTGTGGTGTCCATATCGGTGGTATGGATAGTGAAATACCACATGTGGAAACCCCGCAGGACGTGTGACGTACTAGGATCCAAGCCACTAATCACATTGAACTACGCATAATATTTAAATAAAACATTCCATTCATTTCAAAACATAAATCCAAGTCATAAGTTTAACCAAAGTAAATGTTCAGCGGAAGCATATTGTAAACGACAAATCAAATGTTTCAAAACATGTGTTCATAGTCAACAAGCAAATATCCAAGAGTCACGACCCATGACCACTCCAGCACTCCCAGATAGCAAGTCCATGTCAAGAATCTATCGACCTGCAAGCATGCAGACAAGTGTGTCAGACGACGCTGGTGAGTTCAAAGTTTGTTAACACGTTTTAGTTACCAGATATGAATATAAGACGATTCAATGATTTGATGTTGTAATAACTCGTTTACGGCAGATGGCTTAAAGTTGTTTTGCCCAAACCCCATTGCCTCTATCAAAGCAATGCTCAAGACTGGGATCATTAGTTCACTCTCGACCTCCCCGGTACGGTGTGAGGTTGCCAAACCTAAATAGCGCTACTAACTAATACCCCGTTGCCTCCCCGAAAACAATCGGTAGATGGGACTTAGGTGATAGATATGCAAGTTTTACAAACATCCCAATAACCCGACATTCCTCCCCGGAAAAATTACCAGATGTCCCTCCCCGGGATGCATGCTTGGAAAAAGAGCAGTGACCTCACCTTGGTTTGCTCGGTTTGATTAATTACTTGTTCACACTTAAACAGTCACAACCTATGATATTCACGTATACGAAAATCAATTTACCATCACGTTGATCACATACGTTCATAGTGTGCATTCATAGTAGAATCATGGCTTAACGGGTAACAAATCAATTCAGCTCGTAATACACGTAACAGATGGTTTACCATACATACTAGATACATCAGGTTTCCTGTTCCCGACTAATGTTATTCAATCTTTACAATACATGGAATTAGTGTACTTATCATAACCTACTGTTCATGTGAAGTCCTTCGGCGAAAGTCGTACTCGACGAAACCTCATGCGATGAAACACCCTTATGATGAAAGTTACACCTTTCGTCGGGATGAGGTATGACGAAACACTCCTGTGTTTCGTCGTTATGCTTATCGGCGAAACTCCTAGAGGTTTCATCGATATGTACTGTGGCGAAACTCACATGTGTTTCGTCGGATTAACAGTTACAGATCCGTCTAATGATTACAATTTGACATCTTCTAGAACCCTAATGATCATCATCAGCCTATACATCATAAACGACGATTAATCACCCAGTTCCCCAAATAATCAATAAGCGAGTGTATTAACAATTCGCATACTCATATGATCATAATCATTACAACAGTTATTCAATCAATCATATGCTCATCATTCTAACCAAACAATAATTATAAGGAAGCACAAGAACATTCAAGATTTCATCGAACTACCTTAACTACATAACACGGTTATTGAACGATAAACATTACGCATATAAGATCCAACATATTAACACCTAATCATTGCAACACAAGTCGACATATGGGATATAGATCCAACGAATCAAACAAAACACTAACCTTGATACAGTGGTTAGGGTTATTAGACCAAGAAGATGATATGCTTCGAGAGAGTTTGCTGCCGCCAGTAGGTTTAGAAATAGTCTAGGGTTGGAAGATGTCAGTTACCAAATGAAACGCTCTAGTACGTTATATATACGCGTAAGGAGTGTTGGGCCCTTAATGGGCTTTGAATGGATTCGGGCCGACAAAACTCTATGATTTCGTCGTGATGTGCATGGCGAAACCCTGGGTTTCGTCGACCTAAGTTTCGTTGGGTGGGTGATGTATCGTATACATAAGGATAAGAACACATGTGTACAGTTTATAACTTAACCAGTTAAGTTCATAAATTTCTTATTCACCAAACTATAATATAATACACCAAACATGTACCAGATATGAACAAGTTACAATGCAAGTGGATTATGGAAACGCTTTGCGAAACGAGTAATAGGACCTTGAAGACACGGGTTGTCACATCATCCCCAACTTGAAAGAAATTTCATCCCGAAATTTGACAACCAATCCAAATTGGTACGGTGCTAGATCAAGCTGACTGAGCATTTTCCGCGGGTGCCACATCATCCCCAACTTGATTGGGAATTTCATCCCAAAATTCACTAGTTGCATCAGGTTTAGATTTGCCACACTTGGACTTGTCCTCTGGGAATAAAAGTGGGTACTTGAGCTTTATCTGATCCTTGCGTTCCCACGTGAACTCCGGTCCACGTCTTGAGTTCCAACGAACTCTCACGATCGGAATACGGCTGTGCTTACGGACCTTGACCTCCCGATCTATAATTTCTATTGGTTCTTCGACAAACTGCAACTTGTCATCAATCGTCAGCTCTTGGAATGGTACGACCAGTGTTTCGTCAGACAAACACTTCTTTAATTGCGAAACATGGAACACATCATGGACGTTACCTAACTCAGCAGGTAACTCTAACTTGTAGGCCACCTTACCAACACGTTCCAAAATTTTGAATGGCCCAACATAACGTGGGTTAAGCTTGCCGCGTTTTCCAAAACGCACCACACCCTTGCAGGGTGAGACCTTCAACATAACACGATCATTAACTGCAAACTCCAAAGGTTTCCTACGCTTATCATCGTAGCTTTTCTGACGGTCGCGCGCCGCTGCCATCCGATTCCTGATCTGAACAATCTTTTCTGAGGTTTCCAACACAAGTTCAGGGCCTGTGACCTGACTGTCACCCACCCCAGACCAACAGAGAGGTGATCGACACTTTCATCCGTACAATGCTTCTAATGGAGCTGCCTGAATGCTAGTATGGTAGCTGTTGTTGTAAGAAAACTCTATCAGCGGCAAGTGTTTCTCCCAACCCTTGCCAAAATCAATCACGCCTGCTCGAGTGTCTGGATGGTTCGCTCACATTGACCATCCGTCTGCGTGTGATAAGCAGTGCTCATATCAAGACGGGAGCCGAATGATTTATGCATCAATTGCCACAAATCTGCGACGAAACGCGGGTCACGGTCAGAAATAATAGACGTCGGCACCCCGTGCCTAGAAACCACCTCCTTAAGAAAGACAGCAGCTAGCTGTGAGAACTTATCTGTTTCCTTGATGGCCAGAAAGTGTGCTGACTTTGTGAGACGATCAACGATTACCCAAATTGTGTCATTCCTGTTTTGAGTTCTAGGTAGCCCAATGACAAAATCCATTGCGATTTGCTCCCATTTCCACATGGGTATTTCTGGTTGTTGCAGCAATCCAGACGGTTTCTGATATTCCAATTTAACTTTCGAGCAGGTTAAACATTTACTCACATAGGTTGCGATGTGAGCTTTCATCTTCGGCCACCAATAAATGACTCTGAGATCCTGATACATCTTATCCGAACCTGGATGGACAGAGTATCGAGACTTGTGTGCTTCGTCCATCATAAGCTCTCTAAGGCTACCAAACAAGGGGATCCATATCCGTTCCATGCAGTAGAGAATGCCATGAGATCTCTTTATAAGTCGTTTTTTCATGCCCCGTAAATACTCAGCTTCATAGTTTTCTTCTTTCAATGCTTTTGTTTAAGCAGCACAGATCTGATCAGGCAAGTTAGAATTTATGGTGAGTTGTATAGCGCGAACACGCTTCAGTTTCGTTTCCTTCCAACTAAGGGCATCAGCTACAACGTTAGCCTTACCCGGATGATACGTGATGGAGCAATCGTAGTCGTTCAAAAGTTCTACCCAGCGACCCTGTCGCATATTCAATTCCTTCTGGTCGAAAATATGCTGAAGGCTCCTGTGATCGGTGTAGATAGTGCATTTGGTACCGTACAGGTAATGCCTCCAGATTTTCAACGCGAACACCAAGGCCCCCAACTCCAAGTCGTGAGTCATGTAAATCCTCTCATGAACCTTCAACTGCCGAGACGCATAAGCTATCACATTGTTGCGTTGCATCAGCACGCATCGAAGACCCTGAATAGAAGCATCCCAATATGTCACGGGCCCCGGCCCGGTTTTACCCGTTTCAGGAGCCGCGAGATAGAAATCCGTGGTAATTATTATGTTGGCAGTGGAAGTTTTACAGGATCGTTTTAAATCTTGAAAATACCTAATTTATTTTATTTCACAAATTGGGGATAACACCCATAATTTACAATACAGGTGATTTCACTGGGAAATCCCTGTTTTTACAAAAACATGTTTCTTTATTTTATTGAGCCACTTCTTCAAGCTTGCAGTGCTACACGACACTTTTTCCTGGAACACAGCAGATCACCTGAAACATGTTTTAAAAAGGTTTTATCAGCAGGGAAATACTGGCGAGTCACTCAAGTTGTACAAAACGACACATTGTTATAATATACAGTATTAAGGGTGATTATATTGTTTCTATCAACCAATTACCCCAAATCGGTATTGGTCACTCGACTGTATGTGTGACTATGGTCAGATCACCCATTGGCTAACTCGTTGTCCAATGGGGACGGGTATCAAGTAATGTATACAAAACCCCACATACCCGCAGTAATTGAAGATTACAAAGACTTAATCCCTGTAATTATAATTTTGAAAACAAGTAGAGTTTAAAGAAAACAATTTGATAAAAAGAGAATGACTCACATTGCAGATTTAAATGGAAAGCGTTTAGCCTACTGATTTTTGCTTGGTTAACCTAATTCAAATAACAATGCACATGAAAACTAGGTCAGTAAGTTAATACAACTTTTACGATAACTCACGAGATTCAAAACCTTCACGACGAATGACAAAGTATAGCCCAAATACGGGCAGCACTTAAACATCCATCAGATTGGTTTTTATCGATCGGACATTAAATCGTAGCAGTGATCGAGTTATTACCCTATTATCGCGGCAGAATTTCATGATTGTGTGTGCTTTTGAAGTAAACAGACGATATCTCAGTGTACGAAACGAGTTTTTACGTCGAACCAACGCCAAATTTCAAGTGCCAAACCCCTGCATTTATACTAGAAAAACGGCACCCTCGCGTGGCGCCAGGGCCTGGCACATGGCGCGAGGGGTACCCCCCTAGCATAGGGTAGCCCCGTGTCTTACTAGCTCGGGTGAGTCGACGGTTTGATGAATTTCGCATTCTACAACAAACTGCGAAGATAATACCAATTAGGGAATACCCCCTTGAGTTTTAGGGGCCCTGATCCTAGTTCCGATTGTTCTGAAAATTTTAGGGGTTACGCAAGATTACTTGGGGGTCTCAATTAGTGTTTCCTATTGGAAAAAATAAAATAAGAAATAGTAATTTTGATGAGAGTTTTTACATCCTCCCCACCTTATAAAAATCTCGTCCTCGAGATTTACTGGAACAAGTAGGGATATTTTCGCTTCATCTCTGATTCCATCTCCCAAGTGTATTCAGGTCCTCTCTTTGAATCCCACTTGACTTTGACCAGTACTAGTCTTTTGTGTTTGAGAAACTTGACCTTTCTGTCTTCCATTTTCGGTGGCTTCTCAACAAATTTTAACTTCTCATTTACCTCTACATCTTGAAGAGGTACTACCAGGGATTCGTCAGATAGTCATTTCTTGAGGTTGGATACATGAAATACGTCATGTACCCCAGCTAGCTCTTCTGGTAGCTGTAATCGATAGGCAACTGGTCCTATATGCTGGATTACTAGGAATGGTCCTACGTACCTTGGACTTAGTTTCCGTTTTTTGCCAAACCGAACTACTCATTTCCAAGGAGAAACTTTCAAAAGTACCTTATCTCTAACTTGAAATTCCAGTGGCTTGCGTCGATTATCTGCATAACTCTTCTGGCGATCTTGAGCCGTTTTCAGTCTTTCCTTGATTTGAGTGATCTTGTCGGTAGTTTCTTGTACAATCTCGGGACCTGATAATTGGCTTTCTCCTATTTCTGCCCAACAAACTGGAGTTCTGCACTTTCGCCCATACAGTGCTTCGAATGGGGCAGCTTCAATGCTTGGATGATAACTATTATTATAGGAGAATTCAATTAAGGGTAGGTGGTCATCCCAGTTCCCACCAAAATCTATTACACATGCCCTGAGCATGTCTTCCAGGGTTTGAATTGTCCTTTCACTTTGTCCATCTGTTTGGGGATGATAAGCTGTACTTAAATTTAATCGCGTCCCCATGGCTTCTTGGAAACTTGTCCAGAAATGGGAAGTGAAACGACTATCTCTATCCGATATAATAGAGAGTGGGAATCCATGTAAGGATACTACATCGTCTACGTATAACTTGGCTAACCTTTCCATGCTAAAGGTTTCCTTCATGGGTAGAAAATGAGCTGATTTGGTTAATCGATCCACAATTACCCAAATTGTGTCGTTACCTTTTCTGGTTTTGGGCAACTTAGTAATAAAATCCATGGTTATTAGTTCCCATTTCCAAACAGGAATTTCTAATTGTTGAAGTAAACCTGAAGGTTTCTGGTGTTCTGCCTTAACTTGTGAACAAGTTAGACACCTAGATACATATCTAGCTATGTCCTTTTTCATTCCTATCCACCAGAAGTTATTTCTTAAATCTTGGTACATCTTTTTATTACCTGGGTGCATGGTATACCTAGATTTATGGGCTTCCTCTAAAATCTTATTTCTTAATTCTCCTTGCTTAGGTACCCAAATTCTTTTCTTGTGAAATCTCCAAATTCCACCAGGCCCTTGTTCTAGTTCTTTTATTCTTCCTTTCATTCCTTCAGCATCATCCTTGATTGCTGTCTCCTGAATATTCTTCAGTTGTTCCATTAAGTCTAATTGCAAACTCAATCTAAGAGCACGAACTCGCTTTTGCTTTTCGTGATACTTACGACTTAAGGCATCTGCAACTACGTTTGCTTTTCCTTTGTGATATTGAATATCACAATCGTAGTCACTTAGAATTTCCATCCATCTTCTTTGCCTCATATTCAATTCTTTTTGCCCAAATATGTATTTTAAACTCTTATGATCTGTATAAACAGTAAACTTACTTCCATACAGATAGTGTCTCCAAATCTTAACGGCAAAAAATATCGACCCTAATTCAAAGTCATGTGTCGTATAGTTCTCTTCGTGCTTCTTTAGTTGTCTTGATGCACACGCAATTACCTTTTTGCGTTGCATTAGCACACATCCTAAAATTTGTACCTCCTCTAGCCAAAATTCACACTTCGAGAATTTGGCGTAAAGCTTTTCCTTTCTTAACAAAGTTAAGAGTGTATGCAGGTGCTCACAATGCTCATCCTGACTTTTGGAATAAATGAGTATATCGTCAATAAAGACAATTACAAATTATCCAAGTACGGTTTACAGATTCTATTCATCATGTCCATAAATGCGGCAGGAGCATTTGTTAACCCAAAGGGCATGACTGTAAACTCGTAGTGACCATACCTAGTTCTGAAAGCAGTTTTAGGTATGTCTTCTTCTTGTACCTTCAATTGATGATATCCGGAGCATAAATCTATCTTAGAAAAGTATCTAGCTCCTTGTAGTTGATCGAAAAGATCATCAATCCTAGGCAATGGGTATCGATTCTTAATTGTAACCATATTCAATTCCCTATAATCAATACACATTCGCATCGAACCATCTTTCTTTTTCACAAACAACACTGGAGCTCCCCAAGGGGATGAACTAGGTTGTATAAATCCGTTGCTTAATAATTCATCTAACTGCTTTTTCAGTTCTAACATTTCGGTGGGTGCTAACCGATAAGGTGCCTTTGCTATCGGTGTAGTTCCAGTAATCAAATGAATTCTAAATTCTACTTCCCTATCTGGTGGTAATCCTGGTAATTCTTCTGGGAATACATCCGAGTATTCTGATACTACTTGAATTTCCTTAAGTTCTTTACCCTTAGTGCTAATGATTACTGAAATCATATACACTATTCCTTACTTTCGTTCATAACTAGCAACTTTCATTACTGAAATGAACTTCATTGGTTTACGCGGCTTATCCCCCGTAATCATAATTACTTCTCCTGTGGGTGCACGAATTTCTATGGAATTCTTATCACAGAGGATTCGAGCATGGTTGGCTACTAACCAATCCATTCCTAATACGACATCAAATCCAGCTAAATTCATGGGTAATAGGTTTGCAGAAAATTTATGACCTGAAAGTTCTATATTTTCTTTTTGCAAAACCGTATCTATGTTAACAGAGTTCCCGTCTACCGTTTCTACTGTATAAATTTGCCTAAGTTTGGTTAATGGTTGCTTAAGAGGTTGGCAGAATGAAGTATTTATAAAACTTTGGTTTGCACTAGAGTCAAATAATACTTTCGCATAAATGTTATGAACTAAGAATGTACCAGCTGTTAGGTCAGGAATCAATTCAGCTTCCTGCGTGGTCAATTGGAAGGCTCTTGCGTTCTTCTTGTTAGTTCCTTCAGCAGGTTTGACCTTGTTATCTGCTGGTTTGACCAATTTAGGGCACTCTGGTCTAAAGTGCCCAGCTTCTCAACAATTGAAGCAGATCTTTGTTTTCCTTCTGCAATCTTCTTCACGATGTCCTATAGCTTTGTAGAAGTTGCAGGTTTCATTACATTTTCCAAAATGTTTCTTTTTACAATTTTTGCAGAACGGCGGAGTGGAAGATGATCCAGTTCCCTTTCTCTTGAAATTGCTATTATTACCCAAACGAAATCCTTGGGTAATTTTCTGAGCCAATTCCTTCTTCCTATTTTCTTCTCGCGTACGCACCAGTCCGTCAGTCAAAGTATTGGCTAATTCCACCGCATCATCGATCGTGCGGGGTCTCGCAGCTTTGACAATATCCCGGATCTCGCTAATTAAACCCCAAATGTAGCGAGAAATAAGTACCGGTTCTGGCGAAGCCAGAGTAGGCACAATTCGAGCATATTCGAAAAATTTCGAAGTATACCCTCGGCAGTCAACATCCACCATTTGGTGGCTCAAGAATTTGTTTGCCATTTGTTCTTTTTCATATTCTAGGCATAATTTTCTTTCCACCAATTGCTTAAACTCTTCCTAGTTCATGGCATAGGCCATGTGGCTTCCCTTGGCTTGCAACACTATGTTCCACCATTCTAATGCTTCTTCCTTGAAAAGGTGAGAAGCATACATGACTTTATCCTCCTCGGTACATTTACTTTATTTTAATTACTGCCTCAGTTTTCTCCAACCAACGCAATGCAGCAGTCGCCCCTTCATTGCCTGCTAATTCAACAGGTTTACAGGCAAGAAATTCCTTGTAAGTGCAACCAGGCGTTGCAGCTTTCATTCTTTTAAGGATTGGGGCTTGCACTACATCATTATCATTATTATTAATGTTGCCGCCTCCATTTACGTTATTACTGAAATTATCACCGTGAGTACGTTTGCTAGGAATAATTGGTTGAGGCTCAACTGGATTTCGAGCAGCAACAATGATTGCTGGAATAGCATTGGCTATTCCCTGAGCAATGATATTCTCTATATCTTGTCTATTCAGAAATTGATCTTCATGGTTTTGCGTGGATTGGTTACCCTCGTTAACTGGTTCATTACCAGCGTGTTCCATCTGGTAATTAATATATATAAGTTATTTCCACAGAATAAATAACGACTAAATGCAAAACAATTGCACAGAAATCACGTCACACGTATAGCCAAAATTGTCGATTTTTCGACTTCCATATCTTATATATTACTATGCGTCCGTACACACCAGTTATCTTACAAGAGTTTGATTTTTAAGTTATTTTACAGGATTATATTTTTATTACTATTATTATTATTTTGTTATTATACAACCACAACCACACAGTCACACCATCCCCGTCAGCTGGCATCTCAGAAACGACGTTCCCTCTCATCGTACTTCCATGATATCCTCTCTCCCACATCTCGGATTCTATTCCCGGCGTCCACCTGCTCCTAGCCATAGTGGCGGAGTTCAGCCAAGTTTTCTGAGCTCATAGTTGGGTGTAGTGGAGGCTCGGGGTCAAATTGGGGGAAAAAGGTATTAGGGTTATTTAAAAGATTCTGGAAATGCCAGTCAATTGTACACCATTCTTCCAGCTCTTCTGGTAGAGGTCAGGAGTTAACAAGGGGAGCTAGAATAGCCGGCTCCAGATTAACTGGAAGTTGGGCTTCAACTGGGTAATTGAAGTGGTTTTCATCGGCAGGTCCGATGAGGTCACTAAGTGCCAGTTTACGATCTAGCTCCTCCCATGATGGCATTTCCTGGTCTTGCCTGGAACTTTCTCCGATCTCTATTCCCTTGCCTTTATCCATCGGATCCTCAGTCTTTATAACTTTCCGTGTCGCTGGTTTCTTCCCACGTACACGCCTCCAGCCCACGAATCTTCTTTTCTTTTTCGGTTTGGGTTTCTCCTAAGGTTGGGCTTGGAATACCAGTGGTTCCTCAGTGTCGGCCCAATAACCGGAAAAGCCCTCAGAAACTTCCATATCAGCAGAATGGATGGTGATATTCTGAAGAGCTTCAGACAACTCATTCATGCTGTTAGCATATGAAGAAACATACAAAATTCTAAGTTAAAATTTTGAAATTTGGATTTTCACAGAATCATAGAATAGCAATCAGAAAAATTAAGTATTTCTAAATACTTACTTGGCTTAAATCAGTGGCTCTGATACCACCTTTTTCATTCACGGCCCCCGGCCCTGTTTTACCCGTTTCAGGAGCCGCGGAACAGAAATCCGTGGTAATGATTATGTTGGCAGCAGAAGTTTTACAGGATCGTTTTAAATCTTGAAAATACCCAATTTATTTTATTTCACAAATTGGGGATAACACCCATAATTTACAATAAAGGTGATTTCACTGGGAAACCCATGTTTTTACAAAAAACATGTTTCTTTATTTTATTGAGCCACTTCTTCAAGCTTGCAGTGCTACACGACACTTTTTCCTGGATCACAGCAGATCACTTAAAACATGTTTTAAAAAGGTTTTACCAGCAGGGAAATACTGGCGAGTCACTCAAGTTGCACAAAACGACACATTGTTATAATATACAATATTAAGGGTGATTATATTGTTTCTATCAACCAATTACCCCAAATCGGTATTTGTCACTCGACTGTATCTGTGACTGTCACACCCCCAAAATCCACACGCGGAGTATCACTGCTTGGAGGCGTGACTGACCAGGATCAAGCCACCAATCATATTGAACATAACCAGTAATAAGTAAAATTCAACCACACAATATGAAAGGTGTTTCAAATAAAAAACGTAGTTAAGTGTTTAGCGGAAGCATAATTGTAAAACCCAATATAAGTATTAAGTACGAAATAAAGTAATGTTTTTAGCATGGCACACACTGCCATGTCCCACAACGACCGCGCCTCCCTGTGCAAGCTCCATGAGTACCTAACGACCTGTAAGGCATGTAGCAACGAATCAACAACAAAGTTGAGCGAGTTCACAGTTGGTTGTTTGGTTATAGCATTCGTTTTATAAAGCATAAGTTCATTTTGTAAACCATGTATCGTATTAATTCGTATCGCGGTCCCCCAGACATGTTTGCGAAGATTAGTGGGGGCTTCCCATGTGTTACTAGACCACGCGTATCGACTGCTACGAAAATGTAAGAGGTGCCCTAAGTCAATGTCTATCAGCATTGACCCTTTGCCCATAGTCCATTAGTACACGCCCGTTCGGACGACACGGTGTGAGGTTTGTTAAACCTAATAGCGCTATCTACTAATGACCCGCTCGCCATAGGCCTCGGCGATTAAGTCGATAAATGAGGGACTTCAAATGATAGAGTGATGGTCTTATGGTCATACGTATCCTGTTATATGGGGAATACGCAAGTTTATAGTTACCGTTCAGTTCTTTAACCCATTCCCAACCCTTGGGAATCCCATGCCTTGGATAGAGTGTGAACTCACCTTGGTTTGCTCGGTATGCTAAAGAAATACACGCTCACAAATAATCAGTCACGACCTATAGTACGCACGTATATACAATCAGTTTCGTTTGTAATGACTCGCATGCAAATCTAGGTTACAAGGTGTGTTTATGCAATCATCATCAAGTAACACATAACAGTTATTTCCTGTTCATACAATCATACATCATATAACCGAGTTCTTGGTCAATCCAACATGGCTATCAATTAACATACTTAACAAGCCTAACAGAGTTAATGACTTAACATAGTTAATGAGTTTAACTGAGTTAATGAACTAACCAGAGTTAACAGGCCTAACTGAGTTTACATTCTTAACAAGACATTGCACAGTTTCAAATACATGCCAACAATCTCAACAATCATTAATAACCAATCACGATTAACAACCATAAAAAAAATACCCTAAATCTAAACATAATATAATCGATTTCATACAAACAGTTTCCTCATGTTACAAATCTAAATTAAACAATATCAATTGTCTCAATTATTACAGTAAGCACATGGCACATGGCAACCACCAATCACAAGTTCCAATCATCATTCTCAAACAGTTACATTCACCCTAACTTTCATGCAACATCCTAATATTTATAATCATAAATTCTGCTCATGGTAATCACCAATATTTTCTTTATGAACAACCCTATATTATCGACATTAGGATCAAATCATAAAGTCAGTTTTTATTACTTATTGTTTATCACAGGGACTTCAATTCTATACGAACCTTGCTCAAAAATTAATTTATATCCATTAATATCTAAAGTGATGTCCCTAATAAATCAGGTTTCATAACCCTCACCCATAATTGTTTGTCGATAGGAAACCCTTAATACATGAACTAAGCAATGCTATCAATAATCAATTTTGCCATACAACTCTCAAATTTTAACACGACATACGGCACCATCGATCATAACATCCCTAAATCAGATCAATCAATATACTAGCATACAAGTCATTACACTATTACGCATAAATAAGAACAATCACTGAAAGTTGAACAAGACGGATACACTAACCTTCAAAGGTGGTGTCGTGTTTAAGAATGGTGCTAGACGGTGCCTAAGACTCAATCGAAGGGGGGGCTGTCGATACTTGCTTGATGTGAGTCTAGGGTTTGAAATAAATTAGCAAAGAAGTTGTGTCACCCAAGCCATGCATTCACGCATACATAAATGAGAGGGGAATGGGTTGGGATCAAGTGGGCTTAAGAGAAGAACCAGGCCGAAGGTTTCAAGGGCTCAAGTGTGATGTTTATGTTAGACACTTGTGTGGCCCAAGTGTTGGTAAGTGATTTGGGCCGTAAAGCCCAACTACCAAAATGTTTGATGCATTCATCATTAGCGAGTTCATAAGATTATGAAATAATAGAATCCCTAATTAACATTAAGCATGCAACCATATTTCACAAGTGGGCTGAGCCCAACATGACACTAGTTCGGGCCCTTAGAGACTTGGGCCGATGACTGCAATTCACATAAAATACAAACAACAACAATCACATATCAAGTAATCACACATTGATCAACTAGTCACATCAAAGTACAATGAAGGGTTTGAAATACGAATTGTCACATTATCCCCAAGTTGAAAGAAATTTCGTCCCGAAATTTAGCATGCAGTTACTGACGAAGCTAGTTGTGTTGTGTAGTTTACTGGTTTTCCTGGGGTGTCACATCATCCCCCCGTTGATTTGGAATTTCGTCCTGAAATTCTGTAGTAGCTTCAGCCTCAGTAGTGGTTGCACTGTTTCTGAATAACTGGGGATACTTGAGTTTCATTTGATCTTCTCGTTCCCAGGTGAACTCTGGGCCACGACGGGAGTTCTAACGAACTCGAACAAGAGGTATTCTGGTGTGCTTGAGGACCTTAACGTCCCGGTCCGTGATTTCAACTGGTTCCTCGACGAATCGCAACTGATCGTCGATAGTGAGTTCCTTCAAAGGAACTATGAGGGTCTCATCTGACGGACACTTCTTCAGATTTGACATGTGAAAAACGTTGTGCACTGCACTGAGTTCTGCGGGCAGGTTTAGTGTGTAGGCCACCTTGTCTATTTTCTCGATGATTTCAAACGGTCCAACATAACGCGGATTGAGTTTGCCTCGTTTGCCAAAACGAACTACACCCTTCCAGGGCGAAACTTTGAGTAGCACTCGATCCCCAATTTGGAACTCGAGTGGTTTCCTGCGCTTGTCTGCGTAGGCTTTCTGACGGTCGCGAGCTGTCGCCATGTGTTTTCGTATCTGAGCAATTCTTTCCGTTGCATCTACTACCAATTCTGGACCTGTGATCTGACTATCACCCACCTCTGCCCAACAAAGAGGTGATCGGCATTTACGCCCGTACAATGCCTCAAATGGAGCGGCTTGGATGCTGGTGTGGTAACTGTTGTTATACGAAAACTCCACTAACGGGAGATGTTTTTCCCAGCCGTTGCCGAAATCGATTACACATGCTCGTAGCATGTCTTCTAGGGTTTGGATGGTGCGTTCAGACTGCCCATCCGTTTGCGGATGGTAAGCGGTGCTCATGTCTAATCGAGAGCCAAAAGATTTGTGCATTGCCTGCCACAGTTCTGAAGTAAAACGTGCATCACGATCGGAAATAATAGAGGTTGGCACCCCGTGCCTTGAGACAACTTCCTTAAGGTAGACGTCTGCTAGAGTGGAGAACTTATCCGTTTCCTTGATAGCCAAGAAGTGTTCAGACTTGGTGAGTCGATCCACGATCACCCATATAGTATCATTTCCACGTTGAGATCTAGGCAAGCCAGTAATGAAATCCATGGAAATTTGCTCCCATTTCCATTGTGGTATCTCTGGTTGTTGGAGTAGGCCTGATGGTTTCTGATATTCAGTTTTGACTCTCGCACAAGTCAAACACTTGCTAACGTAAGTTGCTATGTGAGCTTTCATGCTAGGCCACCAATACGTAGTTCTAAGATCGTGGTACATCTTATCCGAACCAGGATGTACTGAGTAGCGAGATTATGTGCTTCATCCATTACCAGTTCTCGTAAATCGCCATAAAGTGGGACCCAGATGCGTCCTGTTACGTAATAGGCACCGTCTTCCTTTTGTTCTAACCGTTGCCTTGAGCCACGTAGGGCTTCAGCCCTGACGTTTTCTGGTTTCAATGCTTCTACCTGAGCATCTCGTATCTGTGTAGGAAGACTAGATTAGATGGTGAGTTGTAAAGCACGTAAGCGTCTAGGTGTTGTATCCTTTCGACTGAGGGCGTCGGCCACAACATTGGCATTGCCCGGATGGTACTTTATGGCACATTCGTAATTGTTTAAAAGCTCGACCCATCGACGCTGACGCATGTTTAATTCCTTCTGTTTGAAGATATGCTCGAGACTCCTGTGATCGGTATAGATGGTGCACTTGGTACCGTACAGGTAATGTCTCCATATCTTAAGTGCGAAAACAACAGCTCCCAGCTCCAAATCATGTGTAGTGTAGTTCCTTTCATGAACTTTAAGTTGGCGCGAGGCGTAAGCAATGACTTTATCTCGTTGCATCAACACGCAACCAAGTCCCTGGATGGATGCGTCACAATAAACCACAAAATCGTCTATGCCCTCTGGCAATGAAAGAATAGGTGTGCTACAAAGTCTATCCTTTAGGTGCTGAAATGCTGATTCCTGTGTAGTACCCCAACGATAGACAATGCCTTTCTGAGTTAGTGAGGTGAGGGGTTGTGCAATCTTGGAGAAGTCCTTGATGAACCTTCTATAGTAACCCGCCAAACCCAAGAATTGGCGGATTTCTGTTGGTGTACGAGGTGCAGGCCAGTTCTTAATCGAGTCTATCTTGGATGGATCAACGTGTATCCCATCCTTGTTCACTACGTGGCCTAGGAAATGGACTTCACGAAGCCAGAAGTCGCATTTCGAAAACTTAGCATACAGTTGCTCGGTTACAAGGAGTTCCAAAATAATCCGCAGATGCTGCTCGTGTTCCTCCTGACTCTTAGAATAGATCAGGATTTCGTCGATGAAAACAATAACAAACTTATCCAGGTAAGGTTTGCACACTCTGTTCATAAGGTCCATAAAGACCGCAGGTGCGTTTGTTAGTCCAAAAGGCATAATCAGGAACTCGTAATGTCCATACCGAGTCCTGAACGCTGTCTTAGAGATGTCCTCGTCTCGGACTCTCAATTGATGGTAACCTGACCTCAGGTCAATCTTCGAATAGTAGCTCGACCCTTGCAACTGGTCGACCAAGTCGTCAATGCGTGGGAGAGGATAGCGATTCTTCACGGTCATCTTGTTCAGTTCGCGGTAATCTATGCACATGCGGAAGGTACCGTCTTTCTTCTTCACAAATAATACTAGAGCTCCCCAGGGCGAAAAACTAGGACGTATATATCCCTTTTCCAAGAGTTCTTGCAATTGCTTAGACAGTTCTTCCAGTTCGGTTGGAGCTAAGCGATAAGGTGCTCGAGCTATGGGTGCTGCTCCAGGAGCTAGCTCGATCTGAAATTCGACCTGGCGATGAGGCGGTAGTCCTGGTAAATCTTCAGGAAACACTTGAGGAAAGTCGCGTACAACTGGAATATCCTCCATCTTCTTCTCTTTCGTTGATGCGTCAGTAACAAGTGCTAAGATAGCGATGTGACCCTTTCGCAAAAACTTCTGGGCCTTAAGAAAGGAGATGATTCCCACTACAGCCCCACTCTTGTCGCCTTGAATTTCGAGAGGTTCCTTGCCAGAACGGGGAATACGAATAATCTTCTCTTTGCATCGGATCTCTACTTGCTGTTGGGATAACCAATCCATCCCAATGACGATGTCGAAACTACCCAGAACTATAGGAATGAGATCGATAGAGAAATTCTGACCAGCTAAGACGAGATTACAACCCTTAACTATGTGTGTGGCCTCTAAACTTTTACCGTTTGCTAACTCTACGACATGCTTGGTGCTCAAAAGTGTTGGTGTGCGCTTTAGCATTTGACTAACTTTTAGAGACACGTAACTGGTTTCGGCACCTGAATAAAATAAAACTGTAACATAAAAGTCGTCGAGAAGGAACTTACCCATCACTACGTTAGGATCATTCCTTGCGTCGCCCTGACCTAGCACGAACACTCGACCCCTGGCACCATTGTTTCCATCATTATTTCCCCCGTTGTTGTTCCCATTGCCCTGATTATTGTTGTTGTTGTTGTTCGGATTTTGATTTAACTGGGGGCAGTCCCGCTTGAAGTGGCCTTCAGCACCACACTGAAAGCATCCCCTGTTACCTCGCTGTCACTGCTGGTTCTGTGGAGCTGGTGGTTGTTGTTGGTTCTGATTCGCAGGTCGTGAGCTCCTGCAATCTTTAGCTTCATGACCCATCTTGAGACACCGCTGACAACGACCCTTGTTGCGCTGACCATTGTGGTGTCTGTTGCATTTGTTGCACTTTGGGAGGTTTCCTCCATATCCACCCTGCCCTTGACTACCAGAAGATTGCTGACCAGGACTCTGGTAGTCATCGATCTTTCGCTGCTGTGCCTGGGACTGAACCGTAGTCGAACCCTTGCTGGAGGCTCCATCCCATTTTCGCTTGTTATCACTGGGAGTAGCAGAAGTAGTAGTAGCAGTAGCACCGATGCGCTTAGGCAGCTTGTTCTGTTCCACTGCCTGGTCTGTGAGACGATGAGCAAGACGAGTAACATCCTAGATGGTAGTAAGGTTAGCCGAAGTCACATGGCTTTGAATTTCTGGTACAAGACCCCTGAGATACAGCTCGATACGCTTGATGGGAGGTTCCACCATAGTTGGACACAAGATGGCCAGCTCGTTTGACCTTTTCGTATACGCCTCTATCTCTGACCCCGTCATCTTCAGGTTAAAGAACTCCACTTCCAACTTGTGGATGTCATCATGACTACAGTATTCCCGCTTGATTAGTTCCTTAAAGTCGTTCCATGGGGTGGCATTGACAGCTACCAGCCCCAACATTTGGACTTGTGCGTTCCACCAAGTCAACGCAACGCCTTCGAGAGTACCAGTGGCATACTTCACCCTACGAGCCTCAGGGCATTCACACATTTCGAAGACTGACTCAAGCTTCTCAAACCAATGGAGGAGTCCAACAGCTCCTTCAGTGCCACTGAAAGTACTAGGACGACAGTCCATGAACGTCTTGAATGTGCACACAGGAAGCTGAGCGTGTTGACCTGTCGTGTGCGTGAGAGTAAACAAAAATTAAGCACAAGCGTTGGTTTACGAAAGTAGGATCTAAGGATCCTAGAGTAAGTTGTGATGGCAGGCTATACCTCCTGCCTGGGCAGTTGCGAGTGCTGTAGTAACTTGTTCAGTGATCAAAGCCGCCAACTGGGCTTGAGTTAAGTTAACGCGTCCACTCATGATCTTCATATCACAGGAAACATGAGTGAGAGGGGTTCGCGAAAGTGCGATGACAGAAGAGAGTAAGCACACATGTGTTTCAATCAACAGTTGTTACATTTGTCTAAGCATACCATGAGCAAAGTTCTATGTAATCTAGCAAGTAGGAAATGTAAACATAAATCGTATCACCTAGAATGTTGAGTCTTGCACGAGGAGCGAAGCGTCGTTGTGGATCGTTGAGCATTGTACAGGTTATAATCTGGTTTTTACAAAACTTTTTCCCTTATTAAAACCAAGTTCACTATAACCAATGGCACTGATACCAATCTGTCACACCCCCAAAATCCACACGCGGAGTATCACCGCTTGGAGGCGTGACTGACCAGGATCAAGCCACCAATCATATTGAACATAACCAGTAATAAGTAAAATTCAACCACACAATATGAAAAGTGTTTCAAATCAAAAACGTAGTTAAGTGTTTAGCGGAAGCATAATTGTAAAACCCAATATAAGTATTAAGTACGAAATAAAGTAATGTTTTTAGCATGGCACACACTGCCATGTCCCACAATGACCGCGCCTCCCTGTGCAAGCTCCATAAGTACCTAACGACCTGCAAGGCATGTAGCAACGAATCAACAACCAAGTTGAGCGAGTTCACAGTTGGTTGTTTGGTTATAGCATTCGTTTCATAAAACATATGTTCGTTTTGTAAACCATGTATCGTATTAATTTGTATCGCGGTCTCCCAGACATGTTTGCGAAGATTAGTGGGGGCTTCCCATGTGTTACTAGACCACGCGTATCGACTGCTACGAAAATGTAAGAGGTGCCCTAAGTCAATGTCTATCAGCATTGACCCTTTGCCCATAGTCCATTAGTACACGCCCGTTCGGACGACACGGTGTGAGGTTTGTTAAACCTAATAGCGCTATCTATTAATGACCCGCTCGCCATAGGCCTCGGCGATTAAGTCGATAAATGAGGGACTTCAAATGATAGAGTGATGGTCTTATGGTCGTACGTATCCTGTTGTATGGGGAATACGCAAGTTTGTAGTTACCGATCAGTTCTTTAACCCATTCCCAACCCTTGGGAATCCCATGCCTTGGATAGAGAGTGAACTCATCTTGGTTTGCTCGGTATGCTAAAGAAATACACGCTCACAAATAATCAGTCACGACCTATAGTACGTACGTATATACAATCAGTTTCGTTCGTAATGACTCGCATGCAAATCTAGGTCACAAGGTGTGTTTATGCAATCATCATCAAGTAACACATAACAGTTATTTCCTGTTCATACAATCATACATCATATAACCAAGTTCTTGGTCAATTCCAACATGGCTATCAATTAACATACTTAACAAGCCTAACAGAGTTAATGACTTAACATAGTTAATGAGTTTAACAGAGTTAATGAACTAACCAGAGTTAACAGGCCTAGCTTAGTTTACATTCTTAACAAGACATTGCACAGTTTCAAATACATGCAAACAATCTCAACAATCATTAATAACCAATCACGATTAACAACCATAAAAAAAAAAAAATACCCTAAATCAAAACATAATATAATCGATTTCATACAAACAGTTTCCTCATGTTACAAATCTAAATTAAACAATATCAATTGTCTCAATTATTACATTAAGCACATGGCACATGGCAACCACCAATCACAAGTTCCAATCATCATTCTCAAACAGTTACATTCACCCTAACTTTCATGCAACATCCTAATATTTATAATCATAAATTCTGCTCATGGTAATCACCAATATTTTCTTTATGAACAACCCTATATTATCGACATTAGGATCAAATCATAAAGTCAGTTTTTATTACTTATTGTTTATCACAGGGACTTCAATTCTATACGAACCTTGCTCAAAAATTAATTTATATCCATTAATATCTAAAGTGATGTCCCTAATAAATCAGGTTTCATAACCCTCACCCATAATTGTTTGTCGACAGGAAACCCTTAATACATGAACTAAGCAATGCTATCAATAATAAATTTTGCCATACAACTCTCAAATCTCCGCACGACATACGGCACCATCGATCAGAACATCCCTAAATCAGATCAATCAAGATACTAGCATACAAGTCATTACACTATTACGCATAAATAAGAACAATCACTAAAAGTTGAACAAGACGGATACACTAACCTTCAAAGGTGGTGTCGTGTTTAAGAATGGTGCTAGACGGTGCCTAAGACTCAATCGAAGGAGGGGCTGTCGATACTTGCTTGATGTGAGTCTAGGGTTTGAAATAAATTAGCAAAGAAGTTGTGTGCCCCAAGCCATGCATTCACACATACATAAATGAGAGGGGAATGGGTTGGGATCAAGTGGGCTTAAGAGAAGAACCAGGCCGAAGGTTTCAAGGGCTCAAGTGTGATGTTTATGTTAGACACTTGTGTGGCCCAAGTGTTGGTAAGTGATTTGGGCCGTAAAGCCCAACTACCAAAATGTTTGATGCATTCGACATTAGCGAGTTCATAAGATTATGAAATAATAGAATCCTTAATTAACATTAAGCGTGCAACCATATTTCACAAGTGGGCCGAGCCCAACATGACACTAGTTCGGATTTGGTCATTAAGTCAATTTTGTTTCGTTTTAGATCAACCAAGGTCATTAAGTTGGATTTGGTAGATAAATTGAGTACTCAGGGTCATTAACTTGGACCTGAATACTTAAGTGGATTTCTAGAAACTGATAAAAACTTCAAAATGTAGTAAAAAAGGAGAATAGATTGTAATGTTATATTCTTGAGAAACATGAAACAAGATCCCCATGGTAAAGAAAGTGTAAAGATTGAACCAGAATTCGAGCTCCAGCATATTGAAAGGGGGAGTTTACATTCTGGATCAACATACAAAGGGGAGTTTGAAGATAAAGATTGAAGGATGCTTACAGTGTCAGACAAATTGGACAGAGAAGAAGATAGATCAAGACTAAAGACTGATGCTAAAGACTTCGTCAACATCCAAAGGGGAGTCTGTTGGTGCATAGATGTCCATTAACTTCGTCTTTATAGAGTCTTGTATTAGAATGATTAGACCAGGGCACGTAGTACGAGAAAAATGTCAAAAATAGGTTTGAAGGTAATTTCGCACGAAATTACATGTTGTAATTCCGTACGAAATTACATTGGTATTTCGCACGAAATTAGATTTCGTATGAAATCTAATTTCGCTTGGACCATTTCATGTGAAATTACCCAGCCTATAAATAGGTGTATGGTCTGTGTCATTTGGTATGAAATTAGTTGTTCCGATTCAGAGCCGAGGTGCTGCCGATTTGTCAAACGACCTGTAAAAGCTTTGGAATCAATAATAAGAAGATAATTAAAGAGAATCAAGTTGTTACACGTCTATTTCTCTGATTCCGCCTTTGAAATAGATCATAAACTCTTTTGATTGACTCGTTAGGGTCACACGACGATCCAACACATCGATACACACCCAATATTTTACAAGAGTTTTATTTTAAGTTATTTTACATGGTTATATTTTTATTATTATTTATTATTTTATTATTATTATTATACAAGCACACAGCCACACAATCACACCACCGTCAGCTGACTTTTCAAAAACGATGTTCCCTCTCATCGTATTTCCTGGAGATATGTTCTCCTACTTCCCGGATTCGATTCCCTAAGTCCACCAGTTCCTCGCCGTAGTGACAGAGTTCAGCCAATTTTTCTGTGCTCATATGTGGGTTTGGTGCAGGCTCAGGGTCAAACTGGGGGAATAGGTGTTAGGGTTATTCAAGAGATTCTGAAATTGCCAGTCAGTTGTCCACCATTCTTCCAGCTCTCCTTGTAGAGGTCGGGGGTTGACAATAGGATCTGGGATAGCAGGCTCTAAATTAACTTGAAGTTGTGATTCAGCTGGGTAATTGAAGACGTTTTCATCGGCGGGTCCGATGAGGTCGCTATTTGCCAGTTTGCGATCCAGCTCCTCCCATGGTGGCATTTCTTGGGCTTGCCCTGAACTTTCCCCAATCTCCTTTCCTTTGCCCTTATCCTTTGGATTCTCAGTCTTTTTAACCTTCTGGGCAGCTGGCTTCTTCCTACGCCCATGTTTCGAATCCAAGATTCTCCTCCTCTTTTTCCGCTTTGGTTTCTCTTGCGGCTGTGCCTGGAATACTATTGGCTCTTCAGTATTTGCTTGGTAGCCAGACGGGTTTCCTGTGGTGTCCATATTGGTGGTATGGATAGTGAAATACCACATGTGGAAACCCCGCAGGACGTGTGACGTACCAGGATCCAAGCCACTAATAACATTGAACTACGCATAATATTTAAATAAAACATTCCATTCATTTCAAAACATAAATCCAAGTCATAAGTTTAACAAAAGTAAATGTTCAGCGGAAGCATATTGTAAACGACAAATCAATTGTTTCAAAACATGTGTTCATAGTCAACAAGCAAATATCCAAGAGTCACGACCCATGACCACTCCAGCACTCCCAGATAGCAAGTCCATGTCAAGAATCTATCGACCTGCAAGCATGCAGACAAGTGTGTCAGACGACGCTGGTGAGTTCAAAGTTTGTTAACACGTTTTAGTTACCAGATATGAATATAAGACGATTCAATGATTTGATGTTGTAATAACTCGTTTACCGCAGATGGCTTAAAGTTGTTTTGCCCAAACCCCATTGCCTCTATCAAAGCAATGCTCAAGACTGGGACCGTTAGTTCACTCTCGACCTCCCCGGTACGGTGTGAGGTTGCCAAACCTAAATAGCGCTACTAACTAATACCCCGTTGCCTCCCTGAAAACAATCGGTAGATGGGAATTAGGTGATAGATATGCAAGTTTTACAAACATCCCAATAACCCGACATTCCTCCACGGAAAAATTACCAGATATCCCTCCCCGGGATGCATGCTTGGAAAAAGAGCAGTGACCTCACCTTGGTTTGCTCGGTTTGATTAATTACTTGTTCACACTTAAACAGTCACAACCTATGATATTCACGTATACGAAAATCAATTTACCATCACGTTGATCACATACGTTCATAGTGTGCATTCATAGTAGAATCATGGCTTAACGGGTAACAAATCAATTCAGCTCGTAATACACGTAACAGATGGTTTACCATACATACTAGATACATCAGGTTTCCTGTTCCCGACTAATGTTATTCAATCTTTACAATACATGGAATTAGTGTACTTATCATAACCTACTGTTCATGTGAAGTCCTTCGGCGAAAGTCGCACTCGACGAAACCTCATGCGATGAAACACCCTTATGATGAAAGTTACACCTTTCGTCGGGATGAGGTATGACGAAACACTCCTGTGTTTCGTCGTTATGCTTATCGGCGAAACTCCTAGAGGTTTCGTCGATATGTACTGTGGCGAAACTCACATGTGTTTCGTCGGATTAACAGTTACAGATCCGTCTAATGATTACAATTTGACATCTTCTAGAACCCTAATTATCATCATCAGCCTATACATCATAAACGACGATCAATAACCCAGTTCCCCAAATAATTAATAAGCGAGTGTATTAACAATTCGCATACTCATATGATCATAATCATTACAACAGTTATTCAATCAATCATATGCTCATCATTCTAACCAAACAATAATCATAAGGAAGCACAAGAACATTCAAGATTTCATCGAACTACCTTAACTACATAACACGGTTATTGAACGATAAACATTACGCATATAAGATCCAACATATTAACACCTAATCATGCAACACAAGTCGACATATGGGATATAGATCCAACGAATCAAACAAAACACTAACCTTGATACAGTGGTTAGGGTAATTAGACCAAGAAGATGATATGCTTCGAGAGAGTTTGCTGCCGCCAGTAGGTTTAGAATGAGTCTAGGGTTGGAAGATGTCAGTTACCAAATGAAACGCTCTAGTACGTTATATATACGCGTAAGGAGTGTTGGGCCCTTAATGGGCTTTGAATGGATCCGGGCCGACAAAACTCTATAATTTCGTCGTGATGTGCATGGCAAAACCCTGGGTTTCGTCGACCTAAGTTTCGTCGGGTGGGTGATGTTTCGTATACATAAGGATAAGAACACATGTGTATAGTTTATAACTTAACCAGTTAAGTTCATAATTTTCTTATTCACCAAACTATAATATAATACACCAAACATGTACCAGACATGAACAAGTTACAATGCAAGTGGATTATGGAAACACTTTGCGAAACGAGTAATAGGACCTTGAAGACTCGGGTTGTCACATCATCCCCAACTTGAAAGAAATTTCATCCTGAAATTTAACAAGCAATCCAAAATGGTACGGTGCTAGATCAAGCTGACTGAGCATTTTCCGCGGGTGCCACATCATCCCCAACTTGATTGGGAATTTCATCCCAAAATTCACTAGTTGCATCAGGTTTAGATTTGCCACACTTGGACTTGTCCTCTGGGAATAAAAGTGGGTACTTGAGCTTTATCTGATCCTCGCGTTCCCACGTGAACTCCGGTCCACGTCTTGAGTTCCAACGAACTCTCACAATCGGAATACGGCTGTGCTTACGGACCTTGACCTCCCGATCCATAATTTCTATTGGTTCTTTGACAAACTGCAACTTGTCATCAATCGTCAGCTCTTGGAATGGTACGACCAGTGTTTCGTCAGACAAACACTTCTTTAATTGCGAAACATGGAACACATCATGGACGTTACCTAACTCAGCAGGTAACTCTAACTTGTAGGCCACCTTACCAACACGTTCCAGAATTTTGAATGGCCCAACATAACGTGGGTTAAGCTTGCCGCGTTTTCCAAAACGCACCACACCCTTGCAGGGTGAGACCTTCAACATAACACGATCATTAACTGCAAACTCCAAAGGTTTCCTAAGCTTATCATCGTAGCTTTTCTGACGGTCGCACGCCGCTGCCATCCGATTCCTGATCTGAACAATCTTTTCTGAGGTTTCCAACACAAGTTCAGGGCATGTGACTTGACTGTCACCCACCTCAGACCAACAGAGAATGCTAGTATGGTAGCTGTTGTTGTAAGAAAACTCTATCAGCGGCAAGTGTTACTCCCAACCCTTGCCAAAATCAATCACGCCTGCTCGTAACATTTCCTCGAGTGTCTGGATGGTTCGCTCACATTGACCATCCGTCTGCGTGTGATAAGCAGCGCTCATATCAAGACGGGAGCCGAATGATTTGTGCATCAATTGCCACAAATCTGCGATGAAACGCGGGTCACGGTCAGAAATAATAGACGTCGGCACCCCGTGCCTAGAAACCACCTCCTTAAGAAAGACAACAGCTAGCTGTGAGAACTTATCTGTTTCCTTGATGGCCAGAAAGTGTGCTGACTTTGTGAGACGAACAACGATTACCCAAATTGTGTCATTCCTGTTTTGAGTTCTAGGTAGCCCAGTAACAAAATCCATTGCGATTTGCTCCCATTTCCACATGGGTATTTCTGGTTGTTGCAGCAATCCAGACGGTTTCTGATATTCCAATTTAACTTTCGAGCAGGTTAAACATTTACTAACATAGGTTGCGATGTGAGCTTTCATCTTCGGCCACCAATACATGACTCTGAGATCCTGATACATCTTATCCGAACCTGGATGGACAGAGTATCGAGACTTGTGTGCTTCGTCCATCATAAGCTCTCTAAGGCTACCAAACAAGGGGATCCATATCCGTTCCATGCAGTAGAGAATGCCATGAGATCTATTTATAAGTCGTTTTTTCATGCCCCGTAAATACTCAGCTTCATAGTTTTCTTCTTTCAATGCTTTTGTTTAAGTAGCACAGATCTGATCAGGCAAGTTAGAATTTATGGTGAGTTGTATAGCGCGAACACGCTTCAGTTTCGTTTCCTTCCAACTAAGGGCATCAGCTACAACGTTAGCCTTACCCGGATGATACGTGATGGCGCAATCGTAGTCGTTCAAAAGTTCTACCCAGCGACGCTGTCGCATATTCAATTCCTTCTGGTCGAAAATATGCTGAAGGCTCCTGTGATAGAAGCATCACAATATGTCATGGCCCCCGGCCCGGTTTTACCCGTTTCAGGAGCCGCGGGACAGAAATCCGTGGTAATTATTATGTTGGCAGCGGAAGTTTTACAGGATCGTTTTAAATCTTGAAAATACCTAATTTATTTTATTTCACAAATTGGGGATAACACCCATAATTTACAATAAAGGTAATTTCACTGGGAAATCCCTGTTTTTACAAAAACATGTTTCTTTATTTTATTGAGCCACTTCTTCAAGCTTGCAGTGCTACACGACACTTTTTTCCTGGATCACAGCAGATCACCTGAAACATGTTTTAAAAAGGTTTTATCAGCAGGGAAATACTGGCGAGTCACTCAAGTTGCAAAACCGACACAGTGTTATAATATACAGTATTAAGGGTGATTATATTGTTTCTATCAACCAATTACCCCAAATCGGTATTGGTCACTCGACTGTATGTGTGACTATGGTCAGATCACCCATTGGCTAACTCGTTGTCCAATGGTGACGGTATCAAGTAATGTATACAAAACCCCACATACCCGCAGTAATTGAAGATTACAAAGACTTAATCCCTGTAATTATAATTTTGAAAACAAGTAGAGTTTAAAGAAAACAATTTGATAAAAAGAGAATGACTCACATTGCAGATTTAAATGGAAAGCGTTTAGCCTACTGATTTTTGCCTGGTTAACCTAATTCAAATAACAATGCACACGAAAACTAGGTCAGTAACTTAATACAACTTTTACGATAACTCACGAGATTCAAAACCTTCACGACGAATGACAAAGTATAGCCCAAATACGGGCATCACTTAAACATCCATTAGATTGGTTTTTATCGATCAGACATTAAATCGTAGCAGTGATCGAGTTATTACCCTGTTATCGCGACAGAATTTCATGATTGTGTGTGTTTTTGAAGTAAACAGACGATATCTCAGTGTACGAAACGAGTTTTTACGTCGAACCAATGCCAAATTTCAAGTGCCAAACACCTGCATTTATAATGGAAAAACGGCACCCTCGCGTGGTGCGAGGGCCTGGCGCATGGCGCGAGGGGTACCCCCCTAGCATAGGGTAGCCCCATGTCTTACTAGCTCGGGTGAGTCGACGGTTTGATGAATTTCGCATTCTACAACAAACTTCGAAGATAATACCAATTAGGGAATACCCCCCTTGAGTTTTAGGGGCCCTGATCCTAGTTCCGATTGTTCTGAAAATTTTAGGGGTTACGCAAGATTACTTGGGGGTCTCAATTAGTGTTTCCTATTGGGAAAAATAAAATAAGAAATAGTAATTTTGATGAGAGTTGTTACATCCTCCCCACCTTATAAAAATCTCGTCCTCGAGATTTACTGGAACAAGTAGGGATATTTTCGCTTCATCTCTGATTCCATCTCCTTAGTGTATTCAGGTCCTCTCTTTGAATCCCACTTGACTTTGACCAGTACTAGTCTTTTGTGTTTGAGAAACTTGACCTTTCTGTCTTCCATTTGCAGTGGCTTCTCAACAAATTTTAACTTCTCATTTACCTCTACATCTTGAAGAGGTACTACTAGGGATTCGTCAGATAGTCATTTCTTGAGGTTGGATACATGAAATACGTCATGTACCCCAGCTAGCTCTTCTGGTAGCTGTTATCGATAGGCAACTGGTCCTATACGCTGGATTACTAGGAATGGTCCTATGTACCTTGGACTTAGTTTCCCTTTTTTGCCAAACCGAACTACTCATTTCCAAGGAGAAACTTTCAAAAGTACCTTATCTCTAACTTGAAATTCAAGTGGCTTGCGTCGATTGTCTGCATAACTCTTCTGGCGATCTCGAGCCGTTTTCAGTCTTTCCTTGATTTGAGTGATCTTGTCGGTAGTTTCTTGTACAATCTCGGGACCTGATAATTGGCTTTCTCCTATTTCTGCCCAACAAACTGGAGTTTTGCACTTTCGCCCATACAATGCTTCGAATGGGGCAGCTTCAATGCTTGCATGATAACTATTATTATAGGAGAATTCAATTAAGGGTAGGTGGTCATCCCAGTTCCCACCAAAATCTATTACACATGCCCTGAGCATGTCTTCCAAGGTTTGAATTGTCCTTTCACTTTGTCCATCTGTTTGGGGATGATAAGCTGTACTTAAATTTAATCGCGTCCCCATGGCTTCTTGGAAACTTATCCATAAATGGGAAGTGAAACGACTATCTCTATCCGATATAATAGAGAGTGGGAATCCATGTAAGGATACTACATCGTCTACGTATAACTTGGCTAACCTTTCCATGCTAAAGGTTTCCTTCATGGGTAGAAAATGAGCTGATTTGCTTAATCGATCCACAATTACCCAAATTGTGTCGTTACCTTTTCGGGTTTTAGGCAACTTAGTAATAAAGTCCATGGTTATTAGTTCCCATTTCCAAACAGGAATTTCTAATTGTTGAAGTAAACCTGAAGGTTTCTGGTGGTCTGCCTTAACTTGTGAACAAGTTAGACACCTAGATACATATCTAGCTATGTCCTTTTTCATTCCTATCCACCAGAAGTTATTTCTTAAATCTTGGTACATCTTTTTATTACCTGGGTGCATGGTATACCTAGATTTATGGGCTTCCTCTAAAATCTTATTTCTTAATTCTCCTTGCTTAGGTACCCAAATTTTTTTCTTGTGGAATCTCCAAATTCCACCAGGCCCTTGTTCTAGTTCTTTTATTCTTCCTTTCATTCCTTCAGCATCATCCTTGATTGCTGTCTCCTGAATATTCTTCAGTTGTTCCATTAAGTCTAATTGCAAACTCAATCTAAGAGCACGAACTCGCTTTTGCTTTTCGTGATACTTACGACTTAAGGCAACTGCAACTACGTTTGCTTTTCCTTGGTGATATTGAATATCACAATCGTAGTCACTTAGAATTTCCATCCATCTTCTTTGCCTCATATTCAATTCTTTTTGCCCAAATATGTATTTTAAACTCTTATGATCTGTATAAACAGTAAACTTACTTCCATACAGATAGTGTCTCCAAATCTTAACGGCAAAAATTATCGACCCTAATTCAAAGTCATGTGTCGTATAGTTCTCTTCGTGCTTCTTTAGTTGTCTTGATGCACACGCAATTACCTTTTTGCATTGCATTAGCACACATCCTAATCCTAGCTTTGAAGCATCACAGTAAACTTCAAAATCTTCTGTCCCTTCTGGTAAGGCCAGAATTGGGGTGTTTGTTAACTTTTGCTTTAAAATCCTAAAAGCCTCTTCTTGCTTAGGTCACCATTCAAACTTAAATGTTTTACATGTTAGCTTAGTTAATGGCACAGCTATCTTAGAGAAATCCTTAATAAAGCGCCTATAGTACCCAGCTAATCCGAGAAAACTTCTAACTTCTGTAACTGATTGTGGGACCTTCCATTTGGTGACCGCTTCTATTTTAGCTGGATCTACGTGAATACCTTCGTGATTCACCATGTGACCTAAAAATTGTACCTCCTCTAGCCAAAATTCACACTTCGAGAATTTGGCGTAAAGCTTTTCCTTTCTTAACAAAGTTAAGAGTGTATACAGGTGCTCATAATGCTCATCCTGACTTTTGGAATAAATGAGTATATCGTCAATAAAGACAATTACAAATTTATCCAAGTACGGTTTACAGATTCTATTCATCATGTCCATAAATGCGGCAGGAGCATTTGTTAACCCAAAGGGCATGACTGTAAACTCGTAGTGACCATACCTAGTTCTGAAAGCAGTTTTAGGTATGTCTTCTTCTTGTACCTTCAATTGATGATATCCGGAGCGTAAATCTATCTTAGAAAAGTATGTAGCACCTTGTAGTTGATCGAAAAGATCATCAATCCTAGGCAATGGGTATCGATTCTTAATTGTAACCTTATTCAATTCCCTATAATCGATACACATTCGCATCGAACCATCTTTCTTTTTCACAAACAACACTGGAGCTCCCCAAGGGGATGAACTAGGTTGTATAAATCCTTTGCTTAATAATTCATCTAACTGCTTTTTCAGTTCTAACATTTCGGTGGGTGCTAACCGATAAGGTGCCTTTGCTATCGGTGTAGTTCCAGTAATCAAATGAATTCTAAATTCTACTTCCCTATCTGGTGGTAATCCTGGTAATTCTTCTGGGAATACATCCGAGTATTCTGATACTACCGGAATTTCCTTAAGTTCTTTACCCTTAGTGCTAATGATTACTGAAATCATATACACTATTCCTTACTTTCGTTCATAACTAGCAACTTTCATTACTGAAATGAACTTCATTTGTTTACGCGGCTTATCCCCTGTAATCATAATTACTTCTCCTGTGGGTGCCCGAATTTCTATGGAATTCTTATCACAGAGGATTCGAGCATGGTTGGCTACTAACCAATCCATTCCTAATACGACATCAAATCCAGCTAAATTCATGGGTAATAGGTTTGCAGAAAATTTATGACCTGAAAGTTCTATATTTTCTTTTTTCAAAACCGTATCTATGTTAACAGAGTTCCCGTCTGCCGTTTCTACCGTATAAATTTGCCTAAGTTTGGTTAATGGTTGCTTAAGAGGTTGGCAGAATGAAGTATTTATAAAACTTTGGTTTGCACCAGAGTCAAATAATACTTTCGCATAAATGTTATGAACTAAGAACGTACCAGCTGTTATGTCAGGAATCAATTCAGCTTCCTACGTGGTCAATTGGAAGGCTCTTGCGTTCTTCTTGTTAGTTCCTTCAGCAGGTTTGACCTTGTTATCTGCTGGTTTGACCAATTTAGGGCATTCTGGTCTAAAATGCCCAGCTTCTCAACAATTGAAGCAGATCTTTGTTTTCCTTCTGCAATCTTCTTCACGATGTCCTATAGCTTTGCAGAAGTTGCAGGTTTCATTACATTTTCCAAAATGTTTCTTTTTACAATTCCTGCAGAACGGCGGAGTGGAAGATGATCCAGTTCCCTTTCTCTTGAAATTGCTATTATTACCCACACGAAATCCTTGGGTAATTTTCTGAGCCAATTCCTTCTTCCTATTTTCTTCTCGTGTACGCACCAGTCCGTCAGTCAAAGTATTGGCTAATTCCACCGCATCATCGATCGTGCGGGGTCTCGCAGCTTTGACAATATCCCGGATCTCGCTAATTAAACCCCAAATGTAGCGAGAAATAAGTACCGGTTCTGGCGAAGCCAGAGTAGGCACAATTCAAGCATATTCGAAAAATTTCGAAGTATACCCTCGGTAGTCAACATCCACCATTTGGTGGCTCAAGAATTTGTTTGCCATTTGTTCTTTTTCATATTCTAGGCAGAATTTTCTTTCCACCAATTGCTTAAACTCTTCCCAGTTCATGGCATAGGCCATGTCGCTTCCCTTGGCTTGCAACACTGTGTTCCACAATTCTAATGCTTCTTCCTTGAAAAGGTGAGAAGCATACATGACTTTATCCTCCTCGGTACATTTACTTTATTTTAATTACTGCCTCGGTTTTCTCCAACCAACGCAATGCAGCAGTCGCCCCTTCATTCCCTGCTAATTCAACAGGTTTACAGGCAAGAAATTCCTTGTAAGTGCAACCAGGCGTTGCAGCTTTCATTCTTTTAAGGATTGGGGCTTGCACTACATCATTATCATTATTATTAATGTTGCTGCCTCCATTTACGCTATTACTGAAATTATCGCCGTGAGTGCGTTTGCTGGGAATAATTGGTTGAGGCTCAACTGGATTTCGAGCGGCAGCAATGATTGCTGGAATAGCATTGGCTATTCCCTGAGCAATGATATTCTCTATATCTTGTCTATTCAGAAATTGATCTTCATGGTTTTGCGTGGATTGGTTACCCTCGTTAACTGGTTCATTACCAGCGTGTTCCATCTGGTAATTAATATATATAAGTTATTTCCACAGAATAAATAACGACTAAATGCAAAACAATTGCACAAAAATCACGTCACACGTATAGCCAAAATTGTCGATTTTTCGACTTCCATATCTTATATATTACTATGCGTCCGTACACACCAGTTATCTTACAAGAGTTTGATTTTTAAGTTATTTTACAGAATTATATTTTTATTACTATTATTATTATTTTGTTATTATACAACCACAACCACACAGTCACACCATCCCCGTCAGCTGGCATCTCAGAAACGACGTTCCCTCTCGTCGTACTTCCATGATATCCTCTCTCCCACATCTCGGATTCTATTCCCGACGTCCACCTGCTCCTAGCCATAGTGGCGGAGTTCAGCCAAGTTTTCTGAGCTCATAGTTGGGTGTAGTGGAGGCTCGGGGTCAAATTGGGGGAAAAAGGTATTAGGGTTATTTAAAAGATTGTAGAAATGCCAGTCAATTGTCCACCATTCTTCCAGCTCTTCTGGTAGAGGTCAGGAGTTAACAAGGGGAGCTGGAATAGCCGGTTCCAGATTAACTGGAAGTTGGGCTTCAACTGGGTAATTGAAGAGGTTTTCATCGGCAGGTCCGATGAGGTCACTAAGTGCCAGTTTACGATCCAGCTCCTCCCATGATGGCATTTCCTGGTCTTGCCTGGAACTTTCTCCGATCTCTATTCCCTTGCCTTTATCCATCGGATCCTCAGTCTTTATAACTTTCCGTGTCGCTGGTTTCTTCCCACGTACACGCCTTCGGCCCCCGAATCTTCTTTTCTTTTTCGGTTTGGGTTTCTCCTGAGGTTGGGCTTGGAATACCTGTGGTTCCTCAGTGTCGGCCCAATAACCGGAAAAGCCCTCAGAAACTTCCATATCAGCAGAATGGATGGTGATATTCTGAAGAGCTTCAGACAACTCATTCATGCTGTTAGCATATGAAGAAACATACAAAATTCTAAGTTAAAATTTTGAAATTTGGATTTTCACATAATCACAGAATAGCAATCAGAAAAATTAAGTATTTCTAAATACTTACTTGGCTTAAATCAGTGGCTCTGATACCACCTTTTTCATTCACGGCCCCCGGCCCGGTTTTACCCGTTTCAGGAGCCGCGGAACAGAAATCTGTGGTAATTATTATGTTGGCAGCAGAAGTTTTACAGGATCGTTTTAAATCTTGAAAATACCCAATTTATTTTATTTCACAAATTGGGGATAACACCCATAATTTACAATAAAGGTGATTTCACTGGGAAACCCCTGTTTTTACAAAAACATGTTTCTTTATTTTATTGAGCCACTTTTTCAAGCTTGCAGTGCTACACGACACTTTTTCCTAGATCACAGCAGATCACCTGAAACATGTTTTAAAAAGGTTTTATCAGCAGGGAAATACTGGCGAGTCACTCAAGTTGCACAAAACGACACATTGTTATAATATACGGTATTAAGGGTGATTATATTGTTTCTATCAACCAATTACCCCAAATCGGTATTTGTCACTCGACTGTATCTGTGACTGTCACACCCCCAAAAAGTCCACACGCGGAGTATCACTGCTTGGAGGCGTGACTGACCAGGATCAAGCCACCAATCATATTGAACATAACCAGTAATAAGTAAAATTCAACCACACAATATGAAAGGTGTTTCAAATAAAAAACGTAGTTAAGGGTTTAGCGGAAGCATAATTGTAAAACCCAATATAAGTATTAAGTACGAAATAAAGTAATGTTTTTAGCATGGCACACACTACCATGTCCCACAACGACCGCGCCTCCCTGTGCAAGCTCCATGAGTACCTAACGACCTGTAAGGCATGTAGCAACGAATCAACAACAAAGTTGAGCGAGTTCACAGTTGGTTGTTTGGTTATAGCATTCGTTTCGTAAAGCATATGTTCATTTTGTAAACCATGTATCATATTAATTCGTATCGCGGTCTCCCAGGCATGTTTGCGAAGATTAGTGTGGGCTTCCCATGTGTTACTAGACCACGCGTATCGACTGCTACGAAAATGTAAGAGGTGCCCTAAGTCAATGTCTATCAGCATTGACCCTTTGCCCATAGTCCATTAGTACACGCCCGTTCGGACAACACGGTGTGGGGTTTGTTAAACCTAATAGCGCTATCTACCAATGACCCGCTCGCCATAGGCCTCGGCGATTAAGTCGATAAATGAGAGACTTCAAATGATAGAGTGATGGTCTTATGGTTGTACGTATCCTGTTGTATGGGGAATACGCAAGTTTGTAGTTACCGTTCAGTTCTTTAACCCATTCCCAACCCTTTGGAATCCCATGCCTTGGATAGAGTGTGAACTCACCTTGGTTTGCTCGATATGCTAAACAAATACACGCTCACAAATAATCAGTCATGACCTATAGTACGCACGTATATACAATCAGTTTCGTTCGTAATGACTCGCATGCAAATCTAGGTTACAAGGTGTGTTTATGCAATCATCATCAAGTAACACATAACAGTTATTTCCTGTTCATACAATCATACATCATATAACCGAGTTCTTGGTCAATTCCAACATGGATATCAATTAACATACTTAACAAGCCTAACAGAGTTAATGACTTAACATAGTTAATGAGTTTAACAGAGTTAATGAACTAACCAGAGTTAACAGGCCTAGCTGAGTTTACATTCTTAACAAGACATTGCACAGTTTCAAATACATGCCAACAATCTCAACAATCATTAATAACCAATCACGATTAACAACCATCAAAAACAAAAATACCCTAAATCAAAACATAATATAATCGATTTCATACAAACAGTTTCCTCATGTTACAAATCTAAATTAAACAATATCAATTGTCTCAATTATTACAGTAAGCACATGGCACATGGCAACCACCAATCACAAGTTCCAATCATCATTCTCAAACAGTTACATTCACCCTAACTTTCATGCAACATCCTAATATTTATAATCATAAATTCTGCTCATGGTAATCACCAATATTTTCTTTATGAACAACCCTATATTATCGACATTAGGATCAAATCATAAAGTCAGTTTTTATTACTTATTGTTTATCACAGGGACTTCAATTCTATACGAACCTTGCTCAAAAATTAATTTATATCCATTAATATCTAAAGTGATGTCCCTAATAAATCAGGTTTCATAACCCTCACCCATAATTGTTTGTCGACAGGAAACCCTTAATACATGAATTAAGCAATGCTATCAATAATCAATTTTGCCATACAACTCTCAAATCTCCGCACGACATACGGCCCCATCGATCATAACATCCCTAAATCAGATCAATCAATATACTAGCATACAAGTCATTACACTATTACGCATAATTAAGAACAATCACTGAAAGTTGAACAAGACGGATACACTAACCTTCAAAGGTGGTGTCGTGTTTAAGAATGGTGCTAGACGGTGCCTAAGACTCAATCGAAGGAGGGGCTGTCGATACTTGCTTGATGTGAGTCTAGGGTTTGAAATAAATTAGCAAAGAAGTTGTGTGCCCCAAGCCATGCATTCACGCATACATAAATGAGAGGGGAATGGGCTGGGATCAAGTGGGCTTAAGAGAAGAACCAGGCCGAAGGTTTCAAGGGCTCAAGTGTGATGTTCATGTTAGACACTTGTGTGGCCCAAGTGTTGGTAAGTGATTTTGGCCGTAAAGCCCAACTACCAAAATGTTTGATGCATTCATCATTAGCGAGTTCATAAGATTATGAAATAATAGAATCCCTAATTAACATTAAGCATGCAACCATATTTCACAAGTGGGCTGAGCCCAACATGACACTAGTTCGGGCCCTTAGAGACTTGGGCCGATGACTGCAATTCACATAAAATACATACAACAACAATCACATATCACGTAATCACACATTGATCAACTAGTCACATCAAAGTACAATGAAGCGTTTGAAATACGAATTGTCACATTATCCCCAAGTTGAAAGAAATTTCGTCCCGAAATTTAGCATGCAGTTACTGAGGAAGCTAGTTGTGTTGTGTAGTTTACTGGTTTTCCTGGGGTGTCACATCATCCCCCCTTGATTTGGAATTTCGTCCTGAAATTCTGTAGTAGCTTCAGCCTCAGTAGTGGTTGCACTGTTTCTGAATAACTGGGGATACTTGAGTTTCATTTGATCTTCTCGTTCCCAGGTGAACTCTGGGCCACGACGGGAGTTCTAACGAACTCGAACAAGAGGTATTCTGGTGTGCTTGAGGACCTTAACGTCCCGGTCCGTGATTTCAACTGGTTCCTCGACGAATCGCAACTGATCGTCGATAGTGAGTTCCTTCAAAGGAACTATGAGGGTCTCATCTGACGGACACTTCTTCAGATTTGACATGTGAAAAACGTTGTGCACTGCACTGAGTTCTGCGGGCAGGTTTAGTGTGTAGGCCACCTTGTCTATTTTCTCGATGATTTCGAACGGTCCAACATAACGCGGATTGAGTTTTCCTCATTTGCCAAAATGAACTACACCCTTCCAGGGCGAAAGTTTGAGTAGCACTCGATCCCCAATCTTGGAACTCGAGTGGTTTCCTGCGCTTGTCTGCGTAGGCTTTCTGACGGTCGCGACCTGCCGCCATGTGTTGTCGTATCTGAGCAATTCTTTCCGTTGCGTCTACTACCAATTCTGGACCTGTGATCTGACTATCACCCACCTCTGCCCAACAAAGAGGTGATCGGCATTTACGCCCGTACAATGCCTCAAATTGAGCGGCTTGGATGGTGGTGTGGTAACTGTTGTTAAACGAAAACTCCACTAACGGGAGATGTTTTTCCCAGCCGTTGCCGAAATCGATTACACATGCCCGTAGCATGTCTTCTAGGGTTTGGATGGTGCGTTTAGACTGCCCATCCGTTTGCGGATAGTAAGCGGTGCTCATGTCTAATCGAGAGCCAAAAGATTTGTGCATTGCCTGCCACAGTTCTGAAGTAAAACGTGCATCACGATCAGAAATAATAGAGGTTGGCACCCCGTGCCTCGAAACAACTTCCTTAAGGTAGACGTCTGCTAGAGTGGAGAACTTATCCGTTTCCTTGATAGCCAAGAAGTGTTCAGACTTGGTGAGTCGATCCACGATCACCCATATAGTATCATTTCCACGTTGAGATCTAGGCAAGCCAGTAACGAAATCCATGGAAATTTGCTCCCATTTCCATTGTGGTATCTCTGGTTTTTGGAGTAGGCCCGATGGTTTCTGATATTCAGTTTTGACTCTCGCACAAGTCAAACACTTGCTAACGTAAGTTGCTATGTGAGCTTTCATGCTAGGCCATCAATACGTAGTTCTAAGATCGTGGTACATCTTATCCGAACCAGAATGTAATGAGTAGCGAGACTTATATGCTTCATCCATTACCAGTTCTCGTAAATCGCCATAAAGTGGGACCCAGATGCGTCCTGTTACGTAATAGGCACCGTCTTCCTTTTGTTCTAACCATTGCCTTGAGCCGCGTAGGGCTTCAGCCCTGACGTTTTCTGGTTTCAATGCTTCTACCTGAGCATCTCGTATCTGTGCAGGAAGACTAGATTAGATGGTGAGTTGTAAAGAACGTACGCGTCTAGGTGTTGTATCCTTTCGACTGAGGGCGTCGGCCACAACATTGGCTTTGCCCGGATGGTACTTTATGGCACATTCGTAATCGTTTAAAAGCTCGACCCATCGACGCTGACGCATGTTTAATTCCTTCTGTTTGAAGATATGCTCGAGACTCCTTTGATCGGTATAGATGGTGCACTTGGTACCGTACAGGTAATGTCTCCATATCTTAAGTGCGAAAACAACAGCTCCCAGCTCCAAATCATGTGTAGTGTAGTTCCTTTCATGAACTTTAAGTTGGCGCGAGGCGTAAGCAATGACTTTATCTCGTTGCATCAACACGCAACCAAGTCCCTGGATGGATGCGTCACAATAAACCACAAAATCGTCTGTGCCCTCTGGCAATGAAAGAATAGGTGTGCTACAAAGTCTATCCTTTAGGTGCTGAAATGCTGATTCCTGTGTAGTACCCCAACGATAGACAATGCCTTTCTGAGTTAGTGAGGTGAGGAGCTGTGCAATCTTGGAGAAGTCCTTGATGAACCTTCTATAGTAACCCGCCAAACCCAAGAATTGGCGGATTTCTGTTGGTGTACGAGGTGCAGGCCAGTTCTTAATCGAGTCTACCTTGGATGGATCAACGTGTATCCCATCCTTGTTCACTACGTGGCCTAGGAAATGGACTTCACGAAGCCAGAAGTCGCATTTCGAAAACTTAGCATACAGTTGCTCGGTTACAAGGAGTTCCAAAATAATCCGCAGATGCTGCTCGTGTTCCTCCTGACTCTTAGAATAGATCAGGATGTCGTCGATGAAAACAATAACAAACTTATCCAGGTAAGGTTTGCACACTCTGTTCATAAGGTCCATAAAGACCGCAGGTGCGTTTGTTAGTCCAAAAGGCATAATCAGGAACTCGTAATGTCCATACCGAGTCCTGAACGCTGTCTTAGAGATGTCCTCGTCTCGGACTCTCAATTGATGGTAACCTGACCTCAGGTCAATCTTCGAATAGTTGCTCGACCCTTGCAACTGGTCGAACAAGTCGTCAATGCGTGGGAGAGGATAGCGATTCTTCACGGTCACCTTGTGCAGTTCGCGGTAATTTATGCACATGCGGAAGGTACCGTCTTTCTTCTTCACAAATAACACTGGAGCTCCCCAGGGCGAAAAACTATGACGTATAAATCCCTTTTCAAAGAGTTCTTATAATTGCTTAGACAGTTCTTCCAGTTCGGTTGGAGCTAAGCGATAAGGTGCTCGAGCTATGGGTGCTGCTCCAGGAGCTAGCTCGATCTGAAATTCGACCTGGCGATGAGGCGGTAGTCCAGGTATATCTTCAGGAAACACTTGTGGAAAGTCGCGTACAACTGGAATATCCTCCATCTTTTTCTCTTTCGTTGATGCGTCAGTAACAAGTGCTAAGATAGCGATGTGACCCTTTCGCAAACACTTCTGGACCTTAAGAAAGGAGATGATGCCCACTACAGCCCCACTCTTATCGCCTTGAATTTCGAGAGGTTCCTTGCCAGAACGGGGAATACGAATAATCTTCTCTTTGCATCGGATCTCTGCTTGCTGTTGGGATAACCAATCCATCCCAATGACGATGTCGAAACTACCCAGAACTATAGGAATGAGATTGATAGAGAAAGTCTGACCAGCTAAGACGAGATTACAACCCTTAACTATGTGTGTGGCCTCTAAACTTTTACCGTTTGCTAACTCTACGACATGCTTGGTGTTCAAAAGTGTTGGTGTGCGCTTTAGCATTTGACTAACTTTTAGAGACACGTAACTGGTATCGGCACCTGAATAAAATAAAACTGTAACATAAAAGTCGTCGAGAAGGAACTTACCCATCACTACGTTAGGATCATTCCTTGCGTCGCCCTGACCTAGCACGAACACTCGACCCCTGGCACCATTGTTTCCATCATTGTTTCCCCCGTTGTTGTTCCCATTGCCCTGATTATTTTTGTTATTGTTGTTTGGATTTTGATTTAACTGGGGGCAGTCCCGCTTGAAGTAGCCTTCAGCACCACACTGAAAGCATCCCCTGTTACCTCGCTGTCACTGCTGGTTCTGTGGAGCTGGTGGTTGCACTTTGGGAGGTTTCCTCGATATCCACCCTGCCCTTGACTACCAGAAGATTGCTGACCAGGACTCTGGTAGTCATCGATCTTTCGCTGCTGTGCCTGGGACTGAACCGTAGTCGAACCCTTGCTGGAGGCTCCATCCCATTTTCGCTTGTTATCACTGGGAGTAGCAGAAGTAGTAGTAGCAGTAGCACCGATGCGCTTAGGCAGCTTGTTCTGTTCCACTGCCTGGTCTGTGAGACGATGAGCAAGACGAGTAACATCCTAGATGGTAGTAAGGTTAGCCGAAGTCACATGGCTTTGAATTTCTGGTACAAGACCCCTGAGATACAGCTCGATACGCTTGATGGGAGGTTCCACCATAGTTGGACACAAGATGGCCAGCTCGTTTGACCTTTACGTATACGCCTCTATCTCTGACCCCGTCATCTTCAGGTTAAAGAACTCCACTTCCAACTTGTGGATGTCATCATGACTACAGTATTCCCGCTTGATTAGTTCCTTAAAGTTGTTCCATGGGGTGGCATTGGCAGCTACCAGCCCCAACATTTGGACTTGTGCGTTCCACCAAGTCAACGCAACGCCTTCGAGAGTACCAGTGGCATACTTCACCCTACGAGCCTCAGGGCATTCACACATTTCGAAGACTGACTCAAGCTTCTCAAACCAATGGAGGAGTCCAACAGCTCCTTCAGTGCCACTGAAAGTACTAGGACGACAGTCCATGAACGTCTTGAATGTGCACACAGGAAGCTGAGCGTGTTGACCTGTCGTGTGCGTGAGAGTAAACAAAAATTAAGCACAAGCGTTGGTTTACGAAAGTAGGATCTAAGGATCCTAGAGTAAGTTGTGATGGCAGGCTATACCTCCTGCCTGGGCAGTTGCGAGTGCTGCAGTAACTTGTTCAGTGATCAAAGCCGCCAACTGGGCTTGAGTTAAGTTAACGCATCCACTCATGATCTTCATATCACAGGAAACATGAGTGAGAGGGGTTCGCGAAAGTGCGATGACAGAAGAGAGTAAGCACACATGTGTTTCAATCAACAGTTGTTACATTTGTCTAAGCATACCATGAGCAAAGTTCTATGTAATTTAGCAAGTAGGAAATGTAAACATAAATTGTATCACCTAGAATGTTGAGTCTTGCACGTGGAGCGAAGCTTCGTTGTGGATCGTTGAGCACTGTACAGGTTATAATCTGGTTTTTACAAAACTTTTTCCCTTATTAAAACCAAGTTTACTATAACCAATGGCTCTGATACCAATCTGTCACACCCCCAAAATCCACACGCGGAGTATCACCGCTTGGAGGCGTGACTGACCAGGATCAAGCCACCAATCATATTGAACATAACCAGTAATAAGTAAAATTCAACCACACAATATGAAAAGTCTTTCAAATCAAAAACGTAGTTAAGTGTTTAGTGGAAGCATAATTGTAAAACCCAATATAAGTATTAAGTATGAAATAAAGTAATGTTTTTAGCATGGCACACACTGCCATGTCCCACAATGACTGCGCCTCCCTGTGCAAGCTCCATGAGTACCTAACGACCTGCAAGGTATGTAGCAACGAATCAACAAAAAAGTTGAGCGAGTTCGTAGTTGGTTGTTTGGTTATAGCATTCGTTTCATAAAGCATATGTTCGTTTTGTAAACCATGTATCGTATTAATTCGTATCGCGGTCTCCCAGACATGTTTGCAAAGATTAGTGGGGGCTTCCCATGTGTTACTAGACCACGCGTATCGACTGCTACGAAAATGTAAGAGGTGCCCTAAGTCAATGTCTATCAGCATTGACCCTTTGCCCATAGTCCATTAGTACACGCCCGTTCGGACGACATGGTGTGAGGTTTGTTAAACCTAATAGCGCTATCTACTAATGACCCGCTCGCCATAGGCCTCGGCGATTAAGTCGATAAATGAGGGACTTCAAATGATAGAGTGATGGTCTTATGGTCGTACGTATCCTGTTGTATGGGGAATACGCAAGTTTGTAGTTACCGATCAGTTCTTTAACCCATTCCCAACCCTTGGGAATCCCATGCCTTGGATAGAGTGTGAACTCACCTTGGTTTGCTCGGTATGCTAAAGAAATACACGCTCACAAATAATCAGTCACGACCTATAGTACGTACGTATATACAATCAGTTTCGTTCGTAATGACTCGCATGCAAATCTAGGTCACAAGGTGTGTTTATGCAATCATCATCAAGTAACACATAACAGTTATTTCCTGTTCATACAATCATACATCATATAACCGAGTTCCTGGTCAATTCCAACATGGCTATCAATTAACATACTTAACAAGCCTAACAGAGTTAATGACTTAACATAGTTAATGAGTTTAACAGAGTTAATGAACTAACCAGAGTTAACAGGCCTAGCTGAGTTTACATTCTTAACAAGACATTGCACAGTTTCAAATACATGCCAACAATCTCAACAATCATTAATAACCAATCACGATTAACAACCATAAAAAAAATACCCTAAATCAAAACATAATATAATCGATTTCATACAAACAGTTTCCTCATGTTACAAATCTAAATTAAACAATATCAATTGTCTCAATTATTACAGTAAGCACATGGCACATGGCAACCACCAATCACAAGTTCCAATCATCATTCTCAAACAGTTACATTCACCCTAACTTTCATGCAACATCCTAATATTTATAATCATAAATTCTGCTCATGGTAATCACCAATATTTTCTTTATGAACAACCCTATATTATCGACATTAGGATCAAATTATAAAGTCAGTTTTTATTACTTATTGTTTATCACAGGGACTTCAATTCTATACGAACCTTGCTCAAAAATTAATTTATATCCATTAATATCTAAAGTGATGTCCCAAATAAATCAGGTTTCATAACCCTCACCCATAATTGTTTGTCGACAGGAAACCCTTAATACATGAACTAAGCAATGCTATCAATAATCAATTTTGCCATACAACTCTCAAATCTCCGCACGACATACGGCACCATCTATCAGAACATCCCTAAATCAGATCAATCAAGATACTAGCATACAAGTCATTACACTATTAGGCATAAATAAGAACAATCACTGAAAGTTGAACAAGACGGATACACTAACCTTCAAAGGTGGTGTCGTGTTTAAGAATGGTGCTAGACGCTGCCTAAGACTCAATCGAAGGAGGGGCTGTCGATACTTGCTTGATGTGAGTCCAGGGTTTGAAATAAATTAGCAAAGAAGTTGTGTGCCCCAAGCCATGCATTCACACATACATAAATGAGAGGGGAATGGGTTGGGATCAAGTGGGCTTAAGAGAAGAACCAGGCCGAAGGTTTCAAGGGCTCAAGTGTGATGTTTATGTTAGACACTTGTGTGGCCCAAGTGTTGGTAAGTGATTTGGGCCGTAAAGCCCAACTACCAAAATGTTTGATGCATTCGACATTAGCGAGTTCATAAGATTATGAAATAGTAGAATCCCTAATTAACATTAAGCGTGCAACCATATTTCACAAGTGGGCCGAGCCCAACATGACACTAGTTCGGGCCCTTAGAGACTTGGGCCGATGACTACAATTCACATAAAATACAAACAACAACAATCACATATCACGTAATCACACTTTGATCAACTAGTTACATCAAAGTACAATGAAGGGTTTGAAATATAAATTGTCACAGTGACTATAGTCAGATCACCCATTGGCTAACTCGTTGTCCAATGGTGACGGGTATACAAAACCCCACATACCCGCAGTAACTGAAGATTACAAAGACTTAATCCCTGTAATTATAACTTTGAAAACAAGTAGAGTTTTAAGAAAACAATTTGATAAAAAGAGAATGACTCACATTGCAGATTCAAATGGGCAGCGTTTAGCCTACTGATTTTTGCCTGGTTAACCTAATTCAAATAACAATACACATGAAAACTAGGTCAGTAACTTAATACAACTTTTACGACAACTCACGAGATTCAAAACCTTCACGACGAATGACAAAGTATAGCCCAAATACGGGCATCACTTAAACATCCATCGGATTTGTTTTTTTCGATCGAACATTAAATCGTAGCAGTAATCGAATAATTACCCTGTTATCGCGGAAAAATTTCGTGATTGTGTGTGTTTTTGAAGTAAAAAGACGATATCTCAGCTTATGAACTGAGTTTTTACGTCGAACCAATGCCAAATTTCAAGTGCCCAACCCCTGCATTTATACTGGAAAAACGGCGCCCTCGCGTGGCGCGAGGGCCTGGCGCGTGGCACGAGGGGTACCCCCTAGCATAGGGTAGCCCCGTGTCTTACTAGCTCGGGTGAGTCGATGGTTTGACGAATTTCGCATTCTACAAAAAACTGCGAAGATAATACCAATTTGGGAATACCCCCCCCCCCCCCTTGAGTTTTAGGGGCCCTGATCCTAGTTCCGATTGTTCTGAAAATTTTAGGGATTACGCAAGATTACTTGGGGGTCTCAATTAGGGTTTCCTAATTGGGGAAAATAAAATAAGAAATAGTAATTTTGATGAGAGTGGTTACACAATATACCACAAAATCTTCCGTACCTTCAGGTAGAGACAAAATCGGTGCACTGCAGAGTTTCTGTTTTAATAACTGGAAAGCCTATTCTTGTTTCGTTCCCCATCAGTATACAACACCTTTCTGTGTCAACGAGGTAAGAGGTTGAGCGATCTTCGAGAAATCCTTCATAAATCTTCGATAGTACCCAGCAAGACCAAGAAATTGTCGCACCTCCGAAGGATTCTTTGGTGCCGCCCAATTCTTGACAGCATCAATCTTAGCTGGATCCACATGTATTCCTGTTTCGTTCACAATGTGGCCAAGGAAGTGTACCTCTCGAATCCAGAAGTCACACTTAGAGAATTTCGCATAAAGCTGTTCCTTCCTCAGAAGCTCCAAAATAAGACGCAGGTGTCGCTCGTGATCTTCCTTGCTCTTAGAGTAGATCAGAATGTCATCGATAAACACGATCACAAAGTCGTCAAGATACGGTTTGCATACACGGTTCATGAGGTCGATGAAAACTGCTGGCGCGTTCGTTAGCCCAAATGGCATAACTAAAAACTCATAATGCCCGTACTGCGTTCGAAAAGCCGTTTTAGGGACATCTTCCTCTCGGACTCTCATCTGGTGATAGCCCGACCTTAAGTCGATATTCGAGTAAAAACTGGACCCTTGCAGCTGGTCAAATAAGTCGTCGATACGTGGCAGAGGGTAACGATTCTTAACTGTCACCTTGTTGAGTTCTCTATAATCAATACACATACGGAAAGATCTGTCCTTCTTCTTTACAAACAAAACTGGGGCTCCCCAAGGCGAAGAACTGGGTCGGATAAAACCCCTATCCAACAGTTCTTGAAGTTGATTAGATAACTCTTGCAACTCTCCAGGTGCAAGACGATAAGGAGCACTAGCAATTGGAGCCGCTCCTGGTGCAACATCGATCTGAAATTCCACTTGACGGTGAGGAGGTAAACCAGGCAGTTCCTCAGGAAATACATCAGGAAATTCACAAACAACTGGCAGGTTATAAATCTTTCTTTCTTCTGATGGAGTATCAGTGACAAGTGCTAGAATAGCATGATAACCCTTTCGTAGACATTTCTGAGCTTGCATAGCCGATATGATACTAACCATCGCACCACTGCGATGCCCTTGAACCGATAAAGATTCCCCACTGGGGAGAGGAATACGTACGATCTTCTCTTTACAGAAAATCTCGGCTTGGTGCATAGACAGCCAATCCATACCAACTACTATATCGAAACTACCGAGGGTACAGGAAGAAGGTCAATGTCAAACACTTAACCCACAAGATATAGTTTACACCTAGAAAGGGCATGCGAAGCTTCAATCATTTTGCCATCGGCTAACTCTACTACATGATTAACTTCTAAAGGTGTTGGGGCTAACCCTAATCGTTGACCAAACTCTAGGGACACATAACTCCAATCGGCACCGGAATCAAATAACACAGAAGCAATAAGGTTGTTCACAGAAAACGTACCGGTCACGACATTGCCGTCGTTCCTAGCATCACCAGCACCGATTGTAAATACCCTTCCATGAGCACCATTGCCCCCATTGTTGCCATTGTTGTTGTTTCCAACATTGTTGTTGTTGTTCTGGCGGTTGTTGTCGTTGGCATTCTGATTTAGCTGAGGGCAATCCCGCTTGATGTGGCCCTCATCCCCACACTAGAAACACCCCTTCTTAAAGCCCTGGTTCTGATGGGGTTATTGCCTTTGCTGTTGCTGATGCTGCTAATTCTGATGCTGCTGCGGTTTTGGATACGGGGCTCTATAGTCTTTTGCCTCATGGCCCAACTTGTGGCATCTACGACAAACCCGGACACACTGTCCATGATGATGATAACCACACTTGTTGCACTTTGGCTTCTTACCAGCGTAGGAGCCTTGATTCTGATTGCTGCCCTGACATTGGTTAACTGAGGATGACTGACTGAAGCTGCGGTTGTTGCTGTTGTCAGGCCTCTTCTGGGATTGACTCGCACTGGTTGCTTTGTCAGTATCGTTCCACTTGCGCTTGCTATCACTAGCGGGTGTGGTAGCTGTAGCAGTAGAGGTAGTAGCAGATTTACGAGGCGGCAATGAGCCACGCTCGACTTCTTGGTCAGTAATATTGTGTGCTACATGGATGATCTGCGGTAGATTGTTTGGGTTTGCAGTAGTGGCATACCCCTTAACGGCTGGTGAGAGGCCCCTGATATACAGCTCAATTTGTTGGTGCATGTTTGTGACAACAGCTTAGATTTGGTCTTTGGATATCTTGTAATTAGTTAAACGATAAACAGTTAGCGGGTTTAGCTTTGTAATAGTTAGTTGTAATGTTTGGGCTAACCAAAACCCATATTGGGTGATGGGGGGCGAATTGGGCCTGTCCAATTCGCAGTCCATGATGTTTATCCTTGGCCCAAGTAGTAACCTTGTGTTATATAAACAAGGTTAGGCTTTAGGGTTAAGGTTAATCAGTTAATCAGCCAAAACAGTTTGTGAGAGCAATTTCGTGAGAGACTTTAGGCTTGGACGAAATTGTGGTGTTTAGGGTTTAGATTGATTGTAATTCTTGAGTGATTGATAATCAATAGAAACTCGGGTTTAAAAGTGAATTGCTGTTTCTGTTCTTCTACTTGTTTCTGTGATATTCTGATCAAGGGGATTCCGCACTCTTGATTGGAAAGACAATTCTGTGAAAGATCCATACGAATAGGGGACCTACAATTGGTATCAGAGCATTAGGCTCTTGAAGGCTCGGTTCAGAATTGGTTGCTGCAGAAACAGGGAGTTTTTCGAATTTTTGAAAACTAGGGTTTTGAAATTTTCGAAAATTTTCTGTTTGTTTGATAAAAATTTTCAAAATTCTTGGCTGTTTTGATAAAAATTTTCGAGATTTATTGGCTGTTTTGATATTCTGCTTTGTTTGTTTGCTGATTTGCAGGTTTTCGGGACGATTTCTGTTGGATTTTGACGAGTATTTGGCTGGAATTCGAAGACTGTTCTTCGTGGTTTTCCATCTGTTCTTGATAATTTTCGACATTATTGTGCTGATTTGCTGCTTTGATTTTGCAGATTGTGTTGGAGAATCTTCAGAATATAAAACAGGTCGAGTTTCCAAAGTTACTGGGCGATTTTAACAGATTCGCAGACTGATCAGCGAATTTGAGTGTTGATATCTCGGTGAACGGCGAAGTTAAATCCAAAGGCGACTTTGGTAACCGTGTAATTATCCACAGCGAAATTACTACGGTTCTCGGCGACTTTACTGGTCGTCGTTTCAGCGAACTAGACCAGCGAAATTACCTTAAACTGATTAGCGAAATTGAACTTGAACTGACCAGCGAAATTATCTAGCGAAATTAGCATAATCAGAGGGGTGGAATATTTGTTGGCAAGCGTCGATAAAATTTCAGTGTTTTGCAAATAGAAATTGATCCGTAGCTCGTTTGACAGAACCGTTTGGACCGTTAAATTCCTTGGATTTTTAGGGTAAAAAAAAAAATAGGTCAATTCAGAGACGATTCTAAAGGTGTAATTATATATCATTGGATTTGTCTTTTCGAGACGATTCTAAAGGTTTAATTTGGTAACCACTGTTTTCGGAGAAATTTTGTATGGTTTTATCAGTACGGTTACGATAAAAACGTGTTTAAAGATGGTCAGAATGGACAAGGTTAGTGAGAGTGTTAAACATTGGCCAAAGCTGAAAAATGTCAAAGAATATGCTGACTGGAAAGAGAAGTTTGAGGCATTTGTGAAGAGTGAAGATACCAGAATGTGGTATTGTATGATAGATGGCTATGTTTCTCCTACACGTAGTATTGAAGGAAGGGTTTTAGTGCTGTCTTATGACAAGATGGATGAATCTGAGAGACAGGTGGTTGATGCTGAAAAGAGAGCCTTGGCGGCAATAAAGATGTGCTTACCTGATAGCATCAAGCATACCTTCAAAAAGTACACTGATTCAAAGGATATGTGGGATGCATTACAAAAGCGATATCAGGGAAATGACAATGCCACTCAGGCATTCATGGCAGAGATAGTGCCAGTTGATGAGGCTGAAACTACTATTAGTGATGCTGAATCTGAAGTGAAAAATGATGAAGCCAAAGTGGATGCTGAAGTAGAGAAGGAGAGTGAAGCTGAACAGGTTGTTGCTGATGAAAATACAGAAGTTCATGAGGAAAAGGTACAATCTAATTCTGTATGTTTGAGATGTCGTGAACTACAGGGTGAGGTTGACAGGTTGTCAACACAAAACCAAAGTCTGGTATGTGAGATGTCTAACATAAAAGAAGCAAACTTTTTTGCTAAAAGAAATGAATCGTCATACTTGAAGAAGTTAAAAGGTTGTGAAGCTGAAATTGAAGCTTTAACTAGAAAATTAAATGAAAAACTTCAAGTCATAGACTTAGCTCATGACATGATGGCTGAGAAAACAAAAGAGATTTCTGAAAAATGCAAAGAGTTGTCAGATGCACAACTCAAAATTGTTGAACTTGAAAAGAAATTAGGTCAATTCAGAGATTCGTCTTTTGTTATGAAACACATGATGGGTGGGTTAAAGAAGAGTAATGACAAGACCAGTGTGGGCTTCCAGGGATTTAATGAAGTTCCACCTCCTCTTAGTCATGACTATTCATTCCTGCCTAGTGAAAATGAGCTAGTAGACTTTATGGCATCTACACCTAGTAGTTTCGCATCCACATCAAGTCAAGGTGATGGATCTGAGAATGATGAGGCTAAGGAAAACAATAACAGGGAACCTTTTAAAAAGAAAAATTCACCGCCTAAGAATAAAAATCAAGCTTTTGTCAAAAAGATTAATTTTGTTCAAGGTAGTGATATGAAAAACGAAATTGCTGTTATTGAAAATGAATCGAATGTAGAGTTTGCTAAAAATAAGAGCATAGAAAAATCTGAATTAAAGCAAACTGAACAAGGTTCATCTAAGGGATCAACACCATCTGATAAGGGATCTACCTCAGAGACTCCAGCTAAGAAGTCTTCGAAAAGGAAATCGTGCTTCAAATGTCACGTCAAGGGACATGTAGCAAGCTGTTGTCCTAACAAAAAGAGTGAAGCACAACTTAGTGAAAAACAGAGAGAGAAATTACCAGTGAAGGAAGGTGATAGTGAGGAGAAAGGCTCAAATTCTCCAAAGAAATCTGCTCCTAAGCAACCAGAAAATGTTGTTGTTGGTGTAGATAAGGCTGGAACAGGAACTTCACAGGTTCCACGTTTTCAAAGAAATCAATCAAGATTTCAGCCTAGATCTCCACCAGGCAGACATGAGAGACCTAGAAGCAGTTCACCAAGAATGAACAATTATAATGCTAATAATTTCAGAAGTCAAGGTCAATATCAAAATCGATACCAAAATAATGGTGGTCGAAATTTTTATAACAATGGCTTTAGAAATTATAACAATCAAGCTTCTTGGAATCAAAATTCAAGATATCAAAATCAAAATTTTCAAAGGTCAAATAGTCCAAATACAAATAGGTACCCTCAGGACCAGAGACCTTATGGAAATCATGCCCCATTTCCATCAACAGGTCTGAGATCCAAGACTCCAGTTAGGAGTAATGGATATTGGATGGATGTTCAAGTGGTTGGTGAATTTGGACGATCCAAGACCATTAAGGCTTGGGTCCCCCAATCTAACTAATTTCTTAGTTGGTGTGTGCAGGAGTTGCTAAGGAGGATTATCAACTTATGTTGATAATGGTTACTCTAGGCACATGAAGGGGGATGTGAGATTGTTGATATATATATATATTAATTGATTTAAATTGAAGTTCAAAGTGCTAAGTTGACACACTAGATAACCTGGCAGATCTTTATACTAAAGCTTTTGACAGGGCTCGCTTTGAACATTTAGTTGAACTCAACGGGACGAGGAATCCTGAATAACTGGTTTTTCATAAGAATTTTTGTAAATAGTTTACTGTTTTTCTTAAAAATCAAAAATAAAAAAAAATTGAAAAATCAAAAACATAAAAAAAATAGAAAATTAAAAATGAGTTATCACTGTGTGAAAAAGAAGAAATGATAGTACATCAGCAAGTTAGACTGTCACACTGAAAATAAATTAAATTGCTTAAGTGTGATAGCAGTTTCATTATATGATGTACCAGTAGGCAAAAAGCATGAAATAATCAACTTACCAATGTGATATAAATCTAAATGAACTGAATATGAGTGGGGAACACATCAGTGGTGTATGGTTTAATGACCTTAAATCTTGCGTTGATAGATTGCCAAAATCTGAAGTTTTGGGTCTTTATACTGTTATTTCATCTGGGGATATCTTGGCTGTCTTTCTGTTTAGAACTAAACTTGTACATGACCCCAGGAAAGAAAGTCACTTGGAATTAGCTCATTTCTATTTGAATGTCTGTATGTGTCCCGATACACACAATTTTGATCTGATTCTGAAATCTTCTCTGAAAAAAGTCGTGTACCTCCTCTGCTGCATCCAGATATATGCTGACCTGGAGGTGCTAGGCAACGACAGCTTCTGCTGCATCCAGATACATGCTGACCTAGCTGTACGTTGTCGCGCTATAGATCTAATACACCCGAAAGAGGCCCTTAAGTGCCCAAATGAAACCCAATAAACCTATATCAAACTGAGAAAACTCATTTGATCTGTATATTATACCATCTCTCCTAAAGATCTATTCTGTTCTCTTCTCAACCTATTCCCAGTTAAGATTTCAGAAATCTGGATTGGACTTGTGAAATATGTGGTAGGGAAGATACTTGCATGATAGAGTGTGTTGTTTATATTTCCAGGATTTGATTAGTATTTATTTGGGTGTTCATTGTTAAGCAATTAAAACATGATAAAACAGATTATATGCAGACCTAGACACTGTCAGGATATCTTAAAGGATGACATCAGTATACTCACCTACTACGATGAATCTTTGTGCATACCTTGATCGTGGGGGTATATCCTGAAGTGGGACACACTAGTATATCAGTAATTCATATTACCATAACGTATCATACGGTAATGGTACTTGAAATGTTCATGCATTTTGTTTAAGTGGACAAACATACTGGTAATCGTCTTGAACTGCTTTTCATGAAAAATAAATAAAGAATTAACTATAAGTGTGAAACAGTTTGATTGTGCTGATATGATCTTCTTACCAGTGATTCTCACAAAAATAGAGTGTTTATTGCTTTTGTTATTTACTTGCTTTCAGAAAATACAAAAATACAAAAATAGTGTTTTTTTCTGTTTAAAATTCTTAATGTACGGAAAACTGTTATTCTTGGAGGAATTGTTACTGATAGGGGGAGACGGTGTTAGTAAGTGGGTTCAAAATTTTGAAATGATGCAGGTAATGGGGTGTTTGTTTAAAAATTGTGCGTGTTGGTGTTGAATTGGAAAAAGCTTAATCTGTGTTACAGTTTAACAAATCTCTTGAATAATAATAATTTGTTTAACTTATGTTGAAAAATTCTTATGGTTTCACGAGATGTTTGTTTTATAGTAAATAGATTGAAGCAGTGTGTTGCTGAGAAGTTGCTGTGTTGCTGAGTTGCTGTGAAGATGAGAGTTTGATTGGATGCATGGTAGAACCTCCTTTCTATATTGCAGAGAAAGTTGAAGAGTTTGAAGATTGCTATACATATGCTGAACTGGAGTTTACTCAAACGCTAAAGTTTTGAAGATTTGGTGATTGGATGCATCAGCTTAGGGGGAGTCTGTTGCTGACAGAAGCTATTGAAGCTGAAGCTATCCAAAGACCAAAGACAGTGCAAGAATACATGAAGATTGCAAGATGACTGAAGACAAAGTTATTTTATGAAGCTATTGTCAAGGGGGAGTTTGTTGGTGCATGTTTGTGACAACAGCTTAGATTTGGTCTTTGGTTATCTTGTAATTAGTTAAACGATAAACAGTTAGCGGGTTTAGCTTTGTAATAGTTAGTTGTAATGTTTGGGCTAACCAAAACCCATATTGGGTGATGGGGGGCGAATTGGGCCTGTCCAATTCACAGTCCATGATGTTTATCCTTGGCCCAAGTAGTAACCTTGTGTTATATAAACAAGGTTAGGCTTTAGGGTTAAGGTTAATCAGTTAATCAGCCAAAACAGTTTGTGAGAGCAATTTCGTGAGAGACTTTAGGCTTGGACGAAATTGTGGTGGTTAGGGTTTAGATTGATTGTAATTCTTGAGTGATTGATAATCAATAGAAACTCGGGTTTAAAAGTGAATTGCTGTTTCTGTTCTTCTACTTGTTTCTGTGATATTCTGATCAAGGGGATTCCGCACTCTTGATTGGAAAGAAAATTCTGTGAAAGATCCATACGAATAGGGGACCTACACAATTCTTTGAGTCGGGGGTCGAGACAGGTTAGGGCACATGTTTGCCAGCTCATGTGACCTCTTGGTGTACGCTTCAATTTCAGACCCCTCCATCTTCAGGTTGTAGTACTCATTCTCGAGCTTCTGAATCTCATCACGAGGACAGTACTCTTCTCGCATCAATTCCTTAAAATCATCCCAAGTAGTGGCGTTAGCCATCTCGATGTCCAACATTTGCCCCTGGGCAATCCACCACGTTAAGGCACCATCCTCCAAAGTGCCCATAGCATACTTCACAAAGTCCCCCACGGGACAATTACACATAGCGAACATAGACTCTGCTTTCTCGAACCATCGAAGTAGCCCCACAGCCCCTTCAGTCCCATTGAAGGTCTGTGGCTTACAATCCATGAATGTTTTAAACGTGCAAGCAGGCGGGTTGTTCTGATGTGCTGGCTGACCTAATGGACGAAAGAAAATATAAGACAGAGGTAAAATTTGTGTACGCGACACAAGATTAAAGAGTATTCAGCACATTTCGTACCAGCTTGGTAGGCTGCCAGAGCCTCAGCCACACGTGTGTTGATTAAGTTTGTCAGCTCAGCTTGGGTCATCGTGATGTGACCACGTCCATGACCTCGTCCACTCACGATTCTATATAAGGAGAGGAAACAAATTTAAGAGTTGAGATGAGGTAAGACTCAAGTCTCACGTTGAAATCTACAAACTACCAAGTTTACACACAATAGGGCAGAACCCTTCTCACACTCGTTAAGCCTCACTGTGACTTACATGCACCTCACGTTATTATTATGTGTGCACCCATAATAATAAGGAAATTTACATGCTCATCTCAGTGCCTCTTAACTTGTGCTACAAGTTTCCACTGCATTCAAGTAGCAAAACAGAAGGTATTACAGGATTACAAATCACAAAAGTCGAAGAGTAGTGTCACACTATCAAATCGCCATAGTATCTAGTATGTCGTTTCATGTAAGCTGTGAGTGTGTGTAACTACTATACAAGTATTGCATAAAGTAAACAAAAGACGAACCTTGCAATCTAGAGCTGAGTGTCATGGTCGATTTTCGAAGCTGTTCGGTTATAGTCTGGTTGTATGAAAACGTTTTAAAACCTAGTTCACTATAACCAGTGGCTCTGATACCAAACTGTCAAACCCCAAAATACCATATGCGGAAACCCCGCAGGACGTGTGACATACCAGGATCCAAGCCACCAATCACATTGAACTACGCATAATATTTAAATAAAACATTCCATTCATTTCAAAACAGAAATCCAAGTCATAAGTTTAACCAAAGTAAATGTTCAGCGGAAGCATATTGTAAACGATAAATCAATTGTTTCAAAACATGTGTTGATAGTCAACAAGCAAGTATCCAAGAGTCACGACCCATGACCACTCCAGCACTCCCAAATAGCAAGTCAATGTCAAGAATCTATCGACCTGCAAGCATGCAGACAAGTGTGTCAGACGACGCTGGTGAGTTCAAAGTTTGTTAACATGTTTTAGTTACCAGATATGAATATAAGACGATTCAATGATTTGATGTTGTAGTAACTCATTTACCGCAGATGGCTTAAAGTTGTTTTGCCCAAACCCCATTGCCTTTATCAAAGCAATGGTCAAGACTGGGATCATTACTTCACTACCGACCTCCCCGGTACGGTGTGAGGTTGCCAAACCTAAATAGCGCTATTAACTAATACCCCGTTGCCTCCCCGACAATAATCGGTAGATGGGACTTAGGTGATAGAAATGAAAGTATGACAAACATCCCAATAACCCGACGTTCCTCCCCGGAACAATTACCAGATGTCCCTCCCCGGGACGCATGCTTGGAAAAAGAGCAGTGAACTCACCTTGGTTTGCTCGGTTTGATTAATTACTTGTTCACACTTAAACAATCACAGCCTATGATATTCACGTATACAAAAATCAGTTTACCATCACGTTGATCACATACGCTCATAGTGTGCATTCATAGTAGAATCATGGCTTAACGGGTAACAAATCAATTCAGGTCGTAATACACGTAACAGATGGTTTACCATACATACTAGATACATTAGGTTTCATGTTCCCGACTAATGTTATTCAATCTTTACAATACATGAAATTAGTGTACTTATCATAACCTACGTTCATGTGAAGTCCTTCGGCGAAAGCCGCACTCGACGAAACCTCATGCGATGAAACACCCTTATGACGAAAGTTACACCTTTCGTCGGGATGAGGTATGACGAAACACAAGTGTTTCGTCGTTATGCTTGTCGAAGAAACTGCTAGAGGTTTCGTCGATATGTACTGTGGCGAAACTCACATGTGTTTCGTCGGATTAACAGTTACAGACCCGTCTAATGATTACAATTTGACATCTTCTAGAACCCTAATGATCATCATCAGCCTATACATCATAAACGACGATCAATTACCCAGTTCCCCAAATAATCATGCAGAGAGTGTATTAACAATTCTCATACTCATATGATGATAATCATTACAACAGTTATTCAATCAATCATATGCTCATCATTCTAACCAAAAAATAATCATAAGGAAGCACAAAAACATTCAAGATTTCATCGAACTACCTTAACTACATAACACGGTTATTGAACGATAAACATTACGCATATAAGATCCAACATATTAACACCTAATCATTGCAACACAAGTCGACGTATGGGATATAGACCCAACGAATCAAACAAAACACTATCCTTGATACAGTGGTTAGGGTAATTAGACCAAGAAGATGATATGCTTCGAGAGAGTTTGCTGCCGCCAGTAGGTTTAGAAAGAGTCTAGGGTTGGAAGATGTCAGTTACCAAATGAAACGCTCTAGTACGTTATATATACGCGTAAGGAGTGTTGGGCCCTTACTGGGCTTTGAATGGATCCGGGCCGACGAAACTCTATAGTTTCATCGTGATGTACATGGCGAAATCCTGGGTGACCTAAGTTTCATCGGGTGGGTGATGTTTCATATACATAAGGATAAGAACACATGTGTACAGTTTATAACTTAAACAGTTAAGTTCATAAATTTCTTATTCACCAAACTATAATATAATACACCAAACATGTACCAGACATGAACAAGTTACAATGCAAGTGGATTATGGAAACACTTTGTGAAACGAGTAACAGGACCTTGAAGACTCGGGTTGTCACAATTTAACATCTGATGAAGATTCTAAAGACTGTTGATGACAAGCACTGATGCTCAATCTATTCTCATGGTTCAAGTACTGCTAATGAAGATAAAGCACTGCTAGGAGTATAACAGTGGAATGGGAAGCAGTAGTTTGGTCTATCCTTTGTTTGTATTGTAATCAGTAGTTTGTATTAGCAGTAGTTGTATTAGATCAGTAGTTACAGGTTGTTAGGAGGTTAGATGTCACTTTCATGGTGACATCAGCAAAGATGCCACAGTGGTTTGCTCGTACCTATAAATAGAACAGTACCCTGTACTGTTCTATTAGCTCTTTCACCACTTGTCATCCTTACGAACAAACACTTGTATGCTCAGGCTGAGGGGGAGTTTGTAATACATGCATGAAATTATATTGAATATTGAAATAAATTTAATCTTTCGGTTCAATGATAAACACGTGTGTTGAAAGCATTTCTCCTGTTTGATTGTGTGTGAAAGTTTGTTTCCATTTACATTCTGCTGAAAATTACTTATTCATCTTCTGAAATCTCAAACGAAAACACAATCATAAGAAACTCAGATCCTAACAATTGGTATCAGAGCCTAGGACAGTCAAATTAGATATAACAATCAATTTGGCATAAAAGTTCAGCTCGATTTCATTGATACTTTCGATTATTTGTTTTGTTGAAAAACAGAGTACGGTTTAATCACCAACAAAGTTGATTAATCAATACCTGGAAAACAACCAGGATGACGTCACAATCACAAGATGTTAACAATAGCATCGGTTCACTCTTCAAACCACCCATGTTGAAACAAAATGAGTACAACATCTGGCAGAGAAGGATGGGACACATCCTTGCTCAATAGAATACCGGATGTTGGAAGTCGGTTATCTTTGGACCACATGTTCCAATGGTGCCGAGTGATGAGGATATCAAGGTCTTTGTTCCTAAGAAAATTGAGAACTATACGGACCAGGATTTTCAGAAAATTGAACTAGATGCCAAGGCATTCAGCATCGTTGCATCCGCACTACCTAATGAGATTTATGCTGGGCTGTTACAGTGTAACAGTGCCAAGGAATTGTGGGATGCACTGAAGGAACAGTTTGGGGGAACTGAAGAAGTAATTGAAAACAACAGGGAAATTCTGAATCAACAGTATGAAACATTTTGTCACGTTAAGGGTGAAACATTAACCCAAAAATTTGAACGGCTCAGTTGTCTCATTAGTGAGCTAAGACTTGTTAATGTTGAGTTCGCTAATTCAACACAAAATAGCAGGTTTCTTAGATCACTACCTAAAAAATGGGACACAATTGCTTTTGTGACTAGAAACTCTGTTGGGTTCAAAGATCTGACCCTGACCCAACTTCATGGTAGACTCCTGACCTATGAAAGGGAGTTAAACCAGAAAAAGAAGTTGCAAGAGTCTGGCAAAGTTGCAGATGACTATGCATTTGGTAACACAGCTCTTTTGGGGCAGGAAGAGTCTGGCAGTAGTAATGATCAGAGTTATGATCATTTTATTGACATAACTGCTGGTGGCAATTTCAACTCTGATCCTCACTCATCCAGTTATGCTTTCACAGCAAATAGAGAAAGCCAGAATTCTGATAATCTGTGCTTTGAACTCAATGCTTTACAACATTTTGATCCAACTGATTTAGAAGAGATGGATATTTTGCACCAACTTGCTTTGTTAAGTGTGAGAACCAGCAAGTTTTACAAAAGGACAGGGAGAAAATTTTCAGGGTTACATGGGAATTTAAAAGTAGGGTTGGATAAGTCAAAGATAAAATGCTATAAGTGCAATAGGTTAGGTCATTTTGCTAGGGAGTGTAGGAGTCAAACATCTGGACCAATTATCACACACCCTACCTCAAACCCTAGACCATAAAATAACCAATCCACTGTGCATTACAATCATTATACCCCTGCTGCTCATGTAAAAACTGCTCACTATGCACACCCTGCAAACCCTGTTCCTGTGCATTATGTCCAAACCACTGTCCCTCGGATACAGTGTGTCCAGGCCCCAGCTACTCAGGTTCAAGTACAACCAGCTGCACCACAACAAGTTGCACCAGCAGTGGTTCAACCAGATCAGCAAAGCTTTTTCACCCAAGGCTTTGTTGACTGGAGTAGCTTACCTGTTGAGCTTGGTGATGAAAATTTTGCCCTCCTTGCTAATAATGATGTTTCTAGTGATGACTTTTGCTTTGTAGCATTGGAGTCTGTGCAAAATGGGCTAACAGCTGATGAAGGACAGTCAAGTGATGAAACAGTGGATACAATTGCTGAAGCAGTTGTTACTGTAGTTGCTGATGAAATACTGTTGGGAGAAAATTCAGAACCCCTGATTGAACCACTGTCTGACCCCTGGTCTGAAGAAGAAGAGAAAAAGCATGGAGAAAAGTAAGAGAAGGTGGCCGATGAAGAATAGCATGCTTGTGATTGTACAATGATGGCTGCAAGCAAGGTATCACCCTAGGTCCTTAAAAACCTTTGTTCAGACAAATGTATCATAGCATTTGCTAACATTAAGGAGGTGAATGAAAACCTTGTTGATAAATTGCTAACCTGTGAAGTACAATTTGAGAAATCTTTAAAAGAAATGAAAAACAAATTGTCTGAAAAGGATAGTGAGATTTGTAGCCTCAAACAAGAGCATAGCATAGTCAAGGACCAACTCCAAACTATGATAGAAAAATATCAAGTTTGCAAAAGGGAGTTGGAAGCCACCCAAATCACATGTGAAAAATGGGTGGAATCCTGCAAAGGCTATGAGGTCATGCTTGAAAAACAGATTAAAAGCAATGTGAAATTTGGTGTTGGTTATAGAAAACAAGATGATATTGAAAACACTGCTTTTGAAAAATCTGTTCAAACCACTGCTGAAATTATACCAACCAACAAGGATGGCCAAGCAGTAAAAATCACTGATAAACTTGGTAACAAAATCACTCTGGAAAGATCTGTGGGGTCCTCAACTTTTGAGGAAATTGAGAAATACCAATTTAAACCCACATGGCCTGATGAGTGTGACATCCTTGAAAACTTCAAACCAATGGACTTCATAACCACTGATGGTGTCAAAGCTCCCAAGGCAAAAGTGATTCCTCTTAAGGACATCCCAGCAGTAGTTCAAAACTCTGTTGCAAAGGAGTCTGAAAAGAAGAAGAAAAGAGAAAAGATTAAAAACTTGTTTTGTGACTTTTTTGAAAAGAAAAATCACTTGACCAAAGATTGTTTTCACTTAAAAGCTTATGATCTTAACAAAACAAGTACAATTGTGCCTTCACAAAGCTGCACCATCTGTGGTAAATCAACCCAACCTACTCAAAAGTGTGTGTACTTGAAATCTTTTGAGGTCAAAAAGGAAGAGTACATGTCAAAAACACCAATGAGCTCATCAAATTCATCTGTCAAGTTCACCAAAAATCAACCATTGTTTGTACCAGTCCAAACAGCTGTTACCAAACAACTGAACCTTACCTCTACTAAAAGAGATGTTCAAGTTACTGATGCACCCCCTGCTAACCAATACCAAAGAGGTAAAGGTCAACCACCATACCCTAGGGTCCCACACGTTTATGAGGCTTACAAAAAGCCTTCCAAACCAAAAGTGAACAGGCATCCCTTTGGGTACCAGCAGATGATAGGGAAAGACCCCCAACAGTGGTTAGAGAAAAGTGTTTCAAAAATTGATCAAACCCCTGAGCTAACCACTGTCCATCCACCTGAACTTAACATAGACAATGTTGAGACCCCATCCAAAGCCATCTTGGCTTTGGAGACCCTCTTAAACTAATTATTTACTTGATGTGCAGGGGGCTTCTGCATGCTTAGATAGTCTTTGGTATGTAGATAGTGGAGGCTCCAGGCACATGACATGATGTAGAGCCCTTCTCAAAGAATTCAAAACTCATGGAGGGGGTGATTTATCGTTTGATAATAATAGTAAAGGGAAGGTTATGGGTTCTGGTACTGTACAGACTGGAAATGTTAGGTTTGACAATGTCAATCTAATAGACAATCTAAAATTCATCCTTCTTAGTGTGTCTCAAATGAGTGACAAAGGGTTTAGGTCATTCTTCACTAAAGATTACTGTAGGATTGTTGGGCCAGAAATGGTCAAAAAGATTGAAGAAATAATAAAAAATGGAAAAAACAAAACTTGTTGCTCAAAGAAGTGGCAATGTTTATATGGTTGATTTGTCAAAAGAGAGCCCCATAACTGATGCTTGTCTGTTCTCAGCTGCCTCTAACAAAGAGACAGAATTATGGCACAGAAGATTGGGGCATACAAATCTCAAGACAATCACTACTTTGTCAAGAAATGGTCTTGTAAGAGGCCTTCCACAAAAATCATTTTCATGTCCTGAGCATTGTGTTTCCTGCTTAAAAGGAAAACAGCATAAAAGCTCTTTTAAGCCCATTGAAGAGTCCAAAACAACCAAGTGCTTGCAAATGCTGTACATGGATTTGTTTGGCCCAGTTAAAGTCATGAGTCTCAAAAAGAAAAGATATTGTTTGGTGATAGTTGATGACTTTTCTAGGTTTACATGGACTTATTTCTTAAATTCTAAAGATGAGACTGCAGGCATATTGCAAGACTTTGTGACACAGGTTGAAAAGCAGTTTGACTTGCCTGTCAAAGTCTTTAGAAGTGACAATGGCACAGAATTAAAAAATAAGGAGTTGGATGCCTTCTGTGTGTCAAAAGGAATTGGAAGGCAGTACAACATTCCTAGAACACCAGCGCAGAATGGGGTAGTTGAGAGAAAGAACAGAACTTTGATTGAAGCAGCCAGAACCATGCTTGCAGATTCAGGGTTGCCATTAACTTTCTGGGCAGAGGCAGTAAACACTGCTTGCTATGTCCAGAACAGAGTTTTAATAAACCCTAGGCATGAAAAGACTGCTTATGAAATTCTGTATAAAATCAAAACACTGATCTCATACTTCAAAGTATTTTGTTGCCCATGTTTCATTTTAAACCTAAAAGATTCCATTTCAAAATTTGCAGCCAAAGTAGACAGTGGTTACCACTTGGGATACTCTACCACTACTAAGGCCTACAAAGTTTTTAACACAAGGACCAAAACAGTGGAAGAGACTTTGAATGTGAAGTTCAATGAACTCTCATCAATGAAAATCCCTTCAAATCCTACAAAGTTATTTGATCTTGATAAATTTACCTTTGAAAATACTGCTGTCAAGACTAACAGTGCAGGTCCATCTCAAACTCCTCCACAAGAATATGGATATGAAGTTGTGATCCCACAACAGAAATTCAAATACTCCATTGAGGCATCAAGTGTTCAAAATAGTTGTTAAAGCCCAACCACTGCCACCTCGACAGTTGTTGACCAAAGTAGCCCTTCATCATTTGCTTCCTCATCCACAACCACTGTTGGTCAAAATCTGCCATCAGTGGATAAAATTCCATCAAGTGTCACGCCACTTCCACCAATTCCTCCACCTCCATTTCAAACAGATGTTGAGTCCTCAAAGTCCTTAACGGCTGTTAGCTCAGATGATTCACATCTACAGCCCTCACCAACAAATTCCATCATACCATACCAAGGGGATTTAATCTTCTTGAGATCTCATCCACCTGATCAAATCATTGGCAACATCAATGAAGTGGTACTCACAAGAAGCCAATCCCAAAACATTTATCTTTTTGCTGGTTTTCTATCACTCCATCAACTTGTCAAGTACCAAGAGGCACTAAAAGACAACAGTTGGGTAGAAGCCATGCAATAGGAGCTTGAACAGTTTCAAAGACAACAAGTATGGGAGCTTGTACCACTGCCAGAGGATGTGAGTCCCATAGGCATAAGGTGGGTCTTCAAGAATAAAACTGAGGAAAGGGGCATTATTGTCAAGAATAAACAAGTCTAGTGGTTCACGGTTGTAGACAGGAAGAGGGGATTGACTATGATGAAACTTTTGCCCCTGTAGCAAGATTGGAAGCTATAAGACTGTTCCTGGCCTTTGCTGTCAACCACAACATGAAGGTGTTTCAAATGGATATCAAAAGTGCTTTCCTCTATGGTACAATTCAAGAAGAGGTGTATGTTTGTCAACCTCCAGGTTTTGAGGATCCATTTATCCAGATCATGTCTACGGGCTTAACAAAGCTTTGTATGGCCTGAAACAAGCACCAAGAGCCTGGTATGAAACTCTTTCCACCTTTCTACTCTTAAATGGTTTCAAAAGAGGTACCATTGATAAAACATTGTTTTTAAAATGGAGAGGGAAGGATTTGATGATTGTCCAAATTTGTGTGGATGACATCATCTTTGGAAGCACATGTAATAAAATGTGTGAAGAATTTAGGCAACTCATGACAGCTGAGTTTGAGATGAGTGCAATGGGTGAACTGCAATGCTTTCTTGGTCTCTAAGTTCAGCAAATGCAAAATGGAACTTTCATTCATCAAAGCAAATATGCAAAAGAACTTTTAAACAAATTTGATATGAATGATTGTAAACCATGCAGTACACCCATGGCAACCACAAAGATAGTCTTGTCTGATGAAAAGGATGAGCTGATTGACCAAACTTTATATAGAAGCATGATTGGGTCTTTATTGTACCTGACTGCATCTAGGCAAGATATCATGTTTGCAACATGTGTCTGTGCAAGAAGTCAATCAGCCCCTAGAAAATCCAACCTTATTGCTGTAAAAAGGATATTCAGATACATAAAAAGGTGCCCCCACACTTGGTATCTGGTATCCAGCTAATGGGAATATCAAGCTTTCAGGATTTTTAGACAGTGACTTTGCTGGATGTAATACCACAAGGAATTCCACTTCAGGAGGATGCCAGTTTCTAGGCAATTGCTTGGTTTCATGGCAAAGCAAAAAGCAAGCAACTATTTCAACATCCACTGCTGAAGCTGAATACATTGCTGCTGCAAGCTGTACAGCCCAACTCCTGTGGCTTCAAAACCAGTTGCTGGATTTTGGTATCACTGATTTGAAAACACCACTCATGCTGGATAGTCAAGCAGCAGAAGATATCATCAAAAATCCAGTCTCACATTCAACCACCAAGCATATCGACATCAGACATCACTTTGTGAGGGATTGCTATGAAAAAGGTCTGATTTCTTTGCATCATGTACCAACTCAAGATCAACTGGCAGATGTGCTAAGAAAAGCGTTAGACACATCCACCTTTGAAAGTTTGATCTCGAGGATTGGCATGCTAAACATGGAATAACAGGAAAAATCCTGTTTTTCTATGAATAAAAGCATTAAAATGTTTTCAAAAAATCAGAAATTCATCCTTAAAAATAGCTAAAAATGAAAATTTTCATTAATCCTTAAAAGTCTGCCATAACCACTGTTTGGTTCAAACATTTGTTTGTTATTTGCTATCCACTGCTGAAAGTCAACCTCTGTTTCTTCATTTTCATTGGTAAATACTGTTGTCAAACTTCAGTACTTTAAAACCACTGACACAGGCTATCCACTGATAGTTAAAGTCACCCACTGGTTTCATTTCACCTTTGTATTCCACTGGTATTGATCCATCAGTGGTTTCCTAAACAACTGTCTTCCATTATTCATGTTTCCATCAGAGGTTGGCACGTGGCCAGTACTTATCCGTCAGATCTTTGTAACCGCTGCCACGTCAGCATACACTTTTTCTGTCTATAAAACCCTGACCAAAACCCCAAACAGGGTTTTCACTGTCGAATCGAATTCAAAATTCCTTTCTAAAACAGTTTTCCCCAAATTTTCTTACAACCCTCATCGTCTTCATTTCATCTTCATTATCTCTGATTCAATCATGGTGAAAAAATCCAGTAAAACCACACAAAAGGATTCAACCACGGTTGAGATTCTGTTCAAATTTTCTCACAATTACTAGGGTATATTTGAAAAACCCAGTGAAACCACAACCTTTGATTACATCATCGACACACTTTCATCCACAAAGTACAAAACTTTGTTAACTTGCGACGCAACCTTCTACCTTGCTACTCAAAGGGAGTTTTGGAAAAATGCAACCCTTGAAACGGTGGACAAAAAGGTTGTAGCTATATATTCTTCAATAAAGGGTGTAAAATTCTCCATCACACCTCGAACTATTTCTGATGTTTTTGAACTCAACGATCTTGAAGGTAAAAGTTATTTCCCTAAAACAGAGCATCAAAGGGATTTCACTGAAAAAGGGTATGAAGAAGAAATGAAAAAAGATACTTTACAAAAAGGCTGTTTTCCATCTGCTACAAGGTTTTTATTTCATACCCTCCTAATGTGTGTATCAAACAAAACCATTGCCTTCAATGAAATCCCATTGAAGATTCAATATCTGTGTTATGCTATCCTTCAAGGAGAAAATTTTAACTATTCCCAGGAAATCTTCAATGATTTGGTTAAAAATGTTGATGAAAAGGCTTTCTTACTATTTCCAAGGTTTTTGAGTTATTATTTTAAGAAAAAGTTTTTAAAAGATAACGCCCATGTGCTTATACAGGGTGCTACTATTCAAATAAATAGTTTAACTGCAGAAACATTCACAAGAATGTTAAAACCTTCAAAAACACAAGCAGAGGTACCTGAGCAGACTTTAGCAGCTACCACTGCTCCTCAGGCATCTGCTGCTGAGCCCACTACTCTAGGTGATCATAGCAGCACACCCACTATTGTGAAACCCACACCTACCATTACCAAAAAGCCTAAAAAGAAATCATCCAAAAAGCCCCCCCAAACCCATTAAAAAGGTAACTCTGGAAGATGAGATCCTAGAGCAACTGCCAGTGACAACACAAAAGTCACCAATAACCACTGATGCTACTTCCTCACAGCAGATGGAAGAAAGATCTCCACCCTTGCCTCAAACTCCTCCTGCATCTTCATAAAAAGATCAGGTTGTAAGCACAGGGACACCAAATTATGATGCTCTATGATCACTTGATTCTATCATCCACAGCCCACCTCCCGGGGTAAATTCGCTTTCCACTCCTATCCTCACTTCACAAATTCCACCACAAATAAAACCTTTGTTGGAAGCAGTTGATATTGCCCAGATACAAATCAGTTCTTCTCAATCACCTGTTAATGAGAATAGACCCCAACAAGTGACTGAGTCTGGTGTTTCTATCACTGTTAACCCACCAACATCTAAGGAGGTTACACTACTGGAATTGCCTGAAATTCCAGTCAGTAGTTCAAGTGGAGCAGCAACTACAGGTGTTGGATCCACTGATCTACACCTGGCCAGTTGTTTCATCAATCAGACTCCCTTGAAGGCAATTCCTTCTATAACACCTCTGATATCAACCAGTGAGTTTGTTTTAACCACTGGTACCATTAAAAGTTATCAAGTGTTGAAGGAAGAAGACCCCAGTACCAAGAAAAAGGGGCATCAATGGATGACTTTTGGAATTCTTTCCCTAAGTCAACCACTGATAAAACCACCACTGGTGGGAAATCAGATGATCCCATTCACTTGGGTGATAGTTTAAAATATCAAGAATTGACGGAGAGGGTAGACATAATTGAATCATCTGTTACAGACATCAAAACAATGCTGCAACAGTTATTAAATTCTCAAAAGTCCACACCCACTGCTGCACCACCACATGTTCCATCTGCATTCACTGCTCCATCCCCTGATGCTCTTTTGGAGCTGTTTCAACCACTGCTCCACAAACAAAGAGAGTATGCTGATTTACAACATGAGATTCACATCCAAGAAATCAGAAATGTCATGGATGCAAGATTCAAAGATACTCAAGCAGACATCAAGGCAATTAAGGCCCATTTGTTACAAACCACTGGCTCTGCTCCTCCAACTGTAGTCCTTTTTGACACTCCTCCTCCTAATGATGCCAAAAAGGGGGAGAAAATGAAACAGTTGAAAAAGAAAGGGTATGATGATGGTCTGTACATTGCACCAGATAAATCAAGTATGCTTGCAGACATCCCTAGGCCAGATGGTTCTAAAAAGGTAGATGAATCCCTAATTGCCCTTGATGATGTAAAGGAAAGGTTAAAAAGGGGCAAGGAGGCAAAGGGAAAGTCAAGGTTTAATAAGGAGAAAGAAATTTTGATGGAAATGGTAGAATAGGGTACTTCTGAGCCAAAGGATGAAGAAAGTCCTAAGCCTAAAAGAAGGCCTATTTGAAAAACAAGGCAACCCAAAACCACACCTTCCAAATCCACAAAACACACTCCTAAACCTCCTAAAAGCCCCTCTCATCAAACCTCCAAGCCAACAGATGTTGAAACACCTGTTGTGTCAACAGCTGTTGATACTTCAGTGGTTTCAGCAGATGTTAATAAAACAACCGCCACCAATACCACTTCAACACACACCACTCAAACACCTGCTCTCACCAAATCAATCACCACTACATCAATTACATCACCACCCACTAAATCACCACCTGCTAAAAAGCAGAAGACTTCTACTGACACATCAGTAGTTGTAATGACAACAGTGGTTGAAACACCTGTTGTTTCAACACCTGTTAGTCAGAACACCACCACTGCACTCCAAGCCATATTCACTCCAATCAACAAACCATCAACAAACACTCCTTCACCAAATAAAACCTACACCAGAAAAAGAAAATTTCAAGTAAATGATGAAGATATACTAGCACCAGTTCCCAGCTCATATGTACCCTACAATGTGATTCCACCACAACCATTCATTCCACCAACTCTAGCCAACCCAATAAAAGATCCAAAAATTCTTGAAGGCTATGATCCTGCTGATATTACTCCAATAGCTGCAACTTATCCACTAGAATTGGAAGTTGTAAAGAATGAAATGAGAAAATTCTGCACAGTGGATGATCCTTCAAAAAGAAGATTCCCTTCTCTCATGGGCTTCAGAGATCCAACCAACCTGGATGGGTATCTAAAACTCAAGGCCAGACAAGCTGAAATAAGAGCTAGGTTGGAATGGAAGGATAAAGATGACAAAGCCATTTCTAAAAGAATGCAATTCTTGCTCACTAAGGTTAGGCAAATGGAAGATTATCCAGCTAAGGAAGAGAAGTTCAATGAATGGCCACTCATTGCACTAAAGCATGAGGTAAACAGAACTGAGAGGATCAAGAATGATCCAGGTATGAAAAGGTTAGCACCAAACTGGAGCAAATACAAAAAGTCCATTGCTGATCTTACCATGGAGTACAAAAGGAAGAAACAAGAGTTGGTGGATGCAAAGTTTGGAACTGCCAAGGCCATAGCAAAATGGACAAGGCAATACACATATGAGGCTTATGAAAGGCCAAAAGAAGAATGACAGATCCTAGCTTACCAAAGAAGCCAGATTACAAAACCACTGATAAACCAAAGCAGCAGACCTATACTTCTGAACCACTGTTCACATCAGTAGATACCTCAGTCATTGTGTTAAACCAACGAATGAGGCAAAAGCTGACTGATGCTGAAGAAAAGGAAAAAGAAGCTGAGTACTTTAAAGAGGCTATTAAGAGAATGGCATTAGAAGAAGATAGCACAACAAAGCTTCAAAATCTTGCCAACAAAGTATTAAACAGGCCTCCATCTCCAAATTCATCTGCAAATAAACCTCTCCCCAGAAACCCATTGAATTCAAAAATACTAAAATGGAAGTCTGACAAACAGACCCACGTATTGACATTGCTCAGATCCAATGGGGAGGTAAAGCACATATCAAGAGATCAAGCACTAGGCCTGGGTGTCAAAGACTTACAAGATCTTCTTGAGCTTGAGCTGTGCAGGGATGAGGATGATACAAGTTCCATGGATTTTGAGTTGCAATTTAAAGGACAAGTTAGGGAACTTATGATGAGGCAATAAAGATCCAAGAATAATGAAGGGTTTTGGCATCATTTATTCCAGGGGGAGATTGTTGGGATTGAACCCTACCAAAGGAACAGTTGATTAAAGCCAAAACTGGATCAGAGCAGTGGATCCAAAATAAGAAGATGTTTGTATTCAAGCTTTCCCCTTGAAAGTGGCTCTAACAACTAATGTCCTCTATCTACTACCCATATACAACAACTATTGATCATTTAACATCTGATGAAGATTCTAAAGACTGTTGATGACAAGCACTGATGCTCAATCTACTGTCATGGTTCAAGTACTGCTAATGAAGACAAAGCACTGCTAGGAGTATAACAGGCGAAAAGATAGGATCCTGATAGAGAATGTTATCTTGATCAAAATGGACACATAGCTGTGGATCCAGATACTGTTGATATTGAAGTTCTCACCAAACAAATTGCTGATGCAGAAGAAGCCAGACATAGAGAATGGTGGGGAGGAGGAGAATCTAATGAGAAAGAGAAAGAAAAAAAGACAGCAAAAGAACCGGAGCCAAAGAAGATTGATGACGGAGTTATTGATACATCACAAGAACTCACTGCTGAAAACTTGAAGAAAATGGTTGACAAAGTTCTAGCTGCAAAAGAACTAGAGGTAGTTTCTGGTTCTGGAACTGAGTCCAAAGATAAGGTCAGTACAAATGATACACATGTGTCAGGTAAGAATGGTAAATCTGAGAACAACTGCAAAAATTGCATGAAAGAGTGCAAAGTTTGTAGTACAAATGCTTACCTCAGTGGTAAGTAAGTTGAAGATTTGACTAGTAGAGTCAGAAGTGTTGAAGATCAGATCTTAAACCGTGATAAGCTGTTGAAAGCTTCGAATGACAAATTAAAAGAATTAACTGAGAAAATTGAAAACGATAAAATTGACGTAGAAAGAATTAGGAAAGAAAATGAAAAAATGATTCTTGAAAATCGTCAAATCTCAGAAAATTTTGAGAAGCTTAAACGAACGGTTAAAGATTCTGATGAAAGAAATGGTAAGACAGACAAAGAAAATCTTCAACTGACCGGTGTTCTTAGAGTGAAAGAGGAGTTAATCAACCAGCAATTGGATGAAATTGCTAAGTTGAAGCTTCAATTCCAAGAAGCTAAAATTGAAAATGAACGCATCAATTTAAAATTAACCAGTTACAACTCCGCAAGCTTTGTTTTACAACACATTGTTCCCAAACCCATCGGAAAAAACAAAGCAGGCGAAGATGTTTACTCGGATGGAACTGGGGTTGGGTTTCATCAGGTTCCACCACCAGTTTTAAACAATTATTGGAAGAAAAAGTCCGGGTTGGTTAATGATGAAGATGAAACAAATGAAATAAAATTTCCAGAGTCAATTGATGTGACATTTTCTTCATCATCATTTGATGATAGTGTTCAAACTGATATTGTTAAAAGCATAGCTGAAAGTGTTTTCAAGTCTGAAAGTGATTCTGCTGTTGATGATGGGTGTTTTCTGGACAAATACATTCCGAAACCAAAATCCAAAAACAACTTAAATGATGAACCTGCTGTTGTGATGTATAAGATGGCGGGATCGGATAAGTTGTATTCGGATTCTAATTTTCCACTGGAGAATGTTAATGTTGCTAAATTGACTAATGTGTTCAAATTGATTGAAATTGATATGTCTGAAGTAAAAAGTTTAAATCAGACAAAAAGGTAAATGAATTTTGAAAAAGATAAAGCTTACTACAAGAAACCTGTTGTTCCACCGCGTTTTTATAACAACAATCGAAACAGATGGTCGGGTGGATATCAGGGTAGTAAGAATTATCAAAGAAGAAACTTTCAAAACAAAAGGTTTGCTGAGAAAAATGTGTTTGTGAACAGTTCAAGTTCACTTTCGGATGAAGAATCTGAGATTTTTTCAAAATCAAACAAAGAGTTCTTTGAGAAGAAAGCATCGCAGTCTCAATCTGAAGGTACAAGTCGGGTAGTTGACACCCGAACATGCTTCAAATGCAATCAAGTTGGACATATTGCACGAAAGTGTACCAACTTGAAGCCTAAGACTGAAGTTGTGATGAATTCAAGAAAGAAAGATGATATGTAGGGAAAACCTCCATTAGTTGTTAAGAAAAAGGTTTTGAAAAATGACAACACCAAGATCAAAACTGAACCTGTTAAGAATATGGTAACTAAAAATGACAAGTTTTACAAACGGGTTGCATTGTCTCAACAAACATGGAAGCCAAAAGTGGTTGAAAAGAAATCAAGTGTTTCTAAACCAAAGGTTTCAGAGTCAGAAAAACAATCATCTTCTACCACTCCGGTAAAGATGAATGTTCCTTTGGATTATTATGAACAATTGGAGAAACAATCTTCTACTTCACTAGAGAAGAAGAATGTTCAAAAGAAAGATCAACCAACCAGTCAACCTAAGAAAGATGAGTTTTTCTTATACAAAAAGGTTGAGGTTGGATCTGAGGATAGCTTGAAGATGAATGACAAAAACTTTTCATCACTTTATATTGCAAAATCTCACATCAATGTCAAGTTACCCGAGTCAAAAGAGGCTTGGGTAGCATCAAAAACTCACTAAGTGTTTGTGATATGTGCAGGAGCTTCCAAGATCCGTTTCACGATGGATTATGGATAGTGGAGCTTCTCGGCACATTACGGGGAAAACAACCCTGCTGTACGATGTTAGAAATTTCAATGGAGGTTACGTAGGATTCGCAGGCAATCAAGGTGGCAGAATAGTTGGTGAAGGAACGTTATCCAATGGGATTGTTACGTTTGAAAGAGTTAACTACATTACCGGGCTTGAAAACAATCTTCTGAGTATCTCTCAGATTTGTGATCATATGTATACAACGCACTTTACAGACAAAGAATGTTTGATCTTGAAACCAGGATTTGTTGTTCCCGATGAGTGGGTGATCATGAAAGCTCCCAGAGTGAATGACCTGTACGTGTTGGACATGAGTGTAGCAACTACAACAACAGGTCAGGCTCACTGTTTTATGTCAAGAGCAACTGAGAAGGAATCGCAATGATTTGGTTAGAAAAATGAATCACTTGGTGCACAATGATTTGGTTATAGGTGTTCATGTCAAAGGTTTTCATCTTGAGGGGGAGTGCATTAGCTGCATTAAAGGCAAGCAAAAGAAGAAATCTCACCCCGGGAAGAAAGAAAACTCAATTTCGAGACCTTTAGAGAGACTTCATATGGATTTCTTTGGTCCATTCAACGTCAAAAGCATTACTGGTGATTACTATTGTTTGGTCGTCACGGATGATTTTTCAAGGTTTTCATGGGTTTCATTTCTGAAGTCGAAAGATGAGACGTTTGATAGTTTGATGGCATTGTTCAGAAAAATTGAAAACTTGTACCAAAGGCGTATCAGAAGAATCAGAAGTGATAATGGTACTGAGTTCAAGAACAACAAGATGGAAGAATATTGTGATGAGAGAGGTATATTGCATGAATTTAGTGCTCCTTACACTCCACAGCAGAATGGAGTAGCTGAAAAGAAGAACAGGACACTAATTGAAACGGCTAGGACGATGCTTGCTGATTGAAAGCTACCAGTAAATTTTTGGGCAGAAGCAGTATCCGCCGCATGCTATGCGCTCAATCGAGTTCTCACTGTCAAGAAATTCAATAAGACGTGTTTTGAACTGATCAATAACCGCAAACCGAAACTGAAGTATTTAGAACCGTTTGGGTCTCATTGTACAGTTCTAGAGCCTTTTGGAAAATTTGGGGTAAAGAGCATTGAGGGAATATTTGTGGGATACTCAAGTCCTCAGAAACGAGTCTTTGTTCCAAGCTTGAAGCGCATTATTGAAGCACACAATGTTGAGTGTCAAGGTTACACAATGCCACCCCAGAATCCTGGAGATTCATGGTGTTTTCATTATGACACTTTGTGGGATTCATTTGACATGGAAGAAGAAGAAGAAGAAGAACAAGATCTCTTTGATGAGTTGGATATTCTGAGAGAGTATGAAGAATCGCAGGAAAGGTTTCCAGCTGAGTATTCAAGTCGACCACGACAAACTTCAAATGATGATGAAGCAGGTCCAAGCAATGCTGGTGAACATGATGATATTCAACAAAATGAAGTTGCTCATGATAATCAGACGACAGTCAATGATAATCAAGAATCTGAGAACATGCCAGTATTTGATCGTGGTGATTCAGATTCTGAGGGGGAGCAAATTCAGAGTTCAAGTCAAACAAACCCAGTTAGTGAACAAGGTGCAAATCAAAATATCACAAATTTGGAAGGCGAGGTAGATGTTCCAGGTGAGGTGATGCCGAGAACTCTTTCATATCATCCAGAGGAGCTGATCATTGGAGAATTGCAATCAGGCGTTTGCACTAGACGTCAAATTGACCAAGGCCTTACTTGTTTTTATTCTACAGTAGCACCTTTACAAACTGAGTTTTCACTAAGTTGTTTTACTTGACCAAGGCCTTACTTGTTTTTATTCTTGGGTCAATGCTATGCAAGAAGAGTTAAGTCAGTTTGAGAAGTTAGGAGTGTGGAAATTGGTAGATTTGCCTGATGGTCAAAGGAAGATAAACACCAAGTGGGTGTTCAAGTGCAAGAGAGACGATCGAGGGGTTATTATTCGTAACAAAGCTCGACTCGTAGTCCAGGGTTTCAATCAGCAGGATGGGATAGATTTCACTGAAGTATATGCTCCGGTTGCTAGACTTGAAGCGATCAGAATCTTCCTAGCATTTGCATCTTTGAAAAATTTTAAAGTTTATCAGCTAGATGTTAAATCGTCGTTTCTCTATGGGAAGGTAAAAGAGGAGGTATATGTCGGACAGCCACCGGCTTCACTGATCCAATCCACAAAGACAAGTTTACTTACTGGATAAAGCGCTATATGGTTTACAACAGGCCCCGAGAGCTTGGTACGAGACTTTGTCTCAACACCTACTAGCCAACAGCTTCATTCGTGGAAAAGTGGATGCCACTCTCTTCACCAAAGAGGTCGACGGACATCTTCTAATCATTCAGATATATGTGGACGACATCATATTTGGGTCTACAAATGAAAATTTGTGCAAAGATTTTGAACAAGTTATGAAGCAGAAATTCGAAATGTCATCAATGGGTGAGATGAAATTCTTCTTGGGACTTCAGGTTGATCAACTGCCTAAGGGAATTTTCATACATCAAACGAAGTACGTTCATGATATCTTGGAGAAATTCGGGATGTCAGGTTCTACTCCAGCTTCCACCCCATTAGCGACGAACCAAGGGATAAACCCTGATCTCACCGAAGAGAAGGTAGATGAAACGTTATATCGTTCCATGATAGGATCGCTGATGTATTTGACAGCTTCAGGACCCGATATTATGTATCCAACCTGCCTCGCAGCAAGATTTCAGTCTAATCCTAGAGCTTCGCATATGGTGATTGTGAAAAGGATATTACGCTACCTGAAAGGAACTCCAACATTGGGGTTGTGGTATCCAAAAGAAGGCGATTTCATGCTTGAAGGATATTCCGATTCAGATTTCGGATGCTGCAAAGTTAACGCCAAATCAACAACAGTGGGGTGCCAGTTTTTCGGACCAAGATTGGTTACCTGGCAATGCAAAAAGCAGACCTCTGTGGCTTTATCCACATGTGAAGCTGAGTATGTATCTGCTAGCAGTTGTTGCTCTCAGATCTTGTGGATCCAGCAACAGATGCGTGATTACGGTTTGCAATTTCTTAACACCCCTATCTTTGTTGATAATGAGGCAGCGATTAACATTACTAAAAATCCAGTTCATCACGCTAAAACGAAACACATAGAAATTCGTCATCACTTCATCCGAGATTGTTTCGAGAAGAAGTTGATACGAATTGAGAAAATCCACACTGACGAACAAAAAGCTGATTTACATACCAAAGCATTTGATAAAACTCGTTTTCAATACTTGCTAAAATTGAACGGTATGAAGCTTTTATCGGTGTTGGAAGAGATTCTTGGCGTTGATAATGGAGACATTGTAGATGATGTTGAGAAGTAATCTGCAATGGTTTGTCGACTTTTTACTTGTTTTGGTATTTAGGGGGAGAGTAGGGTAATATTTTCAGAAAATACAAAAACAGTAAAAATTTCAAAAATACAGAAAATATAAAAACAGTAAAAAATTTCAAAAATACAAAAACATGAGATTTTTTCAAAATACAAAAACAATTGAAAACCAGAAAAGAGCATGTTCAAAAAGGGAAAATGATAGTACATCGGCTTGACAGTTACAGTATGCTAAAGAATTGTAGTGTTTAAAAGTTTTAAACAGTCTCGCTGATGATGTGTCGATAGGTTTTTACACATTTAGTAGGTTTGTTCGGGATATAAACCTAAAATCCTTACTTGCTTATTTCGTGGGGAACACTACTTGGATATATAGGTAACCCCTGAAATCTTGTTTGAAGGATCCTTCTTTTTGAGATACTAGGTCTTTATACTCAGTGATATCCGGGGTATTATCCCGGGACTTCTGATTTTGCGGAAGCAATGGCCTAGTCCCCTAATAATACTTTCTGCATTGCGTGAAACATAGCGCCGCCCTCAGCATAAAATGTTGAGACAATAAAATTGCTAATCAATGCTGTTGTAAAAAAGATCCTCTAAAGGGGACACACCTAAAGTCGAACCGTCATCTCTCTGCTGAATGGAAGTTCTGACCTGAGCTCTCACGGTTTCGCAATTTAACCCCTTACAGATATCATCTGTGGTATACTCACCTGTAAGACTGAATATTGGGATTTGGATACGGGAGTATATTCAAGTGGTAGGACACATGAATGAGTTTAAGTCTTAAAACACTAAATCCGTATCCTGGACAGATTGAAAATTGCGTGAAAATTTAAGCGGGTCAGTATATCGACAATCTAAGTGAATTGTTTAATTCTGAGTATGTAATTAAAGCTTAACGGTACTTGTGACTTGTCGAATAGCTGATATGATTCCCTAACACGCTCACCAAAAATTATGTTTGTAAATAGTTTACTTTTACTGCATTTTATTTTCTGCATTTCATTTTTAGTTTAGAAACTTTATTAAAAATCCAAAAAGATTTTACACTTCTGTTTTATTTTCCGAAAAACCAAAGTGGAGAGTTGATCTTCAGATTATCAAATTTGAAGCAGATGCAGGAAGTTTCTGGACTGGAGGATGAGGAGAGCTTATCTTGATAAAATCTGATTGTTAGAAAGTCAAAGCAAGTTCATTAATTTGAAACTTGTAAATTTTCATAAAATTGTTTGAATAAAGTTGAACTAAATGTCAGTGTGATTTGTTTAAGATCAACCAAGGTCATTAAGTTGGGCTTGGTAGATTAATTGAGTAATCAGGGTCATTAACTTGGACCTGGATACTTAAGTGGATTTCTAAATTCTGATAAGATCATCAATTGAGATTGAATGATAAATTTGGAGTTGAAACTATTATTGTCATATATCTTATATTTAGGTAGAGATTGTGCAGGAAACAGGAGTCAATATCCCCATGGCAATGAAAATGTCAAAGTTTGAACCAGAATTTAAGTCCCAGCCTATCGAGAGGGGGAGTCTGCGAAAGGGGGAGTCAGAATTCTGGATCAGCACTCAAAGGGGAGATTGAAGATTAAAGTTTGAAGATAAAGATTGAAAGGAGCTTTACAATGTCAAGACAATTTGGATAGAAAGACAAAGACTAAAGACTCGACGCCGAAGACTTCGTCAACATCCAAGGGGGAGTCTGTTGGTGCATTTACTGTCTGTTAACTTCGTCTTAATCGAGTCTTATGTCTAGATTGGATAAACAAGTGCACAACAGGGATCAAATTAGGGTTTGTTTGTGTTTAAGTGAGTGATTTCGTTTGAAGGTGACAGGGTCAAGTTCAAACGAAATTAACTGAAGTGATTTCGTTTGAAGTGAGCCATGTCACTTTCAAACGAAATTAGAACCTCTATATATAGGGTTGTGCATGTTCATTTTCATACGGAATTAGTGTGTGAGAGCTGAGGTGCTGCCGAATTTTTGTCAGAATTGTATTGTAAAAGCTCAGGAAATCATCAATAGATAAAGATTGAAAAGGAACAAGATGTTTGACATCTTTTAAATTGATTCCGCCTTTGTATTTGATGATGAACTACTCAACTTGACTGTTTAGGGTCACCGGACGATCCAACAATCTTCTCAACTTCATGTTGAGGACAGTAATTTTCTTTGATTAGGGCGACAAACTGGTCCCATGTCATGTTATAAAGCGGGATCTTCCCAGTAGCTTGAATTAACGATCTCCACCATGCTAGAGCTTCTCCTTTAAATGACTGCGATACAAATTTCACAATATCATGCTTCGCGCAACCACTAATATCGACCACGGTGTCCATTTCATCGAGCCAGGTCATGCAATCGACGGCTCCTTTTTCTCCCGTGAAGTCTCTAGGCTTGCAAGAGACAAAATACTTATACGTACAGGTTTTGACCCGAGGCTCCTTATTGAGATTAAAATGTCTTGACGGGACACTATTCCAATTTGAAGAATGATGAGAATCGCTCTTATGAGTCTTGGAGGGTGGTTTTGTATGTTGTACTGACACACCCCCAAAATCCACAAGCGGAATATCACCGCATGGAGGCGTGACTGACCAGGATCCAGCCACCAATCATATTGAACAATTTATTTAGAATAAATAAAATCCAACCACACAATATAATTGGTGTTCAAAAACCAGTTAACCAAGTTCAAGTTAATTAGCGGAAGCATAAAACGAAAAACCAAAATAAAAGTTCAATGAGTTTAAATGTAACATGGCACACAACCGTCCATGCTCCACAACGACTCCTCCTGCTCGTGCAAGCTCCAAAGATTCCTAACGACCTGCAAGGCATGTAACAACGAGTCAACAACAAAGTTGAGCGAGTTCAGAGTTGGTTGTTTAGTTTTAATGTTTGTTTCGAAAACCATAAGTTGTTTCGTAAACCACGAGTTAACCAGTATCTTTGTTTCCCAAACCATATCCATAATCAGTGGGGGCTTCCCCATGTTAACCACTAGACCCGTTTACCATATCGACCACTGACTAAAGTAAGTTGGTGCCCTGACGTCAATGTCTATCATCATTGACTAGTGCCCAGATCCATTAGTTCACGCCCGTCCTCTGCGGCACGGTGTGAGGCTTGTCAAACCTAAATAGCGCTATCTAACTAATGACCCGCTCGCCATTGGCCCGGCGATTAAGTCGATATAAAAGTGAGGGACATTATGATAGAGTTTATGGTCTAGTATCCATGTTGTCACCCTTTAATAAAGAGGGTGTGTACGTAACCCCCAAACCAGGAGATTACGCAGTTTCCAATTATACCATTATCACGTGTTGTCACCCTTCAATGAAGAGGGTGTGTACGTGTTCCAAACCAGGAGATCACGCAGTTTCAGTTTCAATCCTTTACCGATTCCCAACCCCTGGGAATCACATGCCTTGTGGAAAGTGTGAACTCACCTTTGGTTGCTCAGTCGAACCCTTAAAATAGCTAACGGTCACGGTTGGTCAATCACGTCCTATTATTGTTATTATAACTAGTTAGATTTGCATTTAGTTAACGTCACGTATTCATGTATTTAACGCGTAGCACATAAGCACACCCACACATATATATAAATATCAATCATCATGGCATAAACTACTTACACTAAATTTGATTAGTCGCTTAACTAGTCCATAATGTGCAGCCTAAATTAGTTAGTGGCCCAAAACCAATGTGCGGTTGTAACATAAAGTGTACGGTTCAGTATTGGATCAACCAAATAATCAGGGTCCCACTATTCAAAAATGTGCGATTAGACTAGGGTCATGCTATTTACACACGGAGAAAATTATTTTCACACCCCAAAGCGCCGCGCTATGGCCAAAGCGGGGCGCTTTGGAGTAAAGTCAACCGACAAGAACTGAGCCTGTCAGGCTTTGTCTGTTGACTTTACATCAAAGCGCCGCGCTTTGGCCATAGAGCGGCGCTTTGGTTTTTTTTTTTTTTTTTTTTTTTTTGGGCAAAACGCCCCTCTTAGGTCAAAGCGCAGCGCTTAGGGCCTTTTTTAAATTTTTTAAAATTGTTTTTAATTCACAAACGCGTCGATAATAGTCTAAATTTTACGTTTTTTCCATTATACATCATTTTTTAATATATATGGACTATACTGCAAGTTCCGGATCAAATCCGTTACGTGTGATGTCGTATTCCATTATATCGTATCATTTTGGTTTGAAAGCACAAGTACTCCTATGAGTAGTTTTATGTGTATCAGCCGCCTACCGTACATGTACATGACGTATTTTTTCATTAATTGTAGTATTATGATGTATATTGTCATTTTGGGTCGTACAAGTGCGTATTGAATCTGATTGGGTCGTGTCGGTGACATTCGGTTTTTAACGTAATGTAACGCATATATTGAACAAACACAAACGTACTCTTGGATTGTAAAAGAATTAACGTGATTATTATTAAACACATTTAACATACATCTTGAACATATGGGGTTACATTAATGTGACAACCGGTGATTTACGGCTCCTAATTACGCGCAGAACAAACATTGATGATTATACGAACTGAAAGATTCTAAAATTGAATATTCTAGTTTATTTGTTATAAGACCTCGTAGGAGGAATCAAGCTTGGATTTTATATATGATAATTTTTTTTTAACACTTAACTAAGACCCATAGAATCTGGACAAGCAACATCTGGACCGACTACCTACCAGAACCGCACTAGCGAGAAGAAATATCACCATAGCTTCTATACTTTGTCCGTTATGCGGCGAGAAGGAAGAAACGGTCGAGCACTTTTTTGGATCATGTTACATCAGCTCTGTGGTGTGGCATTTGGTGTCTAGATGGCTCTCGATCCCGCCTATCTATGCCTTCACGACTTCGGACCTTCTACGTATTCACCATCACATCAGCGGCCCAGCTCCTATGAAGAAAATGGTGCATGCCATCATCTTAGTAGCTTGCTGGAGCATATGGAAACTGCGTAACAATGTGGTCTTCTCAAATTGGTGTAACTTTAATGTATTGTAATCTGTATATGATGCGGGCCCAAGTGTGGAGGAACAGGCTATTTTGTATTTGGATGCCCAAGACCGCGTAACAAAAGGGGCTTCACTAAAATGGCTCTAACTTGGGCTATGGAGGTCCGTTTTGGGCGTGCGATCAGGCGAAACGAACGTGAGAAAAAGCTCCATCTTGCTGCAAACGCCTTTGGCGGTTTGGGTCATCGTCCGGGCCAAAAAACGCTTATTTCTATTACTTATTTGCATTTTTATGTTTTTTGAACTATTTTGGGCTTTTTGTTTTAGGCCGTGTGTTTGGCCCGTTATCTTTTTTTAGGCCCGTTTCGAATTTCAGTCTCTATTTATATGTTGCTAAAGCTAATGAGAAGTTCAGGATTGAATTTTGAGAAAACTGAATTTTCACTTCAAATTCCGTGGCCTTTGGGTTGCAATTTGGGGGTTGGGGAAGAACACACGGGTATTCTTAGAATCAACGTGTTTGATCTTCGTTTCCGTATCACGCGCTACATCAGTATATGTCTTTGTAATTTTCGCCTTCGGTTTCTCTTTAATAAATTCAGCTGTTCCAAAAAAAAACTAATCTAAAACCTCACACCTTGACCAATCCCTTTGACTCCCTACTTTACCAACCCTCAACTTTTGTCAATTCTTGTTGCTTCTCTCACGGACAGAAAGAAAGCAAAACAAGTTCCAAGGCTTTTCCTTGAAATCATATTTTTTAACCATTTAAACAAGCAACATCTTTGCTTTGTAATATTAAATTCCAAGACCCATCCTCCCATGCTTTCTAGAACATTTTCAAATCCAAAAAAGATCATATAAAATATAGAGGATGTCGAGTTGCTTTACATCAACATCAACATGTAGGGACGAAATATGTAATAAGTGTCTGACAACTTTTTGACTTGACCATTCACTTCTCTCCATCACTGGAATACATAGACTCACACAGCTACATTTATATAGAGGATGTCGAGTTGCTTTACATCAACATGTAGGGACGAAATATGTAATAAGTGTCTGACAACTTTTTGACTTTTGAATAATGCCCAAAACGTGTGTGTGTCTTCAACATGTAGGGACGAAATATGTAATAAGTGTCTGACAACAAATTAAATATTGTAAAATTTGGACAAAAAATGTAAAATTTGAACTTAAACGTAGACCAGTCACTAGTCAAAAATACGCCCAAAATGTAAAAAAAAAAAAAAAAAAAAAAAACCAAAGCGCCGAGCTTAGGCCAAAGCGGGGCGCTTTGGAAAAAAAAAAAACCAAAGGGCCCCTCTTTGGCCATAGCGGAGCGCTTTAATGTAAAGCAACAGACAAGGTCTGACCGCGTCAGTCCTTGTCGGTTGACTTTACACCAAAGCGCCCCGCTTTGGCCATAGCGGGGCGCTTTGAGTGTGCAAATAGACCAAGCGCGTGTACGAATAGACCAGGCCTTAGACTAATATATGTGTATGACCCCTTCATATCCTAACCCAAAACTAGAACCCATTGGCCCAGATTGAGTGTGAGACAAAAGTTACCAAACAAACAAGGTGTGGGGCCCAAATTGTTTACTTAAACAGTCAAATTAATCATGAAGACAACACATATTTGGGTAGCAAATCATAAGAGATAAAGGCAACACTTATCCTTCTATATCAAGCATAAACAGACAAAGCCACCTTCATCCTATGATTTCAATTCAATATTTACTCATGTTGTAACTTTTGCATAACCATTTGTACCCCCTCCCCCATACAACTTATCCCCAACACTCTTCTGGTAAACTACATACTATCCAATCACCCATACATTTATCGAACACACACATAACATCAGACGTAGGCTTTCATCCTCCGTATAACTACAAATATATACAAACATACATGCCTACTGACTTACACACACACTAGTACGGTTCTCATGGCTTTAAAATGAAGTCCACAGGTATAAGCAAGCGAATCTGGCCATCATATACTTCATATATATATATATCATGAACAGTTTATATGCATATCATCGAGTCAAGTATACTTTCACATAGTTTCGTGTCACGAGCGTTCACAGATTTATGCACCTAATCAAGTTCACATAACATAAAATTTAAGCGCGGTACAACGTAACATCGAACGCATAGATTGCATGAGCAGGCTACACCTAATCGTGACTACACATCTCGAACCGAAAGCGTGACGAGTCTTTAAGCTAGAACTACAGACGAGAGACAGAGAGATCTTACTGGTGTTCGTCAGAGGTTGACTCGCCGGAGAAGAAGGTGGTGTTCGCCAGAGAGGGAGATCGTACCGGTGTGCGAGGGGTGGATCTTGCTGCTGCCGTAGGGTTGTATATATATATATATAAATCGCAAGAACTCTCATCCCACGTATATACGGTCAAGGTATGGCGGTTGGATGTTACTTGAGCCGAAAGACAACAAGTTCGGGCCAGGGAGGTTGGGCCGCCTTTACCAAGTTCATGGGAACCATTTTTTTTAAAATACATAAACATGTGTTCGTACATGTATATTATAAGGACACCAATGGTGTTTCTTTATTGGGCCACACAACAACAAAGAAAAAAATAGAGGCATGGAGTTGACGGTTTGGGTCTTTGGGGTGTATATTTGTTTTGATATTGCAACTAATTAGAATTATTAGAATATTTCACAAATATCTATTCTCAATATAATTTACATGTTTCATGTTTCACTAAAGGTGATTTCAACGTAAGTATATTTATATATGTGCTAGCTAGTGTTTCAATTTAGATGCAAACAAAATTATAAGTAATATAATTGTATTGATTAAGCCTAATTGTCTTAAAGTGATTATATAATACGTTCTCTAATGAAGTCGAGAAATTAACGAGTCATAACATGTGATTTAGGATCGTATAAATTTACATAGGATAGAATTGGTTCGACGAACGAGTCATGTGCTTTGGTTCAAACGGTCAGGATCGGTTCAACACCATATGGATTTGGTTTCGAATAATCGTTTGCACCCAATAAATTAGAACAAAATAGATAAGTATATATTTATTCGTAAGAGCGAAACGAAGGATTTATATCTCGAAGTTACGGGTTGTCACATGTACAGACAAGGTCCTACTACGGGTATCACTTGACTCATAATCTCGTCTATCCAGAGCTCGAGTAACGGCATTATCTATTAATGCCTGCAGTTCTGCTCCAGTCACATTAATTCAAGTAGTATAATGATTCACCCTAGGGTGGCTGTTGACTTCATCTGAGCCAGCCATGTAGCTTTCTTGCTACATAAAATATTGAAAATAATTTATTTAGGAGTTTATTATGGAATTGTCTTTTATGACAATTCATTAACCATGGTAAACATAGACCATATTCGGTTAATTTGTTCATAATATTTATTTATGATTTTTATAATAATTAATCCTAATTATAAAACATTAAGAATATTATCGATGGTAGAAAAGGCCTAGTCACAAGGACATTTTTAATTCATAAGCCATGATTTCAGAGAATCAAGGCATTAAGGCTTGAACATAGTTCTTTACCTTTTCTTGACAGGGAGTCGTAGACTACAACTGTCTTCTGTCTTATTTGACAATTATTATGGCTCGTAGGCATTTCATCACTAATGAATGTTTAATATGTGATCATCTTAATTGATGATTTGAACCCATGATTTATAGATCATTAGGTTAAACAGGGATTTGGAAATCCCAATGCAAAGATGACTCGTGTGATTTTATCGAATCACAGTTGTCAGGAGTGTTAACATATTTTCAGATGTAAACAAGGATTTGAATCTTTTTAAATAGGTTTTACCATTATACCCAGGTCTTATATGACATACATGCTAGGTTATACCTTTTAAGATTCTTTTAATATAAAATGGCAGATTAATTATAATAAGGAATGATATTTTGTTTTATTTCATATTATATATTCGTGCATATAATGAAAAATGAAATTTAAATAAAACATTCCACTAAATTTTAAAAGAGTAAATAATTTCCCTAAACGGGACTTTTGAAATAACGTTGTCCAGGACTGGGTACATAATTAAATAAATGTCCACGCAGGGACTTGATTGAAATTAAACAACAATACAAATAAATAAATGAGGAATTTAATGATCCCTCTTCTTCTTCCCTTTTATTATGCTCGCTAGACCCTTGAGTAGTCCCTGACGGCTCTTACGCTCTTCTCGAACTTCTTGTTCTACCCGGTTCAGCCTCTGGAAGATTTCCTCCTGTTCCGGTGGGGAAAACCGTGGCGGCTGCAGCTGTTGCTGAATCGGAGGTTGAGGAGGCATCGGGTATTGATACCCATGCGGTAGGTAACCCGGCTGGTACGAAGTCCCAAAAGGTCCTTCGGGGTGAATGACGTTGTAGCTGGCCGCCTCAATATATGGGTCGACGGCAGGGGCATTATAATAGTTATAGCCAGGATAAGCTGGTTGTTCAAACGGGTTATACGCCGCGGAACCAGTGTAAGTAGGAATTGGGTTATTATAACCCTTGTGTGGTTGTGCAACTGGTGCAGAATCCACCTCTGAAACTGGATTTGAAGGCCCACCCATTTGTGGGTCTTCATGCAGTGGCGGGTAGTGGCTGCCACTGGAGGGTTGGGGGTGCTAAAGCGGAAACCCCCTTCTCGCACGGACATCCGTGCACCCGATCTTCTTCGCCTCAGTGGTTCTGGAGGCGCTTGCTGCACTTGCGGTGGTGGTGGCGGTGCCGTGACCGCCACAAAACGCGAATCCTTAAAGGGATCCTACTGCTGTTGTTGCTGCGAGTTATATGAGGGAGTAAACTCCCAGTTGTACTGGGCAAACCTTGCCTCAAAGCTGTCTAGGCCCCGATAAGGCGACCTATGAAAAGATGACCCATCGGATATTTCGATGGGATGCGTCGGCGTCCTGGTTGGCGGCTCGGCCAGATCTGTATCTTCGTCCATGTCCATGGAGAAGTGGCCCTCCGGTCCTAACGGGTTATAACCCGCTGGTTCTTCTTGTTGGTTTGTCGGGTTGAACCAGCTCTGGACGTAGGGTGTGGGGTCATTGAATGAGTGGTGAGAATTGGAGTGTAAAAGGGGTATGAAGGAGTTATGGGGTTCATTTTCGGACTGAGGCCCGAAAGAGTGTAAGTAGGATGGTGATGAGCTAAGCGAGACTGAACGCCTCACGGGTTCCAGGTAGGTCCTCCAATCTTCCTGAGGACTAGTGCTCATAGTAACTGACGGAGTTCGCCGGTGGGAAGGCCCAGCCTCATCGTGGGGGCAGTGAAAGGCGCCTTGCCTTATCCTCATCCTCGTCTGAATCGTGGCGGCATCTTTTTGTTTGTACCTGTCAAAACCAACAAAAGAACAACAAAGGAAAACAATAAAGGACAAAATTAAAAGATTAGGATTTAGTCCTAAGTCCTTTGCCTAGACTCGAAAGTCGAGGAATGTGCAACTGTGTCATTGAGATTAAACACAAAAGGCTAGTGTTTAATTCACTCAATGTTGGCTCTGAAACCAAACTGTCACACCCCGATATTTCCACGTATTACCGATGGGCCTGTTGGGGACTATCGTGACGTAGTTGATATCATCATAGTCAATAAACACAGTTTAAATGCGCAGCGGAAGTCTAAAAGTAATCATATTACAAACCAAATGAAAATAACATACGTTTTACAAACGGAGAGTAACGGGATCCACAGGCGGATCAAATAAAGATAATATTGTTCAACAAATTATTAGGTGACAAAGCTAGCAAGACTTCTTTATTTATTCACCCGGAGTAGCCAGCCTATTTCGTTTAGTACCTGCACTTAACCTTTTGGAAAGTGCGTCAGTTTACACTGGTAAATACAATTAACCAACTCACTTTGAAAATGTTTAAGAAAATGATTTGAATGCACAAGGCACAAATATTCTTTTATAACTTGGGATAATTATTTAAATATAGACTTGTTAAAGATTTACAAGTTTGTTATACGTTCAGTAGCCCGGGCTAAATACCGGGTTAAAGATTAATAGACTCACCACATGATATAGTCCCGCGATGAGTTATTCTCAAACAGGCGGTTATATCTTTTTATATATGCACCGGCAGGTGTATGCCTACACCCAGCGCTTAAGTCGTGGCCATTTCATTGAATGAGCCGAGGATATCCAGGACACGGTCATTAACCCCCAAAGGCTTTAAGCGAACAAAACAGATTAAACGGGTTATCTCAATAATTTAACCTCCAAACGATTAAATATTCAATACTCGACCAAGCGGTATTTTATATACCGTACCCCAAGCTCGTATAAGGGAAAATAAGTTAAAAGTACCCCAAGCTCGTATAAGGGAAAATATAATATTTATCTCAGCCGTTTAACAATTGGTGAGTGCAAGTAGCTTTTACCGGGCTCCTAATCTGGAAATGAGGGTTTTAATAACTTATTAGATTTCTAACGGGTCTTACTTAAGTTTAAACTTAGACCGGTTAGTTTTAATGAAAGGTTTACGGTTCGAAACGCATGATTAAGCGAAGACCGGATTAGAGTGTGATTTAGACCCGACAAGTTTAAGGACTTGTATAATATGGGTAAACTAAACACATTCTGGATTTTGAAGTAAAAATGATAGGGTTTGACCCGTTTCGGTTAATTTATGTAAACTAGTTACATAAACCGAACCGAATGCGAATAGTGCATAACGGGTAACCAAATGAGTCATGAGCAGGTTCCATAAGTTATATATGCTTAAAATATGCTATGATATCAGTATGATATCTTCCATTATGCCCAAAATGAAATTAAAACCAATTTAAGTCCCGAAAGGGTATTTTGGTCATTTTAAGGTTTATAAACGAGGTTTAAATAAAAACTGAAGGTCCGGTCCAAAACCTTCTATGAAAGTATTTATCTTATGAGGTTATAACAGCAAGATATCATACATATGTGTATTTCATTATTTATGACCAAACTATGCACCGTAGGGGCATTTTGGTCATTTCACATATGCTTTAAAGGTTAAATTTGGAAATCTGAGTTTAAAACTTTTACTTTCGGTTAAAGTATAAAAATTTACTTAAAACATCAGTGGGTATTAAGTCTTATGTGCCAAAATGACACACCCCGACCACGTATAACATACAAAACGTGGCGGAAAACGTCGGGGAGTGTTGCAACAGAATTAATTGTTTCATAGCCATGGCATACAAAGTTGTATTTTATTTATCAACATAAGAGTTACATTGTTTTAAACAGGAATCAAAGAGTTTATAACATAATTAAACTAAGTCTATCTTCATTTTAAGTCTCTAAGGCACAGGTCCGCCCTAGTATCACGATCATCGTCCTACGCAAAAGCTCCTGAAAACACATGTGAAAATAGTTACGTCAGCATAAAAATGCCTGTGAGATACATAGGTTTTGTGAAAATAGGATTCATGACTTAAGTTTAAGAAAAAGTTGTTTAGCAAAAGTCAGTCATGAACCTTGTAAATTGTTTTGTTTTGTAAATCATTTAAAAAGCGATAAGATCAAATGATATGTATAAATAAAAGAATAATGTATGGTTAAATGTATAACCAAGTAAAATGAGTTGTATAAAGTAAATTGTTTGTAAACCAAAGTCTTGTGAAAATCGCGTTACTTGTGTAAAATGTATAAGTCCAAATTGAATGATTTAAATAACGCTATGATATGTAATATAATATAAACACTTATATATAGGAAGTACCAGTGGCGTATCCACCATGCTTGTATCATATTACTCACATCTCGTTACTTAAGTCACTTGTAGGATCGTGAAACGACCTAACGAGTCGATCAGAAGAGTGCTCAGACCGAATCAGAGGCGGAATTCATTGATTCGGTCTTCGTTTAGCTTGTATTCACTATTAATTGTCTTGTTTATTGATCTTGAACACTTTACAGTACAGAGACACTTCGACAGCACCTCGGCGTCGGAAATGTAGAATCTTACAAATGAAGTCGTTTGAAGGCTATTTATAGGAAGGACCCTTCCGTTTGAAAGTGGCATAACCATTTCAAACGGAACCCTTCAAACGGAACCCTACAAACTTATACTCTCAAACGGACAAGACAAATTCAAACGGTCAACATCAAATATTTACAAATTTCATATACAATCTGACTTTTGATTTGTCTTCATGTGATAAATTCCCATGATGCAAATGATGATGTCACATATATGATGTCATCATCATATATGATGACATCACTCTTGTTCAGCAACGCAACGAACCCGAGACTCGACATAAGACGAAGACGACAGATGAATGCACCAACAGACTCCCCCTCAGATGTTGACGAGTCTTAAGTGTCGAGTCTTCGCATCTTCAGTCTTTATCAGTCTCTTTTCTTTCTTAGAATATACCAGGATCTTCTCTTTGGCTCTAACCTCGTCAGACTCCCCCTCTCATCATGATGGGATCGCCGTCTGGAATTAGCTATCACCTTGAGATCAATCCCTGGCTTTATCTCTGATTAGCTCATCTTCTGCACACATTTTCTCACAAACACATAAGTTTTTACTTAAATCAATAAGAAAAACTTACTGGAAATAGTTACATCAAGTTCAAATTAATGACCCTGATTAACTAAACAAACTTCTTTCTCAAAACAAAATTTCTTCAATTCAGCACACACATTCCCAAACCAGTTCATCATGTTCAGCACTTGTAATTTTGAAAATCAGCTCTTCAACATCAGTTGTCGAAAATCTTTTTGTATTTTTCAAAATTTATGCTAAAACACACTAAAAATCTTTTTGGATTTTTGAATATAACAAAGAAATGCAATAAAGAAATATTTACAGACAATATTTTTGTGAGTTTGCGTAAGAGGATCATATTAGTTTATGTAACCAATCACTAACACCGTTAAGCTTTAAACATTTTCAGTTCTAAACGATTCACGTTGATTGACAATATGTTGGTCCTCTTAAGCTCAATCTAAAAACTTTCGAAATGCTTACCGATACGTTAAGGTATATTAAGATAGCACTAAGTTCTTATGGACCCCACGATCTCAACATATCCCCTCATCATGCAATACACTATCTCAAGTAATGCCTTTAAACTTTTATCAACTGTGATTTGTGCGAAAACAAAGCAGAATGTTTAAACATTAACAATCAGGTCGATACTTCCGTATACGCAGAGAAAGTCCAATGTTTAAACAAAATAAGAAAAATAAAACAAATTGAAGTTGTTTAGGCTTTAACCACCAGGTCGATACTCCCGTATACGCAGAGGTGATCCAAAGCTTAAACAAAACACCAAAGAAAATAAAGCAGAACGTTTAGGCAACAACATCCAGGTCGATACTCACGTATACGCAGAGGATGTCCGATGCTTAAACAAAATAAAGAAATCAAACAAGTTTAAATCTTTGCAAAATAAAATGCACAATCACAGCGACTTTTCAGCAAAGTTGTGAAAGTTCACAAACTTAACCAGTTTTATGTCTTTCGACAATCAGCGATTACCGAGTAGGCACACAATCAAGAAGGACAAAACTAAGTACTATGCTTTCAATCATGTTTCCCACTAGAACTAGGCTTTTTCATTTTAGGTTTGTCACATTTTGACTTTACATTTCTTTAGCATACTGTGACAGTCCAACTGATCTACTATCATTTCCTCTTTTTGACAACAAAACTCATTTTTACATTTTTTCAAAGTTTTTGACATTTTCAAATTTTCTAATTTTTTTTAAAATTTTTACTCCCCCTAAAATCAAAATATGTCTCAATTTTGATTTTCTGGGAAAATTTGAAAACAAGCTGTACAAGAAATGTGACAACTTGATAAGAATTGCTTCAATTCTCCATTCACTTGGCATAAACAATCAGAACTCCCCCACACAACAAACTATTTTCCCATAGTGATCTCAAAACACTTAAGTTTATTTTAATCAAAATGGTCTTTCCGGAAAATTAGTTTATTTACCAACCACTTGTAGGTTCGGGGTCATCACATCATCTTGTTCCTTTCCACCACTTGTAAAGATTTAACATTTCCGAATTAAACAACAAAACCACTTGTAGAAAATCAAGTACAACTTAATGTCCCTGATTTACCACTTGTAAGTCGAAATATCACATTTGTGAATTTCTCAAGAAATGTGCCGATTCATGTTCCACGCTTACCAACCTGGGAACTCCGGCAAGTCAGGTTTTTCATTTAAACAGATTCACCCAAGCCTGACGGTCCTTGGGTGATTTTGAATTCTTGTTCAACAATGGTGGAAAATTTGCCTCATCCATTGTTAAACCAGAATTCTCAGTTTTTACCTCAACAACTGGCTCTTCTGGTTTTACCATACCAGAATCATTGCCTGAATGTGGCTTGTCTGACTTTGATGAGCCAGATTCATCGCCTGATGGTGGCTTGTCTTACTTCAACATGTCAGATTCATCGCCGACCATTTTCTTCTTCTTCTTATCCTCTTTCGTCCTCAGATTTGTATCTGATGAATGCGTTTTGCTTGATTTGTCATTCTTTGGAGAGCAAGACGATTTATCAGAACTCTTATTCGATCTATCCGGTGAACCCGAGGACAAAATCTTTTCCAGATACTCTCTGGCCTTCTTCCTCTTCTTCCTCAGTCTGTCTTTTTGCCCCTGTGAAAGCTTCACTTTCGTTTCTTGAACTTTAGGTTCTTGAACCTTCTGTTCTTTGGGCTTGACAGAGACTGGTTTTTTCACCTGCTTCTGAGATTCAACCCTCGATCTTCTCATTGATCTCATTGAGCAATCTCTAGCAATGTGGCCAATGATGTTGCAATTAAAACATCTCCTTGAATCAAACCTCCAACTCTGGCAGTTAACAGCAATGTGTCCTTGATAACCGCATCGGTAACACACTCTGTTATCGTACCAATCACCATTTTCAGTCCAAACATTCAGATCATAGCATTGTTTGGCTTGGTGATAATCCTTGCTCCTCTTGTTTGCTGGATTTGGCTTTTGAGCACTGTGGTCAAACCTGCACCACTTATTACCAACAATTTTTGAGTTTTGATTTTCCAATTTTTGTGGTTTTTGATTACGATTGGATGATTGAACTGATGAACTTTTATTTTCTTTTTGAAGATTTTTCGGTTTTTTATCCTTTTGTTTTTGTTCCACATTCTTCTTTACAGGTTTTTGGGTTGAGCATTCACCTTTCTCAGTAGAATGTGGAACGGTTTCTTGAAATTTTTCTTTTAATTTCAAAAATATTTTTCTTTTTTCAATATCATCATCAGTTTTCTCATCACAATCTTCAACTTTGACTTTGTCAAAGTTTGTGACATTGTCACTTATTGGAACTGAATTGATCGGTTTTGGACAAGGAATCGAAGAAGTATTCACAAAACCTTTCAATTTCTCTTCAAGCTCTTTGATTTTATTCCGAGCATTTTTAGCTTCATTTTCAAGTCGAATGATTTTCTGAAGATGAGAGTTTATTTCAATCTGTTTTTCAAGATTATTTTTAAAAATGGCAGATTTCTCATCTTCTAAAATCTTCATTTGACTTTGAAAATCTTTTTCAAATTTTAATTTTTCATTTTCAAATTCTTTTTCCTTTTCTTTCAAAATCTCGTTTTTCAATGTCAAACTGTTCAAATCTCTTAACAGTTTGTCATTTTCTGATTTCAACTTCTCACAATTTTCCGTTAAATCAAACATCTGTTTCTCATCAGCTTTCTTTTCATCCTTCATCACTGAAATCTCTTCAGTCTGTTCCTCTCCCACTTGGACACCTTTACTCTAGCTCTTCTTTAATATTGATTTTCCACTTTGACTTTTCTTCTTCTCAGCATTGATCACCATCTGTTCTTCAATCTTTTTAATGAGTGGAGAAATTGTCAGTTGAGAAAATTCTCCAGAAGTCTTCAAGTTTAAGATATAATTTTTCCATTCTTCTTGAGGTAAAGCACTGACAAATTTTTCAACCCATTCTTCTGATCTTTTTTAATACCCTTCTCAGACATTGAGCAAACAAGATGGCTATACCTCTCAATGATACTCTTTGTACTTTCTCCTGGACAACCTGAAAATGAATCAAATTCTTTATTTAATACATTTATTCTATCAATTGTTTCTCTTGTCAAATTAAAGAAATTGATATCCATGATTCTTGTAGTTCAAGCGAAATAGCCTAACAATCAGATTCAAGCGGAAAAGCAACCTGTCTTTCAAGCGGAATACCTGAAACAAACAAACAAACGATCAGTTTAAACAAATTATCGATTAATCGAATAAGACTAATACTCGAACTGGTGATAATTCTGTGTGGACTGAAAATTAACACACTATGCGGACAGCTTTGACCTGATGTGATTTCAAACCGAGCAATATGATTTGCTTTAACTTTTGACACAAATCCACTTAGCCGACAAACATCAAAAATCACATGCACATCAAATGATTTTGATCACCTCTTGCAACTGGCACAAAATATGATGCACTTTCCAGAAACAACCTCGTTACATGAAACAAATCACATGAGTCTATGACAACTTGGGCTGACAACAATGATATAAACCAAAAACTGATTGGGCCTTGACAATTAGTGGGCTGACAATTTAATGATCCAACAAATCCAATAAATCGACAACGTCAATTTTTATGTGACTATGATTGGGCCTCAAAGATTCATCACATGGACCACCTGACAACAATTTCACATGTACCGAAAACCCTTATAAAATGAATCATATGATATGCAAACAACATATACCGGCTGACAATCCACTATCATATGCTACCAATATGAATTACCGACATTTTTTTAATTCTTTTCATATAGTCGATGACAATCACTTTTAAAATCTCAATTGATTTGATCGATAATCACATGTACAACCTTGACCAATTTACTCACATAACCAACACTATAGTGGATCTGACAATTCAAATCACATGTATCTGATTGGGCCTCAACTAATTGTAAACCCAATAGACTATTTGTAAACCCAATAGGCTGCGACTATGAATCACGTGAAATCTGACTATTTGGAATGCACAATAAGACACTATGATTGCACAGACAACTTCAATTCACATGAACTCTTTACCCAATTACTGACAACCCGAATTCAATGAATTTTTACATGATCTCTTTTAATGTTTCACACAAATCAATAAAACTTTTCACACAAATAAATATCCTATCACGTGAAACACTGAGCTACTTTCAAACTGTATGGCTAGCTTCAAACGGTCATGGCAGTTTCAAACTGGAAGGTGCTGATTTCAAACGGTCAAACCAGTTTCAAACTGTCACGATGACAACTTTCAAACTGTCATGTCACGTTTCAAACGGATAGGTGCTAGCTTCAAACGGTTAAGTCAATTTTCAAACGGACAGGTATGTATTTTCAAACTGGCATGTGCATTTTCAAACGGTCACAATCAATTTCAAACTGTCAGGCACACCTCGTTCAAACGGTCATAAATTTTTACGCCATTTTTACCAGTTTTACTTCGAATTTGGAGCTGAAACTTTCAAGGGTTTGTTAAAATGCACTTTTACACATTCTGTGAAAGTTATAGCCGATTTTAACCGTGAAAACTTGTTCAGTTTTAAAAAGAAGGTGTAGAAATCAGAATTTGCTAGCGAAAACGAGCTAAACGGTAAGAACTCTTCCTCCTGAGCTCTGATACCACTTGTAGGATCGTGAAACGACCTAACGAGTCGATCAGAAGAGTGCTCAGACCGAATCAGAGGCGGAATTCATTGATTCGGTCTTCGTTTAGCTTGTATTCACTATTAATTGTCTTGTTTATTGATCTTGAACACTTTACAGTACAGAGACACTTCGACAGCACCTCGGCGTCGGAAATCTAGAATCTTACAAATGAAGTCGTTTGAAGGCTATTTATAGGAAGGACCCTTCCGTTTGAAAGTGGCATAACCATTTCAAACGGAACCCTACAAACTTATACTCTCAAACGGACAAGACAAATTCAAACGGTCAACATCAAATATTTACAAATTTCATATACAATCTGACTTTTGATTTGTCTTCATGTGATAAATTCCCATGATGCAAATGATGATGTCACATATATGATGTCATCATCATATATGATGACATCACTCTTGTTCAGCAACGCAACGAACCCGAGACTCGACATAAGACGAAGACGACAGATGAATGCACCAACATCACTTAAACAAACCACCAATGTAATAAGTCTATGTTTAAACCAATTGTCAAAAGTCCTTGTATAAATCATATCAAATGTTAATAGTTCAAAAGTAGTCAAGTAATGTGTAACAAATGTTATGTATTGTAAGTAAAGTATTGTCACATAATCCAAATGTAGAAATGTATAAAACAAAGTATTTTGAATGTATCAAAAAGTTATGTTTTGCAAAGTAATGCATGTTACATTGATACAAACATTTATGAGGTAAGTTAACGCATACATTCAAGCCTTGAGACAGTCAGATAACCCTTTCAGTCAAGGTTATCAAAAGAAATGTTTTCGGATTCAGTCATTCCTTACATCCAAACAAACCCGAGATGTCAGGAATGGGATTTGTCAAGTCCTATGGTACCAGTACTTACTACCGAGCGGCGTAGCTAATGTTAATGAACGTATATAAGTCTCGTTTGTGCAAACCAAATGTTATAGCAATTGTATACATGTCATATGAAAACAATGTACTAAGTATGCTAAGTTAACATACAAAGCAGAAAAGTCATGTAATTCAATGTGCTAGCATGCTATCAGTCAACATACATAGCAGAAATGTAATGTAAAACAATGTACTAAGTACGCACACAATGGACATACATAACATGAAATGTAATGTAAAACGATGTACTAAGTATGCACACAATGGACATACATAGCATGAAATGTAATGTAAATCATGTACTAATAGTGTACTAATGAACATAACAAGTATATGATGTGAAAACAAGAAAGCACGAAAGTAACAAGTAGGCACATGTGTTTCACCGCAAACAGTTTGGAAAATAGTAAAAGATGGGGGTTCTATGTACTCACTTGAGATTGCTTAGTAGTCCTTGAGTAACAACCAAACAATGCTAGAGATCACGGATATCAAACGACACCTAATATAGGTAACTACATTAATAAACCGGGCCTATAATCGGAAGATCGGATAGAATGAGGCTCGTAAACCAAATGAGTAGGGGAACTCATGTAATATGGTTTAACAAGGCCTTCATACTACAATGAAACCTAACCTAAGTGCTTACGACCCATTACGACCCGTTTATGTAGCTTATGCTACTCTAACGCGTCGTTCGCGTAAAACACGTTCGGAATGCCTAACTAGTCCTATGACAAGTAAAATATGCCTTAACATGTCTAATATTGTTACCAAATCAGTTTAGATACCAAAAGTTTTGTTACATATGCTTAAAATGAATTTTGGCGTATAAAGGGCATTTTGGTCATTTACCTAAGGCATATAAACTACCTATCATACAACTAACTAAACGCCGTGACCATAAGGTATAACCTCGGAAGGTTATTCCCTATATACTATGGTCACCTAATGTGTTTGGTCGGATCCTAATGATCGACCAAATGGGTCGGGTTCGAAAGTATATGCGATTGATCAGATCACTTACCTTTACGACCCTAGACAAGCACAAAACTAAGAGTGACGAGCTAAGCATGTTAAAACATGCTTACCTAATTTAGAAAACAAGTTTGGTATCAAAACAAACGGTTTTGATACCCATAAGTAGTTTGGTTACAAAATGCGCAAGAATACGTATTCTGGCTGAAACTACGGCTCGTCACTGAGCCTAGATAACGTGGTAATCAGTAGGTATAGTCACTAGGGACTATAACCATCGTGATCACGCTCACGTTATGAAGTTCAAACGAACTTCACATCGACCATAAACTGGTCAATGCAGAAAGTCAAACATAGTTTGACTTTCGGGCTAGAAAAGCGATAAAAGAACGGAGGAACACTTACAAAGGGTCCCCGCTAGTAAATCTTGATCGAATAGCTCAGGTATGAAGTGATTAGCTTCAACTTAGAGCACTTTTGATCAGATTTGTGAGGAATGAGTGAAGTTGAGGTGGGTATTTATAGTAAATGGACAACCGTTAGGATCGTTTATCGAATAACATGCCTTGATCTCACCCGTACACTTGTCGGAATGTTATGGTAGCTCATTTTGCCCCCACCACAAGAGTTTGACATGTGGCATTGGCCTTTGGGGTGTTTGAAAGCCATTAATCAGCAGCCAAAACAATTTTTTGCATCTGACCCCTGCTTACGGACCTCAACACTAAGAATGTTGAGGTCCGTAAGGACCTTGCAGGTCTGAAACTTTCAAAAATGGCAGAACATGCCCCTGTGCGCGTATCGTCGTGTTTTGGCACTTCTAACACCCGTCAAAACCAATTTCAAGCTCCACAATGATGTTAAAGTATAGGGAACTTAAAATGTGCTCAAAAATATCTCGGATGTCGGTTCGTTTGGCCGTACGATTGCGTTGTTCGGTTAATTACGACGTAATGCACATAAGCGCGAAAAACGATCCAAATGGCGTGACGAATGGATTTTTCTCATGCCAAACACTAAAATAAAATATTTTAGTGCTTACATAAATTTTTGGATCTCCGGATGTATTCAGAACATAAGTTATGCGCGAAAATGCAAACTTGTGCACTTTTTGACGCTTTTAGTCCCTGAACGACCCAAAAGTTTATTTTAGCACACCGAACCCCTCAAAGCCTATTTCTAAGCTATATAAAGGATATTTAAGGTGTGTTTAACCTATGGTCATGTTCCGGAATGTTCCTTACAGTTCAAATTGGCATACTTTCGCAGTTTGTCAAGTTTAGTCCCTGTAAGCGAATTAACTTGTTTTTGCCATACCAAAGCCTTCAAAACTTATTTCTAAGTTATGTAAAGGTTATTTAAGGTATGTTAAGTATACGTTGATGTTCCGGAGTATTTTTCGCATTAAACTGATTACGTTTACGCACCAGTTTGCGTATAACTCTCCAGAAAGCGCTATAGAGTTTGAAATTGAATAAAAGTCAAAACATGAAAAATGTAAAACACAACCAAACAAACATTGGGATCAAATAACATTGTTTTATTCATAATTGAACTATTCACAATGATTACAAGCACAGATGTTACAGTCTCCCCTACTTGTGGAAATTTCGTCCCGAAATTTATTTAGAGGAAACTCGTGGGGAAAGATGCGGGTACTTCGCCTTCATTTGATCTTCGCGTTCCCAAGTAAACTCGGGTCCACGTTTAGCTTCCCAGCAAACTTTGACCAAAGGAATGCGCTTGCGTTTAAGCCACTTGACTTCACGTTCCATGATTTCCACAGGTTTCTCGACAAATTTCAGTGTTTTATCAACACGAATTTCGTCAAGTGGTATGTGGGGGTTCTCATTAGCTAAACACCTCTTGATATTGGACACGTGAAAGGTTGGATGAACATTTCCAAGTTCAGGAGGTAACTCAAGTCTGTAGGCTACCTTACCGATTCTTTCGACGATCTTGAACGGTCCAACGTATCTAGGTACAAGTTTTCCTTTCTTTCCAAATCTGATCACACCTTTCCAAGGTGAGACCTTAAGTAATACTTGATCACCGACTTGAAATTCCAAGGGCTTGCATTTTGGGTCCGCGTAACTCTTTTGACGGCTTCTAGCTGTCTGAAGGTTATCACGAACTTTCTTAATCTTGTCAGTTGTCTCTAAAATGAGGGCAGGTCCAGTAAGCTAAGCCTCACCGATCTCATTCCAGTAGACTGGTGAATGACATTTTCGACCATAGAGAGCCTCGAAAGGAGCCATGTTGATGCTGGAGTGATAATTGTTGTTGTAGGAGAATTCAATCAACGGAAGATGTGAATCCCAACTACCACCAAAATCGATCACACAAGCTCTAAGCATATCCTCCAGAGTCTGGATTGTTCTTTCAGATTGACCATCCGTTTGCGGATGATAAACCGTGCTCAGATTAAGTTGGGTCCCCATAGCAGATTGCATGGTTCTCAAAAAATGAGATGTGAAACGAGCATCTCTGTCAGAAATGATGTTCAAAGGAACACCATGTCGAGCTACAATTTCATCCACATAGATTTTTGCAAGTTTGTCAGCAGAAAAATCCTCACGGATTGGCAAGAAATGCGCTGACTTAGTAAGACGATCAACAACTACCCAGATGGCATCATGACCTTTCTTTGTGCGCGGAAGTTTAGTAATGAGATCCATAGTAATGTTTTCCCATTTCCAAACTGGGATCTCTGGTTGCACCAATAACCCAGAAGGACGCTGATGTTCAGCCTTAACCTTAAGACAAGTAAGGCATTTTGATACATATAAGGCAATGTCTTTCTTCATACCAGGCCACCAATACTGAATACGAAGATCCTTATACATCTTATCTGAGCCAGGATGAATAGAATAACGCGACTTATGGGCTTCGTCCATAAGCAAGGTGCGAAGGTTATCTTGGCTTGGGACCCACAAACGGTCCATGAAGTAATATGATCCATTGCCCTTCAGTTCTAGATCAGGTGTTATGTGATAAGGAAATTCGTTATCCATCAAACCTTGTGAAACACAAGATTCTTGAGCCTGAGAAATGCGTGCTTGGATATCAGATCGAGCTTGAATAACAGATTGAACACGAACACAATGAAGCTTAGTACGTTCCTTACGACTCAATGCATCGGCTACGACATTCGCCTTACCAGGATGGTAGCGAATTTCGCAGTCATAGTCGTTTAGAAGCTCGACCCAACGTCGTTGCCTCATGTTGAGTTCTTTCTGATTGAAGATATGTTGAAGACTCCTGTGGTCAGTGAAAACCACACATTTTGTTCCATACAAATAGTGTCTCCAGATCTTTAGAGCGAAAACAACTGCACCCAACTCAAGATCATGAGTGGTGTAGTTTTTCTCATGTATCTTCAACTGCCTCGATGCATATGCTATGACTTTGTTCCTTTGCATCAGAACACAGCCAAGACCCAATTTAGATGCATCGCAATAAACGACAAAATCATCATTGCCCTCAGGCAAAGTCAGAACAGGCGCGTCACAAAGTTTCTGCTTCAAGTGTTGAAAAGCTTCCTCTTGTTTGAATCCCCAATCAAAGGGCTTGTTCTTCTGAGTTAGAGCAGTTAGAGGAACTGCAATCTTTGAGAAGTTCTCAATGAAGCGGCGGTAATAACCCGCTAGACCAAGAAAAGAACGAACTTCAGTAGGAGTAGTAGGCGTATCCCAATCCTTAATCGCACTGATCTTGGAGGGATCTACATGAATACCTTGTTCGTTGACAATATGCCCCAAAAATTGAACTTCTTTAAGCCAAAATTCGCACTTGGAGAATTTGGCGAAAAGTTGCTCTTTCTTTAGGAGTTCCAGAGTAAGACGAAGATGTTGCTCATGATCAGCTCGCGTCTTAGAGTAAATCAAGATGTCATAAAAAAAACAATGACGAACTGATCCAGATAAGGCTTGCAGACCCTATTCATTAAGTACATGAAAACAGCAGGAGCATTAGTCAAACCGAATGGCATGACTGTGAACTCATAATGCCCATAACGAGTGTGTTATGCTGTCTTAGGAATATCTTCTTCATGCACACGAAGTTGATGATATCCGGAACGAAGATCAATCTTTAAAAAATAAGAAGCGCCCTGTAACTGATCAAAGATATCATCGATGCGAGGTAGGGGATATCGATTCTTGATGGTAAGCTTGTTAAGCTCACGATAATCGATACACATCCTAAAAGATCCATCCTTCTTCTTGACAAAAAGAACGGGAGCACCCCAAGGTGAAAAGCTAGGTCGGATAAAACCTTTGTCAGAGAGCTCCTGAAGCTGCTTAGACAACTCTTGCATCTCAGACGGTGCAAGACGATATGGAGCTCTAGCAATGGGATTTGCTCCAGGTACGAGATCAATACGGAACTCGACTTGGAGTGCTGGGGGTAGACCAGGTAAATCTTCAGGGAATACTTTAGAATAATCCCTAACAACTGGAATATCTTGAATAGATTTACCTTTGCCCTTATCTGCTACAACATGTGCCAAAAAGGCCACATAGTTCTTTCGTAGATACTTCCGAGCTTTAAAACAAGACATGAGTTTGAGACCACCAGCAGGTTTCTCACCACGAACCTATAGGATCTCGCCTGTCGAAAGGGGCACACGAACAATCTTCTCAAAACAAACTACCTCTGCACGATGCTTGGCTAACCAATCCATACCCACAATAACGTCGAAGCTTCCAAGTTGCATAGGCGTGAGGTCGACAGGAAAAAGATGGTCGTTAAGGTTCAACTGGAAGTTGCGAAGAACAGAATCAAGAACAATGGGTTCACCACTAGCAACTTCTACTGTCAAAGGTTTTCCTAGTTTCGTTCTAGACACGCGAAGCATTGGCTCAAAAGATAATGACACAAAACTCTTATTGGCACCCGAATAAAAAAGAACAGATGCATGCTGATTATTAATAAAGAATGTACCGTTCACCACTTCATTGTCTGCCTGTGCCTCTTGTGCGTTCATGTTGAAGACTCGACCTCGAGCCTGAGCCTGATTCTGATTTGGATTCTGATTCTGGTTGGCTAGTCTTAGGCACCGGTTTCTATAGTGGGTCAGATCCCCACAATTGTAGCACAAACCGGGAGGAAAATGAGGTCGTGCAGCTTGACCTTGTTGCTGAGCAAGAGGCTGAGCAACTTGTTGGGCTTGGTTCTGAACTGCCTGGTTCTGGTTAACAGGAATGCGACAAGTAGCGGCAAGATGGCCAATTCTCCCACAGTTAGTGCAATGACGACATTGGAGATGTGGTAGGTTATGGCCGTTACACCTGTTGCACAAAGTCGCAGTGCCAAGATATGGCTTCTTGGCTAGTGGTTGTGCAGGCTGATTTGGTGCTGCTTGGGCCTGTGCAGTAACGGCATAGTTTTGGGAAGCCTTTCGCTTCCTAGAACCCTTTGAGGAACCAGAATTCTTTCCATTCTTGTTTTGACCTTTCTTGCTATCCCCCTTGTCAGCCGCCTGCTTCTTACCCTTGTCACCCTTTTTATGCAGCTTTCCCTTTCGAACCTGCGACTCAGTCAATGTCGCTGCTAACTCGATCGCCCGACGGAGTGTGGCAGGGTTACTACCAGTAATGATGTCTTGCACTGAGTCAGGTAGGCCGTCGATGTATCTTTCGATAGCCTTGTCGAGTGGGGTAACCATTGTTGGGCAAAGCAGACTCAACTCCTCAAACCTGTCAGTATACGCCCTGTGCTCGCCACTGTCTTGTTTCAAGTCATCAAACTCTTTCTCCAACGCTCGCTTTTCATGAGGAGGACATAACTCCCTCATCATAAGGGCCCTAAGTTCGGCCGATGTTTGTGCTAGAGCAACTTCTGCACCACGGTCTCTCATAACCCCGTTCCACCATGTGAGAGCCCTCTTCTGAAACACACTCGAAGAAAACTCAACCTTCCCATTGCCAGGACACTACACGTGGCGGAAAGTATTCTCAATGCTCTCGAACCATTGAAGAAGCCCAGTCGCTCCCTCAGAACCACTAAACTTGAGTGGTTTAGTCGAGTTAAAACTCTTGAAATTGCATGGACCATTGTTGTTGTTGTTGGCTTGGTTCCATTGAGCAAAGAGGTTTGGGAATTGAGCAGCCATTTACTGCGCAATGATTTCTGCCAGTTCGGCAGTCGCTATCTGGTTTTCGCGTCAAGGAGGCATTCTAAAAGAGGAAAACATGAAAGGAAACGAGTGAGATGATTAGATGAGGAGAATGAGATGAAACAAAATCAAAAGCAAAGATGGTGGTCATTTGTCCACATCACAAAGCAAACAAACGAAACATAGTGACTAATCAAAGTAAATGGGTCAAAATAATGTATCGCGAAGACATGCTCGCCTATAAGTGAACACTCACCCCAAGAGTTCCCAGGTAAGAGTGACTGGTCCGATTATGTGGATTTGTACGAACACTCTAGCCTTAGACAGAAAACCCAGGGTACAGGCATTCACCCTTCCAGTTTGCACGTGTTCACATTATTTAAAACCCAAAACCTTGACGAGATTTTGAAAACTCAAAGGGGTTCAAAACCTTATAACAGAAGGTTCAAAACCTTACAATAGAGGGTTCAAAACCTTGTAATAAATCATTAAAAAACAGAAGATTGTTTTTTCAAAAATCGTTTCGAAAAATTGGGTTCTTGTTTTGATAATCACCTAAGGATAGGTGATGTGCATGTTTTAAAATCTAAACACAAGATAACTTGTGTTAGGGTCCTAGAAAGGTTATAGAAAGGTGAAAATCGTGTTACTTGTGTAAAATGTATAAGTCCAAATTGAATGATTTAAATAACGCTATGATATGTAATATAATACAAACACTTATATATAAGAAGTACTAGCGGCGTATCCACCATGCTTGTATCATATTACTCACATCTCGTTAGTTAAGTCACTTAAACAAACCACCAATGTAATAAGTCTATGTTTAAACCAATTGTCAAAAGTCCTTGTATAAATCATATCAAATGTTAATAGTTCAAAAGTAGTCAAGTAATGTGTAACAAATGTTATGTATTGTAAGTAAAGTATTGTCACATAATCCAAATGTAGAAATGTACAAAACAAAGTATTTTGAATGTATCAAAAAATTATGTTTTGAAAAGTAATGCATGTTACATTGATACAAACATTTATGAGGTAAGTTAACGCATACATTCAAGCCTTGAGACAATCGGATAACCCTTTTAGTCAAGGTTATCAAAAGAAATGTTTTCGGATTCAGTCATTCCTTACATCCAAACAAACCCGAGATCTCAGGAATGGGATTTGTCAAGTCCTATGGTACCAGTACTTACTACCGAGCGGCGTAGCTAATGTTAATGAACGTATATAAGTCTCGTTTGTGCAAACCAAATGTTATAGCAATTGTATACATGTCATATAAAAACAATGTACTAAGTATGCTAAGTTAACATACAAAGCAGAAAAGTCATGTAAATCAATGTGCTAGCATGCTATCAGTCAACATACATAGCAGAAATGTAATGTAAAACAATGTACTAAGTATGCACACAATGGACATACATAGCATGAAATGTAATGTAAAACGATGTACTAAGTATGCACACAATGGACATACATAGCATGAAATGTAATGTAAATCATGTACTAATAGTGTACTAATGAACATAACAAGTATATGATGTGAAAACAGGAAAGCACGAAAGTAACAAGTAGGCACATGTGTTTCACCCCAAAACAGTTTGGAAAACAGTAAAAGAGGGGGGTTCTATGTACTCACTTGAGATTGCTTAGTAGTCCTTGAGTAACAACCAAACAATGCTAGAGATCACGGATATCAAACGACACCTAATATAGGTAACTACATTAATAAACCGGACCTATAATCGGAAGATCGGATAGAATGAGGCTCGTAAACCAAATGAGTAGGGGAACTCATGTAATATGGTTTAACAAGGCCTTCATACTACAATGAAACCTAACCTAAGTGCTTACGACCCATTACGACCCGTTTAGGTAGCTTATGCTACTCTAACGCGTCGTTCGCGTAAAACGCGTTCGGAACGCCAAACTAGTCCTATGACAAGTAAAATATGCCTTAACATGTCTAATATTGTTACCAAATTAGTTTTGATACCAAAAGTTATGTTACATATGCTTAAAATGAATTTTGGCGTAAAAAGGGCATTTTGGTCATTTACCTAAGGCATATAAACTACCTATCATACAACTAACTAAACGTCGTGACCATAAGGTATAACCTCGGAAGGTTATTCCCTATATACTATGGTCACCTAATGTGTTTGGTCGAATCCTAATGATCGACCAAATGGGTCGGGTTCGAAAGTATAAGCGATTGATCAGATCGCATACCCCTACGACCCTAGACAAACACAAAACTAAGAGTGACGAGCTAAGCATGTTAAAACATGCTTAACTAAGTTAAAAAAGAAGTTTGGTATAAAAAAACGGTTTTGATACCCATAAGTAGTTTGGTTAAAAAATGCGCAAGAATACGTATTCTGGCCGAAACTACGGCTCGTCACTGAGCCTAGATAACGTGGTAATCAGTAGGTATAGTCACTAGGGACTATAACCATCGTGATCACGCTCACGTTATGAAGTTCAAACGAACTTCACCTCGACCATAAACTGGTCAATGCATAAAGTCAAACATAGTTCGACTTTCGAGCTAGAAAAGCGATAAAAGAATGAAGGAACACTTACAAAGGGTCCCCGCTAGTAAATCTTGATCGAATAGCTCAGGTATGAAGTGATTCGCTTCAACTTAGAGCACTTTTGATCAGATTTGTGAGGAATGAGTGAAGTTGAGGTGGGTATTTATAGTAAATGGACAACCGTTAGGATCGTTTATCGAATAACGTTCCTTGATCTCACCTGTACACTTGTCGGAATGTTATAGTAGCTCATTTTGCCCCCACCACAAGAGTTTGACATGTGGCATTGGCCTTTGGGGTGTTTGAAAACCATTAATCAGCAGCCAAAACAATTTTCTGCATCTGACCCCTACTTACGGACCTCAACACTAAGAATGTTGAGGTCCGTAAGGACCTTGCAGGTCTGAAACTTTCAAAAATGGCAGAACAGGCCCCTATGCGCGTATCGTCGTGTTTTGGCACTTCTAACACCCGTCAAACCCAATTTCAAGCTCCACAATGATGTTAAAGTATAGGGAACTTAAAATGTGCTCAAAAATATCTCAGATGTCGGTTCGTTTGGCCGTACGATTGCGTTGTTCGGTTAATTACGACGGAATGCGCATAAGCGCGAAAAACGATCCAAATGGCGTGACGAATGGATTTTTCTCATGCCAAACACTAAAATAAAGTATTTTAGTTCTTACATAAATTTTTGGATGTCCGGATGTATTCAGAACGTAAGTTATGCGCGAAAATGCAAACTTGTGCACTTTTTGACGCTTTTAGTCCCTGAATGACCCAAAAGTTTATTTTAGCACACCGAACCCCTCAAAGCCTATTTATAAGCTATATAAAGGATATTTAAGGTGTGTTTAACTTATGGTCATGTTCCGGAATGTTTCGTTACAGTTCAAATTGGCATACTTTCGCAGTTTGTCAAGTTTAGTCTCTATAAGCGAATTAACTTGTTTTTGCCATACCAAAGCCTTCAAAACTTATTTGTAAGTTATGTAAAGGTTATTTAAGGTATGTTAAGTATATGTTGATGTTCCGGAGTATTTTTCACATTAAACTGATTACGTTTACGCACCAGTTTGCGTATAACTCTCTAGAAAGCGCTATAGAGTTTGAAATTGAATAAAAGTCAAAACATGAAAAATGTAAAACACAACCAAACAAACATTGGGATCAAATAACATTTTTTTTATTGATAATTGAACTGTTCACAATGATTACAAGCACAGATGTTACACAAAAATAGTTTTAACCCATACTATGCGCTTAAAACGCATAAAAGTCGGTTTTAAGCGATTTTCGGGTTATATAAAGAAATATGAGTTTTTGATCAGTTTATAAAGTTCAAAATATCCTATTTATCATATAAAATCAGTAGCAAAAGATTTGGGATCAAAAGGTTATGTAAACTCATTTTATTAACAAAAAGGGCATAACCGACAATTACCGAAACAAGGCAATAATCCTATGTTATGATCAGTTTAAAAATTATTAAAAATCTCGAAAAATCCCAAAATATTATATTACATCAGTAGGTAAGAAGTTTGATGCCGAAATTTGGGTTTAAATAGGCTTTATGCTAATAATGCCGTTTAATTAATAAAAAGCTTTCAAATTACGATATCGTGCATAACTCTCATTTTAGACCATAATCTGATGTGAAACTTTTAGGACATCCTTAAATATCAGTAAGAAAGGTTTTTGTCCACTCACATTATTAAAAATCTTGTTTTAATATAAAAAGGGCATTATGGTCAATAATTAAGCATTTAACGGAAACATGCAAATGATTCAGATTATTAAGGGCCTGTGTTGTATAATCTCAGGAGGTTATACTAACATGTAATATGGTCCTAAGGGAACCTTAAGGCATATCTAAACTGAGCTAAATCGGTCAGAACTGAAAGTCAAAGCAAAAGTCAACTTTTGCGACTTTCGGTTGCGAACCGGGTCTAAACTCAGAAGTGTCGGGTTGAACATGTCTAAGCATGTTCTTACATTTATTATCAAGTTATTTTAATTTTAGAATAGGTTCCATAGCTTCTACATTGCTAATTATGAATTTATTTGCAAAATAGTTTTCTGTTGACTTTTTAAGATTAGGTTTGACCCGACATTTGACCAAGTTAGGGTGATAATCAGTAGGTTCCCTCTTAGGGGTTTGTTGCCTATATAATTACCAACTTATAACTATTTTTAATTTGACTAATCACTGGACAATTAGTGATTAATTGCTAAGTCAAACCTTAATTATGATAAGTTTGACTTTTGGTCATTAAACTAATTAAAACTAAAATTAGGAGGTTAAGGACACTTACAATAGTCCTTAACATGAAAATGCAGCTTAGGGAACCTTGCTTGAAGACCAGGAAGCTCCAGAGAATGAGTTAGATTGATTTTCAAATGAGCAAGAACAATGGTTGCAACAAAAGTTCTATATATAGCCAAGACAAGCTCACAAGATCAGTCCCTTTGCATGAAAATCTGTTGGCTGAGCTCCTGAATTCGAAAATCAGGCTTTCAAGGTGGTACAACAGGCTGCACAGGCATCTGTCCAAGCTTTCTGTCACTGGCACTTTCTCGCGGCCCGCGTAAGACATAACGAAGTCTTACGCTGCCCGCGTAAATCTTTAAAACCGGGAAACTTGTTCCAAACTTTGCACTTTGGTCCCTGGTCCATTTAAAATTTATTTAAGTTCCATTTATTGCATTTAGGACCCCCATAGTTAACTTTTAAGGGTCTTGAGTTAGAAATTAACTTCGTCAAGCTTTCGGTTAGTTGTACGATCACCCGAAACGTCTTGTAATTATCGGAACTTCCAAAGAGTTCTTATTCGTTATTCTTGATATCATATTATATAATTGTTACAATGTTTTTGGGTTCGTAGAAGGTCACTCGGAGGTATCTTTCAACATGTTGACACTTTTAACCTTATGTTTTATAAGATCCTTATTTTAAGCACAAACGACTTCCAATGTTCGATAAATTATTCATTAAAGAATACGAACGTCGTGTGAGGTCAATCAGAGGTACAAGTTAGGCATGTTGACTCTTTGGATCCCTTTATTCACATATTTACATTGTTTGGCAATTTTAGTCCCTCCAGATCAATCCATTACACGTTTAAAGTCCATGACACGTGTCTTTATGATATTGGTCGTGATTTTACGAGGTGTTTCAAAGGTCTCAAAAGGTGCAGCTTGAATACTGGAATGATAGCTATTATTATATGTAAATTCTATCAACAGAATATGATCATCTCAGCTTCCACCTAAATTAATAACACAAGCTCTTAACATATCCTCCAGCGTTTGAATCGTACGTTCGCTTTGACCATCCGTCTGAGGACGATATGCAGTGCTGAAGTTTAATCGAGTGCCCAGCGATTGCTGAAAGCTTTTCCAAAAGTGAGACGTATATCTAGTATCCCTATCCGAGATAATAGATACTGGCACTCCGTGGAGTGATACAATCTCATCCACATATAATTGTGCTAGCTTATCTGAGCTGTGGGTTTCTTTAATTGGTAAGAAGTGAGCTGATTTGGTCAATCTATCAACTATAACCCAAATAGTATCATTCCCACGTTTTGTCTTTGGTAACTTGATGATAAAATCCATAGTCACCATTTCCCACTTCCAAGTGGGAAGTTCAGGCTGTTGCAGGAAACCTGACGGCTTCTGGTGTTCGGCTTTAACTTGAGCGCACGTCAAACATTTAGCCTCATAGATGGCTATAGATTTCTTCATACCTATCCACCAGTAATTTGCCTTTAAATCCTGATACATCTTATCACTACCAGGATGGACTGAGTATTTCGAACTATGGGCTTCTTGGAGAATTACGTCTCTAAGTCCTTCATAAATTGGAACCCATATTCGTCCATTCAATCTTAGGATCCCATCCTTGCCATAAGATAACTGCTCCTCAGTTACGCCTAACTTCTCATTCGGATAGTTAGCTTCTAATACGGCTTCTTTCGGAGCGGCTAACAGCTTTTCGTTCAGGCTATTCATCAATTCAATGCTCCTGGCATTGATTCTAATGGGTTTAACCCTTTCTTTCCTGCTCAGGGCATCAGCGACTACATTTGCTTTGCCTGGATGGTATCTGATTTCACAATCATAATCATTTAGCGTCTCCATCCATCGACGCTATCTCATATTGAGTTCTTTCTGGTTAAACAAGTGTTGAAGGCTCTTATGATCGGAATATATTATGCACTTTGTTCCATAAAGATACCGCCTCCAAAGTTTCAGTGCAAACACAATGGCTCCTAACTCTAAATCATGAGTGGTATAATTCTTCTCGTGCACCTTCAATTTTCGTGAAGCATAGGCGATAACCTTGCCCTTCTGCATAAGCACACATCCCATGCCTGTGTGCGATGCATCGCAGTAAACTACGAATTCTTCAATTCCATCTGGCATTGTCAGCACAGGAGCATTGCTTAACTTCTTCTTAAGTATATCAAATGATTCTTGCTGCTTGGGACCCCAGTCAAACTTGACATTCTTACGGGTCAATGAAGTTAAAGGTGCAGCAATCCTTGAGAAATTTTCAATAAAACGCCTGTAATATCCTGCCAGACCCAAGAAGCTGCGTATCTCTATAGGTTTCTTGGGTTCTTGCCAATTTATGACTGCTTCAACCTTAGCGGGATCTACTTGGATTCCACGCTCACTCACTACATTTCCAAGAAATTGGACTTCTCGAAGCCAAAACTCACACTTAGAAAATTTGGCGTAAAGTTTCTCTTGCTGCAGGAGTTTTAGGATACACCGGAGATGCTTCTCATGGTCGTCTTGATTCTTCGAATAAATGAGTATGTCATCAATGAAGACGATGACAAACTTGTCCAAATAAGGCTTGCACACGCGATTCATGAGATCCATGAATGCTGCTGGTGCATTGGTGAGCCCAAAAGGCATCACTGGGAACTCATAATGTCCTTAACGAGTTCTGAATGTAGTTTTATGCACATCTTCATCCCTAACTTTCAGTTGATGGTATCCCGACCTTAGATCAATCTTGGAAAAGTAACTTGCTCCGTGAAGCTGATCAAACAGATCGTCGATCCTGGGTTACGGGTATCTATTCTTGATTGTAACCTTGTTTAGCTCACGGTAATCGATGCACAGATGCATCGATCCATCCTTCATCTTTACAAACAGAATTGGTGCTCCCCAAGGGGACGAACCAGGTCGGATAAAACCTTTTTCTAACAAATCATCCAACTGAGTTCTCAATTCCTTCATTTCAGTAGGTGCTAACCGATACGGTGCTCTCGCAATCGGTGCTGCTCTGGGAATGATATCAATTCTGAATTCTACCTGCCTCTTAGGGGGTAGGCCAGGTAGCTCTTCTGGAAAAACATTTGGATATTCTGAGATGATGGGGATGTCTTCTATCTTGGGCTTCGGCTCGTCAATTGTTACTTATGCCATGTAAATGACACAACCTTTCTTCATGCATCTAGATGCCTTAAGCATAGACACTTGCTCAGGTAATCCATACTGAGTGTCTCCTTGAATTGTCAAAGGTTCGCCATAAGGAGTGTTGACAATTACTTGCTTCTTAGCATAAACAATCTGGGCTTGGTTATGAGATAACCAATCCATGCCTATCACTATATCGAAACCGGCTAACTTCAACGGAAGCAAGGATAGCGGAAAAAGAATGGTTCCTAATGGATATAACACATCCATCTAGTATCGTTGAGGCAGTTTCTTTGGTACCATCAGCCAGTTCTACTTCATATTTTATGCTTAGAGTCTTAACAGGCAGGTTTAACAATTCACAAAACTTATTGTCTACAAATGACCTGTCCACACCGGAATCAAACAATACCCTAGCATAAACATTATTGATAAGAAAGGTACCTGTTATTAAGTTATCATCCTACACTGCCTCCATGGAATCCATCCTAAAGACCCTAGCATTAGTCTTTTTACCTTCTTCTGGTTTCTTTGCATACTTTGGGCAATTAGACTTGATGTGCCCTTTTTCATTGCAGTTGTAGCAGGTTGCAACTTTTATCTTCTTGCAGTGTAATGTTTTATGCTCGATTGACTTAGAAATCCCACAAGCTCTAGGCTGTGAATGGGATTTTGATTCACACCTGCATCTTCCCAAATGGCGTTTCTTGCAAATCTTGCATTTGGGCTTTTCATCTGATTGCTGGTTACCCTTGTTGAACCCCGAACTCTTATGGTTCCCTTTGTGTTTCTTATCTGAACGTCGTGAGTTTTCATCCTCACGTTTCCTTTTGTTTTCATCGAAATTTCTAAGTGATCTCTGCCTGACCGCATCAAGGGTAAGGGATAATGATAAGTCTGCCACTGACCTAAAGGTAGTAGGTCTCGATACTTTCACGCTTGCCTTGATCTCTGGAGCTAAACCTCCAATGAAACGAGCTATTCGCTTTAGTTCTGGTGTGACTAAGTATGGAACCAAACGTGACATAGTGTTGAAGCTCGTAAGATAGGCTTGGCAATCTAAATTTCTCATGGTCAAGCTTAAGAAATCAGTCTCAATCTTCTCAACTTCATGTTGAGGACATTAATTTTCTTTGATTAGGGCGACAAACTGATCCCATGTCATGTTATAAAGCGGGATCTTCCCAATAGCTTGAATTAACGATCTCCACCATGCTAGAGCTTCTCCTTTAAATGATTACGATACAAATTTCACAATGTCATGCTCCGCGCAACCACTAATACCGACCACAGTGTCCATTTCATCGAGCCAGGTCATGCAATCGACGGCTTCTTTTTCTCCCGTGAAGTCTCTAGGCTTCCAAGAGATAAAATACTTATATGTACAGGTTTTGACCCGAGGATCCTTATTGAGTACAAGCTGTCTTGACGGGACCCAATTCCGATTTGAAGAATGGTGAGAATCGCTCTTATGAGTCTTGGAGGGTGGTTTTGTATGTTGTACAGACAAGGTCCTACTACGGGTATCACTTGACTCATTATGTCGTCTATCTAGAGCTCGAGTAACGGCATTATCTATTAATGCATGTAGTTCTGCTCCAGTCACATTAATTCTAGTAGTATCATGATTCACCCTCGGGTGGCTGTTGACTTCATCTGAGCCAGCCATGTAGCTTTCTTGCTACATAAAATATTGAAAATAATTTATTTAGGGGTTTATTATGGAATTGTCTTTCATGGCAATTCATTAACCATGGTAAACATAGACCATATTCGGTTAATTTGTTAATCATATTTATTTAGGATTTTTATAATAAATAATCCTAATTATAAAACATTAAGAATATTATCAGTGGCACAAAAGGCCTAGTCACAAGGACATTTTTAATTCATAAGCCATGATTTCAGAGAATCAAGGCATTAAGGCTTGAACATAGTTTATTACCTTTTCTTGACAGGGAGTCGTAGACTACAACTGTCTTCTGTCTTATTTGACAATTATTATGGCCCGTAGGCATTTCATCACTAATGGATGTTTAATATGTGATCATCTTAAGTGATGATTTGAACCCATGATTTATAGATCATTAGGTTAAACAGGGATTTGGAAATCCTAATGCAAAGATGACTCGTGTGATTTTATCGAATCACAGTTGTCAGGAGTGTTAACATGTTTTCAGATGTTAACAAGGATTTGAATCTTTTTAAATAGGTTTTATCATTATAGCCAGGTCTTATATGACATACAGGCTAGGTTATACATTTTAAGATTCTTTTAATATAAAATGGCAGATTAATTATAAAAAGGAATGATATTTTGATTTATTTCATATTATATATTCGTGCATATAATGAAAAATGAAATTTAAATAAAACATTCCACTAAATTTTAAAAGAGTACATAATTGCTCTAAACGGGACTTTTGAAATAACGTTGTCCAAAAAGGGACTAAAAGGAAATACAAGTCCTCGCAGGGACTGGGTACATAATTAAATAAATGTCCACGCAGGGACTTGATTGAAATTAAACAACAATACAAATAAATAAATGAGGAATTTAATGATCCCTCTTCTTCTTCCCTTTTATTAAGCTCGCCAGACCCTTGAGTAGTCCCTGGAGGCTCTTACACTCTTCTTGAACTTCTTGTTCTACCCGGTTCAGCCTCTGGAAGATTTCCTCCTGTTCAGGTGGGGAAAACCGTGGCGGCTGCAGCTGTTGCTGAATCGGAGGTTGAGGAGGTATCGGGTATTGATACCCATGCGGTAGGTAACCCGGCTGGTACGAAGTCCTAAAAGGTCCTTTGGGGTGAAGGGCGTTGTAGCTGGCCGCCTCAATATATGGGTCGACGGCAGGGGCATTATAATAGTTATAGCCAGGATAAGCTGGCTGTTCAAACGGGTTATGCGCCAAGGAACCGGCGTAAGTAGGAATTGGGTTATTATAACCCATGTGTGGTGGTGCAACTGGTGCAGAATCCACCTTTGAAACTGGATTTGAAGGCCCACCTATTTGTGGGTCTTAATGCAGTGGCGGGTAGTGGCTGCCATTGGAGGGTTGGGGGGTGCTGAAGCGGAAACCCCCTTCTCGCACTGAACGCCTCGCGGGTTCCAGGTAGGTCCTCCAATCTTCCTGAGGACTAGTGCTCATAGTAACTGACGGAGTTCGCCGGTGGGAAGGCCCGACCTCATGGTCGTTAGGGGCAGTGAAAGGCGCCTTGCCTTGTCCTCATCCTCGTCTGAATCGTGGCGGCATCTTTTTGTTTGTACCTGCCAAAACCAACAAAAGAACAACAAAGGAAAACAAGAAAGGACAAAATTAAAAGATTAGGATTTAGTCATAAGTCCTTTGCCTAGACTCGGAAGTCGAGGAACGTGCAACTGTGTCATTGAGATTAAACACAAAAGGCTAGTGTTTAATTCACTCAATGCTGGCTCTAATACCAACCTGTTACCGCCCGATATTTTCACGTATTACCGGTGAGCCCGGTGGGGAGTATCGTGACGTAGTTGATATCATCATAGTCAATAATCACAGTTTAAATGCAAAATGGAAGTCTAAAAGTAATAATATTACAAACCGAATGAAAATAACATAAGTTTTACAAACGGAGAGTAACGGGATCCACAGACGGATCAAATAAAGATAATATTGTTCAACAGATTATTAGGTGGCAAAGCTTGCAAGACTTCTTTATTTATTCACCCGGAGTAGCCTGCCTATTTCGTTTAGTACCTGCACTTAACCTTTTGGAAAATACGTCAGTTTACACTGGTAAATACAATTAACCAACTCACTGTGAAAATGTTTAAGAAAATGATTTGAATGCACAAGGCATAAATATTCTTTTATAACTTGGGATAATTATTTAAATATAAACTTGTTAAAGATTTATATGTTTGTTTTACATCAGTAGGTATTAAGTCTTATGTGCCAAAAATAGTTTTAACCCATACTATGCGCTTAAAACGCATAAAAGTCGGTTTTAAGCGATTTTCGGGTTATATAAAGAAATCTGAGTTTTTGATTAGTTTATAAAGTTCAAAATATCCTATTTATCATATAAAATCAGTAGCAAAAGATTTGGTATCAAAAGGTTATGTAAAACTCATTTTATTAACAAAAAGGGCATAACCTACAATTACCGAAACAAGGCAATAATCCTATGTTATGATCAGGTTAAAAATATCGAAAAATCCAAAAATATTATATTACATCAGTAGGTAAAAAGTTTGATGTCGAAATTTGGGTTTAAATAGGCTTTATGCTAATAACGCCGTTTAATTAATAAAAAGCTTTCAAATTACGATATCATGCATAACTCTTATTTTAGACCATAATCTGATGTGAAACTATTAGGATATACTTAAATATCAGTAACAAAGGTTTTAGTCCACCCACATTATTAAAATATCGTTTTAATATAAAAAGGGCATTATGGTCAATAATTAAACATTTAAAGGAAACATGCAAATGATTCAGATTATTAAGGACATGTGTTGTATAATCTCAGGTGGTTATACTAACATGTAATATGGTCCTAAAGGAACCTTAAGGCATATCTAAACTAAGCTAAATCGGGTCAGAACTGAAAGTGAAAGCAAAAGTCAACTTTTGCGACTTTCGGTTGCGAACCGGGTCTAAACTCAGAAGTGTCGGGTTGAACATGTCTAAACATGTTCTTACATTTATTATCAAGTTATTTTAATGTTAGAACAGGTTCCATAGCTTCTACATTGCTAATTATGAATTTATTTGCAAAATAGTTTTCTGTTGACTTTTTAAGATTTGGTTTGACCCGACATTTGACCAAGTTAGGGTGATAATCAGTAGGTTCCCTCTTAGGGGTTTATTGCCTATATAATTACCAACTTACAACTACTTTTAATTTGACTAATCACTGGACCATTAGTGATTAATTGCTAAGTCAAACCTTAATTACGATAAGTTTGACTTTTGGTCATTAAACTAATTAAAACTAAAATTAGGAGGTTAAGGACACTTACAATAGTCCTTAGCACGAAAATGCAGCTTAGGGAACCTTTCTTGAAGACCAGGAAGCTCCAGAGAATGAGTTAGAATGATTTTCAAATGAGCAAGAACAATGGTTGCAACAAGAGTTCTATATATAGCCAAGACAAGCTCACAAGATCATTCCACCAAGGTCTACAACTGATCCCTGATGAATTCCAAGTGTCCCTATGCATGAAAATCTGTTGGCTGAGCTCCTGAATTCGAAAACCAGGCTTTTAAGGCGGTGGAAGAGGCTGGACCGGCATCTGTCCAAGCTTTCTGTCACTGTCACTTTCTCGCGGCCCGCGTAAGACAAACTTTGCACTTTTGGTCCCTGGTCCATTTAAACTTTTTTCAAGTTCCATTTATTGCATTTAGGACCCCCATAGTTAACTTTTAAGGGTCTTAAGTTAGAAATTAACTTCGTTAAGCTTCCGGTTAGTTGTACGATCACCCGAAACGTCTTATAATCATCGAAACTTCCAAAGAGTTATTATTTGTTATTCTTGATATCAAATTATATAATTGTTGCAATGTTTTTGGGTTCGTAAAAGGTCACTCAGAGGTATCTTTCAACATGTTGACACTTTTAACCCTTATGTTTTATAAGATCCTTATTTTAAGCACAAACGACTTCCAATGTTCGATAAATTATTCATTAAAGAATACGGACGTCGTGTGAGGTCAGTCAGAGGTACAAGTTAGGCATGTAAACTCTTTGGATCCCTTTATTCACATATTTACATTGTTTGGCAATTTTAGTCCCTCCAGATTAATCCATTACACGTTTAAAGTCCATGACACGTTTCTTTATGATATTGGTCGGGATTTTACGAGGTGTTACATTTGCTATCTGTTCTTTTTCATTGGGTGGACAAAACTTCCTTTCAACCATAATCTTAAATTCCTCCCATTCCATATTATAAACCTTGTCACTTCCCCTAGACTGGAGGATAGTGTTCCACCATTCTAAGGCTGAGTTCTTAAACAGATTGGAGGCAAACATTATCTTATCCTCTTCCGCGCACTTGCTTATTTTCAAGACTGCCTCAGTCTTTTCTATCCAGCGTAGAGCTGCAATGGGTCCTTCATTTCCTGAAAATTCTATTGGTTTACAAGACCAGAATTCTTTATAAGAACAACCATAAGACATAGTTCTTCTTCTTTTGAGAATGGGCACTTGAAGTATGGGTCCATTGTTTACGCTGTGTTCTGGTTCAGTAGGTCGTTTACTGCCATTATTACTTTTATTATCCGCTTCTTTAACCGTTTTAATAATATATGGCATCGCATCTATAATCCCTTGTGCCACTATGTGTTGAATGGCATTGTTGTCTACTTGGTTTCCCTTGTTATTGTTATTCAGGTTATCGTTATTCTGGTTTTCCTGGTTCACTTCGTTGTCCATCTGAATTTTAAACATTTACCACGTATTAATATCACAAGATAATATCCAATACAAACAATCACATCACACGTATAATGATCCAAAATCGTCGTCATTGCGACATTTACTCTTTCTTATATATTATGCGTCTAGTACAAACTGGAACTGAAATTAAAAATTACAATACTATTATGCATCCGTAGCTATTTATCACATACACACATATTATATATATATTATTTTTCAAACATACACACATATTATATATTATTATTATTATTATTATTATTATTATAATTATTACTAATGGTACGGGTTCATCCAAAATTCCATATTACGCTCGTCATATTTCCAGACGAGCTTTTCACCTATCTGCCTCATCCTCTCACTTCCTTCTAAAATCTCCTCACCAAAGGTTCGGAGTTCTTGCACATTCTCAGTGCTCATGGGTGGTGCAGGGGCTGGTACTGGGTCTGGGAACTGGGGCATGGGTTGGTCGTAAGGGTAAGGATTTTATAGAATCTCCATGATGTATTGGTCGTTATCATAATAGGGGTCTAGAGGGTCCAGGTCTGGGTAGGCTGCTAGGTTTGGCATGGGTTCCTCTGGTATTGGGTGGCGTTATTGGTAATCCCTATGGTCGTCAAACCAGGGGTCATAGTCTGGGTCTGAGGTATGGGGTGCTGGTACTCTAGGTATCTCAGCTGGGTCAAAGGCAGGTGCCGGGATTTGGTTTTCTGGGTTAGCTTCAATTTTCATTGGTTGTGTGGGAAACAGTGGTAAGGGCTGGGGTGCTATGAGTTGTTCCAGGTTTGGGTCGGCAGCTGTGGTTGCTAGTATATGGAAATTTGCTAGACTCCTATTGAGCATATCCCGAGTGTGAGCATTTGTTTCTCTATAAGCGGCTGCTAAAGCTCGCTGTTGCTGTAACTTTTGCATGCTCTTCCTACGTTCATGAGCTCCTCTGCTGAACCATCCTCTCTTCTTAGGAGGGAATGGCTCCTCAGATTGTGCCTTGAACACGAAAATCCCGTCTTCATTATTAGCCGAATACCCTGAGAGGGTAGGCTGTGAAGAGGTGCCGTCGTCCCTAGGTGAGCTGGACAACCGATGGTAAGCGTCTAAAGGTCCTTGGTCGCTCATACTGTAACTAACAAATAGTCAAATAACACACAATAATAATATACAGATATGCACGAATCCCATAAATTATTTCCAAACAAAATGAATAAAATTTGGTGTTAGCAGAACACTTCTGTGGCTGGATCAGTGGTTTAGCTCTGATACCACCTTCTGTCGCAACCCCCGTCCCCTGATTACCCGGGAACAGGCGGCCGCGAGACCAGATTTAGTGGTATCGGTGTTTATTATCATTTGGCAGCGGAATTTACATCAGTACCGTAGTTAGGAAATATTTTATCAGAGTAAAACACCACATTTTATATTAATAAATATATTGGGATAAACCCAAGTTTTCATTACAAACTGATTTATAGGGTTAAACCCTGTTGTATTGAAATAAAACATCTTCTTTATTAGGTAACTTTTATAGCCACTTTTCCAAGCCTTCAGTGCTGTCCAGCTGGCTTCTATTTGGCTTTCACATTTTGTTACCTGAAACACGTTTAAAAACATTTTGTCAGTGGGAAATACTAGTGAGTGAATCCCAGTTTAATCAAGAAGAGTTTTATAAATTTACAGTATTGAGAGCGATTACAATGTTTATATCTACACAATTACTTATTCAGTACCATCAATCCTGACTGGTGGGTCATATTACACATTGGCTATCTCGTTGTCCAATGGTAACGTGTTCCACATTTTGTATACAACACCCTAACATAACGGCATTAATTGAAGAATTACAAAGACTCAATCACTACTAATTATAATTTAAAATATATAAGGTTTTGTAAAAACAGTTTGAAAAAAGGTTTACAAAAAGGAGATTACTCACATTGCAACTTTAGGGTTTTTCCTGTGATTTTCCTGGTGATTATCTATTAATTACACAATGCATACGCGTTAGTATAATAACCCGATATTTACATTAGTAATACCCTCCCCGAGATAGAATTCCAACGACTACGTCGGGCAGAACGTCGACAGCCGTTACGGAATCCTATATCAATAGGTCAGCGTATCTAATACCTAACCGAGGGTTAATATACTTACAACAGGGCAAAGCTTCGTTATTTTAGTGGGTATAATACCCGATTATACTGCCTACTATTCAGAATAGAGAGAGAGATTTCGTTTTTGAACATCGGAAACTGAAGGGCGATGCTCCCAATTTATAGGAGCTGAATTCAAGTTTCTCACGGCCCACGTAAGTCGAAGGCTTAGCCTTCACGGCCATCGACATAGGGGTAATAGGGCCTAGCTTGTTCTACTCAGACCACTATCCTTCACACGCGTTGTGCCACGTGGCACCTCAGGGTGCGGCCCTGGTCTTGAGCTGTCGCGGCCCGCGTAAGATCCTTAAGGGTTCTTCGCGGCCCGCCATAAAACAATAAAAATTGTTTTTATTTTTTTAATTATATAAAGGTATTTAAGGTCAATTCTCGTATATAGGGTGTATTTTAGGACATATAGGGATGCTCTAAATATATTAGGGGTGTCGAAAATATTTTGGAGGGTCGTTATAGTTGCCTTCAAGAGAGACTTACTAATGAAACTACTTCCCAGGTATAAATCAGTAGATTCAATACCTGTAGTAGCTTCTCCACTTGAACTACTGACAGGAATTACTTGTAATTCCTGCAGTGTAACCTCCTTAGCTGTTGATGGGTTAGCAAGGGTAGAAGAATCAGGCTCAGTCACTTGTTGGAGTATTTTCTCAGTGATAGGTGGTTGAGAAGAAATGATTTGTGCCTAATCGATATCCAATGCATTCAACAGAGGTAAAATAGATGGTGGGATTTGTGAAGTGAGGATGGGGGTTGAAAGAGAATTTGCCCTGGGAGCAGGGCTGTGGAAGATGGATTCAAGTGAATCCAGAGCTTCATAATGTGGTATCCCTGTGTATACAACTTGATCCTTTTGTGAGGATGCAGGAGGAGTTTTAGGCTCAGTTTGAGATCTTTCTTCCACCTTTTGTGACGAAGTAGGAGCAGTGGTTATTGGTGACTTTTGTGTTGTCACAGGAGTTACTTCTGGGATCTCATCTTCCAGAAGATCCTTTTTAGAGGGTTTGAGGGGCTTTTTGGTAATTTTCTTTTTGGGCTTTTTGGTGATTTTTGGTGTGGGTTTCACAGCAGTGGTCGTGCTGCTGTGTTCACCAGGAGCAGTGGGCTCAATAGTCGAAACCTGAGGAGCAGAGGTTGTCTCGGCTAAATTCTGCTCAGGTTCCTCTGTTTGTGTTTGAGAAGGTTTTGACAGCCTTGTAAATGTTTCAGAAGATAGGCTGTTTATTTGAAAAGGATTTCCTTGGATAAGCACATTTGCACTATCCTTTGGAATTTTCTCTTGTAAATAAAAACTCAAAAACCTTGGAAAAAGTAAAAATGGTTTCTTTTTGTTTTTGATATTGTTAACATTTTTAACCATGTCATTGAAAATCTCCTAGGAGTAGTTAAAATCAACTTCAGCTATTATAGCATATCCCAGGTATTGGATTTTCAATGGTATTTCATTGAAAGCTGTTGTTTTATTTGAAACACACATGAGGAGGGTATGGAATAAAAATCTTATGGGAGGTGGAAAACTACCTTTTTGCAAAGTACCTTTTTTGATTTGTTCCTCATACCCTCTCTCAATCAAATAAGTATGGTATTATTCCTTTGGGAAAGAATTTTTACCTATAAGATCATTTATTATAAAAACCTCAGAAATAGTTTGAGGTGTGACAGCAACCTGAATTCCCCCAACTGTTGAAGTAACAGCCCAGGGCTTTTTGTCCTGAATTTCAACTTGTGCATGTATCCAGAAATCTCGGAGGGTATCCAGGTAGATTGGTGTGTTGCAAGTTAGCAAAGTGTTGTACTTTGACTTGGAAAGAGCATCAATGACGGAGTGAAAGGTTGTGTTTTGAATTGTTTTCTCAAGTGTTCACAGGTAGTTATGAGGGATTTTTAGTGCGAGAGCCATGGTGATTTGAAGGTATTTGCGAGAAGAGGAAGAAGATGATTGATTCGGAGAATTTTGATGGTAACTGCTTTAGAAAGGAATTTTGAATTCGATTCGACAGTGAAAACCCTGTTTGGGGTTTTGATCAGGGTTTTATAGGGTGAAAAAGTGAATGCTGATGTGGCAACGGTTACAAAGATCTGACAGCTAAGTACTGTCCACGTGACAACCTCTTATGAAATAATGGATGACAGTTGTTTAGGAAACCACCGATGGAGCAATATCAGTGGTTTACAGTGGTGAAAATGAAAAACAGTGGCTGACTTTTGACTATCAGTGGATAGGTTATCAGTGGATTAAAACACTGATGTTTAATCAACAGTGAATAACAAGAAAGATGGATAAACAAAGGTTGTCTTTCAGCAGTGGATAGAATTCAACAGAACAGAAGTTTGAACCAAAACAGTGGTTATGGCAGACTTTTAAGGATTAATGAAAATTTTCATTTTTAGCTATTTTTAAGGATGAATTTTTTATTTACTGAAAACATTTTAATGCTTTTTATTCATAGAAAAACAGGATTTTGCCTGTTATTCCATATTAATCATTCCAATCCTAGAGATCAAGCTTTCAAAAGTAGATGTGTCTAAAGCCTTTGTTGGCACATCTGCCAGCTGATCTTTAGTATGAACATGATGCAGAGAAATCAAACCTTTTTCATAGCAATCCCTCACAAAGTGATGTCTGATGTCAATGTGTTTGGTGGTTGAATGTGAAACTGGATTTTTGATGATATTTTCTGCTGCCTGACTGTCCAACATGAGAGGTGTCTTTAAGGCAGTAATACCAAAATCCAGGAGTTGATTTTGAAGTCATAACAGTTGGGCTGTACAACTTGCAGCAGCTATATACTCTGCCTCAACAGTGGATGTTGAAACAGCTGCTTGCTTCTCGCTTTGCCAAGATACTAAGCAATCACCTAGAAATTGGCACCCTCCTGATGTGGACTTCCTTGTTGTATTACATCCAGCAAAGTCACTTTCTGAAAATCCTGAAAGCTTAACATTCCCATTAGCAGGATACTAGATACCAAGTGTGGGAGCACTTTTTATGTATCTGAAAATCCTTTTTACAGCTATGAGGTTAGACTTCCTAGGGGCTGATTGGGATCTTGCACAAACACATGTTGCAAACATGATGTCTGGCCTAGATGCAGTTAGGTACAATAAAGACCCAATCATGCTTATATATAAGGTTTGATCTACCAAATCATCCTTTTCATCAGTCATGACTAGCTTATTTGTTTTCATGGTTGTACTACATGGTTTACAATCATTCATCTCAAATTTGTTTAAAAGTTCTTTAGCATATTTGCTTTGATGAATGAAAGTGCCATTTTGCAGTTTCCTTACTTGGAGACCAAGAAAGTACTATAGTTCACCCATTGCACTCATCTCAAACTCAGTTGTCATGAGTTGCCTAAACTCTTCACACATTTTGGTTCATGTGCTTCCAAATATGATGTCATCCACATAAATCTGGACAATCATCAGATCTTTCCCTGTCCAGTTTAAAAATAGTGTTTTGTCAATTTTGCCTCTTCTGAAGCCAATAGAGAGAAGAAAGGTGGAAAGAGTTTCATACCAGGCTCTAGGTACTTGTTTCAAGCCATACAAAGCTTTATTTAGCTCGTAGACATAATTTGGATTAAATGGATCCTCAAAGCCAGGAGTTTGACAAACATGTACCTCTTCTTGAATATTACCATAGAGGAATGCACATTTAATATCCATTTGAAACACCTTTATGTTGTGGTTGACAGCAAAGGCCAAGAACAGTCTTATAGCTTCCAATCCTGCTACAGGGGCAAAAGTTTCATCATAGTCAATGCCTTCTTCCTGTCTGAAACCTTGAACCACTAGCCTTGCTTTATTTTTGACAACAATGCCCCTTTCATCAGTTTTATTTTTGAAGACCCACTTTGTGCCAATAGGACCCACACCCTCTGCCAGTGGTACAAGCTCCCATACTTGTTGTCTTTTGAACTGTTGGAGCTCTTCCTGCATGACCTCTACCCAACAATTGTCTTTTAGTGCCTCTTGGTACTTGACTAGTTGATGGAGAGATAGAAAGCCAGCAAAAAGACATATATTTTGGGATTGACTTCTGGTGAGCACCCCTTCACTGATGTTGCCAATGATTTGGTCAGGTGGATGAGACTTCAAGAAGATCAAATTTCCTTTGTATGGAACAATGGCATTTAAGGGTGAGGGCTGCAGATGTGAATCATCTGAGCTAGCAACTGTTGGTGACTTTGATGATCCAACAGTGTCTTGAAATGGAGGTGGAGGGATAGGAGGAAGTGGTGTGGAAACATGTTGACTTTTATCCACAGTTCGAAGATTTTTATTAACAGTGTTTGAGGATGTGGAAGCAGGGGTTTAAGGGCTACTTTGGTCGACAACTGTTGATGTAGCAGTGGATGAGCTTTGACAACTGTTTTGAACATATGCTTCTCTGGCCATGGAGGTCAACTTTTGTTGTGGAATGATCACCTCATAGCCATTGTCTGATGGAGGAGTTTGAGATGGACCTGCACTGTTAGTCTTGACAGAAACATTTTCAGAGGTAAATTTATCAAGATTAAATAACTCAGCAAGATTTGCAGGGATTTTTATTGAAGAAAGTTCATGGAACTTTACATTCAAAGTCTCTTCCACTGTTTTTGTCCTAGTGCAAGCATGGTTCTGGCAGCCTCAATCCGTGTTCTTTTCTTTCTCTCAACAACTCCATTCTGTTCTGGTGTCCTTGGAATGCTGTACTGCCTTACAATTCCCTTTGACACACAAAACTCATCCAACTCCCTATTTCTGAATTTTGTGCCATTGTCACTCCTAAAGACTTTTACTGGTAAGTCAAACTGCGTTTCAACCTGTTTGACAAAGTCTTGCAGAATGCCTGCAGTCTCATCTTTAGAATGTAAGAAATAGGTCCATGTAAACCTAGAAAAGCCATCTACCATTACCAAACAATATCTTTTCTTTCTAAGACTCATGACTTTTACTGGGCCAAACAGATTTGCAAGCACTTGGTTCTTTTGGACTCTTCAATGGACTTAAATGAGCTTTTATGTTGTTTTCCTTTTAAACAAGAAACACAATTTTTGTGGAAGACCTCTTACAAGGCCTTGTTTTGACAAAGCAGTGATTGTCTTGAGATTTGTGTACCCCGATCTCCTGTGCCATAGTTCTGTCTCTTTGTTAGAGGCAGCTAAGAACAGTCAGGCATCAGTCCTGAGGCTCTCTTTTGACAAATTAACTACATAAACTTTGCCACTCCTTTGAGCAACAAGTTGGGTTTTTCCATTTTTTATTATTTCTTCAATCTTTTTAACCATTTCTGGTCCAATAATCCTACAACACTCCCTAGTAAATAATGACCCATACCCTTTGTCACTCATTTGTGAGACACTAAGGAGGTTGAATTTTAGATTGTCTATCAGATTGACATTTTCAAACTTAACATTTCCAGACTGAACTATACCAGAACCCATCACCTTCCCTTTAATATTATTACCAAAAGATATATCACCCCCTCCATGAGTTTTTAATTCCTTGAGTAGGGCTCTACATCCAGTCATGTGCCTGGAGCCTCCACTATCTACATACAAAAGACAATCTAAGCATGCAGAAGCTCCCTTCACATCAAGTAAATAATTAGTTCAGGAGGGTCTCCAAAGCCAATAAGGATTTGGATGGGGTCTCAACAGTGTCTATATTAAGTTCAGGGGGATGGACAGTAGTTAGCTCAGGTATTTGGGCAGTTTTTGAAACATTTTTCTCTAACCACTGTTGGGGGTCATTTCCCATCAACTGTTGATAACCAAAGGGATGCATGTTCACTTTTAGTTTAGAAGGCCTTTTGTAACCTTATAAACATGTGGGACCCCTGGGTATGGTGGTTGATTTCTACCTCTTTGGTATTGGTTAGCAGGGGGCGCATCTATCACTTGAACCTCTCTTTTAACAGAGGTTTGGTTCAACTGTTTTGTAATAGATGTTTGGACATGCACAAATGGCGGTTTCTTTTTAACTTGTGATTTTGATGAACTCATGAGTGTTTTTGAGGTGTACTCTTCCTTTTTGACCTCAAAGGATTTTAGGTACACACATTCCTGTGTGAGATGGTTTGACTTACCATAGATGGTGCAGCTCTTTGAAGGCACAGTGGAACTTGTTTTGTTAATGTCATAAGCTTTCAAATGAAAAAAATCTTTGGTCAAATAATTTTTCTTTTCACAGAAATCACGAAACAAGTTTTCTTTTCTTTTCTTTTCTTCTTTTCAGACTCCTTTGCAACAGAGTTTTGAACCACTGTTGGGATGTCCTTAAGAGAAATTACCTTGGCTTTTGGAGCTTTGACACCATCCACAGTTGAGAAATCCATGGGTTTAAAATTTTCAAGGATGTCACACTCATCAGACCATGTGGGTTTGAATTGGTATTTCTCAATCTCCTCAAAAGTTGAGGACCCCACAGATCTTTCCAGAGTGATTTTGTTGCCATTTTTATCAGTTATTTTAACTTCTTGGCCATCCTTGTTAGTGGGTATGATTTCAATAGTTTTTTGGACATATTCATTTGCAGGATTGTTTTCAACTTGGTAATGTTTTCTGAACCCTACACTAAATTTTACATTGCTTTTGATCTATTTTTCAAGCATAACTTCATAACCTTTGCAGGATTCCACCCATTTTTCACATGTGATTTGGGTGGATTCCAACTCCTTTTTGCAGGCCTGATATTTTTCTATCATTACCTGAAGTTGGTCCTTGGTTATGCTATGCTCATGTTTAAGGCTGCAAATCTTATTTTCCATTTCTGACACTTTGATTTTCAATTCTTTTAAAGATTTTTTGAATTGTACTTCATCATTTAACAATCTATCTCTAAGGTTTTCATTCACCTCCTTGATGTTTGCAAATGCTATGATGCATTTGTCTGAACAAAGGTTTTTAAGAACCTGGGGTGATACCTTAGTTGCAGTCATCATGGCACAATCACAGACATGTTCACTTTCTTCTGGTTTCTTCTATTCTTTTTCACCTTGCTTCATCTCCTCTTCTTCAGCAGACCAGGGGTCAGACAGTGGTTCCAGCAGGGGTTCTGAACCTTCTTCCAACAGTTGTTCACCAACAACAGCAGTAACCACTGCTTCAGCAATTGTATCCACTGTTTCAGCACTGGATGTTCCATCTTCAGTTTACAGCCCTTCAAGAATTGACTCTAATGCTGCAAAATAGAATTCATCACTAGAAGCAACATTATCAGCATATAGAGCAAAGTTTTCATCACCTAGATCCTCAGGTAAGCTACTTCAGTCAACAAAGCCACAACTATTTGTGCAGCTTGTTGGGGTGCAACTTGTTGCACCTGAACCTGAGGAACTGGGGCTTGGACATACAGTATCTGAGGAACAGTGGTTTGGACATAGTGCATAGGAACAGGGGTTGCAGGGTGTGCATAGTGAGCAGTGTTTACATGGGCAGCAGGGGCATATTGGGAATAATGCACAGTGGTTTGGTTTTTTTGTGGTCTTGGGTTAGGATGTGTGATGATTGGTCCACTGTTTTGACTCCTACACTCTCTAGCAAAATGACCTAACCTATTACACTTGTAGCATTTGATCTTTGATTTATCCAACCCTACTTTCAAGTTCCCATGTAACCCTGGAAATTTTCTCCCTGTCCTCTTATAAAACATGCTGGTTCTAACACTCAGCAGTGCAAGTTGGTGCAAAATATCCATCTCTTCCAGATCCACTGGATCAAAATGCAAGAGATCATTGAGTTCAAAGCACAGATTGTCAGAATTCTGGTTTTTCCAATAGCTGTAAAAGAATAATTGGATGAGTAAGAATCAGAGTTGTTAAAAGCTCCACCAGCTGTTATGTCAATGTAATGATCATAACCCTGATCCTTACTACCACCAGATTCTTCCTGACCCAAAAGAAATATGTTGCCAAATGAATAATCATCTGCAACCTTCCCAGTCTCTTTCTGGTTAAACTCCCTTTCATAGGTCAGGAGTCTACCATGAAGCTGGGTCAGTGTCAGATCTTTGAACCCAACTGAATTTATGGTTACAAAAGCAATTGTGTCCCATTTTTTAGGAAGTGACCTAAGAAACCTACTATTTTGTGTTGAATTAGCAAATTCAACCTTAACAAGATTTAGTTCACTTATGAGACAGCTAAAACGTTCAAACTGTTGTATTAATGATTCACCCTTGATGTGACAAAAGGTTTCATACTGTTGATTCAAAACTTCCCTGTTATTTTCAATTACTTCTTCAGTCCCCCCAAATTGTTCCTTAAGTGCATCCCACAATTCCTTGGCACTGTTACAATGTAACAGCCAAGCATAAATTTCATTTGGGAATGCAGATGCAACGATGCTAAATGACTTGGCATCCAGTTCAATTTTCTGAAAATCCTGTTCGGAATAGTTTTTTTTATTTTCTTAGGTACCATGACTTTTAGATCCTCAGCACTCGGCACCATTGGAACATGTGGTCTAAAGACAACCGACTTCCAACATCCGGTATTTTGTTGAGCTAGGATGTGACTCATCCTTCGCTTCCAGATGTTGTATTCAGATCTGACCAACATAGGTGGTTTGAAGAGTGAACCAGTGTTGTTTGTGTTATCCTGTGATTGTGACGCCATTCTGGTTGTTTTACAGGTACTGAATAATCAACTTTGTACGTGATTACACCTTACTCTGTTTTTTCAACTAAAACCGAACAATCGAGAACAATCGAGAGTATCAACGAAATTGAGCTGAACTTTTACGTCAAAATGATTGTTAGATCAAATTTGATTGTCCTTGCTCTGATACCAATTGTTAGGATCTGAGTTTCCTTTGATTGTGTTTGTTTAATAAGAATGAAGATGAAATAGAGATTAATTGCAGCGGAATAAAATGAAATAAACTTTCAACACACAATCAATGAGAGAATAAGTTTAAGCAAAAGTTAACATGAAATCAAATGATTGTATTTATTACAATACTCAATAACAATGCATGCATGCACAAATCTCCCCCTCAGCCTGAGCTCACATGATTGTTCGTACAAAATGACATGGTGAAGAAGAGAGCTAATAGAATAGTACAGAATACTGTTATATTTATAGTACAGAATAACCACTGAGCATCTTCGGCTGACGTCACCATGAAAGTGACATCTAACCTCCTAACAACCTCTAACAACTGACCTATACAACCACTGATATCTAACTACTGATTACAATAAACAAATACAAAACAAGACTAAACTGCTGATTCTTCATTCCACTGTTATAGCTCCAGCAGTGCTTTGGTCTTCAGCAGTACTTGAAACATATCAGTAGATTGAGCTTTAGTATTTTAACAACATCAGTCTTTAAGAGCAGCAGTTGTTGTGAAGGGCAGTGCTTTTAGTCATCAGATGTTAGGACACTTTCAAGGGGAAAGATTATGTACTATCTGCTGCTTATGATGAATCCACTGCTCTGGACCAGTTTTGGCTTTATCAACTGTTCCTTTGTAGCGTTCAATCACAACAATGAGACTGCTGTTGTTGAAACTTGTGTTATGATGATGTTTTTGAAAACTAGTATGCTATAGGAACACTCATGAATAATGTTTAAAAGATTGGGTTTTTGTATGATTCCATAGTGATTACAAATCTCATAAGATTGGTTAGATAGTAATCCTTTGTGGTGATTATAAATGTGGTATATTGTTGAAATCTTCGAAAATATTGTTCATGATCCTGTTTGAATCCCTTCATGATATTTGATTTAATGTGTAAGACGATAATGTGTTCTCTTGAAGAGAGTCTATAGAGATGAGTTCTGATCTATGCATGATTTTGAAATAAAAACCTTAAATCTATTTTAATGATTCATGTGTGGTTAATCTGTTTGATGATTATTGTATGATACTGTTATTTAATGATTTAAAATCAAAAGATATAAAGAGGGTCCACTGAAATATGAATCATATGATGATAGGGTTAGTAAGAATTGTTGAATGAATTTGTGTTTGATTTGATTGAACATGAAAACATAAATCTGTGTCCTTGATCCGATTTGATGTGAGAAACATGCATAAATTGTTATTTGAATAAGATGCCGCACAACTCTAGAGTGGTACAACCTGGGATGCATAACGTACAGCAGCACAGTGCAAGGTCGCAAACTATAGTGACCGTACACTTTTGTCGTACAACAAATTAATGCTCATGTACCACTTGGCTAAGCATCACCGCACACACTTGGAGCCGCAAAATCTCGTACAAAATGTGAAGCATAGAGTACAACACAATCTGCATGACCGCACACTGCCTGAGAACCGCACACTAGGTAGTGGGCCGCACACCCTCTTTTGGGCCAACAAGTCATTGGGCCGCACACTTGTAACCTAGCCGCACACTCCATTGGGCTCACAACCTGTTGGGTGGAACAACTAGGATATATATATATATATATAGGGGACTGATGTATTACTATTTGTATGATTGGGCTTGTGTTATGTGATACCTTGTGTGCTACTTGTTACTTATGTGTACAACTACGTGAACAACTTGCATAACGAAACCTGACGAATATTGGTAACCATAATAGGACGTGGTTGACCAACTATTAAAATAAATAAACTATCTGCCGAGCAAACCAAGGTGAGTTCACACACTTTACTAAAAGCATGCGTTCCCGGTGGTTGGGAAACAGAACAAACAACACTTTCCCAGGTTTGGGATTGCTTACTATTTCTTGTTTGGAATACGGTTAACTACTATTTTTATTAGATGCAACAAGTGTACTAAACGAAAATCTATCACGAAGTCCATACTTGCTATACCAATTAGTCATCGGTGCCTGGCGAACGGGTTTTTAGTTGATAACGCTATTTAGGTTTCACCAACCTCACACCGTGCCTGGAGAGGATCGGTCGTGAACTAATAGACGCAAACCGTCAGTGATGATAGACATTGACAAACGGGGCAACAATGAAACAACAGGTCACAAAGCATTCCGTATTACACAGCTTAGTACCTTATATATGGGGTAGCTCCCATGGCATTATAAAAATGAGTAACTTAGGGGCTGTTTGGCAACTTCTGAATGGTTAAGTGTTGAACCAGTAAGAGGTCTGAACCATTAAGAGGCAGTATAATGCTTAACCCTTCAGAGGAAAATGTCTGACCAATTCAGATTAGAGGTCTTAACCATTCAGACACTGTATAAAACTTAACCATTCTGAGGCAAATGTCTGAACCATTCAGACATCTGCTCACGAAACAAACAGTCTGAACCATTAAGTACTGAACCAGTAAGAGGTCTGAACCATTAAGAGTCTCATTAAGAGGTAAACAAGCAGCCCCTTAACAACAAACACAAGTTTTATGGAATTAAAACTGGACAACTCGTGAACTCGCCAACTTTATGTTGATACCCTACCGCATACTTTGCAGGTACTCAGTGATAGCAGGAGCTTGCAGCGGGAGTGTAATGGTCATGTTAACCCGTGTTGGGTTTTCTTCAATAACAATTATGAACTTGGAAACTGTGTTTGAACTGTTTAACTTATGCTTCGGCTGTTATTTTTTTTAACGTTGTTTTAGACTTAAACTTTGGACTTAGACATTAATAGTCACTAATCATATTGATAGTGATGAGAACTGTTTTAATGATTGTTGGTACATAATGTCTATCGCCTACGTCATCAGTCTAGGTCGTGTCATGTAATAGTTTAAGTGTTAGAAAGTTAAGTTTATATGTAAGTGTGCCAGTTCGCACGAACTGATGAGATTCAAGTCAGGTCGCACGAACTGAGGGATGTCAGTTCGTGCGAAATGGATAGTTTATCTCATGCAAACTGGGCTGCCTATAAATAGGCTGATGTTGTTTTTCATTTGTAACTTCTTGAGATTTCTGACACGAATTTCTGCCAAAATTCTCTCTGTACGAAAACGTTTTATATGAATGGAAAACGTGTTTAAAGTGACTTTCTACTCTTCTACTCCTATTCTAACACTGATTGATGGTTTCTAGTCTGTTTCCGCCTTTCTAGAGACAAGATTTGACTCAGTTTGACTCGTATTGGATGAATCCTCGATCCTACAAGTGGTATCAGAGCTCAGGGTGAGTAAAATCAGTTGATATCAGTGTTTTGAATGGTTTAGAACTCTATATTTCTACTCTTTCTTGGTTTTTGGGACGAATTCACAGACAAAATGGATTGAATTTTGGATATAACGTGTAAAACACCATTTTAAACAATCCTACAAAGTTACAGACCATAATTCTCTCTAAAACTGATCTAAAAGTGCCAAAAACTCCAAATCGTGTGAAAATGATGTCCAAATCACGGGAAATGAGCCATTTCGCTTGAGTTTTTATCAAACCACGTGAAATTTTAGTCCAGCTCACACAAGTTGGACCAATTCGTTTGAAACTGTATCACTTCGCACGACTTGAATAATCAGTTCGCACGAGCTTATCAAATTTTTACTCACTTCGCACGAGTTGAGTTTCCAGGTCGCTTGAAATTGTCAGTTCATTTGAAACCACCTCGTTTGAAAGCCCAGAAAGTGTGAAAGTCCAGTTCGCTTGAAAGTCTGATTTTTCAAAACTTAAAAATTTTTGAAACATTTTTCAAAGTATAAAAATGGATAATCAAGAGTTTTACAATGCGTTTTTTTGGAGGAGGTATGGCTGTTCAAACTCCAGCAAGTATCGCTCATGTTGGTGCATATTTGTGACAACAGCTTAGATTTGGTCTTTGGATATCTTGTAATTAGTAAAACGATAAACAGTTCGCGAGTTTAGCTTTGTAATAGTTAATTAAGAGTGATTGGGCCAAACCAAACCCACATATGGGGATGGTAGGCGAAATGGGCCTAGCCTATGACCTAGCCCATGTGCAAAGCTTTGTCCTATATAAACAAAGCTTAGCATTAGGGTTTAGGCAAATCTTCTAATCACTCTAGGAGAGAATTCATGAAAGAGAAAGGCTTGGACGAATTAGGATCTTGATTGATTGTAATCGTTTGAAGATAATCAATAAAGATTGGGTTTAAAGTGATTTCTGTTTCTACACGTTTTCTGTGAAATCTGATCTAGGGGATTCCGCACTCTTGGTTGGATCGACGATTCTGTTACGATCCATACGGATTAGGGAACCTACAATTGGTATCAGAGCGTTAGGCTCTTGATTTGCTCGGTTCAGAATCGTTTTCTGCAGAAAATTGAAGTTTTGGACATGTTTTGACGGCTGTTCTAGGGTTTGCTGCTGATTTCGGACAAAATTCAAGGATTTCGGATAGGAATATTGCATTTCGGATTGATTTCGGACAAGAAATCAGTCATTTCGGATTAAACAGCATCAGTTTAGGATTAACAGCTTGGATTTCGGATAAAACAACATCAATTTCGGACCAGAAACAAGTATTTCGGATCATCAGGCATACATTTTGGATTAGACTACTGTATTTCGGATCTTAAAGCTGCATTTCGGATCAGATAGTGTTGTTTTCGAATCACACTGTTTCATTACAGATTAAAGAGTCTCATTTCGGATCAGAAGGAGTGCATTTCAGATTATTAAGACTCATTTCGGATAAGCTTATTCCATTTCGGGCCAGAAGTTGTTTATCACGGACTATTTCGGACCATTTCTGCACATTTCGGAAGGGGTGGAATTTTTCTTGGCTCGCGTACGAAAAATTTCACTGTTACGCGTTTAGAAAAGTATCCGTAACCAATCTCAGAAATCTGTTCGCACCGTTAAATTCCTTGGATTTTTAGGACAAAAAAAAAGACTCTGGAAAATCCCGAAATAGGTTTTGGACATTATATATCATTGGAATCGTAATCTCGAGACGAATCTAACGGTATAACTTGGTAAAAACAGGTTTCGGACTAAAATTGTACGGTTTCACCAGTCTGCTTACGTTAAAATGTCGAACATGTCTAAATTGAACGAACTCTTAAGGATGGAACATGAGGTAGGCACAACGAACAAACGACCTAAGACGATGAAGGTGGAGAACTACTTGACATGGAAGGATAGCTTTCAATCCTTCATTGAATATCAGGACACACGCATGTGGATCTGTATTGAAGATGGGTACACAAACCCAACACATGACTTTGAGGGCAGACCACGTGTCACAGCCTATGTGAACATGCAAGAAAATGATAAAAAGATGTATGAGGCTGAAAAGGGAGCGTTGGCTGCTATCAAGATGTCCCTACCTGATAGCATCAAACATACCTTTAAGAAGTATACTACTTCAAAGGAAATGTGGGATGCGCTAGAGAAGAGATATGAGGGAAATCCTGATGTCAAGAAGAACAAAGTTGATCTACTGAAGAAGCAGTTTGCTGTTTTCAAGTTTATGAAAAATGAGTCACTTGAGGACATCATCACTAGATACTACCATCTGATGTCAGAATTGGACAATTATGACATAGATTGTTATTCTGACATCGAGAAAAATGACAAGCTGCTTGATGCTCTACCTGCTAAATGGGATATTTACACTCTCATGATAAAGGGAGAAGCTGATTATGAAACAAAGGAACTGGAAGAAGTAGTTAGAAAGCTAAGAGCTTATGAGCTCAGCATGAAGAAGAAGGACACTGGATATGATCAGGTTCAAGATCCAGGGATTTACAATGGGCTTACATCTTCTTCATCTCACGATGCTTCTAGCGACTCAGCCACTTCTTTTCTCTCGCGTGAAAATGAGCAGGTCACAGTAAATGAGGATGGTGATGTGTGTTTTGTAGCTGCTTCAGGAGGATCAACAGGAGCCAAAAGAACATCAGCTTCTAAGCAAAGTAGTAGTGCAAAGTCGATGCCTATGAGTGTTAAGTCAGCTGAAGAACATCTTGCTCTACTTGCTTCGTTTGTTGCTTCTTATGAAAACTACATTCAGTGGAAGATATCTGATCCTGCCGTTTTAGATGAAGATTACGAGCAGATTGACCCTGATGATCTTGAAGATATGGATTTGCAATGGCAAATGGCCATGATTACTAGACGGGTGAAGAGGTTCATGAACAGAACTGGAAGGAAGTTTGTAGGGAAAACTGTTGGTTTTGACAAGACCAAAGTCAGGTGCTTTAACTATCAAAGTTATGGTCATTTTGCTAGGGAATGTCAGAAACAAAAGCATGAAACCTCAAGTCAGAATTCAAACAATAGAAATTCATCAAACAACTCTAACTCAAGAGCGTTGATCTCTACTGCACGAGAAGGTTCATATGACTGGAGTGTTCATTTGGAAAATGATGAGAATGTCACTCAAGCATTCATGGCAGAGATTGTACACGTTGATGTTGCTGAAGCTAACGTGAATGCTGAAGTTGAGAAGAAAAGTGAAGCTGAGGTAGATAAGGCTGATCAGACAACAGATGCTGAAAAAGAAAAACCTAAGTCTGAGCATGAAAGGGGAGATGAAGCGAAAGATGAAATCATCAAAAGAATGGAAGCTCAACTTGCTGCTCTTATGGCCAACTCAGACAAATCAACAGGAGAGGTAAGTAACTCTGCTACTTCTGTTTGTTTAAAGTGTCGTGAATTACAGGGTGAAGTTGACAGGTTGTCAACTCAAAACAAAAGTCTGGTGAGCAAAATATCTAACGTAAAAGAATCAAATTTCTTTGCTAAAAGAAACGAGTCATCATATTTGAAAAAGATAAAAGGCTATGAAGCTGAAATTGAAGTTTTAACCTCAAAACTAAACGAAAAACTTCAAGTCATAGACTTAGCTCATGACATGATGGCTGAGAAAACAAAAGAAATTTCTGAAAAACGCAAAGAGTTGTCAGATGCACAACTCAAAATTGTTGAACTCGAAAAGAAATTAGGTCAATTCAGGGATTCTACTTTTGTTATGAAATACATGATGGGTGGGTTAAAGAAGAGTAATGACGAGACCAGTGTGGGATTCAAGGGCTTCAATGAAGTCCCACATCCTCTTAGTCATGACTATTCTTTCTTACCTGATGAAGATGAGTTCACAGACTTTCTGTCAACATCACAAAGTAGTTTCACATCTAGTCAAGGTGATGTGTTTGAAGATAATGATGCTAAGAAGGTTAATAACAACAAACCTGTTTTGAGAAAGAAAAATTCCAATCCTACAAATAAAAATCCAACTTTTGTTAAAAAGGTTAATTTTGTTCAAGGAAGTGATATGAAAAACGAAACAGTTGTTATAGAAAATGAATCAAATGTAGAGTTTGCTAAAAACAAAAAACATAGAAAATATTGAAACTAAGCAAACTGAACCAAATCCTTCTAAGGCATCATCATCAAAACCAGAATCTAGTTCAAAGGCTTCAGCTGAGAAGTCTTCGAAAAAGAGATCGTGCTTCAAATGTCACACAAAGGGACATGTAGCTAGCTGTTGTCCTAACAAAAAGGTTGAAGCACAAGTTAGTGAGAAACAAAGAGGAAAATCACCAGAAAAGAAAGGTGATAATGAGGAGAAAGTCTCAAATTCTCCAAAGAAATCTGCTCCAAAGAAACAACAGGGTGTTGCTGGTGGTGTAGATAAGGCTGAAAAAGGAACTCCACAAGTTCCTCGTTTTCAAAGAAATCAACCAAGATTTCAACCTGAATCTACATCAAGCAGATATGAGAGACCTAGAAGTAGTTCACCAACAATGAATAATCAAAATTCAAATAATTTCAGAAGTCAAGGTCAATATCAAACTCGATACCAAAATAATGGTGGTCGAACTTTTTATAACAATGGCTTTAGAAATTACAACAATCAAGGTTCTTGGAATCAAAATCAAAATTTTCAAAGGTCACATAGTCCAAACACAAATAGGTACCCTCAGGACCAGAGACCTTATGGAAATCAAAACCCATTTCCATCAACAGGTCCAAGATCCAAGACTCCAGTTAGGAGTGATGGATACTAGATGGATGTTCCTGTAGTTGATGAATCTGGAAGACCCAAGACCATTAAGGCTTGGGTCCCCCAATCTAACTATTCTTTTGGTTGGTGTGTGCAGGAGCTGCTAAGGAGGATTATCAACTTATGGTATGTTGATAGTGGCTGCTCTAGGCACATGACGGGGGATGTGATGTTGTTTTCTGAATTTGAAGAATATGATGGTGGACATGTTAATTTTGCTGGTGCTAAAGGTGGTAGGATTACCGGACGAGGAAAAGTGACGAATGGGAAGATCACACTGGACAAAGTGAACTATGTTGAGCAGCTTAAACACAATCTGATGAGTGTGTCACAAGTCTGTGACAAGACCAAAAGATTGTGAGATTCTGAAGAATGAAGTTACCTTTGCGAGCTATTGTCAAGGGGGAGTTTGTTGGTGCATATTTGTGACAACAACTTAGATTTGGTCTTTGGATATCTTGTAATTAGTAAAACGATAAACAGTTAGCGAGTTTAGCTTTGTAATAGTTAATTAAGAGTGATTGGCCAAACCAAACCCACATATGGGGATGGTAGGCGAAATGGGCCTAGCCCATGACCTAGCCCATGTGCAAAGCTTTGTCCTATATAAACAAAGCTTAGCATTAGGGTTTAGGCAAATCTTCTAATCACTCTTGGAGAGAATTCGTGAAAGAGAAAGGCTTGGACGAATTAGGATCTTGATTGATTGTAATCATTTGAAGATAATCAATAAAGATCGAGTTTAAAGTGATTTCTGTTTCTACACGTTTTCTGTGAAATCTGATCTAGGGGATTCCGCACTCTAGGTTGTATCGACGATTCTGTTACGATCCATACGGATTAGGGGACCTACAACTCAGAATGTGAATATGGAGAACGAGCTAGGAACCATGCAAAAATCACTGAAACTGCTTAACATTGAAGAATATTCGAGGTGGCAGGATAGTTTTCGCACGTGAGTTCAAGCGAATCACCTCGAATGTTGGATGAAAGTTGAAACGAAATATGTAGTTCCTACAAATGAAGCTGGTCTTCCGAAAACACTTAACTCGTTAACTACGGCTGAATAAGAAAACTTTAAAGCCGAGAAGAAGATGGTCAGTATATTGCAACAGGCAATCAAAGAAGACATCTTGGTTCTGCTACAACATCAGAATGACGCGCAATCTATTTGAATGCTCTTAAAATCAAATTTCTTGGGAGTGCTGCAATGATCAAAAGCAAAAAAGGCACTACTGAAAAAAGAATTCGACATCTTTACTGCTATCAGTGGAGAATCAACAAAAGAATTGATTGAGAGGTACTGTCACTTGGTAGTGGAGATGAAACGTTTGAGTATAGATAAAACAGATGAAGAGTTGGTTGATAAGTTGGCTGACGCACTACCACAAGAAGAGTGGGATACGTTCATAATGATTTTGAAGAACAACTTGGAATACATGGGTTTCAATTTGAGTATGTTTATTGAGAGAATTGAAGCTCAGTAGCTTGAACTTCGGAAGATGAGGAAAATGAAATCTGCAAACGTACAGCAAGATGTTCAGCTTTATTACAAAGGAAGTTCATCTGCCACATCTACTCTGAGTCCAAAGATTCAAGCGGCATTCAGTGCAGATTCTTCATCGGGAGTAACTCAAAGTTCTTCTTCAGGAAACAACTTTTCACCTTTTTCAAATTATGAACCGAATCCTAACGTTCAGAATTTCAAGAACAAGTTTCTTCTCAAAGTTCTTCTGGTTCGAACAATCAGAGTTATGGTCATGGGATACAGTGCAATATCGCTGTTAATATAAAAAACGGTCAAGATTTTACTGAGACAGCCGCAAAGCAGCATATAGCACTTCTAGCTTCCGTACTTGAGTCTTATGAGAGTTTAGTAGCCTGAAGAATTGGTAACCCAGACATGACTAAAGAAGATTACGATCAAATTGATCCTGAGGAACTAGAACTTATCGACATAAAATGGGGTATGGCGAGTCTTGTGAGAAGAGCTCAGAGGTTCATGGAAATTACAGGTACAAATAGTCTTTTAGGTCCTGATTGTAAGCTTGGATTTGACAAATCGAAGGTAACATGCTTCAAGTGTAAAGAGAAAGGGCATTTCAAACGCGAATGTCCGAACAGAGAAGTTAGTAACCATCAGAATCCATTCGCCAACGACTGTTACCGACAGGCCATTTATCATAAAAACAGTCAACAGCCATTCAATCCAAGACCTCAAATCGAGAACAGTCCATCCAAACAAACAGAAAAAGCTCTTTTGGTGAATCAAGATGATGAAAAGATTCCAGAAGGTTTCTGTTGGGATAAGTATGTTCTAGGAGATGGTCTTGCAATGATGGCTGAAATAATTGAAGAGCCGGAATCAGAAATTGAGGAATATGTTCCTGAAGTTGAAGAAGTCAGTGAAGTGGTGAATGAAGAAAGTTTTGATGATTTAGAAGAGGCAGTAGCAGCGGTCTACGATTATCAGTCTGAACAGGAGGTTATTGTTAATTCATTTAAATCTATAATGCCTCCTAATGTGTTTGATTCTTTTGCAGGTTTCTTTGGTGAACCGACTACGGGTTTTTGCCCACAGTACGAAGTTGAACAAACTCCGGTTCAAGAGATCATCAATGTCTCAAAGGAAATGAATGAAGAGACTTGGAAAGAAATAGCAGACAAAGCTTTTATGGTCAAACTGCAAGAGGTAGAACAAACTAAAACACCTTCTAATAACAATGAGACCAAAGATGCAACTCAAGAGTTAGTGTCAGTTGAAAAGGAGTCAATTATCGAGACATGTGATACGTATGAGTCAGGAGAGAAGTCCGAGTCCAATGACAAATAAGAAAATGTGAAGTCCGAGTCCGAGGTTAAATCAGAAAACGAGAAGTCCGAATCCGGAGAGAAATCAGAGTCTGAGTCCGGAGGGTTTGGTAAATCGGGTAATAAAAATGATAAACAAGAAAAGGTTTTTGAAAAAGTTGATCAAATTCTTGAAACTCCATGCGAAAAATGTTTGAAACCATGCATGGATTGTCTTGAAAAAGACAAACAGTTTCAAGAATTGAAAAGATTTAACGACAAATTAAAATTTGACTTTTATGATGTGAAAGAAGCTTATGACACTTTGTCGCGATCAATTAAAATGATTCAAAATGAGAGTAAAGAAAATGATAAAATTGTTAATTTGCTCAAAGCCACGGTTATGGAAAAGCAAATGGCAATTAACATCCATCTGGATAAAATCGCATCTCTAAAGAAGGAACTTGAACTGATGCGCATTGAGACAGAAAGAGTCGACAAGAAATTGATCAGTTATATTTCATCGTCATATGTGATTGATCAGATCGTTCCTCAACAACCAGAAGTTAAACCAGTTTTCAAAAATGTTCCACCCCTAATGTGGAATCATTATACTCAGAAATATCCAGACGGGGTGGAAGAGGCATTGAATCTCAAACTAAGAACAGAAGAGAATGAATTACCGGAAAACATAGATATTACATTATCTCCGTCTGACACCGACAATGAGTCACAACTGGTTAAAACAGTTGTAGACCAAGTGTTGAATGAAGAGAGTGATAACACTGATTTCGAAACGGTTAAAACTCATTTTGAGAATTCCAGTTCAGATTCTGAAGATGACGGAAACTTTCTTGATAAGTTTATCCCAAAGTCAGATAAAGTTGTGGATGACGATTCGATCATTGTGGTTTATACGATGACCGGAACTGACAAACTGTATACTGATTTTGAGTACCCGATTCAGAATACGAACCTGGAAAAGGTTGAAAAAGTTTTTAAACCTGTGGAAATTGATATTTCAGAAGTCAACAACAATTCGTTTCTTTCAAAACCGAAAAAATATTTTGTTAAACAACAACCGACCAACAACCCGGGAAAGAAAAAAGAATGGGTGGGTAAAGATGGTAATAACAAGAGAAATGGTAATAATTTCAAAAAGAAAGGTGTTGGTTTTGAGAAGAATATGGCTAAGAAAGAAGTTAAGCCAAAGGAAAAATTGAGTGAAGTATTTGTCGCTGGTAATAACACAGAAGTTGAAAAGGATTATATCTTTAGTAAGCAAGCAATTGACGATTTTATTACGGCCAAAAAGATAAGAGACGAGACCAACAGATCCACTTTTGTTGAGTATGACAAAAGAATCTGTTATCGATGCAATGAAATCGGTCACATGGCCAAACAATGTGTCAAAAAGATAATAAAACCAGTTTTCCATAAACCAAAACCAAAAATTTCAAAAGATGTTAAGGAAAAATCACCAATGGGATCCCAGTGCGTATTCTTAAACGCGGTGAATCATTGAAGTCAGAGGACAAACCAAAATCGATTTTTGAAATTGGTGAATCTTCAAAATCACAAAAGACTTCAAAGGTATATCCTAAAACAAAGACTTCCCAAAGTCAAACAAGGTTGGAGAAACCTAAACAATCTTTTGAGGAAAAGAAAATGGAAGAGGTTTTAAAATCTAAACCGACAATTTTTGTAACCACTTATGAGAAAATTGATTTTGAATTAGAGAAGTTGATTGAAGAAGTCCCACATATCAAGGAAGGAACTCTAAAATCAAAACCAGAACCTGATGTTCCAAATGTTGTTTTTAACCTTCCAAACCTTGACACAGTAGCTCATGATATTGTCTTTGGTAGTGTATCAAATGTTGAAAAATCTTGGGTATCATTGTTTAAGTAAATGTCTTTTGATGTGTGTAAGGGCTTCCAAGGTGTCACACCCCTTTCTAAGGCGGAAGCACGAGGTGTGATCATGAAAGGTTCTCATTGCATACGAAGAGTAAACATGCTACATGCTCGTAAAAATAACATTCAAATACCATAGTTTGAAAACATTCGTTAGCGTTTACATCGCTAGACAGCATAAAGACATTGTCTCAAAAGTTTACAACTTTATTTAAAGTTAAACACAAACGACATCCACGAGCATAAGCAAAACCGCGCGCACATCCATCCTAGTTACCTGAAATACATGTGAGTTTTTGGAAAAACGTCAACATAAAGTTGGTGTGAATTCATGCAGTTTTGTGTTGAACACGTTTGTATACTTTGTATGAAAACATAACGAGTATCTTGTGAAAATAAAGTATTCTTGTAGTGTAAACCGAATAAAGTATTCTTGTGGTATAAACCAAATAATGTATTCTTGTGTAAATAAAGTATTCTTGTGGTATAAACTGAATAATGTATTCTTGTGTAAATAAAGTATTCTTGTGGTGTAAACCAAATAAAGTATTCTTGTTTAGTTAATGAGGTGCAAGGCCATTAACGTGTGGCACAACATAGGAAGTCACCAAACCATAGGCATTTTTCTAGTTGTCGATTCACGACGGAGACACAAAAACACTCCTCGGTACTAGTGGTCACCAAGAGTGGGGCTGCCCGAGTACCCGTTAGATCTAACCTTTTGTTCTGCGGTCTAAGTATGTACACGATTAATGGTGCTTATGGTACCCTATTCGTGACACTATTTCTCGTTTATGATACCAAGTACCAATTCTCGTTTATTACACCAAGTATCAATTCTCGTTTATTATATCAAGTATCAATTCTCGTTTATTATACCCAGTATCAATTCTCGTTTATTATACCACGTAACATGTATTTCACCCCCGAAGTTATAAAACTGAAAACAGTTAAGAGAAAAGGGGGAGCATGAACTCACAACTTTGCGTTCCTAGCGTCGTAAACTCCACCGGATTTGCTTAATTAACGTCGTAACCTATACGCGTTTTCTTAACGTTAGTCACTAGACTTGTGTCGCACAAGTACAGTCACTCTCTTTTGTGTATATATTCTTGTGTTAAAAATATTCCATATTTTTAACTACGTATCTTACTTATATTATTTTCTTCAAAAATAAATATAAGTCTTTTGTGTTTTGCACTTTGCACCCGAATCGTGTATCTTGTGTTTTGTATGTGTATTTCTATATTTCTACTCCTCATGAGTATTTAGTGTATTTTTAAGTCTTAATACACTAGCACGTTTAACACATACGACATACACTTAGCACAAAATTTGGTGATAAAATAATATATATTTTTCTCTCAAAAATATATACTTATTATCCATTTTTATTCTTCAAGAAATCACCATTTCTTATCGTCAAAAGTTAGGGAAACCTTGTTAATGCTTTTAAACACATTTTTAGGGAATAAGTTTCTCAAAAACTTATATTTTTCTAAGTGTCAAAATTTATAAAAATTTTGACAGAGTTTCCCCTAAAAATGGAGGTTTCCCACGTTTTCAAAACGTGTGTTTATTTTCTTTTAAATCATCAACAATCATCAACAATCAGCAACAACAATTATCAACAATAACCGTCAACAATATTCACTAATTTCCTGAACTTGAATATTTACAAAATGTGTAGTAACTTACTAGCACATTTAGTAAGTCTTGTTATCTTTAAAAATAAGTTTAACTTCTTAAAAACTTTATTTTTAAAGAGTATGAAGTTTTATATCTTCTAGTTGGTTTTTACGAAAATTATTTCTTTGTTAAAACCCTTGTTACACAAGTATCCATACACTTGTTTGTTCACAAAAACCACTTTTGTTTGTGTAAGACCCGGTTTAGAACATGTGATTTCTTTAAAGTGTGGTTCTGCAAAAATACCACTTGCAGATACGTAGATCTGCTAGTTTTAAACACCATTTTACCGGTTAAATCACTTTTACACAAGTAAAATATTTTCACACAAGTTCATGCATCTTGTGTGGTAGAGTTTCGCCTTTAACCCTTGTATTTAGTCAAAAACGAGCTTATGTGAAGATACATGATCTTACAAAGTCGGGTTAAACGGAGATCCGAGCTACCACATCATAGATCGGGTCTCAATAATCACATATTTCAAGTCCTACGACTTTTACACAAGTTATATGCTATTAACCACCACTTTAAGTGTTTTTAGTAGACTTTTGATCATCATCTTTCATTTTAACAAGATTCAACCGACATAACTTCTTTTAACCACTTTAGATGAGTGTAAAAACAAGTTTTAAACATTATACCTCTAGCTCAAGGCTAGGGAAGATCTTTGGCGAAAAAGAGGTGGATAAAAGCTAACGGTAGAGGTCCTTCGTGTTCCGCTTGCTCCGAGGCTCCTAATACGTGACTTGTGAAGCTTGTATGATGATGGAATGCAAGAATCAACAACCGAAAATATGATGGTGGGTGGGATGAGGTTCGGCCGAGAGGTAGAGAGAGCAAGAGAGTGTGAGTGAGTTGTGAAATGTGAAGTGTAATAACTCTTGTGTTATGTGGTGATACTTATAGACAAGATTAGAGGGTATTATCCAATGGAAGTTATGTTCTCTAGATTTTAAGCATACATGATCTAGTAAAATCACATGGTACAAGGGTGGGGTCACTTGGTGACCGAGTTCGGTTATGGGGGGGGGGGTCTTGGTTCGTTTTTAAGTACTAGTTAGGGAGGTTAGTTATGTTTGTTAAGTGTTAACCTCGTTAGTCGTATGTTACGTATTATGACGGGTGTTAGGGTAATCAGGGACCCTAACTGGCTCAGAAAAAATATAAATAGTGAAAATAGTAATATTTTCATGTTCCGGGTATAGTCCGGTTGTTCGGTTGCATACCGGTTCGTTAAAGTGCTAAATTGCACCTTTTAGTGTTTAATAAGTATCTTTTTGTAACACCATCGATTCCCAACACTTAGGGAAATATTCTGGATAATAAAACGACATTTCTGCATAATATTTATGTGTCTAAATGCTGATTATTGCTGAATTTTTATAAGTTCTGCACTTAAAGTGCGTTTCGGGTGCTTTTTAGTGCTTATTTTTGCTTTCGTATTGCATATATATTAACCCTTGTATGTATTCTTGGGTTTTAATGCATTCTTGTTGTCGGACCTACACCTAGGCCTCAATTCTGATGTCTGACTGCTTTCTGCAGTTCTGTTGACACATTGTGTCTTACCGGTGAGTTTACTATTATTCTGACGCAACGCTCTCGTTTATGCATAACGCAATATTTTGTAGTATACAACATGCATGAATTCACTTGTTTATTATGTGTTCAGCCATTGCTGACAATTAAGGACATAATTGCAGTCATTAAGCAATAATTATAGTGTACGGAAATTACCGGTTTGTGCCAGTTGTCACAGTCTCCCCCCGTTAAAAGAATTTCGTCCCGAAATTCAGACTGAACTAACTCTCGCTGGAGTCTTCTTGAATAGGTGGGGATACTTTTTCTTGAACTGGTCTTCACGTTCCCATGTGTACTCGGGTCCGTGCTTAGAGCTCCAACGTACTTTGACAAGTTTCACACTGCTCCTCCTGGTCTTGTTGACTTTCCAGTCAGTAACCTCAACGGGTTGTTCTGTAAATCGGAGGGCTTCATCAATATGCACTTCATCCAACGGGATGGTCACGTTTTCTTGCGTTGGACTCTTCTTCAGGTTGGATACATGAAACGTATCATGTACTCCATTAAGTTCTGCCGGTAACTCCAACTTGTATGCCACGGTACCAATTCTTCTCAATATTCTGAATGGTCCGATGTATCGTGGATTCAACTTTCCACGCTTTCCAAATCTGACTACGCCCTTCCATGGTGAGACTTTTAACAACACTTTGTCTCCCACCTTGAAATCTACCGATTTTCTATTTGGATCCGCGTAGCTCTTTTGTCGTTCTCGAGCCGCCCTAATGCGTTCTCGGATCTGCGCAATCTTGTCGGTTGTCTCTTGTACAAGTTCAGGACCAACCATACGTTTATCTCCGGCATCTGCCCAACATAAGGGCGATCGGCATTTGCGGCCATACAGAGCTTCGAACGGCGCGGCTTTTATGCTCGTATGATAACTGTTATTGTAGGAAAACTCAACTAAAGGTAGATGAGTATCCCAACTGCCGCCTAGGTCCATGACACATGCGCGAAGCATATCTTCTAACGTTTGTATAGTCCGTTCGCTCTGGCCGTCTGTTTGTGGGTGGAATGCCGTGCTCAGATCTAACTGAGATCCAAAGGCTTCCTGAAATGATTGCCGGATTCTTGAGACAAAGCGTCCATCTCTGTCTGAAATGATTGAGATTGGCACTCCATGACGTGCCACAATTTCCTTTAAGTATATCTCTGCAAGCTTTCCAGTGCTATCCTTCTCTCGGATTGGTAGGAAATGCGCAGACTTTGTTAATCGATCAACTATTACCCATATCATATCGTGCCCTCTCGGGGTCCTGGGTAATTTCGTTATGAAGTCCATCGAGATTTGTTCCCACTTCCATACGGGAATTTCTGGTTGTTGTAATAGGCCGGACGGTTTCTGATATTCGGCCTTAACCTTCGCACAGGTTAGGCATTTTCCAACATAGACAGCAACGTCGCTTTTGAGTCTCGGCCACCAATAGTACTCTTTCAAGTCTTGGTACATCTTGTCCGATCCTGGATGGATCGAATATCTCGATTTGTGGGCTTCATTAAGGATGACCTCACGTATGCCACCACAGAGTGGAACCCAGATACGCTTCTTGAAGTATAAGGCTCCCTCTTCATTTGGCACCATGTAATTCAATGCACCCCGGAGGTATTCAGCTTTACGGTTCTCTTCTTTAAGAGCTTCTTGTTGCGCATCCCGAATGCGCGCAGTGAGGTTCGTTCGAATCGTCATTTCCAATGCTCGAACCCTTAGGGTCTTAACCCTTTCTTTTCGGCTCAACGCGTCTGCTACAACGTTCGCCTTTCCAGGATGGTACTTAATCTCACAGTCATAATCATTCAGCAGCTCGACCCAACGTCGCTGGCGCATATTTAATTCCTTCTGATCAAATATGTGTTGTAAGCTTTTGTGATATGTGAAGATTGTACATCGAGTACCATATAGATAATGTCACCAAATCTTCAAGGCGAATACCACTGCGCCCAACTCTAGGTCGTGAGTGGTATAATTTCTTTCATGAACCTTCAGTTGTCTTGAAGCGTAAGCGATGACTTTTTGGCGTCGCATGAGCACGCAACCCAAGCCTTGTCGTGAGGCGTCGCAGTATACCACGAAGTCTTCAGTGCCTTCGGGTAATGATAGTATCAGTGCATCGCATAGCTTGCTCTTAAGTAGCTGAAAGGCTTCTTCTTGCTTGTGACCCCAGTCGTACTTCTTGTCTTTCTGAGTCAGGGTCGTTAGCGGTTGAGCTATCTTCGAGAAATTCTCAATGAATCGCCGATAGTAGCCCGCTAAGCCCAAAAATTGTCGAACTTCAGTTGGGGTCTTGGGAGCTTCCCAATTCTTTATTGCTTCTATCTTGGACGGGTCTACATGAATGCCTTTCTCATTCACCACGTGACCAAGAAATTGTACTTCGCGAATCCAGAATTCGCATTTCGAGAACTTTGCATAAAGTTTCTCTTTCTTCAGTAGCTCCAAGATGGTTCTGAGATGTTGCTCATGTTCTTCTTTCGTTTGCGAGTAAATCAGGATATCATCGATAAATACAATCATGAATTTATCGAGATATGGTTTGCACACGCGGTTCATTAGGTCCATAAAGACCGCTGGCGCGTTCGTCAATCCAAACGGCATCACAAGAAATTCGTAGTGCCCATATCGCGTTCTGAATGCAGTCTTTGGCACGCTTTCATCTTGGATTCTCAGCTGATGGTATCCAGATCGAAGGTCGATCTTGGAATAGTAGCTTGATCCTTGCAATTGATCAAATAAATCATCAATCCTTGGTAGCGGATACCGATTCTTGATTGTGAGCTTGTTCAGTTCCCTGTAATCGATACACATCCGCAGTGTTCCATCCTTCTTCTTCACGAATAATACTGGAGCTCCCCAGGGTGAGAAGCTTGGCCTTATGAATCCTTTATCCAACAACTCCTGGAGTTGTGTAGATAATTCTTGCATCTCGGATGGCGCAAGTCGATAGGGTGCCTTGGCTACAGGAGCAGCTCCTGGAACCAAGTCTATACGGAATTCGACTTGTCGTTGCGGAGGTAATCCTGGCAGATCCTCGGGAAAAACATCAGGAAATTCATTCACCACAGGAATGTCTTCGAGTTTTGGCTCCGCAGCCTTCTTGTCTATAACGTGTGCTAGGAAAGCGACACATCCTTTCCTCAAGCACTTCTGTGCCTTCATACAGCTGATGATTCGAAGAGGCGCGTCTCGTTTTTCCCCATGTACAATGAGAGTTTCATCATTCGCTAGAGGGATGCGAATGATTTTCTCATGACAGATAACTTCAGCTCTGTTTTTGGACAACCAGTCCATTCCGACCACTACATCGAAGCTACCCAATTGAATAGGCAAGAGGTCGATGCTAAATTTTTGTTCGCCAAGTTCCAGTGTGCAGCCTCTAACAACTTCGCCCGACTCAACAAGTTTACCATTGGCTAGTTCTATGGAATAAGGAATTTCTAATCTACTAGATTCTATTCCGAGTATGCGTTTAAATTCCACAGACATGAAGCTATAATCGGCGCCAGTGTCGAATAATATGGATGCAAAGTGATTGTTAATGAGAAACGTACCGGTGACCACGTTTGGGTCCTCGCGTGCGTTCTTTGCTCCAATCACAAATGCTCGAGCCTGAGCAGTGTTTCCTTTTGGACAATCTTTCATGAAATGTTCGTTGCTTCCACAACTGAAGCATCCTTGATTTCGCCCAGCTCCATTCCCAGTTCGGTTACCATTGCCATTCCCATTCCTTCCTTTACTCCAACAATCCTCAGCATAGTGACCCAACTTTCCACACTTATCGCATTTTGGAACGCGACAAACCCCTTCGTGGTGACGCTTGCAATTGTTGCAAAGGGGCCGAGTGCCCAGGTACCTCTTGGCAGGAGCGTCATTCATGGCTGCAAGAGATTTCGCCCCCTGCGGCGGGTTAGTGTCACGCTTCTTGTTGGAACCCCTGTTGTTACGAGTTGCTTGACTCAGGTTTGCATGTTTTCTTTTCTTGTCGCCAGACGACTCAGCATGCGTCTCGGCATTTTCTGTTGGGTTCAGTGAGAGCTTCTTCATACGAACACAATCTTCAGTCAGGCTGACAGCCAGAGTTACAGCCTCGGTGATTGTTTGTGGTTTGGCCGACGTCACCATGCCACGAAACTCTGAGGCCAGTCCCCAAATGTAGCGTTCCACACGCTTAAATTCGGAAGTCACCATGTAGGGAAGCACTCTCGACAGGTCGTGGAACCTTCGAGTGTAACCATTGATGTCAGCACCTTCCATAGTCAAGTGCCAGAACTCTGTTTCCAGCCTTTGGAGTTCTGCACGAGAGCAGTACTTCTCTCTCATCCTTTCCTTCAGTTCCTCCCAAGTGAGGCCATAAGCGGCGTCATCACCCAAAGTTTGGGCTTGCAGGTTCCACCAAGTCAGAGCTTCATCGACGAACAACCCAGTAGCAAAAGTGACTTGTTGATCCGCGGTACACTTGCTCATGCGGAAAGTTGCTTCAGTCTTCTCCGTCCAGCGCACAAATGCTACGGCACCTCCTGTGCCGTCATAGTTTATCGGCTTGCAGTCGAGGAACTGCTTGAAAGTGCAGCCTTGAGCTGCATTGCCTCCAGACGAATCTCCATTCCCATTACGCCTAGCGTTGCTTGGTCCTCCACTGTCTTGAGTTCGGTTCGCCTCGTACTGGGCGATAGCAGCGGAGATCCTTTCCTCCAGTAGAGCGTCCAGCTCTTCAGCAGTTCTTGGCAGTGGGGGAGGAGGAGGTTGATCGTCATTGCGAGCATTCACAGTTTTCCTGGGTGCCATGTTCTGACAGAACATAACACAACAGGGTTAGACATTGGTTTGATATCGTCACACTAGACTGTAGTATCATATATATTCACAGGTATATATACCACATAAGTGACATCAAGCAATTATTACTCTAGCAGAGTACTTAGTAGGCTTGCACTGAGGGAATCCACACGTGACAAGACTTGCTGTGGTTTCTGTGCACTGAATTCCATAATTACGTATGCATCCATAATTACGTAACTCCTTGCACAGTCCGCACAGTTCGTTTCATCCTCGTATTTCTCCCTTCAGATGGGCCATCGCTTTCAGGTAAGGTCACATATACTTGTGACACTCTACTTCTAGTACATGCAAATTATCACACATAATTGCAAGTAATTTCTAGTCAACGACAAGTGCCACTCAAGTGCACTCTAAGTCTCGTAGTGCCTTTTCTAGACCCATGTAGACAGTTTCAGGTAGTGGATGTCGCGGGACGTTTTATGCAATGAAAACTCTTTGAAAATTGTTTTCGTGAATGGATCCTAGAGATTGTAGACTAGACTCGAGAATGAATCCTGGTTCACTACAATCGCAGCTCTGATACCAATCGGTCACACCCCTTTCTAAGGCGGAAGCACGAGGTGTGATCATGAAAGGTTCTCATTGCATACGAAGAGTAAACATGCTACATGCTCGTAAAAATAACATTCAAATACCATAGTTTGAAAACATTCGTTAGCGTTTACATCGCTAGACAGCATAAAGACATTGTCTCAAAAGTTTACAACTTTATTTAAAGTTAAACACAAACGACATCCACGAGCATAAGCAAAACCGCGCGCACATCCATCCTAGTTACCTGAAATACATGTGAGTTTTTGGAAAAACGTCAACATAAAGTTGGTGTGAATTCATGCAGTTTTGTGTTGAACACGTTTGTATACTTTGTATGAAAACATAACGAGTATCTTGTGAAAATAAAGTATTCTTGTAGTGTAAACCGAATAAAGTATTCTTGTGGTATAAACCAAATAATGTATTCTTGTGTAAATAAAGTATTCTTGTGGTGTAAACCAAATAAAGTATTCTTGTGGTATAAACTGAATAATGTATTCTTGTGTAAATAAAGTATTCTTGTGGTGTAAACCAAATAAAGTATTCTTGTTTAGTTAATGGGTTGCAAGGCCATTAACGTGTGGCACAACATAGGAAGTCACCAAACCATAGGCATTTTTCTAGTTGTCGATTCACGACGGAGACACAAAAACACTCCTCGGTACTAGTGGTCACCAAGAGTGGGGCTGCCCGAGTACCCGTTAGATCTAACCTTTTGTTCTGCGGTCTAAGTATGTACACGATTAATGGTGCTTATGGTACCCTATTCGTGACACTATTTCTCGTTTATGATACCAAGTACCAATTCTCGTTTATTACACCAAGTATCAATTCTCGTTTATTATATCAAGTATCAATTCTCGTTTATTATACCCAGTATCAATTCTCGTTTATTATACCACGTAACATGTATTTCACCCCCGAAGTTATAAAACTGAAAACAGTTAAGAGAAAAGGGGGAGCATGAACTCACAACTTTGCGTTCCTAGCGTCGTAAACTCCACCGGATTTGCTTAATTAACGTCGTAACCTATACGCGTTTTCTTAACGTTAGTCACTAGACTTGTGTCGCACAAGTACAGTCACTCTCTTTTGTGTATATATTCTTGTGTTAAAAATATTCCATATTTTTAACTACGTATCTTACTTATATTATTTTCTTCAAAAATAAATATAAGTCTTTTGTGTTTTGCACTTTGCACCCGAATCGTGTATCTTGTGTTTTGTATGTGTATTTCTATATTTCTACTCCTCATGAGTATTTAGTGTATTTTTAAGTCTTAATACACTAGCACGTTTAACACATACGACATACACTTAGCACAAAATTTGGTGATAAAATAATATATATTTTTCTCTCAAAAATATATACTTATTATCCATTTTTATTCTTCAAGAAATCACCATTTCTTATCGTCAAAAGTTAGGGAAACCTTGTTAATGCTTTTAAACACATTTTTAGGGAATAAGTTTCTCAAAAACTTATATTTTTCTAAGTGTCAAAATTTATAAAAATTTTGACAGAGTTTCCCCTAAAAATGGAGGTTTCCCACGTTTTCAAAACGTGTGTTTATTTTCTTTTAAATCATCAACAATCATCAACAATCAGCAACAACAATTATCAACAATAACCGTCAACAATATTCACTAATTTCATGAACTTGAATATTTACAAAATGTGTAGTAACTTACTAGCACATTTAGTAAGTCTTGTTATCTTTAAAAATAAGTTTAACTTCTTAAAAACTTTATTTTTAAAGAGTATGAAGTTTTATATCTTCTAGTTGGTTTTTACGAAAATTATTTCTTTGTTAAAACCCTTGTTACACAAGTATCCATACACTTGTTTGTTCACAAAAACCACTTTTGTTTGTGTAAGACCCGGTTTAGAACATGTGATTTCTTTAAAGTGTGGTTCTGCAAAAATACCACTTGCAGATACGTAGATCTGCTAGTTTTAAACACCATTTTACCGGTTAAATCACTTTTACACAAGTAAAATATTTTCACACAAGTTCATGCATCTTGTGTGGTAGAGTTTCGCCTTTAACCCTTGTATTTAGTCAAAAACGAGCTTATGTGAAGATACATGATCTTACAAAGTCGGGTTAAACGGAGATCCGAGCTACCACATCATAGATCGGGTCTCAATAATCACATATTTCAAGTCCTACGACTTTTACACAAGTTATATGCTATTAACCACCACTTTAAGTGTTTTTAGTAGACTTTTGATCATCATCTTTCATTTTAACAAGATTCAACCGACATAACTTCTTTTAACCACTTTAGATGAGTGTAAAAACAAGTTTTAAACATTATACCTCTAGCTCAAGGCTAGGGAAGATCTTTGGCGAAAAAGAGGTGGATAAAAGCTAACGGTAGAGGTCCTTCGTGTTCCGCTTGCTCCGAGGCTCCTAATACGTGACTTGTGAAGCTTGTATGATGATGGAATGCAAGAATCAACAACCGAAAATATGATGGTGGGTGGGATGAGGTTCGGCCGAGAGGTAGAGAGAGCAAGAGAGTGTGAGTGAGTTGTGAAATGTGAAGTGTAATAACTCTTGTGTTATGTGGTGATACTTATAGACAAGATTAGAGGGTATTATCCAATGGAAGTTATGTTCTCTAGATTTTAAGCATACATGATCTAGTAAAATCACATGGTACAAGGGTGGGGTCACTTGGTGACCGAGTTCGGTTATGGGGGGGGGGGGGGGGGGTCTTGGTTCGTTTTTAAGTACTAGTTAGGGAGGTTAGTTATGTTTGTTAAGTGTTAACCTCGTTAGTCGTATGTTACGTATTATGACGGGTGTTAGGGTAATCAGGGACCCTAACTGGCTCAGAAAAAATATAAATAGTGAAAATAGTAATATTTTCATGTTCCGGGTATAGTCCGGTTGTTCGGTTGCATACCGGTTCGTTAAAGTGCTAAATTGCACCTTTTAGTGTTTAATAAGTATCTTTTTGTAACACCATCGATTCCCAACACTTAGGGAAATATTCTGGATAATAAAACGACATTTCTGCATAATATTTATGTGTCTAAATGCTGATTATTGCTGAATTTTTATAAGTTCTGCACTTAAAGTGCGTTTCGGGTGCTTTTTAGTGCTTATTTTTGCTTTCGTATTGCATATATATTAACCCTTGTATGTATTCTTGGGTTTTAATGCATTCTTGTTGTCGGACCTACACCTAGGCCTCAATTCTGATGTCTGACTGCTTTCTGCAGTTCTGTTGACACATTGTGTCTTACCGGTGAGTTTACTATTATTCTGACGCAACGCTCTCGTTTATGCATAACGCAATATTTTGTAGTATACAACATGCATGAATTCACTTGTTTATTATGTGTTCAGCCATTGCTGACAATTAAGGACATAATTGCAGTCATTAAGCAATAATTATAGTGTACGGAAATTACCGGTTTGTGCCAGTTGTCACACAAGGTCGATCATTTCTAAATGGATAATGGATATTGGCGCCTCAAGGCACATGACAGGGATGTTAGCACTATTATACGACGTCAAATCAATCAATGGAGGTTATGTCGGGTTTGCTGGAACTCAAGGTGGAAGAATTGTTGGAGAAGGAATTCTTACTAACGGGATTGTATCATTCAAAAAAATGAACTACATTGCTGAGTTGGAAAACAATCTGTTGAGCATCTCTCAGATTTGTGACAAGTCGTTTACGGTTCATTTTACAAAAGATGAATGTCTTATTCTTAAACCAGGGTTTAAAATACCCGAAGAGATGGTGTTGATGCGCGCTCCTCGTGAAAACAATCTTTATGTACTAGACATGGGCGTTGCAATAACGACAGATAAAAAGGCTCAATGCTTTGTGAGTATGATGAAGGTGACTGAAAAAGAATCCATCATGTGGCATCGTAAAATGGGACATATCCACGTGAGAAAGATGAACTTTTTAGTTCATAATGATCTTGTGGAAGGTGTTAATTTGAAAAGCTTCCATCTGAATGATGACTGTATTGAATGTAAGAAAGGAAAGCAGACGAAGAAATCACACCCGAAAAAGCTCTTGAACTCCATCAGATTACCGCTCGAAAGACTCCATATGGATCTTTTCGGGCCAGTAAATGTGAAGAGCATAACTGGAGATCTATATTGTTTAGTTGTTACTGACGACTTTACAAGATTCTCCTGGGTGATGTTTCTAGAGAGAAAAGACGAGACGTTTGATTCCTTGATGAGGTTATTTAAAAAGATGGAGAATCTTTACAAACTGCCGATTAGACGTATTCGAAGCGACAATGGCACTGAATTCAAGAACAACCGTATGCTCGAATTCTGCAACGATAAGGGTATTCTTCATGAATTCAGCGCACCGTATACTCCTCAACAAAACAGTGTCGCAGAACGAAAAAATCGTACGTTGATCGAAACAGCTCGTACCATGTTAGAAGATTCGAAATTACCGATATATTTTTGGAGTGAAGCGGTTGCCACGGCATGTTACACGCTCAATCGGGTTCTTACGGTGAAGAAGTACAAGAAAACTTATTTTGAATTGCTTCATCTTTACAAACTAAATCTGAAACATTTAGAACAATTCGGATCACCATGCACTTTCATTGATCCAGATGGTAAATTTGGTGCAAAAGCTAATGAAGGTTTTTTTGTAGGTTACGCTAGTCCGTTGAAGAGAGTATTTGTTCCGTGTTTGGGAAAGATTATACAAGTTCAACACGTTGATTGTCAAAGCTTTACCGCTCTGAATCAACTTCCCGGAAACAGGTTGCTATTTGATTATGATAATCTCTGGGAGTCTTTCCATTTACCGACAGAGCTGAATGAGGAGGAACTGGCGTTCTTATACCAACAACAGCAGTCTCTTTCACAAGAGCAAGTGCCGAGACCGTTGGTAGTTTCTCCACCCACCGAGGGTTCAAATGATCATGAGGCTGGTCCTAGTGGAACTTCACATGAATCCCCAGAAGAAACAACACCAATATTTGACCATTCTGACGACTCAGAATCGGAAACCGATCCGATTTATGACGAGGAACCAAATATTGAGACTTCAAATGCTATTGATCACACGGGTGATCAGAATATAACAAAATTGCAATCGGAAGTGAGCGTACCAGATACAGTCATGCCAAGAGCGTTATCTTACCATCCTTTAGAGGAAATCATTGGTAACCTTCAAAGCGGCGTGAAAACCCGAGAACAAATAAACAAAGGGCTTACAAGTTTTTATTCTTCTGTAGCTCCTTTACAAGAAGAGTTCTCATTAAAATGTTTTATCTCGCAGGTAAAGCCAAAAACATACAAAGAAGCATTGACCGAAGAGAGTTGAGTAAATGCAATGCAAGAGGAGTTATTACAATTTGAAAAGCTTGGAGTATGGAGGTTGGTTGATCTTCCAGAAAATCTGAAGTTGATCAAGACCAAGTGGGTTTTCAAATGTAAGCGAGATGATAGAGGGGTTATAGTAAGGAACAAAGCACGGTTGGTAGTCCAAGGATTTAGTCAGCAAGAAGGGATTGACTTTACTGAAGTATATGCTCTCGTTGCTCGACTTGAGGCAATCAGAATCTTCTTGGCGTTCGCGTCATGGAAGGGATTCAAGGTCTACCAATTGGATGTCAAATCTGCATTTCTCTACTGCAAGATTAAAGAAGAAGTGTACGTCGGTCAACCACCGGGTTTTACCGATCCTGTACATAAAGACAAGGTGTATCTACTCGACAAGGCGTTATACGGATTACACCAGGCCCCGAAAGCCTGGTACGAGACGCTTTCCCAGCATCTGCTGACCAACGGGTTCACCAGAGGGACAGTAGATAGTACCTTATTCACTAAAGTGGTTGCAGGACATCTACTTATCATGCAGTTATACGTGGATGATATAATTTTCGGATCAACGAACGATGAGTTGTGTAAGGAATTTGAGAAGGTTATGAAGCAGAAGTTTGAAATGAGTTCAATGGGGGAGATGAAGTTCTTTCTCGGGCTTCAAGTTGAGCAAATGCCCGATGGAATCTTCATACACCAGATCAAGTATGTGAAAGATGTGTTGGACAAATTCAATATGTCCGAATTATCTCCCATATCAACCCCCTGGCTATAAATCATGGCATATGTCCGGATGAAATTGGTGAGAAAGTGGATGAAATGCTTTATCGGTCAATCATAGGATCGCTAATGTATCTGACAGCATCACGACCGGATATCATGTATCCAACTTGCCTCTGCGCCCGGTATCAGTCAAGTCCGAGACAATCACACATGACGGTAGTGAAGAGGATCTTACGGTATCTCAAAGGTTGCCCAAGCACTGGCTTGTGGTAACCCCGATCCGGTGACTTCTCTCTAACTGGATATTCTGACTCTGGCTTCGGGTGTTGAAAGTTGAACGCAAAGTCCACAACTGCTGGTTGTCAGTTCTTCGGAACTCGGCTAATTGCTTGGCAGTGTAAGAAACAAACCACAGTCACTCTCTCGACTTGTGAGGCTGAATACGTTTCGGCTTCCAACTGTTGTTCTCAGATCCTTTGGATCCAAAAGCAAATGAGGGACTATGGTTTGCAATTCTTAGAAACACCAATTTTTGTGGACAATGAGACAGCCATTAATATCACTAAAAATCAGGTTCAACACTCTAAAACGAAACATATTGAAATTCGACATCATTTTATTCGAGATTGTTACGAGAAAAAATTGATTCGAATTGATTATATTCACACCGATGATCAGAGAGCTGATTTTTACACAAAACCCTTTGATAAAACAAGATTTAATTATCTTTTAAAATTGAACGGGTTAAAGAATTTGTTTTCTGGGAGGGTTGTAGAGTGTGTGGCCGAGGAGGACGACGATCAGAAGTGATTTGCGTCTTGTTGTCATGTTTTCTGTACAGTTTTCTTTATTGCTTTTGATAAAACCAAAAACACAAAAATATGTTTTTGATTTTAGGGGGAGAAAGTTTATAGAAAATACAAAAACATGATAAAATTTCATAAATACAAAAACATTGAAAAAAGACAAAATGAGTTTTGTTGTGAAAAAGAGGAAATGATAGTTTATCAGTAGACAATCACAGCATGCTAAAGAATTGGAAAGTTAAAATGTGATAAACGGTCTCACTGATAAACGGTCTCACTGATGATATGCCAGTAGGTTTTTACACATTCAGTAGATTGTATTCGAGATATAAACCTAAATATCATACTTACTTATCTCGTGGGGAACATCTCTCGGGTATATGGGTAACCCCCGAAATCTTGTTTGAAAGATTACATGTTTCTGACATACTAGGTCTTTTGCTTAGTGATATCTGCGGTATTATACCAGGACTTTTGATTTTGCGGGAGCAATAGCCTAGTCCTCGTATAATGCTTTACGGTTGCTTGAAATAAAAGCACCCCCCTCAGCATAAAAAATGATAAAAACATTTAAAAATGTAAATCATGTGCTGTTATAAAGAAGATCCCCAAGGGGGACACACCTAAAGTCGAGCCTTCATCTCTAATAAAAATATGAGCTCTCAAGGTTTCGCATTTACCCCTTTACAGATATCATCTAGGTATATTCACCTGTAAGACTGAATATGGGTATCTGGATTCGAGAGTATATTCTGAGGTGGGACACGCGAATAAGTTTAAGTCCTTAAAACACTAATCTCGTATCTCGAAACAGTTAAACTTTGTGTGAAAATTTAAGTGGATCAGTATACTGACAATCTAAGTGAATCATTTAGAACTTAAAGTGTTTAAAGCTCATCGGTGTTAGTGATTTGTCAAAAACTGATATGATCCTCTTACACAAACTCACAAAAAGATGTTTGCAAATATGTTTGTACAGTTTCCAGTTTCTTAAAATCCAAAAAGATGTTCTGTTTGTTTAGCAAAATGTTGTAAAATCCAAAAAGATTTGATACATCATCTTATTTTCGACAACAGACGTTGGGGATCTGATGATCAAAGTCTCACAGTGCTAAACATGTTGGATCATTTAGGTTGGTTAAGAGAATGTTTGTGAAAAGTGTTGGTAATTGCTCAAAATGTATCAAAGTTCATTAATTTGAACTTAAATTGTTTCAAAATGTCAGCGAGATCATAATTTGGTCAGCCAAGGTCATTAACTTGGACTTGGCAGGCTAAACAGTTGACCAGGGTCATTAATTTGGACTTGGTAAATTGAGTGTGTTTGTAAATAGTTAAAAATAATAGTTAAAAAAAAGAGATAAAAATTACAAAATTTGAAAGTTTGTTGGTTCACACGAAGTGACCACCTCGCACAAACTGGACAGATTGTACTAGATTGTTCCAAAATATCCAACTCGTGCGAGCTGGACACACTGCCTTATCTTGCAACTCGCACGAACTGGCTTCTCTATTTAAGGGGTAGTCCAGTCCGCGTGAATCATTAGTTCTGTTTCCACTCCGCACCAAACACTTTCTCTTCGAGCGATCTGAAGTGATTTGCCTGATTTCATCATTTTTCATGCCGTAATCTTGTAATCTTTATTCGTAATCCTTGTATAAGTTGGTTGGCTTAACTTATATCATGGGAAAGGTAAGGATTATTGGTTAATTTGAACCAGAGCTAACGAAATCTCACGAACTCGAATAGTCAGACCTTTAAACTTAGATTTAGGTTGATTCTGTGGACTAAATCGAACAAAAAAACACATCAATGTGATCGGAATTCATTATATAACAGATCTAGGGTTTGAATTTCATCATAAAATCATGTTTTGAAAACCTGTAAAATCACTGTTCAAAAGTGATGTTTCATACGAAGTGATGACTCAGTTCGTACGAAATGGCCAGATCGTATGGATATCCAGTTCGCATGAAATGAGCCAGTCCGTTTGGAATCACATCATTTGAAATAATTTCAGTTCGTATGAAACCACATCGTTTGTAATTGATCAGACCGCATGAATTAACCAGTCTGCATAAAATGGGCACATTGTTTGAAATGCCAGTTCGTGTGAATGATTGGTTGTATTAAAATTTGTGCAAATCATTTAACTTGTTTATGTTTGTGTTTTAGGCATCGAACGTGGAATTTGATCTGTCACACAACATTTGCTATGTCTATGATGAAACTTTATCGAAGATGACTGTTTTTAAGGAGATTTTACCGTTCATGAAGCGGTTACCGATTCAGAAGGCGTTGACGAATCAACACGGGGTTTTCAGATCTCATATTGCTCATTTCTGGAAGAATGCGAAGTATGATGAAGTGAACGATGTGATTAATTCAGTTGTTAGTCTTGATGGTGTAGATAAAGAAATCATTGTTTCAGAATAGGTAGTACGTGAAGTGTTAGATTTTCCTGATGATGAAAATTCGCCAACAGGATTTCCAGAAAAGATGGTAAAAGATTTTATGATGAGAATGGGATATAATGGGCCGTTGAACAGAGCCAATTATCTGAAAGCATGTTTCACGAAGCCATACAAATTTTTCATTCACTCAGTGATTCACGCACTAAGTCACAGAAAGGGTGGATACGACGTCATGAAAGATTATCAGATGTGTATGGTGACTGCATTAGTGTTGAACAAGAAGTAAAATTTTTCAAGAATTGTTTTCCACTACATGAAAGATAATATTACTTCAGGCAGTCGAAGTTGGATGTATCCTAGATTTGTGCAAATGATGCTTGATCACGCATATCCGAATCTGGTGAAAGATGAAGAGAATGATTTGATGATGTTAAATCACATGGATAATGAAACGTTGATCAGATTATCCAAGTATCACAAGAATTGGCCAGAACCGAAGACGAAGACAGAGTTTTTCGGATTTATCAAAGATGAAAAGTATAAGGATCCAGATCCTGTTACTCATTTGAAGTGGAGGAATGATGCATAGATGAAGGAAAAGAGTGCAATCGATGAATTGAAGAAGTTAGAAGCTTTCTCTAAAACACGAAATGAGTGGTTTACAAAAGAAGAAAAGAAGAAAGGAGGTGGAAAGAGAACTCCAAAAGCTCACACTGAAGAAGGATCATCTTCGCAACCACCAAAGAAACGTAGAAAGAAAGGAGTTGAAACAATGCTGGTCGATGAACCAGAAGAAGATGAAACTGAAGCAAATTTTGATAGAGATCAAGATCCATTAACTGCTGAAACAGAGCAATTGTTGAAAGATCTTGATGATACTCTGGAAGCTGAGAAAGCAGCTGGTAAGACAGTGGATGATGATGATGAGGAGAGTTCGTCTGGTTCTGAAGAAGGTGATATTGATTCTCAAGTTGATCGATGGATCAGAGTAAACTATGATCCAAGAGATAAAGAGAAACAAAAGAAAAGAAAGAGAAGTTCTGATGATGTTGATGACGATTATGTTCCTCCAGAACGTTCAAGTTGTAACACCACCTTCAGGAGGAAGAAAGAAATCTATGACAAGAAAGCGTGTTGATCCTTCTGCAGCTCGAAAGTTAAAATTCCGAATAAAGCTAAATCAACCGCGAGAACCACAACAACCACCAATATCACCACAACAACCACCAACATCACCACAACAACACAACAACAACCACCACAACATCATACTTTATCACCCATCCATGAACAACCACCAATCACTTCACAACATGTCTTACAACCACCACAAACCACACAACCACCAGTTCAAACCACTCCTGGATCATCTGGCTTTGGAAGTTTTCCACATATTCCAGAAAGTTCAGTTCTTGAAGGTCTTCAGGATTTCAGTTTTGTAAATGATGGTCTTGTAAAGAAGTTACAAAATAAGGTGGAAGAGGTGTCTAGTGAGAAAAAGAAGTTGGAGAAACGTTTAAAGACTGTGGAATCTGAAAATTCATCTTTGCTGAAAAAGATTGAAGCTGATCAAGTTGATATTGATATTCTGAAAGTTCGAGTAGCTGATTTGGAAGAAGAAAAGGCTCGAAAAGATGAATAGAATGAGTATTTCAAGTTGAAACATAAAGAATTAGAAGCCAAGAATGCTAGAAAAGAACATGAAGATTATATGATGAAGAAAGTGTTGGAAAATTTGATTGGTATGCCGATTGAACAGAGATTTGAAGAAATAGAACTTGAAGAAGTTAGAGCAAAACATAAAGCTGAAATGGAAGCTGAAATGAAAAACAAAGGTAGAGGTGTTCTAATTGAAGAAGAACTTTCTTAACAGGTAATTGTTTTGATTGAGCCAACAAAAGTTCCTGAATCGTCTATTCTATATCCTTGTCCAATATCTTCAGTATCTGGTGAGATTGAAGATGATGAAGAAGATGAAGATGATATTCTAAAAGATGATGCAGATGAAGTTTATTCTGCTCATAGTGATGATGATGATGATGATGATAATGGAAATGATGATGATGATCAAGGTACTTCGGGTATTAAAGTTACTGAAGCGTCTCAAGAAGAGAAGATTGATGAATATCTTCATGATGATGCTAACGAAGAACCTGAGAATGCAAGTGGAAAGGGGGAGCATGGTGATGTTGAGAAAGATGATGAGATTGTTGATCAGAGTACAAGGTTGATTCTATGTCTTGAACACAATGTAGAGGAAGGAGAAATCTTGCATACTTATACTTTAGCAGAGATCGTAAAGATGACGCATGTTGATGAAAATGATTTTAACTTCGATTTTGAAGAGGAGTTGAACAAGTTTGATATAAATCAGCAGCCAGAGTATCAGTACAAATATGTTGAGGAAGCTGATAATTATGACAAAGTTGAAGTAGAAGACTGGAGTGATGATGATCAGTCTGGGAATGTTAACGTTGATACTTCTAGCTTTCCTACACTTGCTGAATTCTTCAGTCAAGCAAATGAAGATGAACTGAGAAGGAAAGTAGCTGAAAGTGTGAAGAATAAGACTTTTCAAGAAATGTCGAAAGATGAACAACACGAAGAAAAGAAAAAGTGGTTCAGGAAAGATACTGAAAGGAAATTCAAAAGACCACCTAAGTATTACAAAAGAGATTGAGAAGTTTCGCTTGGTGATATTATAAGTTGGGGTTATCTACCACAAGTGAATGATTATGCAATCAGAAGAGAGTTTGGCGTTCAGTATTTCGAGTATATTCAAGATATAATGTCTCTGCCTTGGTGTGATGTTGAAGAATTGCCCAAAGTCAGAACATTATCTTATCCGGTCAGGGTTCACGATATGCCTACTGGGGGCTTGATGAAGTTTGAAGCTTTCAAAGAATTTAAACACTAGAAGCCACATCAACCTAAGAAAGTCAAAAGATTTGATCCAGTTACAGGCATTGAAGAAACAATTTTGCATATCAAGAAGCCCAGAGTAATGAAGAATATTCCGTTGCCAAAAATGGAACAAAATTTTAATGAAGGGTTTGTTTGCTGGGTATACAGTTACTTGACGACAGAAGCAGTGATTGTTTACAAAGTTGAGAACGAAACCAGACACATTCATCTGTACGATCCAATGTGGATTGTGAATTTTTCTGCGAAGGATATCGAGTGTTTGTTTGTGAACAAGATTGGATACAAAGCTGAAGATAAAGATCAAGCTTTGCAGTTTCAGAACGTTGCTACAATATGTTTTCAGAAAGGTATAAATTGTGAAAATATGTGGTCATCGAGATGGAGAGAGATTGAAAAAGAAGAAGCTCTGAAAGCAAAGAAGCTGAAGGAAGAACGTGAAGAAAAAGATAGGATTCTTCGAGCTACTGTTGTGCAAAGGTTAGCTGAAGAAGAGAAGAGAGCTGCGAAAGAGAATGAAAAGCTCAGAAAGATGTCATTGAAAAAGCCAAAGCGTCATGAAGAAAAGTTCAAGTCTTTGTGAAGGAAGTTTTTGAAGACAAGCTGACTGAAGACTGCGGCAATATCCAAGGGGGAGTTTGTTGGTACATAATGTCTATCGCCTACGTCACCAGTCTAGGTCGTGTCATGTAATAGTTTAAGTGTTAGAAAGTTAAGTTTATATGTAAGTGTGCTAGTTCGCACGAACTGATGAGATTCAAGTCAGGTCGCATGAACTGAGGGATGTCAGTTCGTGCGAAGTGGATAGTTTATCTGGTGCGAACTGGGCAGCCTATAAATAGGCTGATGTTGTTTTTCATTTGTAACTTCTGGAGATTTCTGACACGAAGTGCTGCCAAAATTCTCTCTGTACGAACACGTTTTATATGAATGGAAAACGTGTTTAAAGTGACTTTCTACTCTTCTACTCCTATTCTAACACTGATTGACGGTTTCTAGTCTGTTTCCGCCTTTCTAGAGACCAGATTTGACTCAGTTTGACTCGTATTGGATGAATCCTCGATCCTACAATGATATGTTGTGCAATATGATTGGTGGCTTGATCCTGGTCAGTCACACACCTCGCGATATTACTCCGCATGTGGAAATTGAGGGTGTGACAGATTGGTATCAGAGCCATTAGTTATAGTGAACTCGGTTTTTTAAAAAGAAAAGTCTTTTTGAGAAAAACCAGACTATAACCCGTTTTATACCAAGCAACTCGCAACGACACTACACTCCAAGTGCAAGGCTCAATACTCTAGACTTCATAGCTCGGGCATATGTTTACTTGTTGCTTATTTGGTACATATGTGATGATATGTGTACTAGTATACTTAGTAAATGAAAAGTTAGCTATATATATATGTTATATATGTACTTATGTGTAATGGTCAAACCTCCTTCTATTATTCTTACGACACTATGACGTCAACCTCATACTGTGTTTTCTAGACATGAAGACAATGAACGGACGCGGAAGAAGCAACATTAGCATGACCCAGGATCAGCTGACCAACCTGATAAATGTCGTGGCTGAGGCTTTGGCAGCCCATCCCGAAGGTAAACCTGTCATTCTGGGATGTTTAGATCCTACTCTCATATCGTCTTATCATTCTTAACCTTGTTCTCTTTGTTTTACGCGGCAGGTCAACCTGCACCCACTCAACCTCATGTTTGCACTTTCAAAACCTTTATGGATTGCAAACCACTCACCTTCAATGGCACTGAAGGAGCCATAGGCCTTCTGCACTGGATTGAGAAGGTCGAATATGTGTTCATTGTGTGTGAGTGTCCTGCTTCTTATTGGGTGAAATTTGCTACTGGTATACTCAAAGGAAACGCACTTTCTTGGTGGAATGCGCAGCTTCAAATGCTCGGGTTAGCAGATGCCAATGCCACTCCTTGGAATGACTTTAAAAACTGGATCAAGGAAGAATACTATCACAGGGATGACATCCACAAACTCGAGAACGAGTACTACGAGTTGCAAATGGTTGGATCTGAAATCGAGACGTACACTAAGCGATCCAACGACTATGCTGCTCTATATCCCAACATGTCTCAGCCTGCTTACCGAAGAATCGAACTTTATCTCAAGGGTCTGGTCCCCGAAATCCAAAGTCTTGTGACTTCAGCTAATCTCCCTACGAGCCAGCAAGTTGTCTGTCTAGCTCATCGTCTCACTGATCAAGCTGTGGAACAGGGTAAGTTATCCAAACGAATTAGTGCTACTACTGAATTTTCTGGAGACAACAAGTGCAAGCTGGATGGTAGCCAGGGTAAGGATTCTAACTCCACGCAAACCCCAGCACAGCAAAGGAAGTTCGAGAACAACAAGGTCCTCAGCAACAGAGTGGGTACCAAGGAAATCGACCCAAATGCAACAAGTGCAATAGACATCACAACGGGCCATGTGAAAGGAACCGTTGTCAGAGATGCAACAAGCTGGGGCATGAGGCCAAGGACTGTAGAAGCCCATGCCCACCAAGGCAAAACCAGCCACAACAGCAGCAGCAACAGATGCTACCAGTGCGGAGCGGTAGGGCACATATAGAATAATTGCCCTCAACTGAATCAAAACCGTAACAACAACAATCAGGGTGCTGGAAACAACAACAACAACAACAACAATGGCAACAACAATGCTAGAGGAAGAGCGTTCGTGATCGGAGCTGGTGAAGCAAGGAACGATCCCAACGTTGTAACGTGTACGTTCCTACTTGATGATCATTATGTTTCTGTACTTTTTGATTATGGAGCCGATGCGAGTTATGTATCTAAACATATAAGCAAGAATCTTAGGACCACACTAACACCTTTAAACACTAAACACGTCGTCCAATTAGCTAACGGTAGAAACATCGAAGCCACTCACGTCATCAAATATTGCAAACTTGTACTATCTGGTCAAATCTTCCTCATTAAAATCTATCGCATCGTTCTTGGAAGATTCGACGTTTTCATCAGAATGGATTGGCTATCCAAACATCGAGCTAAAATACTCTGTCAAGAGAAAACTTTCTGCTTTCCTCGTTCTTTCGGTGAACCTCTTGTTATTCAAGGCGACAAGGACAATGCTGTCACAGGCATCATTTCATTCATTAAAGCCTAGAAGTGTTCATGAAAGGGCCACACTGCTATTCTAGCTCTCGTCACTGACATCCAAAAGGAGGAAAACAAGATTGAAGATATTTCCATCGTATGTAACTTTCATGAGGTATTTCCTGAGGAACTACATGGTCTTCCACCTCACCGTCAAGTTGAGTTTCAAATCAAGCTAACTTTTGGAGCGGCACCCATAGCTCGTGCACCTTATCGACTAGCCCCAGCCGAATTGGAGGAACTATCTGCGCAAGTATATGGTCTATTGGAAAAGGGTTTTATTTATCCTAGCTCGTCACCCTGGGGAGCCCCAGTACTTTACGTCAAAAAGAAGGACGACACTTTTCGTATGTGCATAGATTATCAAGAGCTGAACAAAGTAACCATCAAGAATCATTACCCACTTCCAAGCATCGACGATCTGTTCGACCAGTTGCAAGGGTCGAGTTTAGATCGGGCTACCATCAGCTGAGAGTCCGAGACGGGGACATCTCTAAAACAGCCTTCAGAACACGTTATGGTCACTACGAATTCCTTGTTTTGCCTATTGGAATGACTAACGCACCTACGGTTTTCATGGACCTCATGAACCGAGTATGCAAACCGTATCTTGACAAATTCGTGATTGTATTCATCGATGTCATCTTGATCTACTCAAAGGATCGAGAGGAGCATGAGCGTCATCTGCGTCTTATTTTAGAACTTGTTCGAAACGAAAAACTTTATGCAAAATTTTTGAAATGCGAATTCTAGCTTCAGGAAGTCCATTTCCTTAGGCATGTAGTCAATGAAGCTTAGATTCACGTTGATCTAGCTAAGATTGACTCCATCAAGAACTGGCCGACACCGAAAACTCCAACCGAAATCCGTCAATTCTTGACAAACGGGGCAACAATTGTTAGGATCTGAGGCTCTCATGATAGTGTTTGTTTGTTTAAAATGAATAATCAATGAATATGAAAACATGTTAGGTGCAGCGGAAGTGAAAACAAACTCTGTAAACACAATCAAAGGAGATAATAGTTTGATAAACAATTGCTTCTCATAGAGTCAAATGATTTACAAATCAAAGCAAAAGATTACAGATATGCTTACAAACTATACTCCCCCTCAGCCTGATGCCCCAAGGTTGGTTGCACACAAGATGAAAGGATTAGACATGAGGAGAAGAACCCACTCAGTCAATCAAATGTAACAGTACAGGGTACTGTTACATTTATAGGCAAACCAAACCATTGAGGTATCTCAGCTGACGTCACCATGAAAGTGACATCTAACAACCTAACAACCTGTAGACACTGTCCTTATACCAACTACTGATGTCCTAACAACTGATTGTAAATAAAATACAAAACATGAGAAAACAACTGCTTCACGTTCCACTGTTGTAGCCTAAGCACTGATGCTCAACGACAACATCAGTGCTTTCTTCAAAGGTGATCAGTCCTTGAATGAGCAGTGTTTGTATCTTCAGCAGCACTTAAGAGACAGCAGTAGATAGAGTGACAAAGTTTGTCTTCAGCAGTCTTTAGGATTACATCAGCATTTGGAACATCAGTTGTTCTTTGGAGCAGTACTTATGGTTCATCAGCTGATAGATAACCACTGTCAAGGGGAGAGCAAAGTGTAAACTACTGTTTATTGTGAATCCTCTGTTGTGACCTGGTTTTAGCTTTACATTATCTGTTCCTCTGGTAGGGTTCAATCCCAACAATCTCCCCCTGGAACAGATAATGCCAAAACCTTTCATTATTCAGGACCTTTATTACTCATCAAGAGTGCCTTAGCTTGTTCTTTGAATTCAGCTTCAAATTCCTTTGCACTCTGGTCATCCTCATCCCTACACACTGAAAGCTCAAGGAGATCCTGCAAATCTTGAACACTAAGGCCTAGTGCTTCTTTCCTTGATATGTGCTTCACATCGCCATTGGCTCTGACCAAGGTCAATACGTGAGTCTTTTGATCAGATATCCACTTTAGTATTTTTAAGCCAAGTGGGTTTCTTGGGAGAGACTTATTTGAAGATGAGTTGAGGGATAATGGCCTTGAAAACACCTGCAGACTTTCAGACATTCTTTTGAAAGCTTCTTCAAAGACTTTGTCAGCTGCAGCTATATCTTCTGCAGTTTCTTGTTCAATAAGTTCTTGTCTTACAGCTTCTGTCTTGTCTTTAGCAGTGTTTGGAGACGCAGGTTTGTTTAATGCCTTAAAAAGGCTTTGAAGCTTTGTTGAAGTTTCTTCTTTTAGACCCATTTTCGTGATGGTATCTTTGAAGTATTCTGCTTCTTTGTCTATTACCTCTTCTTCAGTCAGCTGTTCTCCCTCTTCTTGGTTTGTTATAAAAGTAGACCGGAACAGTGTGTCGAGGTTTCCCATCTTCTGTTCAAGCTTCATCATTTATTCTTGCTTTTTAGAAGTGCCTGAAACAGTTATCTTTCTTTTCTTTAGCCTTTCGTAGGCTTCATCAGTCTGCTGTTTAGACCATTTTGATATGGCTTCAGCAGTATCCATTTTTGCATCCACCAGCTCCCTTTTCTTTCTTTTATATTCAGCAGTTAAGTCAGCAATGAGCTTTTCATATTTTCTCCAGTTAGGAGCATTCTTCTTCTTCGTAGGATCATTCTTAATCCTTTCAATCCTTTCTGCCTCACGCCTAAGAGCTACTACTGGCCATTCTCTGAACTGTTGTTCTTCAGCAGGATAGAATTTTTCTTTCATGATGTAGGCTAGATATTGTTTTCTTAATTCTTTCTTTTGATCAGCCTTTTCTTTGTCTAGGTCTTGTGCAAACCCTTCTATCTGCTTTACTTTTGTGAAGTAGAACTCCAGTCTTTTAGCAATGCCATCTTCGCTTAACTTTTCTTTTTCACTATCAACCTTGGCTCTTGCTTTAGCCTGCCTTGTCTTGAGTTTGAGGTAATCATCCATATCCTCTGGTGGCATGTAGCCTATGAGTGAGGAGAATCTTCTTTTTGAAGGATCCTCTTCTTTATAGAATTGCCTCATCTCATTTTTGATAGCTTCAAGTTCCAGTGGATATTTTGCAGCATTAGGATCATGCATACCCTCATCGGCAGTGATTGGCTTTCTTATTCTGTTGAAGAGCTTTGGCTGTGAAGTAGAAAAGGTGAGAGCAGTGGTGGATGACTGACTAACAGCTGTTGAGACAACTGGTGTCTCAACATCTGCTGTCATTACAACTGCTGATATGTCAGCAGTTGTCTTCTGCTTTTGAGCAGGGGATGGACGTGGTGATGTTGGTGGTGATGGTGGTGAATCATCATCTGATATGAGATTTCTTCTCCTTTTTAATGAAGAAGAAGCAGATGATGTTTTGGGTGGATCAGTGGTGGTAGATTGGATAGCAGTGGTTTGTGGCAGTGATTGACTGACAGTGGTTGAAACAACTTGTGTTTCAATTACTGTTGTCATTACAACAGATGTTGTAACATCTGTTGTCTTCTGTTTTATGACAGGAGACAGTGGTGATGGTATGAGTGTAGATGATGATGGTGGAGCAGTAGTTGTAGTGGTGTGTGGTAGAGTGGTGTGTGTTGAAGGTGTGTGTGTTGATGAGATGGCAGCTGTTTGGCTACTGACAGCAGTTTTTGTAACTACTGCTGTATCAGCTGTTTGGCTAACAGGTTTTGAGACCTGTTTTTCTTTTTCTTTTTCTTTTTCAGGTTCAATATGAAGGCCATGTTCAATTCCCTTCTTCTTCATTTGCTTCAATATCTCCCCCTTTTTGGCATTATCTGCAAGGGGGTCATCAAAGAATAGTAAAGTTGAAGGAGCCTTGCCAGTGGCAATTTGGATACTGGCTTTAATAGCCTTGATATCTGCTTGAGTATCCTTGAACCTTGATTCAACCATGTTGGTCAGCATTTGTACTTGAATAGCATGCTTTTTGTCAGCCATAAGTTGCTGTGCTTCAAGCATTGGTTGAAAAATATTCCAAAGCTCATTTGCAGCAGGTGCTTGTTGTGGAGCAGATGCTTGAGCAGGAACATCAGAGGATTGTGCTTTCTGAGCTTTTAAAATCTCTTGCACCATCTCCTTTATTTCAGAAACTGATTCTTCAAGTTTTTCAACTCTGCCCGTCAATTCCTGATATCTTGAATCATCACCCATTTTACTGGGATCATCTGAATCCCCACCTGTGGTGGTTATATCAATGTGTGACTTAGGAACAGAGTCCCAAAAATCACCCATTGATGCCCCTTATTCTTGGTACTGGGGACTTCTCTCTTCAGCACTCGATAAACCTTTGATGGTACCAGTGGTTAGATCTAACTCACTGGTGGTCACCGAAGTCGCTATGGAAGAAATTGCCTTCAAGGGAGTCTTACTTATGAAACAACTGTCCAACTGAGGATCTGTTGATCCACCAGTTGTAGTTGCTGCTCCACTTGAACTACTGACAGGAGTTACTTGTAACTCCAGCAGTGTAACCTCCTCAACTGTTGCTGGGATAGCAGAGGTATAAGCATCAGACCCAGTCACTTGTGGATGTATACTCTCAGTGATAGGTGATAGAGAGGAACTGGTTTGTGTCTGTGCAATAGCAGCTGCATGCAACAGAGGTAGCATGGATTGTGGCATTATTATTGGTGAGGGGATGGGGGTTGAAAGAGACATGTCCTTGGGATCAGGACTGAGGAAGATGGATCCGAGTGGATTCAGAGCTTCATATTGTGGTGTCCCTGTGCGTATAACCTGATCCTTTTGTGAGGATGCAGGAGGAGTTTCGGTTATGGGTTGAGATCTTTCTTCCAACTGCTGTGAGGAAGTAGCAGCAATGGTTTGTGGTGACTTTTGTGTTGTCACAGGCATTTCCTCTGGGATCTCATCTTCCAGAGTTGCCTTTGTTTTGGGATTGGTGGGTTTTCTGGATGTTTTCTTTTTGGTCTTTTTAGTGGTGGCAGGTGTGGGTTTCAAAGCAGTGGGAGTGCTGCTATGATCACCTGGAGCAGTGGGCTCAGCAGCTGATACCTGAGGAGCAGTTGTAACCGCTAAAGTCTGCTCAGGTACCCCTGCTTTTGTTTTTATTGGTGCCATCATCCTTGAAAATGTTTCTTTTGTTATGCTTTTTATTTGACAATGAACACCTTGTTTGAGCAAATTTACATTTTTCTTTTCAAATTTTTGTTCAAAGTAATAACTCAAAAATCTTGGAAAAAGTAAAAATGCTTTACTTTCAACGTTTTTCACCATGTCATTGAAAATCTCCTGGGAGTAATTATAGTCTTTATTATTCAAAATGGCGTAACCCAGGCTTTGAATTTTCAATGGTATTTCGTTGAAAGATGTTGTTTTATTTGAAGCACACATCAAGAGTGTGTGAAATAAAAACCTGGGTGCAGATGGAAAATAACCCTTTTGTAGGGTATCTACCTTTGGTTCTTCTGCATAACCCCTTTTCAGAAAATCAGCTTTTAACTCGTTTTTGTCAAAAGAGGTTTTACCGTTCTGATCGTCGAGTATGAAGACTTCTGATATCGATTTTGGTGTGATTTTGATCGTTTTTCCCTGTATCGAGGAGTTAATGGCTATGACTTTTCCGTCTTGTTTTTCAAGCGACGCCTTTTTCCAAAACTCTCTCTGGGTTTGCAGATAGATAGGAGCATTTGCTGTCAACAAAATTTTGTACTTTGATGCAGATAATGCATCAATGATGGTGTCAAAGGTGTGATTATCAGTAGGTTTTGTGAATAAACCCAGATAGTTGTGAGATTGTTTGAATGGTATTTCGATGGGTTCTTCGGTCGTTTGAGCGACCTCTTTGGAAGGTGATGGTGATTTAGGTTTTGGTTTTGATTTTGACTTTGATTTTGTCATTTTTGCGGAGAAGAATGAAGGAGGATTTTGGAGATTTTGAGAAGAAGGGTTGGAAACTGCTATGAGAAGAGAATTTTTGGAATTCAATTCGACAGTGTAAAACCCTGTTTGGGGGTTTAGGGCAGGTTTTATTTAAAAAAAAATGATCGCTGATGTGGCAGTGGTTATTTCGATCTGAGGGCTAAAAACTGACCACGTGTCAAACACTGATGAGACGGATGAAGTATGTAGAACAGTTGTTTTAAGAGCCACTGACGTATCAGACATCAGTGGTTACAACGGTAAAAATTATGGGCAGTGGATGATTTTCACTATCAGTAGATAGCATATCAGTGGATAAGACACTGATTTTGAGCATCAGTGCTTACAAGAAAATGAGGGATCAGTGGTTAACTTTCAGCATTGGATAGTGTTTAGAGATCAGACGTTGGAACAAAACAGTGGTTAGGGTAAATGGTGCAAATCTGAAGAACAGGTGTTTCAGCAACAGTTTTGAGAATTTTCATTCAAGGTTTTGCCACATGTCAATTTTGAAAGACAGTGGTTTAGTACCCCAGATGATGAAAACTTTTTACTAAGGCAACTCATTTTCGTTTAATATTCAATTAAAACATAAGCACCCTAGTAATTCAAGCACCATTTGCAATCAATTTTTGATGGAAATTTAGGAGCAAGCCTGAGTATGACATGATCATGACATATGTACCATTTCCTTTTGACCCATTTATGAGGACACAGATACCACCAAAAATAAGGTATTACATCCTGACAGGAACTGAAACTATTGCCAACAAAAGCAAGCAAGAGTTCCAAATATATTATTTCCAAAAAAAAATATGAATAATATATCCTGGTTATTTGAGAAAATCCTTTGAAAGAAAAAATGATTAAAGGATTTTCTGAGAACAGTATCAAAAAGGATCTGGTATGTTTTCAATAGAAAACATAATCATATCATTCTCAAGTTTTATGAAAAATGGTCAGTGGTTTGACATCAGTGGTAGAATTTTTGACAATATTTTGACCACTGTTTGGTACTATTTTCTTTGTCAGTTGATTGCAAACATGAGGACAGATGGATAAATTTTTGAACATTTGTCTAGTCCTCTTTGGAGTTCATTCACTGGAATCAAAACCTTTCCCTGAACAGATGAATGCACATAGTTGCTTAATGACCATTATTACCCCAAACTTTGACTCATAAGTGTTTTATGTTTATCCTCCTTTTCTTTTGACAACAAAAGTTTTGAGATAAACACACGTCTGAGTTTTTTGTGAATTTTAGTCCAAAATCACTTTGCAGTAATGTTTTGAGAGACTTGGTCATGTTTTCATCACTTTTTAAACCAATCTCACACTACTTATGATACGGACTCTGATGACCCTTGATTTTCTTAATGTATTTTTACATAGTTGATTTTGTCCTTTTGAGGAACTCAACCTGTTTTCAACACATAAGATCTAAATAACTAAAGTTTTAATTTCCCTCTTTTAGTGTTAACAAAACAACAATGCTTTTATGAACATAGGTTTTGTTAATCTGAGGTTTGTACTTTAGTATTTAATGAAAACATCATGAATATCAAAACAACAGTTGAAATCAATATTGAAAAATATAAAACAATCCCATAATTTGACAGATATGTTCACAGATCTGAAAGCTATGGGTGACTTTTGCATGATATCACCTGTTGTGTGAAATTTGTGTGTTATATGACATCTTGGTTGATTTACAGAGTTTTTGAATAACAATTTTGAACATGATTTAATCGATACTCTGTTTTTCAATAAAATACAACCAACCTTAGTATCAATGAATTTTGAGCCGAACTGTTATGTCAAATTGATTGTTAAATCAAATTTGACTGTCCAGGCTCTGATACCAATTGTTAGGATCTGAGGCTCTCATGATAGTGTTTGTTTGTTTAAAATGAATAATCAATGAATATGAAAACATGTTAGGTGCAGCGGAAGTGAAAACAAACTCTGTAAACACAATCAAAGGAGATAATAGTTTGATAAACAATTGCTTCTCATAGAGTCAAATGATTTACAAATCAAAGCAAAAGATTACAAATATGCTTACAAACTATACTCCCCCTCAGCCTGATGCCCCAAGGTTGGTTGCACACAAGATGAAAGGATTAGACATGAGGAGAAGAACCCACTCAGTCAATCAAATGTAACAGTATAGGGTACTGTTACATTTATAGGCAAACCAAACCACTGAGGTATCTCAGCTGACGTCACCATGAAAGTGACATCTAACAACCTAACAACCTGTAGACATTGTCCTTATACCAACTACTGATGTCCTAACAACTGATTGTAAATAAAATACAAAACATGAGAAAACAACTGCTTCACGTTCCACTGTTGTAGCCTAAGCACTGATGCTCAACGACAACATCAGTGCTTTCTTCAAAGGTGATCAGTCCTTGAATGAGCAGTGTTTGTGTCTTCAGCAGCACTTAAGAGACAGCAGTAGATAGAGTGACAAAGTTTGTCTTCAGCAGTCTTTAGGATTACATCAGCATTTGGAACATCAGTTGTTCTTTTGAGCAGTACTTATGGTTCATCAGCTGATAGATAACCACTGTCAAGGGGAGAGCAAAGTGTAAACTACTGTTTATTGTGAATCCTTTGTTGTGACCTGGTTTTGGCTTTACATTATCTGTTCCTCTGGTAGGGTTCAATCCCAACAACAATGAAACAACAGGTCGCAAAGTATTCGGTATTACACATTTTAGTAGCTTACATATGGGGTACCTCCCCATGGCATGATATAAATGAGTAACTTAACAACAAACACAAGTTTTATGGAATTAAAACGGGACAACTCATGAACTCGCCAACTTTATGTTGATACCCAACTGCATGCTTTGCAGGTACTCAGTGATAGCAGGAGCTTGCAGCAGGGAGTGTAGTGGTCGCGTTAAACCGTGTTGGGTTTTCTTCAATATTAATTATGAACTTTGAAACTGTGTTTGAACTGTTTAACTTATGCTTCCGCTGTTATTTTTTTAAATGTTGTTTTAGATTTAAACTTTGGACTTAGACATTAATAGTCACTAATCGTATTGATAGTGATGAGAACTGTTTTAATGATATGTTGTTCAATGTGATTGGTGGCTTGATCCTGGTCAGTCACACACCTCGCGATAGTACTCCGCATGTGGAAATTGAGGGTGTGACAGATATAATCACTTTCATTTCAATAATGTGAAAAAAATACAAAAAAACAAACTACTAATGTAGATACCTTGTACAGGCTTAACACGTATCCATTGTGAGCTTGGTGGCATCATACCATGACCGCTAGTTAACAACCTGCAATTTATGTGCGAAGTATGAACCAAATGCTTATTTCCTAAAGAGGTGCGCATGAGTATTCTAGCAAATATGGGAACAGCTTCTCTCGAAAAACTTGTTAGCAACGCTAAACCTTTATTTTCAACCTGAATATTTATTTTCTTTTAGTTAACCATGATGTAGGGCTTGGTTTATGCGCATGTACTATAATAAGAACTTGGTTATTTAAAGCGCAAAGAACACCAAAAAGGGTCTCTGGAGCCGTGGCGCGAAACCAGATGTGAACACGCAAACATCACATATGTGAGGCGCAAGGTATTTATATAAAAAAATTATATTTCTGGTCTGTGCTATCATCACACCTACATAATTTAGATACTAAAACCTCTATATACGATTAAATATAATAACCTCTATATACAACCTACAAAACTATATGCAAGAGGCATTGCCATCTGCGTGTATCATGCCATTTTGAGTAATGCCTAATGCAATCACCAGTTAGAAGTGATAACCCTCTCGCCTAAGAACCCCTCGTGCTTGAGCGCGTCTCAGTGGCTCTTTTAAAAAACTAAGAATATGAATGGAATTGCATATTTCATTAAATTTATAAACACCTTCACATTTTTTATTAAACTGGTGTAAAAACGTCTTAAAATATTGGCCTCTTGCATTTTTTCAATCGCCTCACACGTCTAAGGTGCACTTTTGTAAACCAAGTTATCTAGAACCTAATTTGTTATTTACATATGAATGGAATTGCATATTACATTAAATTTATAAACACCTTCACATTTTTTCTTAAATCAGAGTAAAAATGTCTTAAAATACTGGCCTCCTGCATTTTTTCAATCGCCTCACACGTCTAATGCATACTTTTATAAACCAAGTTATCCAGAACCTAATTTGTTATTTACTTAAGAAAAACTACAATAAAAACCTAAATCCAACGTATAACATGTTAAAGTAATTATTAAAAAATATTTGAACTTAAACTTAGGCCATCCGTAGTCATAAAGCCCCTTTGTGGGGGTTATGCGACACGTGTTGTGCCACGTCACACAGGGGCTTTATGGGGCGTTATGTCACTAGAGCCCTGTAACATCCGTCAGAAAGGGTTCCCAAAATCCAATTTGTACCATTTACTTTGGAATAGTTATATGTTACGTTCCGTGACAATCCATTTTTACGTTAAATCTCTTTTATGCTATCTCAATTTAAACATGTTTTACATTTGTACGATATATCCTTTCAATCTTGGAGGCATAGTACGATACATGCATGCCAATATGTTATACTGGATTCGTGTTTCTGGGTGATTCTTATGTGATGAACTTGTCCTTTAACCCACGCCTTAACATGTATAGCACTACGTGTAGTGCTATATGAGTAGCGCACCACCCGTGAACGAGAGGTCATGTTAAGTCATTCAATTGCGGTACACGATGGGTTGACCTGTTAAGTCATTAACTATGTATGTAACGTGGATTGTTCTAATTTTTTATACTAATATTCATATTCCCAAAAATGTAAGCTTATCATTAAGATAGGAGTGATTTCCCTACCTTGACGATTAGCTCTGCTCACTTTTCAACTTCACCATTGAGCTAGGGGTGATTTCCTTACCTCGGAGGTAGTTAGTTAACAACTCTTCTTCGTTCTCAATGAAACTTTATATTTGAACGTTACTTTCATTTCCAGATTGGAAACACGAATCGCACTATCTTCGCAATCTAAAACAAATAATAATAACCTCTCGTGAACAAACAAAATTTATGATGCTTTAATTTTACATGTTACACTACGTGAAATTCATGATTTTTGATATGTGAAACTAATTGAACATTTTATATGCTATGTGAAACTTTATGCTATTTGACACATTCATGAAAATTTTCCTAAACAAAAACATTGTGATCAAGTCTTATCTATTCTCTCATTTGAATCTTTAGATGTCATCTTTTCAAAAAGTTTTCATCTTAGATTTCGAGGACGAAATCTGCTAAAGTAAGGGAGACTGTAACATCCGTCAAAAAGGGTTCCCAAAATCCGACCCGTTTTGGAAAGATTCGAATCCTAATCCTTGAAACTCGAAAGCTTCACGAAATAAATAATGGTCGAAAGGTTCTAAAATATGGTTATTTAGTTATTTATTTTTTTAAATAATAAAACAAATTAAATTTTCATGTTTGCTAGTACATGCTTATAGAAGTAATTAATTAAAGCCGGAGGTGTGATTACCACTGTTGCATTATAACCAAAAGAATATCTAATGTAATGCTTGATAGTTTCAACATTTTTAACATTCTATGACTAGTATATATTGCAATTCTCATACTATCCAGCAATGAATTCTATATGTAGCATTAACTAAAAAAATAAACTAAAAGTCTAGGGGCCTTTATGCCAAAACAACCAAACTTCATTTAAACTCAATTAAACCTCCAAAACCTGCATTTCGTTTTTGATTGCCGACGACCGAACCGGAAATTACGGCAAATTCCTTTCGGTTTCGTTTGGAATAAATTAATTCCTTTTAATGCTTATGATTACCATTAAAGACGTTTGGAATCATTCTCGTGTACGCGGTTGATGAAGATACGTCCTTGGTCGGACCGAACCATTGCCAAACATAGAACCGAGCTATAGCACATAGAGGTCGGATCGCACCTCATGCTATGGACGGAACGACCAAATACACTGGTACGCCATAACTAACCTGGCCCCACAGCCATAACCGCCGTGACAGTGACTGGTCCGACCCTAACTAACCCGCCACGTCAGCATACCCAAAGACTATAAATACCACACTTAGACCTCCAAAAGGGGGTAATCACAACTTTCTCTCTCTAAACTCTCCTCTCTCTCTCTCTCCCCCTGACATATTTTCTCCTCACAAATACTTATTCTCACGCTCGAGCTTGGTCACAGCCAGGTCCCCCTCCCTGTGACGAGGCTAACGGTGTGCTTGTTTCCTTGTGATCTTGCAGGTTATTGCCAGGTCATCTGAAGCTCTGCTCTAACCTGGTCAAACCAACTGGTTTTGAGTCTTCAGTGGCGCCATCCCCTCGAATTCACTCAATTCACTTTGCTAATTCTATTTATTCCAAGTCATGGAATCCGCAACAGCTGCTCCAACAAACACTTTCCCGTCTTACAACGACATATGGGAAGGAGGTGCTGCCTCCACAATTGCATCAACAACAGTTACCGCCACAGCGGCTTTGATAGGATCAGCGTCGACACCTCCAGCTGCAAGTTCTGTAATCGCGAGCTCTGTCACCACGCTCTCGGTTACGGCTCCAGTTGCTACACCATTACCTACCTGTGACAATGCTTTCCTCCTGCGGAACGCCGATTTGCTATGACAGCTACAGCAGCAGCAGCAGCGAGAAGAGATGTTGCAGAGTCTCCGCACGAACTTGTTCAGCAATGTCTATCCAGGGGCTAACCCCGTTTCCGTTGGAACTTTCACCTCTGGATCTATGGTAAGCCCTATAATCTCCACTCCCATAACATGTGTTGCACAATTTTCCTCGTTTACGAGTGCTCCGATGAATAATGGTCTCAACGACCTGTTTCGCCAGGGATCTATGGGTTTAAACCCTCAGGATCAGGAGCTCATCATCCCGTATCATCCCACGTCTATGACTTATCAGTCGAAGTTCACGCTGCGGATCGTTAATGCCCCACTCCCGGCCAAGTTAAAAATGCCCCCCACGTTGAAATTCTATGATGGTACGTCCGACAAGGACGACCACATGTTCGCATTCGCCGGAGCAGCTAAGGTCGAACAATGGCCCATGCCAGCTTGGTGTCACAAGTTCGCTCAAACTCTCACCGGATCAGCAAGAGTTTGGTTCGATGGTTGCCAGAAGGATCGATTGATCACTTTGAAGATTTCTGGCGTATATTCTTGCAAAACTTCTGCCAGCAGCGACGCTGCAAAAAAGACATTACCGAGGTTCACCATATAAAGCGCCGCGACGAAGAATCTGTGGAAGATTTCATTGATCGCTTCAACCAAGAGAGCATGCAGATAAGCGGAGCGGTTGACCAGCTCCGAGTTTCTGGGTTTTGTCATGGAGTTCGAAACAATCAGGTTGTGGAAAAGCTCCACGAAGATCTTCCAAAAACCATGGAGATACTTATGGAGCGAGCTCGAGCCTTCATTCGGGGAAAGAGTGCCTGCGGTCAACCGAACGAAGCTACAGCAAGAAATGCCAAGGCTCGAACCACATCGTGTAGACGGAGCGCGTCACCACCAAAAGATAGAAGCAACAGTTGGAATAAAAGTTGGGGTTCGTATCAGAAATCAGATCGAGGCAGTTTCCGAACCGGAAACGTGCGTTTTAACACCTTCTCCGTGCTCACAAAATCGCCAAGTGAAATTCTTAGTACGGAAACCACCCGGTTCCCTACACCGTCGAAGCAGCGACCTACTTCGGATAAGAACTCCAAGAAGTACTGTGAATATCACCGAGACAAGTGGCATACAACTGATGAATGTTGGGCTTTGAAGCAAGAGATCGAGAAGGTTGTACGATCCGGCAAACTCTCTCATCTCGTGAAAGAAGTAAAAGATGGGAAGAAATCTGCAGCATCAATCGATAACCCGAACACCGAGTCCGGAATCAATATGATCCGATCGACCGAAACAAGAGGGGTAAAGCGATCGAACCAGCATATGGCAGCATGGATGCACCAACCAACATACTTCCCTCCGATTGATCCAGATGATGCTCGAGACGGACCAATTACGATCTCGGTCGTCGTCCCCGGACACCTAGTCCGACGAATCTATGTAGACGGAGGAACCGCCATTGAAATCATGTATCTACAGTGTTTCCAGCAGCTGAACCCCCAAACGAAGAAGAAGTTGATTGAAGTCTCCACTCCTCTGATAAGTTTTTCGGGAGAAGTGGTTCGTCCAATAGGGCAGATTACCCTTCCGACCACCTTCAAAGATGGAGACAAAAGTAGAATTGTGTAACTAACCTTTCTAGTTGTTGGAACTCACTCTTCGCATAACATAATACTCAGGCGACCAGGACTGCGAGCTCTTGGTGCAATCAGCTCGACGATACACGGTGCCATTAAATTCCCCACCGAAGCCGGAGACGCCACTATTCTTTCGGAATCAAACTCGTTCGTAGCCGAAGTAAGACATGCAGCGGAAACGAGCTCCAAAAAATCCGAAGTGCCTACAGAACTCTGGGCGATCAACCCGGACTTCCCCGAACAGCAAGTAGCTATCGGCGCTCAACTCCCAAAACGAACAAAGAAGCTCATATGGGAATTATTGAGCAACTCGGTCGATGTCTTCGCATGGAAGCACTCCGATATGCAAGGGGTACCTAGGTCTATGGCACAGCACCACCTGAATGTAAAAGAATCAATCAAACCAATAGCACAAAGAAAGAGACACATGGTGCCGGATCGAGCCAAGGCAATTGCAAAAGATGTAAAAAATCTCCTAGACGCCGGGATCATTCGAGAGGTCCGGTATCAAACGTGGGTGTCGAATCCCGTTTTGGTGCGAAAGAAGGATAACTCGTGGAGAATGTGCATCGACTTCACCGATCTAAACGATGCGTGTCCGAAATATTGTTTTCCGTTACCATAGATCGATGAGAAGATTGATTCCGTCGCCACGTTCAGGTTGAAGTGCTTTCTAGACGCCTACAAGGGATACCACCAGATACAAATGGCAGTCGAAGATGAGGATAAGACAGCCTTTGTCACTAATGAATGAGTGTACTGCTTTACTAAGATGCCGTCCGGTTTAAAAAATGCCGGTGCTACGTATCAGCGTTTAATGAGCAAAGCTTTCAAAGACCAAATCGAACGAAACGTGGAGGTATATGTTGATGATATCGTAATCAAAAGTCACGATGAAACCGCCATGCTAAAAGACATACTCGAAACGTTTACCCGACTCCGAAGCATCAACATGAAATTAAACCCCAAAAAGTGTACGTTCGGGGTAGAAGAAGGGAAGTTTCTGGGAGTCATGGTCGGGTCAAAAGGCCTGCGAGCCAAACCCAAACAAGATCGATGCCGTTCTTACAATGAAGCCTCCAACATCGGTAAAAGAGATCCAGTCCTTAAATTGACGATTGGCCGCCCTCCATCGATTCTTGTCAAAAGCAGCAGACAGATCACTCCCGTTCATGGACGTCCTCAGAAAAAGCTTCAGATCGGAGTTTAAATGGACAGAAGAAGCTGCACGAGCTTTGGAAAAGCTCAAAGCTTGTCTCGGAATCTTGCCAACTCTCACCGTACCAGAAAGGGATGAGGTACTGACGGTCTATTTAGCAGCATCGTTTGGTGCAATCAGCGCAGTGCTAGTCGCTCACCGGACCGGGGCGTAAATCCCCATCTACTGCGTGAGCCGAACGCTAAAAGATTATGAAACAAGATATTCAAACTTGGAAAAGCTTGCTCTAGCATTAGTCCATACTTCGAGAAGACTCCGGCGATACTTTCAAGCCCACCCGATCGAGGTACGAACGGATCAAAGAATCCAGCATGTTCTCCGACGACCCGAAGTTTCAGGTCGTATGGCAAAATGGGAGATTGAGCTGGGCGCATTCAATATCACCTTCAGAACCAAATGTCCGTTAAAAGGGCAGGTGATAGCTGATTTCCTAGTAGAAATGCCGGAGGATAAGGAAATGCAAGAAATTGGGAAAGCTCCAGAGAAGCCTTGGTCCCTGTATACAAACGGGGCTTCAAGCGCCGAAGGAGCGGGAGCGGGCCTAATTCTCACCGATCCAGATGGTATGGATATGACGTATGCGCTCCGGCTAGAATTTAAGAGTTCTAATAACGAAGCCGAATATGAGGCCCTCTTAGCTGGTTTACGTCTGGCGCTAAAAGTCGGAGCAAGAAATGTCGTAGCCCACGTAGATTCGTTGCTCGTAGCAAATCAGGTAAACGGAGAGTATGAGCCGAGGTAAGCTAACATGATTCACTATCTCGAACAAGTAAAACAAATTATGGCATCGTTCGAATCATGTAAAGTCGAACACGTTCCCCGCAGTAAAAACAAAAAGGTCGACGCGTTGAGCAAGTTGGCATCGGTATCATTCAGTCATTTGGCCAAAGAGGTGAGGGTGGAAGTGTTAACCGCACCTTCAATTGCGACTCCGCACGTCATGCAAGTAGAAGCTCCGTCTCAAACATGGATGACACCTATAATCAACTACTTAGTGCACGATGTTTTGCCAGTCGATAAAGCAGAAGCAAGAAAGATCCAAATCAAATCGCTCCAATATCAGATGCAGGAAGGAGGTTTATACCGAAAGACTTTTCTCGGACCTCTGCTAAAATGTCTTGATCCGGAGCAGGCCAGTTATATCATCAGAGAAATACATTACGGCATTTGTGGTATTCACGTCGGGCCAAAAATGATCGTAACAAAGGTGAAAAATGCAGGATATTATTAGTCTGGGATGCACGAGAGTGCAGTTAAAGAACTCCAACAGTGTGACGAATGCCAAAAGCACACGCCAATAAGCCTCCGAGCAAAGAATGAGATGATCCCGGTGACCGCCGCATGGCCCATCCAAAAGTGGGGCGTTGATAAAGTTGGTCCTTTTCCACGATCAAGCGGAAGAGCCCAATACTTGCTAGTCGCAGTGGATTATTTCACCAAATGGGTGGAAGCCCGACCATTCACAATCATCTCCGGTTATAATGTAACGAGATTCTTTTGGGAACAAATCGTGTGCCGATTCGGCCTTCCACTCTACATTGTAAGCGACAATGCAAAATAATTCGCAGAAAACCCGTTCAAACGGTGGTGTGAAAATTTGAAGATTAACCAAGTCTTTTCTTCGGTTGCCCACCCCCAGGGAAATGGGCAGGTCGAACAGATAAACCGATGAATCGTTGATGGGATAAAAAGAAGGCTTGGTTACGAAGGCAAAGGCTGGGCGGACGAGTTACCGAACGTTTTGTGGGCTCACCAAACGTTGCACAAAACTTGTAACGGAGAAACTCCGTTTAATCTTACTTATGGTACTGAGGCCGTGATCCCTGCAGAGATCGGACTCCTAAACCAAAGGTGCAAAAATTGGGAGGAAAACGAGTGTTAGCTCCGATCCAATCTTGATCTGCTAGAAGAACGTCGGAACATCGCGGCAATCAAAGAAGCCCGATACAAGAAGAAGATCGACAAGTACTATAACGCCCGCGCCAAGCTTTACAAATTCAAGGTTGGAGACTTTGTGCTCCGGAGCAAGGATGCCAGCCGCGTCGAAGCCCCTGGCAAGCTAACCCCAAAATGGGAAGGACCGTACCGAGTCAAAGAGGCTAGTGAAAAAGGCTCGTACGTATTGGAAAAAATCATGGAACCCCGTACCCAGGACATGGAACAGGGTGCATTTAAAGAAGTGTTTTATGTAAACAGCCTGCTACGGCTAAGAAAAGATCCCTATTGCCTATGTTTTTTACTTTCAACTTCCATGTATGAATCGGGAGGGTAATGCCCCGAATTAATTTCCATTTTCCTTGTAGACCGGGAGGGTTTTCCCCGGAAGCTGTGATTAAATCAATAAATAAAGCGATCTGTATTTTTACAAGTATAAAGCATAGCATATGTATAAGTTCGAACAAAATCAAAAAACGCGCACAAACGGGCCTCGACCCATGCCTCGCGCCGATCGAGAAGGCTTAAATAGTTCCAAAAAATATATGAAATCTATTAAGCATAAGGGTCGTATCTAATACGGTCCAACTATAAACAGTCCATTAAGCAAAAGAAATCAAAGAATTTCTCGCTATGGTCCGGTCACCTAAGATGACCGAACAAAAACCTGGTCGAACAGTAAAAATTTGGACGCAAATTAAAAACTAAGTAGCCAGGCCTAGATAACTTCACCAAAAAAACATTACTTCATATAAAGCTACGGTAATATAAAACTGTAAGCAGGAAGTTAAATTGTATAATTACATGCCATAACAAAAAACATGGTAATAAGATGTCGTACGGAAACAGAATCAAATGTCAAGCTTCATAATCTTCCTTTACAATGGGAAGTTCGCTCCTTTGCTTGATGACAGACAAAGGTTTGTCAACTAGGTCGGCAACCTTATCAAGCACGGAGATATGAAAATCATCAAAAGCTTTCACCGCAGCGTTTAATGCGTCTTGAGCACTTTCGTCGTAACCAGGGACTTCTTCAAAAGAACGAACAGAACCCTTGGCAACCTTGAAGCCGTGTTTAATACCTTCGTTCGCCCCAACCGCATTTACACTGTTCACCAAATCAGAAACCACCTTCTCCATCTCAGGGCTTTAGTGAACCAGCTTAACCACCCAGGCAATCCCATCCGTCAAAAACCACTGCTTGGTTAACATAAGCTCCGAGACCTAGCCCCTCACCGTCACAGCGTGTCAGCATGCCTTTCGCCTCATCAATCATCGCCGTGTGCGATTCGATCGCCCTGTCACGGGATCTTTCAAGTTCGTCTTTATCTAAAGAAAGATAAGATTTAATTAGCAAGAAAAGTAAGCATTAAAAAGTAAATTACGAACGTACCGCTTATTAGACGGTGATGATCAGCCAGAAGCTGGTCATAAGATGTTTGCATTTCTTTCAGCTCAGCCGTATGCCTTTTCTCTGCACCAGACAACTTCCTCTCCAGATCACTAAATTTCATCTTGAAAGCTTCCAAGTATTGAAGGGTTTTGTCTCGAGCTTCATAAGCAGCCGAAGCCTTTATTAACTTCTTTTACCTCCAAGACCTGCTCTTTCAAACGATCAATTTGAGAGCGGAGAGAAGCTAGCTCCTGTTTTGTCTTCGACCGGACATTATCTTCACTTTTCAAATTGGCAATTTCACGTTGAAGCTTGCGACATTTTGATTCCGACTCGATCCAACGCTTATAAGTCTCCACCACCAGGGAATTCGACTGAGCTTGATTCAGCATTAGGGCATTCCCAAGCTCCGGGCCACTCATTTTCCGATAATGAGAATGCTCCACCACCAGGGAATTCGACAGAGTGTCCACAATCCTATCCTTGTTCGTCAATGACCACTCCGGTACATACTTCTTCAAAGCTCGAGCCGAATCCATGTCCTCGACGTCGCCCAAACCTAGCTCCCGGGATAAGAAAACAGCTTCAGTGTTATACCATAAAGGGGAAGAAGAGGCACTATCCCCACCATCAATTGGTTTGGGGCTCGGCCTAGACACATTGGAAGCAACCCCCGTCGTAGGCTTACCGGAGGGAGATGGTTCAATTTCTTGAAAGATAAGGGCTCGGGCATATGAATGTCTTCAAGAACTTTGGTAGATGGCCCTCCAAAAGATAATGGGCTCGTTGGGGTATTGACCGGATGATCCCTTGGGGTACGACCACCGTGGAGATGAGCATCCAAATTTTCCAGCAAACCCCCAGCAGTAGAAAAGTCAGTGGCTTGATCATCCTCGTCATCATCCTGTGTAACGGTTTTAAAGTCCATCGTCGACTTCTTCGCTTGTTTAGGTTTCGGACCGGATTTAGAGGAAATTGTCCGTCTTCTTTTCAAACTGACTTGAGGACGCTCTTCATCATCACCATCATCACTTTCTTCGCCACCTTCAGCATGCACTCCTTCGTCTTCGATAGAAACGTGTACTCCTTCGTCTTCAATAATAAACTTGGAACCGGACCCTTTCGTCCCGCTTGAGCTGGTTTTCTTGCCTTTGTCACTACCTGCCACCGCTGCTGTCTGGATTGAAGAAATATTCAACACATGTGCCACAGGAGCTGAACCCGAGCCTCCCTGACCACTCGAACCACCTTGTCCTACCAAACCTCCTTGGTTTTCCGGAGCTACTAGTTCCCGAATCGAGTAAAGGTTCGCTTGTACGACGTTCAAAAATGGGGGATCACCCTTCGGTGTCCTGGTGGCCCGGACGTCAAGCTCCTTGGAGTCAAAAGACTTCAACCTCAAAGCTTCCATTAAACCCATAGCTGCATAAAAACAAACGATAAATAATATCTATAGCCCAGCATGACGTAAAGCATACAAAACGAGCAAAGTAATCAAAAACAAATTCAAGAAACACCGCATAACTAACCCTCTTTATTCCACTTGAGGGTAGGATACCACTCCGGTTCGGCCCAGATCGTGCTAATCCGCCCCATGACAAGAATGTGTTCCGGATACTTTTGTATGCGTCCAGCTTCTTTGATCAAATTCGCATATAAATCTGTATTAAACTCGAAGTCTTCAGGAAGATGGGGTGGAAGGCGCGACTTCTTCAATCTCCACGTCATAAACTTCGGAACGCACCGATCATCAACCATGAAGAAACGTTCTTTCCAATCCTTTATACTAGAAGTAATCCACGTATAACAACAAGAATTTTTGTCCCTAACCTCGAAGGTGTACCAGCTACCGGACCGATTAAACTTGTAAAAAGCCGAGAACACATCCAAATTCGGGTCGGATCCCAAACCACGACAAGCTAACTCAAAGTGACACACCTTGGCAAGGCCGAAAGGGTTCATTTGAGAAAGATGAACCTCGTGAAATAAAAGAACTTTGATCAAGAACTTCGTCAGAGGAAAACGATAGTTGCAGTAATCGAAAAGGCGAGTGTAAACCCCTATTTTCCCCGGTACGAAAGGATAAATAGGCGTATTCTTTTTGGGGAGAACGGGGTGTAACGAGGCAGGAATTGCGTATTTATCTATGTACCATTGCAAACCATTTCTATTCAAAATATTGAAGCAACCGGATAGATTGCTCTTGTTCGCCATACTAAAAAGAAGGGTACTAACCTGTGAATAGTTTCGCCTCAGACAAAGGGATGGAGAAGATAAAGTAAAAAGTGAAAACAAAAATTACTTTTTACCCCTTTTTATAGAGATATAAACCACCTCAAAACAACCAATCAAAGATCAACACGTCATGACAACTGACGCACATCAATCGTCACGTCAGCAGAAAAGATAAACTGACTGTCAGTTACCCAACAATAAGTCACCGCCCAAAAAATTTAAAATTAAAAAAAAATCAACAAACAACAAATCAGGGGATCAGCCCGCCAAAATTACGCCATTATAGTTCGAAGCTTTTACCTAGGAAATGCTACGAACTAGGGGGACTTGATGAAGATACGTCCTTGGTCGGACCGAACCATTGCCAAACATAGAACCGAGCTATAGCACATAGAGGTCGGATCGCACCTCATGCTATAGACGGAACAACCAAATACACTGGTACGCCATAACTAACCTGGCCCCACAGCCATAACTGCCGTGACAGTGACTGGTCCGACCCTAACTAACCCGCCACGTCAGCATACCCAAAGACTATAACTACCTCACTTAGACCTCCAAAAGGGGGTAATCACAACTTTCTCTCTCTAAACTCTCCTCTCTCTCTCCCTGACCTATTTTATCCTCACAAATACTTATTCTCACGCCCGAGCTTGGTCACAGAGAGGCCCCCTCCCTGTGACGAGGCTAACGGTGTGCTTGTTTCCTTGTGATCTTGCAGGTTATTTCCAGGTCATCTGAAGCTCTGCTCTAACCAGGTCGAACCAACAGGTTTTGAGTCTTCAGCGGTTTCCGTTATTAATACCACACGTATTCCTCAACCTTATAAACCTCACTCGATCACCATTCTAAACACACCTCCATAATAGCTCGTCGGAAGTCAAGTCGCACCTCGCCGGAGTTCGAAGAGGTCATCGGAGCCTTGTCGGAAACCGGGGACGCACATCAGCCGAACTAACGGACTTTGTTTACGAAAGACGACACCGCGCGTCGTCGGAAAGAAAAGAACGTTGCCGGAGAATCAAGCACCTTCGTCGGGGATCGTAATTCATTTTGTGTTCACGTCACCTTCTTCGTTTCGGTACACATTTCTTGTTCCGTTTTGTTAATGAAATCAATATATGAAGGACCCCAACTTCAGTTTAAGTTTAATTAAAGGACCTTATACTACACAAAGACAGAACATAGTACAGTGGTGTATTTGATAATAAACAACACAGAGGTCATGGGTTCGAACCCAGCCGACCTTGTTTTCCTTTTATATATTTTTTTGTCTTTCTTTCATAATATAATTTAACATTTAGATTAAGATTTGATTACATTTTTTTATTATTTATTTCTTTTATCCTTATAATAAAAACCTTATAATCCTTTTATATTTTCTAATTGCCAAACTATCTTTAAACCCCTTCATAACATTTAAGGTTATTAAGGATATAGACTACAATGTTTAAATTAGTCTAATTGCAAATCATAAATATGAGGGATATTATCTAACTTATAAATATTAGGATTATTTATTTAACCACCAAATATTAACGCGTTCATTATGTGATATTCTAAATATTTAGGATAATCGCTTACGTTCGTTCTTTTGGAACTCCCCATTCTTACTCGTGCGTTATTTACAAGAAATCGCAACGCAACCACTGTGAGTATACATGATCCCATTTTCATTTTAAACACTTTTGGGTGCAACTTTTATTCATATTCAAATTCACAAACACGTTAAACTTTATTTATTCACACTCTATCCAAATTACACATGAAATATTTGATTCTTGTTATACATGCGATGCTAATGTAAACACTTCATGACTATATGCTCATTAACTTCGTACAAGCCTACCTTAACAATTATGGTATTATGCATATGCTATAGGTTGTAACGCCCCGCCCGCTATTCTTTTGGGTATTGTTAAGTTAAACATGTTAACCATCCCGCTAGACTCTTGGGATAGGCACTTTAATTGCGCTGGAAACTTTGGTTTGAGCATGTAGAGTAACATCGTTTCGGCATAACTGTTAACTTGCATCATCTTATTCATGTTGGATATGAGCACATTTAAACATTTTATTCTACTATACTATGTATCAAACTTGTATACTCGCCAACATATTTTGTTGATCATTATTTTAATACATGTTGCAGGTTGATAGACGAAGTGATCAGGAAAACAAGCTAGGATGAACCTAGAAACCCATCTAGAATAAACGGTGTTTTGAATTATTTTTGATACAATGTTTGAATCTTGTATGACATTTTAGCATTTATGAAATTTGATTTAATCAATATTGTCACAATTAGCGTTATGAAGTCTCTTGCAATTTGTTTTCGTCTCATCCCGATGTTTCCGCCATCGGTTGAGGTGTGACAGATTGGTATCAGAGCCATACCTATATAGAATTAGGAAAATTGCTATACTTTTTCCTAGTCTATAGTAGGAATACTCTGATACCAGATTGGTATCAGAGCCATAACTATAGGGAATTAGGAAAAGTAGGAATGTTTTTACCTAGTCTATAGTTTAGGAGCTTATCCTTATGTGTTGTTTAAAACTACTTTCCTTCTATCCTATTTGCTTCTCTCTATTCTCTTTGGTCTTCTAATATACATGCCTTTCCTAAGTCAAACACAATACACACTTTGAGGCTTTGAAAACACTCTTATAACACAATCGAAACGACTCACCAAAATATGGGTGATTCCCACATTTGGTGATAACTTTCACTCAGCTATACTTTGTATAGTGCACGAAATCTACCCTCAAGTTAGGAGTGATATCCAAATCTTGAAGGAAATTTCCATTTCATATTCTAGTGGACCCTTATCTTTTGATAAGTATCAACCACACTAGGGTACGATGTTATCAAGTTAGAGGTGAAACTCGCATCTTGTTAACTAGTCCCACTCTTTCATTTTTTATCTCGCCAATGTTTTGATTTTCCCCAATCGATTAAGGACGTGTAGTAACTGGAAGGACAAATATCGTTAGTCGCTACTCGATGAGAGTAATTGTCTATTAGGCCAAAGCATGTTTCCCTAATTCGAAAAGGACTTCGATTTACTTTGGAGAAGTTATATGTTACGTTCCGTGACAATCCAATTTTTACGTTAAATCTCTTTTATGTTATCTCAATTTTAACATGTTTTACATTTGTACGATATATCCTTTCAATCTTGGAGGCACATTACGATACATGCATGCTAGTATGTTATACTGGATTCGTGTTTCTGGGTGATTCTTAGGTGATGAACTTGTCCTTTAACCCACACCTTAACATGTATAGCGCTATGTGTAGTGCTATATGAGTAGCGCACCACCCGTGAACGAGAGGTCATGTTAAGTCATTCAATTGCGGTACACGATGGGTTGACCTGTTTATTCACATGCCAGTGATACGTTAATCTGGTTAACTATGTATGTCATGTGGATTGTTCTAATTTTTTATGCTAATACTCATATTCCCAAAAATGGAAGCTTATCATCAAGATAGGAGTGATTTTCTTACCTTGACGATTAGCTCTGCTCACTTTTCAACTTCACCAATGAGCTAGGGGTGATTTCCTTACCTCGGAGGTAGTTAGTTACCAACTTTTCTTCGTCCTCAATGAAACTTTATATTTGAACGTAACTTTCATTTCCAGATTGGAAACACGAATCGCACTATCTTCGCAATCTAAAACAAATAATAATAACCTCTCGTGAACAAACAAAATTTATGATGCTTTAATTTTACATGTTACACTACGTGAAATTCATGATTTTTGCTATGTGAAACTAATTGAACATTTTATATGCTATGTGAAACTTTATGCTATTTGACACATTCATGAAAATTTTCTTAAACAAAAACATTGTGATCAAGTCTTATCTATTCTCTCATTTGAATCTTTAGATGTCGTCTTTTCAAAAAGTTTTCATCTTAGATTTCGAGCTAGAGTTGGGAAGACTGTAACATCCGTCAAAAAGGGTTCCCAAAATCCGACCTGTTTTGGAAAGATCCGAATCCTAATCCTTGAAACTCGAAAGCTTCGCGAAATAAATAATGGTCGAAAGGTTCTAAAATATGGTTATTTAGTTATTTATTTTTTTTAAATAATAAAACTAATTAAATTTTCATTTTTGCTAGTACATGCTTATAGAAGTAATTAATTAAAGCTGGAGGTGTGATTACCACTGTTGCATTACAACGAAAAGAATATCTAATGTAATGCTTGATAGTTTCAACATTTTTAACATTCTATGACTAGTATATATTGCAATTCTCATACTATCCAGCAATGAATTCTATATGTAGCATTAAATAAAAAAAAATAAACTAAAAGTCTAGGGGCCTTTATGCCAAAACAACCAAACTTCATTTAAACTCAATTAAACCACCAAAACCTGCGTTTCGTTTTTGATTGCCGACGACCGAACCTGAAATTACGGCAAATTCCTTTCGGTTTCGTTTGGAATAAATTTATTTATGTTGAAAAAAAAATGCTTATGATTACCATTAAAGACGTTTGGAATCATTCTCGTGTACGCGGTTTCCGTTATTAATACCACACGTATTCCTCAACCTTATAAACCCCACTCGATCACCATTCTAAACACACCTCGATAATAGCTCGTCGGAAGTCAAGTCGCACCTCGCCGGAGTTCGAAGAGGTCATCGGAGCCTTGCCGGAAAGCGGGGACGCACATCGGCCGAACTAACGGACTTCGTTTACCAAAGACGACACCGCGCGTCGTCGGAAAGAAAAGAACGTCGCCGGAGAATCAAGCACCTTCGTCGGGGATCGTAATTCATTTCGTGTTCACGTTACCTTCTTGGTTTCGGTATACATTTCTTGTTCCGTTTTGTTAATGAAATCAATATATGAAGGACCCCAAAGACAGAACATAGTACAGTGGTGTAGTTGATAATAAACAACACAGAGGTTATGGGTTCGAACCCAGCCGACCCTGTTTTCCTTTTATATATTTTTTTTGTCTTTCTTTCATAATATAACTTAACATTTAGATTAAGATTTGATTACATTTTTTTATTATTTATTTCTTTTATCCTTATATTAAAAACCTTATAATCCTTTTATATTTTCTAATTGCCAAACTATCTTTAAACCCCTTCATAACATTTAAGGTTATTAAGGATATAGACTACAATGTTTAAATTAGTCTAATTGCAAATCATAAATATGAGGGATATTATCTAACTTATAAATATTAGGATTATTTATTTAACCAACAAATATTAACGCGTTCATTATGTGATATTCTAAATATTTAGGATAATCGCTTACGTTCGTTCTTTTGGAACTCTCCATTCTTACTCGTGCGTTATTTACAAGAAATCGCAACGCAACCACTGTGAGTATACATGATCCCATTTTCATTTTAAACACTTTTGGGTGCAACTTTTATTCATATTCAAATTCACAAACACGTTAAACTTTATTTATTCACACTCTATCCAAATTACACATGAAATATTTGATTCTTGTTATACATGCGATGCTAATGTAAACACTTCATGACTATATGCTCATTAACTTCGTACAAGCCTACCTTAACAATTATGGTATTATGCATATGCTATAGGTTGTAACGCCCCGCCCGCTATTCTTTTGGGTATTGTTAAGTTAAACATGTTAACCATCCCGCTAGACTCTTGGGATAGGCACTTTAATTGCGCTGGAAACTTTGGTTTGAGCATGTAGAGTAACATCGTTTCGGCATAACTGTTAACTTGCATCATCTTATTCATGTTGGATATGAGCACATTTAAACATTTTATTCTACTATACTATGTATCAAACTTGTATACTCGCCAACATATTTTGTTGATCATTATTTTAATACATGTTGCAGGTGGATAGACGAGGTGATCAAGAAAACAAGCTAGGATGAACCTAGATACCCATCTAGAATAAACGATGTTTTGAATTATTTTTGATACAATGTTTGAATCTTGTATGACATTTTAGCATTTATGAAATTTGATTTGATCTATATTGTGACAATTAGCGTTATGAAGTCTCTTGCAATCTTGTTTTCGTCTCATCCCGATGTTTCTTCCATCGATTGGGGTGTGACAGATTGGTATCAGAGCCATAACTATATAGAATTAGGAAAATTGCTATACTTTTCCCTAGTCTATAGTAGGAATACTCTGATACAAGATTAGTATCAGAGCCATAACTATAGGGAATTAGGAAAACTAGGAATGTTTTTACCTAGTCTATAGTTTAGGAGCTTATCCTTATGTGTTGTTTAAAACTACTTTCCTTCTATCCTATTTGCTTCTCTCTATTCTCTTTGGTCTTCTAATATACATGCCTTTCGTAACGCAAACACAATACACACTTTGAGGCTATGAAAACACTCTTATAACACGATCGAAACGACTCACCAAAATAGGGGTGATTCCCACATTTGGTGTAAAATAAAGGGGAAATGGACTATATCACCCTCAACTAAGCAAAATTGGCCAATACCACGCCCAACTTTCAAGTTGGCTCCCACCACCCCCAACTGGACACTTGGGTTGCTATGTCACCCTGTCGTTACTTAGCCACTAACATGGTTAGTTTTTATCCTACGTGGCATGCTGACGTGGATCTGAATTCAACAAAAAAATAACACAAGGACTAAACATATCACTTAAAACATACTACAAGGACCAAATAGCAACTATTTCCATACATCTATTATTTTACCACTGATTTTGAGTTTCAAAATCCCCAAATTCTCGCACAAAAAATTGCAGAGAAAATCAATCAAATCAGAACTCCTACCACCACAACCACCTCCGTCACACACAACCCAACCGTCGCCGCCTCCTTTCAGATTGGAATGACGAACCTGAATGAGAGAGATGGGAGAGAGGACATCACCGTTACTAGCCAAGTTGGGCGTGGTAAGCCTATTTAAAGGCATTTGCTTTATTGAATAATGTACACCCTTTTTTTTATAACAATCGATACCACAATTTGCATTCTCTTGCATATTTACACACAACACATACAAACAAATACAGAGTGTTGAGTGTGGAGTGGGGCCTGTAACCAACACCTTTATGATAACACTAAATTGCAAAGTGTGTCATTTGTCTTCAAAAGTAAAAAAAATATACTCGATGTTTGCAAACTCTTACACGTTATGTCATTTATCCCTAACTCAGTTAGTTTTCATGGTTAAATCTGACCAAGTAGACTACATGTGTGACAACCCGCAACTTCGGGTTAATACTTTAACCCAACCACGGTCCAACTTGGACATACATTCATAGCACTTAATTTACGTTGGTAATTCGGGGAATTACCGCAACACAATGCATTAATAATTCGGGGAATTACCGGAGCGCAATATAATGGTGATTCGGGGAATTACCAGAACACACGCACGATAACTTTTGAACGTTGGTGACTAACACAAGTAATATTTATAAACAGACGTTTTACACGAAACATATATGCTGCATGACAAATACGTGAATAATGTGTTGGACTGTGATTATGTGATTACGTCTTCGAATTTTTATGTTCAGGTTGAAACCGAATCGAAAAACATATTAGGAACGACAAACGAAGCATTTTACGCGTTTTTAACGCAACCGACGAACGAATGCGCCAACGTCGACTACTGACACTATTTTACATACTTTTGACCCTAAAATTATGTTTTACGACGTTCCATGGAGTTTGGGTTCGAAAATGGGCCTCGTAGAGGCATTAGGCCGCACAAAACATGAGGGAACGGGCTAGTGGGCCTTGGGCCCAACTCTCACTAACCCTAACTAATATACTAAAGCATTGTTTGGTAGCCTCTGAATGGTTATTAAGATGCTACCTCTTAATGGAACCATTAAGAATGTTACCAATGAGAAGGTAGAAGAATGTGACATGTGATGATTTATCATTCAGAGGTTACCTCTTAACCATTCAGACTTGAGGTTACCTCTTATTCATTCAGAGGTTTTAAACAATTAAGAGGTAACATCTGAATGGTCGTTAAGAGGCTACCAAACAGCCCCTAAGTCATGACCTTATCCTCTCATTCCCTCACCCACACACTCAGCCGCACCTCATCTCTCTATCTACAAAAAGGCCACCGGAGCAAGAATTCCGACCGGTTTTCTGGCGGTGTTCCTCCGACGAGACACACCCAATAACCTTTCTCCTTGTACCACATTTAACCCACCTACCACCTACTCTCTCCTTCCCTCCTCGGTGAATAAGAATGGCAGCACAAGGCTGGCCGGCGAGGGTCCGACAGCCTGATGTAGTTTTGTTCGTGTTCGGTATAAAATCAGTTTTGATGTTCCGGGTCAGATTCAGTTTTGGTTCGAGTCAACTGTGGTCAACTCTTGTCAAACAGTGGGTCAAACGGTCAACTGCTGTCAACGATCAGTTCTAGAACGCGTAGTTAGAGGCGTGTGTGCATCAGTTAACAAATTTGTTAACTATATTACGAGGCAATGCTAATACAACATGAATTTTATTTAACATTTTTTACTATGTGTGATCCCTTAAAGCTCAATTTATATTCTGTTGGTTTTAGGCCCAAAATACACACTTAAACACACACTCACTCAACGTGTATATGATTTGCAGAAGCTGGAAGAAAAGCTTACTGTGAATTGGTTACTTATTCAATAAAACAAAGAGGCTATAAATAGCCATACATAGTACAAACGTGGGAGTATAACAACCAATAAAAAACTAAACTTTATCCTAAAGAACCGGCTAGAAGAAGACTTCTTCTACCCCACGTGCACCTTCACCAACGTACACTTCCTTGTTAATCGGTCAACTTTTATTTACTGGTCCTACGTAAGCATAACAACTCCCAAGTTGTTCACTTTCACACGTCTGCATGAACCCATAATAGATGACCCGTTAACCCATGATCTGTGACCCGTACTCGACCCGAACCAACCCGAACTTGACCCGTAATCAAGATTAAACCCAACATTCACCCCCTTAATCTTGATTTGGTTCTTTCTTCTGGCTTGTCGTCAGTCTTGCTAAACTTTCTTGATTCGAACCCATTCTTGTTTGCTTGTCGAATCTCCTTGCTAACTTTCATGCTTTCTGAACTTGCTTTTTCTTTCTTGCTCAATCCAAGTTCAACTTTCTTGCTATTTGAATCATTAAGATTCAATCTTTCTACTTTCTACGAGCCAATATGACTCGATTCTTGCTCTTGCTTCACGAACCATGCGGGCCCGGCCTTTCTCTTTCTTACGTGAACGCTTTCGGTCTCTCATTCACGACTCGGTCTATTGTGAACTCTTTCGGTCTTTGTTCACAATTTCGGTCTTTCTTTCTTTCTTTCTTTCTCGGTCTACTTTGGTGCAAACCTACGGTCTTTGTCACACCCACAGTCTCGATCTCATGTGAACCTCTTCGGTCTCGGATTCACAATTCTGGTCTTTCGGTCTAAGCATTCTTCAAGAAACGCTTCTTTTGGTCTGCGGTCTCTCACCGGTTTCTATTACTCCGGAGACGGTCTCGGTCTTCGCTGCGGTGTGCAGCCGGTCTTCTCGCCGACCTCAGTCTTCTCTTTCTCCCACCAGAATTAACATTCCGGCAGCGGTCTTTCAAGTCGTTCGGTCTGCACGGCGCGGTTTTCTCTCTTCTTGCTGATGCTGCCTCTTCAACCTTTCTGGACAGCATCGTTTCTTCAATTAACATGCCCCGTTCTCTTTCTTCTTCGGTGACATGATGCTTCTTTCTTTCGATGCTTTCTGCTTCGGTCCTTACAGCCAAAGGACTGCACTCCGTCTCTCACCACCGACTCTCAAAACGGCCCTCGTTTCTCACCCGCTCGGATACCAAATGTTGGTTTCAGGCCCAAAATACACACTTAAACACACACTCACTCAACGTGTATATGATTTGCAGAAGGTGGAAGAAAAGCTTACTGTGAATTGGTTACTTATTCAATAAAACAAAGAGGCTATAAATAGCCATACATAGTACAAACGTGGGAGTATAACAACCAATAAAAAACTAAACTTTATCCTAAAGAACCGGCTAGAAGAAGACTTCTTCTACCCCACGTGCACCGTCACCAACGTACACTTCCTTGTTAATAGGTCAACTTTTATTTACTGGTCCTACGTAAGCATAACAACTCCCAAGTTGTTCACTTTCACACGTCTGCATGAACCCATAATAGATGACCCGTTAACCCATGATCTGTGACCCGTACTCGACCCGAACCAACCCGAACTTGACCCGTAATCAAGATTAAACCCAACATATTCAAAGTTATAAATCAAATTCGTATCTGTTGGCTTTGTGGTTCAGACTTGATGCTGACAGAAGGCTTCTTGCAACAAAAGGTAGTGTTCCAATTGGTATCGGAAAGAACACTCATATCAAAAGAGCGATCATTGATAAGAATGCACGCATTGGAGACTACGTGAAGGTAAGATACTTTTAAACAGTGATGGCTGATTATAAACACTAAACAATGATAACATTCAAAGTTATTACTATGATTTCATTTTGTGCATCTTATTTTGTGATGGCAGATTATAAACAGTGATAACATTCAAGAAGCAGCAATAGAAACAGAAGGGTACTTCATAAAAAGTGGGATCGTGACAGTTATCAAAGACGCATCGATTCCTTCCGGCAGCATAATTTAGAAGATACAAAAATCTTGATGGCCATCGGTGAAGTTTCGACTGTCAGGTACCTTAGAGTATCTTGTTACAGAACTATGCATTATGGTACCGAAGAGGAAGCATGTCGCGCTGTGAAATGTGAAATTACTATTTATTTAATAAAAGTTAAACATAATGTGGATGAGGTCATATATGGTTTTGAATACTATATCTATGCTTTACTTGCACTTTTCATGTTTCTAGTAACAAAGTCTTTTGTTCAAGTTAGGCGAAGTAGTTTGTACACCGTTAAAATTACTTTGTACACCATTGGGTATGGTTTATACTACGCACTGTACAACATATATAAAATGTACTTGGTGGTGTACCAGATAATTTTAGTGGTGTTCAAATTATAATTATACTTTTTGGTAGTTTTATGTTTTTGCAAATTTACATAGTTAACCTTTTGTACTTGTGAATAAAAAAACAATAGCAAGTGAATCCCTAATGGCCTTGTTTTATATCTTCAAGATCCTGACACATTGATAGAACTCTCAAGAATGTTATCAGATTTGGAACAACGACATATTTTTATATCAAGTTAAGATATAGATAAAAATAGGCATGTCGCAACGACATATATATAATTATATTAACAATGTATCTTATAACCATAGAAGTTACAAGAGAAAAACAAAACATGTTTTGAATAGGGAAAATTAGAGTGGAGATGCGTTTGAGTACGTATAATTTTTGCAAAAACCAAACTTTCATCTCAGAAGTTATAGAATTTAGTTTCAGTCCTTTTCATGTCAAATAAACAATGTGTTCCATGTTTCTCATATTGTAAATATTCTCCGGAAAGTTCATCTCAGGAGGAACTACTTGTGTTCCTACATTTGTACCCATTTCTTTATTACATTAAATATTGGTTTGCAGAAAAGTAAAAGGCATAAAATATCTAAAACATTGGTGTAAGGAAAAATTATAACAAATATTTGCTATAAGATAGAGTACATTTATAACATAGAGTACACTTAGATTCTTATTACATGATTTAAAATATATAATTATAAGCATAACGCGCTATTATTCATTTTGAAAGTAAAACCATGAAGTACATTAGTTTCTCCTTGTGTTCCTTAATGATCTTACCCATCTGTTCTTTCTTATCCCTAGTCGTTCAAGGAACCAATCACCATACCTTGCATATAGAAGGTTCCCGATAACGATTCCAACAATCAGACCACTTCTGACTCCCAATAATATCACCACCCAATCAATTATGTCACTAGGCAGAAGGGACTCATACTCATTCCTGCTTGTTGGTGGAAGTACCGTTGGTACCTTTGAATTTTCACATTCCTTGGATAACGGTTTTCCACACAGCCCGGGATTTCCCAAGTAGGAGTTGTTCTCAAATGTATTGAACTGTTTCCCTTGAGGTATGTGCCCATCAAGGTGGTTGAATGACAAATTGAGAAAAGCCAGGAAGCCAAGTTGCAACAGTTGTTCAGGGATCTGTCCTGATAGCTCGTTTTGGGAAAGATCAATAGATTCAAGATTCTTTAGGTTTCCAAAAGATGGCAAAATATGGCCGGTAAAATGGTTGTTCGACAAATTAAGAGACTCAAGCCCATGAAGATCTTGGAGTGATTGTGGGATCTGCCTTTTAAAGTTGTTACATGAGAGATCGATGGGTGTGAAAATGTTTAGAATTTTCATGTACTCTCTCTTGACACCTTTAGTTGTTAACGTCATCGAGTATCATGACGTAAATATTGAATTTTTATCGATAGGAATCAAGTCTTCCATAGCAAATGATCTGCTAAGATTAACAGATTTCATTGCATTCCAATTTTGGAATGACTTGTGAGGCAATTGACCACTAAAGCGATTGTTGGAAATGTCTATGATCCTTAGCTGAAGAAACTGTGAGCTAGATAGACCTTGAATTGCACCATAAAACTTATTAGATCTCAAAATGAGCACTTGTAGCTTGGGATGAGTTCCCAACCAAAGCGGAAAAACATCTTCAAAAGAATTAGCTGTGAAAGGTCGTCTTCCTTCAACGAACACACGAACCGGACCGATTGAACACACACGCGATGTGCGGAAACCACCGCGTGCCTCGTACCGCAACGTAGAGCTGGTACTAAGTTCTCACCACTAAGGTCTCACCATATAAACCACCCGTTCTGATGAGACATAAATGAACAAGTTCTCATGAGACACTTTCACATAATTGCAAGATTAGACCTTCAATGTTGAAACTTCAGCAGTATCCAGCATTTATCAAACTTTGGTGCACTTACAGACTCCCCCTTGATACATGCGGGATCTGCAAATCTTCAACGAGTCTTCGAGAAGTCGTTTCCCACATTTATCATCCTGAAGTGCATTTACAGACTCCCCCTTGATATATGCGGGATCTGCAGATCTTCATCAAATCTTCAAGAAACCGCTTCCTCCTGCTCCAGTCTTGTTCTTCACACAGCATCAAACAGCTCGAGCACACCGAAAAGCAAGTTTCCTGTCTTCTTTCATATAATCTAAAACAGCTTGCCAAACTCAAAACTTTATTAGAAACCATTAAAGCCTAAATGAATTTCAAAACCAATAATGTTAACATATTTAAGCTCAAAGAAAATTTTAGGTAACACATACTTAAAAAATATTTCTACCAATTTGGAACACAGTTTCCCACATGGACAACACACACTTAGACCAACTTAGCAAGACCAAAAGTTTTTATTAAAAGACTTATTTTAAATTACCTCACCGGATTGTTTTTTTAATCCGTTTTCAAAATTACGAAACCCTTTTTGAGTATCGTTAAAAATATAAAGCCCACACATGGAAACGAGAAACAAAATCTTTTTGTATTTTTTGAACTTTATATTAAAATACACCGAAAATATTTTTGTAAGTTTTCAAAATTTGAAACGAAAAAGAAACGTAAATATTTACATGTATTATCTTTTTGTGAAAACGCGGGCAAGAAGATCATATCGGCTTATCTGTCAAAGTCAATCACAGTTAGTATCCATTTTACGAATTGAAGCACAAAGAATGATAATGAGAGTTCAAGATGTTTAATGATATACTTGTCCACTTAAGCTTTAGCACGTGTTCGAACACTGTTTTCGAGATATGCAATTAAGTGTCTTATTAACTGATATAACTGTGTTCCCCACCTCAGAATATACTCCCGTATCAAGGCTACCAAACATTACATCTTACAGGTGAGTATATCTGAAAAATCTCTTTATCCGGCTAAAATGCGATGCCTTGAGAGCTCAGGTTAGTGCCACCGCACATACACAGAGATGAAGGCTCGACTTTAAATGTGGTGTACCATCGTTTGGTATCTTTTTCTGCATAATATATTTTTTTTTTGCTATGTACCCGGTGGTAGCATAGAATTGCAGTTTGTACATCCGGTGATGACAATTTTGAACAGATCATCCGGGGATGATTGTTGTGGCAGAAAAGAAATCCACCAAGAGGGTTTGCACACAAACGAAGCGCTTAGCAAAGCATTATACGAGGTCTAGGCCATTGCTCATGCAATATCAGAAGACCAAGTATAATACCCCAGAGATTTAACAAACATAAAGACCTAGTATCTCAGAAGTTTGGAAACTTATCAAACGAAATTACGGTACCAAGACCATATATCCAAGAGATGTACCACACAAGTTACGCAGTTCGTTATCTTTATATACCAAAAACAGGTTCTTATTAACGCGTAAAACCTATCGTTACAACATATGATGAAGCTGTCAACAGTTTAGGTTTAATTTTATTAGATACCCCGTAAAAGATATGACAGCCAATGTACTATCATTTCTTCTCACAATCAACGCGTCTTCAAATTTTTCATTTTTTAATGTTTTTGGATTTTTATAAAAATATCCTACAACTAAGTAAAATCTTTTTGGCTTTTTGTGTTTTACGAAAAGAAGAAACCTGTACAAAGGAACAGAAAAACAAAGTTTCCATGTGGGCTTATGCAACCAACCTACTCAGGGTTTATCATCCCGATCAATCGGACTAAGTTCTCGAACCTCGTCCGATCGAATGTCTTTGTAAACAGGTCTGCATAGTTGTCTAAGGTGTCAACTCTAACTGCATCAATTAAACCTTTTTCAGCACAATCACGTATAAAATGATGCCTAACATCTATATGTTTAGTGCGTTAATGGTGTACTGGGTTATTTGTTATTGAAATAGCTGAGTTATTATCTACCATGATAGGAGTTTGTGTATAATTCAAACCGTAATCCCGCAATTGCTGTTGGATCCACAAGACTTGAGCACAGCAGCTCGAAGCGGAGATGTATTCTGCTTCACATGTGAACAGCGACACTGATTGTTGCTTTTTGCATTGCCAGGATATCAGACGGCTTCCAAGCAGTTGAGCACCACCAGAGGTTGACTTCCTATTCATCGGGCACCCGCCAAAAACCGCATCAGCATATGCTATCAAGTCCAAGCCTCCCTCGACTGGATGCCACAATCCAAGTCTTGGTTTGCCTTTAAGATAGCGAAAAATCCATTTGACGGCTTTCAAATGCGATTCTCTTGGATTAGCTTGGTACCTAGCACATAAACACACCGAAAACATTATATCGGGTCGAGATGCAGTAAGATACATTAAAGAACCAATCATTGCACGATAAACCGAAGGATCCACTTCAGGATCTTTGTCCTTTTCATCTGACAACTTGTGATTGGTAGACAACGGAGTTTCGTAAGGCAGACTGTCTTCCATGTTAAATCGCTTGAGGATCTCGTGGACGTATTTCGTCTGATGAATATACGTGCCATTCACTTCTTGATCCACTTGCAACGGGAGGAAAAACTTTAGCTCACCCATTGCACTCATCTCAAACTTCGATTTCATCACTTGTTCGAATTCCCGACAAAGCTCTTCATTTGAAGAACCAAAAATAATGTCATCGACATATATTTGCGCAATCAGGAAATCTCCCCCCTTTCTTTAAGATGAAGAGAGTAGAATCTATTGCACCACGAATGAAACCGTTTGCCAACAAATGCTTTGACAACGTCTCGTACCAAGCACGAGGAGCCTAATGAAGACCGTATAAAGCTTTTTCCAACAAGTACACTTTGTTCGACGACTCTGGAGCTTCAAAACCTGGCGGCTGGGAAACATACACAGTTTCTTGCAACTTCCCATAAAGAAATGCACTTTTGACGTCCAACTTATAGACTTTAATACGCATATGAGCAGCAAAGGCTAGGAACAAACGAATTGCTTCAAGACGTGCCACTGGCGCATAAACTTCTGTGTAATCGATCCCTTCTTCCTGATTGAACCCTTGCACCACCAAACGAGCTTTATTCCTGATGACGACACTGTTGTCGTCCTTCTTACATTTAAAGACCCATTTCGTGTTGATCGCGTGTTGGCCCTTCGGAAGATCTACCAAGTTCCAAACCTTCAGCTTGTCAAACTGAGCCAACTCCTCCTGCATCGCTTCACACCACGAGCTGTCTTTCAGCACCATGTGGTAGTTTTTCGGCTCTATCTGCGAAATAAAGCACTCATGCAGGCTTAACCTGTAGATCTCTTTCTCTTTGATCTCTGTGAACAAACACTGCATATCATTAAGACTTCTGCTTCGAGTCATTATTCCTTCATGCGGATCTCCGATAACATTATCAACAAGATGATTCCTATTTGTCCGAGTGACAGGAATAGCTGGAACTTGTAGATTTGTTCCCAAATTTGACTGGATCTCCCCCTCAGCAGTTGCATTACCAGATGCTTGAACATTTCCCATAGACGTGCCAACATTTGGATAAGTTGAAAAATCAACAAAAAGGTCACCAATTGTATTTTGAGCAGCTTCAGCTTCAGAAGTAGCTATAACATCATCATCGGAATCACTTGAATCTGCATCATTGGAGGGTTGAGTAGCTCTGGCATCATTAACATTTGATGTGCTGGCAACGTTTACTCCTGAATCACTATTTGTATAGACATTTGTTGGAATGCTGGTACGCTAACCTGCATCCACTTCATCTTTGTTGATCAAGTGTGAGTACACTAGTTCAGTCTCATCATCTGTTAGATCAGGTAAAGTAAAAGAGTCAAACAATTTGTCATAATCGTAGCCAGTTTTAGGACTGAACTCAGATGGTGGAGGATCTTAACTCAAAGGAGTTATATCAAAGACTACTTCCACCATCCGTTTCTTGACATTGCATACTCGTTTGTTCGGAGAGCCTAGTTCGTAACCTAGGAAGAAACCAATTTCTCCAATCTCTCCAAACTTTGGAGTATCCGATGACCGTCAGATCATACACTTAATCCCAAAAGGCTGGAAACCTTTCAAATTTGGTTTCTTTTTCTCAAGAAGTTCATAACAAGTTTTATCTTCCCGTTTGACTGTAAGCACACGATTCAGCACATAGCATGCGGTGTTTACAGCTTCGGCCCAAAAGAATATGGGCAATTTGGATTCTGAGAGAAGGGTTCTCGCAGCCTCGATAAGGGTCCTATTCTTCCTTTCAGCGACTCCGTTCTGTTGAGGAACATAAGGAGCGCTAAACTGATGAACAATACCCATATCACAACATAACTCATCCATATTTCGATTTTTAAATTCAGTTCCGTTATCACTTCTAATTCTTTTGATGGGTAAAGAGTAATTTTTCTCTAATTGTTTGAACAAATCTTTCAAAGTGCCGAAAGTTTGATCTTTCGATTTTAAGAAAAATACCCACGAATACCTTGAAAAATCATATGTGACAACCAAACAATAAGTCATACCACCAATGCTACTCACATGGATCGGACCAAACAAATCCATGTGAAGTAGCTCTAGTGGTTGTTGGATAGAGTTTATGTGTTTAGGCTTATAAGGTTTACGCTTGATTTTCCCTTTCTCACAGAATTCACATTTACTATGCATATTGAAACTACGTAAAGGAACACGCAACACCAAGTTGCTCTTAATCAAGTGATTCATTTTGCGTAGATGCACGTGGCCCATCCTTCGATGCCATAGGAAAGATTGAGCTTCTGTTGTCTTTGATAACAAACACGTTGCCGGACCAGAGGAGTTCACAACCGGACGCATGTCTATCATATAGGTGTTGTTCACTCTTGAAGCTTTCATCACAACCCAATCTTCAGGAACTACAAATCCCGACTTTAGACCAAAGCAAGCCTTATCCGTGAAATGCATTGAATACTTGTTATCACAGATATGAGAAACTGACAGCAAGTTGTGCTACAGTTCTTCAACAAAGTTCACCTTGTGCAAGGTGATCTTGCCGTTTGAAACAGAACCTTCACCTGTGATATATCCACCCTTTTCACCCGCAAAGTTAACATAACCACCACGAATAGGTTTCAAATTTGACAACAATTCTTTGTTCCCCGTCATATGCCTGGAACAGCCACTATCGATATACCAAATATAGATAGCTCTCTTCAGCTGTTCCTGCATTCACAAACAGGAAATTAGTTAGAGTGGGGGACCCAAGCCGTGACGGTCTTGGGTCGTCCAAATTCATCAATAAAAGAAAATTCCTTGAAATAACCATCTTCATTGTTGTTTCTAACATTTCCACCTCGGTAATTGTTAGAATGTCCACCCGCAAATCGAGGATTGTGCGGAGTTTGAGAACGGTAATTGTACCCAGAATTTCCACCAAAACGATTACCAGAGTTTTGATATCCGAAGTTTTGACTATGCTTAGGTCTAAAACTTCTATCAAATCGTGGTTGCTCGTTATCATGAAACACAGGTCGTTGTTGGTATCCTGAATGTTGTCTTTGACCATGAAATCTGGCCAGTGACACATTTCGGTTATCAACGTAACGATTTTGCGCATGAGGTCTAACATTGTGGTTATAAGAATCTCCAGGATGTTGTTGATCTTGTTCTTGTAGTCGGAAGGTTACATGATTTGGTCATCGATAGGGGTTTTCTGACGACTTTCACGTTTTGCTGAAGAACTTTTCGATCCACGATCTGAACCACGACGGCTATCATCATATGATGAATCGGTATCCTGATCCTTTTGTTTTTGATTTTTAACCTTTGGTTTAGAAACAAGTTTGCTTTCTTGCTTTACAACCTTAGGTTTTTCTCCTTTTTGAGTTTTACCACTTTTCTTTTCATTATTTTTAGGTTTATTTTGTGGTTTAGTGACAAAAGGTTTATCAAGATCAGGATCAACACGGCTCTTTCCATTGTCGTTTGGACAATTTGCAGCTAAATGTCCTTTCAAACCACATTTGTAGCATCGTCGTTTATCAATCTTTTCATTCTTTTCTTTTCTTTTTGATCATCCTCACATTGACTATTTGAGGATGAGGATGCTACATTTGAGCCTTTTGCCTTTTGTTTCACAAATTCAGAATTTGAGCCCTTTTCAATCGTTTCACCTTCTTTGTTAAAGCTTTCGCTTTTCACAAAGTTGGTTTTTGAAATGTTTTTAACATTCTTTTTACCTTTGTTTTTAGGCTTCGGCTTTTGAACATTTTGAACTTGATTTAAATCTTCCAAAATCTTTGAGTTTATCAAATTTTCAATTTTGCTTAAATCAATTTCGTTTGTTTTAACATCACTCGTACTCTTTTGTTCTGATTCCGATTCCGATTCAGACTTGGATTCAGATTCTTCCTCACTCAAAGGATCAACAGTGAATGGAGCAGTTGGAACGAAATCTACAATTTCAGGATCAATCAATGGTGTCGATGTATAGTTGTGTTTAATAGGAGGTGGAACCTTCTTGTAACCAACACAAACATCTCATCTTCTGAATCTTTGAGACGAAGATTGTTTATGCAGAAATTCATCACATCTGATGAACTTTCAAACTTCTCAAGTTTTTATTGCAGATCAAGAATCAAGTTATCTTTGTCTAAAATTAATTGGTTCTTTTCCAAAACAGTGTTTTGACAAGTTTCAAGTTCAGCTTTTAAATCTTGATTCTTAATCGTCGCTTGTGCAAGTCGTCTCTCAAATTCAGAGATGTCCTTTTTCACGGCAAGCACCTGACTTCTATGTTCTTTGTCGGCCCTCGAAAGCGCGACAATTAATTCTCTAGATTTCTCCAGATCAGTAATCAAATTACTGTTATGGAGTGCGGATCTGTCACACTTAGCAACAAAGTCTACGCATCTAGGACATCTTTTATCATCAGATTTAGATTGTACCTCGATGTTAGTCATGAAAGCTTGATTCGAGCTTTCTGCTTTTCCTGCTTACATCTTTGTCATTTCTTTATCAGCAAAGCGTTGCATTTCTTCGGCTGCAATCTTGAATTTAAAACGATCATTTTCATCTTTCTTTTCAACTTTCTTTTCTTCTTTCTTCTTCCTCATTCTATTTTCTCTCGTTTTCTTCAACTTCAATGATTTTCTCCATTTCCAAATTCTCACTTAGAGCTTCCGCCACCACAGTCAACTCTTCCACATTTGCCTCTTCAAACAAATCTCCAAACCCTTCTTCAACGATCTCGGCAATAAAGGCTTGTGAAACAATAGCAGTAGCTGTTTCTTCCATTACAATCCCGCAATCGTGTGGCTCATTAATAGTTTGAAGGGGTTGAACAATCATAGCGTTATTAGCATTAGGAGTAAGGTTATCAGATGAGGTTGTTGTTGAAGTGGTAGAAGTTGTATTGGATGGGGCTGGACTGTTGTTGTTGGATCTTGCTAAGCTTCCTTGACCATTGCTGCCTTCCCTATTCTTTGGTTTTCGACACTCTCTTGCATAATGACCATAGATACCACAGTTGTAGGACAGAAGACAAGTGCCGTAAAGCTACAATGATCGCCGTAAGCTACGGCGAGCACCGTAGCTTATGGCGCTAGTTTGACTTGCCTGAATTTGTTGACCGTCATATGCTACGGCGGGCACCGTAGCTTACGGCGCTGTGTATCCCCAAAACGTAACTCCCTCATTTAATTTACATTTCATGATGTTTTATGTGACTTATCATTACCATATTCGGTTACACTTCACTGGACACACGATTTTTGGTGCACTTTGGAGCTTGAAGACTATCTTTAATCTTTTGATTCATGTTCTTAACTTTTTTGAAGAGTAAGACTTGTTGGATGATGATGTTTCAAGCCATGAGTGGCTAAATACTTTGTGACTATCTTTGGTTGAAGGTTTGCATGAGACTTTATGTTTAATTCCGTATTTCTAGAATAACAATCTTTATCTTTATTGAATTGCTTGTTATGGTGTGTGATTGACTGTTAGTAAATTGTTGATTCTTATGTTAAACTAATTAGAAACCATACGTTCTTGGCGCCGTTGGCAATCGAGATATCATGGGTAACAACCTCACGTTCTAGGAATTTGAGTACTTAGTTCCCTTTCATCACTGCAATTAATCACACATGAACTATGTCTACGTAGTTCTTTCTAGTGGAATGATAGCATAAATGTCAAAGCAAACCGGAAACTAAAGATGGTCATTTGTCTCTAAATTATTTACAACCAACACTTTCATTTTGCAATTAGAATAGTAATCTTAGTTTTAAAAATCAAACCAATCAAACCAACTCTTGAAATTTACTTTTACTGCAATTAGTTTAATCTTAGTTAAATTAGATACATTTCGAAATAACACATATTCCACAAACTCCCTGTGTTCGATACCCACTTACCGCTATCTATTTAGTAGTAATTGGATTAAATTTGATTGTGACCACGACATCACGTCAAATTTGGGCGGCGTTGCCGGGGAGTAGTGCTCAACGTGTGTTATTTTTTTATTCTTTTTAGGTTTGTTATTTTTCTGGTTTACGCTGGGTGTGTTAGTGTGCAGGTATTTACAGGTGCATGCGTACTAGGAGCTCTCACAAGCTATCACCATTGGCATTTGATCCAGAAATTGAACGGACTTTGAGAGGAAACAAAATTTTATTATGGGAAATCAGAATCAAGTGGTTCACCAACAACACCTACTACACCAATTACACCACTTAGATACATGGATCCACCACCACCCACTATGGGTGAACCTATACACCCATTCATACCATCATCCACACAACCTTCACCAAATACGACCATGCCTATCACCACTACCGACCCTATTCCACCTCATGATGTTACACCAACCAACACTACACAACCCATTACCACCCAAGATCAACCTACACTTACTTTTAACCCTTCTACTACAATTCCACCATTATCCCATTTCTTCCCAGGTTCGGGTCAATCATCTTCCACTTATTCAATACCACCAAATTCAACCATTGTTCATGCTACTTCATCATTTAGACCACCGAACCAATCAGGTTTCCACTATTCATCTTTTCCATTTAGGCAATCATCGGGTATAGGAGGAGATGAATATGAAGAAGGATATGAATATTTTGAGGGTTATGAGGAAGAAGGATATGCATATGGGGGTGATGGAGAGCAAGGGGAACTCACTTATGTGCAAGGTCAAACTCAAAGAATGCCAAGTGTTGGTGGGATTCTGAGACACCTGTGCCTCTGCGACCATCAAACAAATACCAAATTAATGAAATATTTTATTTCATACTTGGGATTTGTATAAATATGTGTATCGTTTGCATATATCAATTCTTGTTCGATTTCGGGCTCTAAATCGCTTTCTGGAAAATTATACGCGATCTGATGCGTAAATATAATCAGTTTAATGCAACAAACACTCTGGAACAGTGACATAGGCTTAACATACCTTAAATAACCTTTACATAACTTAGAAATAAGTTTTGGATGGTTTGGTGTGTCGAAATCAAGTTTATTCGCTTACAGGGACTAATTTCGACAAACTGCGAAAGTATGCCGATTCGTACTATAAAGAACATTCCGAAACTTGATCATAAGTTAAACATACTCTAAATATCCTTTACATAGCTTAGAAATAGGCTTTGAGGGGTTCGGTATGCTAAAATAAACTTATTTGATCAATAGAGACTAAAAGCATCAAAAGTGCATAAGTTTGCATTTTCACGCATATCTTACGTCCTGAATATATCCGGACATCCAAAAATTTATGTAATCATTAAAATATTTTATTTTAGTGATTGACATGATAAAATTCCATTCGTCGCGTAATTTGGATCGTTTTTGCGTTCATTACGATTTCCGTCGTGATTAACCGAACAACGCAACCGTACGACCAAATGAACCGACATCCGAGATGTTTTTGAGCATATTTTAAGTTACCTATACTTTAACTTTATTTTAGAGCCTTGAAATGGGGTTAACGGGGCTTAAAAGTGCCAAAAATCAAGTTTTACAAGTGCAGTGACCATTTTTGAAATTTCTGACCAGATTCAATGAACCTAGTCCAATTTTGAACTTTTGATGGTTTTAGCCCATGGTTTTGCAAACTATGGGCTGATATTTAATGGTTTTTATAATACCATGGACTCATATTAGGGGCACCCATGGTTTTAGAAAACAATGGGTGCATATGTACGGTCAAGATTTAAGCTCAGGAATCGAGGAACGATCCTAACGGTCCTAGAAATCCTATATATACCCATGCCTTTTCATTGTTGCAACACACGAATCTGATCTATTTGCTCTAAGTTGGGGCTTAAAACCTCATACCTGAGCAAGTTGGATCTAGATTTCCATTCTTGGACCCGTTGTAAGTCCTCTTTCGTTCTTTTACGCGTTTTTAGCATGAAAGTCAAATTTTGTTTGACTTTCTGCATTGACCAGTTTATGGTCAACACGAAGTTCATTGAACTTCATAACGTGAGAGTAATCACGATGGTTTTAGTCTCTTATGACTATACCTACTGATTACCACGTTATCTAGGCATAGTGACGAGTCGTAGTTTCGGCCAAAATACGTATTCTTGCGTATTTTGTAACCAAACTACTTTTAGGTATCAAAACCGTTTGTTTTGATACCAAACCTATTTTATAACTTTGTTAAACATGTTTTAACATGTTTAGCTCGTCACTTTAGGTTTAGTGCTTATGTAGGGTCGTAAGGTAAGCGATTTAAACAATCACTTATACTTTCGAACCCGACCCGTTTGGTCGATCATTAGGATCCGACCAAACATATTAGGTGACCATAGTTGTATAGGGAATAACCTTCCGAGGTTATACCTTATGGTCACTTCGTTTAAGTAGTTGTATGATAGGTAGTTTATATGCCTTAGGTAAATGACCAAAATGTCCTTTTCACGCATAAATTCATTTTAAGCATATGTAACCTAAATTTTTACATATAAACTGATTAGGTAACATTATTAGTCATATTAAGGGATATAATACTTGTCATAGGACTTGTTAGGCGTTCCGAACGCGTTTTACACGAACGACGCGTTAAAGTGGCGTAAGCTACCTTAACGAGTCATAATGGGTCGTAAGCACTTAGGTTAGGTTTCGTTTTAGAATGTAGGCTTTGTTAAACCATATTACATGAGTCCCTACACTCATTTGGTTTACGAAACCTCATTTTATCCGATCCTCCGATTTAGGTCCGTTTATTTACATAGTTATCTATATTAGGTGCCGTTTGATTCCGTGATCCCTCTAGCTTTGCTTGGTTGTTGTACAAGACTTCTAAGAACCCTCAAGTGAGTACATAGTCCCCTCTTTTACTTTTTTTTCAAACGTTTTGGGGTGAAACACATGTGCCTACTTGTTATTTTCGTGCTTTCCATGTTTTCATATCATATACTTGCTATGTTCATTAGTACGCTATTAGTACATGATTTCATTATGTTTTTGCTATGTATGTCCTTTTAGTGTATACTTAGTACATCGTTTTACATTACATTTCATGCTATGTATGTTTATTTGTTGCATATATTTATCTAGTATATGGACACATTGTTTTATATCTTTTTAAACCATTTGAAGCTGATTGATTTATGTGAACCATTTGTAACCTGTTGATTTATGTGAACCATTTGTGACCTTTTGATTTATGTGAACCATTTGTAACTGTTTGAACCATTGGGATTAGGGAAGTGATTAGGTAACGGGGTGGGTGTAATGTGTTAAAAGCATGGTGGATACGCCGCTGGTACTTCCTATATATAAGTGCTTTTAACACATTATATATCGTTGCGTTATCTAGATCACTTGGGCAAGGTTATCAAAACAAAGTTATATTACAAGGTTTTTCTAACAATATAAACCATACGAGTTTTATTAACGAGTTTTTCGAGATGTTTTACAAATTTTGGTTTTTCTTAAACAAACGTTTTGGGTTAAGAATCATGGCTATGATATTTTATAAAGTATAACCAATTTGATTTGAGTTGGTTAGTTATGATGCAATGCTATACTTTTCAAAACAAGGTTTCTAAATAAGTATTCCAACATGTAAAACGAGCCATGAATCTGACACTCACATAAAACCTATGTACTCACCGGCATTTTTATGCTGACGTATTTTCACATGTGTTTCAGGTACCATAGTTGATGATGTTTGATGATGATACTTGTGTACGCTCACATAGGAATGGACGAGGCCTTAGTGACTTAATAACAATGAAAGTTTATTTGTTCCTGTTTTGTTTCTAATTCCAATGTAATGTAATACATTCAGTTCAATAAAACGAAACTGTTTAATCCTTGGTTGTGAAACAATGATTCTGTTACAACACTCCCCGACGTTTTCGCCATGTTTTGTTGTTTTACGTGGTCGGGGTGTGACAGATTCCACAACAACAAATTATACCACAACATATTCGGCCAAGGCCACAAGGGACACAATTGCAACGTCCTACACCATTGCAACAAGTTCTCCCACAAAACGTACAACATCAATTCCAAAGACCAATTCAACATCCACCGATGCCACAACAACAATTTCAACCATTTGCACCACAGGGCCTATGCAAAGGACAATGGTTCCTATTCGACCAACGGTTCGGTTGGGTGTACCAAGAAGACATCTTAAAGAACATGCAAGAGGCATTGAGGCACATTTTAGACCGGTGATCACTCATAATCCTTCACCGCTAGTTATTCCTCACAATGATCAAGGGAGGACATTTGAAGTGAGAACCAATTCGTTACAAAGCTTGCCAAAATATAAGGGTCTAGCAACGGAGGAACCTTATTTTCATTTGGAGGCTTATGACTCAATTTGCAACTCTCTTGGGAGTCAAGGATTTTCGACTGACGATGTTAAATTTTGTATTATTCCAATTTTCTTTGGAAGACAAGGCAAAGAAGTGGGTTTACACTCTACCTTCGTCATCTATCTACACATGGGCGGAGATGCAACAAATCTTTTTAGATGAATTTTATACCGCTCAAAAGACGAATGATGCTAGGAAAGGGTTGAGAAGTTTTCAACAACAACAAGGTGAGATGTTTCATGAGGCCTTTGAACGTTTTAATATGATGATAAAGAATTGTCCTCATCATGGGAATGAGCTTTGGGAATTGATGAATGCTTTCCATGAGTGAAGAAACACTGGATAAATGACCGGAATTAATTCATCCAGGGGGTTAGGTTCTGCATAAAAGGGTGGTTCTCTCTCGTTTGATTCGAATGGACTGGTCTTCTTCTCCGGTGAACACTGCAAAACAGAACACCGTTAGCCTCGTTACGGGGAGAAGGGAGGTTCTCTCCGTAACCCGACTCCGGCGTGAGAATAATTATGTGTTTATGAAGAAGAAGAAGTATTGTTGAAGTGAGAGTAAGTTGAAGTTCATACCTGATTTATTCTCATATTAATAGCCGGGAATTTGGGCGGGAAAACTCGTTGTTGAAATATTAACGGAAGATGCCAACTCCGTGAGCGGTTATTTTCCCTCCGTTAATTTTCTTGATTGGATTGTGAGATCACACGGATCGTGATCTTGATCGACAGCTGGGGTGTTGCCACGTGGAAAGTGGGCAAGTGGAGGTTTTTCTCCAATTTCATGCCATCATCGTGATTTTAGGATGGCCTGGGGTGATGGCACGTGTCCCAGACGGTTATAACCGTCTGGTGGTGCACGATTGAGTCTTCTAGAAGATTATTGCCATATTCCAGTGTGACTCCTTATTGTGTGCTATCAGCTTAGTAAATTATATCCAAGTCTGGGTATTATTAAGCGGAAGTGTTTGTTAGGATTTTTTATCCCTTTATTGTGGAGAGTTGGCGCAAGGATTTATGGGGGGGGGGGATAGTGCACGGTCCTCCCAACCGCTGGAGTGATCTCACTCCACAAGCTAGCTTAGCCCCATAGCTGCCTGGCGGTGACTACCCACGGTGAAGAGCCCCAACACCCCAGTAGGGCATTGCCAGGAATCGAACCGGTGACCTCGGGGAGAGGCCAGGGTGAGGCTGGCCAACTGGGCTACCCCTTTTAGCGCGCAAGTGTTGTCAGCTTTCCTTTCTTCTATACTCTTTGTAGGACCAGTGCGCGGCCGCGCAAGGTCTAAAGAGGGCTAAAAGACGGGGTTGTGGTATGGTCCTAAATACTTGATATGGGGTTTTTGAGACCTTACCCCTTCAAGTCCCCCCAGTCTAGTGTTGCTCTTATGCAAATAAGTGGAGCACTGCACTATATGAGAGAAATGCTTGTTGGTTTTTTAAGCGCGAAAGTGGAGAATCTTCTATGAGAAGATACACTTTGCGTATTATGCTGACGTTTGGAAATCTTTGACTTTGGGTAAGATGTACAGTTTGCGAGAAAAGATATTTATACCTTTGTTTATTCTGAACTGTTGTAATCTTGGGCGAAGAGTTTGTGTAATTATGAGCTGACGATAGCTTACGTCATTTCTTATAGCTTGTGTTGACCCTTCACCTTCTGGTTTAACTGTAGTTTCTGGGAATGCGTGTGGACCCTGTCAGAGGGTTTTAAATGGGATGTGATACTTGTAGTGGCAGCACTGTTGAGAAGGCAGTTGATTTGACGCTCAATCATCACAATTCTTATCTCGATGTTACCGCTTCTCTTTTTTGGTTTATATATTCACTTTGGGTGTGATTCTTTTCCTAATTTTGGGAAAAAATGGAAAATAGGCGACCGATTCGGTGGAGAAGACTTTCTAAGGTTTTGAAGGTGCTTGACGCCGCCGATGCTTTGCTGCTGCTTTCCAATCCGTTGACTGATCTTACTGTTAGAGACGAAGGTGTTGAGGATGCAAACCGTCGGGATGCTTTGGAGAATCGGATCAGTCTTCGTCTTACAGATGAAAACAATGGTGGAGTTACTCGGCTGTCAGCACACCTTGTGACGCGATCCTTTCCGGTTGATCGGAGAGGGAGCTCGTCAATTGTTTACCAGCGACGTCGCCGTGTTGTCATTCCGGCTGAAGTTCCGGCTGGTGTTGCTGAAGATGGTGAGGAGGATGTCAACCCTTGGATTGTTGATCCCCATCCCTTGTCTGAGTATGGTGAGGTTCTCCATACTCCGTATGGGGTGCTAGATCAGCTTTCTTAGTTTGTTTTATTTTGTAACTAGTACTCTTCTTTTTTTTTTTTTGAAGAAACACTGTTGTGTTCTTTGTAAATGGTTTGTTTAGAGTGCTTTGTTGCACTAATGATATTTTTGATGCACTGCTGTGCATACCTGTTTTGATGGTTTAGAAGTTGTGTTTGAATTACAATATGTTGCATATGCTTAATTTCTTTGTTTAGGTAGGGCGAATGAGAATGGTATTGTGCTCATGTGTGAACGTATGTCTAAAATGCGCGCGAGGTTGTGCCTTTTTAGACTGTTCATGAGGCGTACAATGTTCACCATATTGTTTTCGCGTAAACCAAAATAATTATATGCAAGTTGTAACAAACAATAACATGTGTAAGCATAGCTTTTGCATTAATAGGGCGCAGGGCAAATAATACAAAGTAAAATAGGAAAATACATTGCCTGTTTAGCTTTGACTTGTTGAATAGCTAGGCTATATATAACACCTGCGCAGCTGCGGCGCGTTCCAGGTGCGGGGAACTGGTGTCCTGTCAATTCTTTTCAGGGTGTATGCCCCTTTGCCTAGGACCTCGTTGATAATATATCGCCCTTCCCACTTTGGCGCTAGTTTTCCCGGTTTTTCCGCATTGGAAGCTTCGTTGTCACGTAAGACGAAGTCTCCCGGAACGAAAGTACATATGCGTACGCGCGCGTTGTAGTACTTTTCATATTTGGATTTGTACCTTGCCTCTGCGATGGCGGTGTTTTCGCACCTTTCTTCAAGAAGGTCTAAATCCATTCTTCATTCCTGCTCATTGTTTTGCTTTTCCATGGCAAGCATGCGCGGTGATGGAAGGCCAATTTCGGCTGGGATTACCGCCTCCGATCCGTAGACAAGACTGAATGGGGTTTCTCCCGTGCTGGTCTTTGGCATGGTATGATGGGCCCATAAGATGCTGGGGAGCTCATCGACCCATCCTCTGCGCGCTGTCCCAGGCCTCGCTTTTATGCCATCGACTATTTGTTTGTTGACACTCTCGACTTGGCCGTTTGCTTGTGGGTGTGCCACAGAGGCGAAGTTGTGTTCGATCTTCATTTCTTTGAACCACTTCTGAAGATCTTCCGAGGCGAAATTGGTGCCGTTGTCGGAGATGATGCGCTATGGTAATCCGAATCTGCAAATAATATGTTCCCATATAAATTTGCGGATTACCATTGCTGTGGTTGAAGCTAATGCATTGGCTTCGACCCACTTTGTGAAATAGTCTACTGCTACGATAATGAATTTTACTGCGCCTGGCGCATCAGGGAATGGGCCAACAAGATCAATGCCCCATTGCTAGAAGGGCCAGGCGGACGTGACCAGTATAAGCAGATTCTTTGGACGGAGGGTTTTTGGCGCGTGGCGCTGACAAGCTGCGCATTTTCGTAATAACTCTACCGTGTCCATGTGCATTCCCGGCCAATAGTAGCCCGCGCTCATTATCTTTGCCACTACCATGCCCGGTCCGGCTTGTATCCCACATAAGCCTTCATGGATTTCCCTGACTAAGTACTGTGCGTCTGTTTTGTCAACACAGCGCAGGAGCGGACCCATAAATGACTTGAGGTATAGAATTCCGTCAGCCATTTCGTAATTTATTGCTTTGTTTTGGATCTTCCTAGCTTCCGCTTTCCCTTCTGGGAGTTTGCCATGTTGTAGGTACATAATAATCGGGGACATATAGGATGGGTTTCCAATCTCTACGATGTTTACTTGCTTAAGAGGGACTGAAGGATTGGATAGTACCTCGATGTGCACCTCTTTTGCTAGGTGCCTGAAGCTGGTGGCAGCCAATTTGCTTAGTGCATCCGCGTGCTTGTTTTCACTTCTGTTTATATGATTTATTTTGAACGTTTGGAATTGGCTGATTAACATCCGCGCTTGTTCCAGATATAGCGCCATAGCTTCACCTTTCGCATCGTAGTGTCCATTAACTTGCTCAGCCACTAGTTTTGAATCAACGTTAGCTTAAAGGTTTTTCGCTCCCATTTTAAGCGCTAAACGAAGGCATGCTAGAAACGCTTCGTATTCTGCTTCGTTGTTCGTGCTCCGGAAATCCTGGCGTATCGCATATGTAAGTTCGTGATCGTCTGGGCTGACCAATCGGAGACCGGCGCCTGCCCCGTCGTCATTAGAAGCTCCGTCTGTGTGTAGAGTCCAGACCCCATCGTCGAAAACTGGAACAGGGTTTTGGATTGCTTCACCTTCCTGTACTTTGTCTATGGGGACTTCTGTGGTGAAGTCTGCGAAAACTTGCCCTTTGATTGCTGGTCGCTGTCTGTATAAGATATTGTATCCTCCCAGCTCAATAGCCCACTTAGCTAATCTTCCCGCAACATCGGGTTTTGATAGAATTTGTCCTAAGTGGTAATTGGTGAGAACTATGATAACATGACCAGAGAAATACCGACGTAGACGTCGTGATGCATGTACTAGAGCAAGGACCACCTTTTCTATCATTGAGTAGCGCGTCTCTGGGCCAGTGAGCATTTTGATGATATAATAAATTGGAGTCTGAATGTTCTCTCATTCCACCATTAACACTGCACCACCCGCTACTTCTGCAGCGGATAAATATAAGATCAGCGGTTCTTTTTCTCGCGGTGCTCTCAGCGTTGGCAGCTGAATTAAACATTCCTTCATTTGTTTGAAGGCTGCTTCCGCTTCTGGTGTCCACTGAAAGTGGCTTTTCTTGGCGCAATTGCGCAGTGTGCTAATGAACGGATAAGACTTTACAACATGATTTGCCAAGAATCTGTTCAAAGCTGCTAATCGTCCTGCGAGCCTTTGCATTTCTTTTATTGTTGCAGGTGATGGCATCAGCTGGATGGCTTGCACTTTCTCCGGATTTACTTTAAAACCGTCTCTTGTTACTATAAAACCCAAGAATTTTCCTTCTTCCATCCCGAAGGAACAATTTGTTGGGTTGAGCTTTAAGTTTACGCTACGCAAAGAATCAAACATGCGCTGAATATTTGCGAGCATTGTTTCCTCTTCGTGGCTCATGAAGACGAGGTCATCTATATATACCTAGACTGTTTTACCAATGTCTTCCAGGAAGACTGTATCCATTAAGCGCTGGTAAGTAGCTCCTGCGTTACGGAGACCAAAGGGCATTTTTGTGTAGCAGAAGATGCCCTTGTCTGTGCGGAAGGCAGTCTTGTCCTCGTCTTCCTCTTTCATTTGGACCTGATGATAGCCCTTATAACAGTCAAGAAAACACTTCCAGCGAAACGATGCTAGAGAGTCAACTTTTTTATCTATCTCAGGAAGCGCATAGCAATCTTTCGGGCAGGCTTTATTTAGGTCTTTGAAGTCGATGCACATTCGCCATCCGCCACTGTGTTTTTGAACCATTACTGGGTTGGCGACCCAGGTGTGGTACCGAACTTCGCGCAAGATTCCGGCGTTGATTAACTCTGTTACTTGTTCGTTCATGGCTTCCGCTTTTTCGGCACTGAGACTACGTCTTCCCTGCGCGACAGGTTCTGCTGAGGGCCGGATGTTCAGACAGTGTTGCACTATATCCCGCGGAACCCCAGTCATGTCCACTAGACACCAGGAGAATATGTCCTTATTGTTGGACAGTAATTCGTTTAATTTTATTCGTATTGCTGGTGAAATGGCGTGCCCTAGTAAGATGGTCTGCTCTGGATATTCTTTGTTAAGAACCCATTTTTCCGGTTCATTTGGTGCTGATGGTTTGGCCACTTTTGCTTGTGGCTCATCGTCCACGTACATAACTTCTTTACTTGAGTACAGAATTGTTACTCCGGTTTCTGTTGGAAACCCGCAAGCAGCATGTGGGATAGAAGTGATCATGCTAAAATCTCTTTGTGATCTTCTTCCTAGCAAGACATCGTGACGCGATGTTGCTGGCATGACCAAGAAATTTATTGTGACTGTGCGTGAATGCTCGCCATCTGATATAGTCACAGGGAATGCAATTTGTCCTAACGGGAATACAGCTTCGTTGCAGAAACCGGTGAGAGGAAAATCAACTGGCTCAAAACGAGCTTTATCCTCCGGATCAAGTTGTTTGAAACACTGTTCATATATTATATCCATTGAGCTTCCTGGATCTATGAACATATAATCCGTTCTATAGTGGCCGAAGATGCCGGTAATTATTACTGGTCGTTCCTCCTGAGGACCTCCAGGGACGACAGGAAATATGACTTGTTGCTCTCTCCAATGCTGATTATGGCTGCGTTTGCTTGTCCTTCGAGAAGGACCTCCTTGTACCATGTGTATTTGCTTTGGTTCGGCTTTCTGATGGTTGGCATCTTCTGATTTTTGAGTTATTTCGTTATAACTACCAGATTGGATGTACCACTGATTAGGTATTTGTGGGTCCAATACTGTAGTATTAATTGTATCTCCTCTTTCTGTCAGAGTATCAAATCTGGCATTTGACAACTCAGATCTGATGATTTGTGTGAAATTTTGGTTCATAGCGATCTGGAATCTGCTAAACCATTATTCTGGAGTTCTTTCTGGGAGTGGATCTGAATGATCACGAATTCTCAAGGAGTCGTTTCCTTCTGAACAATTATCGTTGCTTCCTTTAATTCCCATGATTCCGTCAATCTGGCGTTCTTGGATTTCGGAACCCTTGAATTTAGATTGAGGACTTGATGGGTGAAGTGATGAATTCTCTGCCATCTGAGAACAGAGAATGGAAAAAATGAATCGAAACGAGAGAAAAAACGGATGAAACAAAGAAAACGGTGGGCCCCAATGAAGAAACACCGGATAAATGACCGGAATCAATTCATCCAGGGGGTTAGGTTCTGCATAAAAGGGTGGTTCTCTCTCGTTTGATTCGAAGGGACTGGTCTTCTTCTCCGGTGAACACTGCAAAACAGAACACCGTTAGCCTCGTTACGTGGGAAAAGGGAGGTTCTCTCCGGAACCCGACTCCGGCGTGAGAATAAGTATGTGTTTATGAAGAAGAAGAAGAAGTATTGGTGAAGTGAGAGTAACTTGAAGTTCATACCTGATTTATTCTCATATTTATAGCCGGGAATTTGGGCGGGAAAACTCGTTGTTGAAATATTAACGGAAGATGCCAACTCCGTGAGCGGTTATTTTCCCTCCGTTAATTTTCTTGATTGGATTGTGAGATCACACGGATCATGATCTTGATCGACAGCTGGGGTGTTGCCACGTGGAAAGTGGGTAAGTGGAGGTTTTTCTCCAATTTCATGTCATCATTGTGATTTTAGGATGGCCTGGGGTGATGACACGTGTCCCAGATGGTTATAACCGTCTGGTGGTGCACGATTGAGTCTTCTAGAAGATTATTGCCATAATCCAGTGTGACTCCTTATTGTGTGGTAGCAGCTTAGTAAATTATATCCAAGTCTGGGTATTATTAAGCGGAAGTGTTGTTTAGGATTTTTTATCCCTTTATTGTGGGGAGTTGGCGCAAGGATTTATGCACTTTCCTTTTAGAGAGCAAGTGTTGTCAGCTTTCCTTTCTTCTATACTCTTTGTAGGACCAGTGCGCGGCCGCGCAAGGTCTAAAGAGGGCTAAAAGACGGGGTTGTGGTATGGTCCTAAATACTTGATATGGGGTTTTTGGGACCTTACCCCTTCAATGAGGGGTTGAGTGCCGAAGATGCTCGCGATTTAATGTCCATCACAAATGGTACTTTTGGTATAAACTACGAGCATGACGATTGGGAGTTTTTGGAAGGAGAGCACGACCGGCCATTACCTGAACTTAAGTGCGTGCGGTAGACGATGGTAATGTTTAAACTTCTAACCAAATTTATGATGTTTGTGCTATTTGTAATGAGATAGGACATGCGGCTGAAAATTGCCAAGGAGGTGAAGGGGAATATGAAGAGGTTCATGCTGTGCAAGGGCAAGGAGGGGGTGGTAGAAATTACAACATGAATTCTAACACTTACCACCCCGGGTTGAGAAACCACCCAAATTTTCGATACAGGAATCCCTCAAATCATGCCAACCCGAATTTTCAAGGAAGTCAAGGTAACTTTGGTTCGCGCCTACCTTACAATAATCAAAGTGGATATCGAGGTGGGAACAATCAAGGGTACCAAAGACAATATCAAACGGGTCAAGAACAAGGGGGTCTTCGGGTAGAAATGAGATGATGGAGATGTTAAAGAACATGCAAGCTGAGATGCAAAAGAGGAACCAAATGGATGATGCGCGAATGCAAAAGGATGAGGCCCGTGATAAAGCGATTCAAACTTTGACCACCCAAATGGGTCAACTCGCAACCGAAGTGGCGGACTTGAAAAAAAATAAAGGTCAATTACCAAGCGACACTAAGGTAAACCCGTCTCATAATTCTTCTAGAGGTAATAATGTCAATATTCATCATGTAAGTGTTTTGAGAAGTGGGAAAGAGTACAAAACCAATCCTTCACCGGATTTGGTTGATTGGGTGGTTGAGGACATAACGGGTCAAGAAAGTGAGGAAGAAAATGAAACATCTAACAATTCTTCTAAAAAACCCAATTTTGAAAAACCCGAAAATAATAAAGAAGTAGAAAATAAAAATGAGGAAAGGGGATCTAGTCAAGTGCCATTTACCTCGGCTTTATTAGATCCGGGTAGAAAAAACTTTATTTCAAAACGGGGTCCTCAAAAAGAGGAAATATGGGAAGTTTTCAAACAGGTTAAAATTAATCTTCCTTTGCTTGAAGCAATAAAACAGGTACCCGCTTACGCCAAGTTTTTAAAAGAATTATGTACTCAAAAGAGGCAACAAAAAGTGCCTAAATTGGTTGACTTGACGGAGCGGGTGAGCGCGGTTTTGAAAGGAGATCTTCCTCGTAAGCTACAAGATCCGGGAACACCTCTCATTAATTTTCAAGTGGGAAATTTTCAAACTGCAAGGGCGTTACTAGATCTTGGGGCCGGAGTAAGTATCTTACCGGGGGGTTATATGACCAATATGATTTTGGTCCATTGAAACGGGTCGAGACAACGGTGGTTCTAGCCGATTTGTCTCATAAACTTCCTCGGGGTATTGTGCGGGATGTGATGGTTAAAGTTGATGAATTTTATTATCCCGTTGATTTTCTTGTGTTAGATTACTCATCCGCGGACCCAATTCAACAACAAAATGTTATCTTGGGTCGACCGTTTTTGAACACCGCACATGCCGTTATTGATTGTCGATATGGTACGGTCGACATAACATTCGGTAATAGGAAAATGAGATTAAATGTTTTTACTAACGGTGCTAATGTTTTTGGTGATGAGTGTTTTCTGACAGATTTTATAGATGGATACGACCCGAAGGAGTATGAGGAAGAGATTTTGGAATCGTGTGTTTGTGAAGTGTCTTTGCAGGTTCACGCATGTGTGTTCGAAGTGGAAGAGAAGGAGCAAGAGGCTCTCGCGGTGAAAGAAGGAAGACCGCCATGGACCCACCAAACGGAGACTTTACCAGTGGGAATTGATTTGGCTATAAAACCTTCATTGGAATGTCCACCAAGTGTGGAATTGAAAGAGCTACCGAAACATTTAAAATATGCATTTTTGGGGGAGAATGACACCTTACCGGTGATCATTGCTTCTAATTTGGCGGTAACTCAAGAAGAAGAATTGCTACGGGTTTTGAAGGCTAATAAGGCGGCAAATTGGATGGACGATAGCCGACTTGAAAGGTATTAGTCCATCTATTGTAATGCATAAAATCATTACAAGTGAAGGTGCGAAACCAACCCGTGAAACACAAAGAAGGTTGAACCCGAACTTGAGAGAGGTGGTCAAGAAAGAAGTGATCAAGTGGTTGGATGCGAGGATCATCTATCCCATTTTGGACAGCGCGTGGGTAAGTCCGACTCAGGTAGTGCCTAAAAAGGCCGAAATTTAGGTAATTAGGGATGAACAAGGCGAGCAAATTGCCACCCGCCCGGTCACCGGGTGGCAAGTTTGCATCGATTATAGAAAACTAAACGCCGCTACCTCCAAGGACCATTTCCCGTTACCCTTCATTGACCAAATAATTGAAAAACTTTCGGGTAAAAAATACTATTGTTTTTTGGATGGGTATTCGGGTTTTAACCAAATTGCTATTCACCCTGACGACCAACACAAAACCACGTTTACATGTCCATATGGTACACTTGCTTTTCGGCGAATGTGTAGGACCGGTTTTGACTCCGAAACGATTGCGAAACGAACGTATGACGTGCGGAAACCGTACACGAACGTGACCTAACACACAAGACGTAATATAAACTTGATTCTATTAAAATCTAACAAAAACAAGCACCTTGAATCACTTTCTCTCTCTAGAATCTCTCTCTAGTTCTAGAGCTCTCCAAAACACAAATGAGCCAAAAGTCCTAAACTATGACATAAAGGATCTATTTATAGGCCAAGGGATATAAGGTGGTTCTCCTTATTTACAATTATGCCACCTTGCCTTTTAGAACTAGATATTACAATATAAAGCTAGAATTAAACAGTTTCTCACTACGGCTCGGATTGACGAAGGCGATAGACATAAATGCACTAACAGACTCCCCCTTAGATATTGCCGCAGTCAATCTCGTAGCGTCTTGTCTTTCTCTCTCTCTTTGAGTCTTCTTGAAGCTTTAACACGTTTTCATCAACGTAGACTCCCTCTTGTTTTAACAGAATCCCCATGGATCTGTCTTCAGCTTCAGCTCCCCCTTTCTGTAGACTCTTTTCTTCATCAGGCTCCCCCTTTCGTCAAGCTTCCGTGCTTTGGGATCGACACCTTGCTTTCTGTATACAAGCTCTTCTGGAATAGTTACATGGCTCCTTGAATCCACGCTTCCTCTTGCGTTGAGCTCGTCTTCAGACTCCCCCTTAGACTCGGCTATCGGGATCGTAGTCTGGTATCTGCAATTTCTTAAACATTTATAAGTAACAATGTTTTGAACATTCAATTATCCACGAATTGTGACTTGGCTCTTTTAAACTTTCTAAATCAAGATCCTGGCTTTAAAATATGATAATATGAATATATCCAGAAATACTTGATTCTCTCCTTCTATCAACAATCTTCATTGATTTGGCAGTTTTTAAGAATCCAAAATCGAAAACTGATTTTTTTACAGACTTTAACAATATAAGCATCCAAATCCTTCACGGTTAATCATCCAAGTCCAACTTAATGACCTTGGAGATATCACAAACTATTTTTGATTTTTGATTTAAAAAACTTCAAGTTTCAACTTAATGAACTTGATTATTTTTCAGAAACATAATCAGCATACTAAGATTTTGAAACTCAGCATTTCAGACATCGGTTGTCGAAAATAAAGCAGAAATCAAAATATTTTTGTATTTTTCTGAAACTTAAAGCAATAAAGAAATATTTACAAACATATTTACAGACAATATTTTTGTTTGAGTACGCGTTAGAGGATCATATCAGTTTATGACAAATCACTAGCACCGTTGAGCTTTAAAGACTTTAAGTTCTAAACAATTCACATTGATTGACAATATTGTTGTCCACTTAAACTCAATCTAAAAACTTTCGAAATGCTTACCGATACGTTAAGGTATATTAATTTGCACTAAATTCTTATGGACCCCACGATCTCAGCATATCCCCTCATCATGCAATACACTAACTCAAGTAATGCTTTTAAACTTTCATCAACTGTGATATGTGTAAAAACAACGCAGAATGTGTAAACATTAACAATCAGGTTATACTTCCGTATACGCAGAGAAAGTCCAATGTTTAAACAAAATAAGAAATAAAAACAAGTTGAAATTGTTTAGGCTTTAACCACCAGTTCGATACTCCCGTATACGCAGAGGTGATCCAAAGCTTAAACGAAACACCAAGAAAATAAAGCAGAACGTTTAGGCACTAACATCTAGGTCGATACTCACGTATACGCAGAGGATGTCCAATGCTTAAAAAAAATAAAGAAATAAAACAAGTTTAAATCTTTGCAAAATGAAATAGACAATCACAGTGACTTTTTCAGCAAGTTATGAAAGTTCACAAACTGACCAGTTTTTATGCTCTTTCAGCATTCAGCGATTACTGAGTAGGTACACAGTCACGAAGGATAAAACTAGGTACTATGCTTTCAACCGCGTTTCCCACTAGAACCAGGCTTTTTCATTTAAGTTTGTATCGTTATCGCAAATCTACTAGTCTAGCTGAGCCTATTGCCACATCTTTAGTGAGATTGTTTATCGCTTTTTAACTTTCCATTTCTTTAGCGTACTGTGATTGTCTACTGATGTACTATCATTTCCTCTTTTTACACAAAAACTCATTTTTGAATTTTATCATGTTTTTGACTTTTTCAGATTTTCTAATGTTTTTGGATTTTCTAACAATATTACTCCCCCTAAAATTCAAAACCATTTAAAGAAAATTTGACAAACCGACACTGATAGCTTTGTCTCGCCATCCATTTTCTACATCTCATGCTCTGTTTTGCAGAAAATATAACATGTAAAGCAGCAATTACCCCCATGATTTACAACACATTGATATTTTACAGCTTGAAAACCGTTTTTCAATCTTGTGAAATTAATCATGTTTGTTCCGCCGTGAGGGTTTCGGCATATTCAATCAACATATTTTTGTAATTTTTGATTTTTTTTGACAAATTTAAAATTAAACATATTTTTGGTTTTTCAAAATTTTGACAAAATAAAAACATATTTTGGGTTTTTAAATTTTTCAATTTTTAGGGTTTTTGAAATATTGTTTATTTATATACAGAAACAAACAAACTCCCTGTTTCAACCAAACCAGGGTTCAACAGCCTTCTCCTCTTCTTGTGCCAGGCTGCTCCTATTTCCATATTCACAATCTTCAGTTGTCTTGAGCACATGCACATTCAACTATTCAGTCACTTGAACAATTTAGCCCAGGTCTGTTTAACCTTAGGCATTTCAACACAATATGCATCATTCAACTTTGGAAAATCTTTGTCATTTTGTACAAAGACTTTTTCAACTTTGATTTCAACTTTTTCATCATTTACCGGGGTCATTTGTTTCTTAACACTCCATGTTTGACCTTTAGGAGTACCTCGTTTGTAAAAATGTGAATCTTTTTGAACATTTTGACTTTGAACAACATTTGGTTTCCAAAACTGTTGGGGTTTTATCATATCAACTGATGTTTGCCAACTTTGCGTTGTTCTGAATCTGGGTGTGTGAGAATTCCAGGTCTGTTCTTGAATCGAACCTACTCAGATTTGATTTCCAAGTTTGATTCGAAGCAAACTTGTTTGTGTTGTACCTCCAAGTTTGTTTTGAATCAAATTTGGTTGACCTTTGTTTCATATCCTCAGATTTATGTTTTTCCACATTATCAGACTTCTTTTTCTCAACATCAACAGGTTTCAGATTTGGACACTTGCGTGCAAGATGTCCAATTTGATCACATTTAAAACATGTTCTTTTTTAAACATCTTTGACCTATGGTTGTTGCTTTTTCTTTTGAGCATAGAACTCTTCATTAGACTGTCGTCTAAATTGGAGTTCTTTCTCTTCTTCTGAACTTGTTCCATGAACAAAATTCATCTTTGTCTGATAATTTGGCGTTTCATTTTTATTTCGACTTTGTTTCTTCTTATAACCCAACCCAGTCTTCATGTTTTTCTTCTTGTAACCGGGTTTATTATAAGAAGTTTTGTGACCTTTTCCAGCAAACTTTGAAATTTCAGATTTCTCAATCTCAACCATTTTGAAAACTTTATCAATCTTTTCTGAAATCACATTCTAAATCGGAAATACAATATCCAAGAATAATTTGTCCGATCCAACCATGGTATAAACCAATCCCTTTGAATCATCATTGAAATTTTTCTCAGATTTTGAGTTTTTCAGATATCCATCATGAAAATTACCTTCATTTTCATCTTGTGATTCAGATTTACCTGTTTCAATCGACTCTTCTTTCAACACACTTTCAACGACCTTACCTACCACCTCTGAATCACTAGAATCATCATATTTGGAATAGGTTACGTCAATGTTATCTGGCAATTGATCTACCATGTTGAAAGCTTTTTTGACCTTTTCATCATCATAAAATGCAAACTTTTCCGGTGGCGGAACTTGATGAAATTCTGAACCAATGCCCTTTTTGTTTTTCTCAGAATCACCATCTCCCGGTTTTATATTGAAAATACGTTCAAGCACATATGATGACGCATGATAACTTTTTAACTTGTTATTATCCTGTTCTAAATCAGCAATCTGACGCTTTAGCTTAGCAACATCCTCAATGTAAGAGTTTACAACTTGTTGCTTTATTTCATACTGTCGCTTAAGCGTATTAGTTGTTTCAGAACAGTAATTCAATCGTGATTGAACAAATTTCACCTTTTCATATGACTCTTTTGTAATGTGATATGCCAATTTTATTGAATCATATTCTTTTTTCATTTCTTGACAAACATTTTCCTTTTGAGAACATTCTTCCGTTATTTTTAAAACTTTTTCTTTCAAATTGTCATTTTCATTTTTAAAATTTTTACATTTTTCTGAAATCTTTTCATCATTTTCTTTTAAAATCTTTTCATTTTCAAACATTTCTTTGAATTTATTTTAAAAAACTTCTTCTATCTTAGTAAATTCAATATCTCTTGTTCTGAACTTTTCGTCTTTCTCAGTACAAGCAGTGCACGTTTCCATGCATTTCTTGCACTGTTCAACGATTTTGATTTGAGTTTCAGAATCAGAATTTATCTCAGTGATTGGCACCTCGGTGTTTACTGCAACTTCCGATTGATCAGCATCTTTCTTTTTCTCATCACCAGCACCAACAGTTTCCAAATTCTCATCCTTCATTGTTTCTTCTTCTTTCTTCTTCATTTCTTCTTCAACAATCTGCTGTTCTTCAATAAAAGCTTCTTTTTCAACAACTCTTTCTTCTACCTTATCTTCCTCTTCTATCTTCACATCCTCCACTTTCACAGCTTCGTCTTTAGCTTCTTCAGCAACTTTCTTCAAATTGTTCACCATCTCATCAACATTCTTCTTCATTCTCTCTTCATCCCTCTTCCTCAGACTTGAAGTCATAACATCTCTAAGAAGCTTTTCAAACTTTTTCACATATGTTTTATCCTTTCCAACATTTGTATAGTACTCAATGGATCGAGGGATTACTAAAAGAACATCATCAAAAACTATGTCCTTTTTGGGAACAACAGGTTCACCATTTCTGTTGACATAGCACTCTCGTTTCTTGTCCCATCTCTTATTACTGACAGCATCTTCATACTCTTCTTGCATTTCGTCAATTCTGTTCCAAGCAATGCTTCTTTCTCTACATGTTTTTTCATTCAGAATCTCTTCTCTGGTTTCCTCTTTGATTTTAGCCATGATGTTATCTCCTTGAATCACCTGAAACGAACAGACAACAAAATCTGTTCAATCACTAACAACAACTGAATCAAACAAGTATCCGATCGAGTGAGTCAACAAAAGTCAACAGAATGAATATGTGACAATAGATCGGGTGGGGGATCCGCTTGGACGAGTATCCGACGCTTTAACCTGAATCACAAAAATCAAATGAAATGGTTAGGATCGGGTGGTAATCCGTTCGGATTGCCACTCGATTTGCTGCACTTTAAACTTGAACAAACTAAAATCCCTCTAATCAAATTGTGACCCGATCGGGTGGGTCAACAAAATCAAACTATTTAAGAATGCAATGAATCGGATTGTAATGACTTTGAATAGGGTGGTAATCTAATCAACCTACCACTCGATTGATAGCACTACACGACAAATACTTTTCAAAATTTGATATGTTCAAGTCTTTACCAAATAGCACATGCAAACACTTTGCAAATGACCGACAATCAACAATCTATTTAATTTGTTTTATTTGACTTTTCATTAAAATGAATTGACACTTCAAACAATGTGCAAATCTCGTGACCTCTTGACTTTTAAGTTCTGAAAAATTCACATGCTATTTATTTTTAATGATGTATTCAATTAATGAATCACAAAATCTACTGATATCTTCAGTTAAAGTTTTGGGATCTGGGGTTAATATGAAGAGGGCCAAATTTTGGGATCCGGTGGTTAACAAAATCAAGTCGAAGTTATCGAAGTGGAAGGTCAGATATTTATCGTTTGCAGGAAGAGTCTCTCTAGCTAAATCGGTCCTTGGTAGTATCCCCTCGTACTTTCTATCATTATTTGCGGCCCCGAAGTGTGTCCTAAACAGATTGGAAAAGATCCGTAGAGATTTCGTTTGGGGTTCCGATTCTAATAAAAAGCTCAGGTGGGTTCGATGGGAGATGATGCAAAAATCTAAAAAGATTGGCGGGATTGGGGTCGGTAGCATAAAGGATTTCAATTATGCTATGTTAGTCAAATGGTGGTGGAGGTTCAAGTCGAACCCGAACCAACTTTGGGCTAAGATGATCTCTTCGGTCCATAATTCCAACTCTTCAAGTCTCTTAATTCCCCTTAAGAAGTCGATAACAGGAGCGTGGAGCGACATCGGCAGAATGGATAAGATCTTGGAGAAAGATAATATAGCCTTGAACCAGTTTTTAGTAGTGGAGAATGGGGTATGTAAATGGCGAAATTCGCCGGACAATTTATTTTCGGTTAAACAGGTTCGGGCGGATCTTGAAAACGCTAGACTCAATAACTCGGATATCGAATCGGAGCTAAACTGGAATAGCTGGGCTCCGCCTAAAGGTAACTTTCTGTTATGGAGAGCGATTATCGGCCGGGTTGCGTCAAGGGAGGGGCTGGCCCACAGGGGTGTGATGTTGTCCGATGTGAATTGCCCGAGGTGCGGTCTCTATGTGGAATCTTCCGATCACATTTTTCTTTCATGTATTTGGGCTAGAAGTATTTGGTGGAATGTTTTGGCGTGGGTTCGTATCCGGTTCCCGGAGGATTGCTCTTCGTTAGCAGATCTCCGAAATTATGTCAATCAAAGCCCGGGTAGTAGAGTGTGGAAACGTATTGTGAATACGATTTTTATTGCTACGGTTTGGAGAATTTGGAGTGCGAGAAATATGAAGGTTTTTGAGGATTGTTTTATTCCGATTATGAAGACGGTGGATCTTATCAAAGAGGACTCCTTCCTTTGGATTAGTAACCGTTCGAGTTTGAAGAAGCCGAAGTGGGAAAATTGGTTGGTGTTCGACGTTATCGACATGATGTATGTCACGACCCCCGATCCCACCCTGGACGTAATCGGGAGCCGCGAGCAGCCAAGTGGTACCGGTGGTTATTTTTTGAAAAGTAGTGCAGCGGAAATTTCATCAGGACCGTGAGTTAAGGAAAAATATCAGAGTTTAGAAAACACCGGATTTTTATTTATTAAATAGATGGGATAAACCCATGTTTTACAAAGGTAGCTTTAATAAGGGATAAACCCAATTACATAAAACAATATTTCTTAATTTGATTTAATAAAATAAGCCACTTCTTGAAGCCCTTCAGTGCCGTATCCAATTCTTATTCCGATCTACTGTAATTACCTGAAACGCGTTTTAAAAAGGTTTTGTCAGCAGGATACTGGTGGGTTCATTCATTTTTCTTAAAACGATGTATTTGTTATAATCTACAGTATTAAGAGCTATTACAATGTTTCCATATATAAACCATATACCCACGGTATTTGTCACTCGACCACACATTGGCTATCCCGTTGTCCAATGGTGTCTGTGACTATGGTCATATCACCCCTTGGCTAACCCGTTGTCCAATGGTGACGGTTATCAAGTATTGTATACAAACCCCACATACCGACTGTAATTTAGAGATTACAAAGACTTAATCCCTGTAATTATAACTTTGAAAACAAACATGATTTTGAAAGCAATTTTGGTAAAAAGAGAATGACTCACATTATAAGCATGCAGACTTATACGGGCAGAGTTTAGTCTACTGGTTAGCCTTGATATTGTAGATTTATACAGGCAGAGCTTAGCCTATTGATTAGTCTTGTAACCTAGTGCACACGAACTCGGTAAGTAACTAATATAGCATTTACGATAACTCAAGAGATTAAAACCCTCACAACCAATGACAAAGTGCAATACTTAAACATCCATCGAATTAACGATGAATGACAAAGCATAACCCAAGTTTGAGCAGCACTTAAACATTCATCGGATAGTTTCAATCGATCGGACATTGAATCGTATCAGCGATTGAGTTAATACCCGGTATCGTAGCAGCGCCTTGCTAATTTAATTGAAATTTCGACTTCAGAGAAATGAGAATTCATTTTTGAGAGTTTTAATCGAAACAGAATGAAAGCTCCTGATCCAAGCTATTTATAGGTGAAATTTGAGGTTGTCGCGGCCCGCGTGAACTCCCAGCCGATCCTTACGCGGCCCGCGAGGAGGTCTAGTCTACGTATAGGCTTGCTGTGTCCTGAGTAGGTGTGCCAGGTGGACAACGCGTGGCCCTGATGCTTATCCGGTCAAACCTCATGTTGACGCGGCCCGCGTGACCTTGCGCCATTTCTTTACGCGGCCCGCGAGAAGACCACAAAACTTCATTTCTTGATTTTTGATATGGATTGGGGTTTCAGGGGTCCGGGTTTTTACTTACGGATCAATTAGGGACATTTTTGAATATAATTATATCATAAAGAAAAAGGAATAAAATAGTGAGAAAAGAGAATGGACACACTTTGTAACTTTAGAAAGCCTCCTGGTATAAATCTTGGGTATAACTTTTGAGCTATTTAAAAAAAATATATATATAATTGTGAATGTGTTAAGTATAGTACCCCTAATTCAACCTTGTCCCTATGTCACGAGACAGAAACCTAACGAACTTAGTCAGGCAGAGCCTTGACATGCGTTATGGGCTCAGATCAATCGGAAAGGGTAGCGGTGATCGGGAGTTAAAACACTTAAAACGGGGCAGAGCCTTATTATTATTTAGGTGAAAAGAAGATAAATAAATAAATAAAATAAAACAGATTTTTTTAGAAAGATAGAGGACGTCGAGAGAGAGTTGTAGGAAAATTTGTGAGCACCAATTCTATATATATAGGGGACGAAACTTTGCATGGAAGGCAAAGTTTGATTATGTGTGAAAATTATGACACGTGCAGTGTCCTCATATCCCACACACGTCCCTTCATTCATACTATTAAAATATTCACATATCCCTTCAATTAGGATTTGCATGCATTCTTTCAAATTGTCATTTTATATTTTAGTTTTATATTTTATTTATTTTGTTTTGGAAAGCTCATGGATGAGCTGTATATAATGTCTTGAAATGAAAATTATTATTTTATTTTCATTTCATAGTATACACACGTATACATTATAAATTTAATTTATTTATTATTTTATTAATTTATATATTGTAATTAATTTAACTGCTTCACTTATTTGGCGCGTATAACTTCTAAAATATGATGTTCTAGAAAACAATGAATATGTCATTAGAACGAGAATATTTGTATCTACATTTTAAACCAGTTTCCATTAAAAACGGAGTAGGTTCAAATATCATGTATTTTTATAATATAATTATTAGACGGTTCTTAGGCTCGTCTAGGTATTTCATATTTTTAACAGTCAACTTACCCGTAATCTACCCGTCTAATTATATGAGTTTTTATATACTTTTATTTTATTAGAAAAGTCACCCATATACATGCCAATTAATTAGTATAATATTTCAACCAACTATATAAAATAGTTTTTAAAACTATTTGGGTTGAATATTTATATTAAAAATAAACTAGTTACTAGTTACTAGTTACTAGTGGTTAATAAATTTAACCAAACCTATAATTCTTATATAAAATAGGAATGTTACATCCTCCCCACCTTGTTTTAAATCTCATCCTCGAGATTTGGGTTACGATATTTCTTTTAGACTTATGTCATAATTTAGTCAATAAAAACAATATTTAGGTAGATGACACAGAATTAAAATATCAAAGTTTGTGAATACGATTTGTACAATAAGTAGGATTCAATGGTTCAACTGAATTAGTTCAAGAAATTGATGAAAAACGAATGAGATGAAATGATATAATTTCCAAGGTGACTAGGTTCAAGCCAAAAGATATATGATCAATAGATATTTAAAATGAATGTGAAGGACTTTTAGAATCAATAAAATTCTTTATCAAAAGAAAGCTTACTTTGATTGGCAACTGAGGAAGACTTAGAATCGACAGGTTCAAAATGAAATAAAAGCATGAAAATGATTTGTCAAATATTGAATTATGATATGAAAATCAATGTGCTGAGATGAGTGAATTGCAAGGATACACGAAAAGATAATAAAGTTAGTGTATTATTGTCTTAATACATAATTGCATTAAGACAATTTTTTTTTAAATGATGAGTTGAAAGACAGATGTGGTTTTGAATGATTCGAATGATTGTGATTAGCCCAAGCTATAAGTTTATACCGATATCGCAAGGTGTCGTAATGATTGAAATAGTTCAATAATTATGGTGATCGGACAAATTCACCGTGTAATCAACTGAAAGTTTTTTAATAAAAATTCTAGGGGTTTACGTATCTGATCTGCATAACTCTTTTGTCGATCTTGATACATAATACTTCTATAAGTATTTAATAGTTGTGGAATATTTAATCAAGATGAACAATTACTTATAAGTATAAAATGGCTTGTCCATGAATACTTAGATAGTTATTTAGATAAATTCGTCCTTCTAATTCTTATATTGTTTTATGAAAATATGTCTTCTCATTACAGTACAAAGTATATATATTTTTATATATATATAAAAATATTTTTATATATAATTAAAATTTACTAAATAAGTATGATGACTTAATTTATATACATTAACTAGTTATTATCATGGTTGGATATTGGTTAGTGCTGCCTTGTTTAAGCATAGGTGATCAGTCCGTGCCTAACTAAGGCTAGGCTATCCAATACCTGCGCCTGACAATAACCCTAGTACCTAAAAATAATACTAACACTACTACTATTAATATATTATTACTAATAATAAACTAATATTAATTATCAATAATAAACTTAAATGAGAGTATACCTCAAACATAATTTTATACATATATATAAAAATATAAATTCTTCACCTCAATGGTTTAACAATAATTTTTAAATATAGTAATACTATATTGTAAATTAAGTAAGTTTCCATATATAATCAATTATAATGGTTTTTTTTTCAAGAAATTCATTGACTTGATATCAAAGAGTCATTGTTTTGCAATAATGCGGTTCACAGTGCAAAAAATCAAGGATAGCGAAATGATATTTGAGTTTGGAGAAAACAACAAATTGGAATGGAGCCCTCCAGTGGGTTTCATAAATCAAATGAACCACATGCGCAACAAATAGTGCATGTGTAACGTGTGGATTTACCAAGAAATGAAACAAATCAATATTTGCTACTATGAAAGAAATCCTCATGGTATGATGACCATTAGGGGGAGTAGCAAAGCAAAGGTCTATTTACAGAGGTCAGAATTTTAACAAAAGAAACTTAAGATTTTATCTGGAAATTTTGGGCGATAACCGTTGTTAAGTGACATTACCAGGGAATGTCGAATAAAATGAAATAGGGGAATTGCAAAGGTATGTGACTCCTTTTGCAATGTCAATAATTATGACTCTGATTAGACTGTGTACCGATGATTGTGAAATCTTGTTTCAACGTACCTCAGCGAGATTTAGATCACGTGGCAAAGTACTGCTTTTTGATTAGTAATTCTTTCATTGACGGGATTTGCCTTGGTGTTGTCGTCCCCAATTATATTTTCCAAAGGTTTTGCCTTGAAAGTCGTGTGTGATATACTTCGACGTCTGTGTAAAATTTTAAGTTTCATGTGTTTTCTTGTGCACTAGCACAACTTTACATGCTTCTTACTTGCGTTAATAGTTTTATGGTAACGCATTGGAAATTCTTTATACTTTTGATGGTGTCCCAATTTAGAGGGTTTCCATTGTTTATATTGTCTCACGAGTTGCAGGGCAGATGATCAAACGAAATAATGTTTGATATCGGAATTAAAGATATATGCAAGAGATTCTTGATAAAGAAATCTAGACACATATGCTTGTGCTTTTATCCCAAATTGTCAATCCTTATGGTTTTTGGATTTCCTTATAGATATACATATCTATGTAATCATATATTTCACATGCTGTAATATACATACCCTTAGTAAGGTCAATGTATTTAACAGATTTATATTTCCAAGAACCAGTCAGATATCTGGTCATGATACTATTTAGGGAAATCTTTGACATATTATATACCCCGTCTTATCTGGTTCTCGCCGGAGAGGTAACCCCATTATATCCGGACAGGCTGGAGAGTCTGCTACACCATACCCAGTCTTGTTGGAGAAGAAATTTATATTTCCCATAAATAGTAATTTTTTCTTAAATCATGATTTGGAAAGTGGATTATGACTTTCAACAGAGACTAAGCAAATTAGTTTTCACATGACAAATTATATTCTAGAACAAAGTAGTACTAATAAATAAGAAATAGGTAGTACCATAACTTATACTTGTTATTATTCTCAAGGCATACCAAAACCTATCACACTTTATTTACACAAGTACTTAGCTGAAGCTTATACTAAGGCATCTTTTCTTAAGTTCAAGTCTAAATGCTATCAGGTGTGCTACCAGTTAATAGCAATCTCCTAACTCTTTTATATAAGCTTAGGTATTATTATCACAACACCTATAGGCTTAAATTAGTGGCTCTGATACCACCTTCTGTCACAACCCCCGATCCCACCCTAGACGGAATCGGGAGCCGCGATGTAACAACTCTCGGTAAAACCAATGTTCTCAAAATATTTCCGACACCCCAGTATATCTTAAAATGTATCAATATGTTTTATATTACACTCCATATGTAAAAACCGAGCCCGAATTATATTATAACATATAAAAATAAAATAAAAATCTGAATTTAGAGCTGAGGCGGGCCGCGTAAGATCCCACCTCAAGTTCACGCGGGCCGTATCAAGACCAGACTTGACTCCGCTGACTTCTTTAGTTCAAGCGGGCCGCGTAAGACCTCGTCCAAGTTGACGCAGGCCGCGACAGATCATTACACGCGATTACACCAGAGGCCGACACGTGTCGACATCGTGGCGGACCTACTAGCTGACCCAGCTAAGCTACTGAGTTGACCGATGTTGACGCGGGCCGTGTAAAGGTCCCTTATCTTTTACGTGGGCCGCGACAGAACTCAATATCACAACTATAAATAGCAGGCATCAGTTTTCGATTTCCGTCGCTCATTCACACTTCTCAATCTCGAATTCTGAAAGTATTAAGCATTATAGTCGGGTACTATACCCCTAATTAGCGAGGTTCTGCTCCGTTGTAAGTATTATAACCCTAGTTTCAAAATAGTTACGCTGCCCGATTGATTTAGGGTTCCGTAACAACTGTCGTGGTTCTGCCCGACGTAGTTGTTGCAATGCCGTCTCGGGGAGGGTATTATTAATAATTTCAAAGGGTTATGATACTAACCAATGTACATTTGTATAAATTATAGATTATATCCAGGAAACCCTTACGAAAAGCCTAAGACAGCAATGTGAGTTGATCCACTTTTTGTAAATCTTTTGTGAACTATTTTACAAAACCTTACATATCTTTGCATACGAATAACCATATTGAGTATTTGTAAGAATACAATTATAGCGGGTATGTTGGGGTTTTGTATACAAAATTTGTTACCACCTGGTCAAGGAGTAACATTTCCACAAGTTGAGTATGACAGTACCACTGATGTTAATTGGTATATCTTGGAAACAAATGTAATTGCGGATGTGCTCTCAATATTGTTCACTGTGACTTTTGATTTAAACTTGATTAAACTGGGATTCACTCACCAGTATTTCCCACTGACAAAATATTTTTAAAACATGTTTCAGGTAACCCAATGTGACAGCCAATTAATAAAAAGCCAGCTGGAGAGCACTGAAGGCTTGGGATAATGTGGCTATAAAAGTTACCAAATAAACAGTGTTTTAAATTTAAATAATATAGGGTTCATCCCTATAAATGTATTGTAATAAGAAACTTGGGTTTTACCCATGTGATTATTAATATAAAATATGGTGGTTTTACTCTGATAAACATTTCCTAACTACGGTCCTGATGAAAATTCCGCTGCCAGATTTAACAAGCTGATACCACCAAACTCTGAGCTCACGTCCGCCCGTTCCCAGGGATCAGGGATCGGGGGTTGTGTCAGAAGGTGGTGTCAGAGCCTAGCCACTGGTCTGAGCCAAAGAAGTGTTCTGCTGACACTTAAAATTTTAAAATTTTGTGTTTGGAAATAAATTACCGAAATATGTGCATAACTGTGATTATTTGTTATGTGTTATTTGACTATCTGTTAGTTTTCAGTATGAGTGATCAAGGTCCATCAGACGTGAATCGTCAGTTAGCTGATTCACCTAGGAGTGAAGGTACATCATCACAGCCTGCCCTTTCAGGGTATTCTGCTGATCAGGAGGAGGGAATATTTACCTTTAGAGCTCAATCTAAAGAACCATTTCCTAGTAAGAAACGAGGATGGTTCAGTAAAGAAGCTTTTGCTCGTAGGAAGAGAATGAGAAAATTGCAACAGCAAAGGGCTTTAGCAGCTATTAAACGAGAGACAGATGCCCATACTCAAGATATGCCAAATAGAAGCTTAGCTAATTTCCATATCTTAGCTACAACTGCTGCCGACCCGAGTCTGGAACAATTAGTAGCCCCACAACCCCAAAACCCAGAACAACCCATGGACATAGAAAACCCGGAAAACTAAGTAGAAATGCACGATTTTAACCCAGAAGAAATCCCAAGGGTGCCTGCACCGAATCCCCTAGACCCGAATTACGACCCCTGGTGGGACAACAATAGGGACTTTGTGCAACGTTACCCTATTCAGGATTATCCACCCATACAAAACATAGAAGCTTACCCAGGTATGGACCCTTTAGATCCCTATTACCAAGATGATTATATTAGGGAGATATTAGAGGATCCTTACCAATTTCATGAGCTGTCACCCCCATAGCAGGAAAACGCACCCCAGATTCCAAACCCAGTCCGAGAACCTGCACCCCCAATAAGTGCAGAAAATGTTCAAGAACTTAGGACTTTCAGGGAGGAAATTTTAGAAAACAGTGAGAGAATGCGTCAGGTGGGAGAGCGTCTGGTATGGAAATACGATGAGCGCAATATGGATTTTTGGATGAATCCATATCCGTGAATGTTAGAATGGAGGAAGTGGTAGTAACAATAATATAATAAAATAAAATAAGATATGTGTGTACGGATGCATATTATTATTTTATTTTTGTTGGTATTGTAATCTTTAATTCTGAACTAGTGTGTAATAGACGCATAGTATATGAAAAGAGTATAGTCGCAATAATCGACGGTTTTGGTTAAATTGCGTGTCATGTGAATTGTGATATTACTTATTATCTTGTGATATTAATATGGGATAAATGTTTAAAATTCAGATGGCCGACGAAGGAAATCAAGGAAATCTGAATAATGATAACCAGAGTAACATTAACATGGTTAATGATAATCCGAGCATCCATAACAACGAAAACCAAATGGATACTAGTGCCGTTCAACATATAGTGGCACAAGGAATCATAGATGCCATGCCATTTATTATTCAAACTATTCAAGAAGCGAATAATAAAAGTAAACATAGCAGTAAGCGACCAATTGAACCAGAAAACAGCGTGAACAATGGACCGGTACTTCAAATGCCTTTTCCCAAAAGAAGAAGAACCGCGCCTAACGGTTGTTCTTATAAAGAATTCTGGTCTTGTAAACCAATGGAATTCTCGGGCAATGAAGGGGCCATTGCAACTTTACGCTGGATAGAAAAGACTGAGGCAGTCTTAAGAATAAGTAAGTGTGCCGAAGAAGATAAGATATTGTTTGCTTCTGATCTGTTTAAGAATGCAGCACTAGAATGGTGGAACACTATCCTCCAGACAAGAGGAAGTGATAGAACCTATAATATGGTATGGGAAGAATTTAAAAACAAGGTAGAAAGGAAATTTTGCCCACCCAATGAGAAGGAACAGATAGCAAACAAATTCCTAAATCTTAGGATGACTGGTGTAGATAGTAAAGGGTACACTAAAATATTCTTTGAATATGCTAGAATAGTGCCAACTCTTGCTTCACCAGAACCAGTGTTAATCTCTCGTTATATTTGGGGATTAATTGGAGAGATTAGACACATAGTCAAGGCCGCTAGACCTCAAACCATAGAAGAAGCTGTAGAATTAACAAATATCTTGACTGATGAATTAGTCCGTACTAGAGAAGAAGACCAGAGAAGGAACCTAACCCAAAGGCTTACTCACGAATTCCGTTCAGGGAATTACAATCGTAGGAATACAGGTTCTACCTCTGCACCGTATTACGGAATCTGCAAAAAGAAGCATTCTGGAAAATGCTCCACTCACTATAATTTCTGTAAAGCACCAGGACACAAGGAAGAGAATTGCAGGAGGAAATCCTGTAATGGATTGTGTTTTAATTGTGGAGAAAAAGGTCATATCAAGCCAAACTGCCCAAAATTGGCTCCAGTTACGAACAACAAGAATACTAAAAATGCTAGAGCATTTGTTCTGACTGCAGAAGAAGCCAAGATGATCCTCGATGTTATAGCTGGTACGTTTTTAGTTAATGATATTTTTGCTAAAGTATTATTTGACTCTGGTGCAAACCAAAGTTTTATTAATACATCGTTTTGCAAATTTCTAAATCAGTCATTAACTAAACTACCACATGAATGCGTAGTAGAGACAGCTAATGGAGAAACTGTTAGAATTTCTGAAATCTTGCAGGGAGCAAGAATAGAAATTTTAAATCAGAAGTTTATTGCAAATCTATATCCCATGAATCTAGCAGGATTTGATATTGTTTTAGGAATGGATTGGTTAATAGCCAATAAAGCTAATATTTTATGTGATCAAAAGTTAATCCAAGTAAATTCACCAAAAGGTAAAACGATCACAATTAAAGGAACTAAGTCTTCTAAGTCTACTAAGTTTATCTCTGTGATGAAAACTGCAAGTTGTATAAGAAAAGGTTCTATAGTGTATTTGATTTCTATAATCACTAACACTAAAGGAAAAGATTTAAAAGACATTCCAGTAGTATCTCAGTTTTCAGATTGTCTTTCCAGAAGAATTACCAGGGCAACCTCCAGATAGAGAAGTTGAATTCAGAATCCATTTAATACCAGGAACGTCACCAATTGCCAAAGCACCTTACCGTTTGGCACCTGCCGAAATGCAAGAATTGAAGAAACAATTAGATGAATTATTGGAAAAAGGATTTATACAACCAAGTTCGTCGCCATGGGGAGCGCCGATATTGTTTATTAAAAAGAAAGACGGATCAATGTGGATGTGCATTGACTACCGTGAATTAAACAAGGTCACGATTAAAAATAGGTATCCATTACCAAGAATCGATGATCTGTTTGATCAACTGCAAGGAGCTCGATTTTTCTCTAAAATCGATTTAAGGTCAGGATATCATCAATTAAAGGTACAGGAAGAGGACATTCCTAAAACCGCATTTAGAACAAGGTATGGTCATTATGAACTTACTGTCATGCCCTTTGGTTTAACCAATGCCCCAGCTGCATTTATGGACATGATGAACCGAATATGTAAGCCATATTTGGATAAATTCATAATTGTATTCATAGATGATATTCTAATTTACTCTAAGAATAAAGAGGATCATGCAAGACATTTGCACGCACTTCTAAGTCTGTTAAGAAAGGAAAAGCTTTATGCTAAATTTTCTAAGTGAGAATTTTAGTTGGAACAAGTACAATTTCTTGGACACCTAGTAAATCATGAAGGAATTCATGTAGATCCAACAAAAATTGAGGCAATTATGAAATGGAAAACCCCTGAGTCACCAACCGAAGTTAGAAGTTTCTTAGGATTGGCCGGTTATTATAGAAGATTTATTAAAGATTTCTCTAGAATAGCTATTCCCTTAACTAAGTTAACTTGTAAATCTGTTAAGTTTAAATGGGGATTAAAACAAGAAGAAACCTTTAGAATTCTTAAGCAAAGATTAACCCATACACCAATATTAGCATTACCAGAAGGAACTGAAGATTTTGTAGTATTTTGTGATGCTTCTAGATTAGGTTATGGATGTGTATTGATGCAACGCCAAAAGGTTATAGCATACGCATCTAGACAACTTAAGAATCATGAAGAGAACTATTCAACCCATGATCTAGAATTAGGAGCTATAATTTTTGCTCTTAAGATTTGGAGACATTATCTTTATGGTAGTAACTTTACCATATTTACTGATCACAAAAGTTTAAAGTATGTTTTCGGACAGAAAGAGTTAAATATGAGACAAAGACGTTGGATGGAATTTCTTAGTGATTATGATTGTGATATCCAGTATCATGAATGAAAAGCATATGTAGTAGCAGATGCTTTAAGCCGAAAGTATCATGAAAAGACAAAAAGGGTACGTTCTCTTAAATTAAATCTGCAAGTAGATTTAAATGATCAAATAAGAGAAGCACAAAACTCAGTAACCAAAGATGATTCTGAAAAATTAAAAGGTATGCTAAAAGAATTAAAACAAGGAATAGATGGAATTTGGAGATTCCATGAAAAGAGAATGTGGATACCTAAATTAGGAAATCTACGTCATCATATATTAGAAGAAGCCCATAAATCTAAGTATACGATGCATGCAGGAAGTGATAAAATGTACCAGGATTTAAGGAAAAATTTTTGGTGGATAGGAATGAAAAAGGACATAGCAGTCTATGTTTCTAAATGTTTAACTTGTTCACAAGTCAAAGCTGAACACCAGAAACCCTCAGGTTTGTTACAGCAATTAGAGATGCCAGTTTGGAAATGGGAATTGATAACAATGGATTTTGTTACTAAATTACCCAAAACTAGGAAAGGAAATGATACAATCGGGGTGATTGTAGATAGACTAACTAACTAAGTCAGCTCATTTTCTACCAATGAAGGAAACAATTAGTATGGAACAATTATCTAAATTGTATGTAAATGAAATTGTTTCTTTACATGGTATTCCAGTATCAATTGTTTCTGATAGAGATAGCCGTTTTACATCTCATTTTTGGTCAAGTTTCCAAAAGGCAATGGGAACCAAGTTAAAATTGAGCACATCTTATCATCCTCAAACGGATGGACAAAGCAAAAGGACAATCCAGACAATGGAAGACATGCTTAGAGCTTGTGTAATTGATTTTGGAGGTAATTGGGATGATCATTGTTTTGGTCAAAAATTACCTAAGCAATTAAGTGATCAAATTAGTAAAGTGAGGTAGTGTGCTAGAGTTATGTGTAAAAAATATGTTAACCAAGTTAGATATAAAAACAGTTTCAGGATACGGCTCAGGATATAGAGCTGTATCTATGATCAAACAATGAGCAAAAATGTAAAGGTTGACACGTGATGTACGAGGAAAGCCCTTGATCAATCTAGATCGCCGGCATAAAACCTCGGGAGCTGACAATCGCAGCTGCCTTGTTCTTCTTATTGCTTCAAATATCAGGATACAGTGCAGGATGTGGTGCGGATCGACTATGTGTTACAATGTAATTTGAATACAAGTGTTTGAGTGTGGTGTTTGCAGTGAGCTAGAGAGTAAAAGTGTTCGAGAGTGTAAGTCTAAAATTGCGTGCCTTAAACTGATCCGCCCCCATCTATTTATAGTAAAGATAATGTAACAAACTATCCTAAACTTCCGGGATCCAGCGAATATTCCCACTCGAACGTTGAGGACCAAGTCTTTCGGGTTCAAAAGCTTCCTCATAACAAATACGCCCGAGTCTTGAGGAGAAGAAGTCCTGATGACCGTTAGTAACTTACAGCCATTAACCTGCACGTGTTTAATTCACTCAACCTTAGGATATCGCCCAGGATGTTAGCAATATCCCCGTCCAGTATCCTGATCACAAATAAACAATTAAAAGCGGGATATTAGTCAGGATATGTATACTCAGAAAATAACCCATAACAATTGTCCCCAAATATATCGGTTGGTATACCAATCCAACGGATATATTTTAAAAGTTTCATTTCATCAATTAAGGCAATCAATGTGACGAGACCCTTGAAATGACAATGTGCAACTTCCAAGGCATTATTTACTCTTTACCCCCTACATTTAGCCTATATTAACCGAGGGACTTCACATTATGGTTATCTTTATCTTCAAGAGAATATCAGGTACTTTCTCCCTCTCTCTTATCTATTTCCATTGTTCATATTTCCTTTTCTCCGACTGTTATCCTTCATGGCGACCCGCACTAGATCGCAAATGGCGGATTCTGATTCTCCCTTCCATAAACAAAATTTACTTCAGAAACCTTCAAAAGAGGTGTGTTCTTTTGATAATTCTGACATCGCAGCCCTACGAGCTTCCGGTGCTTTTCCCGCCGGCACAATCTTCCGTCCATTTGACCGAGAGGTCCGATCGGATTTTTGTTCCGACGAATGGGTTTGCTTTTTTTAATATCCTTTTTCATTAGGGCTTCGATATCCATTTTCTCCCTTCATTTCTCGCTTCTTTGAGCTTACCGGTCTTAGTTTTGCCCAAACCATGCCCATGGTTTGGCGCGTGTTAATCACCCTGGAGCAGATTAAGGCTCATCATATGCCTGATCTATGCATCGAAGACCTTCCGATGGCCTACCGTCTAAGGTCACATGGTTCCAGCCGGTTTCTCCTTTTTTCTATTTCCAGCGATCCTCTCATTCTTAAGGCCACTAAGAATGAGGATTAATGGACAAGAAAATTCTTCTTTGTGAAAAGAGACTCCATTGATAAGGGTTTTGACCTCCCTAAAAGATGGTTGTCTTCTGGTAGGACTTAGGGTTTTAGGACTATCCCCAATCATATCCCGAACCTCAATCCTGAACCAATATCCTGATGTGTTTATTCTCTTTCTTGTAGCAAACTTCAAGGAACTAGCTCCCCCTAGTGCTGAATCAGAAGGAAGAATAAAAGAGATCTACAAGATTCCAGAGGGTGAAAGAACCTTTAACCTGGTACTCACAAGCTCTAGTCAGAGATCAAGCTCCAACATGTCTGGTAAGCATATTTTCAAGAATTATCTTCATATTAAATTGAATATTATTTTATTGTATAGTGATATAACAAGTTTAAAACATCTTCCCTCGTGCAGTGCCAGTTATTAACCTCGAAGGCTTCCAACTCGATGAGCTGGATAGTTATTCCAGCCTTGAACCTGTCAAGCAAGAATCTAACCCGAAATCATCCGTTACACCAAAACTCACCAGTTCAAAGACCTCCACTGTTCCCAAAGCTCCCCCAGCATCCCGGACCCGGGCCTCCAGCTCCCGGAAAAGAAAGGAAGTCGAGCCCTCTGCTCCACCTCATGTATTCCCATTCGAGAACCACAGGTTCACAGAATCCAGCACATTTATGACCGGCTTCCTTAACTAGGTTAATATCCTGACCTGTATCCTGCATCATATGCTTAATAAAAATGTTCATTTAGATTAATGCCTGTTTTATTACCTTGTAGGGCCTTGAACGCCTGGTCTTCCTTTACGAGGACGCATGTGGCTCCAACGTCATGCTTGAAAGCCAGCTGAAAAAGGCCAAGGCCACCATTGCAGATCAAGCAGCAATTGCCACCGCTAAATCGGAACACTATGAAGCTAAGTATAAGGCTATGACTCAGGATCACCAAGCCACCATCCAAAAGATCACTCAGGAGGCTCAAGCTAAATTTGACGCGGCCCAAGTTCAACACGAGCAGGCCATGGCTTCATACCGAGAGAGCCTCAAGAATTCCGACGTGATCTCCCTTCTTCAGGCCAGGCTGAAAATGGCTTACGAGGCGATGGCTTTGGGTTTACAATGCCCTTCTTGGAACATCAAGGCATGGGAGGCGAAGTTAAAAGATCTTGGGGGAAATCCTGTGGAGCCTCCTGCCAAATCTGCTATGGAAGAGTCCGCCAAGATAATGGATGCTAGCGCTTCAAAGGATGTTTCCGAGAATGCTGGGGAAAATGCTGGAAAGAATGCTGGTGGAGAGGATGCTGCTGCAGATGCTGAGAAGAATCTCGAGCATAATGCTGGTACGGACGACGGGAAAGAGGTTGCTGTTCAAGAAGGTGCTGCCCCTTAGGCAGTGGAGTGGGCGATGATGGATATACGTGCTGAGGCCGGAGCCCATTTTTAAATTTCATGGTTGTGGTTGTGAAAAACAATTTACATTTCCTGTCTTCGAACAATTTATATTTCCTGCATTAGAACAATACGATGACCAAAGGTAGATGGGTCCTAGGTTTTAGGATGAAGCCCTTGGTCATCAGTTAGTATAATCTGTTTTGAATGTGGTAACGGTTGTAGGTGGACAGGTCCTGTTTTGAGATAGATCCTCCAACCGTTACACAAGTATGGTAGAAAGTAATTGTGCTTTTGGCGGATGGGCCTTGGTTTAAGCTGAAACCAAAAGCACATCTTTTGACTTGTTAATAATATAACTATCTTTTGACCTATTTGTTATTGCCTTGCACTACTTAACGTAACTCTTAGCTTTATAAAAATTTTGTATTGTTATCTTATGGAAATATCCTGATCAATATGCTTAGCAATATATTATAAAAACTGTTATTAGATAATTCCTTCAACTTTGTAGAAAGCTTTTTAAAGAGTGAAAAACAGTCCACTTTCCAAAACCTGTTTTGATAATACCTGGGTGATCAAAGTTTCAAACTAGTATTAATTTCAAATATTTTAATCAAATATTCCGAGAAGTATTTAAAAACATATTTTGAGAATATATCAGGATATTTAACCTTTTATCAAACATAGTATTATTAAAAACTTAAACGATGTTTGCAAAGGAAAGATCATACCAGGAATAGGGTATAACCCTCTTATCAAACCTCAATCCCTTTGCAATTTTCCCAATGAAGATGTCCCCTGTCTGAGACACTTAGTGCATTTGTTCCGAGCCTTACCCTTTGAGCTTTACATCATTGCTTTAGTGGAGATGTCCCCTGTGTACAATGTCTTCATATACTTAGAAATCTTCTGGATATCAGTTCCCATTGTATAGACAATTTTTCATGTTGACCCAAGAATGTAATGGAGATAAATTCCTTGTATCCTGGGGAAAATCCCAAATTTTCATGCGCTACAGGCGGGAGTGTATAAACTCCAAGACTTAGAAAGGTGAAAACCTTTAAACCTTAGAGAGTATGAAAATACCCTTTCGTGAGAGAGGGTGATCAATCCTCATATACCTTTAGGATTCAGGATATAGCCAACAGTAACGAAATTGTCAGCCACTTTTACATGGACTGGTCCCGCCACCTTGAACTATCCCTGAATAACTTGCGCTCTAGGCGGAGTGTTTAAACCCAATTCGGAAGAAAGGTGAATACCTTTAAACCTGTGAAGGGATCAGGATCCCTTGTACGTGAGAGAGGGGGCCAATCCTCTAATCTTCTGAAGTATCCTGAGTGAGCATCCTGGAGCTATATCCCGAAGCATATACTGCAAAACATCCTTACACTAAGGTGGGTGTTAGCTTGGCTAACACCCCTCCGATGCTTAAGTTAGTATTGGGTTTCAAAGAATAAATTAAACCAAACATATTTAAAAAAGATAGAATTGATACCATCCTGAGTTAGAAATTAAATTCTAAACTCACTTGATATAAAACTTAAGGTGTATAGCATTCCAAGATCTCGGTAGCATATCCCCTTCCATATTCTTGAGTCTATATGCTCCTTTCCCTGCTTCTGTTTCAACTTCATATGGTCCTTCCCATTTTGGAGCTAGCTTGCCATCGGCAGGATTAGTAGTATTCTGAAAAGCCTTTCTTAACACCCAATTTCCAACCTTAAATCTTCTGGTCCTAATATTCTTGTTATATGCTCTGGATATTCTCTGTTGATATGCTGCCATCCTTAGCCTTGCTGCATCCCTTCTTTCATCTATAGTATCCAAATCCTGACATAAGGCTTCAAGATTCTGTTCAGGATCCCGTAGGATAGATCTTGCAGTAGGTATTGCCATTTCCGTTGGAATCATTGCCTCTGCTCCAAATACCAAGGAAAATGGGGTTTGGCCTGTTGCATTCTTTATTGTTGTCCTATCAGCCCACAAAACAAAGGGTAATTCTTCTGCCCATCTTCCTTTTTTGGCTCCAAGTCTCTTCTTTAAGTTATTGACAATTATCTTGTTTGAGGATTCTGCTTGTCCGTTCCCTTGAGGATGTACCGGAGTAGATGTTATCATTTTGATTCCCCAACTCTGGAAAAAGTCAGTAGTTCTCTTGCTTATAAACTGAGAACCATTGTCACAGATTATCTCGGCTGGTACTCCGAATCTGGTCAGGATATTTCTCTTTATGAAGGATACAACTTCTTGATCCCTGACTTGGACAAATGCCTCGGCTTCAACCCATTTGGAGAAATAATCTGTCATTGCCAACATAAAAACCTTCCCTCCTGGAGCCTTTGGAAGCTTTCCCACTATATCCATACCCCACTTCATAAATGGCCAAGGGGAAACAATAGGATATAATGGTTCAGCAGGCTGATGCAATATGTTACTATGTCTTTGACATGCGTCACATCTTCGAGCATATTCCGCGGCATCTTTTCTCATTGTTGGCCAATAATATCCTGTCCTTAATACTTTTGAGAATAATGACCTGCCCCCAGTATGGTTACCACAATCCCCTTCATGTATATCCTGAAGTACTTCTTTGGCTTCAGGATCCTCCAAGCACCTCAAATATGGCCCTGCAAGAGATTTTTTGTATAAAACATTATTTGGTATTTGGGTTCCTTCCGGTATCCAGGATCCTGAATACCCGCTACTTCTTTATCCCGAGGATTCGTTGCAGGATGCAAGACATGTATTATTGGTATTTGGGTTCCTTCCGGTATCCTGATTGATGATCCCAGATTTGCTAAGGCATCTGCTTCAACGTTATCCTCTCTTGGTACCTGTTCAAGTGTAAAAACATCGAAATATCCTGCTAATTTTTTGAGAATATCGAGGTATTCGATTAATTTCTCACCCTTAACTGCATAGGATCCATTAAAATGGTTAGTAATTAACAAGGAGTCAACATATACTTGCAAATTCTTGATACTCATATTCTTAGCCAATTCTAATCCTGCAATTAAAGCTTCATATTCTGCCTCATTATTAGTAGCAGGAAATTCACACCTAATAGCCTGGGGTAATATGTCCCCCTGTGGCGATTTTAGTAGTATACCTAAACCTACGCCTCTTATATTGGATGCACCATCAGTATATAACGTCCAGGATCCTGAAGATTCTCCTAACTGTTGAACTTCTAAGTCTACCTCGTCCTGAATGTCACTACTGAAATCAGCCACAAAGTCAGCTAAAGCCTGAGACTTTATGGCATTTCTAGGTTCATATACTAAATCATAAGCACTCAACTTTACTGACCACTTGGTCATCCTGCCTGACATCTCTGGTTTCCTAAGCACATTTTTGACAGGATAATTCGTTTTAACGTGGATTCTATGTGTCTCAAAATAATGTCTAAGCTTTTTCGATGCCATGACTAGAGCTAATATCAATTTTTCTAAATGAGAATACCTAGTTTCAGCATCTAACAAAATTTTACTAACATAATAAACAGGATATTGCTGACCTTCATGGTCTTTTATAAGAACAACACTTACAGCATTCCCTGATACAACGAGGTATAGGGATAGTGGTTCACCATTTTCAGGCTTCATCAATAGAGGTGCAGTTGAGAGATATTGCTTCAAATCCTGCAAGGCTGCTTCATGCTTTGCTCCCCATTCAAATTTCTTATTCTTCTTGAGGATATCATAGAATTCCTTGCATTTTTCCGAGGATCTTGAGATAAATCTATTCAAAGCTGCTACTCGGCCTGTTAACCGTTGTACTTCCTTCATATTCGAGGGTGATTTTATATCCAGGATAGCTTTGATTTGCTCTGGGCTTGCTTCTATCCCCCTTTTCGTCACCATATATCCTAGAAACTTTCCTGCCCCCACTCTGAAATGGCACTTAGCAGGATTCAGCTTCATGTTGTACTGATCCAGGATATCAAATGCTCCCTTGATATCCTGGAGGTGATCCTCAGCTTTTTTAGATTTTACCACCATGTCGTCAATATATACCTCCATGGTGTCCCCTAGGTTATCTTTGAACATCATGTTTACTAATCTCTGGTATGTTGCACCTGCATTTTTCAAACCGAAGGGCATGGCAGTATAGCAATATATACCTGTTGGTGTCATGAAAGAAGTATCCTCCTGATCTGAAGGCTCCATTTGAATCTGCTGAAATCCTGAGGATGCGTCCATAAACGTTAACATTTCATGTCCAGCAGTAGCATCCACCATTGCATTGATATGAGGGAGAGGAAATGGGTCTTTAGGACAAGCCTTGTTCAAGTCTGTGTAGTCTACGCAGACTCTCCATTTCCCGTTTTTCTTCTGTACCACAACTACGTTTGCTAGCCATCTTGGAAACTTGACTTCTCTGATCATCCTGGACTTAAACAATCTTTCAACTTCCTCTTGGATAATCGCATTCCGCTCAGGAGCAAATTTTCTTCTTTTTTGCTGAACAGGCTTGAATGATTTGTCAATTCCAAGCTTGTGAGTGATAATGTCTTTGGATATACCTGTCATATCCTCATGTTTCCATGCAAACGTTGACATCCTGCATTTCAAAAAGTTAGTTAACTGCTCTTCAATATCCTGAGGAATATTGGTTCCTACGAGCACCGAGATATCAGGATTATCCTGATCCAGGATAATTCTCTTCACATCCTGCTCCGAATCCTCCACGATATCCTTGGCCCGCATCTTTAATTGCTATGCTGTACTAGGCTTAGTTGAGGATTTCATCGAGGATGAGTAGCATTCTTTTGCTTCTTGCTGATCACTTTCAACCTTGACAACTCCCCACGGGGTAGGGATCTTGATGCATTGGTGATATGTCGATGGCACAGCCTTCATATCGTGAATCCATGGTCTTCCTAGTATGATGTTATAGCAGGATAAGGAGTCCATCACACAGAAGCGTTGTATCGAGTTGACCCCTTCAACATATACTGGTAACTTTATCTCCCCTACGGTATTCCTAGCTTCTCCACTGAAACCAACGAGCACAGTGGACTTCGAAGTAATGTCCATCGTAGACACATTCATCCTCTTCAATGTTTCCAGCTGAATTATATTGACAGAACTACCGTTGTCTACCAGTATCCTGCGTACAAAATGGTTAACCACATATAATGTTATTACCAAAGCATCATGGTGAGGATCCTGAACAGTATCCCTGTCATCACTATCGAAGGTAATCACTTTATCAGTTGTGAGGGTAGTCATCCTGACTGGTCTGTCTCCCCTCTCACTCTTAGCTTCCTTTGCATGTCTTTTGGCCGCCGAATACGAAGTTCCACAAATATCGGATCCTCCTGAAATAAAGTTAATTATCTTGGCATCTGCTGGGAGTGATGCTGCTCGTTCAGGATCCTTCTCGGGATCCTGACCTTTATTCTTCTTTTTTCCAGCAAGTCCTTCAGATACCCTTTGCTTAACAGGTAACTTATTTCTTTTCTTAGAGCAATGCAATCCTCGGTCATATGGCCGAAGTCTTCGTGGAAGGCACACCATTTGGATTTATCCTTCCAATCAGCTTTCTGCTGGTTCTTTCGAGGCCACCTAGCTTTATCCCCTAAACCCTTCATAGCATACATTAACTCAGGTATATTAATAGAAAAGCAGTATTCAGATAAGTCAGGATTGTTTTGGTCAAAAAATCTGATGAGGATAATGTAACCAAACTCTCTGTTACGGGGAATGATGCTTTAAATGTAGAACAATGATAAGGATCACTTCAATGTAAATTGCACAAACGACACAAGGATTTGTACGGGGAAAAAGCCCTTGATCAAGAGTTGATCTCCGGCACAAAAAAACCCCGGGTGATGGAAACTACCGATCACCAAGCTTAAATAAATCAATGAATGTTTACAACTTCGGATAGTAACGAGCCAGGTACAAGGATCACTAGTGTGAAATGTGTAAAAGTGAGTGAAAACTGTTAAGTGTTTGTCGAAAGCTTCAAGAGTGCGATTGTACGAGAGTGTGTGTAGCAGAAAATGGCTAAGTATTCTAAATTCTAGCTCGTCACCCCTTTAAAAATAGAAGTTAACTATACTAACAAACTATCCGACTTTTGTGCCAAGCTCCCACGTTCTCCACAACATCCATTTCCAGTCAAACGTGTGCGAAGTACCCGTGGAATATTCCATAGTAACGTTGCCAAGACCAAGTCAAGCTTGTTACTCCTGCATAATAATACGAAACATAAACAAACAATCGTTAGTATGAGGATCCTTCAGGTGATCCATAATCCCGATCCTGAAGCTCTTCTGAGGATCACTATCTGTCACAGAAGTAAGGATCATTAATTAGGATAACAAGTAAGGATCACTAATTGTTAGAAAATCCTCTCCTAACAATTGCCCCCAAAATATAAGGAGTGATATGTAAAATGAGCGAATTATATTTTCTTGATCTTATCCACAACTAACTATCGTAAATATAGCCGTTGTTGTAGAACTATCCGTTGCAACTATGACGTCACAGAAGTGACAACCCTGCACAATCATGATTATAAATAGGAGATAGAGATATGATCGTTTGCATTTAAATTTCAGAAATACTCCCTTTATAACTGCATCCGAAGATAAACAGGTATTCTCTCTTCATCTTCTTCCTTCTTTTGCTCTGTTTTCCGTCTCTTTCCCTCATTCTGTCAAAGATGTTACTCCGGAACTCCCCAGCTAAGGATCACCCGAAAAACAGCCCACCGAAAAGCCAGGGGATCATCGAAGAGTCCATAAAAGAACGCTGCTGTTTCAACGATGCACAGATTGATAGGATCCGCCACTGCTTCCCGGCGAACACCGAGTTTAGACCTTTTGATCCCAATGCCCTGAGTGATCATATTTCCGACAATTGGGTTGCTTTTCCTGTCACTCCGTTCACCATAGGCTATACATATCCTTTTCCAGCCTTCACCCAATCTTTCTTTTCCCTAACCGGCATCTCTTATATCCAAGCCATGCCGATGATCTGGAGGGTGTTGTATACCCTTGAAAGGATCATCGAGCAGGAAGGGATAGACCTAGGAATGTCAGAGCTGGGAGAGCTGTATGATCTTACTACCTTTGGTTCTCATCGTTATTTGTTTAAACGTAAACCTGGTGAGGAACACCCGATCTTCAAAGTTACCAAGAATGATGCTAACTGGAAGCGGCGTTTCTTTTTCGTCAAGAGAGATTCTATTGATGACGGAAAGGATCTACCCAAGAAATGGGCTACCCATGGTAGGGTGGAGGATCCTGAGAAGGATCACCAGAGAACTTTCTTTTGATATAAGGATCACTTATATATTTTTGCTTTCTTGTTATGCAGCTATCACCGTTTCACACCTCAGACTGTCTCCTGCTGCCAAAGAGAGACTCATCGCTTTCAAGAAACTTGATCCTGCAACAAGAACTTTCAAGACAACCACCCAGGATTCTCAAGAGGTATCCTCAGGATCTGTCACGATGTCAAGTAAGTATCTTTGTTTTAAAATTTAAATAAATAGTAAAATATTAGTGAAATAAAGATACTTATCTTGTTTTGGTTGTGTAGGCGCTGGAAAATCCACCAAGTCTGCTTCAAAGTTCAGTGTCACCGATCTCACCACCGTCAGATCCTCCAAGAGAAAGGCTCCTACCAGCCCGACAGCTTCAGACCCCAAGGCACCCCTCAAAGGAAAGGGAATCAAGAAGAGAAAGGCCTCAGAGGCTGAGAATCTACAGGGTCTGCCTCTGATCCGCCACCAATTCCTTGAGTACTTCAATGATGTAAGGATCACCGTCTCTGCTCATATATCCTGCTGACATATCCTGCCGATTTGAGGATCACTTGGTCCTGACCTTATCTTTTATCCCCTTTGCAGAAATTCGCAGAGATTGAAGACTATGTTGGCCACGTTGAGGATCAGGATAGGAAGATTGCCGACCTCCAGCAGGTTGCATTGCTAAAGGACCTCAAAATTGCTGACCTCCAAAAGGATCTCAAAGATGCCAAAACTGAAACGGCCAAGATTCTGATCAATTTTGATTATGAGAAGCAAGAGATCACAGATGATGCCAAAGTCTCTGCCGCCATAGCAATGTACAAGACCAAGCTGCAAATGGCCTTGGAAGCTCAGGATCCTGCCTTTGACAAGAGCACCTGGGATGTGGAAGGCTGGAAGGCAAGGTTGGCTGAACTGGATGATGAAGAGGAGGCTGAAGAGATCCTGACGATCGAGGCTGGAAGCAAGGGTGAAGGTGGTGAAGCAAGTGGAGCCAGAGGTGGTGATGCAGGGAAGGTTTAGGCTGCATGATTGGGCGATGATGGAAACTTCTAGACATAGCCGGAGCCCAATTTTTTAGTTTGATGGTTGTTTTGTTGAACAATTTGATGGTTTGTACTGAACAATAGTTTTTAGGATTAAGGGTCATGTATGATCCTTTGGACAATAGGTAGGATTGCAAATGGTGGAGGGATCCTCTGTTTGGGGGATGAAGCCATTGTGATACTGCCGCCTTTATATTCCTGCACTACTTTTGAACCTATTATCATGGACACCCTTTACCTACCCCAGCGGACGGGCCACGTATTGCTGGTAGATGCTCGGGGTAGGTAATTTTGACAACCTTTTAAGGGTTAATCTTTTGTTAATAAATAAAACCTTAATCTTTTGTCGCTTATCTTGTATTGTTATCCTCTTTAATTCTCACTTGTTTTGATGTACATTTATTGAATAAACAATTTTGAATAAGTCGGATTGAAAATACTTAGGACATGATCCATGATCAAATATCCTATGGTTAAAGAATCCCAAAAAGTAATATATTTTAAGGATCACAAGTTTAGTTGTCAAATTTTAAGGGTTATTCAAATAAACAATGAATAGAATTAGAAATAGTTAAGGATCATACCTGAGGATCCAAGTTAGGATCCTATCCATAATAAGGATAACTATAGATAAACCTTAGAGAGAAGTAAGGATCAAGGATCCCTAGTTGTTTATCTTCAAGGACCTGAAATAGAGCATAACTTGGGACTAAGCCAATATAAGATAAGAGTTAGCAAATGGGGACAAGCCCAAGGATAACTGGGGACAAGCCCAAGGATCGTATGTAAACTGGAGTATGGCCCTAACTGGCGACTATCCAAACTTAGTGACATGAAAATGTCAAAACCTTAGCTAACGCGAAAACGTTAGAAACCTTAGGAACGGATGTATGGTACCTCTACCATTATACATTGGATCCTAGGTATAGCCAGTACAATGGAATTATCAGCCCCTAAAGTGAGTACTGGTCCCACTGCCTTGAACTATACCAGGATCATCATGCGCTACAGGCGGAACTGGGGTCAAGCCCAAATAACTGGGGTTAAACCCAAGGAATGGATTGCTTCTGCAGATAACCGGTATTTTGCTAAGGATACCTGAACTTTCAAAACTTAAAATCACGTGAGAGATGGATAAAGGACACATGATCCTTATCCTTATATGAGAAAATAAAGAAATGAAATAGTTCAAGATTAGGATATTACCAAAGTAAGAATCACCGATACTTTAAGGATCCTTCAAGGATAACTCCAATGTAAGGATCATCTGTGCGATGAAGATCCTGCTCACATGAAATATTTCTTTAAGTGGACAGCATTCCAAGCTCTTGGTAGCAAATCACCTTCCATGATTAGCAATCTATATGCCCCCTTTCCTGCTTCAGCTTCAATCAAATAAGGGCCTTCCCATTTTGGAGCCAATTTTCCATCAGCAGGATTGGTGGTATTCTGAAATGCTTTCCTTAATACCATATCTCCAATTTGAAACTTCCTGATCCTGACATTTTTGTTGTAAGCACCAGCCATTCTTTGTTGATAATTGGCCATCCTCATCCTAGCCAGATCCCTGATTTCTTCAATAGTATCCAGGTCTTGAGCCAAGTTTTCATCATTTTCCTCAGGATCACGGGTACTTGTTCTAGCAGTTGGAACCACCATTTCTGTTGGGATCACTGATTCTGCCCCAAATACCAAAGAGAATGGCTTTTGACCAGTAGCATTCTTAGGGGTTGTCCTATCAGCCCAAAGCACATAAGGTAGTTCTTCTGCCCATTTCCCTTTCTTGGATCCTAGCTTCTTCTTCAAATTGTTGATGATGATCTTGTTGGATGATTCTGCTTGACCATTAGCTTGTGGGTGGACTGGTGTTGATGTTATCATCTTAATCCCCCAGCTGTCACAAAAGTTAGTGGTTCTGCCCCCAATGAATTGGGAACCATTATCACATATAATTTCAGAAGGAATTCCAAATCTAGTTATAATATTTCTTTTAATGAAGGATATAACTTCCTTTTCTCTGACTTGGGCAAAAGCTTCAGCCTCTATCCACTTGGAGAATTAATCAGCCATAGCAAGCATGAATACTTTTCCACCAGGTGCCTTAGGGAGCTTACCAACTATATCCATACCCCATCTCATAAATGGCCAAGAGGAGGATATCAGATGCAAAAATTCAGCTGGTTGATGAAGGATATTGCTGTGTCTCTGACAAGGATCACATCTCTTATCATACTCCACATCATCTCTCTTCATGGTTGGCCAGTAGTATCCTGTCCTCAGGATCCTTGAGAATAATGCCCTGCCCCCAGTGTGGTTTCCACAATCTCCTTCATGGAAGTCTTTTAAAACTTCTTGGATTTCAGGATCCTCAATGCATCTTAAGTATGGTCCTGCAAGAGATCGTCTATACAACATATTATTTAAAATTGTGAATTGGGATACCTTAATTTTGAAAGCCCTAGGGTTTTCTCCTGTAGGTATCTCTCCATGTTGTAAGTATCTCATGATTGGTGAAATCCATGATCCTGATCCTGAATGGGATTGAGTATCCACACTAGGGATAATTGCAGAATTATTTCCTATCTCCATAGCCACATGATCCTCGATAACCGGGGTCAGGATATGGATAATAGGGATCTTGATATCCTCCGGGATCTTCAAAGATGATCCTAAGTTAGCCAATGCATCAGCTTCTGTATTTTCTTCCCTTGGTACCTGTGTCAAACTAAAGGAAACAAAGGAGAGTGCCAATTCTTTGACTATCTCTAAATATTTGGTTAGCTTTTCACCTTTAACAGCATAAGATCCATTAAAGTGGTTTGTAATTAACAATGAATCTACATGTACCTCAAGATACCTGATCCCCATATGCTTAGCAATTTGCAAACCAGCAATTAAGGCTTCATATTCAGCCTCATTGTTAGTGGTTTGGAACTCAGAAGCTATAGAGTGGGGTATTATGTCCCCCTGTGGCGATTTTAGTAGTATTCCAAGCCCCGTGCCTTTGACATTTGAGGATCCATCCGTATAGAGTATCCAAGGATCCTTGGTCTCCTCTAGCTGTTGGACTTCTAACTCAGCTTCTTTTTGTAAATCACTACTGAAATCAGCCACAAAGTCAGCTAATGCTTGGGATTTGATGGCTGTCCTAGGCTCATATCTTATATCATAGGCACTAAGCTTCACTGCCCACTTAGCCATCCTTCCTGACATCTCTGGTTTCCTGAGGATATTCTTAATTGGAAAATTAGTTTTAACAACAATAACATGAGTTTCAAAATAATGTCTCAACTTAGTAGATGCCATAATTAATGCAAGAATAAGCTTTTCAAGGTGTGAATACCTGGATTCGGCATCAAGTAAACTTTTACTTACATAATAGACAGGATGTTGTGTACCTTCATGATCCTTAACAAGGACCGCACTTACTGCTTTTGAGGATACTGCAAGATACAAGGATAACACATCGCTTTTCTCTGGTTTCATCAAGGCTCGGGCTGAGGATAGGTAATCTTTGAGAGCTCTTAAGGCATTTTCATGCTTCTCAGTCCACTCGAATTTCTTGTTCTTCCTTAGGATATCATAGAATTCTTTGCACTTCTCTGAGGATTTGGATATAAATCTGTTCAAAGCTGCTATCCTGCCTGTTAGCCTTTGAACATCCTTAGCATTGGCCGGAGATTTGATGTTCACTATTGCTTTGATTTGTTCTGGACTAGCTTCAATGCCTCTCTTGGTCACCATGTATCCTAAGAATTTACCTGCTTTAACACCATAATGACATTTTGAAGGATTAAGTTTCATGTTATATCTGTCAAGGATATTGAATGCTTCCTCCAAGTCTCTTAGGTGATCCTCAGCCTTTATTGATTTTACCACTATATCGTCTATGTAAACCTCCATAGTTTGTCCAATCTGATCCTTGAACATCATATTCACCAGCCTTTGATAAGTTGCACCTGCATTTCTTAGTCCGAACGGCATAGCAATATAGCAGTATATACCAGTTGGGGTCATGAAGGCTGTATCCTCTTGATCGGATGGTTCCATTTGGATTTGTTGAAATCCAGATGAAGCATCCATAAAAGTTAACAGTTCATGACCCGCAGTTGCATCCACCATGGAGTCAATGTGGGGTAATGGGAAAGGATCCTTGGGACATGCCTTATTTAAATCGGTAAAATCGACACATACCCTCCACTTTCCGTTTTTCTTTTGAACAACAACCACATTGGCCAACCATCTTGGATATTTGACCTCTCTAATCATACCTGCCCGGAGCAATTTTTCTACCTCTTCCTGGATAATGGCATTTCTTTCTGGTGCAAATTTCCTTCTTCTTTGATGGATTGGTTTGAAGGACCTGTCGATGCCAAGTTTATGAGTGATAATATCCTTAGATATACCTGTCATATCCTCATGCTTCCATGCAAAGGTAGTTTTCCTCCTTTTGAGGAAGGATATGAGGTCTTCCTTCGTATCGCCAAGGATCCCTGATCCGATATAGATTCTGGATTCAGGATCATGAGGATCCATGAGGATTTCTACCACATCCTACTCTCTTGCCTCCAAGACATCCCTTGGAGGATACTTTGATTGCTATTGCTCCCTTGACTTCGAGGCTGGTTTCATCGATGAAGTATAGCAATTCTTAGCCTCCTGCTGATCACTATCAATCTTGACTATTCCCCAAGGACTAGGGAGCTTCACACATTGATGGTAAGTAGATGGGACTGCCTTCATATCGTGTATCCAGGGCTTGCCAAGGATAACATTACAACAAGATAAACAGTCAATAACACAAAATTTTTGATAAGAATGTAGGCCTTCGATGTATATTGGGAGCTTAATGTCCCCTAGGGTATTCTTAGTTTCGCCACTAAATCCCACGAGCACGGAGGATCTTGGTATGATATCTGATTCAGGGATACCCATCTTCTTTAGAACATCAAGCTGGATAATGTTCACTGAGCTTCCTCCGTCTATAAGGATCCTGGGGACAAAATGGTTAGAAATGAAAAGAGTAATAACTAAACCATCGTGATGAGGATCCTGGATATCAACACGATCATCTTCATCAAAGGTTATGACTTTTCCTTCGGAGACACTTGATGTTCGAACGGGTCTTTCTCCACTATCCAATTTAGTTTCCTTTGCATGCCTTTTAGCTGCTGAGAAGGATGTGCCGCAAATGTCTGATCCTCCAGAAATAAAGTTTATTACTTGTGCATCTGCTGGAGGGGCCGGAGCTTTCTCAGGGATCCTTTCAGGATCCTGAGTCCTTGACTTTTTCTACCCAACAGTTCTTTTAGATGCCCCTTGCTCAACAAGTATCCAATCTCCTTTCTTAGTGCAATGCATTCTTCTGTGAGATGCCCAAAATCTTTGTGGTATGCACACCACTTTGATTTATCTTTGGCTGCAGCTGGTCTGTCATTTTTTCTGGGCCATCTGGCTTTATCACCTAGATTCTGTATCGCAAGGATTAGTTCATTGTTATCAACAGAAAAACAATATTCAGAGATTGGAGGATAATCCTCATCATCCTCTTCTTGATCAACAGTATGCACGTTCTGGTTATCAGATCTGTTATAGGATCTGAACTTGTTGTTCTTGAACGAGGATCCTTGCTTATCGTGCCCGGGTTCTTACCTCATCTAAGTTCCTGCATGGCGTCATAACAAGATCATCATAGAATAACGAATCCCTAAGCAATCCCATTTTAAAGGCTTCAACAGCCGTAGCTATATCCAGGTTGGGAATGTCTAAGGATTCTTTACTGAATTTGGTAATGTAATCCCTTAATGATTCATTATGACCCTGGGTAATCCTATATAGATCACTAGTTAATCGTTCAAATTTTCTACTACAAGAAAACTGATTATTAAATAGGTTAACTAGATTAGCAAACGAGGTAATAGAGTAGGGGGGAAGACTTAGCAGCCATTTGAGAGCTGATCCAGTAAGAGTGGATCCGAATCCCTTGCACAGGCATGCTTCCTTCAACCTTTCTGGGATTGGATTGATCTCCATCCTCTCCCTGTATTGTGCTATGTGTTTTTCAGGATCCGTCGAACCATCATACAGCTTCATGGTTGGCACATGGAACCTCTTGGGTATCTCAGCATCACAGATTGGTGGTGCAAAACGAGATATCTTGTGGCTCCCATCTGCAATCTCTGGTATAGGTTTGACCACTCCTGGAACACTTGATATCATATCCTTCAACTTTTGCAATTCTCTGGCCATGGCGTGGTTGATACCTGGATCCTGCATAAGGCCATGGTTAGTAGTATAAGAATTATTAAAAGTGTTACCTCCCATTGGATTCAAATTAGGAAGAATGGATGGTAATCCATATTGTTGGGGCTCTAGAATGATCGAAGGACCAGTAGAAGCAATGGTCTGCATCGGAATAAAATCTCCCTGATGGACATCTGAACTTCCTGTTTGCAAACTCCTCAAGGATCCTGCCATCTGGAAGGATCCCTGAAACTGGTACGATCCTGGAACAAAGGAGGATCCTTGAACCTGGGATGATCCTGGAACAGAGGAGGATCCTTGAACCTGGGATGATCCTGGAACAAAGGAGGATCCTTGAACCTGGGATGATCCTGGAACAAAGGAGGATCCTTGAACCTGGGATGATCCTGGAACAAAGGAGGATCCTTGAACCTGGGATGATCCTGGAACAAAGGAGGATCCTTGAACCTGGGATGATCCTGGAACAAAAGAGGATCCTTGAACCTGGTGCGCTCCTGAATATCCTCCTGAATTCATGAAGGATCCCATATGCTGAAGATAGGATCCTACTGGCTGGAAATATGAACCTGATGCCTGGGTCACTGTTTTTGCTCCGTGGTGCACTCCTTTTGGTCCACCCACATATTGAACATCTGGAACCACTGATGGCTGAGAAGTAATCACCGGAGTATCAAAATTCAAAGATCTGGGCATCAGTGGGGAATGATCCTCTGCCGTTTTCTTTTGTTTCTTGAGATCTCCGATTTCTTTGAGAATTCTTTCATTGGTCTTATCCTGTTGCTGTATATGATCCTTCATCTGCAAAATCAAAGTAAACATGTCACTAGTAGTGGGAGTGTAAGAAGCAGAAGAAGTTGGAGGTTTGGAGAAAATGGGAGTTGGTTTCTTCTCGGCATTTTTCTGAGGTCCAGAAGGTGGTGGAGGCAAAGGTGGAATGCCCTGAGATGAATTGACCGCAGACATTGCAGTAGAGGTATTCTTCAATGATGAAGCCATGTATTTGTATGCAATGAATCGGAATGATCACCAACAGAAAAACTTCTTAGGAATGAAGCACCAATTGCCCCACGATGGGCGCCAAACTGTTTTGGTCAAAAAATCTGATGAGGATAATGTAACCAAACTCTCTGTTACGGGGAATGATGCTTTAAACGTAGAACAATGATAAGGATCACTTCAATGTAAATTGCACAAACGAAACAAGGATTTGTACGGGGAAAAAGCCCTTGATCAAGAGTTGATCTCCGGCACAAAAAACCCAGGGTGATGGAAACTACCGATCACCAAGCTTAAATAAATCAATGAATGTTTACAACTTCGGATAGTAACGAGCCAGGTACAAGGATCACTAGTGTGAAATGTGTAAAAGTGAGTGAAAACTGTTAAGTGTTTGTCGAAAGCTTCAAGAGTGCGATTGTACGAGAGTGTGTGTAGCAGAAAATGGCTAAGTGTTCTAAATTCTAGCTCATCACCCCTTTAAAAATAGAAGTTAACTATACTAACAAACTATCCGACTTTTGTGCCAAGCTCCCACGTTCTCCACAACGTCCATTTCCAGTCAAACGTGTGCGAAATACCCGTGGAATATTCCATACTAACGTTGCCAAGACCAAGTCAAGCTTGTTACTCCTGCATAATAATACGAAACATAAACAAACAATCGTTAGTATGAGGATCCTTCAGGTGATCCATAATCCCGATCCTGAAGCTCTTTTGAGGATCACTATCTATCACAGAAGTAAGGATCATTAATTAGGATAACAAGTAAGGATCACTAATTGTTAGAAAATCCTCACCTAACAAGGATATTCTTTAGGATCCTCGTCTTCAACAGCATTCACTTTCTTGTTATCATTTCTGCCATATGGCCTAGAGAGATATGGCTTATTTGAGGTTTCTAATTTCCTGTTAGTTGATTCATAGGTTGAGGTAGAATTCATCCTCTCCTGCATCTTCTTGTCATCTTCCAAACAGATATATCTCAAAGCCCTGTTACGATCTTCGTCGAGATTCCTGCGGGGATTCATCTCAAGATCCTGATAAAACTGAGAATCCTTTTGTAACCCATCTTAAAAGCTTGCACAGCTGTTGCAACATCAAGATGTGGGATATCCAAGGATTCTCGACTGAATTTGTTCACATAATCCCTCAAGGATTCCTGAGGCCCTTGAGTTATCCTGTAAAGATCACTGGTTAGTTTCTCAAAACTCCGACTACAAGAAAATTGACTGTTAAATAAATTAACCAAATGAGCAAACGAAGTAATTGAGTGAGGAGGAACGTTTAACAGCCATTTTAAGGCTGATCCTGTCAGAGTAGAACCAAATCCCTTGCATAAGCATGCTTCCTTGAGCTCCGGAGGGATAGGGTTAATCTCCATTCTTTCCCTATACTGGGAAATATGCTCTTCAGGATCCGTAGTCCCATCATACAGCTTCATGTTGGGAGTCTGAAATCTTTTTGGGATTTCATCATCACAGATAGGATATGCAAAGCGGGATATCCTGTGGCTATCTTGGGATACTTCCGGAATCGGCTGGACCACTCCAGGTACACTGGATATCATGTCCTTCAATTTCTGGAGCTCCCTGGTAAATGTTCACGTCATACCTGCATCCTGCAAAGAGCCATTGTTGTTAGTAGCAAGAATATTATTATTTGACACATTACCGTTCTGAGGATTTTGGCCATATCGTGAAGCATATCCTGAACTTCTCACAGTCGATATCCTGACCGAAGAGGGTATCTCAGGGGTATGATTCTGAGAATGGCTTGGGACGATATTCCCCCTATTATCCTCAGTGTAAACTGCGGAACTGAAGTTCAAAGCCCTGGGTTGTATAGGAGTGACAGTTTCCTCAACAGGTCTGCTCGAGCTAGCTTTTAAGAGTTGTATTTCTCTTAACAACATTTGGTTAGTCTCCTGTTGCTGCCTCATTTATTCCTGCACACTTCCAAATAAAGTCAAAATTTCATCGTTAGTGGCTAAAACGGGAGCAGATCCCTGGACACTCCTAGTAGGGATAACATCTTGAGATTGTGAAGAAAACGACATCCTTGGAGGAGGTGGTGGAAGCACCGAACCAGTAGTAGCAGAGGTTGTAGCAGACATAGTGGAAGAGCTCATGTTTGATCTTGAGGCCATTGTAAACAATGTGGCAAAAAGTTTTGAAAATAGAAAACCGATTAATGATTTTACAAAGATTTTTAGTAAAAGTAGCACCACTTGCCCCACGGTGGGCGCCAAATTGTTTTGGTAAAAAATTACCTAAGCAATTAAGTGATCAAATTAGTAAAGTGAGGTAGTGTGCTAGAGTTATGTGTAAAAAATATGTTAACCAAGTTAGATATAAAAACAGTTTCAGGATACGGCTCAGGATATAGAGCTGTATCTATGATCAAACAATGAGCAAAAATGTAAAGGTTGACACGTGATGTACGAGGAAAGCCCTTGATTAATCTAGATCGCCGGCATAAAACCTCGGGAGCTGACAATCGCAACTGCCTTGTTCTTCTTATTGCTTCAAATATCAGGATACAGTGCAGGATGTGGTGCGGATCGACTATGTGTTACAATGTAATTTGAATACAAGTGTTTGAGTGTGGTGTTTGCGGTGAGCTAGAGAGTAAAAGTGTTCGAGAGTGTAAGTGTAAAATTGCGTGCCTTAAACTGATCCGCCCCCATCTATTTATAGTAAAGATAATGTAACAAACTATCCTAAACTTCCGGGATCCAGCGAATATTCCCACTCGAACGTTGAGGACCAAGTCTTTTGGGTTCAACGGCTTCCTCATAACAAATACGCCCGAGTCTTGAGGAGAAGAAGTCCCGATGACCGTTAGTAACTTACAGCCATTAACCTGCACGTGTTTAATTCACTCAACCTTAGGATATCGCCCAGGATGTTAGCAATATCCCCGTCCAGTATCCTGATCACAAATAAACAATTAAAAGCGGGATATTAGTCAGGATATGTATACTCAGAAAATGACCCATAACAATCACTTACCTTTAATAGAATTTTCTTATAATAATAGTTATCACACAAGTATCAATGCTGCACCATTTGAAGCACTTTATGGACGAAAGTGTCGAACCCCAGTCTGTTGGATAGAAATTGGAGAAAACAACTATCTGGACCTGAGATAGTACAAGAAACAACTGACAAGATTATTCATGTCAAGGAACGACTGAAAGCTGCACGTGATCAACAAAAGAGTTATGCTAATAACCGATGCAAGCCATTGGAATTTCAGGTAGGAGATAAAGTATTATTGAAAGTCTCTCCTTGGAAGGGAGTAGTAAGATTCATCAAACGGGGAAAGCTAAGTCCCAAGTATGTTGGACCTTTTGAGATTATTAGAAGAATAGGACCTGTAGTCTATCAGCTACAATTGCCAGAGGAAATGGCAGGAATACATGATGTGTTTCATGTATCTAATCTTAAAAAGTGTTTAGCTGATGAATCACTAATAGTACCTCTTAAGGATATAGAGGTAAATGAACAACTTAAATTTGTAGAAAGACCTCTACAGATTAAAGATAGGAAAGTCAAGAATCTCAAACACAAGAGACTAGTTCTAGTCAAAGTGAAGTGGGACTCCAAAAGAGGACCTGAGTACACATGGGAACTCGAGTCAGAAATGAAGAGGAAATATCCGCATTTATTCCAGTAGATCTCGAGGACGAGTTCTAAAACAAGGTGGGGAGAATGTAAAAACTCTCGGTAAAACCAATGTTCTCAAAATATTTCCGACACCCCGGTATATCTTAAAATGTCTCAATATGTTTTATATTACACTCCATATGTAAAAACCGAGCCTGAATTATATTATAACATATAAAAATAAAATAAAAATCTGAATTTAGAGCTGAGGCGGGCCGCGTAAGATCCCACCTCAAGTTCACGCGGGCCGTATGAAGACCAGACTTGAGTCCGCTGACTTCTTTAGTTCAAGCGGGCCGCGTAAGACCTCGTCTAAGTTGATGCAGGCCCCGACAGATCATTACACGTGATTACACCAGAGGCCGACACGTGTCGACATCGTGGCGGACCTACTAGCTGACCCAACTAAGCTACTGAGTTGACCGATGTTGACGCGGGCCACGTATAGGTCCCTTATCTTTTACGCGGGCGCGACAGAACTCAATATCACAACTATAAATAACAGGCATCAGTTTTCGATTTCCGTCGCTCATTCACACTTCTCAATCTCGAATTCTGAAAGTATTAAGCATTATAGTCGGGTACTATACCCCTAATTAGCGAGGTTCTGCTCCGTTGTAAGTATTATAACCCTAGTTTCAAAATAGTTACGCTGCCCGATTGATTTAGGGTTCCGTAACAACTGTCGTGGTTCTGCCCGACGTAGTTGTTGGAATGCCGTCTCGGGGAGGGTATTATTAATAATTTCAAAGGGTTATGATACTAACCAATGTACATTTGTATAAATTATAGATTATATCCAGGAAACCCTTACGAAAAGCCTAAGACAGCAATGTGAGTTGATCCACTTTTTGTAAATCTTTTGTGACTTGTTTTACAAAACCTTACATATCTTTGCATACGAATAACCATATTGAGTATTTGTAAGAATACAATTATAGCGGGTATGTTGGGGTTTTGTATACAAAATTTGTTACCACCTGGTCAAGGAGTAACATTTCCACAAGTTGAGTATGACATTACCACTGATGTTAATTGGTATATCTTGGAAACAAATGTAATTGCGGATGTGCTCTCAATATTGTTCAGTGTGACTTTTGATTTAAACTTGATTAAACTGGGATTCACTCACCAGTATTTCCCACTAACAAAATATTTTTAAAACATGTTTCAGGTAACCCAATGTGACAGCCAATTAATAAAAAGCCAGCTGGAGAGCACTGAAGGCTTGGGATAATGTGGCTATAAAAGTTACCAAATAAACAGTGTTTTAAATTTAAATAATATAGGGTTCATCCCTATAAATGTATTGTAATAAGAAACTTGGGTTTTACCCATGTGATTATTAATATAAAATATGGTGGTTTTACTCTGATAAACATTTCCTAACTACGGTCCTGATGAAAATTCCGCTGCCAGATTTAACAAGCTAATACCACCAAACTCTAAGCTCATGTCCGCCCGTTCCCAGGGATCAGGGATCGGGGGTTTTGACACGCGAGCAGCCAAGTGGTACCGGTGGTTATTTTTTGAAAAGTAGTGTAGCGGAAATTTCATCAGGACCGTGAGTTAGGAAAAAATATCAGAGTTTAGAAAACACCGGATTTTTATTTATTAAATAGATGGGATAAACCCATGTTTTACAAAGGTAGCTTTAATAAGGGATAAACACAATTACATAAAACAATGTTTCTTAATTTGATTTAATAAAATAAGCCACTTCTTGAAGCCCTTCAGTGCCGTATCCAATTCTTATTCCGATCTACTGTAATTACCTGAAACGCGTTTTAAAAATGTTTTGTCAGCAGGAAATACTGGTGAGTGTAGGTCCCCTATTCGTATGGATCTTCAACAGAATTGTCTTTCCAATCAAGAGTGTGGAATCCTCTTGATCAGAATAAGCAGAAAACGTGTTGAAAACAGAAACAGCAATTCACTTTCAAACCCGGATCTTTATTGATTATCTATCAAAGTGATTACAATCAATCAAGATCCCTAACCAACTCCAAATTCGTCCAAGCACAAGCTCTCACGAATTCTATCTCTCACAAATATTGTTTTGGCTGATTAACCTAAACCCTAAAGCCTAACCTTGTTTATATAACACAAGGTTACTACTTGGGCTTGGTTAAACATCATGGACTGCGAATTGGACAGGCCCAATTCGCCCCCATCCCCATAAGTATGGGTTTGGTTAGCCCAAACTCTATTAACTCACTAATACAAAGCTAAACCCGCTAACTGTTTATCGTTTAACTAATTACAAGATATCCAAAGACCAAATCTAAGCTGTTGTCACAAACATGCACCAACAAACTCCCCCTTGACAATAGCTTCATAAAATAACTTTGTCTTCAGTCATCTTGCAATCTTCATGTAGTCTTGCACTGTCTTTGGTCTTTGGATAGCTTCAGCTTCAATAGCTTCTATCAGCAACAGACTCCCCCTAAGCTGATGCATCCAATCACCAAATCTTCAAAACTTTAGCATTTGAGTAAACTCCAGTTCAGCATTTGAATAGCAATCTTCAAACTCTTCAACTTGTCTGCAATGTAGAAAGGAGGTTCTACCATGGGCAAACCCATTTCGTCCCCTATGACCCAATATGGGTTTTGTTTAGCCCAAACATTACAACTCACTAATACAAAGCTAAACCCGCTAACTGTTTATCGTTTATCTAATTACAAGATATCCAAAGACCAAATCTAAGCTGTTGTCACAAAAAAGACTCTGGAAAAGGCTTAATCTGAGGGGGAGTTTGTTGGTGCATGTTTGTGACAACAGCTTAGATTTGGTCTTTGGATATCTTGTAATTAGTTAAACGATAAACAGTTAGCGGGTTTAGCTTTGTAATAGTTAGTTGTAATGTTCGGGCTAACTAAACCCAATGAATTGGGTGTGTGGGGGCGAATTGGGCTTGTCCAATTCGCAGTCCATGATGTTTAACCAAGCCCAAGTAGTAACCTTGTGTTATATAACACAAGGTTAGGCTTTAGGTTTTAGGTTAATCAGTTAATCAGCCAAAACAGAATTTGAGAGGCATAGAAATTCGTGAGAGCTAGCTTAGACGAATTTGAGTGTGGTTAGGGATCTTGATTGATTGTAATCACTTTGATAGATAATCAATAAAGATCCGGTTTGAAAGTGATTTGCTGTTTCTGTTCTTCTACTTGTTTCTGTGATATTCTGATCAAGAGGATTCTGCACTCTTGATTGGAAAGACAATTCTGTGAAAGATCTATACGAATAGGGGACCTACAATTGGTATCAGAGCGTTAGGCTCTTGAAGGCTCGGTTCAGGATTGTTGGCTGCAGAAACAGGAGGAAATTTTCGAAATTTTGAAAACCTGAAAAATTAGGGTTTTGAAATTTCTTGTTGGCTTGATAAAATTTTCGAATTTGTTTGGCTGTTTTGATCTTCTGGTTTGTTTGATTGCTGTTTTGCAGGTTTTAGGGTTTTCGAGACAGTTTTTGTTTGATTGTTTGAGGAATTCTGGCTGAAAGACTTGAAGATTCGAAGACTGTTTCTTTGTGTTCTTCATAATTTTCGAAATTTTTTTTTTGCTGATTTGGTGTTTCGATTCTGTAGGAAAGTGTTGACAGAATCTTGAAAATCTCAGAAGTTTGGAAAAAGATTGAATTTCCTTAATTACTGGTTGGCGAAATTGTCTGATCTGCGAACTTGTCTGATCTGCGAAATTGTCTGATCTGCGAACTTTACTGATCTGCGAAATTAACTGAGCAGCATAGTTATTGGTGAAATTAAATCCAAAGGCGACTTTGGTAACCGGGTAATTATCCACAGCGAAATTACTACGGTTTTTCGGGGACTTCACTAGTCGTCGTAATAGCGAAAATACACAGCGAATTTGTCCAGCAAAGTTAACCAGCGAAATTGAACAAGTAACAGACCCAGCGAATTTAAGCACTGACCCAGCGAATTTAACTGTATAACCAGCGAAATTAACAGCATATTTAAGGGGTGGAATTTTATTGGATTCGTCTTTTCGAGACGATTCTAACGGTGTAATTTGGTAACCACTGTTTTCGGAGATCTTTTGTACGGTTTTAACAGTCTGTTACGTTAAAATGTCAAACTTGATGAATTTGAAAGCACCTAAGATGATGAAGGTGGAGAATTATCTTACATGGAAGGACAACTTCAAATCCTTCATTGAATCTCAGGATGCACGCATGTGGATCTGTATTGAAGATGGGTACATAAACCCAACACACGATTATGAGGGCAGACCACGTAGAACAGACTATGTGAACATGAAAGAGGATGATAAAAGGAAGTATGACGTTGAAAAGAGAGCATTGGCTGCTATTAAAATGTCGTTACCTGATAGCATCAAGCATACCTTCAACAAGTACACTAATTCAAAGGATATGTGGGATGCATTACAAAAGCGATATCAGGGAAATGAGAGTGCCACTCAGGCATTCATGGCAGAGATAGTGCCAGTTGATGAGGCTGAAACTACTGTGAGTGATGCTGAATCTGAAGTGAAAAATGCTGAAGCTCAAGTGGAGAATGCTGAAGCAAAAGTGGATGCTGAAGTAGAGAAAGAGAGTGAAGCTGAACATGTTGTTGCTGAAGTAGAGAAAGAGAGTGAAGCTGAACAGGTTGTTGCTGATGAAACCTCAGAAGTTCATGAGAAAGAGGTACAATCTAATTCTGTATGTTTGAGATGTCGTGAACTACAGGGTGTGGTTGACAGATTGACAACACAAAACCAAAGTCTGGTAAGCGAGATGTCAAACGTAAAAGAGTCAAACTTTTTTGCTAAAAGAAATGAATCTACATACTTGAAGAAGATAAGAGGTTATGAAGCTGAAATTGAAGCTTTAACTTACAAATTGAATGAAAAACTTCAAGTAATAGATTTAGCTCATGACATGATGGCTGAGAAAACAAAAGAGATTTCTGAAAAATGCAAAGAGTTGTCAGATGCACAACTCAAAATTGTTGAACTTGAAAAGAATTAGGTCAATTCAGAGATTCGTCTTTTGTAATGAAACACATGATGGGTGGGTTAAAGAAGAGTAATGACAAGACCAGTGTGGGCTTCCAGGGATTTAATGAAGTTCCACCTCCTCTTAGTCATGACTATTCATTCCTGCCTAGTGACGATGAGCTAGCAAACTTTATGGCATCTACCCCAAGTAGTTTTGGATCCACATCAAGTCAAGGTGATGGATTTGAGAGTGATGATGCTAAGAAGAACAATAACAGGGAACCATTGAAAAGGAAAAATTCACCACCTAAGAATAAAAATCAAACTGTTGTTAAACAGATTAATTTTGTTCAAGGTAGTGATATGAAAAACGAAACTGCTGTTATTGAAAATGAATCCAATGTAGAGTTTGCTAAAAATAAGAGCATAGTAAAATCTGAAATAAAGCAAACTGAACAAGGTTCATCTAAGGGATCATCACCATCTGATAAGGGATCTACCTCAGAGACTCCAGCTAAGAAGTCTTCGAAAAGGAGATCGTGCTTCAAATGTCACGTCAAGGGACATGTAGCAAGCTGCTGTCCTAACAAAAAGAGTGAAGCACAACTTAGTGAAAAACAGAGAGGAAAATTACCAGAGAAGAAAGGTGATAGTGAGGAGAAAGGTTCAAATTCTCCTAAGAAATCTGCTCCTAAGCAACCAGAGAATGTTGCTGTTGGTGTAGATAAGGCTGGAACAGGAACTCCACAAGTTCTACGTTTTCAAAGAAATCAACCTAGATTTCAGCCTAGATCTCCACTAGGCAGATATGAGAGACCTAGAAGCAGTTCACCTAGAATGAACAATTTTAATGGATATTCAAATAATTTCAGAAGTCAAGGTCAATATCAAAATCGATACCAAAATAATGGTTGTCGAAATTTTTATAACAATGGCTTTAGAAATTATAACAATCAAGCTTCTTGGAATCAAAATTCGAGGTACCAAAATCAAAATTTTCATAGGTCAAATAGTCCAAATACATATAGGAACCCTCAGGACCAGAGACCTTATGGAAATCAAAATCAATTTCCATCAACAGGTCTAAGATCCAAGACTCCAGTTAGGAGTAATGGATATTGGATGGATGTTCCAGTAGTTGGTGAATTTGGACGACCCAAGACCATTAAGGCTTGGGTCCCCCAATCTAACTAATTTCTTAGTTGGTGTGTGCAGGAGCTGCTAAGGAGGATTATCAACTTATGTTGATAATGGCTGCTCTAGGCATGTGAAGGGGGATGTGAGATTGTTGATATATATATTGTTTGATTTAAATTGAAGTTCAAAGTGCTGATTCGACACACTAGATAACCTGGCTCTGATACCAATTGTAGGTCCCCTATTCGTATGGATCTTTCACAGAATTGTCTTTCCAATCAAGAGTGCGGAATCCTCTTGATCAGAATATAGCAGAATCAGTAGAAACAGAAAACAGCAAGTCACTTTCAAACCGGATCTTTATTGATTATCTATCAAACTTGATTACAATCAATCAAGATCCCTAACCACACACAATTTCGTCCAAGCACAAAGACTCTCACGAAATTTCTCTCTAACAACTGTTTTGGCTGATCAACTGATTAACCTAAACCCTAAAGCCTAACCTTGTTTATATAACACAAGGTTACTACTTGGGCCAAGGTTAAACATCATGGACTGCGAATTGGACAGGCCCAATTCGCCCCACATCCCCATAAGTATGGGTTTGGTTAGCCCAAACATTACAACTCACTAATACAAAGCTAAACCCGCTAACTGTTTATCGTTTATCTAATTACAAGATATCCAAAGACCAAATCTAAGCTGTTGTCACAAACATGCACCAACAGTGAGTTCATTCATTTTTCTTAAAACGATGCATTTGTTATAATCTACAGTATTAAGAGCGATTACAATGTTTCCATATATCAACCATATACCCACGGTATTTGTCATTCGACCACACATTGGCTATCCCGTTGTCTAATGGTGTCTGTGACTATGGTCATATCACCCCTTGGCTAACCCGTTGTCCAATGGTGACGGTTATCAAGTATTGTATACAAACCCCACATACCGGCTGTAATTTGGAGATTACAAAGACTTAATCCCTGTAATTATAACTTTGAAAACAAACATGATTTTGAAAGCAATTTTGGTAAAAAGAGAATGACTCACATTATAAGCATGCAGACTTATACGGGCAGAGTTTAGCCTACTGGTTAGCCTTGATATTGCAGATTTATATAGGCAGAGCTTAGCCTATTGATTAGTCTTGTAACCTAGTGCACACGAACTCGGTAAGTAACTAATACAGCATTTACGATAACTCACGAGATTAAAACCCTCACAACCAATGACAAAGTGCAATACTTAAACATCCATCGAATTAACGACGAATGACAAAGCATAACCCAAGTTTGAGCAGCACTTAAACATTCATCGGATAGTTTCAATCGATCGGACATTGAATCGTAGCAGTGATTGAGTTAATACCCGGTATCGTAGCAGCGCCTTGCTAATTTAATTGAAATTTCGACTTCAGAGAAATGAGAATTCGTTTTTGAGAGTTTTAATCGACACAGAATGAAAGCTCCTGATCCAAGCTATTTATAGGTGAAATTTGAGGCTGTCGCGGCCCGCGTGAACTCCCAGCCGATCCTTACGCGACCCACGAGGAGGTCTAGTCTACGTATAGGCTTGCTGTGTCACGAGTAGGTGTGCCAGGTGGACAACGCATGGCCCTGATGCTTATCCGGTCAAACCTCATGTTGACGCGGCCCGCGTGACCTCCCGCCTTTTCTTTACGCGGCCCGCGAGAAGACCACAAATCTTGATTTCTTGATTTTTGATATGGATTGGGGTTTCAGGGGTCCGGGTTTTTACTTACGGGTCAATTAGGGACATTTTTTAATATAATTATATCATAAAGAAAAAGGAATAAAATAGTGAGAAAAGAGAATGGACCCACTTTGTAACTTTAGAAAGCCTCATGGTATAAATCTTGGGTATAACTTTTGAGCTATTTAAAAATATATATATATAATTGTAAATGTGTTAAGTATAGTACCCCTAATTCAACATTGTCCCTATGTCACGAGACAGAAACCTAACGAACTTAGTCAGGCAGAGCCTTGACATGCGTTATGGGCTCAGATCAATCGGAAAAGGGTAGCGGTGATCGGGAGTTAAAACACTTAAAACGGGGCAGAGCCTTATTATTATTTAGGTGAAAATAAAATAAATAAATAAATAAATAAAATAAAACAGATTTTTTTAGAAAGATAGAGGATGTCGAGAGAGAGTTGTAGGAAAATTTGTGAGCACCAATTCTATATATATAGGGGACGAAACTTTGCATGGAAGGAAAAGTTTGATTATGTGTGAAAATTATGACACGTGCAGTGTCCTCATATCCCACACACGTCCCTTCATTCATACTATAAAAATATACACATATCCCTTCAATTAGGATTTGCACGCATTCTTTCAAATTGTCATTTTTTATTTTAGTTTTATATTTTATTTATTTTGTTTTGGAAAGCTCATGGATGAGCTGTATATAATGTCTTGAAATGAAAATTATTATTTTATTTTCATTTCATAGTATACACACGTAAACATTATAAATTTAATTTATTTATTATTTTATTAATATATATATATTATAATTAATTTAACTGCTTCACTTATTTGACGCGTATAACTTCTAAAATATGATGTTCTAGAAAACAATGAATGTATCATTAGAACGAGAATATTTTTATCTACATTTTAAACCAGGTTCCATTAAAAACAGTGTAGGTTCAAATATCATGTATTTTTATAATATAATTATTAGACGGTTCTTAGGCTCGTCTAGGTACTTCATATTTTTAACAGTCAACTTACCTGTAATCTATCCGTCTAATTATATGAGTTTTTATATGCTTTTATTTTATTAGAAAGGTCACCCATATACAGGGGAATTAATTAGTATAATATTTCAACCAACTATATAAAATAGTTTTTAAAACTATTTGGGTCGAATATTTATATTAAAAATAAACTAGTTACTAGTTACTAGTTACTAGTGTTTAATAAATTTAACCAAACCTATAATTCTTATATAAAAATAGAAATGTTACAATGTAACTGTTCTGTTTTTTTTCGTTGTTTTGTTTGTTTTTGGATTTTCCCAGTTTCTTACTGGCTCTTTTTATATATATATATATAAAGTGATTGCTGTTAAAAAAAAATCTTCAGTTAAAGTAGCCGACAAATTTTAATTGTGCATGAAATGTAGTTGGGCCGCAACACTTTACATTAAATGTAACTGATTATTATTGGACAAATTATTCCACTTAGTCGACACACACAACAATCAATTTTCAATTCATGAAGTCTTTTATTCAGGTGAATCTGATCTTATCATATAATGCATGCAAATCAATTGGTTCGATTGTAATGATGTTCACATGGGTTGACACTATTCTCAATTTAATACATCTCACATATACTTTCAAACTATCAAATGTCCGACAATTTGATTCTCAACATAATTCTCATTGGACCAAACATTAAAGTGGGCTGTCAACACTTTTACCAATTCAATTTGATTGGACCGATTATATTGTATAGTGGGCTGACACATGCAAATTACTTAACCAATTTTAGTATTCATTCACAATGCGTAGCCGACAACATCAATGTGTTCTTAAATCTATTGGGCCGATGAATATTGATCACGTGATGACTTTTCAATTTCAAGATTATCAGCCGACAAGTTTAAATCTCAATACAATTTTATTGGGCCACACAATGAATCTAACTTTTTAATGCATCTCGACAAGCTATTATTTGTTATACGTTGGATTTTAATTGGACCGATTACTTGTTAACAATTAATGGATCAGTGCAGACTATTGTATCACGTGAACTGCTGAAACAAGTTGACAGGCTCTTTCAAACGGAATAACGTTTTTCACACGAAATAGGCTTTCACATGGAATAAAGATCTGAAGCGGAATAGTCACATTCACACGAAATCTTCAAACAAAATATGCACTTTCACACGGAATACCTAATTTCGTGCGAAATCAGATGTTATTTCAAACGGAATATGCACTTTCACACTAAATCAGATGTGATTCAAACGAAATCAGTAATTTCGTGTGAAATTACCTTGACTTTTCAAACGGAATATGGTGTATTCGAGCGAAATAAGGTTGTTTCAAACGAAATCAACCTGATGTCATTCGTTATCGGACCAAAAACCTTCGATTTCTCTCAAATGGCTTTGAATTAGGATCTGAAACTTTGTAGGGTTATAGATCAGGTGTTTTCGCACAACATATCAAAAAATCATGTAATTTGGACCTTTAAAACCTGTTCAATTTGACGATTTTCAGTGAAAAACGTGAAAAAAGATGAAAAAGATGAAGAAATAGATGAAACCCGATGCAATTCTAGGTCGAATCTGTGCAAAAACATGTGATAGATCAGTGCAATCGAGCTCCTACTCTGATACCACTTGTAGGACTGGTTTTGACTCCGAAATGATTGCGAAACGAACGTATGACGTGCGGAAACCGTACACGAACGTGACCTAACACACAAGACGTAATATAAACGTGATTCTATTAGAAATCTAACAAAAACAAGCACCTTGAATCACTTTCTCTCTCTAGAATCTCTCTCTAGATCTAGAGCTCTCCAAAACACAAATGTGCCAAAAGTCTTATGTAGGTCCGGCTAGGGGAGGATCTAGTCGCCTAATCCTTGTTGTCAAACACACCCGGTTGTGCGGAATCCAACCAGAGATGCAAACCGAGATCGAGAGAAGGAGACCGAGACTCAACGATTAACACCAATGTATTAATACTTGAAAAACAGTTACAAATCAATGTTTACAAAACAATCTTTGCAAACTCTCTATCAATTCTCTCGGGTTCTCACATATGCTCTGCCTTCTCTCTTTTTCCACCGAAATCCCTTGATTTCGGTATATATGTTTTCTTCACATGTTGGTTGGGCTTTTGCTTCTAATCAGTTGAGGCCCATGTGAGTAGAAGCCCAAACATTCTGATTGGCCCAAATTACATGTACATGCACGTACATGATTTCAAATATGCAGATTGTAAGCCTTTGTCAAACAAATGACATCATCATGATGATGTCATGATGATGTGGCGTCGGGAATAGGTTGCGGCTCTCCGTGCTTCACGTGACGAACTCTGGGGCGTACGACGGAGGAATGTCGTGACGTCGGGCTTGAGCCGAACCTAACCGAGTCGAACCGAGCCGAGTTGAACCGAACCAAGTCGCGTCCACATAATATGTATCAACAAACTCCCCCTTGGAGGCTACTCGTGAGGTTCAACTTCCATGTCTTCCATGTCGGAGGATCTTCAAAGTCTTCACACGTCGTAAGTAGAAAGTATATCAACAAACTCCCTTTTCATTTAGGTAGTGTGTCAATAACTCCCCCTTTGATTATGCTAGTGAATCTTTTGATCTTCAATGCTTTAGATCCTTGTGGTGTTGATGATTGATCAGCGGCAACTCGATCACCTTTATCATTTGAGAGCCTCCATGTCGTGTCTTCATTCCGAAGCTTGTCATCGACCATGTTCTCCTTGCCTTTAGAATCTGCACACGCAAGAGATCTAAACGCGTAATGAGAACAACCGCTTGGAATATAGACAAATTAAACAAACGACACATATGAGATCAAATCTCAATCAAACACCGACCGACAACATTTTGAAAGTTTAGAAAGTTGATCAATTTTAATCCTTTAACTTTCAAAACTTGTTAACTTCGACTGATTATGAAGAAGCAATTGTTTTCCGGCTTACAATCAGGATTCTGGGTAGGATAGACTCGAGTTCCAACATCAGTCAATCAAAAATAAACTAGAAGCAAAATCTTTTTGGAATTTTTCATTTTTCAAATGTAAAGACGGAAAGCAATAAATAAATATATACAAAGATGCAGAAACGAAAAGCAGTAAATAAATATTTACAGACATTCTTTTTGCGAGTTTCGAGGGTAAAGAATCATATCAGTGTACGGTCATGTCAAAACGCTCTTGTTGTTCTTTTTCTTAACAATTAGATAAACATCCTATAAAAATTATCGGTATTGTTGTCCACATAAGCTCAACTTATCAGATGTAATCATGGCGAGGGGATACATTAAGGTATGATTTATACTTACCGACCGGTGTTCATCCACATCACGACACATTCCCGTATCAAGGTATGCACGAGAGTTCATCTTACCGGTGAGTATACCGATGATCATCTGTTTGACCGTATATGAAAATGTGAGTAACTCACTTATTTTGATTGAAAACAAGCCCTATGTGATAGAATCACTTATTGATGAGGAACTTGATTTTCAGATGTATGAAGGGCACAAGAGCAAGTCCGTGAACAGGTCAGTACTTTCGTACAGCAGAGAGACGAACTTGACTCCCGGATAAATGTGATATATTATCACTTATTTGTTTGGACATGTGATTGTTGATCACTTATTGAGGTCGAATGCAATATGTACACGTATGTATGGTATCATGGAAGATCTAGACTTGCGTCCACGTTATTTTTCGGTAAAAGATACAACCATGATACCCAGATGATAAGCAGCATAAAGACCGAATATCTCAGAACCTCGGCAATCTCTCAAACGAAATTTCGGTACTAAGACCATATGCCAATGAGTGGTTCCCAGCTGGTCTTCAGTCGATTTAAGTTTATATCACCCTGCACACTTTAAAATGATTGTGAGCCTACCGATACATCTTATATAGAGCTGCTTATCATTTTTCATTTTGCATTTCAGTTCGAAAAGGTTTCGACAGACCACTGATTTACTATCATTTTCTCTTTTTCTCGCCAGGAAACTCATTTTTGTTTTTCCAATGTTTTTGGGTTTTGAAATTTTTCGATGTTTTTGAATTTTCAAATTTGGATTTACTCCCCCTAAAATCAACAAACTAAGATAAAATTTAAAAACACAAAGGTATTTACAAAAACGATTTCCCGATGTTGGTTAACTCATGTTTTACCTCAATGCCGTTTACCAAAATTAATTTTGAATCAGAAATGATTTATCGAATTTTGGAAAAAAATGAGTTGGCATGTCGGTAAGTGGTGCGGACCATGACAACATTGTCTGGCCAAAGAGTGCTGTACGAGATAATAATAATTCATAAAGCAGCTTAAATATCGACAAGTAAAAGAGAGATTAGAATTTTAAAACCGTATCCTGCAACTGCTTCGTGCATTGCAAGGAATCTGAGTGCTCTCCCAAACTGGATATCCACCCGGTGTGGATTTCAAAGTCGATTTTGTAGCTACTTAGAAATCTCTTCACAGCAACAAGATCAGAAACCTTTGGGTCTGGCTGGTTTTCCACATTGCACCATCGAAGGTTTTTGTCTTTCTCTTTCAGAAGTAGTGTGCGGTTGTTCAATCCACGCCAAGGCATCCGCACACCCGGTTGGTTTGTTCAACAAACACATTTTCTTCAATCACACCGCGTAGAAATGTACACTGCATGTTCATCTTGTTGATTTTGAACTTCAAACGTGCTGCAGGTGCGTACATTTTGATTGAATCTATCCTAGGGACCCGATTATAACCTTGAACAATCAAACTTTGAAATGATTTGCATTTTGTCGAAGCTTTTAATCTCTTTCGACAGACAATTCTGTCTTCTTTTCTTTTTCTTCTCTCCATCACAGGCAACAACTTCTTTGTCGCCGTTCTTGTGCATGGACACTCCACTATCAACAATCCTATGACTATCGATAGTTCCTCCTGGAACATCCTGCACACTCACTCAGAGATTAGTTGGAGAGAGGGACCCAAGCCTTAACAGACTTGGGTCGTCCTTCATCATCGAGGATTGTGACTTCGATTTCCTGATGATTCGGAATGGATTGAGCTTCCCCTGAACCAGTTACCGATTTTGGTTTCCAAATCTGTTTTTGTTTTTCATTTTTAATTTCTAACTTAACAGACTTTGTTTGGACAACCTCTGGTTTTAACGCCTTTTCAACTTCTTTGACGTTTTGACGTCGTTGTTTTGTTTCTTGTTCTTTAACGGTTCTTTTATCATGTTTTGGAGAAACAGGACGACGTTGTGAGTGACCTTGTTCAGAGGGGGCTCTTTCAACAAAATTTGGTTTGGGCGAGTTTTTGCAGTCTTTAATGATGTGCCCAACCTTCCCACATGTGAAACAAGTTCTCCTTTCAATAAACTTTGGAGAACCTGTTAGACTAACATATGTCGAACCAGTCGAACCTGAGGTACTTGCTCTTTCATCACACGCATTTGTATGTTGAGTGTAATTGTTTTGACTGTTACGTTTTAAAAACTTGACTTGTTGGATAAAATCGGTGTTGGATTTGTTTTCAAAAGTCTCAATTTTATCAGTACCTTTTGATGCTACAAACTTGACATCTTTTGCTTTCTTCTTGTAACGAGCTCCTTTTGATTCAACCTTAGCCTTTGGCTTTGGAGCTCGTTGTTGCTGTTGTTTACCCTTAAAAGCGACAGGTTGTTGTTTTGTCTGTGATTTTTGATTTCCAAATTGTTTCCTCACTTCAGCTTTTGGAATAGGATCACACTGAGTTACTGAAACTCTCGGGATCGCTTTTCCCAAAAACTTAGTTGTATTATCTTCAAACACTTTATCAATTAATGATTGATTGACATTTTTGATTGGAAAATCTTTGTTTGAATAAATTTTGTTATCACCGACTAAAGTATACAACAAGTTATTGCTCTTAACAGCAGACACACATTCATTGTCATCTTTGACATCCTTGACAGGATCTATCACTTGCTTGGCAACAGGTTGCACGGAAGGAGTAGGAGGATCACAAAGAATATGATTCTCAATTGGAATTTCTACTCCTTTCATCTCATCAAGTGATTCATCCTGGTCATTCACATCTGATTCAACATCTGAAGAATCATAGTCCTCAATGGTCGGAGAACTTTGATTTGAAGCACATGCTGACTTTTCTTTCCGATCAGATGAGCCCTCCGATGAATTGTCTGGTTTGAACCCTAGGCCAGTAGTAACTTCCTCATAATCAAGAGGCACACTGGGTTCATACCGAGGCATATCCTCTTCATCGGGCGACTTGGTATAGTCGTGTCTCAACGGGGGTGGACATGACTTATACCCAACGCCTTTCACATTACCCTTTAGTTGTTGAACAACAATGATGTGATCAAGCACATATCGGGAGTTTGAGTAACTCTCCAATTTGAGCTTGATCACTTCATGCTCACATTTCGCCACGGCTAGCTCTTTCTTTGTTTCCTCGATGATATTAATGTAGTTATTAATACCAATTTGTTTGTTACAAACAGTTTTAGCTAATTCGGAAACACTTTTCTTTTGGGTTTCAATAACTGTTTTAAATTCCTTTTCATTGCGAGCTAAGGCCATGTTTGCCTCTTTGCACTTTGACAGTTCAACAACTAAACTCTGATTGTGACTATGAATCATATCACATTCAAGTTTCACTCTATCACATTCATGTTTCATATAAGCACAATCACTACATATGCTAGGAGTTTCAAAATTTACCTGACTCGAAGAGGCTGTGACATTAGCCATGAAGGCAGTCTGAGAAGAGAAAGATCCATCTTCAGAATGATAATCTCCTGCATTCAAGCTTTCTTCATCTGAGCTCCCGCTATAACCCGAGCTGTCGTCACTTTCAGAAAATTCTTCCTTGATCATTATCTCCCAATTGTACAGACCAATCGCATCCTTCATCAGCTTGAACGGTCAATGCTCGATTGGTGTTTGATGGTCCAGACTGGTTTTGGTTGGTGATGTTGTTCACAGCTACTATCCCTTTTCCACGGTTATCTTGATTGGCATTGGAAGTACTTGTCTGATTTCTGAATGGATTCTGGTTCCCTTGTCTGCTTAGTAAGGTGCACTCACGTTTGAAGTGACCCTTTTCGCCACAATTGTAACATGTAACCGCATCTTTATTGAACCCGTACTTCGTATCATTTTTGCCTTCCAACGAAGTTCTTCCAGTTCGAGTCATGAAATCATTTGCCCTTCTAACTGCACTTGCAAACGCCCACTTGATATCCATTAACTCCATTTCATCACGGTCTATCTGCTGATAATCTTCATTGGTCATATTGATGTTTCCAATTTGACCTGCTACCAATCCACAGTATGAACTGAACATTGTGTTGAGAAGTTCCAATTGTTCCTTTGCAACTTCTACACTGGCTTTTGAAAGATTGGAAGTATCAACTCTGACAGTGTTGGTGTTTTGGGGTGAAGGATTATTGGTATAATGCGCTTGTTGTTGTTGTGGTTGGGCTTGAGGTGGAGGTTGAGGTATAGATTGTGACATGTAAGCACTTTGATTCCACTGTGGTTGCGATGGAAACGGAGAAGAGTTTGTATTGGATACAAACGCCGTTTGAAGCTTCGGTTGCTGAACTGAACTAGAACTAGCTGAAGGACCAAAACCAGGCAAATACATTTCTGTGTTTTGAGGAGGTGCAGTTGCAATCCTTTTAGCTTTTCGAATTTCCTCTTCGTTCTTGTTCTCCAACTTCTGAATGAATTCATAAAGACTGACATTGGCTGCATCCAGAGCGCCCGTATGCTTTAGAAGTTCAATGAATGGACTCCACTTAGGAGGTAGAGCATCAGCAAATCGTGCAACCATTTCCGGATGAGTTGCAGCAACACTATAGGAAGTCATTTCACTAATCAAATGATAAAAACGAGAAGTCATATCATTTAGAGTTTCATTCTCCAAGAACTGAAATGATTCAAACTCTTTCTTCAATAAATCATGGCGTATCTTTCTAGTAGCTGCATTTCCTTCTCCTCTCGCTACCAATGCATCCCATAAACCTTTCGTGGTCTTACAATATGAGAATTGATGAAAGATGTATGTGTGAAGTGCTTGAGTGAGAATAGCATACGCCTTCTTCTCCAGATCATATGCCTTTTTGTCGGCTTCTTGCATGTTATTGAAAGTTGTCGCATTTGATCCTGCTTCTTCAAGAGCTTCACTAAATGGAGAGATGAAACACGTCCATAATTCTGTGTTTTGCCCTTGAACGTAGTTATGGAAACGACCCTTCCATGATGGATAGTCGTTCATATAATTTACCTTTGGAGGGCGATTGTTGCTACCCGTCTCATTCTCACTAAGCAAAATATTTTGAATGCTCTGATTTTGATTCGACACCATTGCCCATTAACTTGCACTTATTGACTGTTGTTGTTGAGGTATGGTACGCCTCATATATTCGGCCATCGACATTTGTTTTAGATCTGGTTGTGGATCCGTACTCCAATCCCAAGGGCTCGTACAACTCATGTTTGATGTATGTAAGTGAAAACCTGTTGAAATCACTTAAACAAACAGTTAACAAAGAAATAAAAATCTCTTGTAAAAAAAATGAGTGATTTTGTTGAAATGGACAATAAGTGATTTCGTTGCTGATGAATACAAGTGAGGTGTTTTCGGCAACAACACACTAAGTGATTTCGGCTAGTACAAGTGAACAAGTTCTGATTTCGGCCAAGAGGTGTTAGGTGATTTCGGCTGAGTCAAAACAAACATGGGTGATTTCGTGATAGGTGATTTCGGTGATAAGGCCCAATTCTTAAGCCCAACTCTTCTTGTGCGACTGAAAGAGTCTTGTGCGAGTGAATAACTTGTGCGATCCCAATATCTTGTGTGACAAAACAAATGTTGTGCGATCCCAGCTAATCAATTCGTGTGCGACTGAAACTTGTACAACTGAAATCTTGTGTGATTATCCAACTCTTGTGCGACCAATCAAATTGACTTTCTGTCCACTGACACAAAGCAGATCCACTTTCCAACTCAACTTTCGGCTACACAATCTCCAAGTTACCAACCAAATGATGATTTACTATTTTAATCAAACAACAAGTTTCAAGACACAAACAACTTGAATATTCAAATTTTCAAAGATCAAAAAGGAAAAACAATAAAGAACACTTTGAAGGTATCTTGAATATATGAAGAACAACCCAGAAAATATGAGTTTTCCGGTAAATTTATGAGTTTTCCGGTGTACCGTAAATTTCCGAACACGAATTTTTGCAAGAAACTTCACTAAAAACCAACTTTTAACATGTGAAAATGAAGAATGAAATGGTTTTTATAAGAACTTTCAGCAAAATACCAGAATTTTTGAGGTTTAAGGCTAATTTTCAGAAAAATAAGAACTTCAAAAATCTGAAACACACCCGAAAACAACTCGGTTTTAACAAGGAGAAGAGCCAAGGCTCTGATACCACTTGTAGGTCCGGCTAGGGGAGGATCTAGTCGCCTAATCCTTGTTGTCAAACACACCCGGTTGTGCGGAATCCAACCGGAGATGCAAACCGAGATCGAGAGAAGGAGACCGAGACTCAACGATTAACACCAATGTATTAATACTTGAAAAACAGTTACAAATCAATGTTTACAAAACAATCTTTGCAAACTCTCTATCAATTCTCTCGGGTTCTCACATATGCTCTGCCTTCTCTCTTTTTCCACCGAAATCCCTTGATTTCGGTATATATGTTTTCTTCACATGTTGGTTGGGCTTTTTCTTCTAATCAGTTGAGGCCCATGTGAGTAGAAGCCCAAACATTCTGATTGGCCCAAATTACATGTACATGCACGTACATGATTTCAAATATGCAGATTGTAAGCCTTTGTCAAACAAATGACAGCATCATGACATCATCATGATGATGTCATGATGATGTGGCGTCGGGAATAGGTTGCGGCTCTCCGTGCTTCACGTGACGAACTCTGGGGCGTACGACGGAGGAATGTCGTGACGTCGGGCTTGAGCCGAACCTAACCGAGTCGAACCGAGCCGAGTTGAACCGAACCAAGTCGCGTCCACATAATATGTATCAACATCTTAAACTATGACATAAAGGATCTATTTATAGGCCAAGGGATATAAGGATGTTCTCCTTATTTACAATTATGCCACCTTGCCTTTTAGAACTAGATATTACAATATAAAGCTATAATTAAACAGTTTCTCGCTACGTGTCACACCCCGATATTTCCACATATTTCCGGTGGGCCCGGCGGGGAGTATCGTGACGTAGTTGATATCATCATAGTCAATATACATAATAATATAGCACAACGGAAGGCTTGGTGAATAAACTATTACAAACCATATTGTCTGAGTGTTCGAATTTATGAATGTACAGACTAGAATGTAATAAGATCCACAGGCGGATCATAAATGTACAAAAGAAACAAAAATAACAGACTGCAGGAATCTTATGGATTTGCAAGATCCTCTATTGATACCCTATAGCTCCAGCCTATTTCGAGAGGTACCTGTCAAATCAGTCTTTAAGAAAATACGTCAGTTTACACTGGTAAATACAATTAACTGACTCTTTTGAAAATATTTAAGAAAATTGATTTAGGTGCACATGGCGTAAATCTTTTATAACTTGGGACAATTATTTAAATATAATCTTGTATACAGATTTATATGTTTGTCTTACAATTGGGGCCGGTTGGAAGCCGGTCGTGATTAACCGACTCACCACTTATAGAACCCACAAAGGAGTTATCCCCAACATGTGGGTTTATATTTAGCATTTGCATCTGTCAGTTGTATGCCTACACCCCGTTCATAGGTCGTGGTCGTTTTCAAATAAAATGAGCCGAGGATATCCAGGACACGGTCGTATTAACCCCCAATGTTTATGTTATCAAACAAGACAGATTAAAACGGGTTATGTAAATTTATTAATCACAATCCGATTAAATGATTTCATACCCGACCAAGTGGTATTATTATAATACCATATCCCAAGCCCGTATAGGGAAAATAAGTTAAAAGTATTTACCTGATGCTAGCAGTAAAAATCTTAAGGCTTTTTGAAGGCACCTTCTATCGGAAGCTATTTAATCTGTATAGAAGGTTTATTAACCTATTAGGATGCTAACGGGTCTTTAATTAAGTCAAGGACTTAGACCGGCTAGCTAGAAAGAAACCTTATGGTTCTAAATGCTAGATTAAGCGGAGACCGGAACAGAATGTGGTTTAGACCCAACATGTGACAACTGTCACTTTTCCGTACATTCCGTACACTCAATGAACAATAATTTTGTGCTTTAATGACTATGAATGATCTGGTTTACCAAACGAATAAATTTTTGAATTCCATGCAAGTGAATTCATGCACGTTTAATACTACAAAATATTGCTTTATGCATTAACAAGAGCGTTGCGTCAGAAATACTAGTAAACTCACCGGTAAAACACAATATCTCAACAACTCTGCAGAAAGCAATCAGACATTAGAACTGAGGCCTAGGTGTAGGTCGAACGTCAAGAATACAGTAAAACCCAAGGGTACATACAAGGGTTAACTTATAGACGCTCCGAAAGCTAAAATACGCACTAAAAAGCACCCGAAACGCACTTTAAGTGCAGAATTTTATTAATTTCAGATATAACCAGCTTTTAAACATATAAATAACATGCAGAAATTATGTCTTATCGTCTAGAATATTTCCCTAAGTGTTGGGAATTAAAAGGGGTTACAAAAGGACACCTTACGGAACAATTAAACGATTTAACGGAACGGTATCCGACTGAACAACCGGACATTACCCGGGATACTAAAATTTTGTCAAACACATTTTTATTTATTTCTTGGCTCGACATGATCCCCGAACGCCCTAACATACCCTAAAATATCTAGTAACTAACTACACTAACTAGATACTTGGAAAATGATTACAAGTAACTACATGGTTCAAAATTTACACATTACCCCCCCCCCCCCCCCCATGTGCAAATAATCGGCCAAAGCCATGGCCCCACCAAATATTACTAGATCTTGCTTAGATATGTTATGATATTACTTGGATTTAGTTTGATTCTATTTAGATATTGCGTGATATGGTGGATCTTGGAAGATTTACTAGACATTGGAAATTTACACCCAACCCCCCTCCCCATGACCGAAATTGGTTCCCTTGTGGACCCACAAATCATCCACCATGATCTCCCAAATGTTGTGTAGATTTTTTCCTATTATTTTATTCGATGTGTTACTTGTAAATCTTACCAAGATATATGAACTATCTTATAAAGACATGGCCAAAGATCACAACCATTACTACTCAAGATTCACTCTCTCTCCTCACTCTCTCTCTCCCTCACGGCTGCCCACAACCGCCACCATCACCACCACTACACCACCCCATTCATCCATCTTCAAGCTTCATTCAAGTATCTAAGGTGATTCAAGGAAGTGCAAACTTGTGGAGCTTCAAAAGGGCTTGTTTCTTGCTTGTTCTTCATCTTTTCTCATCATCTTCATCACTAGATCCTACCCTAGCCCTTGTGCTAGTTGTAAGTCTTCGATTTAACTCCTGAATCACTTCTACGTTGATTGTTCGAAACATTGTTGTTTGAAGTTTAACATAAGGACACAAAGAGAAAATGAACAAGGAACCTAAACATGAACTTATATAATGATAAAATCTGATTGGAATATGTTAGTATAAGCATGCATGTTGTTTGATCACTGAATTCTCGATAAACCCGTTGTTAGAACAAGTGTGGACGCGTTTTAGTAACATTCACACTCTAAAAAGCATGCTGATTAGTATTTCAGCCAACTTCAACAGGCTGTAACTGGATCATTATAAATCAAAAAACGGATTTTCTGAAGCCTAAATTATGTATTTTCGAAAAACTGATCAAATGGCACTAGAATCGTAATTTTTCGAGGTCGTTTACTATTTTTAAAGAACTATTTTTGGACAGCTGCTCAAGCTGCGATTTTACTGCTGAAAAAGTGTGTTGTATTCGGAGTCATAACTTAAAAACTGAGTAGAATCAGCTCTTGGAATTTTTACTGTAGATGGTCACTGTTGTCGCCGTAATTTTCCCACTGGAATTTCGTCAATCAGACTTACGATTAATTTTTAGTGAATAATTCCGTAGACTGCAGTCAGGAAGTGATGAATCTGATTGCAGTCCGGTAAATGAATTTCTACAAAATATTGGTAATGAACTGGACCCCGAAATTGTTACACAATAAAATTTGGATCGTATATGACATTCTGTAAAAATTTGGGAATTTTTAGAGAAGGTTAACTATTTTATTAAAATGCTCGAAAACAGTCCAGTTTTGATGAATAAAGCCGTAGTATATTTCATGTCCGATTTTCGGGTTGGTTATGTAAGAACAACCTACGGGATATATGTAAAAGAAAATGATATGCTATTAAGCATGGACACCTCCATTTACAAAGGAGACTATGGCGAAACTTCCTGAAAATCCTAACACTTAGTAAATATTTTTTCTAGACAAATGGTTCCTAGTGTGTTCTAAACCATGCTTTTCGAATATAAACCTCGCCATAATTTTTGTAACAAAAATACACATACGACATACAAAATACATAACTCGGGTGCAAAGTGAAAAATACAAGAAACTTATATTTATTTTTGAGAAAATAATATAAGTAAGACACATAGTTAAAAATATAAATTATTTTTAACACAAGAAAACATATACAAAAGATAGTAACTTGTACTTGCGCGATACAAGTCTAGTGACTAACGTTAAGAAAACACGTATAGGTCACGACGTTAATTAAGCAAATCCGGTGAAGTTTACGACGCAAGGAACGCAAAGTTGTGAGTTCACGCTCCCCTTTTCTTTAACTGTTTTTGGTTTTATAACTCTCGGGGGTGAAATACATGTTACAAATGCTTAAAACGGTATGAAATGCCTATGAAAGGCCTATGAAATACTAGATCACGTGAGCATAGACTAAATACAGAAATGCCATTAATACTTAATTAGGGACGAGGGTTAGATCTAACGGGTACGGCCGAACCCCACTCATGGTCACAACTAGTACCTAGTAGTGCTTCGGAGTCCCAGTCGAGGGAAATCGACACAGTCGAGGGTAATCGACACAGTCGAGGGTAATCGACACGGTCAAGGGAAATTGACACAGTCAAGGTTAATCGACACAGTCGAGGAAAATCGACAAGGGTATGAGCCATACTAATGCTCTCTATGTCCTCACATGCCTAAAAGGAGCCATACTAATGCTCCCTATGTCCTCACATGCCTAAAAGGAGCCATACTAATGCTCCCTATGTCCTCACATGCCTTAAGGTCCTTGTACAAACATTCAATTAGTACGTGGTGTACACAAGAAAACTTGATTTACACAAGGATACTTTATTTATACAAACAAGACGCATGAACTCGCACAACTTTATGTTGATGTTTTCCAAAATTACTTGTATTTCAGGTAACATGATGGATCTTGGGCGCAAGTGTTGTAACTAGAAGTAAACTTCAAGTTTAGATGTCATCCACTTTTGTTGATTGTAACCTAGACGAAGGTTGTGTTTTAGAAACTTAATTAACCAGTGTTTGTAATACTCAAAATTTTCTGAATGCATGAACATCGTTTTAATCATGTAGTTGTTTATTATGATTGAATGCAATGATAACAAGCTAGTCACACATCGTACGCTTCCGCAAAAGACAGGGTGTGACACAACAAGCTTGGATACATGTATAATATGGGTAAACTAAACACATTCTGGAAATTGAGAACTTAATGATAAGGTTTGACACGTTTCGACTATATTATGTAAACTAGTCACATAAGCCGATCCGAACGCGTAAACGCGTAACGGGTCTCCAAATAAATTATATACAGGTCTTAATCATTATTATGCTCAAAATATGTTAATACATCAGTAAGATGTTAACACATATGCCCAAAAAGTAATTTAAACCAAAATAAGTCCCATAATAGTATTTTGGTAATTTTAATGCCCATAAAAGAGTTTAATTGTGCAACTGAGTTTCAGGTCTGATTAAATTAGTAAAAATATGTATTTTAATAAGTTATAACAGTAGGATACTTTATATATGTGAAAATTATCTTATATATCCAAACTATGTCCCGTAGGGGCATTTTGGTAATTTCACATAAGCTCTAAAGGTCAAAATAGACTTCTGAGTTTAAAAACTTTAGTTTACTGTTTAATTATATAAATTATCTTAAAACATCAGTGAGTAATAAGTTTTATATGTTAAAAATAGTTTTGACCCATACTAGGTGCTAAAAACGCTTAAAAGTCGGTTTAAAGGGGTTTTCGGGTTAAAATAGGAAATCTGAGTTTTTGATCAGTTTATAAAGTTCAAAATACTTTATTTATCATAAGGAATCAGTAGCAAAAGGTTTGACACTAAAAAGTTATGTAAAACTCATTTTATGCATGAAAAGGGTAAAACCGACATTTACCGAAATCAAGCTATAATCATGTGTTATGCCCAACCTAAAAATAATTAAAAATCTTTAAAAATCCCAAAATATTATTTTACATCAGTAGGTAAGAAGTTTGGTTTCAAAAATCGGGTTTAGATAGGCTTCATGCTAATTAAGTTATTTAATTACTAAAAAGTTTCTTAATTACGCTATTGAGCATAACTTCCATTCTAGACCTCCAATTGATGTTAAACTTTTAGGACATGTCTAAATATCAGTAGCAAAGATATTAGTCCATTCATATTGCTAAAAATCTCAGTTGTATGTAAAAAGGGCGTTTATGGCATTATTAAGCATAATTACGATTAAGTGCATATAATTCAAACCACTAGTCACCATGCAATATAACTCCAGGGGGTTATACTACTAAGTAATGTGGTCCTAATGGAAGCTTAAAACATGGGAGAATTAAGCTTAAACGGGTCAGAACTGAAAGTCAAAGCAAAAGTCAAGCTTTTGCGACTTTCGGTTATAAACTGACCTTAGACTATTAATTGTCGGGTTAGGAATGATAAAACATGTTTTAATATTGATTACCAAGTCATTAGATTGTTAAAATATAATTTAGAACCTCTGGTTTATTAATTAGAATCATTTTTGTAATTTCTGTCCAGTTTGACTTTTTGTCAAACTACTTTTACCCGACAATTGACCAGTCAAACGAGATAATTTGGAGGTGCCATCTTAAGGGTTAATCACCTACTCTAATGTGGTTCTATAACCACTTTCAATTTGATCAGTGGTTAAGCCACATGTAATTAAAACGAAAGTCAAACTAATTTTACGATAAGTTTGACTTTAGAGTAATTAAGCTAAATTAAACGACTAAACAAGTAATTAGAAGCTTACTTAAGGTCCTAGCAAACTTTTCTACACTTCAAAGTCTTCTCCTTACTGATGGAAGCTCCAGAACAAGTCCCACAAGTGAAATGTTGCAAATGTGTTTCAAAACTCAAGAACTAGTTTTCTTATATAGCAAATTCTTTGGAGTTGGATCAGTTCCAGGTGTAATAGGAGGCTCTGAGATCGACCCAGGTGTCCAAGCTACTGAATTAAACCGACTTACAGCTCCCTAGGTCGATACAACCTAGACTAAGGCGGTGTAACAGGCCAAACCCGCACCTGGCATCAACTTTCTGATCTGGGCATGCTGAGGCGGGCCGCGTAAGACTTAAGGGAGTCTTACGCGGGCCGCTCGGACCGGTAAAACTGGCAAAACAGGTTTCCAAGCTGGCAGTTTCAGTCCCTGCTCGATTTTAATCCTTTTTAACATGATTTTTGGCAATAGAGACCCTTGTAATTAATTTCTTGGGGCCCAAGGATGTACAAACAAACCTCGTTAGGCTCGGGTTCGTTAAATATCACTATGAAAGCAAGTTTCATCAAGTTGACACTTTTGGGCCAAAGTCTTGAAAACATATCTAAGGATCTCGAAACCTCATGAAATTTATACCACTTATTCTTAAGAGTATATTTGAATGTTTCGAAGCCTGGGTCTCGTTAAAAGGCCACTCAGAGGTCAGAATTGACATGTTGACACGTTTAACCCTTATAATTTAATAATCTTCCGATTATTTTCATACATGGCTTCTTATATCCAATCAATCACTCATATAAGAATATATTCATCATGTAAGGTCATTCAGGGGCACAAGTTTGGCATATTGAGAGTTTCAGTCCCTGTGGTTTCATAGTTTCACTGTTCGACAACTTTGGTTCTTCAAACTCAATCTTTCTCATGTTTAGAGTTTAGGACACGTGTCTATACATAATTGGACACGTTTTTACGTGGTGTTACATCCTCACCCCCTTAAAAGAAATCTCAACCCCGAGATTTACTGGAATAAGTGAGGGTACTTTTGTTTCATAGTGGACTCGACTTCCCACGTATATTCGGGACCTCTACGGGCTTCCCATTTGACCTTTACTATAGGTACATGCTTCCTTCGGAGCTTTTTAACCTGTCGATCCTCAATCGCTATAGGTCTTTCAACGAATCTCAAGCTTTCATCAATCTGTATGTCCTTATGAGACATTGCTAGAGATTCATCAGCAAGGTATTTCTTGAGATTACAAATGTGAAACACATTATGAATCCCACTCAGCTCCTCAGGCAAGTTCAGCTTATAAGCTACACTGCCGACACATTCGATAATCTCGAATGGTCCAATATACCTAGGGCTCAACTTACCCTTCTTACCAAAAAGCATCACACCTTTCCAGGGTGATACTTTCAGTAGAACTTTATCGCCTATTTCAAATTTTAGAGACCTTCGCTTCCCATTAGCATAGCTTTTCTGCCTATCCCTGGCAGCTTTTAAGCGATCACAAATCTGGACAATTTTGTCCGTTGTTTCAAGGACTATATCAGGTCCTGACAACTGAGCTTCTCCTACTTCTGCCCAACAGACAGGCGTTCTGCATTTCCTACCATATAATGCCTCAAAAGGCGCAGCCTGAATGCTTGTATGGTAGCTATTATTATAGGAGAACTCGATTAAGGGTAGATGGTCATCCCAACTACCTCCTAAATCAATGACACATGCTCGCAGCATGTCTTCCAATGTTTGAATTGTACGCTCACTATGTCCATCCGTCTGTGGATGGTAAGCAGTGCTAAAATTCAAACGCGTGCTCAAAGATTGTTGGAAACTTTTCCAAAAATGTGAGGTGTATCTAGTATCTCTATCCGAGATAATAGCTACTGGTACTCCATGTAGAGCTACAATCTTATCTACATATAATTGGGCTAATTTATCAGAGCTATGAGTCTCCTTGATGGGTAAGAAATGTGCTGACTTAGTCAGTCTATCAACAATAACCCATATGGTATCATTTCCGTGCCTTGTTTTAGGTAACTTGGTTATGAAATTCATAGTTACCATCTCCCACTTCCATGTGGGGAGTTCTGGTTGTTGAAGCAGACCTGATGGCTTTTGATGTTCAGCTTTAATCTAAGCACAAGTCAAGCACTTAGCTACATAGGTGGCAATAGATATCTTCAGACCTATCCACCAATAGTTAGCTTTCAAATCGTGATACATTTTGTCACCTCCCGGGTGAACTGAGTATTTGGAGTTGTGAGCTTCCTGGAGGATTACCTCTCGAAGTCTTCCATAAATAGGAACCCATATTCTTCCGTTCATCCTGAGAATTCCATCCTTTCCAGACGCTAAGCGCTCAGCAGTTACTCCTAACTTTTCATTTGGAAAGTTATCTTCCAATACAACATCCTTCTGTGCAGCTAATATTCTTTCATTCAGACTATTCCTCAACTCAATGCTCTTGGCATTGATCCTAATTGGTTTAATCCTTTCCTTTCGGCTTAGAGCATCTGCGACCACATTCGCTTTACCAGGATGGTAGCGAATCTCGCAATCATAGTCATTTAAGGTTTCCATCCAACGGCGTTGTCTCATATTAAGCTCTTTTTGATTGAACAAGTGTTGGAGACTTTTGTGATCAGAAAAGATCACACATTTAGTTCCATACAAATAATGTCTCCACAACTTTAGTGCGAATACAACGGCACCCAACTCCAAATCGTGGGTGGTGTAATTCTTCTCATGCACTTTTAGTTGTCGTGATGCATAGGTAACCACCTTGCCTCGCTGCATTAGCACACAACCCATACCGGTGTGTGAAGCATCACAGAATACGACAAACTCTTCAATTCCATCAGGTAAGGTTAACACCGGAGCATTGCTCAACCTTTGCTTAAGAATCTCGAAGGACTCCTGTTGCTTTGGACCCCAATTAAATTTTACATTTTTACGGGACAAAGAAGTTAAAGGTGCAGCTATTCTTGAGAAGTTCTCGATGAATCTTCCATAATATCCTGCTAAACCTAGAAAACTTTGAATCTCAGTTGGAGTCTTTGGTGCTTCCCAATTCATCACGGCTTCTACCTTAGCGGGATCAACTTGGATTCCACGCACACTAACAACATGTCCAAGGAATTGGACTTCGCGAAGCCAAAACTCGCACTTGGAGAATTTTGCATATAGTTTCTCTTGTCGAAGTAATCCTAGAATGCATCGAAGATGCTTCTCGTGATCTATTTGATTACGAGAGTAGATAAGTATGTCATCTATAAAGACAATGACAAACTTATCTAAATATGGCTTGCAGACTCTATTCATGAGGTCCATGAATGCTGCTGGCGCATTAGTGAGCCCGAAAGGCATCACTAAGAACTCGAAATGACCATATCTCGTTCTGAAGGCCGTTTTTGGTACATCTTTAGTCCTAACTTTGAGTTGATGATACCCAGATCTTAAGTCAATTTTCGAGAAATAGCTTACCCCTTGGAGTTGATCGAACAAGTCGTCGATCCTGGGCAAGGGATAACGATTCTTGATCGTTACCTTATTCAATTCCCGATAATCAATGCATAAACGCATTGATCCGTCCTTTTTTTTCACGAACAGTATTGGAGCTCCCCAGGGGGAAGAACTAGGTTGTATGAAACCTTTCTCCAATAGTTCATCCAATTGAGTTCTGAGCTCTTTCATTTCTGTAGGTGCAAGACGATACGGAGCTCGTGCTATACGTGCTGATCCTGGGAGAATGTCTATCCTGAATTCTACTTGCCTCCCAGGAGGTAATCCAGGTAACTCATCAGGAAAGACATCAGAATATTCCGAGATAATCGGAATATCTTCAATTTTAGGCTTAGGATTATTCACAATCACTTGTGCCATGTAAATGACACATCCGCTTTTCATACACTGCGATAACTTGAGAATAGACACATTGCTAGGCAATCCATAATGTGTATCTCCTTGAATAGTGGCGGATTCGCCAGAAGGGGTTTTGATAATAATTAGCTTTTTATCACAGGCAATTTGGGCTTGGTTATACGACAACCAATCCATGCCTAAAACTATATCAAACCTAGCCAATTTCATTGGCAAGAGGGAAAGCGGGATAGAATGATTCTTGATGGATATAGAGCATCCATCAAGAAGAGTTGAAGCTGTTTCTAAGGTACCGTCGGCAAGCTCTACCTCATATTTTATGTCTAGAGTCTTAATAGGCAAATTCAACAACTTACAGAACTTATGGTCTACGAAGGATTTATCAGCACCGGAATCAAATAAGACTCTACCATAATTATTATTAATGAGGAAGGTACCTGTTATGACGTTCTCGTCATTCACCGCTTCCCTCGCTTGCATCTGAAAAACTCTTGCATTGTTTTTCTTTGCCTCCTCGGGCTTCTTGGCATTCATGGGGCAATTGGTTTTAATGTGCCCCTTTTCATTGCAACCATAACAAGTTGCATCCTTTATATTTCGGCACTCAACAGACTTGTGCCCTTTCTTTTTACAGATCCCACAAGGTTTGGCCTGTGGGTCCTGGTTGCATTTCCCAAAATGCCTTTTATTGCAAGTCTTGCATCTGGGCTTGTCATTCGACTGCCCCTTCTTGGAACCAGAGTTCCCTTTGCCCTTTTTGTTTGACTAAGGAGACTTGTCTTCCTCTCTTTTTCTCTTCCCTTCTTCGGTACCCTTCTTCGCCCTAGCTCTCACAACATCCTGAGTGAGGGATAAAGATAGATCCACAACAGGTCTATAAGTGGTTGGCATAGAAGCTTTAACATTCCCTTTCACTTCGGGAGCCAAACCACCAATGAAATGCGCAATGCGTTTGGGTTCTGGAGTGACTAAATACGGTACCAGCCTTGACATTGAATTGAAGTTAGTCACATAGGATCTACAATCTAGATCCTTCATTACCAGGGTGAGGAAATCAGTCTCTATCCGCTCGACTTCATACTGAGGGCAATAAGTTTCCTTAACCAAATCAACAAACTTGTTCCATGACAAATTGTACAAAGGAACCTTCCCGGTGGCTTGCACTAATGCTTTCCACCCCGTGATGGCATCGTCCTTGAAGGATTGTGATACAAACTTCACTATATCCTCTTTAGCACATCCGCGGATGTCTACAACAGTCTCCATCTCATCTAACCATTTCATGCAATCGATTGCACCTTTTTCTCCTGTAAAATCTCTTGGTTTACAAGAGACAAAGTACTTTTAGGTACAACCCTTGGTGTACCTGGGAGACGGCTCAAGAATAATCTGCCTCTTAGGCTCACTACCCTGGTTAGATGAGTGTTGAGACTCACTTTTCTTATTAGTGTGGGGTTGAGATTGGGATCTTGAATGAGTTTGAGACCTAACAATACTAGGCTCTTTAAACTTAGCATCTACCGCTTGCGAAACTGCTGCGGTGATCATTGCTTGCAGTTCGGCACCAGTGATATTAATCCTGGTGTTGTTGCCTTCTGTAGGGTGACTGTTTGCTTCATCTGAGCCAGCCATTTCTGAATACTATACCAAACATAAATGATATATTTAATTTACATATTTGATCATCGTATTGATGAGTTGATGGTCATGGTATTATTAAACCATTTAGACTATAAAAATAATAATACTCAAAGAGATAATCCTATTATAAAAAGTTTGTCTCGAAGGACATTAAAATAGCTTAGGAAGCTTGTCACAGGGACGATTATAATATAATCAACGATCCTTTGGATTAGTGATCATTTAAGGGTCGAACAAAGTTCATTGCCTTTTTGACAAGAAGTTTATAAATAGAACTTTCATTGTCATTATTACACCTTTGCTTGTAAGCATACATCTCTAATGGATGTTATGGTGTATACATCATATTGATGTTTATTAGCCATGATTTATGTTGATCATATAGGCTAAAATAGTGGCTTGGAAAGATCTAAGTATATTAGGAAGGTTGTGTAGTTTTGCATACCGCACAATTCAGGATTGTTAACATGTTTTCAGATGTTAACAGAGAGTCCTTATCTTAAAAAGGTTATACCATCATAGCCATTTAATATTTTGACTAGGTTATACCTCTAAGAGTTTCTTAGGCGGATTAAATAAAATTTGAAATGAAGTAGCATGATATATTAAATACATATTTAAAACCAAAATAACTTCATTAAAATCACGAAACGATTACAACGTTGCCCGAAAAGGGACTTGGGAAAAACATCACAAACTGCCCTCGCAGGGGCTACTGAAAACACTGCCCACGCAGGGGCTACTGAAACTGAAATAAGTCCACGCAGGGACTTGGTACATGAAAACAAAATAAACGTCCTCGCAGGGACTTTATTTCATGACAAACAAAACAATCCAACATCACCCTATTTCTTCTTGCCCTTGAGAAGGCTCATAAGACCCTTGAGGAAACCATTGTGCTTCTTCTTGTTTTCATGAGCCACATGCTCAACCCTGTCTAACCTCTCAAGGATCTCTTGAGTTTGCTGTTTCTGAACATGAGGAGGTTGTTGGTATGACGGGTATTGATAATCCTGCCCTGGGTATCCAGTTGGATAAACTGGAGGGTAAGAAGAAGAAGGGTAAAGATGATGGTATTGTGTAGCTGTAAAGTACGGGTCATGAGCTCCATAATCAGATGGATAACCAGATGGGTTATACCCGGATGATCCTGGGTATGTTGGGATCGGGTTGTCAAAACCCGACGGTGGCTGTAGTGGTGCGCGTGAGACCGGCGTAAGGTTAGCTTTCGTCACCGTGCGTGATGATTCACCCAACTGAGGATCTTCTGGGATAGGAGGATACGAACTTGAGCCACGAGGAGATGCAAACCGTGGTCCCCCACGTACGGACATCCTAGCATTACTCCTTCGCCTTGGAGGCTCGGGAGGTTGTTGAGGTGGATCCTCAACTGGCAAGGGTGGTGGGGTGACAGCTCGAAGCTGTGGTTCATCCAAGGGAGGTTGGACTGGGGAGTCATGGTATGATGGTGTAAAGAACCAGTCATACTGACCCATCCTATCCTGGAATGAGCCAGGCCCATTGTACGGTGATCCCTGAAATGGGGAACCGCTTGAGATACTTATTGGGTGGCCTGGTGTTCCTGTTTGCAAATCCGGGTCCGGGTCGTCATCCATCTCCATTTCCTAAGAAAAGTGATCCTCAGGTCCCAAAGGGTTGTAGCCCAAAAAGTCATTAACATAAGCGTTGGGATTAAATTATGAAGTTGAGTAAGTGGAATCTGAATGATGAAAAGGATGGGATTGAAAAGAGTGGTGTGATTGATTTGAATGATAGGTTCCCTGCAAAAGAGGGGAATGATGGGGTTCGATTGGAATGGGCAACCCAAAATAAGGAAGGTCAGACGGTGAGGATCCCAACGAGACAGAATGTCTTGCTGGTTTAGGGTTATGGCTCCAATTATCCTTGGAGTCAGAGCCGGAAAGCGAGTCGGATGGTGTACGCCTGTGGGAGGGTCCCGTGTTGCTAGAGGGTCCTCCACGCATGGGTCCTTTGCCCCGTACTCTTAGTCTTGGTGGCATTTTCCTGTAAAAACAAGTAAATATAATAAAACAATAAAAGGAAGGTTAAGAGTAAAATCCTAGCTCACTTGCCTAGACTCGAGAGTCTAAGGAATGTGCTTAATGTGTCATTGAGATTAAACACAAAAGGTTAGTGTTTAATTCACTCAATGTTGGCTATGATACCAACATGTCACACCCCGATATTTCCACATATTACCGGTGGGCCCGGCGGGGAGTATCGTGACGTAGTTGATATCATCATAGTCAATATACACAATAATATAGCACAGCGGAAGGCTTGGTGAATAAACTATTACAAACCATATTGTCTGAGTGTTCGAATTTATGAATGTACAGACTGGAATGTAATAAGATCCACAGGCGGATCATAAATGTACAAAAGAAACAAAAATAACAGACTGCAGGACTCTTATGGATTTGCAAGATCCTCTATTGATACCCTATAGCTCCAGCCTATTTCGAGAGGTACCTGTCAAATCAGTCTTTAAGAAAATACGTCAGTTTACACTGGTAAATACAATTAACTGACTCTTTTGAAAATATTTAAGAAAATTGATTTAGGTGCCCATGGCGTAAATCTTTTATAACTTGGGATAATTATTTAAATATAATCTTGTATACAGATTTATATGTTTGTCTTACAATTGGGGCCGGTTGGAAGCCGGTCGTGATTAACCGACTCCCCACTTATAGAACCCACAAAGGAGTTATCCCCAACATGTGGGTTTATATTTAGCATTTGCATCTGTCAGGTGTATGCCTACACCCCGTGCATAGGTCGTGGCCATTTGCAAATAAAATGAGTCGAGGATATCCAGGACACGGTCGTATTAACCCCCAATGTTTATGTTATCAAACAAGACAGATTAAAACGGGTTATGTAAATTTATTAATCACAATCCGATTAAATGATTTCATACCCAACCAAGTGGTATTATTATAATACCATATCCCAAGCCCGTATAGGGAAAATAAGTTAAAAGTATTTACCTGATGCTAGCAGTAAAAATCTTAAGGCTTTTTGAAGGCACCTTCGACCGGAAGCTATTTAATCTGTATAGAAGGTTTATTAACCTATTAGGATGCTAACGGGTCTTTAATTAACTCAAGGACTTAGACCGGCTAACTAGAAAGAAACCTTATGGTTCTAAACGCTAGATTAAGCGGAGACCGGAACAGAATGTGGTTTAGACCCAACAAGCTTGGATACTTGTATAATATGGGTAAACTAAACACATTCTGGAAATTGAGAACTTAATGATAAGGTTTGACCCGTTTCGACTATATTATGTAAACTAGTCACATAAGCCGATCCGAACGCGTAACGGGTCTCCAAATAAATTATATACAGTTCTTAATCATTATTATGCTCAAAATATGTTAATACATCAGTAAGATGTTAACACATATGCCCAAAAAGTAATTTAAACAAAAATAAGTCCCATAAGGGTATTTTGGTAATTTTAATGCCCATAAAAGAGTTTAATTGTGCAACTGAGTTTCAGGTCTGATTAAATTAGTAAAAATATGTATTTTTATAAGTTATAATAGTAGGATACTTTATATATGTGAAAATTATCTTATATAGCCAACTATGTCTCGTAGGGGCATTTTGGTAATTTCACATAAGCTCTAAAGGTCAAAATAGACTTCTGAGTTTAAAAACTTTAGTTTACTATTTAATTATATAAATTATCATAAAACATCAGTGTGTAATAAGTTTTATATGTTAAAAATAGTTTTGACCCATACTAGGTGCTAAAAACGCTTAAAAGTCGGTTTAAAGGGGTTTTCGGGTTAAAATAGGAAATCTAAGTTTTTCATCAGTTTATAAAGTTCAAAATACTTTATTTATCATAAGGAATCAGTAGCAAAAGGTTTGACACTAAAAAGTTATGTAAAACTCATTTTATGCATGAAAAGGGTAAAACCGACATTTACCGAAATCAAGCTATAATCCTATGTTATGCTCAGCCTAAAAATAATTAAAAATCTTTAAAAATCCCAAAATATTATTTTACATCAGTAGGTAAGAAGTTTGGTGTCAAAAATCGGGTTTAGATAGGCTTCATGCTAATTAAGTTATTTAATTACTAAAAAGTTTCTTAATTACGCTATTGAGCATAACTTCCATTCTAGACCTCCAATTGATGTTAAACTTTTAGGACATGTCTAAATATCAGTAGCAAAGATATTAGTCCATTCATATTGCTAAAAATCTCATTTGTATGTAAAAAGGGCGTTTATGGCATTATTAAGCATAATTACGATTAAGTGAATATAATTCAAACCACTAGTCACCATGCAATATAACTCCAGGGGGTTATACTACTAAGTAATGTGGTCCTAATGGAAGCTTAAAACATGGGAGAATTAAGCTTAAATGGGTCAGAACTGAAAGTCAAAGCAAAAGTCAAGCTTTTGCGACTTTCGGTTATAAACTGACCTTAGACTATTAATTGTCGGGTTAGGACTGATAAAACATGTTTTAATATTGATTATCAAGTCATTAGATTGTTAAAATATAATTTAGAACCTCTGGTTTATTAATTAGAATCATTTTTGTAATTTCTATCCAGTTTGACTTTTTGTCAAACTACTTTGACCCGACAATTGACCAGTCAAACGAGATAATTAGGAGGTGCCCTCTTAAGGGTTAATCACCTACTCTAATGTGGTTCTATAACCACTTTCAATTTGATCAGTGGTTAAGCCACATGTAATTAAAACGAAAGTCAAACTAATTTTACGATAAGTTTGACTTTAGAGTAATTAAGCTAAATTAAACGACTAAACAAGTAATTAGAAGCTTACTTAAGGTCCTAGCAAACTTTTCTACACTTCAAAGTCTTCTCCTTACTGATGGAAGCTCCAGAACAAGTCCCACAAGTGAAATGTTGCAAATGTGTTTCAAAACTCAAGAACTAGTTTTCTTATATAGCAAATTCTTTGGAGTTGGATCAGTTCCAGGTGTAATATGAGGCTCTGAGATCGACCCAGGTGTCCAAGCTTCTGAATTAAACCGACTTACAGCTCCCTAGGTCGATACAACCTAGACTAAGGCGGTGTAACAGGCCAAACCCGCACCTGGCATCAACTTTCTGATCTGGGCATGCTGAGGCGGGCCGCGTAAGACTCTAGGGAGTCTTACGCGGGCCGCTTGGACCGGTAAAACTGGCAAAACAGGTTTCCAAGCTGGCAGTTTCAGTCCCTGCTCGATTTTAATCCTTTTTAACATGATTTTTGGCGATAGAGACCCGTGTAATTAATTTCTTGGGGCCCAAGGATGTATAAACAAACCTCGTTAGGCTCGGGTTCGTTAAATATCACTATGAAAGTAAGTTTCATCAAGTTGACACTTTTGGCCCAAAGTCTTGAAAACATATCTAACGATCTCGAAACCTCATGAAATTTATACCACTTATTCTTAAGAGTATATTTGAATGTTTCGAAGCCTCGGTCTCGTTAAAAGGTCACTCAGAGGTCAGAATTGACATGTTGACACGTTTAACCCTTGTAATTTAATAATCTTCCGATTATTTTCATACATGGCTTCTTATATCCAATCAATCACTCGTATAAGAATATATTCATCATGTAAGGTCATTCAGGGGCACAAGTTTGGCATATTGACAGTTTCAGTCCCTGTGGTTGCATAGTTTCACTGTTCGACAACTTTGGTCCTTCAAACTCAATCTTTCTCATGTTTAGAGTTTAGGACACGTGTCCATACATAATTGGACACGTTTTTTCATGGTGTTACACTACGGCTCGGATTGACGAAGGCGATAGACATAAATGCACTAACAGAATGCCATTCATACTATGTAACGCCCCAACCACATTCCAAAGATGTATGATGAGTATATTTTCGGACATGGTCAGGGAGTCTCTTGAAGTGTTTATGGATGATTTTTCCATCTTTGGCCGAAGTTTTGCCTCTTGTCTTGATGAATTGGAAAAAGTTTTAAACAGGTGTGTTGAGACAAACTTGGTGCTAAGTTGGGAAAAAGCCACTTTATGGTTCAAAAGGGTATTGTGTTGGGGCATGTGATATCGGACCGGGGAATGGAGGTAGACAAAGCAAAAATTCGGGTAATTTCATCTCTACCCCCACCAAAGAATGTTAAGGGGTGAGATCATTCTTGGGATACACGGGGTTCTATAGAAGATTCATTAAGGGTTTTAGTGTAATTACAAAACCTTTATGTAACTTATTATTCAAAGATGTTCCATTTGATTTTACTGACGAATGTGTGCAAGCGTTTCGTGTTTTGAAGGAACAGTTGGTGAAAGCTCCTATCTTGCAACCACCGGATTGGTCGAAGCCGTTTGAGATTATGTGTGATGCTAGCGACACGACCATTGGAGCGTTTTTTGGTCAAAGAGTTGATAAGAAGCCGGTGGTGATCTATTATGCAAGTAAAACTTTGTCCGAGGCGCAACTGAATTACACCACAACCGAGAAAGAATTATTAGCGGTGGTGTATGCCTTGGACAAGTTTAGTTCCCACATTTGGGGGAGCAAAGTGATCGTGTATTCGGACCATAGCGCGGTCTGATATTTAATGGAAAAGAAGGATGCTAAGTCCCGATTGATTCGTTGGGTGCTTTTGTTGCAAGAGTTCGATCTAGAGATTCGGGACAAAAAGGGTGTGAAAATGTTGTTGTGGATAATTTATCCCGAATCCCATTGGTGTTGATGACCCGAGTGAGATTAATGAACGGTTTCCCGGTGAGCAATTGTTGGCCGTTTCTACTTTTGTCGCACCTTGGTATGCCCATTACGTGAACTATTTGGCCAAGGGTGCAATTCCAAATCATTGGACGAAGAAGAGAAGACAACAATTTTTAAGTCATGTAAAATAATACATTTGGGATGAACCAGATTTGTTTAAAATTGGACCCGATCAAGTGATAAGAGGATGTGCTGCCGAGACCGAAGTACTTGAGATTTTGACCCATGCCCATTCGTCGGCATGTGGAGGGCATTTTAGTGGGAACAAGACGGGTTACCGGGTGTTGTCATGTGGGTTTTATTGGCCCACAATTTTCAAGGATTCTTGTGAGTTTTCCCGGAATTGCATAAATTGTCAAAAAGCTGGAAGCATATCAAAGCGGGATGAAATGCCTTTACAACCAATCTTGGTGGTGGAGGTATTTGATGCGTGGGGAATAGATTTCATGGGTCCTTTTCCCAATTTGAACGGGTTCTTGTACATATTGGTTGCGGTTGATTATGTTACGAAGTGGATAGAAGCTATTGCTACAAGGACCAATGACCATTCCGTGGTGTGCAAGTTTGTGCAATCCAACATCTTCGCTAGATTCGGTGTGCCAAGGGTGATAATAAGTGATGGCAGTTCACATTTTAAGAGTTTTAATTTCGGGAAATTGCTAAAAAGATACAATGTGAACCACCGAGTTGCTACACCATACCATCCGCAAACAAGTGGACAAGTTGAAGTGTCCAACCATCAAATTAAAGAGATCCTCATGAAGACGGTAGGAACGGATAGAAAGGATTGGTCAAGTAAGTTTGACGATGTGTTGTGGGCATACCGGACGGCCTACAAAACTCCAATTGGTACCACCCTATATCGGATGGTGTATGGGAAGGGGTGTCATCTACCAATGGAGTTAGCACATCGAGCGAATTGGGCCATCAAAACTGTTAATGCGGATTATGATGAAGCGGGTCGAGTGAGAAAGCTTCAACTAAGCGAAATTGAGGAGATTAGAGATGAAGCCTACGAATGTGCATCCGCATACAAAGACAAACTAAAGAAAGTTCATGATGCAAAGCTAAGGAAGAAGAACTTCAAAGTGGGTAAAAAGGTGTGGTTGTATAATTCGAGGTTGACAATGTTCGCGGGCAAACTCAAGAGCAAATGGATGGGTCCTTACGTCATCCGAAGAGTGGGAATATTTGGTGATGTCGATATACAAGATGAGCAAATCAATAAGCAACAAATGGTGAACGGGCATCCGCTAAAACCGTATTTGGAAGGCAACGACATTAACAATCTTGAGCTTGACAAAGTGGGTTACATTCTACGCCCATTGGATGACGAGGAAGCATGAGAGGCCCAGGTTTGATGTTTGTACATATTTAGTTTAGTTTGTTTCGGTTTGAATAAAGTCCCGTTTAAAACTTGTGTTTGAAACAAGTGTGGGGAAATCCGTACGAATTTCCCGAACATAGTGTTGAGGACAACACGGGTTTTTAACGGGGGGTAGGTATAATTTTCACGTTTTCAAAAATTATAAAATTAAAACATTTTGAAAAGCTAAAAAAAAAAGAAAACAAAGAATAAATATATTAAGAAAATATTGTTGCAAGTGAAAAAAAAATCAAAAACCAAAAAGTGCCGGTATGTGCCGTAAGCTACAGCTCATGGCGTAGCTTACGGCGGCAATCAAGAAAAACAGAACCTTACGCCATTGACAGTCTGCCTTACAACAGAAAAATTATTCCTAGATCCGCCGTAACCTACGGCAGATGCCGTAGGCTACGACACGTACTGAATCGATAAGGGGGGACCATGTCGGCGGTTTATATTAAAAAAAATAGTAATAATAAAAACCGAAAACCACATTAATAATAATAATAATAATACATTAAATAAAAAATCTCTAACCTATCCGCAACCACACATATCGATCAATTATCCCCATCCACATAACAACTTCTTCTTCACTTTCTTTCTCTAGAACCCTAGCCCACCTTCAAACCTTCATAACTTTTCATCTTTCATCCAAATCAAGTGATTTTTGAGGCTATTTTGGCTAAAATTTCACGAATATTCTGATTGTAGGTAAAGATTTGGAAGAAAACCACGTTTTCTTGGTCGAAAATTCACACCCTAGGGCCGAAAATTTGGGGGTTTTTGCGGGTTCTTGCTTTAAAGTGAAGTACTTGTTATTTTCATCCTCTACAAGGTCAAGGTATGCGATTTCCTTTCATTCTTTGAATTACATTGTGGTTTGTAAGTTTCAATTAGAGTTTTTGCTTACACACTTGCTTGTATATGATAGATGATAGGATGTCGAACCATTGAATGTTTGGGTATAAATGTATTTGATGTTTAATGAAATTTTTTGGAAAAATTCTGATTTGTAGAGACATCATGCCGACTTTTTGATTGAAAGGATAAATCTTTGGTGTTTTTGTACATTTATACCCATAACATAAAGCAAGTGTGGGGAAGTTTGTGAAGTTAGACTTACATCAATTTTGTGTTTGGATTGTGAATGTGTGTAGGTATGGGTGAGAACAAAAGATAAAGCGGGTGCAAGTTCGTCTAAACAACCTCAAGGGGAAGAAGAACAACCAAAGAGGAGGAGGTTGACACAGGTTGGTGACCCGGATTCGGAGGAAGATGCTCCTCCAAGGGGTCCAAAACCGGATTGGACATCCGGTTCACTATTAGACCAACCCGAGGAATGGAGAGAGGACATGTTTCACGAGCAAATGAATAAGTTGAAGCAAAGGAGTGAGGCGTTTATTTGTGAGAAGGAGATCCGGGAAGTTGATTTTGGGCCGTTCGGGATAACGGCTAAGTTTAAGGCAGTGGGTTGGGAGGCGGTGTTAAAGTGTTATGATAATGAAGTAAAGAAGATGTATGATGCTCGGATTCAAGAGTGGATGGCCACACTTGAATGTCCCCCGTTTAAGGCCCCACACAAGATGAAACTAGTTGGAACGTGTAACGGGGTGAAGGTTGAGATGTCTTATGATTCATTGCGCCGAATAGCAAAGTTTGATAACCAACCATCTAATCAATATATCTACCCAAGCCTTAAAGATCTCTACCACGAGCCCGACAAACATCCTCAATGGCAACAAATGCTTGATTACCTTTTTCTTCCGGGTACTACACACGGAAAATTGTTTAGACGAAACTTGAGAATGGAAGCGAAGTTGTTGTTGGTTTTGTGTATTCACAATGTCATCCCGTGGCGGGGTGATAAGATGGAGGTTAGGTTTCAAGTGGTGCCGATCTTGTATATGTTAATGCGTGGTTCACCCATGGTTCCCTTCCAATTCTTAGTGTTGAACAACATTTGGCTGAGTCGAAATAGTAAAGAAAGAAAAATTGTACCCCATTGCCGATTGATCACGACATTGTTGAAGAAATATGGGGCGATTGAAGATAATGAAAAAGGCCCTTATAAGAGGTTTAAGCCGTTCGATATAAAGAATTTGGGACAAGGATGGGAGTACAAGGAATCAGAAAGGTACCATAAGTTGAAGACCGATGGGAGAAGGTGGAGAGTTTTGAAAGTGGATGCGAGGCCACTATGACTGGGCGAGGCTGATGAGCCCGAAACGATTGATGAAGAGGTTAGTGGTGACGATGACTACCGTGAAGATACGTTCGTGGTTGATGCTCCGATGGGGGGCGCTGGCCAAGGTGGAGTTCATGGAGCAGGAGTACAGTCAGGATATGTGGGTAGTGCATTCGACTATGCACAACAGCCCTATGATCCGTATTGGGCTCATACGGGGAATATGGGTCAGATTATTGAGCAGAGGCGACTACATACTTTTGGTGATTGGACTGAACCCAATCAAATGCTCTTCGATCAACAGACTTTTATGGGGGCCAGCATGGAGAGAGCTCTTAAGCAGAGCTGTGACAGAAATGAGCAATGGAATACAGCTCATATGTATGCCCGCCAAGAAGAGATGAATAATCGCTACCTAGACGACCGCCAGAGACGCTTGCATGATCAGTGGCATGTGGGCCAACCACTCGAAGCGGACCCGCCAGTTGTGGATTATACCACATTGCCACTATATGATGGTAGTGTGTCGTATCCCACCCCACCATTGTATCATTCTCAATGGGTGGATCCACACGCCATGAGATATCAGCAGGCGAGTCAAGGTGGTGATCAAGGCAGTAGCAGCAGTAGCAGAGCATTTGGGTTTGGCGAATGGAATGACATGATGACATCCATTTTCGGGCCTCCGCAGCCAAATTACTACTAGCCAGGTCGTATCTAGCTCCTATGTATATTTGTGTATATTTTCATCTCATATGTTTATGTTTATGGTTGGGAGGTCGGGTGGTGTCTAGATGTTGATGTGATTTATGGGATGTGTTAGTGATGGTGTGTTTTAAATTTTCATAAAAAGATAAAAAATACAAAAAGAAATTTGGGATTTGAGAGTATTAGCGAAAGCTAATGTTTTTGGTTAAAAGTGATCTTTTCCTCAAAACCATACATTGGGACAATGTATCCCAAGTGTGGGGATGGGGGAAATTTTTGAGAAATTTAAAAAATCTTGTGAAACCAAGCGAAAATTGTCAAAAAATTGAAAACTTGATATTGTTCCGCTTAACTCACCGACACCCATTTCTAGTCTTTTCTTGGTGAGAGTTTGAGCCACATATGATTATTAGAGAATATTTCTTTGTTTTGAGTGGCGGTGTGTGTATTGTGTTAATAGAACTTGTGTACGAATTCTTGTTAAATCCTAGAGTTAGCATGCTTTTGAAAATGATAGGGGACTTTTAGGTAGCCTCGTCTAGACGTGTGAGAGTGTGGGATTGGTGGGTTGGACATCATACTTTACATATATGAGCTTGATATTGTGAGGGGTGGGGGTTTGGTCTTTAGAAAGACATGTTTGAGCCTTATACCATTCGGTTGTGACCCAAACCTACTTCCTACAAAACTTTACCTTTTGAGATGACCCAGTTTAGGAGATCTAGTATGTAGTGTTGATGTTCGTATATATATTGTTGAGCTTTTATGTCTTATCTAAAAGAAAAGGAAAGAAAAGAAAAAAAAGAGAGAAAAATACAAAAAGAAGTGATTAGTTGCAATAGTAGTTGAGAATGTTGAAGAAGTTATGTATATATTTGGTGTTTGCTTTGTTTAGTAGTAGAAATAAAAACCGGGTCAAATCAATTAGCTCTCGCATATATATCCCACCATTTTCCTACCTTTGCACCTAGCCCCGTTACAACCCGTAAGACCTTTTGATTCATAAGCATGCTAGGTATTTGATAGGAGGAGACTTGATTTTTATACAAGCTTATTGTCGCACAAACACGCACACGCATTGAGTGGTTTAGCATTATGTGCTAATATTTCTTGTCATCGAGAGTTTTTGTGAGGGATGTGTCTTGTGGTATGATTGAAGGTTAGTAGAAGGACGACATATTTAGATTGGGTGCATGATTGATCGCTTGTGGTTATGAAATAGTGTTTTAATGGGTTGCTTGGGACATGCAATGGGTAAGTGTGGGGATGTGACTAGTGGTCCGTAGGACAACCCTTAAAAGGTTTAATATTATGCACATTCCATGTTTATTACGGTTAATTTCTTGAGCTTGGTAACTACTAGATGCTTGTATTTGCAGGTGTTAAAGTGTCTAAAGATTAGTTTTTGAGATGATTGGATGAAGTTGCAAGATGGTGGAAACAAGATAAGAGAATGAGGAAGTTAAGAGAAGAAAACAAGGAAACAAGTCATCTCAGCGCCGTAGCCTACGGCTATGGCCGTAGGTTACGGCCTCCACTTGTGCTAATTTCTACCGCCGTAGGATAGAAGACAAATGCCGTAAAGCTACAATGATCGCCGCCGTAGCTTACGCCGTGTATCCCCAAAACGTAACTCCCTCATTTAATTCACATTTCATGATGTTTTATGGGACTTATCATTACCATATTCGGTTACACTTCACTGGACACACGATTTTTGGTGCACTTTGGAGCTTGAAGACTACCTTTAATCTTTTGGTTCATGTTCTTAACTTTTTTGAAGAGTAAGACTTGTTGGATGATGATGTTTCAAGCCATGAGTGGCTAAATACTTTGTGGCTATCTTTGGTTGAAGGTTTGCATGAGACTTTATGTTTAATTCCGTATTTCTAGAATAACAATCTTTATCTTTATTGAATTGCTTGTTATGGTGTGTGATTGATTGTTAGTAAATTGTTGATTCTTATGTTAAACTAATTAGAAACCATATGTTCTTGGCGCCGTTGGCAATCGAGATATCATGGGTATAGTTAGGCTTAGGTAAGGGTTGATTGATCATCGGGTAACAACCTCACGTTCTAGGAATCTGAGTACTTAGTTCCCTTTCATCACTGCAATTAATCACACATGAACTATGTCTATGTAGTTCTTTCTAGTGGAATGATAGCATAAATGTCAAAGCAAACCGGAAACTAAAGATGGTCATTTGTCTCTAAATTGTTTATAACCAACACTTTCATTTTGCAATTAGAATAGTAATCTTAGTTTTAAAAATCAAATCAATCAAACCAACTCTTGAAATTTACTTTTACTGCAATTAGTTTAATCTTAGTTAAATTAGATACATTTCGAAATAACACATATACCACAAACTCCCTGTGTTCGATACCCACTTACCGCTATCTATTGAGTAGTAATTGGATTAAATTTGATTGTGACCACGACATCACGTCATTCGCTGAAGAAATTTCTTCGCTCTTCTTAACAGTAATGCCATACTTAATTGCAAATCAAGCTCTTCTAATTCATCTTGATCGATTTGATCAAGATCTTCATCGAGAGTCGATGGTTCAACTAATTTACCAAGTGCAAAATTCTCGAATGCCGTCATGAATGATGCAAGAAGTGCCATATTTTCTTCTATGAGCTTAAGACTATGCGAGTCGATTTTAGGAACATTCATGCTTGGTTCGCTTGGTCTAGCACTTGACGATGACGTTCCTGAAGATATAGGGATTCCACCAATGGTAATTCCACTATTGCTACCAACGACAAAGGCATTATGGTTTGCATGATATCCTTGAGAAGTTTCTGAAACGAAAGAAACACCTGAATTACTTCCCTTTTCAGTTTGCTTTGCACAGTACAAAGCTGGATCATGTAGCTTCTCAAAATCAGAGTCTTGGTCATCTAAGTTCCATGCGTAACTTTTCATCTTCTGAACAGCTTGATCAAGAGTCAATTCTTCATATTGAGCACTCTCTTTGATTAAGGTAGAATACATATTCCATTGTTTCGGTAAACAATTCAGAAATTTTTCCACCTTTTCGAACTCCATATACAATCACGGTTGATGTCGATCTGATTCACTTAGCAAATGGTAAAATCTGTTTACAAGATCATCCAATGATTCACCTTTCATAGCTTTAAAGACTACGAATTGAGTTTTAAGTCGTTCAAGTCTCTGTTTCTTGAATAACTCATTTCCTTCGTATCTGTCGCTCAAACTATCCCACAATTCCTTTGATGAGTTTTTGTTACCGAAAGTGTGTAAGATCGATTGTGGTAATGACATTGTGATCAAGGACATTGCCTTTTCTTCGCATTCGTAAAACTTTCTTTCGTCATCAGTTAAGGCAAGATAACTTGTAATTGTCAAAGTTCGAGTAGGTTGTCCTCCAATTCCTGACGTCATACATAACCACAGTTTTAAATCTTTCGCTTTGATTTATCGTTCAAATCGTCCTTTCCATTCCGGATAATCTAAATCGTTCAACAATACGGGAGGTTTATCACTGCTTCCGACTTCGTTATTGTGTCGAATACTTTGAACAACGGTGTTCAAATTGTTTGCCATCTTTACTATGACTTTGTTTCAAAGACTGTGAACACTTAGTGATGAAACTTTAACAAATATCACAAGTACTGATCAAAAACACAAGTTCTGATACTATTAGAGACCCTAAGTGATAAGTACTGATGAATTATAATGAAACAAGTGCTAAGACCAAAAACAAGTACTCATGAACAAAAACAAGGTCTCATGAAAAGGTTAACAAGGTCTCATGACTAAGTTCTTAGGAACAAAAATAAGGTCTCGTGAAAAAGTTAACAAGGTCTCATGACTAAGTTCTCAGGAACAAAAATAAGGTCTCGTGAAAAAGTTAACAAGGTCTCATGAAAAGGTTAACAAGGTCTCATGACTAAGTTCTCAGGAACAAAAATAAAGTTTCATGAAAAAGTTAACAAGGTCTCATGAAAAGGTTAACAAGGTCTCAAGAAAACAAGGTCTCAAGAAAACAAGTACTCAGGATCAATAAGTACGCGGATCAATAAGTTCTCATGAACAATAAATCACATGTACGCAGGCCTAAGATTCCCACAAGTGCGCACAAGTGAAAAATCACAAGTCTGAAAATCTTTCCAAAGTGTGACTGCACACAAGATCATCAATAACTTCAGAGAATCAAAAACCAAGAGAATTTGAAAGAAAACTTTAGATCTGACACAATCTGAGAAAAATCTCAACAATCAAATCAAGCACAAACACTCACAACTAAACCCTAATCACCATCCATGATGAAAAATCAAGAAACACATGAAAAATCCATGAAAAACATGAGAAAAGTATGAGGAAAACCCTAAAAATTTGAAAACCCACTAGAACGAACAAAACCAAATGAAATCTAACCTCCAACACGAAGTCTACAGCGGTAAGAGCACTCTGTATATAGAGCCTGCTTTGATACCACTTGAAAGGTCATCTTCCTTCAACGAACACACGAACCGGACCGATTGAACACACACACGATGTGCGGAAACCACCGCGTGCCTCGTACCGCAACGTAGAGCTCGTACAGAAGGTGTAGAAGATAAGAGAATCGTGAATACACAAAGTATGCACAATCAACAATCACACGGATTGAATAATGAACACAAAGCTAGGGTTTGTTTGCACAAGAAGTTTTCTCCAAAATATTCACTGTTTCATTGAATGTGTTCACCGTTTGCGTACAAGACACTAAGAATATATACACAGCTAAGGTCGCACCACATTACAATGAAACTCTCAGTACTTAACAAATAAGTACTCACCACTAAAAGGAAAACAACAAGGTCTCACACTAAGTTCTCACCACTAAGGTCTCACTATATAAACCACACATTCTGATGAGACATAAATGAACAAGTTCTCATGAGACACTTTCACATAATTGCAAGATTAGACCTTCAATGTTGAAACTTCAGTAGTATCCAGCATTTATTAAACTTTGGTGCACTTACAGACTCCCCCTTGATACATGAGGGATCTGCAAATCTTCAACGAGTCTTCGAGAAGCCGTTTCCCGCATTTATTATCCTGAAATGCATTTACAAGCTGCAAGAGAGAGAAACTCTAAATTGATACAATTAGCCAAAGAGTTTGACACCTTACCACTAGATCGATTTTCGCTAAAATCAATCTTCTTTAAAAGGCATCCATGTGTATATGTATTCAACATTGGCCCATGAAAATTATTTTGTTTCAGATCTAATGACAACAACGAATTGCTAAAGTTGCCTAAACACAAAGGAAGGGTTCCGGTCATCAAGTTAGAAGATAAATCTAGGATTTGAAGAGATTTTACTTCACATATCCATGGTGCTATTTCTCCTGTCAGATTATTGTTTGTGATGTCATAAACAATTATTGTATGCGGAGGAATTGGAAGCCGCCCTTGCAGCTCATTATATGTCACCTCAAAAATTTCCAAACGAATCCATGGGAGAAAACGGGGATGCTGATGAAAGCCAGTGATGAAGTTGTCTCCCATGGAAAACATCCGTAATGTTTATAGGCTATTATTCCAAATCCAATCTGGTACGAGGCCCGCAATTTCATTGTAGCCAAGAAGTCTGTCAATTTCGTTTGGAACTGAAAAAAAGATGGGAATTCCTTCAAGTTGCAAGATGCCAGTCCTAGAGTTTTCAATGCTGGTAGGGTAGCGTTGGTGTAGTTGGTCGTGGTTACAAATGACAAGTTATTATAACTTAAAACAATATATTTGAGTTTGTTGAGTCCTAAAAATTAGTCTACGCCCACTGTGCCGCTAAAATTATTATAACCTATGGCAAGATATTCTAGGCTTTTAAAATTCAAAAACGAGTTTGAAATTTTCCCTTGCAGTTGATTTCTGCTAAAGTCGAACATTGTTAGTTGGGTGAGGTTCATAAATGAAGATGGGATACAAACAAAAATAAAATTGTCCGCCATTGAGACAACACCAAGTTTTGTTAGGTTTGCAAGATGAGGAAGGATTTTACCTTGTATGTTCATACTGTCTAGAACCAGTGTATCAAGCTTAGTGAGTTTATTAACCCAATCGTACACGCCTTCTATCACGACATTGCTATAACCAAGAACCAAAACAGTGAGTTTCGAAAGACTTTCCAATGAAGGGATAGGCCCGGTGAATTCATTTTTGTAAAGAGACAAGTAAGTTAGTTGTGTCAAGTTTGGTAGTGAAGCTGGTATACGCCCTGAGAACATACAGTTTTCAAATGACAAGAAGTACAAAAGGTTTAGGTTTCCTATGGATTTGGGTATAACCCCAACAAAACCTGTTTTAAACAGATTTAGAAACTCAAGTAAGGTGGTGTTATGAAATTCAGGCAAGGAACCAGTGAGGTTGGAATTGTTTCTCATGCTAAGATGTTTCAACTTGGGCAAGTGAAATATTGCTGAAGGAAATTCATCTTGAAGGTTACAATCTCCAAGTCTGATAGACCTCAAGGAAGAAAAATTGGCTAGGAAACGAGGTACGGATGAACTGAGGTCAACCTCAGAGAGATCGAGGTATTCGAGTCTAGTCATGTTTTTCAACAAATATTCAAGGCCAGAACTATGAAGCTTTAATGGTTTCCCTGACAGATCAAACGAAATGAGTTGTGTTAATTGTGAGATTTCATTTGGGATTCGGCCATAAAATCCATATTAGTAAATATAAACTTAATTTATTTTATGTATGTAATTAATATTCGATGCTATGATCATATGTATATGTAACGATGTATTATGTGAACGGTTATGTTGGTTTTGGTTGGCACCGTGCTATGATTCCCTCCAAATCCAACTGTTAACAACCGCCAATATATAAATGGTTTGCCGGCAAAGATAGCGGCACCAAGACATTTCACAACCAAAATTGTCCTCTCCATTCTTGCCTGCAAATCTTTGTTCACTGCACACTCACGTCACAAACATGGTGAATTCTCACATTCAAACATGTATTCAATATCCAACAAAGTGGTATCAGAGCCACTACCGAAAGTTATGAGAATCCTATGACGACATCAACGACCCTACCGTGTAAACATTGCTCAGACGAGAAGAAGGAAAGAAGATGGTTGCAGCGAAAATGTTATTATTGCAACAAACCGGGGCATCAGATTGCATCATGCAAGGAGAAAGAAAACGATGAGGCTACACAACTCATTCGTCTAGCGATTAACACAGGGACACAACAACAGAAAGAATCAGATGATGGTGAATGAAATGATCAGAGAATGGAGTACATAGTGACTGGAACTGATGGCGGATTTTGGTCCGAAATATCGTACGTTAGTAAATCTTTCAAAAGGCACTACTCCGGAAACTTAGACATGTTCAAAAGAATTAAAAGTATGTTTGATGTGGAAACACAAACCTGTGAGAATAGTTTCTATTTCATAAAAGGAATAGGGATTGTTGAATTAATGAGAGGATCTGAAAGAATTCGAATTCGAAGCGTCTTCTTTACTCCTGACATTGATAGGAACATACTTAGTTTGGATCAATTGATCACCCAAGGGTACACGGTTAAGTTTACAGGGGATTCATGCAAGATTTTCCCTACATTTAATGTCCCTGTTATGAATAAGAAGAATGATATATCTGGTTTCACTAAGGAAGATGAGATTGGTAGTAGAGAGAGAGAACGGTGTTAATGTCCGAACCGGAGTATGAAACCTTCAAAACTGAATATTTAAACCAATATTTCGAAAGCCTGAATATATCATCGAATATGAGCCTGATTGGAATGTCTTGATAATTCAAGCAATGTCATTCAAAGACTTCCAAGACTGCAAGGCTCTTCTAGACATGCTAGAAGATGATAGTTATGTCGGCAAATACAAGTTTTATATAGAAAAGAAGTTTGAGGAGATGGTTGATTGGTTTCTAAAAAGACAGATTAGAGATCACTACAAGGCCGCTTCCTGCATATGCTGAAAACAATAGGAAAGTGAGTTTATTGGATCTATACATGGCTGTTAAGAGGGAGGGAGGTCACCGGAGAGTGACCAAAAATAATGTAGGTCCCTCGGAGGTTGAGGTTTAACCTATTCCTTGTTATGTCTAACACACTAGCAAGTGCGGAAACCAAGCTAGCATGCAAACCGAGATAGAACAAGCACAAACACAACACACAATGTTCAACGATTAACACCTCTGTATTAATACTATGAAAGGTCTGTTACAATGCAATGTTTACAAATCAGTTTTTGCAAACTCTCTCAGTGTGTGTGTTCTTTCTGAATGTCTCTCTTCTGTCTATCTATGTCTAACTAGAAGTGAACACAACACATTGGTATTTATACCCAATACAGATCGTCTGGTCGAAGGATCAGACAGACTGATCGTAAGATCATCTGTCGACCAGAAACCCATCGAAGGATCACAAATACCTCGAAGGATGGTATCCTTCGAGGTCTATCCATCGAAGGTTATCTTTCGAGCTCATCGAAGGATATAAACAATCCTTCGATGACACATCCTTCGACACAGACAAGTTAAAAACAAAGTGTTGACTGTTTGTCCAAGTCAAACCAGGAGGATGGTTGACTTGGTCAAACTTACAAGACTAACAAAGACATCGTTTGGTATCACGAAAACATACAGACAAAGTACAGACACAAGTGCACCAACAAACTCCCCCTTGGCTGTAGCTTTGTCTCGATCTTGATCTTAATTCTTGTAAGTTCCTCGTGTCTTCAAGTCTTTGACGTCTTTTCAAGTCTTCAATGTCGGAGGATCTTTAAAGTCTTCACGTCTTGAAAGCAGAAAGTGTACCAACAAACTCCCCCTTGGCTGTAGCTTTGTCTCGATCTTGATCTTAATTCTTGTAAGTTCCTCGTGTCTTCAAGTCTTTGACGTCTTTTCAAGTCTTCAATGTCGGAGGATCTTTAAAGTCTTCACGTCTTGAAAGCAGAAAGTGTACCAACAAACTCCCCGTTTCATGTAGGAAGTGTGTTGACAAACTCCCCCTTAACATAAGCTCCCCCTTGAGTTATGCTCGTGAAAGTCTTGATCTTTATGAATTGAGATCCTTGTGGTGTAGATGATGGTCAGCGGCAACTCGATCATCTTCATCATTTGAGTGCCTTCACGTCGTGTCTTCATTCCGAAACTTGTCATCGACCAGGTTCTCCTTGCCTTTAGAATCTGCACATGCAAGAAATCTAAACGCGTAATGAGAACAACTGCTTGGAATATAGTAAACATAAACAAACGACACACGTGTGGCCATTGTTTAAACAAACACCGTCCGACAGTTTGAAAGTTTTAACAAATTTTATCAATTTCAAATTTTAACTTTCAACACTTGCAAATTTCGACCGTTTATGAAGAAGCAGTCGTTTCGGTTTTCAATCAGGTTTCAGGTAACGAAGACTCGAGATCCAACATCGTACGATCGAAAATAAGATAGAAATAAAATCTTTTTGGCTTTTATAAAGTTTATACTAAAACACACCTAAAATCTTTTTGGTATTTTTGAATATTTCAAATGTAAAGACTGAAAGCAGTAAATAAATATATACAAAGATGCGAAAAATGAAAGCATTAAATAAATATTTACAGACATTCTTTTTTCGAGTTTCGAGGGTAAGAGAATCATATCAGTGTACGGTCATGCCAAAACGCTCTTGTTGTTCAATTAGTTAACATTAAGATAAGCATCCTATAACAATTATCGGTATTGTTGTCCACATAAGCTCAACTTATCAGATGTAATCATGGCGAGGGGATACGTTAAGGTTTGATTTATACTTACCGACCGGTGTTCATCCACATCACGACACATTCCCGTATCAAGGTATGCACGAGGGTTCATCTTACCGGTGAGTATACCGATTATCATCTGTTTGACCGTATATGATGTGAGATTCTCACTTATTTTTGTTTGAAAACAAGCCCTATGTGATAGAATCACTTATTGATGAGGAACTTGATTTTCGATGCATGAGGGCACAGGAGCAAGTCCGTGAACAGGTCAGTACTTTCGTACAGCAGAGAGACGAACTTGACTCCCGGATAAATGTGATATATTATCACTTATTTGTTTGGACATGTGATTGTTGATCACTTATTGAGGTCGTATGCAGTATGTACACGTATGTATAGTATCATGGAAGATCTAGACTTGCGTCCCCGTTATTTTTCGGTAAAAGATACAACCATGATACCCAGATGATAAGCAGCATAAAGACCGAATATCTCAGAACCTCGGCAATCTCTCAAACGAAATTTCGGTACTAAGACCATATGCCAATGAGTGGTTCCCACCTGGTCTTCAGTCGATTTAAGTTTATATCACCCTGCACACTTTAAAATGATTGTGAGCCTACCGATACATCTTATATAGAGCTGCTTATCGTTTTTCATTTAAGGTTTAAAGAGGTTTAGACAGACCACTGATGTACTATCATTTTCTCTTTTGCTCGCCAGGAAACTCATTTTTGTTTTTCTATTGTTTTTGTGTTTTTGAAATTTTTCGATGTTTTTGGATTTTTCAAATTTGGATTTACTCCCCCTAAAATCAATAAACTAAGACAAATTTAAAACACAAAGGTATTTACAAAAATGATTTTCCGGTGTTGGTTTTACTCTTGCTTGACCTTAATGCCATTTACCAGTAATAAATAGTCAAATCTTGATTTGTCAAATGCTTTGGTAAAAAGGTCGGCACGTTGGTCATCGGTGTGGACGTAAGCAACATCGATTAGCCTTTTCTCAAAGCAATCACGTATGAAGTGATACTTAATTTCGATGTGCTTAGTCTTTGAATGCTGCACAGGATTTTTAGTGATCTGTAAGGCAGCAGAATTATCAACGTAAATAGTAGTAGTTAGGAATTCAAAACCGTAGTCACGCATTTATTGTTGGATCCATAGGACTTGGGAGCAACAACTTGAGGCAGCAATGTATTCAGCTTCGCATGTTGATGTAGCGACGCACGTCTGCTTCTTGCACTGCCATGTGACTAGGCGATTTCCCAAAAACTGACATCCAGCCGTTGTGGATTTGCCGTCGATTTTGCATCCGCCAAAATCAGAATCACTGAATGCGATCAAGTCAAAGTTATTATCCCTAGGGTACCATAGACCGGTGTCAGGGTAACCCTTCAAATAACGAAAAATCCTTTTTACAGCTGCAAGATGTGAGGCGTTCGGGTTGATTTGATATCTGGCAAGCAGGCACGTTGGGTACATTATATCTGGTCTTGATGCTGTGAGGTACATAAGAGATCCGATCATCGCGCGGTAGTATGAGGGGCTAGTAGCTTCACCCTTCAAGTCTGGAGTAATTCCGTGATTTTGCGGCAATGGGGTACCGATGGGCGTTGCATCAGACATCTGGAACCAGCTCAAGATGTCACCAACATATTTAGTCTGATGGATGAATATCCCAGACTCAGTTTGTTGTACTTGTAGGCCCAAAAAGAAAGTCATTTCCCCCATAGCACTCATCTCGAATTTATCCTGCATAATGCGCTCGAAATTCCTACACAAAACAACATTAGTAGAACCAAAAATAATATCATCAACGTATACCTGTACCAGTAGAAGATCTCCATCTTGTTCTTTGATGAAAAGAGTACAATCGATAAGACCTCTGCGAAATCCATTCTCCAGCAGATAATTAGATAAGGTTGCGTACCAAGCTCGCGGTGCTTGATGTAGACCATAGAGAGCTTTGTTGAGCAACCAAACCCGATCGGGATGGATAGGATCTTCAAAACCTGGAGGCTGTTCGACGTACACCTCTTCTTCCACCACACCATGTAAGAATGCACTTTTCACGTCCATCTGGTATACCTTGAAACCTTTGAATGAGGCATAAGCCAGAAAAATCCGAATTGCTTCTAGACGTGCAACAGGTGCATACACTTCGTTGTAGTCGATCCCTTCTATCTGACGAAAACCTTGAACGACTAGCCTTGCTTTGTTTCGTATAACGACTCCACGGTCATCCTTTTTGCATTTAAACACCCAACGGGTACCAATCTTCTTGTAACCAGCAGGTTTCTCTACGAGTTTCCAGACACCAAGCTTCTGGAATTGTTGCAGTTCTTCCTGCATTGCTTCAACCCATGAGTTATCTTTCAAAGCTTCTTTCCAAGTTCTTGGCTCTTCCTGTGAGACATAACACGCGAAAGACCAATCATTTTGTTGACCAGATTCTCGAATATCTGCATACAAGCCTGCATTGTTGTTGTTTCGCAACATGTTTCTTGTTTGAACGCCACTCTGTACATTTCCGATGATGTTTTGTTGAGGATGGGTATTGTGAATCCTTGTTTCTGGATTATCTTGAACTGGAATATTTGTACCCAGATTGTTGAGATTGAGATCAACAATCAATTCAAGGCCCGGAATTGACGAAAAGGATGATGCAGTAGCTTCAGCTGTTCTAGGGACATCCACTGGAGGTGTACCCTCTGAAGTACCATGTACTGCTGTTGTTGGAGCCTCTTGATCTGCATCTAGAAATTCATCATCCTCTGAAGATTCGTTCAATTCGGTAGCATCGTGAAAATCCTCATTGTCGAGAGCATTATTGTTCACCGAAGATGGTTCTTGATTGACAATAATTGGACGAACCACCGGTGAATCTGTTGCATTGTCACTCTCGAAAAACATCCTTGCTGCAGCATTTTCTTCAACTGCTTCAACATTGATCGAATTGAAGAAGTCATCGTACTCAAACATCCAAGGCTGACCAGGATTTCTAACTGGCAAAGTGTGCCTTTGTACTCTGACTTCAGACCATTCCTCGACCCTTTTAGTCTCTAGATTCCAGACTCTTAAGTTCGGGGTGGCATACCCAAGAAAGTATCCATCAATTGCTTTTGCCCCAAACTTTCCATTAGGATCGATTATTGTGCATGGAGCTCCAAACGGTTCAAGATATGACAAATCTGGTTTCCGTTTGTTAATAAACTCAAAGCAGGTCTTGTTGTGCCTTTTGACTGTGAGGACTCGGTTCAACGTGTAGCATGCAGAGGCCACAGCTTCAGTCCAGAATGGAATCGGCAATTGTGACTATACTAACATAGTCCTAGCAGTCTCGATCAATGTGCGGTTCTTACGTTCAGCGACGCCATTCTGTTGAGGAGTATAAGCTGCACTAAATTCGTGAAGAATACCTTTTGAAGTGCACAACTCCGCCATGGCATGATTTTTGAATTCAGTACCATTGTCGCTACGTATTCGCCTAACTTTCAAGTTATACAAATTCTCAATCTGAAAGATCAAGTTTTTGATAATACCGAAGGTTTCACTCTTGTGTGCCATGAACGCCACCCAAGAAAATCTTGAATAATCATCAGTTATTACGAGGCAGTATTGATCATTCCTAATACTTTTGTGCTTGACAGGACCGAACAACTCCATGTGCAAACGTTCAAGAGGAACGGCCACCGTGTTGACTTTCTTTGTAGGGTGTCGCTTTTTCGTTTGTTTTCCTTTCTGGCACGAGACACAGACATCTTGAAGATGGAAGTTTTTAAGAGGAACACCATTCACCAATTCATTTGATACCAAATGATTCATTTTGCGTAAGTGAATGTGACCCATTCGTCTGTGCCAAGAGATTGTGTCTTTTTCTGTGGCTTTGGAAACGAAACAAGTTGCTTGTGCAGACGTTGTGATAGCTTGGCTCATATCAAGGACATACAGATCATTTATCCTTGGAGCCGACAAGAGAATCCATTCTTTTGGAATTTTGAAGTCGGGTTTCAGCACATAACATCCATTTGCATCAAAGTGTACTGAGAACTGCTTATCACAAATTTGAGAAACACTAAGAAGATTGTGATCAAGTTGTTGTACAAAGTTGATCTTATCAAAACTAACAACCCCGTTGGAAATCATTCCTTCACCCGTAATATATCCGCCTTTATCTCCAGCAAAAGCAACATAACCTCCTCTAATAGATTTGACGTCGTAGAGAAGCTTCATGTCGCCTGTCATGTGCCTGGATGCCCCACTATCAACAATCCAATGACTACTGATAGTTCCTCCTGGAACACCCTGCACATGAACTCACATAATTAGTTGGAGATGGGGACCCAAGCCATTGTGGTCTTGGGTCTTCCATTTTCATCAACAACAATAACTTCTATTCTTTGATGATTCGAAAATTGTGATGGTCCCCCTGAACTTGTGGTTATTTTAGGTTTCCATGTCTGTTGAGATTTACCAGTTTGATTGTTTGAGAATTTAACTTCGTGATTGTTTGAAGTTTTTGAAAATTTTGAATTTTCTGGTTTAACTGGAACCGATTGTTTTTGAACCACTTCATTTTTAAGTGCCTTTTCAACCACCTTGACTTGTTGGCGTTTCTGTTTCTTTTCCCTTTCTCTTAGAAGTCGGGGATCTTGTTTTACAGAAACAGATCGCTTTTGGTGATTGCGTTCACGGGGATCATCTTCTTTGGCTTTTAATTTATGAAGATACGGGCAATTTCTGACAATGTGCCCAATTGTACCACATTCAAAACATGATCTTCGTTCAACAAACCCCGAAGTATCAGGTGATCATCTTGCCAATGATGAACTTTGTGATCCCGAGGTACTAGGTTTTGAACTACTTGGTTCATTCCTTTTCATCACTGTTGCTTTCTTGACAAAATCTAAGTTAGATTGGTTTTCAAACGTTGCAATTTTGTCCGTTCCCTTAGATTTCACAAAGTTCACATTCCTTTTCTTCTTCTGATTCGGCTTCCTTTGATTTTGAGTCGGTGTTTTACCTTTTGGTTTGGCATGATTTTGCTGTTTTTGCACAGTTGGTAATTTCTGATTGCCATATTGTTTTCGAACTTCGGCCTTTGGGATAGGAGGGCACTGTGTTACTGTTACACGTGATCCTGTCTTTCCCAAAAACTTACTTGTTGAATTTTCAAAGACTTTACTGATTAATGATTGATTAACATTCTTAATAGGAAAATCTTTGTCAGAATAAATTTTATCATCACCAACAAGAGTGTACAGTAACTCCACACTCTCCGACTCTTTCTCAGACGAGGACTTGATTGCAACAGTCTTAGCGGGTTTTGCAGGAGGATCACACAGAATATGATTCTCAAGAGGTATGTCCTCTTCGTTTATCATCGCATCAGACTTTGCTGAATCAGTATCATCGGATTCATCATCAGAAGAATCAGCATCCTCAATCACAACTGGAGGATCCTGATTCTGTTCAGCAGTTACAAAAGTATCTGCTGACACATCCGAATCTGATGATACTTCTTTCTTGTATCCAAGCCCTACTGCAAATTCCTCAACGTCCAAAGGAACAGATGGTTCAAAATGAGTTCTATACTCCTCATCAGGCAGAGCATCAAAATTGTTTCTCACGGGTGGTGGACATTTCTTGTAACCTATGCATGTGACATCCTGTTTCTCTTTCTGAACATCAATGATGTGATCCAACACATAGCTAGAGCTCAAATAACTGTCTAACTTGAGTCGGATCGCCTCACTTTGTGTTTTAACACAAGCCATTTCCTTTTGCATTACCTCAAGACGAGTTATATACAGGTTAATGTCAGTTTCTTTTCTGGAAACCATTTTTGTCAGCTCTGTTTTATCTTTCTTTAACGTTTCAATCATTGACTTAAATTCCTTTTCATGGTTTTCATAAAACATGTTGGCTTCTGTGCACTTGGAAAGATCAACGGTCAACTTTTGGTTGTGAATGAATGTCACATCATATTTCTCTTGCAAAGCCTCGTGTTTGCTTTGCAATTCACACCACTTATCATTCAATGAAGCATGTTTGTCTTGCAAGTCAAACATACTAGCTTGTAAAGCATCATGTTTGCCTTGCAACTCAGACATGTTTGCATCCAAATCAGTACATCTAACATGCAATTTATCACAATTATCACAAATAGCAGCAGTGGGTTCATCGACACATACCTGACTTGATGAACTGTCGACATTAGCCATAAAGGCTGAATGGAGAGAAGACGAAGAATAAGCAGCTTGATCCACCAAAATAGATCTTCTTTGAGTTCCTGATGCAGCTTCTTCCAAAATCTCATCAATGTCCGCATCGACTGACGCACTCGATGTCTCATCCACCTGATCATTGCCTGAAGTGGAGGATTCTTCATCTGAGCTTCCACTATAACCAGAACTGTCTTCATCCTCAGAAGATTCATCACCATTGGTGGAAGATTCTCCACCACTGGTGTGTTTAAGTTCCTTGACAACTTCAGCGAAACAAGCTGTTCCATCTGGAGCATCATTTCCCAACTGGATTGACCAATCACAGCCTTCATCTACTTGAACCACAAGTGCCTGGTTGGCATTAGATGGTCCTGCTTGACTCTGGTTGTTGACAGGCACCAGTGTGCGCTCGTTGTTCCTTACTTGGTTCTGATTTGCCCTGTTGCCTTGACCTCTGAAAGGATTTTGGTTTCCATGTTGAGATGGTCTCGTACATTCACGCTTGAAGTGACCACGTTCACCACAGTTGAAAAACTTAACACCCTGCTTATCAAACCCATACTTGGTGTCTTTCTTGCTCTCCAAGCTGGTTCTCCCAGTTCTTTCCATGAAATCCTTTGCTCGCCTAACAGCACTGGCAAAGGCCCACTTGATGTCCATCATCTCCATCTCCTCTTTATCGATCTGCTGATAGTCTTCTTGTGTCAGATTAATGTTACCAATCTGACCTTCCACTAATCCACAGTATGCGCTCACCAAAGTGTTTAGCAGCTCCATGTGTTCCTTTGCTACTTCCACACTGACTTTAGAAAAGCTTGAGGTGTCGAGCCGTACTGTATTTGGCTTTGATTGTTGACCAGCAGATGATGTGCTTCCATAACACGCTTGCTGTTGAGGAGGAAGTGGATTCCCATACATGTCTGTTGGTACGGTAGATTGAGGAGGTAATGGATTTCCGAACATATCAGTTGCTCTGATAGGTCGTTGGCTTTGCTGTTGTGGTGCTGGTTGGGGAACTGGATCAAGCGGATTTCCATACATGTCTGTTGCAGGAGGCTTGACCGGAACTTGGATAGGATTGCCATACATGTCAGTGCTAGACACAAACGCTGTTTGAATTGGAGCGTGTGAAGAAGGCTTTGTAGAAGTGCTAGAAGTTCCATAATACATTTCAGGATTCTGTGGCACGGGAACTCTTTTCGCCTTGAGAGTTTCTTCCTGATTCTTGTTTTCCAGGAGTTGAACAAAGTCGTTGAAGCTTGTTGTAGCTAAAGTACCATTGTACTTCATGATTTCCAAGAAAGTATTCCATTGAGGTGGCAACGCATCTGCAAACCTTTTTACAATCTCTGCAGAAGTTGTAACAACCCCAAAATTTGCCAATTCAATCAACAAATGATTAAATCGACTTGTCAAATCACCTAACGACTCATTCTCCATACAGGTAAAACCATCAAACTCTTTCTTTAGCAGGTCTTTTCTCAATTGACGTGTCGCTTCATTTCCTACGCCCCTTGTCTTCAACGCGTCCCACAACCTCTTTGTCGTCTTGTAACTGACAAATTGATGATAAATATCTTTACTTAACGCCTGAGTAAGAATGGCATATGCCTTCTTTTCCAAATCATAGACCTTCTTCTGATCTTCCGTAAGATCTGCAAACGTAGCAGCAGATGATGCGGCAACCTCTATTGTTTGATCGAAATCTGTAATGAACCGCAACCACAATTCTGTATTTTGACCAAGAACGTATGTATGAAATCTATCAATCCATCCTGGATATTCATATAAGTGCATCAACTTTGGAGGCCGATTCAAACTTCCGGTTTTGCTCTCGCTTAAGAGAATGCTTTGAATACTTGGAGTTTGATTTGATACGAATGCCCATTGACCGGTAGAAGTTGCATTAGAAGATACTGGTGCGGGAGACGGAGTACCAAAATACATGTCTGTATTTACCGGAGTATTCCATCTTGGATTCATTTTTGATCAAAAATAATAAAACCTGAAAATCACAAACTTGTTAAACAAAAACAGACTAAGTTCGACAGATCAACACTTGTTCGAAGGATCAACAGTGTTCGAAAGATTACTGTTGAGTTTCGAACAATGATTTCGAAAGACTCCCCAATCGAAGGATCCTTGTCTTTCGAATAAGAGCAGTAAAACGAAAGATGTATCCTTCGAAAATATTCCTTGGATCGAAGGATAAGTCACAGACTTCGAAGGATGTTCGAAGGATGATTGTCTATCGATCCTCCTTTGATCGAAAGATGATCTTTCGACTTCGAAGGATATCTTTCGAACTGCCCTGACACAGTTGACAAAAGGGTGACAGGTTGGTGAAAAAGGTGATGGGTTGGTAGAAACTTTCGGCAGAAGGTATGTTCAGACCATACTTTCTGCCAAAGCAGATTTTGAACCAATAAAATATTACCGAAAATCGAAGTAACTGTTGAGATCGGAGGCTCTCATGATTGTGTTTGTTTGTATGTTCTGAACAATTTGTGAATATGAAAATGTAAAGTGCAGCGGAAATGAAAACAAACTTTGTAAACACAATCAAAGGAGAAAGTAGTTTGATAAACAATTGCTTCTCATAGAGTCGAATGATTTACATATCAAAAGCAAACGATTACAGATAAGCTTACAAACTATACTCCCCCCAGCCTGATGCCCCAAGGTTGGTTGCACACAAGATGAAAGGATTAGACATGAGGAGAAGAACCCGCTCAGTCAATCAAATGTAACAGTACAGGGTACTGTTATATTTATAGGCAAACCAAACCACTGAGGAATCTCAGCTGACGTCACCATGAAAGCGACGTCTAACAGCCTAACAAACTATATCTACTGTCCTTACACCAACTACTGATGTCTAACAACTGATTGTAATAATAATACAAAATATGAGGAAACAACTGCTTCACGTTCCACTGTTGTAGCCTAAGCACTGATGCTTAACAACAACATCAGTGCTTTCTTCAAAGGTGATCAGTCCTTGAATGAGCAGTGTTTGTGTCTTCAGCAGCACTTAAGAGACAGCAGTAGATAGCGCAACAGAGTTTGTCTTCAGCAGTCTTTAGGATCATATCAGCAGTTGAAAGAGCACAGCAGTTGATTATGAGCAGCAGTTAGAGACCATCAGATGTTATAACTCACTATCAAGGGGAGAGCAAAGTATAAACTACTGTTTATTTTGAATCCTCTGTGGTGACCTGGTTTTGGCTTTACATTATCTGTTCCTTTGTTAGGGTTCAATCCCAACAATCTCCCCCTGGAACAGATAATGCCAAAACCTTTCATTATTCAGGACCTTTATTACTCATCAAGAGTGCCTTAGCTTGTTCTTTGAATTCAGCTTCAAATTCCTTTGCACTCTAGTCATCCTCATCCCTACACAGTGAAAGCCCAAGGAGATCCTGCAAATCTTGAACACTAAGGCCTAGTGCTTCTTTCCTTGATATGTGCTTCACATCGCCATTGGCTCTGACCAAGGTCAATACGTGAGTCTTTTGATCAGACATCCACTTTAGTATTTTTAAGCCAAGTGGGTTTCTTGGGAGAGACTTATTTGAAGATGAGTTGAGGGATAATGGCCTTGAAAACAACTGCAAACTTTCAGACATTCTTTTGAAAGCTTCTTCAAAGACTTTGTCAGCTGCAGCTATATCTTCTGAAGTTTCTTGTTCAATAAGTTCTTGTCGTTCAGCTTCTGTCTTGTCTTCAGCAGTGTTTGGAGTCGCAGGTTTGTTTAACGCCTTAAAAAGGCTTTGAAGCTTTGTTGATGTTTCTTCTTTTAGACCCATTTTTGTGATGGTATCTTTGAAGTACTCTGCTTCCTTTTCTCTTACCTCTTCTTCAGTCAACTGTTCTCCTTCATCTTGATTTGTTGCAAAAGTAGACCGGAACAGTGTGTCGAGGTTTCCCATCTTCTGTTCAAGCTTCATCATTTGTTCTTGCTTTTTAGAAGTGCCTGAAACAGTTGTCTTTCTTTTCTTCAGCCTTTTGTAGGCTTCATCAGTCTGCTGTCTTGACCACTTTGATATGGCTTCAGCAGAGTCTATTTTTGCATCCACCAGCTCCTCTTTCTTTCTTTTATACTCAGCAGTGAAATCAGCAATGAGCTTTTTGAATTTGTTCCAGTTTGGAGGATGTTTCTTCTTTGTGGAATCATTCTTGATTCTGTCAATCCTCTCAGCCTCATGCTTTAGAGCGATTATTGGCCATTCTTCAAACTGTTTTTCTTCAGCAGGATAGAATTTTTCTTTCATAATGTAGGCGAGATATTGTTTTCTTAGCTTTTTGCGTTGTTCAGCCTTTTCTTTGATTAGTTCCTGTACAAATTCTTCTATCTGCTTTACTTTTGTTAAGTAGAACTCCAGTCTTTCAGCTGTGCCATCTTCGCTTAACTTATCTTTTTCACTATCAAATTTAGCTCTTGCTTTAGCCTGTCTTGCCTTGAGTTTGAGGTAATCATCCATATCCTCTGGTGGCATGTAGCCTATGAGTGAGGAGAATCTCCTTTTTGAAGGATCTTCTTCTATATAGAATTGCCTCATTTCATTTTTGATAGCTTCAAGTTCCAGTGGATATTTTGCAGCATTAGGATCATGTGTACCCTCATCGACAGAGATTGGCTTTCTTATTCTTTTGAAGAGCTTTGGTTGTGAAGTAGAAGAGGTGAGAGCAGTGGTGGATGACTGACTAACAGCTATTGAGACAACTGGTGTCTCAACATCTGCTGTCATTACAACTGCTGATATGTCAGCAGTTGTCTTCTGCTTTTGAGCAGGGGATGGACGTGGTGATGTTGGTGGTGATGGTGGTGAATCATCATCTGATTTGAGATTTCTTCTCCTTTTTAATGAAGAAGAAGCAGATGATGTTTTGGGTGGATTAGTGATGGTAGATTTGATAACAGTGGTTTGTGGTAGTGATTGACTGACAGTGGTTGAAACAACTTGTGTTTCAATCACTGTTGTCATTACAACAGATGTTGTAACATCTGTTGTCTTCTGTTTTATGACAGGAGGCAGTGATGATGGTTTGATTGTAGATGATGATGGTGGAGCAGTAGTTGTGGTGGTGTGTGTTGAAAGTTTGTGTGTTGATGAAATGGCAGCTGTTTGGCTACAGACAGCAGTTTTTATAACTGCTGCTGCAGCAGTTTTTGTATCTGCTGCTGTATAAGCTGTTTGACTAACAGGTTTTGAGACCTGCTTTTCTTTTGCTTTTTCAGGCTCAACATGAAGGCCATGTTCTATTCCCTTCCTATTCAAATTTCCCAACAGCTTGTTATTCTCCCCCTTTTTGGCATTATCTGAGGGGGGATTTACAAGAAATGGTATGGAAGAAGGAACTTTGCCAGAAGCATTTTGAATGCTAGCCTTTATAGCCTTGATATCTGCTTGAGTATCTTTAAATCTTGATTCAACCATGTTGGTCAGCATTTGTACTTGAATAGCATGCTTTTTATCACCCATTTGTTGCTGTGCTTCAAGCATGGGTTGAAATATATTCCATAGCTCATTTGCAGTAAATGCCTGTTGTGCAGGTGCTTGAGCAGGAACAGCAGATTGTGATGGGGCAGCAGTGAATTGTGCTTTTTGAGCTTTTAAAATCTCTTGCACCATCTCCTTTATTTCAGCAACTGATTCTTCAAGTTTGTCAACTCTGCCCGTCAATTCCTGATATCGTGAATCATCACCTACTTTAGTAGGATCATCTGAATCCCCACTAGTAGTGGTTATATCAATGTTTGATTTAGGAACTGAGTCCCAAAAGTCACCCATTGATGCCCCTTGTTCTTGGTACTGGGGACTTCTTTCTTCAGCACTTGATAAACCTTTGATGGTGCCAGTGGTTTGATCCAACTCACTGGTGGTTATCGAAGTTGCCATGGAAGAAATTGCCTTCAAGGGAGTCTGATTTAGAAAACAACTGGCCAACTGGAGACCTGTTGGTCCACCAGTTGTAGTTGTTGCTCCACTTGAACTACTAACAGGAGTTACTTGTAACTCCTGTAGTGTAACCTCCTCAACTGTTGCTGGGATAGCAGAGGTATAAGCATCAGACCCAGTCACTTGTGGATGTATACTCTCAGTGATAGGTGATAGAGAGGAACTGGTTTGTGTCTGTGCAATAGCAGCTGCATGCAACAGAGGTAGCATGGATTGTGGCATTATTATTGGTGAGGGGATGGGGGTTGAAAGAGACATGTCCTTGGGATCAGGACTGAGGAAGATGGATCCGAGTGGATTCAGAGCTTCATATTGTGGTGTCCCTGTGCTTACAACCTGATCCTTTTGTGAGGATGCAGGAGGAGTTTCGGTTATGGGTTGAGATCTTTCTTCCAACTGCTGTGAGGAAGTAGCAGCAGTGGTTTGTGGTGACTTTTGTGTTGTCACAGGCATTTCCTCTGGGATCTCATCTTCCAGAGTTGCCTTTGTTTTGGGTTTGGTGGGTTTTCTGGATGTCTTCTTTTTGGTCTTTTTAGTGGTGGCAGGTGTGGGTTTCAAAGCAGTGGGAGTGCTGCTCTGATCACCTGGAGCAGTGGGCTCAACAGCAGATACCTGAGGAGCAGTTGTAACTGCTAAAATCTGCTCAGGTACCCCTGCTTTTGTTTTTATTGGTGCCATCATCCTTGAAAATGTTTCTTTTGTTATACTTTTTATTTGACAATGAACACCTTGTTTGAGCAAATTTACATCTTTCTTTTCAATTTTTTTGTTCAAAATAATAACTCAAAAATCTTGGAAAAAGTAAAAATGCTTTACTTTCAACGTTTTTCACCATGTCATTGAAAATCTCCTGGGAGTAGTTATAGTCTTTATTATTCAAAATGGCGTAACCCAGGCTTTGAATTTTCAGTGGTATTTCGTTGAAAGATGTTGTTTTATTTGAAGCACACATCAAGAGTGTGTGAAATAAAAACCTGGGTGCAGATGGAAAATAACCCTTTTGTAGGGTATCTACCTTTGGTTCTTCTGCATAACCCCTTTTCACGAAATCAGTTTTCATCTCGACTTTTTCAAATGAGAGTTTACCTTCCTGATCGTTGAGATTTAAGACTTCTGAGATCGACCGTGGGGTTATTTGAACTGCTTTATCTTGTATCGAGGAGTTTATGGCTATGACTTTTCCGTCTTGTTTTTCAAGCGTCGCCTTTTTCCAAAACTCTCTCTGGGTTTGCAAATATATGGGAGCATTCACCGTCAACAAAGTTTTGTACTTTGATCCAGTTATTGCATAGATGATGGTGTCAAAGGTGTGATTATCGATAGGTTTTGTGAGTAAACCCAGATAATTGTGAGATTGTTTGAATGGTATTTCGATGGGTTCTTCGGTCGTTTGAGCGACCTCAGTTGAAGGTGGTGGTGATGTAGGTTTTGATTTTGATTTTCCTTTTGACTTTGTCATTTTGATGAAGAAGAATCGGAGAATGATTTTGAGGGTTTTGAGAAGAAGGGTTGAAAACTGTTATGAGAAGAGAATTTTTGGAATTCAATTCTACAGTGTAAAACCCTGTTTGGGGGTTTAGGGCAGGGTTTTATTTAAAATATGATCGCTGATGTGGCAGCGGTTATTTCGATCTGAGGGCTAAAAACTGACCACGTGTCAAACACTGATGAGACGGATGAAGTATGGAGAACAGTTGTTTTAAGAACCACTGATGTATCAAGCATCAGTGGTTACAACGGTAAAAATTATGAGCAGTGGATGATTTTTACTATCAGTAGATAGCATATCAGTGGATAAGACACTGATTTTGAGCATCAGTGCCTATAAGAAAATGAGGGATCAGTGGTTAACTTTCAGCAGTGGACAGTGTTTAGAGATCAGCTGTTGGAACAAGGCAGTTGTTAGGGTAAATGGCAAATATCTGAAAGATAGATGTTACAGCAACAATTTTGAGTATTTTCATTCAAGGTTTTGCCACATGTCAATTTTGAAGGACAGTGGTTTAGTACCCCAGATGATGGAAACTTTTTGCTAAGGCAACTCATTTTCGTTTAATATTTAATTAAAACATGAGTACCCTAGTATTTTAAGCATAGTTTGCAATCAACCTTTTATAAAAATTTAGGAGCAAACCTGAGTATGACATGATCATGACATATGTACCATTTCCTTTTGACCCATTTATGAGGACACTAATACCATAAAAATGCGATATTACATCCTGACAGGAACTGAAACTATTGCCAACAAAAACCAGCATAAGTTCCAAATATATTATTAAAAAAAATGAATAATATATCCTGATTATTTGAGAAAATCCTTTGAACAACAAAAAAAATAGTTAAAGGAATTTTCTGAGAATAGTATCAAAAAGGATCTGGTATAATTTCAGTAGAGTATATAATCATATCATTCATAAGTTTTTGAAAATGGTCAGTGGTCACCAGTGGAAAGAAACTTTTGGATACATGTTGACCACTGTTTTAGAACCATTTTCTTTGGCAATTAATTGCAAACTAGCGGACACATGGAGAAAATTTTGAGCATTTGTCTAGTCCTCTTTGGAGTTCATTTACTGGAATCAAAACCTTTTTCTGAACAGATAAATGCACATAGTTGCTTAATGACCATTATTACCCTACACTTTGACTCTTCAGTGTTTTATGTTTATACTCTTTTCTTCTGACATCAGAAGTTTTGAGATGAACACACTTCGGAGTTTTTGTGAATTTTCTTAATGTATTTTAACATAGTTGATTTTGTCCTTTTGAGGGACTCAACCTGTTTTCAACACATAAGATCTGGATGGCTAAAGTTTTAATTTCCCTCTTTTCAAGTTAGCAAAACCTAGATGTTTTTATGAACATGGGTTTTGTCAAACTGAGGTTCATACTTTAGCATTTAAAAGAGTGACATCACAATTGTCATAACAACAGTTGAAATCAATTTAGAAAATACGAAATACTCTCATAATTTGACAGATATACTTTCAGATCTAGAAACTATGAGTGTATTATGCATGAAATCACTTGTTGTGTGAACTTTGTGTGTCATATGACATCTTGGTTGATTTACAGAGTTTTTGATTAACCATTTTGGACATGATTTACTCGATACTCTGTTCTTCAACAAAATACAACCAACCTTAGTATCAATGAATTTTGAGCCGAACTGTTATGTCAATTTGACTGTTAAATCGAAATTGACTGTCCAGGCTCTGATACCAATTGTTGATATCGGAGGCTCTCATGATTGTGTTTGTTTGTATGTTCTGAACAATTTGTGAATATGAAAATGTAAAGTGCAGCGGAAATGAAAACAAACTTTGTAAACACAATCAAAGGAGAAAGTAGTTTGATAAACAATTGCTTCTCATAGAGTCGAATGATTTACATATCAAAAGCAAACGATTACAGATAAGCTTACAAACTATACTCCCCCTCAGCCTGATGCCCCAAGGTTGGTTGCACACAAGATGAAAGGATTAGACATGAGGAGAAGAACCCGCTCAGTCAATCAAATGTAACAGTACAGGGTACTGTTATATTTATAGGCAAACCAAACCACTGAGGAATCTCAGCTGACGTCACCATGAAAGCGACGTCTAACAGCCTAACAAACTATATCTACTGTCCTTACACCAACTACTGATGTCTAACAACTGATTGTAATAATAATACAAAATATGAGGAAACAACTGCTTCACGTTCCACTGTTGTAGCCTAAGCACTGATGCTTAACAACAACATCAGTGCTTTCTTCAAAGGTGATCAGTCCTTGAATGAGCAGTGTTTGTGTCTTCAGCAGCACTTAAGAGATAGCAGTAGATAGAGCAACAGAGTTTGTCTTCAGCAGTCTTTAGGATCATATCAGCAGTTGAAAGAGCACAGCAGTTGATTATGAGCAGCAGTTAGAGACCATCAGATGTTATAACTCACTATCAAGGGGAGAGCAAAGTATAAACTACTGTTTATTTTGAATCCTCTGTGGTGACCTGGTTTTGGCTTTACATTATCTGTTCCTTTGTTAGGGTTCAATCCCAACAGTAACAACCCAGAAACCGGTCGCCGGAGTAGCCGGAATTTTGGCCGGAAATAACCAAACACCTCAAAAACAAGTTTTTAAGTTACCCAACCCGTCATGCAACACACCCGGTTAGTTTAGAACACGTTTTAACGTAAAGATAAGCGGGAAAAACAGTAAAAACGGCTGCAAAAACCAAGTGAGTTTTGTCCAAACACTCCAAAGTCTTGTAAAAACTCGGTTTTTAACAAGGAAAAGAGCCACGGCTCTGATACCACTTGTAGGTCCCTCGGAGGTTGAGGTTTAACCTATTCCTTGTTATGTCTAACACACTAGCAAGTGCGGAAACCAAGCTAGCATGCAAACCGAGATAGAACAAGCACAAACACAACACACAATGTTCAACGATTAACACCTCTGTATTAATACTATGAAAGGTCTGTTACAATGCAATGTTTACAAATCAGTTTTTGCAAACTCTCTCAGTGTGTGTGTTCTTTCTGAATGTCTCTCTTCTGTCTATCTATGTCTAACTAGAAGTGAACACAACACATTGGTATTTATACCCAATACAGATCGTCTGGTCGAAGGATCAAACAGACTGATCGTAAGATCATCTGTCGACCAGAAACCCATCGAAGGATCACAAATACCTCGAAGGATGGTATCCTTCGAGGTCTATCCATCGAAGGTTATCTTTCGAGCTCATCGAAGGATATAAACAATCCTTCGATGACACATCCTTCGACACAGACAAGTTACAAACAAAGTGTTGACTGTTTGTCCAAGTCAAACCAGGAGGATGGTTGACTTGGTCAAACTTACAAGACTAACAAAGACATCGTTTGGTATCACGACAACATACAGACAAAGTACAGACACAAGTGCACCAACAAATAATATGTGGGCTGTGATCTCTAAAGACATGGGTTTTGATTACAATCAAGGAGAATTCACGAGACTTATGTATGCTATGTACTTAGATGTACTAGTTTACTATTATAAGTTCAAATCCACTCAACAAGCAGTAGCCGAAAAGGAGATCTAGGTAGATGTTGCAGAATCAAGACAGAGCAAAAGCTTGGACAAGAATGAAGGATCAAGCAGGCAGTCTAATGCAGAACAAGAAGGAGCAGCCGAGGAGCACTATGCCTTCTTCGCTGGAAACGGACTTAAAAGGCTGCAACGAAGGAAGAGGTTCGATTTCAAGAGGGCTGAGAAAGCTCTTAATGAAGCTAACGACAGCGTGATAATGCACTCTCGGAAGAAATATTAAGTTTATGGGGAGTGTATTAGTAAATATAAACTTAATTTATGTTATATATGTAATTACTATTCGAATGCTATGATCATATGTATATGTAACGATGTATTATGTGAACGGTTATGTTGGTTTTGGTTGGCACCGTTTCAAACGGTTATGATTCCCTCCAAATCCAACTGTTAACAACCGCCAATATATAAATGGTTTGCCGGCAAAGATAACCGGCACCATGACATTTCACAACCAAAATTGTCCTCTCCAATCTTGCTTGCAAATCTTTGTTCACTGCACACTCACATCACAAACATGGTGAATGCTCACATTCAAACAACATCCGCTGCACATGTATTCAATATCCAACAATCCAGAATTATAGAGATCGAGGCTTCTTAATTGCTTAAGACCAGCAATCTCATGGGGGATTTGAGATTGAACAAAGTTGTTCATTGAGAGATTAAGTACCTGAAGGTGAACAAGCTTGAAGAGGGTACTACTGTTGGAGTTGATAATTCCACTGAGAGAGCTTTCGCTCTAGTCAAGCTCAACCACATGGCCCTTATTGCTGCTACAATACACACCTTCCCACAAACAACAATCAGAACCATTTAGAAACCTAGCAGCAGAATCATAGTTCTGACGAAGAATGGTTTGCTTAAATTGAAACAAGGCTAAGCACTCTTCGTCATGGTTTAAGAAAGATGTAGTGCATGTGAGGAGTAAAAAGTATACGAGGGAGAAGGCTTGTAAGTGGATGGAAACCATGAAGAGAAGTAGCTTAATTTAAGAAATCTTATTAATAGAAAAGCTTTATATAAACCCCATAATAGCGTACTACTACAGTTAAGAAGTCTGTGCGGAGACTTCAAAGTCAAAAGTCTTCTGTCCGATGGAGCCGTGGTCATTTCTCTGATGAGTCGTTAGGGAACACCATCAAATCGTTGTCTTTTAATTTATGTCTATGAGAGCTGTATCTATACAAGAAAATAGTAGCCACCAATTAGTGATTAATTGAAGGCTACTAGTTGGGATTTTTACAACAATGAGTATTAGATCCAAGTATAATTTTCAACGGAATTTTTTACTTTAAATTGAACATACCCAATACTTCTCATTTTTTTAAAGCATCAATGTTGGTGCATGCGTCTGTCGAATTCGTCTTGTATCGAGTCTAGGATTAGAATTGTTAGATTAGATCTTGTTATACGAGAGTATAAGAGGTTTTAGAGTTTGTTTATGGTATTTAGCTTGAATGAAGAGGTTTCCCTTGTGTTAGTGCACTACGTCTATTGACTTCGTCTTGTATCATGAGATAGGATAAGATATCTAGTGCACGAGATTCGAGATATTGTAAAATGAAAGATTTCGCTTCAAGTGAACTTCAGACCAGTTCAAGCGAAATCACATTCATTAGATTTCGCTTGAACCAGATCTGGTTACCTTCAAGCGAAATCTTCACATCTATAAATAGGGCACTTGTCATTTCACTTGGTAACGCGACTTTCGAAGGTGTAACGAAGTGCTGCCAATTTCTGTTCAGGTTGTAAACATTGTTATTATCAATACAAGCAACAGATTAAAGAGTACAAGCTGTTTACGTGTCCGGTTTACTGATTCCGCCTTTAAACTGGATGTAAAACTCTTCTGAACGACTCAATAGGGTCAAACAACGATCCAACAAGTGGTATCAGAGCTCAGGACGAGGAGTTCATACTACTACAGCTTGATTCTACCGGATTTTCTTATTTCTACTCACTTCTTCTCTTACTTTTCTGATCTGAACTAGTTCCAACGGTCGAAATGGACTGATTTTCGAGTATAACGTGTAAAACGTAGTTTTAACAAAGCCTACAAAGTTTCGGACTTAAATACAGATTAAAACTCATTAAAATTGACCTAAAACATGATTTCGCTTGAAAGTGTTCGAAGGTTATACTTGATTTCGCTTCAGATCTGAATTTTTTGGACAATTTCGCTTGAAGCTAGTTGAAGCGAAATTGAGGTTTTTACTTAATTTCGCTTGTAACCAGTTGAAGCGAAATACATCAGCTGGATTTCGCTTGAATCAGATCTGTACTTGGTTTCGCTTGAGATCATCTGAAGCGAAATAGTTGATTTCGCTTGGATTAGTGTTGTTATTTGATTTCGCTTGAAGCTGTATATACTTCAAGGATTTCGCTTGAACTTGCTGATTTTTCAAAACCTAAAATTTTTCTAAGTGTTTGACTGATTTTGTGTTCAGGTACGTTCACGATGGATGATAATTTCATAAACCCGTTTAGCGATATGTACGCGTTCACTTCCGAATCGTCAGATAGAAGATCTGAGATGAAAGAATATTCAAAAGAGATTTCGGAGAATTTGAAGTTTGAAAACATGTACGGGAGCCAACAGAAGCCACCAAAGCTAATGAAAGTGGAAGATTATCACTGGTGGAAAAACAGATTTGAGGGTTGGGTAAAAGCTTTCGCTCCTGAAAGTTGGTTAAAACTGACAAATGGATACACTGAACCAGTAAAAGAGGGAGGAGAGTTAATAGAAGCAAAAGATTTCACAGACATAGATACAAAAAATTTTGTAGCTGAATATAAAATGATCACATTAATCAAACAGTCAGTGAGAGAGGATATTATTTCATTACTTGAACAAGAGAAAACTTCAAAGAGTTTGTGGGAAGCATTAGGGAAAAAGTGTGTAGGAAGTAATGAAATTGTTAAAAACAAAAAGAAATTGTTGCGTAAAGAGTTTGATCTTTTCAGTTGTATGAAAAATGAATCTGTTTGTAAAATGATTGAGAGATTTGGACATCTGAAAGTGGAGTTGATAAGACATCAAATCTTACCTTCTGAAGAGGAGCTGGTGGATAAATTGTTTGATTCATTGCCAGATGATCAAGAGTGGAAATACTTTGCTCTAATGGTGAAAAATACAATCAAGCCTGAAGATTTGAAATTGGATATGCTGATTGAAAAGCTTGAAAGTCATGAGCTGGAGATAAAGAGATCTAAAGTCAACAATCCAGCTTATCAGCAGAATGTAGAGCTTTACTACAGAGTACCGCAGGCTGGGTCTCCAAGAACAGCATTTTCTGCAGAAAGTTCAAGTTCAGTGAACAATGAAAGTCTTCACAGTGGTTTTTACAATGGATCTTCTTCAAACAATTCAAACCAATCTGCTTCAAAGAATTTGTTTCAGTGTAATATCGCAGTGGATCTAAAGAATGGGCAGAATTTTAGTGAAGAATCGACAAAACAACAGATGGTTTTCTTGGCATCTGTACTTGAATCGTATGAAAGTCTCGTTGCAGGGAAGATTGGTAATACCAATTTGACAAAAGAAGATTATGATCAATTAGACCCCGAAGAGATGGAACTAATGGATATCAGATGGTGCATGGCCAGTGCGGTTCGTCGAGCACAGCGGTTCATGGAGATCACGGGGAGAAAGTCAATTGGTGGACCATCTACCAAATTGGGATTTGATAAATCCAAGGTGACATGCTTCAAATGCAAACAAAGAGGTCACTTTAAGCGCGAGTGCAGAAATGCGTATGCTGCTGATGATTCTGAAAATCCATTAAATGAATATTACTACAGAAAGGCAATTTACCATCAAAACAAGTCTGAGCCACCAAGATTAAAGCAACCAGAAGAAAGATCAAGGGCTCTTGCAGTTATATATGATGATGAAGGGTATGACTGGAGTCAAGAGGTTCTACCTGAAGAAGATGCAGTTGGTTATGCATTTGTGGCTAATGCTGATCCTGATTGATATTGGAAAGCAGACTATGCAAGATGGGAAATTGGAAAATTAAACGAACCATTCAAAGAAGCCCAGAGAGCAAAAAGATGGAATGAAGAGTTGGAATGTTACATGGATTCACGGGGTAATCCAGTTGTTGATCCATCAAAAGTGGATTTTGAAGCTGTAATAAATTTGGTTCCAAAGCAGGCTACTTTCAACACACGAAGGTTATCTGATAAAGCATATTTGCCTGATTTGGAGAAGAAGATTAGAGAAGTTTTTGAAGAAAGTTTACCGAAGGTGGTAGAGATGAAGAAGAGAAAAGAAGAAGAACTGAAGAAGATGATTGAAGAAGTGAAGACTGTTGCAAAGCTTGCTGGAGAGGAACAGAAAGCTGAAGAAGAACAGATGAATGAAGAAGCTCAAAAAGAAGAAAAGAAGGAAGATCAGAAAGTTGAATCAGAAGAACCGGTGCTGAAAGAAACTGAGGTTAGAAAATCTTCTGATCTATCTAATGTTGAAATGGTTGATGAAAAGGAAAACAAGTGCAGGAATTGCATAGAAATGTGCAAAGCCTGTACTAAAAAAGATGACATTATAAAAACAAAAGACAATGATATGGTTAAACTAGAAAATGTTTTCACAACAAAATGTAAAGAAATGATTGAAAAAGAAGAAATTTTGAAATTAAAAGTTGAAAAGCTAACACAGAAATGTCAAGGTCTTGAAAAGGATAATGATGTTTATAGACAATTGTGTTCTACAAAATGTGTTGATTGTGGTGAAAAAGAATCGAAATTTCAAGATTTACAAAAACAATATGATTCTTTAAAGTGGTCAAGTCAGAGAGTACAAGAAGCTTATGATACTTTGAAGAGCCAAGTCAAAAGTTTTGATCAAAGATTGTCAGAAACTTTAGTTACTAAAGAAATGTATGAAAGAAAGATTAAAGAAAAGCAAATTGAATTGAACAAATGTGTTGATGAAATTGCTAGTCTTAAACAAGTCTTGGCTGAAAAAGAAAAGGTTGTTACAAAACTTCAAAGTTATCATAATTCTTCGTACATTCTCGAACGCATTTTCAACATCACACCAGATGACAAAGATACTGAAAATTGCAAAAAGGGTATTGGTTCAGAATTTCATCAGGTACCACCACCATTGAGAAACAATTATACTTTTTATGATGAGGAAAAGGTGGCAAAGGGTTTGAACATAGCTGACCAGTTACCTGAAAGTATCGATGTGACTTACTCCAAATCTGATGATGCTAATGATTCAGAGGTGGTAAGTAAGGTTGTTGAAAGTGTTTTGAAAGATGAGTCTACAAAAGGTAAGTCTGAATCACAGGATGAAGATGAAGGAAATTTTTATGATGGTTATTCGAAAAACACAAAATCTGAGAAAAATTTGAATGATGATTCAAAAGGATTGGTTTATACCATGATTGGATCGGACAAACTATTCTTAGATGTTGTTTTCCCGATTCAGAATGTGATTTTAGAGAAGGTTGATAAAGTTTTCAAAATGGTTGAGATTGAGAAGTCTGAGATTCCAAAGTTTGCTGGTAAAGGTCATAAATCTTTTTATAACAAACCTGGTTTTAAGAAGAAAAACATGAAGGCTGGTTTGGGTTATAAAAAGAAACAGAATTGGAATCATAGTAAAAAACCAAATGTGCAACAAAAAATGAGTTTTGTTCAAGGGAAAAGTTTGAAAGAAGAGGAAAAACTCAAATTTGGAAAACAGTCTAATGAGGAGTTTGATGTTATGAAAAAGAAACAACAACAGGTCAAGGATGTTTCAAAGAAAGTGTGTTTTAAATGTGATCAGATTGGACATATTGCACGAAAGTGTCCAAATCCAAAGCCTGTTGATGTTGAAAAACAAAAATCTGAGGATGTGAAATCTAGGTCAACCAGATTTGATTCGAAACAAACTTGGAGGTACAATACAAACAAGTTTGCTTCAAATCAAACTTGGAAACCAAAACAGACTAGGTCTGATTCAAGACAAATCTGGAATTCTCACACACCCAGATTGAGAACAACACAGAGTTGGAGAAAATCTGTTGATATGACAAAACCTCAAGAGTTTTGGAAACCGAAAAATGTTGTTCAAAATCAAAAGGTTCAAAAAGAGACAAATTTTTACAAAAGAGGTACTCCGAAAGGTCAAGTGTGGAGTGCTAAGAAACAAGTGATGATGGTAAAAGATGAGAAAGTTGAAGTCAAAATTGAACAAGTTTTAAATGACAAAGAGTTTCCAAAATTGAATGATTATTGTATTAAAATGCCTAAGGTCCAACAGACCTGGGCTAAATTGTTCAAATGATTGATAAAGTTTGAATGTGCAGGTGCTCAACGAAGCTGAAGACTGTGAGAATGATAGTTGGAGCAACCTGGCACAGGAAGAGGTTGCAGGACCCTGGTTTGGTTGAACAGGGAGTTTAGTTTGAATATTTTATGTACATAAATAAACAATATTTTCAAAACCCTAAAAATTTGAAAAATTAAAAACCAAAAATATGTTTTTAGTTTGTTAAAATTTGAAAAACCAAAAATATGTTTGTTTTTAATTTTGTTTGAATGTATGTTGATTGAATATGCCGAAACCCTCACGGCTGAACAAACATGATTACTTTCATCAGATTGAAAAACGGTTTTCAAACTGTAAAAATCAATGTGTTGTAAATCATGGGGGTATGTTAGATTTTCTGCAAATCAGCACATTAGCAGAAAATGGATGGCGAGACAAAGCTATCAGTGTTGGTTGTAAAATTTTCTTTATTGGTTTTGCATTTTAGGGGGAGATATGTTGTTAGAAAATACAAAAACATTTGAAAATTTGAAAAAGTCAAAAACATGATAAAATTAAAAAAATTGAGTTTTTGCGTAAAAAGAGGAAATGATAGTACATCAGTAGACAGTTACAGTACGCTAAAGAAATGGATAGTATAAAAGAGTTAAACAATCTTACTGATGATGTGTCGATAGGTTTTTACACATTTAGTAGATTTATTCGGGATATAAACCTAAATTCAAACTTGTGAATTCGTGGGGAACACTACTTGGATATATAGGTAACCCCTGAAATCTCGTTTGAAAGGTCTTTTAATCTGATATACTAGGTTTTTATACTCTATGATGTCTGGGGTATTATTCTGGGACTTCTGCTGAACGGTAGTTCTGACCTAGTCCTTGGCTAATACTTGCTTAAATGCTTGAAACACAGCATTACACCCTCAGCATGCTGAAACAATAAAATTGATATATGCTGCTGTTGTAAGCAAAAAGATCCTCTAAAGGGGACACACCGAAAAGTCGAAGCTGATATCTCTCTGTGTATACGGAAGTATCGATCTGAGATCCCTCGGCCCTCGCACACCTAAATTATATACAGATATCATTGTAGTATTCTCACCTGTAAGACTGATTATTGGGATTCTGGATACGGGAGTATATTCAAGAGGTGGGACACATGAATGATCTAAGTTTTTAATTCATCTAAATCGTATCCTGAGTAAATTGAAATTTGTGTGAGAATTTAAGATGGATCAGTATATCGACAATCGAGGTAAATTGTTTAAGTCTGAGTATGAAATGTAGCTTAACGATACTTGTGACTTGTCATTAACTGATATGATCCTCTGACGCATACTCAAAACAAAAATATTGTCTATAAATATGTTTGTACATATTTCTTTACTGTTTTATGTTTTCAGAAAATACAAAAAGATTTTGATTTCTGCTTTATTTTCGACAACCGATATCTGAATTGCTGAGTTTCAAAATCTAAGTATGCTGATTGTGTTTCTGAAAATAAAACAAGTTCATTAATTTGAAACTTGATTTAAAATCAAAAATTTCAAAAACAGTTTGTGATATCTCCAAGGTCATTAAGTTGGACTTGGATGATAAATTGTGAGGGAGTTGGATTCTTTAACACTGCCATATCTATGAAGTTTGTTGATAGGGGAAGTGGAGTTAAGAATTTGTTTGAGAACTCAAAATGCTGTTACTTATAAATGGATGAGAAATTGCAGATAATAGTCCAGATTACGATCCTGAGAGCAGAGTCTAAGGGGGAGTCTGAAGACAAGTTGAAACATGGAAGAACTTGTAGATGAAAAGCTTGGTGTTGATCCCAAAGCACGGAAGCTTGATGAAAGGGGGAGCCTGAAGCTGATGGAAAGAAGATAGAGAAGTGATGGATGCTTACAATGTTACAACTTAAATGAGAAGGCAGAATGATCAAGACTGAAGAAGGGGTCATAACAGAGATTAGTCACTAAAGACTGCGTCAATATCCGAGGGGGAGTCTGTTAGTGCACTACGTCTATTGACTTCGTCTTGTATCATGAGATAGGATAAGATATCTAGTGCACGAGATTCGAGATATTGTAAAATGAAAGATTTCGCTTCAAGTGAACTTCAGACCAGTTCAAGCGAAATCACATTCATTAGATTTCGCTTGAACCAGATCTGGTTACCTTCAAGCGAAATCTTCACATCTATAAATAGGGCACTTGTCATTTCACTTGGTAACGCGACTTTCGAAGGTGTAACGAAGTGCTGCCAATTTCTGTTCAGGTTGTAAACATTGTTATTATCAATACAAGCAACAGATTAAAGAGTACAAGCTGTTTACGTGTCCGGTTTACTGATTCCGCCTTTAAACTGGATGTAAAACTCTTCTGAACGACTCAATAGGGTCAAACAACGATCCAACACCTTGAAAGTGACACATGACAGTTTCAAGCTAAACCTATGTTAGGATCGGAGGCTCTCATGATTGTGTTTGTTTGTTTAAATGAATAATCAATGACAATGAAAACATGTAAAGTGCAGTGGAAATGAAAACAAACTTTGTAAACACAGTCAAAAGGAGAAAAATAGTTTGATAAACAATTGCTTCTCATAGAGTCGAATGATTTACAAATCAAAGCAAAAGATTACAGACATGCTTACAAACTATACTCCCCCTCAGCCTGATACCCCAAGGTTGGTTGCACACAAGATGAAAGGATTAGACATGAGGAGAAGAACCCACTCAGTCAATCAAATGTAACAGTACAGGGTACTGTTACATTTATAGGCAAACCAAACCACTGAGGTATCTCAGCTGACGTCACCATGAAAGCGACGTCTAACAGCCTAACAACCTGTATCTACTGACCTTACACTAACACTGCTAACCTAACCACTGACTATACATAAGACAAACAATTTACTAAACAACTGCTCTCCCTTTCTGTCAGTGCTTTCCTCAAGGTTGATCAGTCCTTGACTGGGCAGTGCTTTAACATCAGTAGATAGGACCAGCAGTGTTGAATGCTTTAGGGTTTTCATCAGCAGTTGAAAGGACAGCGGCAGTTGAATATGAGCAGCAGATAGAGACCATCAGTTGTTATAAATCACTTTCAAGGGGAGAGCAAAGTGTAAACCGCTGCTTATTGTGAATCCACTGTTGTAACCTGGTTTTGGCTTTACATTATCTGTTCCTTTGGTAGGGTTCAATCCCAACAATCTCCCCCTGGAACAGATAATGCCAAAACCTTTCATTATTCAGGACCTTTATTACTCATCAAGAGTGCCTTAGCTTGTTCTTTGAATTCAGCTTCAAATTCCTTTGCACTCTGGTCATCCTCATCCCTACACAGTGAAAGCCCAAGGAGATCCTGCAAATCTTGAACACTAAGGCCTAGTGCTTCTTTCCTTGATATGTGCTTCACATCGCCATTGGCTTTGACCAAGGTCAATACGTGAGTCTTTTGATCAGACATCCACTTTAGTATTTTTAAGCCAAGTGGGTTTCTTGGGAGAGACTTATTTGACGATGAGTTGAGGGATAATGGCCTTGAAAACTTCTTCAAAGACTTTATCAACTGCAGCTATATCTTCTGCAGTTTCTTGTTCATTGAGTTCTTGTTTTTCAGCTTCTGTCTTGTCTTTAGCAGTGTTTGGAGATGCAGTCTTGTTTAATGCCTTAAAAAGGCTTTGAAGCTTTGTTGAAGTTTCTTCTTTTAGACCCATTTTCGTGATGGTATCTTTGAAGTACTCTGCTTCTTTTTCTATTACCTCTTCTTCAGTCAACTGTTCTCCCTCTTCTTGATTTGTTACAAAAGTAGACCGGAACAGTGTGTCGAGGTTTCCCATCTTCTGTTCAAGCTTCATCATTTGTTCTTTCTTCTTAGAAGTGCCTGAAACAGTTATCTTTCTTTTCTTCAGCCTTTCATAGGCTTCATCAGTCTGCTGTTTAGACCATTTTGATATGGCTTCAGCAGTATCCATTTTTGCATCCACTAGCTCCTTTTTCTTTCTTTTATACTCAGCAGTGAAGTCAGCAATGAGCTTTTTGAATTTGTTCCAGTTTGGAGCATTCTTCTTCTTTCTAGGATCTTTCTTAATTCTGTCAATCCTCTCAGCCTCATGCTTTAGAGCGATTATTGGCCATTCTTCAAACTGTTTTTCTTCAGCAGGATAGAATTTTTCTTTCATAATGTAGGCAAGATATTGTTTTCTAAGCTCTTTGCGTTGTTCAGCCTTTTCTTTGATTAGTTCCTGTGCGAAATCTTCCATCTGCTTTACCTTTTCAAGAAAGAAATCCAGTCTTTGAGCAATGCCTTCTTCACTTAGACGTTCACGTTCACTTTCAAATTTAGCTCTTGCTTTAGCCTGTCTTGCCTTGAGTTTGAGGTAATCATCCATATCCTCTGGTGGCATGTAGCCTATGAGTGAGGAGAATCTCCTTTTTGAAGGATCTTCTTCTGTATAGAATTGCCTCATCTCATTTTTTATGGCTTCAAGTTCCAGTGGATATTGTGCAGCATTAGGATCATGTATACCCTCATCGACAGAGATTGGCTTTCTTATTCTATTGAAGAGCTTTGGTTGTGATGTAGAAAGAATGAGAGCAGTGATGGATGCCTGACTAACAGCTGTTGAAACAACTGGTGTCTCAACATCTGTTGTCATTACAACTGCTGATATGTCAGCAGTTGTCTTCTGCTTTTGAGCAGGGGATGGAAGTGGTGATGTTGGTGGTGATGGTGGTGAATCATCATCTGATATGAGATTTCTTCTCCTTTTTAATGAAGAAGAAGCAGATGATGTTTTGAATGAATCAGTGGTTTGAATGATGGGGAGTGTCTGACAAACAACTGTTGAAACAACTGGTGCTTCAACCGCTGTTGTCATTACAACAGATGTTATAACATCTGTTGTCTTCTGTTTTATGACAGGAGGCAGTGGTAATGATGTGACTGTAGATGATGGTGATGGAGCAGTAGTTGTAGTGGTGTGTGGTAGAGTGGTGTGTGTTGATGACATGGCAGCTGTTTGGCTACAGACAACAGTTTTGTAACTACTGCTGTATCAGCTGTTTGGCTAACAGGTTTTGAGACCTGTTTTTCTTTTTCTTTTCCTTTTTCAGGCTCAACATGAAGGCCATGTTCTATTCCCCTCCTATTCATTTTTCCCAACAGCTTGTTATTCTCCCCCTTTTTGGCATTATTTGAAGGGGGATTTACAAGAAATGGTATGGAAGAAGGAACTTTGCAAGAAGCATTTTGAATGCTAGCCTTTATAGCCTTGATATCTGCTTGAGTGTCTTTAAATCTTGATTCAACCATGTTGGTCAGCATTTGTACTTGAATAGCATGCTTTTTATCAGCCATTTGTTGCTGTGCTTCAAGCATGGGTTGAAATATATTCCATAGCTCATTTGCAGCAAATGCCTGTTGTGCAGGTGCTTGAGCAGGAACAACAGATTGTGGTGGGGCAGCAGTGGATTGTGCTTTTTGAGCTTTTAAAATCTCTTGCACCATCTCCTTTATTTCAGCAACTGATTCTTCAAGTTTGTCAACTCTGCCCGTCAATTCCTGATATCTTGAATCATCACCTACTTTAGTAGGATCATCTGAATCCCCACCAGGAGTGGTTATATCAATGTTTAACTTAGGAACTGAGTCCCAAAAGTCACCCATTGATGCCCCTTGTTCTTGGTACTGGGGACTTCTTTCTTCAGCACTTGATAAACCTTTGATGGTGCCAGTGGTTAGATCCAACTCACTAGTGGTTATCGAAGTTGCCATGGAAGAAATTTCCTTCAAGGGAGTCTGATTATGAAACAACTGGCCAACTGGAGACCTGTTGGTCCACCAGTTGTAGTTGCTGCTCCACTTGAACTACCACCGAGAGTTACTTGTAACTCAGGGGGTGTAACCTCCTCAATTGTTGCTTGGATAGCAGGAGTAGTAGCATCAGACCCAGTCACTTGTGGAAGTATGCTCTCAGTGATAGGTGTTAGAGAGGAACTGGTTTGTGTCTGAGCTATATCAGCTGCATGCAACAAAGGTAGCATGGTTTGTGGTAATATGATTGGTGAGGGGATGGGAGTTGAAAGAGACATGTCCTTGGGATCAGGACTGGGGAAGATGGATCCAAGTGGATTCAGAGCTTCATAGTGTGGTGTCCCTGTGCTTACAACCTGATCCTTTTGTGAGGATGCAGGAGGAGTTTTAGGCATGGGTTGAGATCTTTCTTCCAACTGCTGTGAGGAAGTAGCAGCAGTGGTTTCTGGTGACTTTTATGTTGTCACAGGCATTTCCTCTGGGATCTCATCTTCCAGAGTTGCCTTTGTTTTGGGATTGGTGGGTTTTCTGGATGTTTTCTTTTTGGTCTTTTTAGTGGTGGCAGGTGTGGGTTTCAAAGCAGTGGGAGTGCTGCTTTGATCACCTGGAGCAGTGGGCTCAGCAGCTGATACCTGAGGAGCAGTTGTAACCGCTAAAGTCTGCTCAGGTAGCCCTGCTTTTGTTTTTATTGGTGCCATCATCCTTGAAAATGTTTCTTTTGTTATGCTTTTTATTTGACAATGAACACCTTGTTTGAGCAAATTTACATTTTTCTTTTCAAATTTTTGTTCAAAATAATAACTCAAAAATCTTGGAAAAAGTAAAAATGCTTTACTTTCAACGTTTTTCACCATGTCATTGAAAATCTCCTGGGAGTAGTTATAGTCTTTATTATTCAAAATAGCGTAACCCAGGCTTTGAATTTTCAATGGTATTTCGTTGAAAGATGTTGTTTTATTTGAAGCACACATCAAGAGTGTGTGAAATAAAAACCTGGGTGCAGATGGAAAATAACCCTTTTGTAGGGTATCTACCTTTGGTTCTTCTGCATAACCCCTTTTCAGAAAATCACCTTTTAACTCGTTTTTGTCAAAAGAGGTTTTACCGTTCTGATCGTCGAGTATGAAGACTTCTGATATCGATTTTGGTGTGACTTTGATCGCTTTTCCCTGTATCGAGGAGTTAATGGCTATGACTTTTCCGTCTTGTTTTTCAAGCGACGCCTTTTTCCAAAACTCTCTCTGGGTTTGCAGATAGATGGGAGCATTTGCTGTCAACAAAGTTTTGTACTTTGATGCGGATAATGCATCAATGATGGTGTCAAAGGTGTGATTATCAGTAGGTTTTGTGAATAAACCCAGATAGTTGTGAGATTGTTTGAATGGTATTTCGATGGGTTCTTCGGTCGTTTGAGCGACCTCTTTGGAAGGTGATGGTGATTTAGGTTTTGGTTTTGACTTTGATTTTGTCATTTTTGCGGAGAAGAATGAAGGAGGATTTTGGAGATTTTGAGAAGAAGGGTTGGAAACTGCTATGAGAAGAGAATTTTGGAATTCAATTCGACAGTGTAAAACCCTGTTTGGGGTTTAGGGCAGGTTTTATTTTAAAAAATGATCGCTGATGTGGCAGCGGTTATTAAGATCTGAGGGCTAAAAACTGACCACGTGTCAAACACTGATGAAACGGATGAAGTATGGAGAACAGTTGTTTTAAGAGCCACTGACGTATCAAGCATCAGTGATTACAACGATAAAAATCTTGGGCAGTGGATGCTTTTTACTATCAGTAGATAGCATATCAGTGGATAAGACACTGATTTTGAGCATCAGTGCTTACAAGAAAATGAGGGATCAGTGGTTAACTTTCAGCAGTGGACAGTGTTTAGAGATCAGATGTTGGAACAAAACAGTGGTTAGGGTAAATAGTGCAAATCTGAAGAACAGGTGTTTCAGCAACAGTTTTGAGAATTTTCATTCAAGGTTTTGCCACATGTCAATTTTGAAAGACAATGGTTTAGTACCCCAGATGATGAAAACTTTTTACTAAGGCAACTCATTTTCGTTTAATATTCAATTAACACATGAGTACGCTAGTAATTTAATCACAGTTTGCAATCATCCTTTGATAAACATTTAGGAGCAAACTTGAGTATGACATGATCATGACATATGTACCATTTCCTTTTGACCCATTTCTGAGGACACAAATACCATGCAAAAATAAGGTATTACATCCTGACAGGAGCTGAAACTATTGCCAACAAAAACAAGCAAAAGTTTCAAATATATTATAAAAAAATGAATAATATATCCTGGTTATCCGACAGAATCCTTTGAACACAAAAAAAATGGTTAAAGGATTTTCTAAGAATAGTGTCAAAAAGATCTGGTATAATTTCAATAGAGAATGTAATCACATCACTCACAGGTTTTTGAAAATGGTCAGTGGTTTAACAACAGTGGTAGGAAACTTTTGGATACATTTTGACCACTGTTTGGAACCATTTTCTTTGTCGGTTGATTGCAAACATGAGGACACATGGATAAATTTTTGAACATTTGTCTAGTCCTCTTTGGAGTTCATTCACTGGAATCAAAACTTTTCCCTGAACAGATGAATGCGCATAGTTGCTTAATGACCATTATTACCCCAAACTTTGACTCTTCAGTGTTTTATGTTTATACTCTTTTCTTCTGACTTCAGAAGTTTTGAGATGAACACACTTCGGAGTTTTTGTGAATTTTCTTATTGTATTTTAACATAGTTGATTTTGTCCTTTTGAAGAACTCAACCTGTTTTCAACACATAAGATCTGAATGACTAAAGTTTTAATTTCTCTCTTTTAAAATTACCAAAAACACTAATCGTTTTGTGAACATAGGTTTTTGTTAATCCGAGATTCATACTTTAGCATTTAAACTAGGTGACAACACAAATTTCATAACAGCAATTGAAATCAATTTTGACAATATGAAATAATCCCATGGTTTAACAGATGTGTTTTCAGATCTGAAAAACTAAGAGTGACTTATGCGTGAAATCAATTGTTGTGTGAGATTTGTGTGTCATATGACATCTTGGTTGATGTACAGAGTTTTTGAATAACCATTTTGATCATGATTTTACTCGTTACTCTGTTTTTCAACTGAATACAACCAACCTTAGTATCAATGAATTTTGAGCTGAACTGTTATGTCAAATTGATTGTTAGATCGAATTTGACTGTCCAGGCTCTGATACCAATTGTTAGGATCGGAGGCTCTCATGATTGTGTTTGTTTGTTTAAATGAATAATCAATGACAATGAAAACATGTAAAGTGCAACGGAAATGAAAACAAACTTTGTAAACACAGTCAAAAGGAGAAAAATAGTTTGATAAACAATTGCTTCTCATAGAGTCGAATGATTTACAAATCAAAGCAAAAGATTACAGACATGCTTACAAACTATACTCCCCCTCAGCCTGATGCCCCAAGGTTGGTTGCACACAAGATGAAAGGATTAGACATGAGGAGAAGAACCCACTCAGTCAATCAAATGTAACAGTACAGGGTACTGTTACATTTATAGGCAAACCAAACCACTGAGGTATCTCAGCTGACGTCACCATGAAAGCGACGTCTAACAGCCTAACAACCTGTATCTACTGACCTTACACAAACACTGCTAACCTAACCACTACCTATACATAAGACAAACAATTTACTAAACAGCTGCTCTCCCTTTCTGTCAGTGCTTTCCTCAAGGTTGATCAGTCCTTGACTGGGCAGTGCTTTAACATCAGTAGATAGGACCAGCAGTGTTGAATGCTTCAGGGTTTTCATCAGCAGTTGAAAGGACAGCAGCAGTTGAATATGAGCAGCAGATAGAGACCATCAGTTGTTATAAATCACTTTCAAGGGGAGAGCAAAGTGTAAACCGCTGCTTATTGTGAATCCACTGTTGTGACCTGGTTTTGGCTTTACATTATCTGTTCCTTTGGTAGGGTTCAATCCCAACAACCTACAGGAGAGGTTTCCCTTGAAAGTGGCAGGTGACAGTTTCAAGCTAAATCTAAGGTTTCCCTTGAAAGTGGCATGACACTTTCAAGCTAAATCTCCTCACTATAAATACCATTCAAGCTAAATCGTTTGTAACTTTTCAGAGATTCTTCCGGTTTCCAACAAAGTGCTGCCGAAGTGTTGTCAGGTTGTAAACGTCATCAAATCAATAGAGACAACAGTTTTAAGTGTATACTCGCTGAATTGACCTCAGTTTGTTTGTTTCCGCCGCTCAAACTGAGTTAAACTCTTCTGAACGACTCGTTTGGGTCCGAATTCGATCCTACAAGTGGTATCAGAGCTCAGGAGGAAGAGTTCATACCAATTCAGCCACAATTTCTGATTTTCTACATTTTCTTTTCAAAATTTTCAACTTTCCACGGTTAAAATCGGCTAAAATTTTCACATAACGTGCGTAATGATGTTTTAACAAACCCTTGAAAGTTTCGGAACTTAATTTGATCATTTACACGTTCTATCAGACCAAAAACGGACCGAAAATGATGATGTCATGCAGTTTCGCTTGAAAATAGTTGTTAATTTCGCTTGAAAGCTAATAAATTGAAGATTTCGCTTGAGTTTATGGAATTATTTCGCTTGAAAATTGACATTTTGATCCTATTTCGCTTGAATCTGATATACAAACATAGATTTCGCTTGAAACTTGTGCTGATTTCGCTTCACAATAGTTATTTGTTGATTACGCTTCAAATTGAAATGCATGTTGATATCGCTTGAATTGATTTCTCACTTGAAACATGTATCCCGCTTGAATCAATGACTGCGTGAATGATGACTGTTTGAATATACATAGTTTGTTATTCACGAGTAAAGTGCTTCGTGTTTTGTGAAAACCATTAATCAATATATCTAGCTTTAAAGACAATAGTATGTGATATAGGTCTTGCATGAAAAGAATTAATTGGCTGCATGTGAATATGTTAATTGGTTTAGTATTCGAGATTAGGTGTCGGCTCAAGGTTTACTTGTGAAAAATTGTTTTGTGATTCTCGATCCAATCAAACTGAAACATTATAGTTGTCGGCCACTTCTAAATAGTAATTGGATTGCATGTGTGATATATTCTTTGAGTTGATGTTGGTCAAATAGTTTTAAATTTATCATGTGATGTGTATTGGTTGTATCATCTACTTACATGTGATCTCATAAAAAGTTTGTCGGCTAATTTTGTTTTAGTATAACAAATTCCATTGTATCTAGTTCTAATATGTTGTGATTAGTTTGTAAGTATAATATCAAGTTCAAACAAAGTTCAATTCAAGTACAGGTCGCATGGTTTGAGTCTTGATTTCTGTTGGTTCGTACGGTTCAATCGGTCATTTTGTCAGTTAAGTCGCGTATTAAAGTCATCGACTCGCTTGAAAGTTTCGTACAGTTCGGAGTTCAAAGATTTCAAAGTATCAGGTCGTAGGTATTTGATTCGGGTCATATCAGTCCGCACAGTGTGTCAACCGTCAATCCGTTCAAAATAGTCATCAGTTCGAGTATCAGTTTGTTTCAGTTAATTGAAAAATCTTTAAACTGATTGTGTTTGTGTTTGTCAGGTTTATCAGGTATTTTACAAGGTGATACAACTCATTTGAAAATTCGAAACATGGAGAACGAGTTCTACAATGCTTTTGCTAGTCCAGTTACCATCACTCAGAGTGCTTTGCATGAAAATGAAACCGGAACGTCTCAGAAACCACCCAAACTCATGGATATTGATTATTACAATGGATGGTCCGAACGGTTTGGGAATTGGGTTGAAGCTTATCATTTGGATGCATGGGAACACACTGAAGAACCATATGTTAGACCCACAACGAATAATATTCAGCAAACAATTCGAGAAATGAGTACGGAAGATAAAAAGAAATATCGAGATGAGAAATTGATGGTGAGTCTGCTTCAGCAAGCAATAAAAGAAGATATATTGATACTGCTTCAACATGATGGAACTGCTTATTCAATCTGGACAGAATTGAAAGCAAAATTTGTTGGAAGTGATGATATGCTCAAAAACAAGATGTCTCTCATGAAGAAAGAGTTTGATTTATTCCGTGGTTTAAAATCTGAAAATACCAAGCAAATAATTGATAGTTATTGTAACTTGGTGAGAAATATGACAAAACTTGGTATTAAAAAAGATATTGATGAATTGATTGAAAAACTTGCAGATGCACTACCACATGAAACTTGGGGAACGTTTCTGATGATGTTGAGATCCAACAGAAAAGATTATAAAAACATGACACTAGGAGACTTCATCAAACATTTGGAAGCTCAAGAGATGGAGCAGAGGAAGATTGCCAGGATGAAGAACTACGATGGAGAACAGGATATCAGCTTGTATTACAAAGGTGGTGTCAACGAAAAGTCAATTTTTTCTCCAAAAGTCGAAACTGCTTACAGTGCAAAAGATTCTTCAGAAAAGAAATCATCCCAGGGATCAAGCAGCACAAGATTTTCATCATTCGATCTAAACATTTCTGCAACAAAGAATGGAAGAAAACTTCAGTGTAACATTGTATTAAATCTTGAAAGTGGCCAAGATTATTCTGAAGAAGTTGCCAAAAATCAAATGTCTTTGTTGGGAATGGTTCTAGAGTCTTATAGTAGTTTTGTGGTCGGAAAGATCGGTAATCCAATGCTCACAAAAGAGGATTACGATCAAATCGATGCTGAGGAAATGGAATTGATGGATATTAAATGGTGCATGGCCAGTGTAATGAGAAGAGCTGAGAAGTTTAAACAAATTACGGGAATAAATGATTTTCTTGATGCAAGTGTTTCAAATTTAGGCTTTGATAAATCTAAAGTTACATGTTTTCGTTGCAGGGAAAAGGGGCATTTCAAGAGAGAGTGCAAAAATCGTGAAGCTACTGGAGCCCAGAATCCTTTTGGAAACAACGATTATCACAAAAAGGCGATTTATCATCAAATCACACCACCAGCACTGCATCAGGCACAAACTGCACATGGAATGATGGAGATTAAAGATTCAAAGAAAGCTTGTCTGGGAAAGGATGGTGGATTCAGTTGGGATAAATATGTTCCAATAAACAGCAAAGTGTGTTTGGCAGAACAAGACGATGAAAAACTGGCTGAAGGTTTTAGTTGGGACAATTTTTGCCCAGATCAAGAACTTATGGCCAAAGAGATGTCCAAAAACACTTCAAATGTTAACGCTTTCATTGCAAATGCTTATGATTTGAAATGTGCTGAAAAGTGCAGAAAAGTCATGGAAGCTGCTGAAGCAAGACGGAGAAAGCTGGAAGAAGAGGAAGAAGAGGAAGAGAGATTAAAAGCTGAAGTTAAAGCTGAGAAAAAGAGAAGAGCTGAATTTTTACAATCAAACCGAACAGTCAAAGAGGTTCCTGAATTTGAAGTCAAAGTTGATGCAGAACCTGTCAAAGTTCCTGAAAAGTGCATGAACTGTGATTCTTTAATCAAGCAGAACAATGAGTTGCTGCATAACATAAACAGATTGAAAGAATCCTATGATACAATGAACAGAGAAATCAACAAGTATACTGATTCAAATGGTGAACAAGCTGTGGCAATGAATACACTAAAGAAAGCCTATCTGAGACAACTTGATGATGTCAACTTTCACATAAAGAAATGTGCTGATCTAGAGTTGAAGTTAGCAACACAAAAGATAGAAACTGAGAGAGTCAACAAGTTATTAGAAAGTTACTCATGTTCTACTTTTGTTGTTGACAGGATTTATCCAGTTGTGGAGAATTTGAAGACGTTTGAAGATATGAAGACGACCGAAGAAAAGAAATATGTGACAAAAGATGAAGATAAAATGAAGATTTCTGGTAAGAAACAAGTGTGGTTTACAATAGATGTCCGCCTCCGGTCGAAAATGGATTTTTACCTCGAAATCCAAATTCCGAAAGAGTCGAAAAGGCAATAAACTTACAATGGGAGTCTGGGCCGTCGGATAACTTGCCAGAAAATATTGATGTCACATACACGTCATCCGACAGTGATCATGAGTCAAAGTTGATAAAAAGTATGGTCGATCAGGTGTTAGATAAAGATGACATAGAGGAGTCAAAACCGGAGTCCAAATCCGAGTCAAAAGTCTGAGTCCGATGTGTCAAAGTCAACAGTCAAACAGGACAAACGGGTTTATGATAAAGAGTTTTTGCTATCGAAATCTAATTTGAATGATGAATCAGTCAAAGTAGCATATACTTTGAAAGGTTCTGACAAATTATATTCTGATGAGAGTTTTCCAATAAGAAGTGTTAGATTTGAAATGATTCAAAAGGTTTTCAAAATCACAGAAATTAATATTTCTGAAATAAAAGATTTAAATCTTAATGGAAAACCTAAACAATACACTTCAAGAGATCAACAAAGATTTAACAAGAAAATGGGTTACAATTGTGGTTACAGTTTCCAAAAGAAACCAAACCATAATCGTAATTACAAAAAGAAAGGATTAGGTTTTGTACCACCGAAAAATTATAAAAATGAAAAATTTTCTAAACCGAAAACTATGTTTGTTTCAGGAAAATCTTTAGATGATGAGAAAGAACAAGCATTCAGAAAACAGACGAATCAAGAATTCCTTGCCAAGAAGCAAGAAGAGTTGAAGAAAAATGTTGTTCCAAAGAAAATAGAAACCAGAACCTGTTTTCAGTGCAAGATTGCTGGTCATATTGCTAGGAATTGTCCGAAAACATTCAAACCAAAACAGGAAGTATCTGGTAAATTGAAAGAGAAAGTTGTGGAGAAAACTGAACTTACAACCAAACCATTTACTGGCTTTGAAAATTCAACCTTTGAGAAGGGAGAATGTTCAAAGAGTGTTTTGAAATGAAAAGAAAATGTAAAAAATCAAAAATGGGTTGTGAAAGGTTCAGGTAATAATTCTGGTGATGAATCTGATTCCACAAAATCCGAGGAGCCACGTGTTGAGAAAAAGGTTGAAAATCAGTTCCAACTATGAACGATGAAAATTTTCCACCGTTGTGTGCTGAAAATTTTATGAAGAAAGTTGGAAAAGTTGAAATATCAAATCAATTTTATTCTGATAAGAAGAAATTTGATGTTGATAAGGCTTTCAATGGAACTGTGAAACATATTTTTGGCAAAATGGTCAATGGTAAGGCCAAAAGTGTCAAAGAGGTTTATGCTTCTAAAAGACGTGTTCACAAGTCTGTTGAAAGAAAAGATGAAGAAAAAAATGTTGTAACACCGAAGGAAGGTCAGGCTTGGGTGGATATATTTTTCAAACAGTAAAAACCTGACTTGCCGGAGATCCGAAGTTGGTAATCGTGGATCATGAATCGGCATCATTCTTTATCATGTTTGTATAATGTGTTTTTGAGAAGTTTTGCAGGACTTGCCGGAACTCCCAGGTTTGTAAGCGAGGAGTAGGAATCGGCACCTTGAGAATTCAACCAACAGATGGTAAATTGGTTGAAAAACAGGTTTAAGTTGTATGATTGTGATTTTTACAAGTGGTTCAGAAGTTGAATTGGATTGATCTTACAAGTGGTAAATCAGGGACATTAAGTTGTATCTGATTTCCTACAAGTGGTTGAAAAACAATGTGATGAGTTTATCCCCTAACCTACAAATGGTTAATATCAATCAACAAAACTAATTTTCCGGAACAATCATTTTGATTAAAACAAACTTAAGTGTTTTGAGATCATAATGGGAAAATAGTTTGTTGTGAGGGGGGGTTCTGATTGTTTATGCCAAGTGAATGGAGAATTGAGGCAATTCGATATCAGTTGTCATGTTCTTGTATAGTTTGTTTTCAAATTTCCTAAAATGTGTTTGCATTTTAGGGGGAGTAAAATTTTAGAAAATCCAAAAACATTTGAAAATTTGAAAAAGCCAAAAACATGATAAAATGAAAAATGAGTTTTTGTTGCATATAAGAGGAAATGATAGTACATCAGTGGACTGTCACAACATGCTAAAGAAATGGTAAGTTAAAATGTGATAAACGGTTTCACAGATGATGTGTCAGTAGGTTTTTACACATTTAGTAGATTGTGACGAGATATAAACCTAAATTTCAAACTTGCTTATATCGTGGGTAACATCTCTCGGATATATGGGTAACCCCCGAAATCTCGTTTGAAAGGTCTCGTAATCTGATATACTAGGTCTTTATACTCAATGATGTCTGGGGTATTATTCCGGGACTTCTGCTGAACGATGGTTCTGACCTAGTCCTTGGATAATACTTTCCGCAAATGCTTGAAACATAGCATAAACCCTCAGCATGCTGATGAAACAATAAAATTGATAGTCGCTGCTGTTGTAGCTAAAAGATCCTCTAAAGGGGACATGCCGAAAAGTCGAAGCTGATATCTCTCTGCGTATACAGAAGTATCGACCTGAGATCCCTCGGCCCTCGCATTACCTAATTTATGTACAGATATCATTGTAGTATACTCACCTGTAAGACTGAATATTGGGATCTGGATACAGGAGTATATTCTGAGGTGGGACACACGATTGAGTTTAAGTGCTTAAAACATTAATTTCGTATCTCGGATTAGTTGAACTTTGTGTGAGAATTTAAGTGGACCAGTATCCTGACAATCTAAGTGAATCGTTTAGAGCTTAAAATGAAATCAAGCTTAACGGTGTTAGTGATTTGTCTCAAAAACTGATATGATCCTCTTGCACAAACTCACAAAAAATATTGTCTGTAAATATTATTTCTCTGCATTTCATTACATTCAAAAATTTCAAAAAGATTTTAGTGTGTTTTAGCATAAATTTTGAAAAATACAAAAAGATTTTCGACAACTGGTGTTGGAGAGCTAATTTTCAAAATTCCAAGTGCTAAACTTGATGAAGAAGTTTTTTCAAGTGGTTTGCAGAGAATAAATCATTTTGAATATTTCATGCAAATAGTTTCTAAATGTTAAAGATTTAATCTTTGTGAAACTTATTTTTGGGTAGAGTTGTGCAGGTTAGCCAGGTTCTGAAATTTGAGTTAGATGAGTACCAGGTTACGATCTAAGAACCTGTGGAAAGTGAATTCCAGACTACGATCCCAGCAGATTGAGAGGGGGAGTCTGAAGACATCATGATATTCAACATTTGAGAGAGAGGAGTTTGTTGATGATGAAGATAGAGATTGAGGATTCTTGCAATGACAAATACTTCAGAGGAAGAGTGAGCAGACTGATAAAGACTGAAGACGTTGAAGAATCGACACTCAAGACTCGTCAACATTCGAGGGGGAGTCTGTTGGTGCATGCGTCTGTCGAATTCGTCTTGTATCGAGTCTAGGATTAGAATTGTTAGATTAGATCTTGTTATACGAGAGTATAAGAGGTTTTAGAGTTTGTTTATGGTATTTAGCTTGAATGAAGAGGTTTCCCTTGAAAGTGACACATGACAGTTTCAAGCTAAACCTACAAGAGAGGTTTCCCTTGAAAGTGGCAGGTGAAAGTTTCAAGCTAAATCTAAGGTTTCCCTTGAAAGTGGCATGACACTTTCAAGCTAAATCTCCTCACTATAAATACCATTCAAGCTAAATCATTTGTAACATTTTAGAGATTCTTCCGGTTTGCAACAAAGTGCTGCCGAAGTGTTGTCAGGTCGTAAACGTCATCAAATCAATAGAGACAACAGTTTTAAGTGTATACTCGCTGAATTGACCTCAGTTTGTTTGTTTCCGCCGCTCAAACTGAGTTAAACTTTCTGAACGACTCGTTTGGGTCCGAATTCGATCCTACAATCAACTCATGTATTTTAGGAGGGAAAGGTATTAATATTATGGTCATTGTCCCTTGAACCTACTTCACCCTCAATTTTCAAATGACTATAACTTTTCCATACCATAATCTTTTTTTTTTAATTATACGGTATTAGCGAGCATTTTGTTTTTCTTTAATTTGAGCAGATTATTGCTATAGTTTTCTTAATTTTAAAATTTTTTATTTTACAAGCTATAAAGTTACGTGATTTGTGTAACGTTACGTCATTATGTTCCACTATGTAATTACGTACAACATATGTGCAAGCAGTAACAAATGCTCAATGTGACCCAACTTCTATAATCACGTACCATATGTAAAAAGTGTAATGTCACATGATTATATGTCAGTACATAATTACGTTATTATAGTTTTTTATTGTATAATGTTTTCCCCTGAAGTTATGTTTATTATGTGATTATACATTCAATATAATAAGAATTTAAAGGTTTTTTATGCTATTACATGATTAGATCTGTAATATAAGTCTTGATTATAGATGTAGTGTTACATTGAACATTTGATACTGCTTTACACACATGATACATGATTATTACTTTGAGCATTTATTACTACTTTGCACACATGGTACGTGATTATTACATAGAGTGTTTGTTACTGCTTTTGCACACATGGTATGTGATTCCATAATTAGGTATACATTTGAGTATCTGATACGTGATTTAGGTATTTATTGATCATTTTGGTACGTGATTATACATGCTATGTTAATTGAGAATTTGTTACTGCTTACATATATGGTACGTGATTTAAGTATTCATTGATTAAGTTCTAGTACGTAATTAGGTAACATTACACAATCACATACCTTATATCTTGTAAAACAAAGTGATTTTAAAAATTAAGAAAATTATAGCAATGGTATACTCAAATTAAAGAAAATTAAATGCTCTCGTATGAAAAAGTTACCACCGTTTGAAAATCATTAGAAAAGTGGGTTTATGAGTCAACAATATTTGGATTTTCCTATTTTGCCCTTTTCCTGACTTGTTTTCCTTATTTTTATTTACGTAAATTCTAAATTTTGGGACCACTTAATCTCAATCATTAGATTATTTAATGAAAGACCCGTGCTCTCTTCTACACTTTGCATGACATCACCGTACTGTACAATAACCTTTCTCTACTTTTTATACAAAAAAGTGAAGAAAAAAATTTTAAATAACTAAATTAAAAATATTTTTTTAAACACAAACAACTAACTAAACAACTTAAGATATCCACTCCTTTAGTTTTATACAACCTGAACAAGACTTGTTTATTAGACAACCTTAAATGTAACTTAATTTTACTTTTTTTTATAAAGTGACGACGTTTACACATTTTGTTATTTCAACAATATGATATAAAGCTTTATGAAATCTTGATTATACTCTTGTAAAATGTTTATTTTTATCTACGTTTCATTAAAGGTTTTGTGAAAAAAATCTAATTAGTCAAATACAATTGATTTTTTTTTTTGTTCTATTTACTTTATTTTTATCTACGTTTCAATAAAAGTTTTGTGAAAAAATCAAATTAGTCAAATACAATTGATTTTGTTTGTTCTATTTACTAAACATAAACGGGATATGTAGTTGTGTTAAAAAAATATATTTCGTTGAAAATGGATTTACGTTCAAAATAAAGTGTTTGTTATTTGTTATTATAAGCGATAATGAGTTTCGGTACCGTATCGGTGTTGAGACAAACTTAACCGATTCAGAGTGAACAAGATTAATACTGGCATCGGTATTACCAGAAGTCAGATTGTACTTGCATTGGCTTTTTTGGTTTTCAATAAATGCGAAACACGTGTCAATATCCTTTGAGACATATCACAGTTATATTTTTTTGCAGGATTTGGTAAATTGATACGTTTTCATTCATTAAATTATATAAGATATAAAATACAAACAATATCTCCTAATAGTTTGGAGATCAGGTTTCTTGATAATGCTATACAAAATATATTATCCTAATATATAAATCCGAATCTATTACACCACCGCAGTTGAGGTGGGAGGAGGCCGAAGGCTGAGACTGGACCTAAAGTCATCAGACAAAATCTACGCTACTCCTTTGGTGATAATATCGGCTATCTATCTGAAATCGAGATGGAACATGTAAAATACGAACAAGACCCCGCTGTACTTTCTCTCGAACGAAATGTAAGTCGATCTCAATGTGTTTCGTTCGTTGATGTTGATCTGATTTCCAGCCAGATACATTGCACTAAGATTATCACAATATACGAAAGAAGCACGGGATGGCAAGGAAGTTCCAGAAGAAGATTACGTAGCCAACAAAGTTCAGCAACAACATTAGTAATACATCTAAATTCAGCTTTAGCGTTGGATCTAGCAATAGTCGACTGACGTTTGGACAACCAAGATAGTAGGTTTCCCCAAGATACATACAATAACTAGATGTAGAATGCCGCGTGTCTGGGCAACCTACCTAGTCTACATCAGTAAAGGCTCGTAAGGAGACGTCAACCAACGGTTGAAGATGCATGCCTAGATTTGAGGTGGCCTGAAGATAACGGGTGACACGTTTAAGTGCATTCTGGTGTTTGGCCCGCGGAGAATGCATGTGAATCCAGACTTGCTGAACCGCAAAAGAGATATCGGGACGAGTAAACGTTAAGTATTGTAAGGACCTAGCTAAACTCCGGTACAGGGTTAGATTGTCGAATAGAGGGCCGGAAGTAGCAGTTAGCTTTGGCTTAGACTCAACCAGCTTGCATTTTGACATCCTGCTCGTTGAATAATGTCCAACGCAAAAGTTTGCTGCGAAACGAACATTGAATCAGCCAACTGTGATACTTTGATGCCCAAAAAATAACTTAGGTTTCCAAGATCTTTCATACCTAATTCATTAGAGAGGGATCTCAGAAAAAGGGTCTGTAGAGCATCAGATGATGTAGTAAGTATGATGTCATCAACGTATATGAGAAGATAAGCCATATCAAGACCCTGCTGAAAAATGAATAAAGAGGTATCACAACGACTTTGTGTGAAGCTAAGCCGAGTAACAAAATCAATGAACCTTTGGTACCACGCCCTAGGAGCTTGTTTGAGTCCATAAAGGGATTTCTTTAGCCAACAAACATAATTTGGAAAATCTCGGTGTCGAAACCCCATTGGTTGATACATACAAACGATATCATAAATCCCAATGTAAAACTGCATTTGTGACGTCCAACTAATGAATAGGCCATGATTTTGATAAAGCTAAAGACAAGACCGTCCGAAAGTTCCCCACTGTCAACACCCATTTGTTGATTATGACCATCGCACACCAACCGTGCTTTGTACTGCTCCAATGATCCATCATATTTAGATTTGCGGCGAAATAACCACATACTCCGTAGAATATGCATGTCTGAACGTCTAGGTACAAGTTCCCATGTGTTGTTTTTAGTAAGGACATTAAACTCATCGGACATGGCATTAAACCACTCAGTTGTAGACAAGGCATCTTTAGGATTTTAGGTATAGGGATGACGGTGGTAGTGCATAGATTATATGGGCGAGCTGGTTTGACAATTCCGTCCATAGACCGGGTTCAAATGGTCTAAACGTATGGTGGCGGTGGGGATGGCGTTTTAGATTGGTGAGGTGGGTTAGGTGGTTGGGCCGTAGGAGGGGTTGGGTTGTTGAAGGTGGGTCGGTAGCAGGTTTCGGCCGACCTGAATATGTCTGAAGGGTAGGTTGGGTCGGTGGGTTGGTTTAGGAGGGCTGGATTGTAGGCTGATGTGGTGGGGTAGTTGTTTGGGTAGTGGATGGAGTGGGTTAGGTCGAATGTATTGGAGCGATGGGATTGGGCTAGTAGGCAAGATGCAAAGTGTGGGAATGTTGGCTGAGGAAATCATATTTTAGGTTGGACCAGGGTTTGTTAATTTGAGCAAATGGAATGTTTGTTCATCAATTCTGGATGTCTGCAAAAATATGATTTTTTGAGATTTAAGGTCAAAACACTTATATCCACGATGTTCGTTTGGATAAGCAAGGAATACACAAGGTGCAGATTGATTTGCAAGTTTGTGAATGGTGGTGGAGGGAAGAAGTGGGTAACATAAGCAACCGATGGGACGACTGTGCTCTGTGATCGATGTACAATGTAAAACAATGTCAGTTATCAATAAAACAATGTGATTTAGTGTTATTATATGCATTTTGGTGTTATTATATGTGCAATTGTGTTTATTAATTTTACAATTTGATTTGATTCCGATTTCGAGCTTTAAATCACTTTCTGGAAGTTTATACGCAAACTGGTGCATAAACGCAATCAGTTTAACGCGACGTACACTCCGGAACTGTGACGTAAGCCGAACATACCCTAAATATCCTTTACATAAATTAGAAATAAGTTTTGAAGGATTCGGTATGGCGAAAACATGTTTATGAGAACTAAAGAACTAATTACGACGAAACTGCGAAACGAACGTTGGTGACCGCCCGGATAATATTTAAATCCCACAAATATTTTGTTATGATTAAAATCTTATTTTAATCAGGTTCGTGTTGAAAAATAAATTCAAACGCTTAAAAACGTTATTTTTCAAATTTAAGCGCGTACCGTGTGTTTCTGCGCGACACAGTACTTTTACTGCGAAACACAGACAACGTAGCCAGTCTTGGCAACTGAAACTTATTTCAGTTATATTTTGGTGAGTTTATTTTTATAGAATAATAAAAATAATTTAGAACGCCATAAATCGGGATTTGAACGCTAGATAAAATACCTGATACGTAATTAAACACTTTAACGGAACGGTGTTTAACCGAACAACCGGACTTTACCCGGAACACAAAAATATTGTCAAACATGTTGTTTTTACTTTATTGAACTAGTTAGGGTCCCCGAACACCCTAACACCCGTTATATTGTTACACACATACTAATACCCTAACTACACACTTGGTTTCTAACTAGTTATGTAACTAGCCAATTTAGAATCCAACTAAACCAACCCCCCCCCCCCATGACCGGTTCTAGACAAGGGGGACACACCCTTGTCCTCCTTTGATTATAATAATCACTTGTGTTTGATATCTAGCATACATGTTGTCCAATGGGTAAGAGGTGAACTTGGATTATAAGAATGCATTTAGGGTCATGATCTTCTCTCATCAACACACTTAGCAAGCTCTCTTCTCTCCTTCCTTCTTCCCCACTTTTGGCAGCCACACATCACCACCATACACCCACCATCAAGTCACTTTCTAGCCATTTTCCATCCATACAAAGGTGCAAGAAGGTGAACAACGAAGCTATGTGCGTTCGGAAGTTGAAGGACCGCTCTCGTTTTCTTTTATCCACCACTTTTCTACACTCGAACTCCCCTAGCCTTGTGCTAGTGGTAAGCACTTAGATCCTTGCATTTTACATGATTGTTGAGTGGTTAATGATGTTTAAAGATCAAAAAGATATAAAGTTTAAAGAACTTAAACAAGTCTTGAAGTATAACTAACTAAAGATGAAGTATGGTTAAAGTAGTGATTAAATAATGTTGAAGTATGATAATGCATGATAAATCTGAAATATATAAGTGTTAATCTGCTGTAAGTATTGTTGTGATCGCTAAACATGTTAATGGAATCAATCAAACCCACTTTATCATGTTAAAAGACTGAAAACAGCTTGCTGATTTGCATTTCCAGCCACCTTTAACTGGCTGTAACCACATCGTAACTTAGCAAAAACGTGATTTTCTTAAGTCTATAATGTGTCATTATAAAATACAGTTCTAATGACACCGGAATCATAATTTTTGGACTTCGTTTACTATTTTTAAAGTGTCTTTTCGTAACAGCAGCTAGAGCTGCAGTTTTCTGCTGAAAATATGCGTCCTGTTTTCAGTCATAACTTAAATTCTGTGTAGGGTTAGATCATGAAATTTATACTGTAGATGGTCACTGTTGTCTCCGTGATCCTCCAATTGGAATTATGTCAAGCGGACTTACGATTAATTTTTAGTGAATTATTCCGTAGACTACGATCAGAAAGTAACAAATCTGATTGCAGTCGGGAAAATGAATTTTTATAAAATATTGGTAAAGAACTAGACCCCGATATTTTTACACAATAATATTTGGTTCGTGTAAAACGTTCTGTAAAAATTTGGGAATTTTTGTAAATAAGTTAACCATTTTATTTAAATGTCCGAAAACAGTCCCGTTTCATATATATTAAAACATAAATGACATAAGTAGTAATTGCATGCCAAAGTGTGGTTTTTGATTATTAAAATCATTCTTATTTAATTTAGGGCGGATAAACAATTGAGGGATTGTGTTAACATTTAAAAACGCACCCGAAGGTGAGTACATAGATCCCCTCTTTTTACTATTTTCGATTGTTTTGGGGTGATTCATATGTATCAAAACGATTACGATATTTTAACGATGGTTTCAAAACGATTGAGATGGTTTATACTAAACTAATAACGATTTCGATAATGTGAACGAGCTTGTTGGTTGTAATTACATAACGAATGACATTCATTAATTTTGGCCAAACCGATCAGTATTAGGTTATGGAACCATAGGATCCGACAAATCCTGTTATCAGACCGGACCCATGGTTATGTGTGGGTTAGGTGGTTAACGACTGAATCTGATGATTGTTAACTTACCCTTTGGAGGTTTGTTAATGCGAAAACGAGTTGAACAATAGATGAGTCACAAAGGTTTGAATGTTATTAGCGAGACGACCAAAAGTAGTTTCACGATCTAAAACGAGAATGATTTAAACGACTAAAGCGATTATTAATGAATTAAACGATTTGGGTAAACAATTGGAAGCGATGTCACACAAACGAGGTTTTCGAAACGATATAAACCATACGAGTTTTACTACAAGAATGATTTATGATTTGGTTTACATAAACAAACGTCTTGGGTTAAGATTCATGGTATCGAGGTTTATAAAATATGACCAATCTTTTTTGACTTGGTTATTCATTTGCAATACAAATATTTTACCAAACAAGATTTTTTTTCTAATATCAATTAACAAATCCATACAAGTTGTTTCAACATACAAACGAGCCATGAATCTGATACTCACGCAAAAACTATGTACTCGCCAGCATTTCTTTGCTGACTTTGTTTTTACATATGTTTCAGGTGAAGTTGCTTAGTGTGATTGCAAGTAGGATGTATGCTCACTTAGGACCGGACGAGGCCTTAGTGATTTAATAACGATAATAGGCTGTGTTTGACTTGTTTGTTTAACTTAAGACAATGTTTAATATGTAATAAAATGAAACTCTTCGCATCCATGGTTTGAAACAATAATTCTGTTACAACACTCCCCGACGTTTCCGCCACGGTTTGTTGTTTTACGTGGTCGGGGTGTGAAAGAAGAGTTGGTATCAGAGCCAATGGTTATAGGGAATTAGGTTATTAGTAAAATTTTGACCTAGACTATAACTTTCTAGGACCCCAACGCAAGTTGATTTGCGTTTTGAATCTAAAAAAAAACAAAATCCGAATCTGCTTCGAAAATTAATCATCCGTTCTAGGATGATTGATTACTAGGTTTTGAACCCTCTATTGTAAGGTTTTGAACCCTTTCAGTTTGACTCATTTTTGGCTTAGTGCCTTCTGAGTTTTCAATATCTCGTCAAAGTTTGGGTCTAAATAATGTGAACACGTGCAAACTGGAAGAGTGAATGCCTGTACCCTGAGTTTTCTGTCTAAGGCTAGAGTGTTCGTACAAATCCACATAATCGGACCAGTCACTCTTACCTGGAACTCTTGGGGTGAGTGTTCACTTATAGGCGAGCATGTCTTCGCGATACATTGTTTTGATTCATTACTTTGATTAGTCACTGCGTGTCGTTTGTTTGTTCGAGGTAACAAACAAATGATCGCCTTCCTTGTGTTTGTCGATACCTCCTTTGTTTTTCCAAATTTTCAACCTCACTCGATTCTCCTATTTCCTTGTTAGACAATGCCTCCTCGACGCGGTGATCGAACTTTTACTATTGAAGAAATCGCAGCCCTGGTCTCTCAGCAAGTGGCTGCTGTGCTTCCCGGTGTTGTGACCCAAGTCCACGAGATATACAATGACAACAATAATGCACCGTGTAATTTCAAGAATTTCAATTCTGCTACGCTGCTAAAGTTTTCTAGGTTACAAGGAGCAACTGCGCTCCTGCAGTTTTTTGAGAGTATCGAGAACACATTCAGACATGTGCAATATCCGAATGGACGTAAGGTTGAATTTGCATCAAGTGTGTTTGAGAAGCGTGCTCTTACATGGTGGAACGGAGTGATGCGCGATAGGGGTGCCGAAGTGGCATTGGCACAGACATAGGAAGAGCTTCGAGCTCTCATGATGAGAGAGTTCTGCCCCCGTCACGAAATTCGAGCTTTGGAACGAGAGTTTGACGATCTGAAACAAGACGGGGGAGAACACCGTGCGTATACGGATCAATTTGAGGAGCTCAGTCTTTTGTGTCCTACTGTGGTTACCCCGTTGGAGAAAGCGATAGAGAGGTATATCGTTGGTTTACCCGATTCCATACAAGATATTCTAACTGGCGTTAATCCTGCTACTGTTCGTCAAGCGATCGAGTTATCTGCTACCCTGACTGAGTCGCAAGTCAGGAAGGGTAAACTTACCTGCAAGGGTGATAAGAAGAAGTCAACTGATTCTGCTAAAGACAAGGAAAAGGGTAAGGGTAAGGGTAAGAAGGGTGAGTCTTCGAAGAAGTCAAGAAAGCAAAAGGATGCTCAGAATTTTGCAGTAACTGCACAAACTGCTCAGAACCCTCAGAACCCACCAGCTCAAAAGCCTGCGAAGAAAACTTATGCTGGTACCGCACCTCATTATGCTCGCTGCAACGGTCATCATGTTGCACAACAAGCTTGTAGACAATGCACAACGTGTGGTAAGCTTGCGCATCTGGCCAACGTCTGTCGTTCGGGTCAGAATCAGATTGTTCCGAACCAAGCTGCTCAGGTTCAAGCCCCAGTTCATGGGAATGCTGCTAGATTCCCACCGGGTTCATGCTTCAATTGTGGAGAGTATGGTCACTTCCGCAACAACTGTCCGAGGTTGGCAAATGCAAATGCAAATCCGAACGTGAATGTCGATGTCAATGCGAATGCGAATCCCGCTCGTGGACGAGTATTCAATCTGAATGCAAACGAGGCGCGAGCTGACAACCTCGTCGTCAATGGTACGTTTCTTGTTAACAATCGACCTGCATCCATTCTTTTTTATTCTGGTGCCTATAGAAGTTTTGTTTCATTATCTTTTGAACCTTTGCTTGCAATACCTAGAACTAAACTAAGGAAACCCTTATCTGTCGAAGTTGCTACCGGTAAACCTCTTGTCCTCGATTCTGTTATTCGTGATTGTTAGTTAAACCTTGATAACCATCTTTTTCCCATTGACCTCACACCGATGCAACTCGGGAGTTTCGATATTATCGTGGGGATGGATTGGTTAACCAAACATCATGCTGAGGTGGTTTGTTTCGATAAGATTTTTCGTATTCCTCTTCCGTCTGGCAATGTTCTGGAAGTTAGTGGCAAGAAACCATCTGGTGGATTGAATCTTATGTCGTGTATGAAGGCCCAAAGATTTTTGCAAAAAGGATATGTTGCCTTCCTGGCACATGTCACTGAGGAGAAAGACAAGAGCAAGAGTATTCAGGATATTCCAATTGTTCGGGATTATCCAGAGGTGTTTCCCAATGAACTGCCTGGTTTGCCTCCAGTTCGTCAAGTCGAGTTTCATATTGACCTTGTACCCAATGCCAACCCGATTGCGAAAGCACCTTATCGTCTTGCACCGTCGGAGATGCAAGAGTTATCAAAACAGCTTCAAGAATTGTCTGATAAAGGATTCATCCGTCCAAGCTTTTCGCCTTGGGGAGCTCCTGTCCTCTTTGTGAAAAAGAAAGATGGATCTTTTCGAATGTGTATCGATTATCGTGAGCTCAATAAGCTTACATTCAAGAATCGATATCCCCTACCTAGAATTGATGATCTCTTCGACCAGCTGCAAGGTGCTTCATGCTTTTCCAAGATCGACCTGCGTTCTGGGTATCATCAACTTCGTATTTTCGAAGAAGATATTCCCAAAACTGTTTTCCGAACAAGATATGGGCACTACGAGTTCACTGTCATGCCTTTTGTTTTGACGAATGCCCCAGCTATCTTCATGGACTTAATGAATAGGGTTTGTAAACCTTATTTAGATAAGTTCATCATTGTGTTCATCGACGATATTCTCATTTATTCAAAGTCTCGAGCCGATCACGAACAACACCTTCGTTTGACCTTGGAACTTCTGAAGAAGGAACAACTTTTTGCTAAATTCTCCAAGTGTGAATTCTAGCTGAAAGAAGTTCAGTTCTTGGCTCATATTGTCAATGAGCAGGGTATTCACGTAGATCCATCCAAGATTGTTGCAATTAGGGATTGGAATACACCGACGACACCTACAGAAATTCGTTCTTTTCTTGGTCTTGCTGGTTATTATCGACAGTTTATTTCTAATTTCTCAAAGATCGCGGTTCCACTCACTGCTTTGACTCAGAAAAATAAGCCTTTTGAGTGGGGACCTAAACAAGAAGAAGCGTTCCAAACGCTAAAACGGAAGCTCTGTGATGCTCCTGTTTTGTCTCTACCTGAGGGAAACGATGATTTCGTTGTCTATTGTGACGCGTCGAATCTAGGACTTGGTTGCGTTCTTATGCAACGTGGTAAAGTCATAGCTTATGCGTCTAGACAATTGAAAATTCACGAGAAGAACTATATGACTCATGATCTTGAGTTAGGAGCTGTAATTTTTGCGCTTAAAATCTGGAGACACTACCTCTATGGAACGAAGTGTGTGGTTTTTACAGACCACAAGAGTCTCCAGCATATTCTCAATCAGAAGGAGCTGAGCATGAGGCAACGACGTTGGGTTGAACTCTTAAACGATTATGATTGCGAGATCCGCTACCATCCTGGCAAGGCGAATGTCGTAGCTGATGCGCTTAGTCGAAAGGAACGAGTCAAGCTTCATTCTGTTCGAACTCTATCAGATATTCAATCTCGTGTTCTTCAAACTCAACGATCTTGTGTTATCAAAGACTTATTGAAATATGAACTACCGCTTCAACTTGAGCTTAAACTCGAAAGGAAGGATGATGGTTTACTCTATTTTGAGAATCGTTTGTGGATTCTGAATCAGGACGATCTTCACACCTTAGTAATGGACGAATCTCACAAGTCCCGATATTCTATCCATCCTGGTGCTGATAAAATGTACAAGGATCTTCGTACCCAGTATTGGTGGCCTGGTATGAAGAAGGATGTTGCCTTGTATGTATCAAAATGCCTAACTTGCCTCAAAGTCAAGGCAGAACATCAACGACCTTCTGGTTTGCTTGTACAACCAGAGATACCGGTTTGGAAATGGGAGAACATTGCAATGGATCTCATCACCAAGTTACCGCGTACGTCTAAAGGTCACGATGCTATTTGGGTTGTAGTTGATCGTTTGACAAAATCCGCTCACTTCTTACCAATCCGTGAGGATTTCTCTGCTGAGAAGCTTGCCAATATCTATGTAGACGAGATTGTATCACGACATGGTGTTCCTTTGGATATCATTTCCGGTCGTGATGCTCGATTTTCATCTCATTTTTGGAAGACCATGCAATCTGCTTTGGGAACCCAACTGAATCTAAGCACTGCTTATCATCCCCAAACAGATGGTCAATCTGAGAGGATGATTCAAACTTTGGAGGATATGCTTAGAGCATGCGTGATAGACTTTGGTGGTAATTGGGATTCTCACTTGCCATTGATCGAGTTCTCATACAATAATAGTTATCATGCTAGCATTAAGATGGCACCATTCGAAGCTCTCTAATGTCGACAATGTCGTTCACCTGTCTGTTGGAATGAGACCGGTGAAGCTCAGCTTACTGGACCGGAGATCATTCTGGAAGCAACAGACAAAATCAAGAAAATCCGCGATAATCTTGTGACCGCTAGAAGCCGTCAAAAGAGTTATGCAGATTTGGGACGCAAGCCCATGGAATTTCAAGTCGGAGACCGTATCCTACTCAAGGTTTCACCTTGGAAGGGAGTGGTGAGATTTGGAAAGAAAGGAAAACTTGCACCACGATATGTCGGACCATTTAAGATTGTTGAAAGAATTGGAAAGGTTGCCTATCGACTAGAGCTACCTCCAGAGCTTGGAAATGTTCATCCCACTTTTCACGTGTCCAATTTGCGAAAGTGTTTAGCTGATGCTGATCTTCACGTTCCTCTCGACGAGATTCAAATCGACGAAACGATGCACTTTGTCGAGAAACCTGTGGAGATAGTGGAACGTACATACAAACAGTTAAAGAACAAACGGATTCATTTGGTCAAAGTTCGCTGGGAATCCAAATGTGGCCCCGAGTTTACTTGGGAACGTCAGGACCAGATGAAGGCAAAATATTCGCATTTGTTTTCACAAGAACCCTCTAAATAAAATTTCGGGACGAAATTTCCTGAAGTAGGGGAGACTGTGACGACTGTGCTTTGTGATCGATGTACAATGTAAAACAATGTCAGTTATCAATAAAACAATGTGCTTTAGTGTTATTATATGTATTTTGGTGTTATTATATGTGCAATTGTGTTTATTAATTTTACAATTTGATTCGATTCCGATTTCGAGCTTTAAATCACTTTCTGGAAGGTTATACGCAAACTGGTGCATAAACGCAATCAGTTTAACGCTACGTACACTCCGGAACTGTGACGTAAGCCGAACATACCCTAAATATCCTTTACATAACTTAGAAATAAGTTTCGAAGGATTCGGTATGGTGAAAACATGTTTATGAGAACTAAAGAACTAATTACGACGAAACTGCGAAACGAACGTTGGTGACCGCCCGGATAATATTTAAATCCCACAAATATTCTGTTATGATTAAAATCATATTTTAATCAGGTTCATGTTGAAAAATAAATTCAAACGCTTAAAAATGTTATTTTTTCAAATTTAAGCGCGTACCGTGTGTTTCTGCGCGACACAGTACTTTTACTGCGAAACACAGACAACGTAGCCAGTCTTGGCAACTGAAACTTATTTCAGTAATATTTTGGCGAGTTTATTTTTATAGAATAATAAAAATAATTTAGAACGTCATAAAACGGGATTTGAACGCTAGATAAAATACCCGGTACATAATTAAACACTTTAACGGAACGGTGTTTAACCGAACAACCGGACTTTACCCGGAACACAAAAATTTTGTCAAACATATTGTTTTTACTTTTCTAAACTAGTTAGGGTCCCCGAACACCCTAACACCCGTTATATTATTACACACATACTAATACCCTAACTACACACTTGGTTTCTAACTAGTTATGTAACTAGCCAATTTAGAATCCAACTAAACCAACCCCCCCCCCCCCACCCATGACCGGTTCTAGACAAGGGGAACACACCCTTGTCCTCCTTTGATTATAATAATCACTTGTGTTTGATATCTAGCATACATGTTGTCCAATGGGTAAGAGGTGAACTTGGATTATAAGAATGCATTTAGGGTCATGATCTTCTCTCATCAACACACTTAGCAAGCTCTCTTCTCTCCTTCCTTCTTCCCCACTTTCGGCAGCCACACATCACCACCACACACCCACCATCAAGTCACTTTCTAGCCATTTTCCATCCATACAAAGGTGCAAGAAGGTGAACAACGAAGCTCGATGCGTTCGGAAGTTGAAGGACCGCTCTCGTTTTCTTTTATCCACCACTTTTCTACACTCGAACTCCCCTAGCCTTGTGCTAGGGGTAAGCACTTAGATCCTTGCATTTTACATGATTGTTGAGTGGTTAATGATGTTTAAAGATCAAAAAGATAGAAAGTTTAAAGAACTTAAACAAGTCTTGAAGTATAACTAACTAAAGATGAAGTATGGTTAAAGTAGTGATTAAATAATGTTGAAGTATGATAATGCATGATAAATCTGAAATATATAAGTGTTAATCTGCTGTAAGTATTGTTGTGATCGCTAAACATGTTAACGGAATCAATCAAACACACTTTATCATGTTAAAAGACTGAAAACAACTTGCTGATTTGCATTTCCAGCCACCTTTAACTGGCTGTAACCGCATCGTAACTTAACAAAAACGTGATTTTCTTAAGTCTATAATGTGTCATTATAAAATACGGTTCTAATGACACCGGAATCATAATTTTTAGACTTCGTTTACTATTTTTAAAATGTCTTTTCGTAATAGCAGCTAGAGCTGCATTTTTCCGCTGAAAATTTGCGTCCTGTTTTCAGTCATAACTTAAATTCTGTGTAGGGTTAGATCATGAAATTTATACTGTAGATGGTCACTGTTGTCGCCGTGATCCTCCAACTGGAATTACGTCAAACAAACTTACGATTAATTTTTAGTGAATTATTCCGTAGACTGCGATTAGAAAGTAACAAATCTGATTGCAGTCGGGAAAATGAATTTTTATAAAATATTGGTAATGAACTAGACCCCGATATTTTTACACAATAATATTTGGTTCGTTTAAGACGTTCTGTAAAAATTTGGGAATTTTTGGAATAAGTTAACCATTTTATTTAAATGTCCGAAAACAGTCCAGTTTCATATATATTAAAACAGAAATGACATAAGTAGTAATTGCATGCCAAAGTGTGGTTTTTGATTATTAAAATCATTCTTATTTAATTTAGGGTGGATAAACAATTGAGGGATTGTGTTAACATTTAAAAACGCACCCGAAGGTGAGTACATAGATCCCCTCTTTTTACTATTTTCGATTGTTTTGGGGTGATTCATATGTATCAAAACGATTTCGATATTTTAACGATGGTTTCAAAACGATTGAGATGGTTTATACTAAACTAATAACGATTTCAATAATGTGAACGAGCTTGTTGGTTCTAATTACATAACGAATGACATTCATTAATTTCGGCCAAACCGACCAGTATTAGGTTATGGTACCATAGGATCCGACAAATCCCGTTATCAGACCGGACCCATGGTTATGTGAGGGTTAGGTGGTTAACGACTGAATCTGATGATTGTTAACTTACCCTTTGGAGGTTTGTTAATGCGAAAACGAGTTGAACAATAGACGAGTCACAAAGGTTTGAATGTTATTAGCGAGACGACCAAAAGTAGTTTCACGATCTAAAACGAGAATGATTTAAATGACTAAAGCGATTATTAACGAATTAAACGATTTGGGTAAACAATTGGAAGCGATGTCACACAAACGAGGTTTTCGAAACGATATAAACCATACGAGTTTTACTACAAGAATGATTTATGATTTGGTTTACATAAACAAATGTTTTGGGTTAAGATTCCTGGTATCGAGGTTTATAAATTATGACCAATCTTTTTTGATTTGGTTATTCATTTGCAATACAAATATTTTACCAAACAAGATTTTTTTTTCTAATATCAATTAACAAAGCCATACAAGTTGTTTCAACATACAAACGAGCCATGAATCTGATACTCACGCAAAAACTATGTACTCGCCAGCATTTCTTTGCTGACTTTGTTTTTACATATGTTTCAGGTGAAGTTGCTTAGTGTGATTGCAAGTAGGATGCATGCTCACTTAGGACCGAACGAGGCCTTAGTGATTTAATAACGATAATAGGCTGTGTTTGACTTGTTTGTTTAACTTAAGACAATGTTTAATATGTAATAAAACGAAACTCTTCGCATCCATGGGTTGAAACAATAATTCTGTTACAACACTCCCCGACGTTTCCGCCACGGTTTGTTGTTTCACGTGGTCGGGGTGTGATAACCGAAAGTACCTAAATGATCATATTCAGGTAAACGATTGTATAAAACTTTGGTTAAGTGAGGAATTTAAGTGTTTTAGCGGGTAATATGTTAAGTAAATAAGTAGCAACTTCCAGGCCATGGTACCAAAATTTGATGGGTAAGTGAGATTGGGCTAGAAGTGTGGAAATGATTTTGTTGACGGACCTCAATTTTCGCTAAGCTTTCCCATTTTGAGAAGATGTATATGGGCATGAGAATCATAATGCCATACCTTTTTTTTTATCATAGTAGTTTCCAAAAGACAAGTCTGCGTATTCTTTTCCATTTTCACATTGAAACTGTTTAATTTGTTGTTCAAATTGTGTTTTAATCATGGAAGTAAACTTAGCAAATACAGTGTATGTTTGTGAATTATGACTTAGGGGAAAAGTCCAGAAAAAAATAGAATAATCATCAAGAAATATGATATAATAACGATGACCAGCAATGCCTAGAATAGGCGAAGTCCACAAATCACTGTGAATAATATCAAATATATCAAATGCCATAAAAGTAATATTACGAGAATCCAAAAAAGGAAGTCTAACACTCTTCCCAAAAACACATGGTTCACAAGTTTTAGATTTTGACTTAGTAAAAAAAATAGAGGAACTAGATAATTCGGGAATTTAATAAAGTAAATCCAGGATGACCAAGTCACCTATGCAAGAAATCTTGAGACTGAGTGAGGAAAGCAGCATGTGGAGTAAGCAGGGATGCCACATCAGCCGTTAGCGGGGAGAGATCCCGGGTGCTATTGCATCGTAGGATAGGAGCCCAAGTCTTGAGGTCCTTCCAAACAAAACAAAACCGAACGGGTCAAATTCAATGGAAATTTGATTGTCGGTAGTTAGACGGGGAACATAAATGAGCTTTTTGATAAGTTGAGGTGAATAAAGCACAAACAAGCCGGTGCCGGATTTCAGGTAATTTTATTTTTTCACAATATTGATGTTTCTTTTTCACTCTATCGACCTCTTATGTTCGTGAATGTTTGATGCAGCTTCTATGATTGTTCGGCCCCTATATACACCCAACCTCGATACTTACCTCCTTCCATGATGCTTGATGCTGATGTCACTGATAGTGTCATTGGTGTAGGGTGTGTGATAGAGGTTAGCAATCATGGTTCTTGTTTGTCAATTGACCTCTTAAGGTGTTTAACATTTAAAGGTAGAAAATTGGTATGGCGGTGGGTGGGTTAGGTAACGGGTTTGGGTCAAAACCAGTCAGGTTGACCCACAAACAATTTTGTCTATTTTTCTTGAGATTTATAAATAATCAAATTAAATTTGATTGAAATGATGTAGTTTAACAATAACTAGTGGGTTACCACCCGCGCTCCGCAACGGATTCGAAAAGTAGATAAAAATAAGAAAATCCGGATTGTTAAAATTGTTTTATGTTTTAGTTAAGGGGCTAAACATGTCATTATTAAAGTTGACGGGCTATACATGTCAGTATTCAAGTTGAGGGGCTAAAAATGTCAGTATTCAAGTTGAGGGGCTAAACATGTTATTATTAAAGTTAAGGGGCTAAGGTTGTTTGTTAAAGTTGAGGGGCTAAAGTTGTTTTAATTAAGGGGCTAAACATGTCATTATTAAAGTTGTGGGGCTAAACATGTCGTTATTAAAGTTGAGGGGCTAAAATTGTTTATTATCAAAGTTCAGAGGCTAAAGACCTAAAGTTGTTTTGATGTAGTTAAGGTGCTAAACATATCATTATTAAAGCTGAGTGGTTAAACATGTCATTATTAAAGTTGAGATGTTAAAGTTGTTTATTATTAAAGTCGAGGGGCTAAAGTTGGTAAATGCAAAAAATGAGGGGCCAGTGTTAATTGACGTGACAAAATAACATATTTATAGTATATGTATAATGGTGGTCGCGGACAATGGTGAGGCATTGATGCAACTTGACACGGTTTTAGGGGTTAACACTAGTTAATGTAAATTAGTGTTTTTGTTTACTTCATGATAAGATATGCGGTTCTTATTTTTAGATTATCCAGATAAATTTATTAATCTATTATATCAATCTAAGATTGAATTATATTTAGCAAAATATGTGGTAAGTATATAAATTTTTGTGATACACATTTTTTTCTTTCAAATTTATATTGTTAGCAATTATTTTAAAGATAGTTTATTACTGGTAAAACTTTATTTAACCTCATAACAACTTAAATTGTATTGGACTCTAGTAGTTAAATTGATCAAACCATAAGGCTCAAATGGTAATTTACTCTAAAAACAAAATAACAATTTTAACCATAAAATTTTGCATTAACTTACACATTTGACATGCTGTGTAATTTTTTTTAACAACTAATATAAATTTATAATAGTACTGAAAGTACTTTAATATATGTATTTTTCAAACATGCTTTTGTTTCTGTTTTAAGTTAGCGAGAATCGACAAGGAATTTAATGTGGTCATGGTCGGCTTTAAAATTGGTGGAGCTCATTAAGGAAGACTCGTATTTTTTGGTTAAAAAATTGGGCAGCTTGTAACGTGATTAGTTGGTCTGAGTGGACTGCTTTTGATATTTCTTCTTTTGTGTAAACGCTCGTTTGGTCTTTTCAGTCTTTGGTTGGCCGCTATATTTATATATAGTCGTGTAAAAAAAAATGCTGGTTAAAGACAACTGGATGTATAGCGTAACTAGTTGTCTTTATTTTTGGTTGTCTCTATATTTTTGGTTCATGATAATTTGGTAATAAAATTAAAAAAAAAAATTGAAACTTAAAAGACTGTCCTTTTATAGGGAGACTTGAAAAGTCACAAAGTGATGAACAAATCAAACATGTAGGTGGAGCCGCAGGAGACTTCGAAAGCCAAAACGTGTCTCCGAAGGTAGACCATAGACTTCTTGAGGCTAGGGAAGGAAATCAAACTCGAACAGGTAAACACGAAACATCTACTGTAACGATACCGATACTGGTTACTGACAAGATTAACATGGATCATTGTAAAACCCTAGGCAAATCCCACATCGACAGTGGCCAGGAGAGATCATTGGTTCATAAGAGATCCAACGCCTCTTAAATCACCAATGCGTTTTGGCTTAGTTCGCTGTGAAGCACATGAAAACTCCACAGTTAAGTGTGCTCATGTGAAAGTAATACTAGGATGGATACCGAGTATAGACAAGTATGGGATTAAGTGATATCCCCGTTTACCCGACCCAATTACCTGAAAACATATATCCACGTGTTTAGCCAATAACATACCTGTAATCATTTTCTTTTTATTTTTTTTATTTTATGTATCTAGTACTAATCCGGTAATCTAATACCATATGGAAATGAACATAACTTTATTGATGTTCATATATTTATAAAATACATATAAGTTTTTGGAGAGTAGGATCTATACATTATGCAATTGATTAATTAATAATTATTAAAAACATAACGGTAAAAAAAAATTTTGTTTTTGAAAATTCCAATGGGTATGCTATGCTCAAAACCCAACGGTTAAGTAACCTATAGATACCCGACAAATATTGAGCCAGGTATGAAATGTTGTTTTACAATCAGGTATGGGGTTGGAATTATAAAAAAAAAGTCTCATGCCTGCCCTAGTGCCATCCCTACTTGTAGGGCTGTAAACGAACCGAACGAACACGAACAAGGCCTTATTCGTGTTCGGGCGTGTTCGTTCGTTAAGAAACAAACTTGTTCATTAATTGTTCACGAACGCTTACCGAACAAGATTTCTTGTTCGTGTTCATTAATTAAGGAAACGAACATGTTCGTAAACTGTTCACGAACACTTACTATACGCAAATGAACTCTAACAAATGTTCATGAACACAAACGATGTTTATGAATACAAATGATTACAATATTTGTTTAAGAATAAAATCTGTATTTTCATCACAAACATTACGAAGAATCCACAAAAAATAAATAAACATTTAACATAATTATCTGAACACAGTTGACATGATTATCGAAAACATGATTAACACAAAATTAAGAGTTTGTCAAGCTTTAACACAAACTAAAATTGAAATAGTGAAATAAGGGATGTTGTGAGAGGCATATAAGATAACTAGGGTTTCAAAATTTTAAAAACTTGAAACAATAAAACAAAATACAACATATGAAAACCTTTAAACGAACGAACACAAATAAACATTAACAAGCGAGCATAAATGAACTCATTACCCAACACTCACGAACATAAACGAACACATTACGGAACGTGCACCAACATAAACGAACGAGCGCAACCTCACTTCATGTTCATTGGTTTAACTTAACGAACGAATTTCTTGTTCATATTCGTTCATTTACTAAATGAACGATCACAAACGAACTTCCCGCCGAACGGTTCATAAACTGTTTGCTGAATGTTCGGTTCGTTTACATCTCTACTACTTTACGTGGAGCCATGGCGGGAGACTTTAGAAGTAAAAGGTGAAGAACAAAACATGGTGGGATTTGGGAGACCATCTAATCAACGTCTTTTAATTTCTAACGCCAAAAATACGCCTAACAAGAATTCCTGTGCATGGTAAGTGGAGGACTTGGGAGACCATCTAATCAACGTCTTTTAATTCCTAACACCCAAAAAACACGCTAAACAAGAATTCTTTTGTATCATAATAAAGAGTAAAAATCTTAGTGGGTCTTGGTGAAATTGAAGTAGTCTTCTGCACAAGTGATTGCGATATACTCACCATGGACTTAAATAGTGGTGATTTTAAAAGGTTGATTAATCCTTCTTTCATTCAGTACCAATTAATAATGTTAGTTTTGTTGTTTCTGAGTTCCAACACAATGGAGAGGTGAAGGTAACGTGTTGATTCCATGCCAGTTGTCACAAATGCAAAAGTGAAAGAAATTAATTAGCAACCAATTCATTTGGTTGATTTCATGCCAGTTGTCACAAATGCAAAAGTGAAAGGAAAAAAAAAACAATTTATTTGTAATTAGTCTTAAAAGTGATATATTGTTTTTGAAAATTTATATTTAAAGAATCAAAAAACAATTTTTTATTTTTTTTGTAATGTCATCCGTCTTTAAAAAAGTCACTAGAAAGTTGACGAGATCATTCATTGATATAGTTGGTAATAAAATGTAAGTTGGTTTATTTTCGCACCTGACTAAAAGTTTCGTTGCTAAACGGGTATAAATGTTAAGTTTGTCTTTGTTTTCTGCGGTTTGTCCGAAAGTTTAACTTGAACAACATATGAAAGTTGCAAATTGTTCTTTTTAAAAAGTAGACAGAAGGTTTACTGACCTAAATCAAATTTACACATTTGGACGCCCATACTAAAAGAACTCGTCACCCAACCAACCTGACACCTCCATATTGTAACCTCTAAGCGTCCATCTAATTTTTTAGCATCTTCATAAAATACTTCATAAAGAGCAGGATCGTGACAGTTATGAAAGATGCAATGATTCCTTCTGGTAGCATAATTTAGAAGATACATAAAGAAGCACACTAGAAAACAATACAAGCGTCATATAGACAAAAAAACCTTCCAAACTCTAATAACAAAATGACTATGCTACCCTCTCCTGATATTATACTCTTAACGTTCCCTGTCAAATAAACGTTGCTATCTGCATTTAGCTTGCAACAAACATAATCTACTAACCTCCATCCGGGATTTTATGTTGATCTAATGAAACCAAGTCGGTCCAACAAAAGCCTAGGCCCACTAGCGGACTTAATACCCAAGCCTGATCAAGAGAGTAGCCCAAGCAATGATTTGATTCAGCATGGCCTAATTAAGGGTGATACATGGACTACCTAAAAAAATTCTGATCTATTGGATTTAATGGGCTACCTAAATAATTTTGTGATGAAGGTTTAAATATGGTCAATGTAAGCATTGGCGAAGCTTGAGATTTTCAACCGAGTGGCGGAAGTCACCGGACCTAAAAATTTCTATAAAACCGGGGGGGGGGTCCGAAAACGTATATACCCAAAAATTTCTATACAAAAACTGCATACTCTCCACTACTGAGCGAAAAGTTTAGGGGGACGGCCGCCCCCTCCCACCCATTAAAAGCTTCGCCCATGGATGTAAGTGGGTTAAGTTGACCCACTGAAGATAGGCACGGATATAAGGACCTGATTATTGAGACACCAGATGTGTTGATACATGTATGTGGACGCGACTCGACTCGACGCGACTCAGTTCGGTTCGACCCGGTTAGGTTCGGCTCCAGCCCGACGTCACGACATTCCTCCGTCGTGCGCCCCAGAGTTCGACACGCGAAGCACGAAGTGCCGCGGCCTTTCCCGTCGACACATCACCATGACATCACCTTGGTGATGTCATGATGATGTCACTATGTTGACTAAACTTTGGTAATATGAAATCATGTACGTACAGTATTCACATGGGCCAATCAACTTCCTTGCATGCTACACCAAATCAACATGAGCCGAAACAAGCATTGGGCCTCAGCTGTTTTCAGCCCAAGACCAGATCGACGAAACCCAGCTGATGTCGACGAAACAAGCCTGTTTCGTCGAGTTTCGTCGTATGTTCATCTGATTCGCCGAGTTCGATTCTGTTTCGTTGATGCTGGCACTATATAAACAGAGCATATCACAAGAGAGCACATGGTTGAGAACACACACACACGAGAGAACTTTGAGAGTTTACAGAATATATTTGTAAACATTGAGCTTGTAACTGAACCTTTCATACGTATTAATACAGAGGTGTTAATCGGTGAATCTTGCGTGTCGTGTATTTACGTGTTCTATCTCGGTTTGCTATCTCGGTTGGATTCCGCACAACCGAGGTGGTTTGTATACAAGGATTAGGCGACTAGATCCTCCCCTAGCCGGACCTACAAGTGGTATCAGAGCCTTGGCTCTTCTCCTTGTTAAAACCGAGGTGTTCTTGGTGTTTTTCGGGTTTTAAAGTTCATATTTTCTGGAAAACATCTTAAAATCGGATCAAATCTTGTTGTTTTGCTGATTGTTTTTATCAAAACCATGTTATTACACATGTTTGCATGATACTTGTTGGTTTTTTATAGAACTTTTAGCTGAAATATTGTGTTTGAAAAATTGTTGGTTTTCCAGAACTTCATATAGTTCATCTTACGTTCAAGTTGGTTCTTGATAAAGTCACCTTTTTTATCTTAAAAAAATTATTTGTGAAAGTTGTTTGTGTGTTGGGAAATGTTATCTGATTAAAATATTGGTAAAGACATCATTAGGTTGGTAAGTTGGGAAAGTGTGAGCCGAAAGTGGGTTTGACAAAAGCATCTTTATGTCAGAAAGTTAGAAAGATAAGATTACTTTGCAAGTTGTGTGTTTATTTAGTCAACTGGTATCACAAGATCTTGTCAACAATTAATTAGGAGCCTAAAACATAAATCAGTTTCGTCACTTTATTATAGTCAAGCCAGTTTCGTCGACCAGAATTGTGCTTAAACAAGATTTCTGTTTCGTCACTATTCATTACATTTCTGTTTCGTCGGACAATTACCAAATCAGTTTCGCCAAGCCCATTTTCACAAATCTGTTTCATCGATAAAACAAGCATTGGGCCTGTTTCGTCAATTATCAAGCCCAAAACTTAAATCTATTTCGCCATAGTGTTTTGTTTCGTCAAGATCAAAAAGCCCAAAGCAGCTTATTTTCAATTTCGTCGTTTGGGCCGGTTTTCAAAAACTTAAAACTGTTTCGCCAAAAGACTTTCCGGTTTCGTCAAACAAGTTTATAAATTCTGTTTGGTAAAAATAACAAAGTCTGTTTCGTGGAACTTTGGTTTCGTCGAAACACTTGTGAATTTTTTTTAACAGAAAGTTTGCAAAAGTATTTTTAACTGTTTGTTTGAGGTGTGATTTTCAGGTATTCATTTTTCTTGATAAAAAATGAATTCGATTTGGGGTACACCGGTAAATACAGATATGTATGATGGTACTCCGTCTCCGGATAGCGGAAAGTATAGAAACACGACTTTGTCTCCTTCGTGGGCCGAATCTCCAAGTATTCAAAGCCAACGACCTATCAAAGCAACTGATATGTTCGGAAATCCATTACTTGTTCGATCTACCGGACCAACAGATCTGTACGGAAATCCGCTTCAACCAGTTTCTCAACCAGCTCCACAACAGCAAGTCTATCGGCCATCTACTGTAACAGCTTGTTTTGCTGAGGTTGTCAAGGATCTTAAGCACGCCAGTGGTGGAGAATCTTCCACCAATGGTGATAAGTCTTCTGAAGACGAAGACAGTTCTGGTTACAGTAGAAGTTCAGATGAAGAATCCTCGAGTTCAGGTGATGATCATGTGGGTGAGACATCAAGTGCGTCAGTTGATGCAGATGTTGATGGGCTATTGGGAGAAGCTGCAGCAGAAAATCATAGAAGATCTATATTGGTGGATCAAGCTGCTTATTCTTCTTCTTCTCTTCATTCAGCCTGTATGGCTAATGTCGACAGTTCATCAAGTCAGGTATGTGTCGATGAACCCACTGCTGTTAATTGTGATAATTGTGCTAGATTAAGTGTTAAATGTGCTGATCTGGAGGCAAACATGTCTGAGTTGCAAGGCAAACATGATGCTTTAAAAGCTAAATTGTTTGACTTGCAAGACAAACATGTTTCGTTGAATGCTAAGTGGTGTGAGTTGCAAAGCAAACACGAGGCTTTGCAAGACAAGTATGATGTGACATTCATTCACAACCAAAAGTTGACCGTGGATCTTTCTAAGTGCACAGAAGCCAACATGTTTTATGAAAACCATGAAAAGGAATTTAAAACGATGATTGAAACTTTAAGAAAAGATAAGACTGAGCTAACGAAAATGGTTTCAAGAAAACAAACGGAAATAAACCTTTACATCAGTAGGCTTGAGATAATGCAAAAAGAGATGGCTTGTGTTAAAACTGAAAGTGAGGCGATCCGACTCAAGTTAGACAGCTATTTAAGCTCTAGCTATGTGTTGGATCACATCATAGATGTTCAGAAAGAGAAACGGGATGTCACATGCATTGGATATAAGAAATGTCCACCACCCGTGAGAAACAATTATGATGCCATGCCTGATGAGGAGTATAGAACTCACTTTGAACCATCTGTTCCTTTGGACGTTGAGGAATTTGAAACAGGACTCGGATACAAGAAGGAAGTATCGTCAGATTCGGATGTGTCAGCAGATACATGTGTGTCTTCTGCTGAACAGAATCAGGATCCTCCAGTTGTTGTTGAGGATGCTGATTCTTCTGATGATGAATCCGATGATACTGACTCAGCAAAGTCTGATGCGGTGATAAAAGAAGAGGGCATACCTCTTGAGAATCACATTCTTTGTGATCCACCTGCAAAACCGTCTGTGATTGCTACAGCCAAGTATGTTGAATCCTCATCTGGAAGCTGTGAAAGCGTGAACTTGCTTTACACATTGATTGGATCTGATAAAATATATTCAGACAAGGATTTCCCTATCAAAAATGTCAATCAATCTTTGATTGATAAAGTTTTCGAAGATTCTACCAGTAAGTTTTTGGGAAAGTCGAGCCCAGGAGTTGTAGTAACTCAGTGTGCTCCTATCCCAAAATCCGAAGTTTGAAAGAAATATGGGAATCAAAAATTGCAAAAACAAAACAATCAACGAAAGCAAAATCACGTTGCCCAAGGAAATGGAAAAGGCAAACAGAGCTAAAACAAGAAAAAGGACAAGAAGGTAAACTTTGTGAAATCAAAGGGAACGGACAAAATTGAGACATTTGAAAACAAATCTAACTTAGATTTTGTTAAACAAGCAATAGTGTTGAAAAGAAATGAACCAAACTGTTCGAAACCTAGTACCTCGAGATCACAAAGTTCATCATCATCGGCAAGACGATCACATGATACTTCGGGGTTTGTTGAACGAAGATCATGTTTTGAATGTGGTACAATTGGACACATAATTCGAAACTGTCAGTATCTTCATAAGTTGAAAGCAAAGGTTGATGCCCCCCATGGTAACAGTTACCATAAAAGATCTGTTTCACCAAGACAGGACCCTCGTCTTGTTAAACAACCGGAAATGAAACAGAAAAAGAAACAACGACAAGAAGTTGAAAAGGTTTTAAAACCAGAGGTTGTCCAAACGCAATCTGTTAAGTTAGAAGTTAAAAATGAAAAACAAAAACAGATTTGGAAACCAAAACTAGTAACTGTTTCAGGGGGAGCTACATCAATTCCAAATCATCGGGAAATGGATGTCACAATCCTCGATGATGACGGACGACCCAAGTCTGTGAAGGCTTGGGTCCCCCTCTCCAACTAATCTCTGAATGAGAGTGCAGGATGTTCCAGGAGGAACTGTTGATAGTCTTAGGATTGTTGATAGTGGAGCGTCCATGCACAAGATCGGCGACACAAGACTCCGAAACATCATTATATCTAGGAGTTGTTGCCTTTGATGGAGAGAAATGAGAAAAGAAAAGGGAAAGAAGACAAAAATGTCTGATGAAAGAATGTGGTTGAATGAAGTTGAAAGATTCGACAAGATGAAAAATGTGCCAAAATTTAGTTGTTATGGTTTTTGATCGGGTCAACATGAAAGATTCCAATGAAAAGTAGGCGCCTGTAGCACGTCTGAAGCTTTTCGAAGATTAATGGATTTTTCTTCCACAAGAAGTTCAAAGTCCACAAGATGAACGTGTAGGGTACTTTTCTCTATGGTGTGATTGAAGAAAATGCGTTTGTTGAACAAACCAACCGGGTGTGCGGATGCCTTGGCGTGGATTGAACAACCGCACACTACCTCTCAAAGAAAAAGAGAAAGACAAAGACCTTCGCTGGTACAATGTGGAAGACCAGCCGGACCCAGAGGTTTATGATCTTGTTGCTGTGAAGAGATTTCTCAGTAGCTACAAAATCGACTTTGAAGTCCACACCGGGTGGATATCCAGTTTCGGAGAGCGCTCAGATTCCTTGCAATGCACGAAGCAGTTGCAGGATACGGTTTTAAATTTCTAATCTCTCCTATACTTGTCGATGTTTAAGCTGCTTTATGAATTATTATCATCTCGTACAGCACTCTTTGACCTGACACATTGATCTCGAATATCACCTCACACGTGATTGTTTCACTATGAAACTCATCAATGTTGTCATAGTCCACACCGATGACCAACGTGCCGACCTTTTTACCAAAGCATTTGACAAATCAAGATTTGACTTTTTATTATTGGTAAACGGCATTAAGGTCAAGCCAGAGTAAAACCAACATCAGAAAATCATTTTTGTAAATACCTTTGTGTTTTAAATTTATCTTAGTTTATTGATTTTAGGGGGAGTAAATCCAAATTTGAAAACCCAAAAACATCGAAAAATTTCAAAAACTCAAAAACAATAGAAAAACAAAAATGAGTTTCCTGGCGAGCAAAAGAGAAAATGATAGTACATCAGTGGTCTGTCTAAACCTCCTTAAACCTTAAATGAAAAATGATAAGCAGCTCTATATAAGATGTATCGGTAGGCTCACAATCATTTTAAAGTGTGCAGGGTGATATAAACTTAAATCGACTGAAGACCAGGTGGGAACCACTCATTGGCATATGGTCTTAGTACCGAAATTTCGTTTGAGAGATTGCCAAGGTTCTGAGATATTCGGTCTTTATGCTGCTTATCATCTGGGTATCATGGTTGTATCTTTTACCGAAAAATAACGGGGACGCAAGTCTAGATCTTCCATGATACCATACATACGTGTACATACTGCATTCGACCTCAATAAGTGATCAACAATCACATGTCCACAAAATAAGTGATAATATATCACATCTATCCGGGAGTCAAGTTCGTCTCTCTGCTGTACGAAAGTACTGACCTGTTCACGGACTTGCTCCTGTGCCCTCATACATATGAAAATCAAGTTCCTCATCAATAAGTGATTCTATCACATAGGGCTTGTTTTCAAACAAAATAAGTGAGTTTCTCACATTTTCATATACGGTCAAACAGATGATAATCGGTATACTCACCGGTAAGATGAACCCTCGTGCATACCTTGATACGGGAATGTGTCGTGATGTGGATGAACACCGGTCGGTAAGTATAAATCATACCTTAACGTATCCCCTCGCCATGATTACATCTGATAAGTTGAGCTTAAGTGGACAACAATACCGATAATCGTTATAGGATGCTTATCTTAATGTTAACTAATTGAACAACAAGAGCGTTTTGGCATGACCGTACACTGATATGATTCTCTTACCCTCGAAACTCGCAAAAAGAATGTCTGTAAATATTTATTTAATGTTTTCAGTTTCTGTACCTTTGTATATATTTATTTACTGCTTTCTGTCTTTACATTTGAAATTTTCAAAAATACCAAAATGATTTTAGGTATGTTTTAATATAAACTTTCTAAAAGCCAAAAAGATTTTATTTCTATTTTATTTTCGATCGTACGATGTTGGACCTCTAGTCTTCGTTACCTGAAACCTGAACGAAAACCGCATTGACTAAATCTTCATAAACGGTCAAAATTTGCAAGTTTTTGAAAGTTAAAATCTAATTTGAACAATTTGTTAAACTTTCAAACTGTCGGACGATAGTTGATTGAAATATGGTCACATGTGTGTTATTTGTTTATGTTAAACTATATTCCAAGCAGTTGTTCTCATTACGCGTTTAGCTTTCTTGCATGTGCAGATGCTAAAGGCAAGGAGAACATGTTCGATGATAAGCTTCGGAATGAAGACACGATGTGAAGGCACTCAAAAGATAAAGATGATCGAGTTGCCGCTGACCATTACCAACACCACAAGGATCTCAAGCATTGAAGTCAAAAGATTCACGAGCATAACTCAAGGGGGAGCTTATGTTAAGGGGGAGTTTGTTAACACACTTCCTACATGAAACGGGGAGTTTGTTGATACACTTTCTGCTTTCAAGACGTGAAGACTTTGAAGATCCTCTGACATAGAAGACATGAAAGACGAATCTCGCGAGTAGCGTCCAAGGGGGAGTTTGTTGATACATGTATGTGGACGCGACTCGACTCGACTCGACGCGACTCAGTTCGGTTCGACCCGGTTAGGTTCGGCTCAAGCCCGACGTCACGACATTCCTCCGTCGTGCGCCCCAGAGTTCGACACGCGAAGCACGAAGTGTCGCGGCCTTTCCCGTCGACACATCACCATGACATCACCTTGGTGATGTCATGATGATGTCACTATGTTGACTAAACTTTGGTAATATGAAATCATGTACGTACATTATTCACATGGGCCAATCAACTTCCTTGCATGCTACACCAAATCAACATGAGCCGAAACAAGCATTGGGCCTCAGCTATTTTCAGCCCAAGACCAGATCGACGAAACCCAGCTGATGTCGACGAAACAAGCCTGTTTCGTCGAGTTTCGTCGTATGTTCATCTGATTCACCGAGTTCGATTCTGTTTCGTTGATGCTGGCACTATATAAACAGAGCATATCACAAGAGAGCACATGGTTGAGAACACACACACACGAGAGTTCTGAGAGAGTTTGCAAAATACATTTGTAAACATTGCTTTGTAACCGAATCTTTTCATATGTATTAATACAGAGGTGTTAATCGGTGAATCTTGCGTGTCGTGTATTTACGTGTTCTATCTCGGTTTGCTATCTCGGTTGGATTCCGCACAACCGAGGTGGTTTGTATACAAGGATTAGGCGACCAGATCCTCCCCTAGCCGAACCTACAAGATGGCTTTTTCTGTTCTCCAATTTATCAAATACTTTGGTTGTTGAATTCATATCATGGCATTTTCCACACTTACATATCACCAACCAATGCACTCGATACATAATCGTTGCTGTCAAATCAGTTGCTTATAACAAACCCGTGGAATTCTTTCCCGTGCAATATTAGATTAGCACAAGCGGCAAGCACAACAGTGATTGTCACATTATTCGGCTGCATGATGAAACCATTTTTGAAGGATGATTGCATGTTTCTAAACACCTTTATTGCTTCACGAATCAGCCCGGATTGTTGAAATCCCGAAATAAGAACATTAAACGACACTATATATGGTTTCAAACCTATTATACCATCTCATAAATTTCTCTTGTACAGATTGTTGCATGATCTTGCTGCCGTTTCTTGCATACCAAGAAACCAGTGTGTTATAGGTGATTTCAACAGGTAACATAACCTCAATCATCGTTAAAGAACTTAGATAACATGTATGAAAGCTCTGGATCTCATCAATGGAATAGAATGTGTAAAAGGTAACAATACTAGACAATTATCTCCTATATATACAAGAAGATAACCTAACTAATAACCAACTCTCTCAACTATACCAAACCTTCTTCTCAACACATGTGCGTATACTAATATGCCCCCTCAAGCTGAACGGGGCATAACAACGTTAAGCTTGACCGAAAAGTGTCAAAACGAGAGGATGACAACCCTTTGGTCAAAAGATCCTCCAACTGAATAGAAGGTTTGCAACCCATGTTCGCACCTCGCGAAGGATGCCAGCTTTCAACAATTCACAGACTTGTTCATTCATCGCCTTTGTCTTTTAAGAACCAAGGTTGCGCTTCCTCTGGACTTTCGGCTCGACGGATGGAAAGGTCTTCAAGCAATGCTTGGTGATTTCGCGCGGGACGCCAGTCATGTCTGCTGGCGTCCAGGTGAAGATGTCCATATTTTTGAAAAGCAGTTGCTTCAGGAATGAACGAACATTCTCCGACATTGCAGGACCGAGGGTCATGGTCTGCTCCGGATACTTTCGGTTTAAAACCCATTTCTCCGGCTCTGTGCACGGAGTGCTCCTGCTTGCCTTCGCTGGTCGAGCTTCATTAGTTGCCATTACTTCTTTTCTTGAATAGATGATTGCCACCCCCGTTTCAGTTGGGAAACCTATTGTGGAATATGGGGTGGACGTCACCATGCTCAAATGACCTTGGGTTTCTCTATCGATCAGGACATCATGCCTTGAGTTGACTGGCATGACCATGAAGGTTACCTCTGTTGTTCTTGAATGTTTCCCGTCTGACAGTGTGATCGGGAAAGAAATTTGACCTAGAGGAAACACTGTTTCATTGTAGAAACCAGACAAGGGGTAGTCCACCGGCTTCAAGCACGCTTTATCTTCTGGATCAAACTGGTAAAAACATTGTTCGTAGATAATATCGGTCATGCTCCCTGGATCAATAAAGACGTAACCTGTCTCATAATGGCCTATAATTCCGGTGATGACGACGGGGCATGTGGTGCGAGGCCCCCAACGTAATACCGGAAGTATGACTTGTTGTTCGCGCCAAGACTCATCAATCGGGCGCCTGCACTTTCTTTTTGCGCTTCTTCATGGTCCCCCATTGACCATGTGGGTTTCTAACCGGCGAACCTTCTTCTGGCCCCCTTCATCAGTTCGTTGTATTTGCCTAGTCTCTTTGCGCACATTCTTCATCAGATGCCCAAGCTTTCCGCTTTTAAGGGCCTTTTCAATTTATGTGTGGAGACTAATACAATCGTTGGTCAAGTGACCCGTGTCCTAGTGAAAATCACAATACAGGTTTGGGTCCTGACCCTTTTTGTTCGACATGGGCTTGGGAGCTTTAAAATCATGGTCCTCCTTCATAAGAACCTCCTTGGGTGTCATGGACAACAGATGTAAGGACCTTCAAAAATGTACCAATTAAGCCCGTAAGTGCAAACCCGAACCCCTGAAACCCTACCATGCATCAAAACTCAAGAAAATCAAGAATAGTGGGTTTCAGGCGGGCTGCGTAAGAGACAAGCTTTGTCTTACGCGGGCCGCGTCAACATGCAGTTTGACCGGATAAGCATTCCCGAGACACGTGGCCAACACCTGTCGAACCTTCTTATGACCAATCAAGCCTATTCGTAGACTGGGTGGTTACGCGGGCCGCGTAAAGGGTGAGCCAAAGCTTACGCGGGCCGCGTGAGGCCCTTATTTCACCTATAAATAGCCTGTTGCATGCACAGTCCTCTGATGTCGAAACAATTTCACAAAAATGAAGTTTCGCTGCTCTAAAGTCGAATTTTCAATAATTATAGTGAGGTGCTGCTACGATACAGGGTATTAACTCGATCGCTGCTACGATTCAATGTCCGATCGATTGAAACTATCCGATGAATGTTTAAGTGCTGCTCTAATTAGGGTTTATACTTTGTCATTCGTCGTTAATTCGATGGATGTTTAAGTATTGCACTTTGTCATTTGTTGTGAGGGTTTAATCTCGTGAGTTATCGTAAATGCTGTATTAGTTACTGACCTATTTCATGTGCATTGTTGTTAAATTAGGTTATCAGGCTAAATCAGTAGGCTAAAACTCTGCCCGAGTAAATCTGCAATGTGAGTCATTCTCTTTTTATCAAATTACTTTCAAAATCATGTTTATTTCCAAAAGTTATAATTACAGGGATTAAGTCTTTGTAATCTCCAAATTACAGCCGGTATGTGGGGTTTTGTATACAATACTTGATAACCGTCACCATTGGACAACGGGTTAGCCAAGGGGTGATATGACCATAATCATAGACACCATTGGATAATGAGGTTACCAATGGATGGTCGAGTGATAAATACCGTGGGTATATGGTTGATAAATAGAAACATTGTAATCGCTCTTAATACTGTAAATTATAACAATGTGTCGTTTTAGTAAAAATAATGATTCACCAGTATTTCCCGCTGACAAAACCTTTTTCAAACATGTTTCAGGTGATCTGTTATGATCCAGGAAAAGTGCCGTGAAGCACTACAAGCTTGAGGAAGTGGCTCAATATAAATAAGAAACATGTTTTGTAAAAATAAGGATTTCCCAGTGAAATCACTGTATTATAAACTACGGGGTTTAATCTCGAAAGCATAAAATAAAATAATCGGGCATTTTCATGTTTTAAAAGATCCTGTTAAAAGTCTTCCGCTGTCACATTAATTAATACCACGGGTTTCCTGTCCCGCGGCTCCTGACCGGGTCAAACAGGGGCTGGTGCCGTGACAACGGAGTCCAATGTTTCTCCCTGTTTTCGTTTTTTATTGCTTTTTTATACCAGTTTTACCGATCGTGGCGCGCGCGTCCTCCCCATAGCGGGGCCTTTTTTCATAACTGTTGGATTGGTTTGACTTCCATCCATAGTTTTTGTTTTTTTTTTTTGCTGCGCTTGCTGGAGTCTTGAATCTCGAATACTGATCATCTGAGTAATGACTGGACCTGCCCCAAGTCAATGACTCTTCAGTCTGCACCATAACCTTGGCTGCAGCCATCATTTTATCCCATTCCTTGGGCATCCCATCTCTACCTGTGATAGTCCGAATCAAGCTGTCACAGCATATTGCTTTCTTGAAAGGGGGCGTGCATTAAATCTTCGCTAACGCCCCCAATTTCCAAGCACTCCTTGTTAAAGCGAGTGATAAAATCTTCCAGACCTTCGTTTTCACTCCTCCAAATGTTTATGACCTCAGACGTGTCGTGCTTGTAGCGTCTCTGCTGGCTAAAGTGGGCGAGGAACTTCTCTTGAAAATCAGGCCATGACTTGATCCTACCTACAAGGACGCTGTCGAACCACGCGCGGGCCGCCCCTGTCAGTGTTTGCACAAAAAGATGGCACCACATAGGCATGGTGCATTCACCCATGACGCTAACATTTGTAAATAACTGGATGTGATCATCTGGGTCAGCTAAGCCATTAAACTTACCCACAACTTATGGAAGTTTAGGTTTTTCCAATGGTGCTAAAGCAATATGTCGGTTGAACTTGGAATGCTCTGGTGCTGTGGCCGGCCTGTAAACGAGGCTGAAATCATGTTCTGTCGCTTCGTTGTATGTTGTGCACGGCGTTGGCTTGTAAGACTCATGGTTCTTCTGTAAACGGTTGAAAACTGACGAAGTTGCCTCTTGCTGGTACGTTGAGTCAGCTTCATCAGTGTCTCTATCCACTCATCGTTAATGTTGCAAGGCCCGAGGCGACTACTCAACGGAGTTTTTCGATGAGGTTGTGAGTGGGTGTCATAGAAACTTTTTTTGTGTCGCCATAAGTGTCGCGCGTGTTGTGAGCACCTTGCCTTCGAGGTGATGGTGACCTCTCATACTGCTGTCTTCGCGCGCGCTCCTGATGCCGCATCTCATAGTGCGGTTGCCTTGGTGCTGGTGTCACCACTAGAGACTGTTGTGTTTGGGCTTGTACCTGCCCCTGCTGCGCGCACACTTGTGCGTAGATGAGATTCAATGTTGCCTGGCTCTTCACATACAATGAGGCGGGAGTTTCCCCCTCTGGCAATCCTGACATCACCGGTAATCCAGACTTCGTGGGTGCTGAAGGACTACCACCGTGAATTGTTGGAGTCACCATTTGGGCAGCACAAATGATGCTTGCGCGCATGGCTCCAATGTTTGTGCCTTACCCTTCGACATACTCGTCAGCGGGGGGGTTTTGGACATGCGAGTTGTCCACTACTGTACACAATTGAGAGCGTGAGCCGAATGGTGGGAAAGGGATTTCTTAATCAGCCATTGATCAAGAAGAACAACTCGGAAAGATGTTGAAAAGTGATTGTAAAAAATCGGTGGGCGCCAACAAAGAAACACCAAACTAATCTGGTGATTAGTTTGTGGTATGTTCCTCGATAAACAAAGGTTAATCTTCTTTCGTCTCGTCTAATAAACTATGAAGATCCTGCAAAACAATCAACACACCGTAAGCTCGTTACAAGGAGGAGAATAGTGGGGTTCTCTTTGTAACCACCCTCTAGTGTGAGAATAAGTATCTGCTTTGAGGATTATAGTGTGTGTATAAAGTGAGACAGCACGAAAGCAATCCTTAAACCTGGAGGTGAATTTTCCTATTTATAGCCGAGGTGGTTTGTGAAGGAGATGGGTTGATGGGCCTTGGGCCCGAAGTTGACAACAAGGAATATCCATTCTATCCCCTCTGCCACGACTGTTTGTGATTCCAAGCGAGGGGGAAGCTGGAATCTAGCTCAGAAGCTTCTACGATAACCTGTGCTTATATCCTTAATTGTTATCCGGCCCTGGATTTCGTAAAGGCCTTCATCGAGGAAGAGTAATATTCCTTGGCTTCCTGCTGGTAGCTTTCAACTTTCACCACTCCCCAAGGAGTAGGGATCTTCACACATTGGTGATAAGTGGAGGGTACGGCTTTCAAATCTTGAATCCATGGCCTGCCTAATATTATGTTGTAGTAGGATAATGAAACCATAACACAGAAGCATTGCAATGAGTTTACCCCTTCAACATAAACATGTAGCTTTGTCCCCTAGACATTGTTCTTTGCCTCTCCACTGAATCCTACAAGTACAGTGGACTTCGAAGTAGTCTCAGCTTCCGGGATATTCATCCTCTTCAAGGTCTCCAACTGAATGATATTGACTGAGTTGCCATTATCCACCAATATCCTGCGGATAAAATGGTTAGCAACATATAAGGTAATTATCAACCCATCATGATGGGGATCCTAAATATTATCCTGGTCATCACCTTCGAATGTTATTATTTTATCATCTGTGAGCATCGTCATTCTTGTTGGCTTGTCTCCTCTCTCTGCTTTGGCTTCTTTAGCATGCCTTTTTGCCGAAGAATAAGAGGTCCCACATATGTCGGATCCTCCGGAGATAAAGTTGATTATCTTTGCATTGGGTGGTGGAGATGCTGCTCTTTCAGGATTCTTGTCAGTATCTTGATTCTTATTCTTCTTCCTGCTAAGAAGTTCTTTCAGATAACCTTTGCTTAGTAAGTAACTTATCTCTTTTCTCAAGGCTATACAATCCTCCGTCATGTGCCCATAATTTTCGTGGAAGACACACCATTTTGAGTTGTCCTTCCAATCAGCCTTCTGTTGATCCTTTCTTGGCCATCTTGCTTTGGCCCCCAAACCTTGCATGGCATACATTAATTCAGGAATATTAACTGAAAAACAATATTCTGAATGTTCAGGATATTCTTCTCCATCCTCGTCCTCAACAACATTCACTCTTTTGTTCTCATTTTTAGCATATGGCTTGGACCGATATGGTTTGTATGAAGATTCTGACTTCCTGTTCGTTGACTCAAATGTTGAGGATGCATTCATCCTCTCCTGTATTTTCTTGTCATCCTCGATCCTTATGTATCTCAAGGCCCTATTCCGAGCTTCATCTAGATTCCTGCAAGGATTCATTACAAGATCTTGGTAAAATTGAGAATCCTTCTGTAACCCTGTTTGGAACGCTTGTACAGCCGTGGCAACATCAAGGTTCGGGATATCCCGGGATTCTCTACTAAATTTGTTAACATGATTCCATAGGGATTCTTGTGGTCCTTGTGTTATCATGTAAAGATCACTTGTTAGTTTCTCAAAGCTCTTGCTACAAGAAAATTGGCTGTTAAATAAATTAACTAAATGAGCAAAAGATGTAATAGAATGAGGTGGAGCATTTAAAAGCCATTTTAAGGCCGATCCTATTAAAGTGGAACCAAAGCCTTTGCACAAGCATGCTTCTTTGAGTTCCGGAGGGATTGGATTTATTTCCATCCTTTCCCTATATTGGGCAACATGCTCATTAGGATCCATCGTCCAATCGTAAAGCTTCATGTTGGGAGTCTGGAAGCTCTTCGGGATTTCTGCATCACAAATAGGGTAAGCAAATCGGGAAATCTTGTGGCTATCCTGGGATACCTCCGGTATAGGCTCCCAGGCACACTTGATGTAGCAGCCCCGACCCCTATCCCGGGAGCGGGCGCCGCGAACATCCAGAAGGGTGGTATCGGTGTTTATTAATTTGGCAGTGGAATACATCAGGACCATAGTTAGGAAAATATTTTGATCAGAGTAAAACACCAAACTTTTATAATTATAACTCTTTGGGATAAAACCCAAGTTCATTTGACAATACATTTGTAAGGGTAAACCCTAATTATTGAAAACAAAAACTCCTTTTTATTTAGGTAACTTTTATAGCCACATATTCAAGCCTTCAGTGCTCTCCAGCTGGCTTCTATTGGCATTCATATTTTGTTACCTGAAACGCGTTTTAAAAACATTTTATCAGCAAGAAATACGAGCGAATGCATCCCAGTTTAATCAAAACAGCTTTTACAATTTCACAGTACTGAGAGCGATTACAATGTTTATATCTACACAATTACTCATTTAGTACTATCCACACCAGACTTGTGGGTCATATTACTCATTGGCTAACTCGTTGTCCAATGGTAACGTCTTTCACATTTTGTATACAAAACCCCAACATACCGGCAGTAATTGTAGAATACATAGATGTCGCAACCCCCGGCACCTAATTACTTGGGAACGGGTGGCTGCGAACCAGTATTAGTGGTATCGGTGTTTATCAAATTGGCAGCGGAATATACATCAGGACCGTAGTTAGGAAATATTTTATCAGAGTAAAATATCACATTTATATAATAATAAATACATGGGGAATTCCCACGTTTCCATTACAAACATATTTATAGGGATAAACCCTAATTTATTGAAAGTCAAAACATCTTCTTTATTTAGGTAACTTTTATAGCCACTTTTCCAAGCCTTCAGTGCTCTCCAGCTGGCTTCTATTTTGGGTTTCACATTTTGTTACTTGAAACGTGTTTAAAAACATTTTATCAGCAAGAAATACTGGCGAGTGAATCCCAATTAATCAAGAAAAGTTTTATCATTTTATAGCATTGAGGGCAATTCAGCAATTACATTTGTTTACATCTACTTTAGTTACCACCCACGGTACTGCCAATCCTGACTGGTGGTAACGTTACTACTCACAGTGTAGTAACAGATTTTGTATACAAAACCCCAATATACCGATTATAATTGTAGATTTACAAATACTAAATCACTGTTAAATTTCAATTAAAACAATTGAGGTTTTGTAAAAACAGTTTACAAAAAGGTTTCACAAAAAGAGAAATCACTCCCATTGGTAATTTAGGTATTTCCCTTGTGACTTCCTGGTTATAATCTATTAATTAAACAATGCACATGTGTAAGTATAATAACCCAATCTACATTAGTTATACCCTCCCCGAGACAGAACTCCAACGAATGATTCAGGCAAAGCCTCAACATGCGTTACGGAGCACTTGATCAATCGGGCAACGTATCTAATACGTAACCGGGGTTATGATACTTACATCGAGGCAGAGCTTCGCTAATTAGGGGGTATAATACCCGGATATTAATTCTAATATAGAGATTGAGGGAGATTGAAAGTTTTTGAACGAGTTGGGACTGAATGTCATGATCTCCTATTTATAGTGCTGAATTCGGAGTCTCTGGCGGCCCGCGAGAGAGACAAAAGGGTCTCTAGCGCCCCGCGAGCTAGGTATAGTAGGGTTTAGGTTTAACTATTGTTGTAGGAGAATTTGATCAACGGTAGATGCGAATCCCAATTACCACAAAAGTCGATCACGCAAGCTCTGAGCATATCCTCCAGTGTTTGAATCGTCCTCTCATATTGTCCATCCGTTTGAGGATGATAAGCAGTGCTCAAACTGAGTTTGGTTCCCATGGCAGATTGTTTGGTTTCCCAAAAATGAGATGAAAATCGAGAATCACGGTTAGATATGATGTTATAAGGAATACCATGTCGGGATACGATCTCATCAACATAAATCTTGGCGAGCTTGTCAGCAGAAAGATCCTCACGAATCGGAAAAAAGTGTGCTGACTTTGTTAGAAGATCAATGACTACCCAGATGGCAACATGACCTCTAGAGGTGCGCGGTAACTTAGTAATAAGTTCCATCGTAATGATCTCCCACTTCCAAACTGGTAATTCTGGTTGTTCAAGTAAACCAGATGGGCGTTGATGTTCAGCCTTGACTTTGAGACAAGTTAGGCATTTAGACACATACAAGGCAACGTCTTTCTTCATACCCGGCCACCAATACTGAGTACGATGATCCTTGTACATTTTGTCTGCACCAGGATGGATTGAATAGCGAGATTTATGAGATTCGTCCATTATCAAGGTACGGAGATCGTGTTGACTTGGAATCCATAAACGATCCTTGAAATAGAGTAATCCGTTGTCTCTCGTTTCAAGTAGAAGTTCAAGATTAAGTGGGAGTTCACTTTTCAACAAGCCTTGGGTTACAAATGTGCGTTGTTCTTGAAAGATACGTGTCTGGATATCAGATTGAATTCGAACATAATGAAGCTTGACACGCTCCTTTTGACTTAGCGCATCGTCTACGACATTCGCCTTACCAGGATGGTAACAAATCTCGCAATCATAAACATTTTAAAGTTTGACCCAGCGTCGTTGTCTCATGTTTAGCTCCTTATGGTTAAATATGTGTTGGAGACTTTTGTGGTCTGTGAAAACCACACACTTCGTACCATACAAGTAGTGTCTCCAAAGCTTGAGAGCAAAAACTACAGCACCTAACTCAAGATCATGAGTTGTGTAGTTATTCTCGTGGATTTTCAATTGCCTTGACGCATAGGCTATGACTTTACCTCGTTGCATGAGAACACAACCAAGGCCTAAATTCGATGCGTCACAATAGACAATGAAATCGTCGTTGCCATCAGGTAGAGATAAGACAGGAGCATGACAGAGTTTTTGCTTTAGAGTTTGAAAGGCTTCCTCGTGTTTGGATCCCCACTCAAAAGGTTTATTCTTCTGAGTCAAAGGAGTGAGAGGGACCGCAATCTTTGAAAAGTTCGTGATGAATCGTCGGTAATATCCAGCAAGACCAAGAAAAGAGCGAACTTCTGTGGGAGTAGTGGGTGTGTTCCAATCCTTAATCGCTGCGATTTTGGAAGGATCCACATGTATACCTTGGTCATTGACAATATGACCCAAGAACTGAACTTCCTTAAGCCAAAATTCACATTTGGAGAACTTGGCAAAGAGTTGTTCCTACTTTAAGAGTTCCATTGTCAGACGAAGATGTTGTTCGTGATCGGCTCGAGACTTTGAATAAATCAAAATGTCATCAATGAAAATGATAATGAACTTGTCCAAATAAGGTTTACAAACCCTATTCATCAAGTCCATGAAGACGGCAAGAGCATTCGTTAGACCGAAAGGCATAACAGTGAACTCATAGTAGCCATAACGTGTGCGGAAAGCAGTCTTGGGAATATCTTCTTCGAGTACACGAAGCTGATGATACCCAGAACGCAGATCGATCTTTGAAAAATAAGTGGCACCTTGCAGTTGATCGAAGAGATCATCAATTCGTAGTAGGGGATATCGATTTTTGATCGTGAGTTTGTTGAGCTCACGATAATCGATACACATACGGAAAGATCCATCCTTTTTCTTCACGAATAGAACAGGAGCGCCCTAAGGTGAAAAACTTGGACGTATGAATCCTTTGTCAGCTAACTCTTGAAGTTGCTTTGACACTTCTTGCATTTCAGACGGTGCAAGACGGTAAGGTGATTTGGCAACTGGGCTGGCACCAGGTATCAGATCAATACGGAACTTAACTTGACGTGCTGGAGGTAAACCAGGCAATTCTTCAGGAAACACCTCAGGATAATCTCGGACAATGGGGATGTCTTGAATACTATTACTCTTGCCTTTCTCCTCTACGATGTGTGCCAAAAAGGCCACATATTTCTTTCGTAGGTATTTTTGGGCTCGGGTGTAGGTCATGAGTTTCAAGCTACTAACGGGTTTCTCTCCACGAACCTCTAAGACTTCACCAGACGAAAGAGGTATACGAACAACCTTGTCGAAACAAATCACCTCAACATGGTGCTTGGTTAACCAATCCATTCCTACTATAATGTCAAAACTCCCTAGTTGCATTTGCGTGAGGTCAATAGGAAAGAGATGATCATTGAGGTTCAGTTGGCAATTATGAATGACAGAGTCGAGTATAAGGGGTTGACTATTAGCAATTTCCACAGATAAGGGCTTTCCTAGTTTAGTTCTAGGAATTGAAAGCAAAGACTCAAAGGCTAGTGATACAAAACTTCTATCGGCACCAGAATCGAAAAGAACATAAGCATGCTGATTGATAACAAGGAACGTACCATTGACTACTTCATTATGAGCACGAGCCTCATTGGCGTTGATGTTGAATGCACATCCATGTGCTGGATTTGCATTCGCGTTCACTAGTTTCGGACAGTTGTTCTTGAAGTGACCCATTTCGCCACAATTGTAGCATGAACCAGGTGGGAATGGAGGTCTAGCAGGATTAGCTTGGGTTTGAGCCGGGTTCTGAGCAGCTTGATTAGGAACCGATCGACAAATATTGGCCATGTGGCCAAGTTTCCCACATGTTGTACACTGCTTGCATACCTGCTATGCTGGATGATGACCATTGCACCGATTACAGAGAGGTGCAGTACCAGCATATGGCTTCCTCGCAGGAGGTTGCACTGGTTGGTTCTGAGTGTTTGGGTTGGGTTGAGCAGTAACAACAAAGTTTTGGGAAGCCTTACGCTTCCTTGACCTCCTCAATGACTCACCCTTCTTCTTGCCTTTACCCTTGTCTTGAGTGGTGTCGGCTGACTGTTTCTTGTCACCGTTGTGGGTTAGTTTACCCTTTCTGACCTGAGACTCAGTCAGGGTTGCAGCCAACTCGATGGCCTGATAAACAATGGTAGGGTTGCTACCAGTAACTATGTCTTGCATAGAGTCAGGCAAACCATCAATGTACATCTCGATCGCTTTTCCAATAGGGTAACCATAGTGGGACACAGTAAACTCAGCTCCTCAAAACGATCCGTATAAGCACGGTGTTCTCCTCCATCCTGTTTAAGATCATCAAACTCCCGTTCCAATACCCTTATTTCATGTCGGGGGCAGAACTCTTTCATCATGAGAGCCCGTAGTTCTTACCAAGTTTGTGCCATAGCCACATCGGCGCCCCTATCTCTCATCACACCGTTCCACCATGTCAAAGCACGTTTCTCGAAAACACTAGATGCGAACTCGACCTTTCGCTCATTTGGACACTGAACATGTCAGAATGTGCTTTCCAGACTCTCAAACCATTGTAGGAGCGCAGTTGCTCCTTGAGACCCAGAAAATTTCAGTGGTTTAGCCGAATTGAATGTCTTAAAACTGCACTGAGCATTGTTATTGTTGTTTGCATGATTTATCTGAGTTATGAGGTTCGGAATCACAACAGCAATCTGCTGAGCAACTAGGGCTACGAGTGCAGCATCCTGTGTTTGATCGCGTCTAGGAGGCATTTTCTAAAAAGAACAAAGAAACATGAGAAACTAGTGAGATTGACACTTGGATAAACGAAAGAGGTATTGAAAACATCGACGAAACATAAGGAAGGCGATCATTCGTTTGTTACTTTTAACAAACAAATGACACACAGTGACTTATCAAAGTAAATGGGTCATAATAACGTATCGCGAAGACATGCTTTAGCCTATAAGTGGACACTCACCCCAAGAGTTCCCAGGTAAGAGTGACTGGTCCGATTATGTAGATTTGTACGAACACTCTAGCCTTAGGCAGAAAACTTGAGGTACAGACACCCACCCTTCCAGATTACACGTGTTCACATTATTAAGTCCCGAACTTTGACGAGATTTGAAAACTTTAAAGGCATTAAGCCTAAAAATAAATCATCTAAGGATAGATGATTGATTTTCAAAAACGAATTTGTATTTTGTGTTCTTGTTTTGGTGATCACCTAAGGATAGGTGATAGTATTGTTTTAAGATCTAAACACAAGATAACTTGCGTTAGGGTCCTAGGAAGGTTATAGTCTAGGTCAAATTATTACTAATAACCTAATCCCTATAACTTGTGTTAGGGTCCTAGGATGGTTATAGTCTAGATCTAAACACAAGATAACTTCTTATTTTAAGTTACTAAAGCCCGCGTCCAAAACCCTACGTGAAGCATGACCAAACCATCAAACAACCGCCCCTGAAACATATGTGAAAAGAAAGTCAGCATAAAAAGCCGGCGAGTACATAGGTTTTGTGAAAATCATGTATCAAAAGGTATTTGAATCGTTGCAATATAATTAACCAACTAAAACAATTAGCTTTTGTAAACCAAATTGTAAATCATTCTTGTAATAAAACTTGTATGGTTTATATTATTTAGTAAATATCGTTGCGTGATATTGTTTGAAAACATTCGTCCAAAATCGTTCAATTTGTTAGTGTTATCGTTCGTTCGTGTTATCAAAACCAATCGTTCAAATCGTTCGTGTTATAAACCATCGTTCAATTGTTCAACTCGTTCGTGTTTTAATTGTGAAAACTACTCTTGGTCGTCTCGTTGAACACATTAAAAGCTGTGTGACTCGTACATCGTTCAATCGTATTAACAAACCACCAAAGGATCAGTTAACATAACAGCCTCTGTCATTACCCACATTAGCCCCATAATCATGGTGATAGTCCGATAACGGGATTTGTCAGATCCTATGGTACCATAACATACTACTGGTCGGCTTGGCCAAAGTTAGTGAATGTCATTCTATTGTCTTTCGACCAACGCACCATCAAGTTCGTTCACATAACTGAATCGTTACGTCTAATATGAACCGTATTGTTTGTTTTAAAAACCCAAAAATCGTTTAGCACATATGAATCATCCCAAAACAATTAAAAGCAGTAAAAGAGGGGAACTATGTACTCACTAATTTGCATTCCAAGCAAAACTCATTTTGATTTCGGATTCTTCGTTTATTACTCAACCTACAAGTGTTCTTACCTTATTAGACACTTAGGTTTATAGTCGTTCATCATACAAGTTTATCATCTTGAATCCGTTATCATATTTGTATTTGTTTGCTTTTTTTGTTTATGTCGTTTATTTCGTCGTGCCATATATTTTATTTTGTCCGAATATGCCAAAGGTGTCCATATTGTCCAAAGTGTCCGAATTGTCTGATTGTTTGTTTATGTCCAAGGATGGACATTTCATTTTGTAGGTTTTGTTTCCCAAGTGTTAATATATATATTTTTGTAATTTGTTGTGTTTACATATTTGTGTAATTATTCGTACTTGGTCTAAATACATAATATATACACACAAAATCATATAAATATGATACCAAGAATTTTGAAAGTATACATTTTATCTAAAATAAAATATATACTTTGTCATTTTTAGTTTAGAAATCTTCACAAAACATGAGTTAATAACTTTTATCCAAAAAATTGTTTAATTATGTTAAAAGACTTCAAATAGTTTTCTAGTTACAAATTTCGTTGGTTAACAACTTTTGAACCTAACAAAATTTATAAAAATTTTGCCATAGTTTATTTTGAAAAATGGATTCTTCCCAAGTTTATACATAACTTGTGTTCAAATCATTTCATCAAGTATCAATATTCTTCATAAATTGTCAATAAAGAACCATGAACATGATACAGTTCCTAACTTTCCCAGAAAGGAAACTATATTCCTTGTTTTTGCCAAAAATTTGTAGAACATGATTTTATTAAAAACTCTTGTTTTAGGTGACACATATAGTCATTTGAAGCACAAAAATGTGTTCAAAACTTTTTCTACTAATATATTTCATGTTCTTGATTCTTTTCAGAAATGGAAACTTTATTGATACATTTTAACAAAAATTCGTGTTCTTGGATTTTTTATAAATACTCATGTTTTCTAACATGCATGTAACTATTTTAAGAATAAAAACCCATGTTCATATCTTTTTGTTGATGAATCTTGTTAGATCTAAACATGCAAGTGTTTGGATCATGTTTTTATACAAAAATAACCAAGATTCATGTTCACTAGTCTAAACTTCTTCAAGTTCATTCAAAATCATAGAAAAACATATAAAGTAAAATAATTATTTTAAGTTTTTCTTAGTGTTTTTCATATAGATTTTGTTTTGATTTGATTCAACATGAACTTGTATTCTTACAAAAATCAACAATAGTAATAAAATAAAAACTAGTGAAGAATTCTTACAATCTTGCTAGTAAGAACAAGATGAAGATGATGATAAAGATATGATGATCCAAGAACTTCTAGTGCTATCAAAGTGCTTCTAGTGTATTTTCAAGTCTTGAAAATACTTTGAATCAACCATAAACCTCCATGTTAGTATGAATTTCTAGTTGTTGAATTTTTGAAAGATGAAGATGGTGGTGGGTTGTTCTATCCGAAAATTAGAGAGAGGGAAAGTGAGAGTTGAAAGTTTTTGGTGATATTGGAAATATGAAAGAAGGTGGAGTGTATATGGGGGGTGTGCTTTAATCAAAGTCTTCCACCTCCATGTCCACTAATCAAATTCTAGCTCTTCCAACCCATACATGCAAGATTGGTGGCAAAAAGGGGGACCCACTAAACTCACCAAAACCGTGAGCTACATGGGGGGTGGGGTATTTGCATTTTTTTATCAAGTCTTGTTTAATATGTAAATTTTATAAACTTTGATAAATTATATAAAAATATCTACAAGGTTTCAAGCCCTCATATTTTAAAGTAGTGTGGCACAAGGTAAAACTAATCTATGAAAATTATTAGTTTGTTGTTCGGGCGAAAAAAATCGGTTTGGGTCCTGTACCGGGTTAAATACTGACACTGTGTTTTGTTTAAGTAAACACATGACAAAAAATTATTTTTGCATACATTTTATCATCCAAATAATTAATCCAACTTTTTGGACTAAAAATTTTATTATTTCTGACACGGTTCCGGTACCGGCTTTGTTGTCAGGTAGTTTACTGAACTAGCCGTGCAGCTTAACGCAAAAAGATTTAAGTGCGGATTTTGTGTTGTTTTTAATACCCTTTATATTATTTATGACAAATAATATTTATTTTTTTTGTTTTCGGACAATTACTGTTTCGTTCTACAGAATGCTCACTACAAAAAAGATCGCAATCTGAGACTGAAAAATCAGTCTCTAAAACTCCTAAATCAGTCCCTAATGGTTATTAGGGACTGATTTTGCCAGTCCCGAGCCAGTCCTAATTGTCTAGTCCTAGATACTTTCATTAGTAACTAAATTTCAGTCCCGATTGTACGACACCAATAGAGACTGATATTCATTCTCCTATACATATAAAATCAGTCCTCAATATACGTTGTGGTACAACATCATTTCAGTCTCGAATACATTTCGTCGGTGACTGAAAATCAGTACTTGAACCTTGTCTATTTTGTCCCAAATACATTTACTTAGATTTGGGTTCCATGACAATTCAGTCTCTAATAGACGTTGTAGAGACTGAGAATTAGTCCCTGATAACATGCCATTTCATTCCTTAATATATTTTTTAGGGACTGAAAAATAATCTTAGATGGCATCTTATTTAGTTTCGAATATGTTTTTTAGAGACTGAAATTTTGTATCTTTTAAGAACTTTTTAAATCCCGAATATGTTTTTTTAGAGACTGATATTCAATCCCTAATACGTTAATTTCGTAACTAAATAATAGTCGCCGATGCTATGACTGTTTCTAGTTATGATTTTTTTGAAGACAAAAAAATAGTCTTTTATACTACATTTGATAGTCGATAGTATGCATGCTAGGGCTATTCACGAGCCGAACCGAACCGATTGGACCTTTGCTCGTGCTCGGTTCGTTTACAAACCGAACCGAACCGAGTGTTTTTTCAACCGAGTCAAATTCGAACGAGCGTCTTTCGATCCGAGTATTTTTCGAACGAGCGACGAGCAAATATCGAGTGTCGCGGAACAAAAAAGAAAAGTGACGTTGAGGGTGTTTAACATATTATTCAAGACATCCAACTCAAGCTCAAGAATTTAACAATAAAACATACAAATGACTTCAACAAAATACAAATTTAAACCACAAAGTTAGTTCCAACTCAAACTAATATATTATGAACTCTCATTTCAAAGAACATGGTTAAATACACATCAGTTGTGAGCTTGCGACCATTACCACATCCACCAAACTCCAAGGTTGAAGCGAACATTTGTGATCGCTCTTGTGACCCCTCGAGAACTTCTTTCTGAACTCCGCTGGTAGATACTGCATCATATGAAAGCGTTTATATTAGCGGTAACATTAGTGACTGTTTTATGATGCTGATATATAACTGACAAATATGAAGTTAGTTACACTTACCACTCCGCGATTAGTAAGATGTGATTGATTTATATAAACCATGAAGGGTTTATCACTTTTGAAATCATCTTTACCCTTTTCAATCTCCCCTGCTTTACTTGAACATTCACCTTCATCTAAAATCAAATCAAATTAAAAAAAAAAGATTAATTAAATGAAAACACACACACATATATGTATATTTTCAACAAACCCTTAATCTTGATCCCATGTTCTTGATCTTCACTCAACCACAAAGAAGCGTCATCATCTGAAACTATAGTCCCCGATTCATCAGAAGAAGAGTCATCATCTGAAACTGTAGTCTCCGGTTCATCAGAAGAAACCAGGCATTTTGTTGCATTCGGTTTAACCGGGGTTTTAAAACGAGATACATGTCGAATTTTCTTAAAAGAAACCTTCAATTTTCAATAATACCCATAAGCCCCTGCATCAATTCTACAATCTTTAATCGACTTTGACAGCAATTTGACATGTAACCAAAAAGAGGCAAGTATAGCATGACGGCGTCTCATGTAAATCCGGCGTCCGACATGAATAACGATAAGTACAATGAAATGTAATTAGGTACCTTAAGGTAGAGCCCATGTTTATACAGCGGTTGAAGTCGATAATTCCGTGACAAGGGGACAACCACAGATCTGTGAAATGCAAGCAAGCAAAAGAATATAAGTCGTTGACGCCATAATATCTGTGAAATGACATCGTAAAACAGCTAACGAAGCATAAGAGACCGGTATACCACCGCCCAAGAGAAGCATATATGGGTGAAATGACATCGTAAAACAGCTAACGAAGCAAACAAAATCCATATTACTAATGACAAAACTAGTTGCTCATCTTTGCTCAAAAATGATAACACATTAAAGACTATTAGTGTCGAACTGGCCTATTCATTTTCATCACTATAAACAGTTTGGCATCACATATGGGTTGAAGAACAAATTGACCTGTCATCTAGTACTTTTTATTCAACACACTACACATAAATAATAGCCACAGGTAAATTGATGAAATTTGTCACCTCTGGAAAAGAAAAATTACAGATGCCATCACCAAGTCATTTTCATCTTTATACATAATAAAAATATAAAAAAGTATATAGTATGCTTGCCTGGTTGCATCATAAAAAACTGGAGCATAAAACCAAAATATTAATAAGATAACAATATCAACATACTGAGATTAAGCCGAAACTGAAATCCGAACCATACAACATACTGAGATTAAGCCGAAACTGAAATCTGAACCAGAGCCGTATGATGACCGGAGTGGACTGAGGTCGAACGGAACTCGAACAAGAGAACGGAAACGGAACCGAATCAAACCCAGGCTCGATCCCGAGCCACCCGATTCAACCGAACCGAGACCTTAATCCGTTGCCATTGTCAGCCGGGCCGGAGCTCCGATGACCTGAACCAAAAACAAAACTGAACGAAAACTGAATCGGAATTCAAACAAACAAGACCTGAACCGGATTCTAACCTGAACCGATTAAACTTGAAACCCGAATCGCGACCCGAAACAGGAACGTGTCTGAACTCGAACCTGAACCATCGAGCCGCCGCCCGTCGTTCCGATCTACCGCCGCCACCGCCGCTCAAACCTTCGTCGACCTTCTTTGTTCGTCGTTGCCGCCGAGAAGCTGGTGTCGGCCACCTGCTGGAGAGAGAGGGGGAGATGAGCGAGAGAGAGGTGAGGAGATATGGGGTGTTGTCTGCTTTAAGTGTTGTAGGGTTTTGTGGCAGTTGGATTGGTTTTGATCAACGGATGATGGTGATAGCATGGTGATCCGTGTGAGTTTGAATAGACCAATCAGTTAGTGCTAGAATATTGCTTTTTTTAATTCACCCATTTTGTTTTATTTTAACAAAAAACAAATCCTTTTTTTTTTTTTTGAGAGATTTATGATTTTTGCTAAGAAAGGGTTTGGGTAACAAATTTGATTTAGTAGAAATATTCCATATGTAAAGTGTTGATGCAGATTTTGTGTCCGATGCTTGTCGAATAGATTAGATTTATTTTATGCTGAATTTGTAATAGTTAGTGAAACGGTCTAACGAACTTGTATAGACCCGCTCGTTTGAAGTGGTCAAACGAGAGGGTTATTTGTTTGACCGTGTGTGTTTGAAAGACAAAGGGGTGTAGCTATAAATAGCAACCCTTTGTCATTTCAAACACTTGAGAGTGAGAGAGAAGGGGAGTTCATTTGAGAGTTCCCTGTGAGCTTCATTGTGTAGGGGAGAGATCACCACTTGGTCTCTCCCTGGATGTATACTTCTTTGGTATTAGTTCGGTTATCATGTAATCGGGCCGATTTGTAATGTTTTACTACCGGATTAATACAAAGAAGTTCTTTGTTTATCTCTAATCTCTCCCGTCTTGAACCGATCTCACACGAATCACGGTTTCGGTCACGAAACTCGGTCCTACAATTGGTATCAGAGCCATGGTGCCCGATTTAGTAAATCTAACCGTTTACTAAGTCACATGTGCTCTAGATCTGTGATTTTCGTGATTTTTGTTCAAGAAGAAAAGTTGGGTGAAAATGAGAAAAACTCAGATCTGGACCCGAATATTCAGATCTGTGCTGAAACGAGTGTTGGGTTTTATGTTTTTCACCTAAATATTCAAGTTATCATCATCAAAAACCATATACAAAATGTTTTTACACAAATCTGGGAAGTAACAGTACACTCTGTTCTTGATGTTCTTGGCGGCTGCTTAAAGAAACTAGGGTTTCTTCATACCCACTCCCGACGAGACTGACCCCATGACGAAACACCACCTCCACTTTCGTCGTCCCCCAAATCAGTTTCGTCTCTCACACTTAAAATCCTGTTTCGTCGATCACACATCACCCATCTGTTTCGTCGCATCACCTTTAACTTCTGTTTCGTCGATTAACACACATCAGTTTCGTCGGCGTTGCTGTTTCGCCGATGAGAGGGGCAGAGGTGGAGAATAACAAGCTGTTGGTATTGTTCATCGAAGAAGATAACAGAGAACAGGGTATGATGATGGTGGCGGCTGCAATTTTATTTGGCTGGTTCTGGTGTGTGTATCGTAGAGAGGATTGAGAAGGAAGATATCTGCACAACTTTTGGGGGTTTTGGATGTTGTATCGATGATTGATTAAATTCAATAAGTCTATTACAACAGCCCTAATTTTGATCGATCGATAAGTATCTGGGAACTTGAAAGTGGGTGTGGGCTTCACAAATTTCTTTGAAGGTGGGTATCGCAAAAGTATAAGATGAGGCAGATGTTTGTGGATGATGAATAATTAAGGGGTGTTTGACTTTTGGGGGTGTGTATGGAAGGGAGAGACATAAAGTGGGTGAAAGCTGTTTAAAGGAAAGTGATGTTAGCAGTTGTACAAGGAAGATGATGGCTGGAAAAACAATGCTTGTCGGCTAAAAGTTAAACTTTTAGGGTTTGGTGGTCACATTGATACAAGGGGTTGGAATTTCTTTTGGGTGGCCCACTAGGATCCATGATGTCACGTACTTTTTGGCCCACATGTGTAACTTGATACTATGCACATGGACTTTGTTTGTTTTGAAGGCATTGGTTTTGTGATTGCAAATGACTGACCCAAATATTAAATTTAAATATTTGAGTTGGGTCTTAAAAGATTACTACATGGGCCAAGAATTTTTACGCGATTTGCAAAGTGGGGATCGGGTGTTCGCGAATTTTAGTTGAACCGCGCTTCTAAATTTCAATGTCGAAATTCGTACGGGTTTCGAGAGCGCGCGGGATGATGCGGCATGATGAAAACAAGAGATGATGAAAACTTGATTTTTGAAAAATGTGGGGTAGTCACGGTTACCGATGCAAATGTCAAAAATGGTGACGCGACTATTATGGGCCAAAAAAAAAACCAAAAACAAAACGGTATGTTCACTTCCGCACGTCAATATTTATGATTGTTATCGGTTATTCGTAAATGTTCGAAAGCATTTTGTTTATTGTCATATTCTCGCATTTGAAAACGAACGTATGAACCTGGAACGTCAATACTGGTCCTAACGAGTTCACAAAGTCTTTGGAGGGATACAAGTCGGATCCTACGGGGTACTAGGCGAAATTTCTTTATCAACTAGAATATGCAACGAAGAAATCTTTTTGTTTATTGTCATATTCTCGCATTTGGTAACGAATGAATGAACCTAGAATGTCAATACCGGTCCTAACGAGTTCACAAAGTCTTTGGAGGGATACAAGTCGGATCCTACGGGGTACTAGGGGACGTTCTTATTCAACTAGAATATGCAAAGAAGAAAGTCGTTTTCGTGATTTTTCGGAACCGAGAACATTCAATGAAGATTGACGACAGTTCCGCTCAGTGGAGGGAATTGGTGAACATTTGACGACAGTTTCTTTGAAGTGGAGAGAATCTGTTAAGGTTTAGAGATTTTACCAAGGAAATGGGGGGATAAAAAAAAATTTCAAATGTTGAATTTCTTCGGTAAATTTCTAAACGCAATCACAGGTGGTAGAGTTTGTGATTTTCTGGTGATACTAAAGGTTCGGCGTGGAATGTTTTGCACAGACACATATTTGAGGATTTTAATTAATTCTCCAGCCAGCGTGAAGGGTTTTGCACGGAAACATACAGGTATCTAAAGTCGACAGTTGTTTCAAAGCGCTGTTTACTGAAGACCTGGGGGAATCCTTATGAAAGCTGATAGTTCAAGGCTGAAGACCTGCAGGATTCGGTTTTGGGTTTGACGTTTCTTTGGGATTTTATAGGGATCTGGGGGTAACTCAATTTGTTGAGTTTGCAAACGATGTACTTGGTCAAGCTGACTTCCTGAGTACTGATGCTGAAGATCCGTAGTGCATTACGTGGTTAACTTCACAAAGGCGAGACAATGAGATCTGGATGTAGTTCAACTAAGCGTGCCATTTGGTTGAGCTTGCAAGGGATACACTTGGTCTAGCTGACTTTCCTGAGTGTTGATGCTGAAGATTAAAGTGCATTACTTGGTCGATTCCACAAAGACGGTTTACAGAAGACAGTTCACCAGAAATCTCTATCAATGTAGTATGCTTGTATGAAATAGAGTTCTTATGACAAGATCAAGACTTGATGCAGTTTTTAAAAGAATGGAACCCTTATCAAATGCCGGTTGGAGTATTGGAAGATCAGCGGAAGATCGGTCAATTGAGGAAATTGCACAACACCCAACACGGATACGCGTACTTTAAGGGGGAAATATTTTACAAGGAGCGTCAAGATACTACTTACCTGGATCATCGGTCAAGGGGAAATTTGTTAACACAGAGAAGATGAATACTTGACTGAAGATCGATTGCAGTTGCATTTTCGGCATTCGACAGCAACGGACAAGGGGGAATTTGTTGATGCAGATTTTGTGTCCGATGCTTGTCGAATAGATTAGATTTATTTTATGCTGAATTTGTAATAGTTAGTGAAACGGTCTAACGAACTTGTATAGACCCGCTCGTTTGAAGTGGTCAAACGAGAGGGTTATTTGTTTGACCGTGTGTGTTTGAAAGACAAAGGGGTGTAGCTATAAATAGCAACCCTTTGTCATTTCAAACACTTGAGAGTGAGAGAGAAGGGGAGTTCATTTGAGAGTTCCCTGTGAGCTTCATTGTGTAGGGGAGAGATCACCACTTGGTCTCTCCCTGGATGTATACTTCTTTGGTATTAGTTCGGTTATCATGTAATCGGGCCGATTTGTAATGTTTTACTACCGGATTAATACAAAGAAGTTGTTTGTTTATCTCTAATCTCTCCCGTCTTGAACCGATCTCACACGAATCACGGTTTCGGTCACGAAACTCGGTCCTACATAAAGAAAATAGACTTGAGGAGTAACAAATTTGTGTTATTGACCATTAATTGAAACCGATTACATAATTGATATATAAGTTAGTTGGTATTTTAACTTGAACTGTTATTTGTACTCGTACGTTGTTACGGAATACGGAATACCCCACCTTTTAGCGGATTCCGACGATGAATAGTTAAATTAGGTTTTTTTATTTATTTTTATATTTTAATGTCATGTTAGTTATTTTAATTTTATGCAAATGCAGTTTAGATGGGTTATGCAAGATGGCTGCTTACTAATCATTGCTTCCAGTTATTTAGGACTGAATTTCAGTAACCAATAAGTTTCCCCCCAAAATTTATTTTTAGACAAACATATTTGTGACTAAAATTCAGTCACGGACATCAGTCACAAAAAAATCAACCTCTAATACAATTAGTAACTAATAAATTAGTCCCAGATACTACGTATCCGAGACTTATCCGAGACTGATAGATTAGTCTCTCATAGTTTAGTCCCTCGGTGTCAATATATTAGTGACTGAATATTAGTGACCAATAAAATGGCGCCATTTTTATTAATGGGGTCAGTTATTTAGGACTAACTTTCAGTAACCAATAAGTTTCCCCCCAAAATTTATTTTTAGACAAACATATTTGTGACCAAAATTCAGTCACGGACATCAGTCACAAAAAAATCAACCTCTAATACAATTAGTAACTAATAAATTAGTCCCAGATACTACGTATCCGAGACTGATAGATTAGTCCCTCATAGTTTAGTCCCTCGGTGTCAATATATTAGTGACTGAATATTAGTGACCAATAAAATGGCGCCATTTTTATTAATGGGGTCTGTTATTTAGGACTGAATTTCAGTAACCAATAAGTTTCCCCCCAAAATTTATTTTTAGACAATCATATTTGTGACAAATTCAGTCTCAGATAAGTTGTCCAAGTATTAAGGACTGATTATTAGTCACGGACATCAGTCACAAAATAATCAGTCTCTAATACAATTAGTAACTAATAAATTAGTCCCCGATACTATGTATCCGAGACTGATAGATCAGTCCCTCATAATTTAGTCCCAAATGGTCATTTTTCTTGTAGTGGCTGTACATTTCGCAGGATTACAGTACTTTTCTGCGGTCTTGGACAATTTGGTTTTTAAATAGACATTTGCTAAATAATGTAAGGCACATGTTAATAATAAAATTCTTGGATATCAAACAAAATGTTTCATTGATCAAAAACTTAATTACAAAATTAAAAGACACAAATGTTACACCCACCGACGACCACCACCAACCACCACTACCACCGCCATCCATCACTGCCACCACCACTACCCGCCATCGATCACCGCCACCACCCATCGCCGATTTAATTCAATCCTATTTTCTTACCTACCAAACAACACAAGGTAATGATTTATTCCTTTCCTGCATGGTAACCAAACAAGACTATGGAATGTAATGATCCATTTCATTCCTTTGTCCATTCTATTACCTCGTCCATTCCATTCTCTCATCTATTCAATTAGCTAGACATTACGAACTATATATTTACAATGAACGGATAATCAAAGCTAGACAATAAACAGAATATCAATTCATCATTTGACTTGACACGGAGCGACCGTGTTACGGGTGGTTTTTCCGAACCCATATCTTGAATTATATCCTGACTTTATTGTTTATGTTTATGACCAGGATACTGGATCAGGATATTGGTAACATCCTGATGCAGTATCCTGGCACTTGCTAATTATTCACGTGCAGATTAGGGTGGCAAGCTTTTAACATTCGAGTGGACTTGTTCTCCAGAAGACTCGCTCTATTTAGTTAAAAGAACAACGTTGAAGCCGGAAGAAGGGGTCTCCAACGTTCAAGAGGGAATATTCGAAGCATCCCAAGATAATAGGATAGTTATTTCTATTGACTATAAATAGGAGCTGTACGGATCGATAGAGACATAATTTTTCACTCACTCTTTTGCTCTCTTAACAACTGCAATCATTCGCAATCACATTTACCAACACTCACACTTGAAACTCATTGTAACACTTGTTGATGCACGGAATGTCTGTTGACTGCGTCTACAAAAAGTCTGAAGTAAATATTGGTCAACAGAGAGTCAAAGATGTCAAAATATGTATTTTATAAGTCTGGTTCGCTCATAGGGTTGTGTCTGGTTCGCTTATATGTCTTAGTTCTGGTCCGCTTATTTGTCAAGTGCCTGGATCGCTTTTATGTCATGTCGTATAAGCGATCCAGCCAAGTCTATATATAGGGGGTTCATTTGAGCGGATCTCAGAGTTGTGTGTGTGTGCTTGGAACAAAACTCTGTCAAAATCTCATCAGAAAAGCAATAAAGTGATAGAATTGAAAGGATAAGCTGCTGTTACATTACATATTCTGTTTCCGCCTTTATATGTAATGATGAGCTACTCGGATTGACGTTTTCGGGTCAAGGAACGGTCCAACAAGTGGTATCAGAGCTACAGGACGAGAAGCTCATACTACATCAGCTGATTCTGCGATATTATCTCATTTCTACTCATATTTCTCTTTTATTTTTCGATTTAAACAAGTTTCGTCGGACAAAATGGTTTGAAGTTCAAGTATATTGTGTGAAATTTGTTGTTAATCAATCCGTATAAGTTTCAGATCTTAAAACAAAGTAACACTAGCTCAATTTCATCAAAAACGTGATCGGTTTTCGGACAGAAATTTCAAACTTAGATCTAGAACAATTTAGCGGTCCGAATTGAACGAAAATTATGTCATTGTGATCGGAATTAAGAGTAGTACAATCCTTGAAAGTATCAGATTGTTATTCGGACTTAAAATCAGTTAAAATTTGTGGTTCGCTTTTACGATCATCGCAAGTTCTTGGTTCGCTTTTCTGGTCCGCTGTTACATACAATCTGGTCCGCTCGAAGGATCATTTTCTGAATCGCTCGAACGGATATTACGTGGTCCGCTTGAACGATCATTCTCTGAACCGCTCATTCGAATTGTGCTGGTTCGCTCGAACGAACATCTGCTGGTTCGCTCAAACAAACATCAGCTGGTCCGCTCGAACGTATAACATCTGGTCCGCTCGAACGGACAACATCTGATTCGCTCATACGGACAAAGCCTGGTCCGCTTGAACAGACTTTCTGGTCCGCTCAAACAGATTTTCTGTTTCGCTTATTAGTACACTGTTCGGTTCGCTTATCTGTCACGTACACAGATTGGTTCGATTTTGTGGATTGATTTTCAAAAATCTCAAAAAATTGTCTAAGTGTTGATTGATTTTGCAGGTACAATCAAAATGGATGATATTTTCATGAATCCCTTCAGCGATATGTATGCTTTCACGGGTAGTTCAGGAAACAACGATACTTCTTCAAGCGATGCAAACAAAAGTCCACCGAAAGAAAGAAAGAAGGAAGCTTCGGAGTCCGAAAGCGCATTTGGAACATTTAATAAACCTCCTAAGCTGATGGCTATAGAAGATTATAGCAGGTGGGCAACTAAGTTCGAAGATTGGTTGATGGCATTTGCTTTTTCTAGCTGGAACAGTATGAAGAATGGTTATGCCCAAGGAAAGAAGAATGGTGAAGCATTAAGATCAGTTGAAGAGATTGACAGTTTTGTGGCTGAGCAAAAATGTGTGGCATTATTGTTTCAATCGGTGCGTGAAGACATTATTTCGCTGATAGAATATTCCAATTCTAAAGACTTATGGGAAAAACTCGAAAAGAAGTGTCTTGGAAGCAAAGAGATTGTAAAAAATAAAAAGAAACTTCTTAGGAAAGAGTTTGATATGTTTGGTTGTCTTAAAAATGAATCGGTGTGTAAAATGATTGAAAGATTTGGTCATCTGAAGCTGGAATTAGCAAGACATGATATCAGATATTCTGATGATGAGCAAGTAGACAAGTTGTTCGATTCGTTGCCAGATGAGATGGAGTGGAGATATTATGCTCTCATGATTAAGAACACTATTCCTTCTGAATTGTTGAAACCAGATTTGGTGATTGAGAAACTGGAAAATCATGAGCTAGAGCTGAAGAAAACGTTTAAAGTTAATAATTCATCTTATCAGCAAAATCTGGATCTATACTATCCAAAAAGTTTAATCCCGAAAGCTACTTCTCCAAAAACTGCATTTTCTGCTGAGAATGTTTCTCCAGCAAGCAAAGAAAGTCAAAGCAATTCAAGTAGTGGAAGCCATAGTGGTTATCATAGTAGATCTACGTCTTCTGCAAATCATTCTGATGCGAAGTTTTCTTGCAACATCGCGATAGATCTGAAGAACGCACAGAATTTTGATGAAGAGTCGGCCAAGCAACAAATGGTCTTTCTGGCGTCTGTTTTGGAATCCTATGAAGGATTGGTGGCTGGAAAAATCGGGAATACAAATCTGACGAAAGAAGACTACGATCAGATAGATCCTGAAGAAATGGAGCTGATCGACATTCGCTGGGCAATGGCAAGTGCAGTTCGACGTGCACAACGCTTCATGGAGATTACAGGGAGAAAAACGATCGGTGGTCCATCTACAAAACTGGGGTTTGACAAGTCAAGAGTGACATGTTTCAAGTGTAAACAGAAGGGTCATTTCAAACGGGAATGCAGGAATGCATATGCTGATGAGTCAGAGAATCCGTTTCGAGACAATTATTACAAAAAGGCAATCTACCATCAGAATAAATCCGAGCCGCCTAGATTGAAGCAGTCTGAAGATAACAGAGACAAATCAAGGGCTCTTGCTGTGATTTATGATGATGAGGGGTATGATTGGAGTAAGGAAGTTCTACCGGAAGAAGATGCGGTGGGTTACGCGTTCATGGCAAGCAATGATGAACCCATTAAGTGGAAAGATGATCGTACTGAGGAACAGAAGTATCAATATCGGAAGATGATTGCTGAAAACAAGATTATCAGACTTTCTGGTATCTTTCTGGAAGCTAGAAGAGCAAACAGATGGGATCCAGATAGAGAGTGCTATCTTGATAGATATGGCAACATTGCGATTGATGACAAAACGATAGATATCGAAGCCATCATCAAGGAGTACAAAGAAGATGATGAGTATTGGCAACACAAATGGTGGGGAACTCCAACTTCGAAAATGATTGAAGAAGAGAAAGAGAAAGAGAGAAAGGAGAAAGAGGAGAAAGAGAAGAAAGAAAAGCAGATTGATACAGGCATAATTGATACTACGCAAGAGTTGACAGCTGAGAATCTGGGAATGATGGCTGACAAAGTGCTAGCTGCAAAAGCACTTGAGGTAGATCCTATTTCTGTTACTGAGTCAAAGGGGTCGGTCAGTCAAAGTGTGTCAACAAATGCATCAGGTAACAAGATTGACGGGAATGCTGACTGCAAAAATTGCACCAAACAATGCAATTTTTGTAGCACTGTCACGTATCTTAACAATGAGAAAATTCAGAATCTGACAACAAAGGTTAGAAATGTTGAAGATCAGATTCTCGATCGTGACAAAAGTGTAAGAGCTTCAACTGAACGGATCAAAGAATTAACAGCTCAAATTGAAAATGATAAAACTGAACGTGAGAAAATAAAATCTGAAAATGAAAAGTTAATTCTTGAAAACCGTCAGATTTCTGAAAAGTTTGAGAAATTGAAAAACATTGTCAAAGATAGTGATGATCGTAATGGCAAAACATTTAAAGAAAATGAACATCTAAGAGCTGTTTTGAGATTAAAAGAAGAATCTATTAATGAACAACTGGATCAAATTGCTAAACTAAAACTTAAAGTTCAAGAAGCTGAAATTGAGAATGAACGAATCCAGTTGAAGCTTAACTGCTATAAATCAGCAAGCTTTGTTTTGCAGCATATTGTTCCAAAAACCTATAGGGAAAAACAAAGATGGCGAGGATGTTTTTTCTGATGGAACGGGTGTAGGTTTTCACAAAGTTCCACCGCCAATTTTAGACAACTACACGAAAAAGCAGTCTAGTTTGGTGGAAATTGAGGAAGAAAGTGAAGTTAAACTTCCTGAAAACATTGATGTCACGTTCACATCTTCCAATGACGAGGGTGTCCAAAGTGATGTGGTGAAAAGTGTGGTAGACAAAGTGCTTAAACCGGATTGTGACACTTCTGAGGAGGATGGGTGTTTCTTAGACAAATACATTCAGAAATCAAAGTCCAAAAACAACTTAAGTGATGAACCGGGTCTTGTGATGTACAAGATGGCTGGATCTGATAAGTTGTATTCGGATTCTGAGTTTCCGATTGAGAATGTTAATGAGAAAAAGTTGAAAAATGTTTTCAAATTGGTTGAAGTTGAGTTGTCGGAAGTGAATAGTTTGAAACAAACAAAACGGCAAATGAATTTTGAGAAAGATAAAGCTTACTACAAAAAGCCTGTTGTTCCACCAAGGTTTTATAATAACAATCGAAACAACTGGTCGGGTGGTTATCAGGGTGGTAAGAATTTTCAGCAAAGAAGGTTTCAAAACAAAAGGTTTGCTGAAAAGAAGGTGTTTGTGAACAGTTCGAGTTCACTTTCTGATGAGGAAAATGAATTTTTTTCAAAATCAAACAAAGAGTTCTTTGAGAAAAGAGCTTCACATTATCAGTCTGAAGGCACAAGTCGAGTTGTTGATACTCGTACATGTTTTAGATGTAATCAAGTTGGTCACATTGCACGAATGTGTACCAATGTGAAGCCTAAGATTGAAAATGTGAAGTTTCAACAAAAGAAAGTTGATGTGAAGGGTAAAACACCAATCGTTGTTGAGAAAAAGAATGTGAAAAATGACAACACCAAAGTGAAAAATGAACCTGTAAAGAAAGTGGTAACTAAAAATGAAAAATTTTACAAGCGGGTTGCATTATCTCAACAAGTTTGGAAACCAAAAACTGAAATGAAAATTTCAACTTCTGAAGTGAAAAAGGCTGAAGAATCAATTTCTGTTGATTATGATGCAAATTTTCCACCTTTGAAGGCTAAAAATTTCAAAATTCAAATTGCTAGAGTCAAGGTTACACCTAAGGCTGATGAGGCCTGGGTGGACACCATGTTCGAATAAGCAGTTTGAATGGCCGGAGCTTCCTGGATCGCGAAGCATGAATCGGCATCTTTCTTAAAAGTTGGTTAATTTGAAGTTTGTTTTGTGCAGGATCTTCCACAACTGGTATCCAGATGGATCATGGATAGTGGCGCATCTCGACATATGACAGGAAAAACTGCATTACTGTATGATGTGAAGAATATCAATGGTGGTTATGTGGGATTTGCAGGTCATGAAGGTGGTAGAATTGTTGGTGAAGGAACGTTATCCAATGGGATTGTAACGTTTGAGAAAGTTAACTACATCACTGAGCTGGAGAACAATCTGCTTAGTATCTCGCAGATTTGTGACAATCAGTATACTACTCACTTTACTGATAAAGAATGTTTGATTCTGAAACCTGGTTTTGTTATCCCTGAAGATTGGATTATCATGAGGGCACCTAGAGTGAATGATTTATATGTGTTAGATATGTCTGCAGCAACTACAACTACTGGTCAAGCACATTGTTTTGTGTCTAGAGCAACTGAGAAAGAATCCAGATTGTGGCACCGAAAGATGGGGCATATTCACCTAAGGAAGATGAATCACTTGGTGCATAATGATTTGGTATTGGGAGTTAATATCAAAGATTTTCATCTGGAAGGGGAGTGCATTAGCTGCATCAAAGGCAAGCAGAAGAAAAAGTCACACCCTACAAAGCAAGTCAATTCAGTTTTGAGACCACTGGAAAGACTTCACATGGATTTGTTTGGTTCGGTGAATGTTAAAAGTGTTACAGGAGATTACTATTGTTTGGTCGTTACGGATGATTATTCCAGATTTTCGTGGGTTTCTTTCTTAAAAACGAAAGATGAAACATTTGACAGTTTGATGGGGCTATTCAGAAAGATTGAGAATTTGTATCAAAGGCGTATCAAGAGAATTCGAAGTAATAATGGTACTGAATTCAAGAACAGCAAGATGGAAGAATTTTGTGATGAAAGAGGTATTTTGCATGAGTTTAGTGCTCCGTATACTCCACAGCAGAATGTAGTCGCAGAACGCAAAAACCGGACGCTAATCGAGACGGCTAGAACAATGCTCGCAGATTCAAAGTTACCGATTAATTTCTGGGCTGAAGCTGTTTCCGCAGCATGCTATACGCTCAACAGGGTTCTTACTGTCAAGAAGTTCAACAAAACATGCTTTGAGCTAATCAATAACCGCAAACCGAATTTGAAGTATCTAGAACCGTTTGGGTCACCCTGTACGGTTATAGAACCTTTTGGGAAGTTTGGTCCGAAGTGCATTGAGGGAATATTTGTTGGTTATGCAAGTCCATTGCGACGTGTCTTCGTTCCAAGTGAAAAGCGGATTATTGAAGCTGCAAATGTTGAATGTCAAGGTTATACTATGCCGCCGCAGAATCCTGGTGATTCATGGCGTTATCATTATGACAACCTTTGGGATTCGTTTGACATGAGAGAAGAATCAGAGGAAGATGAAGATTTCTTTGATGAGTTGGATATTCTGCGTGAATATGAGTCGCAGTTAAGGTTCCCAGCTGAGTATTCGAGAAGACCACGGGAAACTTCAAATGATGATGAAGCAGGTCCAAGTAATGCTGGTGAACATGATGATGTCCAACAGAATGAAGTTGCTCAAAATAATCAGTCGGCTCAGAATGATAATCTAGAAGCTGAAAACATGCCAGTATTTGATCACGGTGATTCAGATTCAAATTCTGAGGGGGAGCAAATTCAGATTTCAGGTCAAACAAACCAAGTTGGTGAACAAGATGCAGAACAGAATGTTACTAATCTGGAGGGAAATGTAGATGTTCCGAGTGAAGTGATGCCGCGAACTTTTTCATATCATCCAGAGGAGTTGATCATAGGAGATTTGCAGAAAGGCGTTCGCACTCGAAATCAGATTGATAAAGGGCTTACATGTTTTTATACAAAAGTTGCTCCTTTGCAAACTGAATTCTCCTTAAGTTGTTTTATTTCGCAGGTTGAGCCAAGAACTTACAAAGAGGCGCTTACTGAAGACTCTTGGGTCAATGCAATGCAGGAGGAACTTAGTCAATTTGAGAAATTGGGAGTGTGGAAGTTAGTTGATTTGCCGGATGGTCAGAGGAAAATTAACACTAAGTGGGTGTTTAAGTGCAAGAGGGACGATAGAGGAGTTGTCGTAAGGAACAAAGCTCGACTCGTTGTTCAGGGATTTAGTCAACAGGAGGGAATTGATTTTACCGAAGTCTATGCTCCTGTAGCACGACTAGAGGCAATCAGAATTTTCCTAGCATTTGCGTCTTGGAAGAACTTCAAAGTTTATCAGTTGGATGTTAAATCGGCGTTTCTTTACGGGAAGGTTAAAGAGGAGGTTTATGTCGGTCAGCCGCCGGGCTTTACTGATCCAATCCACAAAAACAAGGTCTACTTATTGGACAAAGCGCTGTATGGTTTACACCAAGCCCCGAGAGCCTGGTACGAGACTTTGTCTCAACACCTACTAGCCAACAAGTTCATTCGTGGAAAAGTGGATGCCACTCTCTTCACTAAAGAGGTCGATGGTCATCTTCTGATTGTTCAGATTTATGTGGACGATATAATCTTTGGGTCAACAAATGAAAATCTATGCAAAGATTTTGAATCAGTGATGAAGCAGAAGTTTGAAATGTCATCAATGGGGGAGATGAAATTCTTTCTGGGTTTACAAGTTGAACAACTTCCTGAAGGAATTTTCATTCATCAGTCAAAGTATGTTCATGATATTCTAGAGAAATTCGGGATGTCAAGTTCTACTCCAGCTGCTACCCCACTTGCAACAAATCATGGGATTCACCCAGATCTCACCAGAGATAGGGCTGATGAAACTTTTTATCGATCCATGATAGGTTCTTTAATGTACCTAACTGCTTCACGTCCTGATATTGTGTACCCAACGTGCCTCGCAGCAAGATTTCAGTCTAACCCGAGAGCATCACATATGATTATTGTGAAGAGGATATTGCGCTACCTGAAAGGAACTCCTTCATTGGGGTTGTGGTATCCTAGGAAAGGTGATTTTACGCTCAAAGGGTATTCCGATTCGGATTTCGGATGCTGCAAAGTCAATTCAAAATTAACAACTGCAGGATGCCAGTTCTTTGGTCCTAGATTGGTTACCTGGCAGTGTAAGAAACAAACGTCTGTGGCGTTATCTACATGTGAAGCGGAGTATGTTTCTGCTAGCAGTTGCTGCTCTCAGATCTTGTGGATACAACAACAGATGCGCGACTACGGTTTGCAGTTTCTTAACACACCTCTTTTTGTTGATAATGAGGCCGCAATTAATATAACAAAGAATCCAGTACATCACGCTAAAACTAAACATATAGAAATTCGTCATCACTTTATTCGTGATTGCTTTGAGAAAAAGTTGATACGAATTGAGAAAATCCACACAGACGAACAGAGAGCTGATTTACATACCAAAGCTTTTGATAAAAATCGGTTTAAATATTTGTTAAAACTGAATGGTATGAAGCTTCTGTCGGTGTCGGATGGCATAATTGGCGTTGATAAGAGTACTGTTGCGGATGAAGACGAGAAACAATCTGCAATGGTTTGTCGAATTTTTACTTGTTTTGGTATTTAGGGGGAGTAGATGTTTGTACATAGTTTATTTTCAGAAAATACAAAAACAGTAAAAAATGCAAAAATACAAAAACATGATAAAATAAGAAAAAGAGCTTGTGTATATAGGGAAAATGATAGTACATCAGCTAGATGATTACAGTATGCTAAAGATTTGAAAAGTATAAAAGAGTTAAACAATCTTACTGATGATGTGTTGATAGGTTTTCACACATTTAGTAGATTTATTCGGGATATAAACCTAAATTCAAACTTTTGAATTCGTGGGGAACACTACTTGGATATATAGGTAACCCCTGAAATCTCGTTTGAAAGGTCTCTTAATCTGATATACTAGGTCTTTATACTCAATGATGTCTGGGGTGTTATTCCGGGACTTCTGCTGAACGGTAGTTCTGACCTAGTCCCTGGCTAATACTTGCTGCAATGCTTGAAACACAGCATTAAACCCTCAGCATGCTGAAACAATAAAATTGATAAATGCTGCTGTTGTAAGCAAAAAGATCCTCTAAAGGGGACACACCGAAAAGTCGAAGCTGATATCTCTTTGCGTATACGGAAGTATCGATCTGAGATCCCTCGGCCCTCGCATACCTAAATTATATACAGATATCATTATAGTATTCTCACCTGTAAGACTGGTTTTTGAGATTCTGGATACGGGAGTATATTCAAGAGGTGGGACACATGAATGATCTAAGTTTTTAATTCATCTAAATCGTATCTTGAGTAAGTTGAAATTTGTGTGAGAATTTAAGATGGATCAGTATATCGACAATCGAGGTAAATTGTTTAAGTCTAAGTATGTAATGTAGCTTAACGGTACTTGTAATTTGTCTGAAAAGCTGATATGATTCCCTGACACGCTTACCAAAAATATGTTTGTAAATAGTTTACTTTGTTTAATTTCTGCAATTTAAGTTTTCTGTATTTCATTTCTTAGTTTAGAACACTTTATAAAATTCAAAAAGATTTTATTTCTGCTTTATTTTCCGACAAACCAAAGTGGAGAGTTGATTGTTGGATTCTTAGATGTTTGAAGCAGATGCAGGAGATTCTGGACTGAAGAATGAGGAGAGCTTATCTTGATAGAGTTTGAATTGTTTGAAAAGTCAAAAACAAGTCCATTAAATTGATACTTGTTATTTTCAGAAATTGTTTGAAATTGTTGTTTTAAATCAGTTTGTTTCGTCAAATGATCAACCAAGGTCATTAAATTGGACTTGGTAGATTAATTGAGTAATCAGGGTCATTAATTTGGACCTAAATACTTAAGTGGATTGCTATAATTGATTGAGTTTGTTTTTATTGTTTGAAAAGATAGATTGTAATGTTTGTTGGTTGAGTAACAGGTTTGATCTTCATTATTCCCAACGGAAGCTATTTTTCAAAGCTTGAACCAGATATCTCAGATTCTATCATATCGAGAGGGGGAGTCTGGATCAACAATTATTGGGAAGTTGAAGTTAGAGCAAGGTGATGCTGAAGCCTGTGAAAAATGTGTGTGAAGATAGACAGAGTTGAAGAAAAGACTAAGACTGAAGACTACGGATCTGAAGATGCTAAAAGACTACGTCAACATCCAAGGGGGAGTCTGTTGATGCACGGAATGTCTGTTGACTGCGTCTACAAAAAGTATGAAGTAAATATTGGTCAACAGAGAGTCAAAGATGTCAAAATATGTATTTTATAAGTCTGGTTCGCTCATAGGGTAGTGTCTGGTTCGCTTATATGTCTTAGTTCTGGTCCGCTTATTTGTCAAGTGTCTGGATCGCTTTTATGTCATGTCGTATAAGCGATCCAGCCAAGTCTATATATAGGGGGTTCATTTGAGCGGATCTCAGAGTTGTGTGTGTGTGCTTGGAACAAAACTCTGTCAAAATCTCATCTGAAAAGCAATAAAGTGATAGAATTGAAAGGATAAGCTGCTGTTACATTACATATTCTGTTTCCGCCTTTATATGTAATGATGAGCTACTCGGATTGACGTTTTCGGGTCAAGGAACGGTCCAACAACACTTAGCTGATCCGTACAATATCCTGCACTGTATCCTGAGTTTTGAAGTAATAAGAAGAATAAGGCAGCTTTGATTGTTAGCTCCCGAGTTTTTATGCCGGAGATCTAGATTGATTAAGGGCTTTCCTCATACATCTCGTGTCACTTTTTACATTTTTGCTCATTGTTTGATTATTAATATAGCTCGGTATCCTGAGCTATATCCTAAAAACTGTTTTTGCAAACTAACAAACCAACATATTTTCTACAAGTATTGCTAGCACACTACCTCACAAAACTAATTTGATCACTTAATTGCTTCGGTAATTTTTGACCAAAACAATTTGGCTCCCACCGTGGGGCAAGTGGTGCTATTCTTACTAAAAACCTTGTTAAATTCTTTGCTTGGTTTTCTTTTTTCGAAACTTTTAGCACAACTATATTCAATGGCCTCAAAATCAAACGTGAGCTCTTCTACTGTGTCTGCTACAACCTCTGCAACAATCGGTCCGGTGCTTCCACTACCTCCAAGGACGCAAGCTTCTTCACAGCCTTAAGCTCCTCCAAGGAGGGTTGAAACTCACACATCTTGGGATTTTGTTCCTACTCAAAATGTCCATGGATCTGCTGCCTCAGGGAGAACTCCTGTTATGGCTTCTAATGATGAAATTCTAACTTTGTTTGGTAGTATACAGGACCAGATGAAGCAACAGCAGGAGACCAATCAAATGCTAATAAGAGAAATACAACTGTTAAAATCTAACTCTAACAGGCCTGCTGAGGATACTGTCACTCCCTTGCAGCCCAGAGCATTGAATTTCAGCTCGGCAGTATATACTGAGGATAATCAGGGCAATGTTGTACGAAACCACTCCCTGGGTCATACTCCTGAGATACCTTCAACAGTCAGGGTATGAACTGTAAGGAGCTCAGGATATGCTACAGGATATGCCAGAATCCTCAAGCTGGTAACATGTCTATTAATGCTAATACTCTTGTTGCTAACAGTTTTGGATCTTTGAAGGATACAGGTGTGAGGTCGGCACTCTCAAGGGAGCTTCAGAAGTTGAAGGATATGATATCCAGTGAACCTGGGGTTGTTCAACCTATTCCGGAAGTATCCCAGGATAGTCACAAGATATCCCAGTTTGCATATCCTATATGTGATGCTGATATTCCAAAAAGATTTTAAACTCCCAATATGAAGCTTTATGATGGAACCACAGATCCTGAGGATCATATTGCTCAATATAGAGAAAGGATGGAGATTAACCCTATTCCTCCAGATCTCAAGGAAGCATGCCTCTGCAAGGGCTTCGGCTTTACTCTAACATGACCAGCCTTAAAATGGCTCTTAAATGTTCCGCCTCATTCAATTACATCATTTCCTTACTTAGTTAACTTATTTAATAATCAATTTTCTTGCAGTAGAAGTTTTAAAAAACTAACCAGTGATCTCTACAGGATAACTCAAGGTCCTCAAGAATCCTTAAGGGATTATGTGAACAAATTTAGCAGGGATCCTTGGATATCCCACACCTTGATGTCGCCACAGCTGCACAAGCATTCAAAATGGGGTTGCAAATGGATTCCCAGTTTTATCAGGATCTTGTAGTGAATACTTGCATGAACCTGGATGAAGCTCGAAACAGGGCTTTTAGATATATCAGACTTGAAGACGACAAGAAAATGCAAAAGAGGATGAATTCATCCTCAACATATGAATCAACTAATAGGAAGTCAGAATCCTCGTACAAGCCATATCGCAATAAGCCATATGGCAGGAATGACGGCAAGAAAGTGAATGCTGTTGAGGATGAGGGTCCTGAAGACTATCCTGAATTGTCATAATGTTGTTTTTCTGTTAGTATGCCCGAACTAATGTATGCTATGCAGGGATTGGGAGACAAAGCCAGGTGGCCAAGAAAGAATCAGCAAAAGGCCGATTGGAAGGATAAATCCAAATGGTGTGCTTTCCATGAGGATTCCGGACATGTGACAGAAGATTGCATAGCTCCGAGGAAGGAGATAAACTATCTGCTGAGCAAAGGATACCTGAAAGATCTTCTGGGGAGAAAAAAGAATAAGGGTCAGGATACAGAGAAGGATCCTGAACGAGCAGCATCACCTCCCCCAGACGCCAAGATAATTAACTTTATATCAGGAGGATCCGATATATGTGGAACCTCTTACTCTGCAGAAAAGAGACATGCCAAGGAAGCTAAAGCAGAACGGGGGGACAAGCCGACCAGGATGACAACTCTTACAACTGATAAAGTGATAACGTTTTATAATGATGATCGGGATAGCATCCAGGATCCTCATCATGATGGTTTGGTAATCACTTTATATGTTGCTAATCATTTTGTGCGCAGGATACTGGTAGACAACGGCAGCTCTGTCAACATTATTCAGCTGGAAACATTAAAAAGAATGAATATTACCCAGATGGAGATCACTTCAAAATCCACTGTACTAGTAGGGTTCAGTGGAGAAGCCAAGAATACTGTGGGAGAAATAAAGCTGTCAGTATATGTTGAAGGAGTGAATTCAATGCAACGTTTCTGCGTCATGTACTCATTATCCTGCTACAATATTATATTGGGTAGACCATGGATCCATGATATGAAGGCTGTCCCATCAACCTATCATCAGTGTATCAAGATTCCTACTCCTTGGGGGGTTATCAAGGTGGAAAGCGATCAACAAGAGGCAAAAGAATGTTTTTCTTCCTCAATGAAGTCTTCAATAAAGCCTAAAGCAGGATAGCAATTAAAGATACGAGCCCAGGATATCATGGAAGCTTCAGAGCAAGATGTTAAGAAAGTTATCCTGGATCAGGATAATCCAGATATCTCGATGCTCGTAGGAGCTAATATTTCTCAGGATATTGAAAATCAGTTAACTAACTTTTTGAAATACAGGATGTCCACGTTTGCATGGAAGCATGAGGATATGACAGGAATCTCTAAAGATATTATAACTCATAAGCTTGGGATTGACAGGTCTTTCAAGCACGTTCAACAAAAGAGAAGGTAGTTTTCTTCTGAAAGAAATGCAATCATACAGGGGAGGTTGAAAGGTTATTAAAGTCCAAGATGATTAGGGAAGTCAAATTTCCCAAGTGGCTAGCAAATGTGGTCGTGGTTCAAAAGAAGAATGGGAAATGGAGAGTTTGTGTAGATTACACAGACCTGAACAAAGCATATCCTAAAGACCCATTTCATTTGCCTCATATAGACTCGATGGTGGATGCAACTGCCGCTCATGAAATGCTAACCTTTATGGATGCATCCTCAGGATTCCAGCAGATCCAAATGGAACCCTCCGATCAGGAGGATACTGCTTTCATGACACCAACAGGTATTTATTGTTATACTACCATGCGTTTCGGTTTGAAAAATGTAGGTGCAACGAACCAGAGATTGGTGTACATGATGTTTAAAGACAAACTGGGGGACACCATGGAAGTATACATTGACAATATGGTGGTAAAGTCCAAGAAGGCTGAGGATCATCTCCGGGATATTGAAGGTGCGTTTGATATCCTGGACCAGTACAATATGAAACTGAATCCTGCCAAGTGCCATTTCAGGGTGGAAGCAAGCCCAGAACAGATCAAAGATATCCTGGATATCAAGTCACCTTCCAACATCAAAGATGTGCAAAGGTTGACAGGACGAGTAGCAGCATTGAATAGGTTTATATCAAGATCCTTAGAGAAATGCAAGGAATTCTACGATATCCTGAAGAAGAATAAAAAATTCGAATGGGGAGAAAAGCACGAGGAAGCCTTACAAGAATTAAAGCAACATCTTTCAACTGCACCTCTATTGATGAAGCCTCAGGATGGTGAACCATTATCCCTGTATCTTGCAGTATCAGGGAATGCAGTAAGTGTTGTTCTGGTAAAGGATAATGAAGGTCAGCAGTATCCTGTCTATTATGTTAGTAAAAGTTTATTAGATGCTGAAACTAGATATTCACACTTAGAAAAATTAATATTAGCCCTAGTTATGGCATCAACTAAGCTTAGACACTATTTTGAGACACATAGGATTCATGTAAAGACTAATTATCCTGTTAAAAATGTACTTAGTAAACCTGAGATGTCGGGTAGGATGGCCAAATGGTCTGTATAATTAAGTGCCTATGATCTAGTATATGAACCTAGAAATGCTATAAAGTCTAAGGCTTTAGCAGACTTTGTGGCTGATTTTAGTAGTGACATTTAAAACGAAGTAGACCTAGAAGTACAACAACTAGGAGAGACCTTAGAATCCTGGACATTTTATACTAATGGTGCATCTAATGTAAGAGGTGTAGGATTAGGTATACTACTAAAATCGCCACAGGGGGACATATTACCCCAGGCTATTAGGTGTGAATTTCCTGCCACCAATAACGAAGCAGAATATGAAGCTCTGATTGCAGGATTAGAGTTGGCTAGGAATATGAATATTAAAAGTTTGCAAATATATGTTGATTCCTTGTTAATTACTAACCATTTCAATGGATCCTATATAGTCAAAGGTGAAAGGTTAATCGAATATCTTGAAATTGTTAAAAAATTAGCAGGATATTTTGATGTTTTTACACTTGAACAGGTACCAAGAGAGGATAATGCCGAGGCAGATGCTTTGGCAAATCTGGGATCTACAATCAGGATACCGGAAGGAACTCAAAAACCGATACTACATATTCTGTATCCTGCGATGGAACTCTTCAAGTCTCAGGATAAAGAAGAAACAAGTATTCAGGATCCAGAAGATGACTATCCTGAGGAGGATCCCAGATCCTGGATGGCCCCGATCATGAAATATCTCAAAGAAGGATACATCCCAAAGGATGAGAATCCCAAGGCTTTCAGGATGAAGGTATCTCGTTTTACTATTATAAATAATGTTTTGTATAAGAATTCTCTTGCAGGTCCAAACCTAAGATGCCTGGAGGATCATGAAACCAAGGAAGTACTTTAGGATTGTTAGGGGAGGATTTTTGAATGATCAGTGATCCTCAATTACTGTCGGGCTTAGTGATCCTCAATTCTGTTGAATTAGTGATCCTCAGAAAGTATTGCAGGATCAGGATCATGGATCATCATAGTGATCCTTACACTAACGATTGTCTACTTTGAATATGATGTTGTTTTGCAGGAGTACGAGCTTGGACTTGGTCTTGGCGATATTCCTGGAGCATATTCCTTATTTATTCCGCACGTGCTTGACCAATATGGACGTTATGGAGTTCGGGGGAGACTTACATGAAATGCGGAAAGTTAGTTAGCTTAGATATTTTCCATTTTTAAAAGGGGATAGCGAGCTAAATTAGAACACTTGGCTATTTTTAGCTTAACACACACACTCGTAACTGCTCTGATCAGCTCTCGACAGTTTTCTTGGAGATTACACACTTTTGTGCACAATACATTCTAGTGATCCTTGTAACTAGCTCACTATCATCCGAAGTTGTAATACATTTCTTGTTTAATTTGAGTTGGTGATCGGTAGTTTCCATCACCCGAGGTTTTTATGCCAGAGATCATCTCTTGATCAAGGGCTTTTTCCTCGTATAAATCTTTGTGTCACTTGTTCATTACATTTCTGAGTGATCCTTCACATTGTTCATTGATTCAAGCATCACACCTCACAACAGAAAGTTTGGTTGCATTATCTTGGCTTGATTTTTTACCAAAACAGTTTGGCGCCCACCGTGGGGCAATTGGTGCTTCATTCCTAAGAAGATTCATATTTTTGTGGTCATTTTGGTTCGTTACAACCAAGTAGATGGCTTCCTCAGCGAAGAACACTTCAAGTTTGATGCCATCATTCAGTTCTTCACAAGGCGTTCCTCCTTTGCCTCCACCACCTTCTGGATCCCAGAAGAATGCTGATAATGCTGCGAAGAGACAAACCCCCATTTTCCAAAACCACCAACTTCCTTTGTTTCCACTAATCCTACTACTAATGATCTTTTTAATCTGATTTTGCAGATGAGGGATCGTATGCAAGAGCAGGATAAAACCAATGAAATGATCCTCAGGGAGATAGGTGATATCAAGAAACAGAAGAAATCGGTGGAGGATCATTCCCCGTTGATGCCCAGGTCGCTGAACTTCGACACTCCAGTCATAACTTCCCAGCACTCAGCAGCTCCGGACGTGCAATACTTGGGTGAATTACCAGGAAGACGTTATGGAACAACAACAATGACTCAGGCTCTAGGATCTTACTTTCAACCTTCCGGAGCCTCCGTCCAACATCAGGGATCCTTCGTCAGCTCAGGAGGATATTTGGGAATGCACTCGGTCCGAGGATCCTCCATGGTTCCAGGATCCTCTCAGGTCCAAGGATCCTCCATGGTTCAAGGATCCTCCTCTCAGGTTTAAGGATCCTCCATGGTTCAAGGATCCTCCTCTCAGCCTCAAGGATCCATTCAGGTTCAAGGATCCTCCCAGCATCAAGGATCCAACATCTTTCAGGATCAAGGATCCTTAAGGAGTATGCAGCCTCCAAGTTCGGATGTTCATCAAGGAGACTTCATACCGATGCAGACCATTGCTTCATCTGGTCCTTCGATCATACCGGAGTCCCGCCAATATGGATTCACATCTGGAATTCCAAACATGAATCCTTTGGGAGGTAACACTTTCAATAATTCTTATAACACTAACTATGGCTCTATGCAGGAGACAGGTATCAATCAAGCTATGGCTAGGGAGTTACAAAAGGTTAAGGATATGATATCCAGTGTTCCAGGAGTGGTCAAGCCCATTCCTGAGATCCCTGATGGTAGCCATAGGATATCTAGCTTTGCAACACCCTTATGTGATGCTGAGATACCTAAAAGATTCCAGATACCATCCATGAAGCTGTATGATGGTTCAACGGATCCAGAGGACCATGTGGTTCAATACAGGGAGAGGATGGAAATCAATCCAATTCCTGAGAGGTTAAAAGAAGCATGTCTATGTAAGGGATTTGGATCCACACTCACAGGATCTGCTCTTAAATGGCTGCTAAGTCTTCCCCCTTACTCTATTACTTCATTTGCTAATCTAGTTAATTTGTTTAATAGTCAGTTCTCTTGTAGTAGAAAGTTTGAATGATTGACTAGTGATCTATATAGGGTAACACAAGGTCAAAATGAATCACTTAGAGATTACATCACTAAGTTTAGTAAAGAATCCTTAGACATTCCCAACTTGGATATTGTTATGGCTGTAGAAGCCTTTAAAATGGGTTTGCTTAGGGATTCATTGTTCTATAATGATCTTGTTATGACCCCATGCAAGAATCTTGATGAAGTAAGAACAGTATCCTGACTAGGATATTTGGTCAGAATATTTGAAATACAGTACTGAAAATGAAAGGAAAGGTTCAAGTCAAACACATACAACACATGTGAAAATATAAGTAACAAAGGATAAGGCTAGAAAGGTTAGTTTATTAACATAGCAAAAGGTTGCACTATTGGCTTCATCTTAAAATGAGACCCATCCACCAACAGTGCAACTAGTTTTAACCATATTTACTTAAACAGTTGAAGGCTTCGTCCTGAAACTCAGGATCCCTCCACCTTCAACTGTTAATTGTTCAAAATAGCATACCAAAGATTAATGACCAAGGGCTTTGTCCTGAAACTCAGGATCCCTCCACCTTTGGCCTTCAAATTGTTCTAACTGCAGGAAATTAAATTGTTCAAAATCAGGAAAGTAAATTGTTTATCAACCACAACCATCAAATTTAAAAAGTAGGCTCCGACCTAGGCATCAACATCCATCATCGCCCACTTCGCTGCCTTTAAGGGACAGCACCCTCTTCAACCATTGCTTCAGCATCAGCACCCGCTCCAGGATTGGCCCCGGCATCCTTTTCAGCATCGCCACCAGCATCAACCGCCTTTTCAACCGCTTTGGAAGGCTCCTCAACGGCAGGTTTTGCAGGATGTTCCACAGGATTGCCACCGAGATCTCTTAACTTTGCCTCCCAATCATCGACGTTCCAAGAAGGGCATTCGAAGCCCATGGCCTTGGCCTCATGGGCCATTTTCAGCCTGGCTTGGAGGAGAGAGATGACGACGGAGCCCTTAAGGCCTTCCCGGTAAGAAGCCATATCCTGTTCTTGCTGGATTTGAGCGGCGTCCAATTTGGTTTGAGCTTCATGAGTAGCCTTCTTGATGGTAGCCTGGTGTTCGTGGGTCATTGCCTTGAACTTGTCCTCGTAGTGCTGAGATTTAACGGCGGCGATCATCCCTTGGTCGGCAATAGTGACCTCAGCTTTCTTCATCTTGGATTCTAACATCTTGTTGAGCCCGCAGGATTCCTCGTACAAGTGAACTAGACGCTCGAGGCCCTACGACAAAAAATGCAGGTATGAGTATATACTGATCAGGATAATGGTTTAGCATATATGTGCAGGATATAGGATAAGGATGTGTACCTGATTAAGAAAGCTGGTCATAAATCCACTGGATTCGTGGAACCCATGGTTCCCATAGGGGAAGGTTTCAGAGGAAGCTGGAGAGTCTGTTTCCTTTCTTTTGCGAGAACTTGAGGCATGGGGCTTCGTGGCAGGAGAAGGCTTGGGGACAACCATAGTCTTGGAGCTGGAAGCAGGTTTGGATGCAGTAGACGGCTTGACTGGTTCCCTTTTCACTTGGACCTGGCCAGAGTAACTGTCCAACTCTTCAAGATCAAAAGTTTCTGGGATCTAAATCTTTTCTTTTATATTTAACTTATTAAATATATGTAAAATTGTATGACCCTTACCAGACATGTGAGATGAGGAATATTGACTTGATCTTGGGGGGTGCAATGAAAAAGTTTTGTCACTCTCTGGCACTCGGTAAACCGCTTTGATTCTTTCTTCAGATTCTTCAGTAGGAGGAGCCAACTCTTTGAAATTTGCTGCACAAAAACATAAGGGTATTCGTGCAAGATACAACATCAAGATGTATTTGGGGATAATCTAAAGCCCTAAAACCTCCGGAGGTCAACCATTTCACCGAAAGGCTATCACCTTCGGCAATGGAGTCTCGCCTAACAAAGAAAAATTTTCGCTGCCATCCATCCTCGTTTCTTGTTACTTTGAGGATGAAGGGATTGCTGGATGTTGAAAAAAGCAAGAAACGGCTGTTGCTGTGCGAACGGAGACGGTAGGCAATCGGAATATCCTTAATGCAAAGGTCGGGCATATGAAAGGTTTTGATCTGGTTAAGCACGATTAGTACTCTCCAACCCATGGGCATTGTTTGGGCAAAGCTAAGGATGGTGGTACGGAAGAATTGCATGATGAATTCAGGAAAAGGATATCAGAGTCCGAGAGAAAAGGGATACGCTGAAAAACAGATCCATTCTTTAGACGATGTGTCTGACCGAAGGATCCGGTCAAACGGACAGATCACCGCCCTATCGGAAAAAGCGCTGAAGGCTCTTAACACGGCAATATCAGCGTTATCAAAAGAACACATCTCCTTCTCGGGACGTTTGAGTAGATTCTGGTTGGTAAACGGTGATGTGGATTCGCCAGAGTGAGATCGGGTTCTGGTGGCCATCGGAAAACTTAAGCAGAGAGAGAAGGGAAAAGAGAAAATACCTGAGAATTCTGAAAAAGATGATGGATTATCAAACAAGAAGAGAGAAGATATAGGAGCATGATAGATAGACATCGAGTATAAATCGCATTGTCACTTCAAGCGTCCTATCGTCATAATTGCCTCGATTAACGCGATAGGTTTAAAATATATCCGTTTGAATTAGAGAATTCCAACAGATATATTTTGGGGATAATTGTTATGGGTGGTTTTTCTGAACCCATATCTTGGATTATATCCTGACTTTATTGTTTCTGTTTATGACTAGGATACTGGATCAGGATATTGTTAACATCCTGATGCAGTATCCTGGAACTTGCTAATTATTCACGTGTAGATTAGGGTGGCAAGCTTATAATGATCGAGTGGACTTGTTCTCCTGAAGACTCGCTCTATTTAGTTGAAAGAAGAACGTTGAAGCCGAAAGAAGGTGTCTCCAACGTTCAAGAGGGAATATTCAAAGCATCCCAAGATAATAGGATAGTTAGTTATTTCTATGGACTATAAATAGGAGCTGTACGGATCGATAGAGACACAATTTTTCACTCACTCTTTTGCTCTCTTAACAACTGCAATCATTCGCAATCACATTTACCAACACTCACACTTGAAACTCATTGTAACACTTAGCTGATCCGTACAATATCCTGCACTGTATCCTGAGTTTTGAAGTAATAAGAAGAACAAGGCAGCTGCGATTGTCAGCTCCCGAGGTTTTATGCCGGAGATCTAGATTGATTAAGGGCTTTCCTCGTACATCTCGTGTCACACTTTACATTTTTGCTCTCTGTTTAATTGTTGGTGCATGCGTCTGTCGACTTCGTCTTGTATCGAGTCTTGTACTAAAAGTGTTAGATCAGGGTGCTTAGTTCGAGAAAATAGGATTAAAGGTAATTTCGCTTGAAGGAGGCTAATTCCACTTGAAAGTGTCACAAGGTAATTCCGTGCGGAATTAGATTCCACTTGGAATCTAATTTCATTTGAGTGTGTCTCAAGCAGAATTACAACTCTATAAATACCCTTCCAAGCGATTTGTAACTTTGAGATTTCCGGTACCGAACTGCTGCCAACGCGTCGTTTGATATGTATTGCTGTTAAATCAATAAAACAAGACGTTTAAGAGTGAAACAAGCTGTTTTTCAAGTCTGTTTCTTTGTTTCCGCCTCTGAAACAGACAAGAACTTTTTTGATTGACTCGTTTGGGTCACGGATCGATCCTGCAAGTGGTATCAGAGCTCAGGAAGAAGAGTTCTTGACAAAACAGCCTTATTTTCTGACTTCTACACCTTCTTTTTGAAATTGAACTAGTTTTCACGGTCAAAAAGTCTTGAAATTCACATATTATGTGCGAAACTGTGTTTTAATGAATCCTTGAGAAAATTGGACCATAATTCAATCTAAATTTGATAAAATCAATAATTCCGTTTGAAAATCAGATCGCATTCGATGACGTCAGCAGCATTTCAAACGTAATTAGCACCTTATTCCGTTTGAAATCGTAATTCCGCTTGAAAAGTTCACTTAATTCCGATTGAAATTACCTAATTCCGTTTCAGAGGGTAATTTCGTTTGAGCAGGTTCATACGAAATCAGTGATTCCACTTCAAAGTGAAATCGTTTGAGGGTGTGATTTCTCTTCAAAAAGGTTATTCCGTTTGAAGGTTAATTCCGTTTGAGAGATAATTCCGGTTGAGAAGTGATTTCGGTTGAGACTTGATTCCGTTTGAGATTGTTATTCCATTTGAAATTGAGATTTTGAAACTTGAATTTTTTTGTGAAAAAAATTTTCGGATCATGGACGAGGAATTCTACAATGCGTTTGCTACACCGATTACTCCTATTACTGCTGTCGAAACATTGTACAGTGAGAATGAAACAGGAACTTACCAAAAACCACCTAAGCTAATGTTCATTGAAGATTTTATAGGTTGGCAAAATCGTTTTGAGAACTGGGTGCAAGCATATAAGTTTGATGCGTGGTGTGCTTTACACAAAGATTATGAGAAACCGAAAAACGAGCGTGGGCTTGAGAAAGCTTTTTGTGATTTTTCAGAGAATGATAAATTGAAGTATACAAGTGAGAAAATGATGATTAGTCTTCTACAACAAGTAGTAAAGGAAGATATCTTTGTTTTGCTTCAACATGAGAATACTGCTAGATTGATTTGGAATGCATTGATTCAGAAGTTCAAAGGAAGTGCAGATATGATTAAAAATAAAAAGGCTTTATTGAAGAACTCTTTTGATATGTTTGTAGCTTTCGATCACGAAAAAACGAAGCAGACCATTGATAGATATTGTCATCTGGTATTGGAAATGGGAAGATTGGACATTAAGAAAGATGATGATGAATGGGTTGATAAACTTGCTGATGCATTACCACAGCAAAAATGGGGAACTTATCTATTGATTGTGAAACACATGAGGAAGTTTGAGAATATGAATCTGGCACAGTTTATTCAAAAGATTGAAGAGCACGAATTGGATATTCAGAAAACGGCAATCATGAAGAATCCAAATGCTCAACAAGATGTCAGTTTATATTACAGAGGGAACAAGTTTGAGGCTACCCCCAGTCCTAGCCCATAGATCCAAACTGGTTTTAGTGCTGATAGTTCTTCTGTAACAAAGGGAAGTACTGTGACTCAAAGTGGTGGATTTCGTCTTCATATTCAAGCTTTGATCCAAATTTTACTACACCAAGTCCTCAACAACAGAATTCTACAAATCTGCAGTGTAATGTTACCTTGAACATTCAAAATGGTCAAAATCTGTCTCCTGAAATAGCAAAGCAACACATGGCATCACTCGTTACTATGTTGGAATCATATGAAAGCTTGATTGGTGGCAGAATTGGAAATCCGATGCTTACCAAAGAGGATTATGACCAAATTGATGCGGAGGAACTTGAGTTGATGGATGTGAAGTGGTGTTTAGCCAGTGCTGTTCGAAGAGCAGAAAAATTTACACAATCACTGCTAGAGATGATTTTCGGGGAATAAGTGAATCTCCAATAGGGTTTGACAAATCAAAAGTCACCTGTTTTCGTTGCAAAGGAAAAGGTCATTTTAAACGAGAATGCAAAAACAAAGAAGCAACTGGGAGACAAGATGGAACGAATGATTATTATTATCAAAAGTCAATTTTTCATCAGATTGATCAACAACCACAAACTGCTCATGCACGTACCATTGAATAGAGAAGAGCTTGTTTTTGGATAATTGATCAAGATGATGAATTTGTTGCAGAAGGTTTCAGCTGGGATAAATATATTCCACCAGGCTCAGGTCTTGTTGCTAGAATTCTGGGTGAAGATGAGACTAGTTCGAAAAGAATACCGATTTTGCAGATCTAGGAAGTGATATTGATACCGATGATGAAGAAGAATATCTTAACAAAGCTAGAAAAGGCATAGATCCTGATAGTTTTAATTTTTTTTTTTTGCAGAAAAAGTTGAGTTGCTGAATCAGAAGAAGATTGCCAGATTGAGGAGAGAGCTGGAAGCAGCAAACATACTTGCTGATGAAAAGGCAAAGACAGAAGTTGGAGAAGCTAATGTTGAACCAGCAACTGATAAAGTAGTAGAGAAAATCGTTGAAGTGGAGAAAGTGGTGGAGAAAATAGTTGAAATTGAAAAAATAGTCGAAGTTGAGAAACTTGTCGAATTAGAGAAAAATGTCGAGGTAGAAAAAATTGTTGAAGTTGAGAAACTTGTTGAAGTTGAAAAGACTGTTGAGATTGAAAAGATAGTTGAAGTCATTAAACCTTGTTAGAAATGTGTGGAGTCTTGCACACATTGTGAGGAGAAAGACAAGAATATTAATGAGTTGGAAGAGCTGAAAGAAAATTTGTTGTCTGATTTGAAGTATATGAAAGAGTCATACGATGTGTTAAACAGAACAGTCGATGGATTGAAAAAGACAAATTCAGAAATTGATGTTGCTATGTCAAAAATGAGCTCAACATTAATGATGAAACAGAAGATCATCATTGAATATATTGAAGATTGTGCTAAACTGAAGCAGGAGTTAGAGCTTGAAAAGATTGAGAGTGAAAGGATTAAACGTTTGTTGTTGAGCTATACAACATGTGATTATTTGATTGATCGTGTTTATCCTACTGTTGCAGGTCTGGAAGCATTCAAGGAGGAAAAGACTGAAGATACTGATACTGGTAAGAAACAAAGTGTCAAGTATAACAGATGTCCGCCCCCGATCTATGAAAGTTATTCTCCCAGAAAGCCAAATGAGGAACATGTAAATAAGGCTCTCAACATCAAGTTAAAGTGTGAAATCATTGATGAATTACCAGACAATATTGATGTTACATTCACAGCGTCTGACACTGATCATGAGTCTGAGTTATTAAAGAAAGTGGTCGATCAAGTGTTGGATATAGATGAAGAGTCAAAGTCGGAGTCTAAATCTGAAAGTTCGAGTTCGTCAGAAAAGAGTCCGAGTTCACCGGTTAAAAGGGTTTACAATAAAGAATTCTTGTTATCAACATCTAATTTGAATGATGGATCATTCAAAGTGGCTTATACTTTGAATGATTCAGACAAATTATATTCTGATGAGGAATTTCCAATAAGAAGTGTCAAAACTGAAATGATCAAACAGGTTTTCAAATTAACAGAAATTAACATTTCTGAAATAAAAGATTTAAATCTTCATGTAAAACCTAAAAAGTACACTTCAAGAGTTCAACAGAGATTGAACAAGAAAAAGGGTTACGGTTCTGGTTCAGGTTATCGAAAGAAACCGAACCATAACGGTAATTTCAAAAAGCAAGGTCTTGGTTTCATTCCCCCGGAAAATTATAAAAATGAGAAAAATTTTAAACCAAAAACAAAATTTGTTGCTGGAGGTAGTTCTGATGAAGAGCAAAAGAAACCATTCTGGAAACAGTCAAACAAAGAGTTTCTTGCTAAAGTAAAGAAGAATATGTTGAAAGAATCTGAATGAAGGGTTGATAGAAGAACCTGTTTCAAATGCCAAAAGGTTGGACATATTGCTTGGAATTGCCAGCAGTTCAAGAACACAAAACAGGGAGTTTCTTTTAACTCACAATTGAAAGAAAAATGTGTTGATAAAGAGAAACAACCAACTGAGAAATCTAAAGTGTTTTAAAATTCGACTTTCGAAACTGGTGATGTTTCAAAACGGTTTTACAAAAGAAAAGTCGATTTGAAAAAACAGAGATGGGTTGTAAAATCTGAGAGTAGTTCTGACAGTGAATCTGATTCCACAAAATCAGAGGAGTCATTTGTTGAGAAGAAGGTTGAGAATTCCGTTCCAGAGGTGAATGATGAAAGTTTTCCTAAATTGTCAAAGGAAAATTTGAAGTTGAAAGTAGGTAAAACTGAAATTTCAGGTCAATTCTTTGCTGATAAGAAAGAATTTGATGATGAAAAAGTGTTCAATGGAAAAGTTAAACATATTTTCAAGAAGATGGCTGATGGAAAGGTTAAAGGTGCAAAAGAATTTTACAAATCAAAATGTTGGTGGGATAGATGTGTATCTGAATCTCCCAAGGCTGGTCAGGCTTGGGGGAAAGTATTTCCTAACTAAAATCCTGACTTGCCGGAGCTCCCAGTTTGGTAAGAGTGGAGCAGGAATCGGCATCATTCTTGAAATGTTTGGTTGGTAAATTTACAGGTGATATCTTTATATTGTTATATTTTGATTTTCAAGTGGTTGAAGAAGGTTTTCACATACGAGTGATTAATCAAGGTTATTAGGTTGAACTTGATTGGATCATTTCTACAAGTAGTATTTGAAAAAGGAAAACAATGTGATGAACCCCTAACCTACAAGTGGTAAAATCAACAAAACTTATTTTCTGGAAAAACCATTTGATTAAACAAACTTAAGTGTTTTGAAATCACAATGGGAAAATGGTTTGTTGTTAGGGGGAGTTCTGATTGTTTATGCCAAGTGGATGGCGATTTGAAGCAATTCACATCATGTTGTCAGTTTCTTGTACAGTTTGTTTTCAAATTTCTTTAAATGTGTTTGCATTTTAGGGGGAGTAAGAAATTTCAGAAAATCCAAAAACATTTGAAAATTTAAAAAAAAATCAAAAACATGATAAAATGAAAAATGAGTTTTGTTGCGAACAAGAGGAAATGATAGAACATCAGTGGACTATCACAGCACGCTAAAGAAATGGAAAGTCAAAATGTGATAAATGGTCTCACTGATGATGTGCTAGTAGGTTTTTGCAAATTTAGTAGATTGTGTCGAGATATAAACCTAAATTCAAACTTGCTTATCTCGTGGGTAACATCTCTCGGATATATGGGTAACCCCAAAATCTTGTTTGAAAGGTCCCTCTTTCTAAGATACTAGGTCTTTATGCTCAGTGATATCTGGGGTATTATCCTGGGACTTCTGATTTTGCGGAAGCAATGGCCTAGTCCCCGGAGAATACTTTACGCTTGCTTGAAATATAGCACCCCCCTCAGCATAAAAAATGATGAAACATTGCAAAATGCTAATCATGTGTTGTTGAAGAAAAGATCCTCTAAAGGGGACACACCAAAAGTCGAAGCCGTTATCTCTCTGCTAAACGGAAGTTCTGACCTGAGCTCTCACGGTCCTCGCAATTTAACCCCTTACAGATATCATCTAGGAATACTCACCTGTAAGACTGAATATTGGGATCTGGATACGGGAGTATATTCTGAGGTGGGAAACGCGAATAAGTTTAAGTCTCTTAAAACATTAATCTCGTATCTCGAAACAGTTGAACTTTGTGTGAGAATTTAAGTGGATCAGTATATTAACAATCTAACTGAATCGTTTAGAACTTAAAATGGTTAAAGCTTAACGGTGTTGGTGATTTGCCTCAAAAAATGATATGATCCTCTTACACAAACTACAAAAATATTATATGTAAATATTTCTTTATTGCATTTCATTTCATATCAAAAATCCAAAAATATTTTTGGAGTGTTTTAGCATAAACTTTAAAAAAATTCAAAAAAATTTTAGACAACTGATGTTGGAAAGCTGATTTTCAAAGTTCCGAGTGCTAAACATGACGAACAGGTTTGGGAAAGTTTGTTTGAAGATGTTTGAAAAGAAAATTGATATACATGCAAGTGGTTCATCAGAAATTATAATTGTTAAATTATTATTGGTCAATACTCGAAAATGATGTGTTCAGTTTGTGTCTACAAGTGGTAAGCTAAGAATAAATTTGTTACATCTTATCTTTTATGAAACTTATGTTTTGGGTAGAGAATATGCAGGTGATCCAGGAATCGATCTTGAACCTGTGAATACCTGGGAAAGCATGGGAGCAGAGTAATAGCCAGACTACGATCCCAGCACAAGTTGAGGGGGAGTCTATTAGAGAGAGAGAGTATGTAGATGCAAGAGCTAGGAATTTGATCCTGAAGATGCCAGAGATTGATAGAGCATCATCCGAGGGGGAGATTAGCTGAAGAAAGAATTAGAGTGTGATAAGAGCCAGATAGAGATCCTGGAAGCCCGAAGACTGATAAAGACTAAAGACGTTGAAGACTCGACACTGAAGACTCGTCAACATTCGAGGGGGAGTCTGTTGGTGCATGCGTCTGTCGACTTCGTCTTGTATCGAGTCTTGTACTAAAAGTGTTATATCAGGGCGCGTAGTTCGAGAAAATAGGATTAAAGGTAATTTCGCTTGAAGGAGGCTAATTCCGCTTGAAAGTGTCACAAGGTAATTCCGTGCGGAATTAGATTCCACTTGGAATCTAATTTCGTTTGAGTGTGTCTCAAGCGGAATTATAACTCTATAAATACCCTTCCAAGAGAAATCATTTGTAACTTTGAGATTTCCGGTACCGAACTGCTGCCGACGCGTCGTTTGATCTGTATTCCTGTTAAATCAATAAAACAAGACGTTTAAGAGTGAAACAAGCTGTTTTTCAAGTCTGTTTCTTTGTTTCCGCCTCTGAAACAGACAAGAACTTTTCTGATTGACTCGTTTGGGTCACGAATCGATCCTACATTAATTATTAATATAGCTCGTTATCCTGAAAACTGTTTTTGCAAACTAACAAACCAACATATTTTCTACAAGTATTGCTAGCGCACGACCCCACAAAACTAATTTGATCACTTAATTGCTTCGGTAATTTTTTTACCAAAACAGACCGGTCACGACGGGTTTGTTAACCCGATAGATCTACCAACAATTCCTCGCGTGCAATACTTAAATTATTAAACGACATCACTTGCGCATGACCCATATCGAGGTCATCTATGATGCATGCCTCACGTACAATATATATATATCCTACTAATATGACAAATTTAATATAAAATGTTGTATGAATTTACTGAAATCCCTCGGACAAAGCAAATTCGTCCCAACTACACGGTCGTTTTCTATGAAACACCGTACAAATCCCCGTTTCTCCCCGAAACATATATTCAACAAAATTGTTTCATCCCTGAAACATGTATTTTTACCAAAACTATTTCTCCCCGAAACATATATTTTCATCAAAACCGTTTATCCCCGAAACATATAATTTCATCAAAACTGTTTCTCCCCGAAACATATATATTTATCAAAACCATATATTTTCAACGAAAATATATAATGTCACACCCCGACCGTGTAAAACAACAAACAGCGGCGGAAACATAGGGAATGGAGTGGCAAAATTATTGTTTCACAACCATGGTATTTAAAGTTTAGTTTTTCGAATTAAAAAGGATTACATTGTCTTAAAACAAGGGAAACAAAGAGTACATAACATAGTTAAACTATTCTTGCTTCTTTTATTGTCACTAAGGCCCAAGTCCGCCTAAGTGTATCTTGAACAACCCTATGCATCAGCCCCTGAAAACACATGTGAAAATAGGTTCGTCAGCATAAAAATGCATGTGAGATACATAGGTTTATTGATTTAGAATTCATGACTTATAGTTGAAAGAAATGTTTAACAAAAAGTTAGTCATGAATCTTATTAGAAGTGTTTTCTTTTATAAATTATACGAAACTTGATAAGGAAATCAGACGTTATAAAAGAAAGGTGTGAGGTTAAATAAATAACCAAGTAAAATTTGCATAAATTATGTCATTTATGTGAGATGTATCATGTTTTTGTATAAATTGAAGTGGTTTAAATAACGCTACGATATGTAATATCATAAAAGCACTTATATATAGGAAGTACCAGCGGCATATCCACCATGCTTTTATCATATTACACGTCGCCTCGTTATTTAAGCCACTTACCAAAATAAACCACCAAAATGTATTGTTTAAACCAATGTAAAAATGTTCATGTATAATCAAATGTTATGTATGGAAAATAAAAAGTATCTACTCAAACCATATGTAAAATGTACAAAACAAAATGATTTGAATAAATCATATTTTAAATCAAAAGTTATATTTTGTAAAATCAATGCTTTATTGATACAAACATCTATGCGGTAATGTTTATCGCATACATTCAAGCCTTGCGACTGTGGAGACAAACCCTTAAACAAATTAAAGGTTTATCAAAATTATGTATATCGGATTCAGTCATTCCTTACTTCCAAACAAACCTAGGAAGCCGGGAATGGGAGTTGTCAATTCCTATGGTACCACTACATACTACCGAGCGACGTGATCAATGTTAATGAACGTATATTTGAGCCGTTAAACAAACCAAATGTCATACCAAATGTAAGCATGTTATGTGAACACAATGTACTAAGTATGCTAAAAGAACATACATAGCAAAAATGTGATTTAAATCAATGTGCTACATATGCTGAAATAAACATATGAAACAAATGTATTTATGAAATCAATGTACTAGCATGCTAATGAAACATACATAGCATAAACATGGATGAAATCATGTACTATACGTGTACTATATGAACATAGCAAGTATATGTTATAAAAGCATGAAAAGCACGAAAGTAAACAAGTAGGCACATGTGTATCACCCCAAAATATTTGAAAACAATAAAAGAGGGGAACTATGTACTCACTTGATAATGCTTAGAAGTCTTGAAATATCAATCAAACAAAGCTAGGAGGATCACGTTAATAAACCGGACTTAAATAGGAGGATCAGATAAAATGAGGTTTCGTAAACCAAATGAGTATAGGAACTCATGTAATATGGTTTAACAAAGCCTACATTCTAAAGCAGAACCTATCCTAAGTGCTTACGACCCATTACGACTCGTTAAGGTAGTCTACGCTACTTTAACGCGTCGTTCACGTAAAACGCGTTCGGACCGCCTAACTAGTCCTATGACAAGTATTATATGCCTTAACATGTCTATTAATGTTGTCTAATCAGTTTAGATGTCAAAATTTAAGTTACATATGCTTAAAATGAATTTATGAGCAAAAAGGGCATTTTGGTCATTTTCCTAAGGCATATAAACTACCTATCATACAACTAACTAAACGAGGTGACCATAAGGTATAATCTCGGAAGGTTATTCCCTATACAACTATGGTCACAAAATGTGTTTGGTCTGATCCTAATGATCGACCAAACGGGTCGGGTTCGAAAGTCTAAGCGATTGTTTAGACCGCTTATCTTACGACCCAATATAAGCACTAAACTAAAAGTGATGAGTTAAACATGTTAAAACATGTTTAACTAAGTTAGAAAACAAGTTTGATATCAAAACAAAGTGTTTTGATACCCAAAGATATCTTCATTACAAAATACGCGTAAACACGTATTTTGACCAAAACTTTGACTCGTCACTACGCCTAATCAACGTGGTAATCAGTAGGTATAGTCACAAGGGACTATAACCATCGTGATTACGTTCACGTTGCAAAGTTCAAACGAACTTTGTGTTGACCATAAACTGGTCAAAGCAGAAAGTCAAACACTGTTTGACTTTCATGCTTAAAAATGCATAAAAGCATGAAAGAAGATTACAAGAGGTCCAAAGCTTAAATATAGAAGAAGAAAACTTGAAGATTAGGACCTTCAACTAAAAGGGATAGTCCCAATTGTCTAGAAAGGAGATGAAAAACTGATTTGAGCAAGTTGGAAAGAATTTGGGGTGGGTGTTTATAGATTTCGGACAACCGTTAGGATCGTTCCTTGATTTTTTAACTTAAATCTTGGCCCTCCATGTGTTACCCACTGAATTACAATACTAGGGGAGCCTAAATACCAGTATATGGTTTGTTAAAACCATGCACAAAAGCTAGATACCAGCTACTGTTTGAGAAAATTGATTTTTGCTGATCTGGGAAGTTGTCACGCCCCGTGAACGAGAGAGGACTGGCCTACGCGGCCCGCGACCGATGATCAGTTCAGCAACAGTTTCAATATTTGCAGTTTCAGTCCCTGCATGTGTTTAAGGCCATTTTCGACTCGTTTAAGCCCCGTTAACCCCATTTCAAGGCTCGACAATGAAGTTAAAGAATAGGGACTTAAAATATGCTTGAAAATATGTCGGATGTCGGTTCGTTTGGTCGTACGGTCACATTATTCGGTTAATTACGACGAAACACGAACAAACGTGAAAAACGATCCAAATTGCGCGACGAATGAAATTTTAGGATTCCAAACACTAAAATAAAATATTTTAATGATTACAAAAAAATTTTGGATGTCCGGATATGTTCAGATCGTAAGATATGCGCGTAAATACAAACTTATGCACTTTTTGATGCTTTTAGTCTCTGATTGACCAATAAGTTTATTTTCGCATACCGAACCCCTCAAAGCCTATTTCTAAGCTATGTAAAGGATATTTAGGATATGTTTAGCTTATGATCAAGTTCCAAAATGTTCGTTACTATACGAATCGGTATAGTTTCGCCGTTTGTCAAAAATAGTCCCTGAAAGCCAATAAACTTGATTTTGCCATACCAAACCCTTCAATACTGATTTCTAAGTTATGTAAAGGTTATCTAAGGTATGTTAAGCATATGTTGATGTTCCGGAGTGTTTGTCGTGTTAAACTGATTACGTTTACGCATCAGTTTGTGTATAACTTTCCAGAAAGCGATATAGAGTTTGAAATCGAACAAAAATCAAAATGTGCAAAATGTCAAACATAATTAAACAAATATTAGGATCAAATCACATTGTTTTATTGATAATTGTACTATTCAGAGTTTATACAATGATTGCAAGCACAGGTGTCAAATATAATTTATATAAAAAGGCATGTTTTATTCCAAAAACATTATTAAACCCTTTTTGGCGTGTTCTTCCCCCAAAAAATATACAAAACAGTAAAAAGAAGGGGTTTAGTGACACTCACCTTTGGGTGCGTATTTTTTAATAGCGCAATCCCACAGATTGATTTCTACACGTCCTGTTATGCGTAGGAACGATTTTATCAATCAACATATCACAAAAATTTCTAAGTTTCTCCGTTTCTTAGAATTTACACTTAACTTTGAGATTTTCTCAAAAAGTTATCGTTTTACATTATGTTGGCACATTAATATATATATATATATATATATATATATATATATGGAGGAGATAATGCGAGAACCACCTCTTATTGTGAGAACCGCGAGAACCAATGTGAACACAACCAAAAATGCCTAAAAATAGCTAAAAATCACACAAAAATATTTTTTTTAATATTTTTTATATAAAAATCGCTAGTTTTCGAAGCAAAAAAAAAATTAAATTTTTTTTTTAAATTCTTTTTTTTTTGCCACTAAAAGTAGCGATTTGAGCATAAAAAATATTAAAAAAAAAATTAGATTTTTTTTTTTGATTTTTTTTATATTTTTTTTATGTTTTTTGGGGGTTTAGTTTTTAGCATTTTAGCTTGGGGGGGATGGGGGGGTTTAGGTTTTTGGGGGGTGGGGGAGGGGGGTTTAGGTTTTTTTTTGGGGGGGGGGGGGGTGGGGGTTAGGGTTTTTTTTAGCTTTTTATAGCTATTTTAGGTTGTGTTCACATTGGTTCTCGCGGTTCTCCCAATAAATGGAGTTCTCGCATGAGCCCCTCCCTATATATATATGAGTCCATATATATATATATAAGATTTTGCGATTTGAACGATTTTATTGGTGACCGTTATCATGTAAATCTGTTAACACACCCGTTTATACGTAATATATCTACGATTTGCGCGTCGTAATATATATACATAAACGTACACATAATTCAACATCTTAACACCTGATATCTCGTTAACTTACTTATTTTGTCATTTTTAAGGCATGCATACATAAAATAACTCATATGTATCAATTTTCATGCTCGACAAATAAGTTACACATTTAACGCGATTTTACTGATTCTACCGTTCTAAACGCACAAGTGTACATGCATATATAGCCTAAATCTTCCCGCTATCATGTCAACACTTAACATATTATCATATTCACTTATTTAAATCACATAACACATTTTAACACATAAGGTTCACCCAAAAATAACCCATATTAGTGTTCATTGCAAAACGCGTATTTTAGTGGTTCGGTAACGTTTTCGGGAGTCGGAAGTCACGTATGACCAACCAAACACCAAGTAAACTTAAAATTGGTTAAAATACTTATTTTTAAACTAAAAATATTAGTTTACTTACTGATCTAAATCAGTTTCATAAAAATCGTTCAAAAAGCCGATTTTGATCGTTTTACCGCATAGTTTTGTGTTTACTATAACCATCCCAACTCGGAATGACTTGATATTTTAACACAATACATGCTATTTACTGATTAAAATAGTGATTATAATCAGATTAGAGCAGTTTTTGTGTAAGTCACATAAATCATGCGATTTCACGTATTTTACAACTTTTAAAGCACCAAGTACAACATGCAAGACTAGTAAAATTTATGACAAAGTTTTATGATCATTTCATCAAATCATGCTCAAATGATCATTTCATGCATTTATATCATCATGCATGTTTATGTATGTAAATCCAATGCACTCATATAACATCATCATCATTACCCATGATTTTAATACACTCAAGAACACATTAACTCCATGTTTTTACAAATCACAACATATTTTATCCATCATCTAATCATTCATACATAAATGCAAGTATTCTTACATTTATGAGTATGTAACAAAGATTACATGCATGCATACACATATACATACATATATACGACATATACACACCCACGTGAACTTCCAAAAGTTCACTTTTTTATCAAGTGATGAAACCCTTTTAGAACATTCTTTATGACAACTTTTGATTCTTGCATGCAACTTTTGATTCTTGCATGCAATCTACCATTCCAAAAGTTCACTTTTTATGAGTATGAAACCCTTTTAGAACATTCTTTATGACAACTTTTGATTCTTGCATGCAATCTACCATTCAAGTTTCATGTTATCAAGAATCAATCAATCAAAAATCAAAACACAATCACATACACACTCACATATACCAACGACCAAACATACATACATACATATTCATCCATTTTTGTTTCCTTTAAAAACCCATTTGTTTTAGTTTCAAGTTTTGTGAAATATCTTAAAAATCAAGAGAAACCTTCCATGACCATCAACATCACTATGAACCAAGAACAAAATTTAGAGAATGGTTTTTATACCTTCAAGGTTCTTAGTGGGTTTTTGACAAAAATGATGATATGGAGCTTGTTCCAGCTTGAATCTTCTTGAAAATACCTTTAAACCTTCAAATGGACTTGAAATCTCCTTGAAATGGATTTGAATCCTCAAGAAAAAGTTGGAAATTTTGAAATATGAATGAATAAAGGGGTGTTCGGCCGAGATTATATTCAAGAGAGAGAGAGAGAGAGGGGGAGTGATTTTTGAGATGGTTTTTCTTGGATATTGTAAGATTTTGGTGTGTTTAAAAAGTGATAATCATCACTTATATTTGCAAGATGCTACACTTGGCAAAATAATATTCTAAACTCTTCCCTCAAGCCGCCACCTATCATGCCCTCTCACATACCCACCATTACATACACACATATATATAATATAGTGTAAAAACTGGTATATTACTGGATACCGGGTATTTTATCTATCGTTTTAATCTCGTTTTGTGCGTTTTAAATTATTTTTATCATTCTATAAAAATAATCACACTAAATTATTACTAATATAATTATCAGTTGCCTTGACTGGCTGCGTTGAGAGTATTTTGTCAGATACGCACAGTATCGCGCAGTACACGCTCAAACTCGAAAAATAGAGTTTCTTAGCGTTTTAATTTATTTTTCATACGAACATGATTAAAATTACCATTCTAATCATAATAGACTATTTTTAGGATTTTAACACTGATCGAGTGGTCACCGACGTACGTTTCGCATTTTATTCGTTACGCGATAAGCGTTTATTTTATCGTTGCCAACATATTTTTTATCAATGTTCGGATTCACCAACACATTAAATACCACATATAAACATAAATATTAGTCAAATACAGCCTTTTTATTTTTTCATGACACGTGTTACATTTGTACGGTATGGTCTGAAAAGCCAGGTGTCACAGTCACCCCCTGTTTAGGGAATTTTGTCCCCGAAATTCTACTCTACAGGTTTCGTTTTCGCCCTAGGTGGGAAAAGGTGAGGATATTTCCATTGAATTTGGTCCTGTTGTTCCGAAGTGAACTCGGGTCCACTTTTAGAATCCCAGCAAACCTTGACCAACTTAATCCTACTCCTCCTGAATTTCTGAATTTTCCAATCCAGAACCTCTAGTGGTTCTTCGATAAATCTTTGTTTATCGTCCACTCGAACCTCTCCAGGGGATATAATCAGCGTCTCATCAGAGAGACACATTTTCAAATTGGAAACATGAAACACGTCATGAACTCCACTCAATTCTTGCGGCAGCTTAAGCCTATACGCGACTGATCCAATTCAAGATGCGATTTCGAGAGGACCTATATAACGCGGTCTCAGCTTTCCCCCTTTTCCAAACCTCACAACGCCCTTCCAAGGAGATACCTTCAACATAACCCGATCACTGACCTGAAACTCCAATGGTTTCCTTCGGTTATCCGCATAACTCTTCTGTCGATCTACGGCAGCTTATAACCTTCCCGTAATCTGGACAACCTTGTCCGTGGATTCCTGGATAGGCTCGGGTCCGGTCAATTGCTTTTCGTCGACTTCAGCCCAACAAATTGGCGATTGACACTTCCTTCCGTATGAGGCTTCAAACGGAGCGGCCTTGATACTAGCATGGTAACTTTTGTTGTAAGAAAACTCAGCCAACGGCAAGTGAGTATCCCAACTTCCACCGAAATCAATCGCACACGCTCTCAACATATCCTCCAACGTCTGAATGGTTCTTTCACTCTGACCATCTGTTTGAGGATGATACACAGTACTCATGTCCAAACGAGAACCCAACGACTCTTGAAGAGATCGCCAAAACCTGGAGTCATACCGACTGTCTCAATCCGAGATAATTGACACTGGTACTCCATGACGGGCTACAATCTCATTAAGGTACAACTGCGATATCTTCTCGGTATTGTCTGTTTCCTTATGCGCCAAGAAATGAGCAGACTTTGTCAATCGATCCACAATTAACCATATCGTATCATATCCATGTGACATACAGGGTAACTTGGTGATAAAGTCCATCGTAAGATGTTCCCATTTCCACTTAGGAATCTCTGGTTGCTGTAGAATCTCAGACGGCTTCTGATCTTCAGCCTTAACCGTTGAGCACGTTAGATATTTACCCACAAAGACCGCAATATCTCTCTTCATATTCGGTCACACCCCGATATTTCCACGTATTACCGGTGGGCCCGGTGGGGAGTATCGTGACGTAGTTGAGATCATCATAGTCAAACAACACAATATATATAAATGCACAGCGGAAGCAAAAGGTAAATATATTACAATCCGAATATAAAGTAATATCAAGTATTACAACGGAAGGTAAAGGATCCACAGGCGGATCTTAAAACTTAAACATTGTTCAACAGACTTTAGACGCCTAGAACTTGCAAGATTCCTTATTAACGCCCTGAGCTTCCAGCCAATTACGTTCAGTACCCGTCACTTAACCTTTTTGGAAAATACGTCAGCTTACACTGGTAAATACAATTAACCGACTCATTTGAAAAGGTTTAATAAAATTGATTTGGATGCACAAGGCACAACATATCTTTTATAACTTGGGACAATTATATAAATAATCTTGTATACAGATTTATATGTTCGTTGTACGTTCAGGGCCCGATGTAGAAACCGAGTCAAGATTAACAGACACGCCACAAGTATAAGCCCACAAGAGAGTGAGATACCGTTTCCCTTTAAGCAACTTTCAGTGTATGCCTACACCCCGTGCTTAAGACGTGGCCATTTTATAATACAATGATGTCAAGGATATCCGGGACATGGTCATTAACCCCTAAAGGCTTTTATTTCAAACAATACAGATTAAAGCGGGTTACCTCAATAATTTAATCAAAAAACAACTAAACATTCAATACCCGACCAAGCGGTATTATTATAATACCGTATCCCAAGCCCATATAGGGAAAATAAGTTAAGAGTATTTACCTGAGCTAGCAATGCAATTTATACTCAGCCGTATATTCTAATCAGCAAGCACAAGTACTTTTACTGGGGCTCTTAATCTGGAACGAAGGTTTTACAATAACCTATTAGAATCCTAACGGGTCTTTAATTAAGCCTAAACTTAGACCGGTTAGTTTTAAAGGAACATACGGTTCAAATGCACGATTAAGCGAAGACCGGAATAGAATGTGATCTAGACCCGACAAAAGTCCTAGTATGATCCATGAATCATTCGTTTAAGGGTATAAACATCATGTAGGGGTATTGTAGGGTATATTTATCCATTGTTGACATTTTGAACCCTTATATTCACATATTTTCCATGTTTGTCAACTTTAGTCCTTCTAGAGTATTCTTTCACACGTTCAAAGCTTATGACACGTGTCAATACATTATAGGACGTGAATTTTCGAGGTGTTACATCCTCACCCCCTTAAAAGAAATCTCGACCTCGAGATTTGTTAAAATGCTGGAAGTACTTTTTGTCGCATAATGGACTAAACTTCTATAACATATCTGGAGTCCTTCTAAGCTTCCCAAAGTGACCCCTATATTAGGTGCATGTATCCTTTTGGAGCTTATTAACCTGTCGATCCTTAATCGATACAGGATGCTCATCACATCATAAAACTGCATATCATTATGTGATAGTGCTTCTAGACTTATTGGTGAAACACACCCTTCAGTCACTAGTGTGCAATGTATTGCGAGCTCCGCCAAGCTTCTTAAATAGGTTTTAGCTTATAAGCTACTTGATCTTGATACATTCGATTTCCTTCGAATGAATATATTCAGAGCTAACTAGCCCGATAATTTAACAATTTGGCACACCCTTCCTGGGTGATATCTTTTGTTGAACCTTATTCCTTAACAAAAATTTAGGAGGTTTGCTATTTTCATTAATCCTTGATTTTTCTGCCGAATACTGGCATCTTACAGATGATTGTGAATTTGCGTGATCTTATTTGTTGTTTCCAATGCAACTTTCAGATCCTCCTGATGATTGGACTTACCAATCTGTTGTCCCAACAATAGATGTTTAACATTCCATCTATACAAGGTCTCCCAAGGAGCAGCCTTGACGCTTATATACCAACTATTATAGAAAAGCTTATCTTAAGGTGAGATGGTTATTCTAACCACTGCTTAACTAATCTTAAGGAATAGCTAATCCTTACAGTTAGTCGAACAAATCGACGATCCTGGGCAGCTAATGGCGATTCTTAATCGTTGCCTAGTTAGGGTTGCGGTAAACAATGCATAAGCAAAATGAACCGTTTTTCATAATTAACTACACCGAATTCTCAGGATATTGGGTTAGACTATATGAACCCTCTATTTTAAAACTTAGTTAATCAGGGTTTCGATTCTCCAATGACGGTACCAGCCGTTTAGGAAATTTCAAAATGATACAGCCCTAAATGGGATATAAGTCTTAACTCTACTTGCTTCTCAGAAGGTAAACAAGGTAATCTCAGGAGAAAATTAAGGTACAAGGAGGTTACAGAGATTTTCCATATCTCAGGCTCTAGTTCATCCATCATTGCTTGTGTCCAATAAGTGACACATTTATGTTAAATTTCCACGAATTCCTTAATCGGGAACATTTACTTGGACAATTCTATTTTTAGATATCTTCTTTAAATATCATTAGCTGACTTTAGTACCATATGACCATTGGGATATCCTTGCGGTTCCATGCATTAAACCTCCATACTGATCAGGCATGGAAGCAATCTATGGAACATATTAAGATACACCAAATACTCATATGGCGCTTTTGTCATACCATTTGGTATTCGAAATCAATAGTGATCAAAGAGATATCAACTTCATATGATGATGTACTCTACCTAGAGAGAGGGTAAAGTACATATGAATTTTCTATCTGTAATTTTTTTTCCTTACACTTAATATATAGGGTTCTTATGAAAGGTTTTAAAAACTTGCTATACTTATAGTTTATGAAAGATTTATTTGTATCCGAACCAAAATAAAAACTCTTAGCATTTATTCTACATTATATATATATATATATATAGGACAAAGATCCGTTAGGAACCACCTCTTATTGCGAGAACCGCGATAACCAATGTGAACACAACAAAAAATGCCTAAAAATAGCTAAAAATCACACAAAATTTTTTTTTTTTTAAATATTTTTTATAAAAAAATCGCTACTTTTCGAAGCCAAAAAAATTTTTTTTTTTTTTTTTTAAAAAAATTTTGGCTTATAAAAGTAGCGATTTTAACATAAAAAATATTAAAAAAAAAATTTTTTAGATTTTTTTATGTTTTTTGGTGGTTTAGTTTTTAGCATTTTTGCTTGGGGGGTGGGGGAGGGGGGTTTAGGTTTGGGGGGGGGGGTGGGGGGTTAGGTTTTTTGGGGGTTTAGTTTTTAGCATTTAGCTTGGGGGGGGGGGGGGTTAGGTTTTTTTTTTTGAGGGGGGGGGGGGGTGGGGGTTAGGTTTTTTAGGTTTTTTTTAGCTATTTTAGGTTGTGTTCACATTGGTTCTCGCGGTTCTCGCAATAAGGGTGGTTCTCGCATGAACCTTACCCTATATATATATATATATATATATATTGATTAAGGTTTTTAATAGGCAGATTTAACAAAATTTATTCTACAATGACTTATCTGCACCTGAATCAAACAATACCCTTGCATATACATCATGGATGAGGACGTACCGGTTATGATATTGTCATCTTGTATGACCTCTTTTGCATCCATCTGAGAGATCTTAGCGTTGGTCTTCTTATCTCCTTTAAGCTTCTTCGTATATTTTGGGCTAATATAGTGTGAACATTCTCTATGAATGTCTTGTAGATATCAATTATACTTAGCCTAGGCCATAGAAGACCATTAATGGCAACCAAGGTTTGGACCTAGTCCATCACCTTTTTGACAGGGGATCAATTGTCACATCTGTCTTAATCATATTGGTGATTTTGGATAGCTTGAAAGCTTGACGTTAGGATATTGGATAAGAGTGTTTCCTAATAGATCTATAAAATATCAATCTAAGATTTGTTGGAGCATCCTCTATAGTATCATCGGCCAATTTCTACCTCGCATTAAATGACCGGAGTCCTAATCAGGTGGAGACAACAGTTCTCGACATTTATCGTTCATTATAGAATCATATGTACCAGCATCGAATAAATTTCTACATAAGCTGCTTGATAAGGAAAGGTACCTGCTATATAGTTATCATTCTGCACCATCTCCTGGGCGTTCATCTGGGAGACTCGTGCGTTTGTTTTCTTGGCCTCTTCGGGCTTCTTCTGATTCCTAGGGCAGTTGGTCTTGATATGCCCCTTCTCGTTGCAACCATAACAGGTTGCGTCTTTCAACTTCCTACAATCCAAGGTTTTATGTTCCTTAGACTTGCAAATCCCACAAGGTAGAGGCTGAGATTCAAATCTGCATTTCCCGAGGTGGTATTTCCTACAGGTATTGCACCTGGTCTTCTCACCTGACTGCTGGCTGTCTATCTTAAACCCGGAACTCTTCTTATCCTCAGAGTTCCTCTTTGTATTCCTATCGGAGCGATGAGAATTCTCCTCCTCCCTTTTTCGCTTTCCATCTTCAGAGGCTTTGGCAGCCTTGTTTCTGATTACATCGAGTGTAAGAGATAGCGACAGGTCTGCCGCTGACCTGAATGTAGTAGGTCTCGATGCTTTCACGCTTGCCTTTATTTCTGGGGCTAGACCCCCAATAAAGCGAGCTATTCACTTTGGTTCCGGTGTGATCAACTAAGGAACCAATCGAGACATGGTATTGAAACTTGTAAGGTATGCTTGACAATCTAAGTTTTCCATGACTAATGTCAAGAATTCAGTCTCAATTTTCTCAACTTCATGTTGAGGACAATAATTTTCCTTGATAAGAGCAACGAACTGATCCCAAGTCATGTTGTACAAAGGGATTTTCCCCGTAGCTTGGATCAGTGACTTCCACCAAGCGAGGGCTTCTCTTTTAAAAGATTATGAAACAAACTTCACAATGTCTTGCTCTGCACATCCACTGATGTCAACAACGGTGTCCATTCCATCGAGCCATGTCATGCAATCGATGGCCCCTTTTTCTCCTGTAAAGTCTCTGGGCTTGCAGGAGACAAAATATTTATATGAGCTTGTCTTAACTGGTGCCTCTTGATGAAGCACCACCTGTCTAGACGGAACACTCCTTTGATTTGACGAGTTACGAGCATCGTCTTCCTTTGACTCGTGTGATTTAGGAGGGGGCTTACTACGAGCCACAGATAGAGTCTTAGAGTGTGTACCACTTGATTCATCATACTGTCTGCCGAGAGCTCGTGTAACGGTATCATCTATTAATGCCTGCAGTTCCGCACCAGTCATATTAACTCTGGTAGCATCATTATTCTCCCTCGGGTTGCTGTTGACCTCATCTGATCCAGCCATGTAGTTTGATAGCTACATAAATATTGACGATGATTCATTCAGAGGTTATTATGGAATCATCATTTTTGACGATTCATCAACCATGGTAATATAAACCATATTGGTTAATTTGTTAGTTATATTTAATTAGTATTTTCATTATAATCTATCCTAGTTATAAAACATTAAGGATATTAAAGTGGTGCAAAGGCCTAGTCACAAGGACTGTTTTAAATTTATAAGCCACGATTTTAGAGAATCGAGGCATTAAGGTTTGAACATATTTCATTACCTTTTCTTGACAGAGAGTCAAAGGCTTCAACTGTCGTTTGTCCCTTAGGACAATAAGTATGGCTCCTAGGCATTTCATCACTTATGGATGTTTATAATATGATCATCTTCATTTGACGATATTAGTCTAGATCGCATTGATCATACAAACTATTATGCTTGGACGTAGTCCAACATCTTTAGACGGGGGTCAGAGACCACCACTGACGTTGTCTTATCGGACAACAAGTTTGGCCCGTAGGCACTTCATCACTAATGGATGTTTACAATATGATCATCTTTATTTGATGATTTAAGCCATGATTTCTAAATCAATAGGCTAGGTAAGGGTTTGGAATTTCCCAATATAAAGATGACAAGTGTGATTTTATCGCATCACTGTTGTCAGGAGTGTTAACATGTTTTCGGATGTTAACAAGAATCTAAATCTCTTTTAAACAGGTTTTACCATTATAGCTAGGTCTTTAATGACATTGAAGCTAGGTTTTGCCCCTTAAGATTCTTTCAATATATACTGGTAGATCAATTATGAAAAGGAATAATAATTTGATTTACTTCATATGTTATATTCATATAAAATGATAAAAATGGAATTTGGATAAAATATTCAAATGATTTTACAAGGAGTATATAATCGCCCCAAACGGGACTTGAAAGGAATGATGTTGTCCATGAAGGACTGAAGATAAGCATGTCCTTATAAGGACTACTAAGGAAACGAATTTCAGCAAAAAGGAGTTTTCTTCTTCACTTTATTTCTGAATGCTTTCTCCTTGGTCGCACGTTGTACTCTCGCCGCAGTACGAAGCTCAGCAATTCAAGGCTCCAGATGTGGAGAATTTCCATTACGGCTTCTTTGCTTGGCAATATATCCAAAGTATATAAATTGGAAGCAATATTTTTCAGATTAGGGTTGAGAGTATTCCTATGTTAAGTCTATACTCAGAAGGTCAAGGAATGTGCTACTGTGTCATTGAGATTAAACACATAAGGCTAGAGTTTAATTCACTCAATGTTGGCTCTGATACCAACCTGTCACACCCTGATATTTCCACGTATTACCGGTGGGCCCGGTGGGGAGTATCGTGACGTAGTTGAGATCATCATAGTCAAACAACACAATATATATAAATGCACAGCGGAAGCAAAAGGTAAATATATTACAATCTGGGGTGGGGTTCGGTTACAAAGTTCATTTTTCCTACAAAGTGTACAAAGTCATAAAACATCACAATTTTAGCCATAAAACACACTCAAAACCCACAAATAACGTAGTGAATATCACTAAAACACAATATCCAAACCCTAACAATCCTTTAAAACTTCAAACACATTATCGTACAACTATGAATATAAAACACGATATGATAATCAATATAAAACACACTAATGTTAGTCATTTGGTAATCAAAGCCTTATCATCCAAAACACAACACAAAACCCCCAAATATGGTGTTTTAGTAATCTTCACTATGTTATTTGTGGGTTTTGAGTGTGTTTTATGGTTGATATTATGGTGTTTTATGACTTTTTACACTTTGTAGGAAAAATGGACTTTGTAGCCAACTCCCACCCTTACAATCTGAATATAAAGTAATATGAAGTATTACAACGGAAGGTAAAGGATCCACAGGCGGATCTTAAAACTTAAACATTGTTTAACAGACTTTAGACGCCTAGAACTTGCAAGATTCCTTATTAACGCCCTGAGCTTCCAGCCAATTACGTTCAGTACCCGTCACTTAACCTTTTTGGAAAATACGTCAGCTTACACTGGTAAATACAATTAACCGACTCATTTGAAAAGGTTTAATAAAATTGATTTGGATGCACAAGTCACAACATATCTTTTATAACTTGGGACAATTATATAAATAATCTTGTATACAGATTTATATGTTCGTTGTACGTTCAGGGCCCGATGTAGAAACCGAGTCAAGATTAACAGACACGCCACAAGTATAAGCCCACAAGAGAGTGAGATACCGTTTCCCTTTAAGCAACTTTCAGTGTATGCCTACACCCCGTGCTTAAGACGTGGCCATTTTATAATACAATGATGTCAAGGATATCCGGGACATGGTCATTAACCCCTAAAGGCTTTTATTTCAAACAATACAGATTAAAGCGGGTTACCTCAATAATTTAATCAAAATACGACTAAACATTCAATACCCGACCAAGCGGTATTATTATAATACCGTATCCCAAGCCCATATAGGGAAAATAAGTTAAGAGTATTTACCTGAGCTAGCAATGCAATTTATACTCGGCCGTATATTCTAATCAGCAAGCACAAGTACTTTTACTGGGGCTCTTAATCTGGAACGAAGGTTTTATAATAACCTATTAGAATCCTAACAGGTCTTTAATTAAGCCTAAACTTAGACCGGTTAGTTTTGAAGACTTGTATAATATGGGTAATCTAAACACATTCTGGATTTTTGAGATAAAGATGATAAGGCTTGACCCGTTTCGGCTAATATATGTAAACTAGTTACATAAGCCGATCCGAACGCGACAAGTGCGTAACGAGTAACCAAAATAGTCATATACAGGTTTCCTAAGTTAATATGCCTTAAATATGTTGTGATATCAGTAGGATACCTTCCATTATGCCCAAAACTAGTTTAATCTCAATTTAAGCCCCGTAGGGGTATTTTTGTCATTTTAAAGATTATAAAAGAGGTTAATTGAAATTCTGAGATTCGGGTCCGAATACATCAGTAAAATAACTTATTTTATTAGGTCATATCAGTTGGTAATAGGTCTTATATGACAAAATGGTTTTAAACCCATACTAGGCGTTTAATACGCTTAAAAAGCCATTTTAAGCGATTTCCGAGTTATACAGGAAATCTGAGTTTTCTGATCAGGTTATAAAGTTAAAAATACTGTATTTATTATATAAAATCAGTAGCAATTGGTTTGGTGTCAAAATATTATGTAGAACTCATTTTATACCCAAAAAGGGTATAATCGGTATTTACCGAATCAAGGTCATAACCTTAGGTTATGAGCAGGTTAAAAACAATTAAAAATCTTTATAAATCTCAAAATATTATATTATATCAGTGGGTAAAAGGTTTGGTGTCAAAAATTGGGTTTAGATAGGCTTTATGCTAATTGTGTCGTTTAATTACTAAGAGGCGTTATAATTACGCTAATGAACATAACTTCTAATCTAGACCTCCAACTGATGTGAAATTTTAGGGACATGTTTATAAATCAGTAGCAAAGATTATTGTCCTTTCACATTTCTAAAATTCTCGTTTTATGGTCAAAAGGGCATATTGGTCAACATTAGGCATTTAACGGAAACTTGTAAATGAATCGGACAATCAACGATCCAACCACAGAGGGTTATACCATCATGTAACCTGGTCCTAAGGAAGCTCTAAATAATTTCCAAACTTATCTAAATCGGTCCAGAACTGAAGTCAAAGCAAAAGTCAAAGTTTTGCGACTTTCGGTTCCGAACCGGTCCTAAACTGAAAATTGTCGGATCAAACATGCTTAGACATGTTCTTACATTAATTACTAAGTTATAAGAGTAATAAAACAGGTTGCAAAGATTCTACATTGTTAATTATGTTTTAAATCGCAAATTAGGATCCTGTTGACTTTTTATAAACAACTTTGACCCGACAAAAGTCCTAGTTAGAACGGGAATCAGTGGGTGCCCTTTTAAGGGTTTATTGCCCACATAATTACCAACTTATAACTACCTACAATTCGACTTATCACTGGACCATTAATGATTAATCGTTAAGTCAAACGTTAATTACGACAGTTTGACTTTTAAGCTAATAACAAAGCAAAACTTAATCAACGAAGGTCAAGGGTACTTACAGAAGTCCTATGCACGATTAGGGATGATTGAGGACTGATCTTAAGCTCCATAGAGTCCCACAAATGTAGATGGAATGAATGCAAGAAATGTTGCAAACATGAGGGCCTTTTATAGTGTTATTGATTGCTTAAGATCATGACACACAAGGCTATACATGATCCCTGATGATTAACAAGTGTCCCTAAGGCCTAAGAATTAATTTAGGCAGCTCTTGGTGGTGATAAAGGGCATATATGACGTTTACATGGGCTGGAACAGGCAACATAAACGAGTTTTTGCATCTGGGCATGCTCACGAGGGCCGTGTAGACTCTTAAGGAGTCTTACGCGGGCCGCCTAGCCCCGGCTGACCTGAAATCCAACTTTCAATAATTGCCATTTTGGTCCCTGGTCCTTCTACACTTGATCTTAACATGATTTCTTGTACTTTGAGCCCTCTAACTTGACTTTTAAGGGCCTTAAGACATAACCAAACTTTGTTAAGTCCTTGGGTAACTTTATGGTTACCCGAAAAGTCATAAATTTCAACGCTGACGCTTTTAACCCCTCGTATACGAATATTGTCATAACTTTCTCATATGATAACGAAACTTGGTGAAATTTTTATCATGTATTCTAGTGAGCATAATTAATCATTACAAAGCTTCGGGTTTGCTAAAAGGTCACTCAGAGGTATACTTTAAACATGCTGACACATTTAACCCCTGTAGTTTGTAATCTCTCACTTTCTTTCACAATTAGCTTCGTATGATCCATGAATCATTCGTTTAAGGGTATAAACATCATGTAGGGGTATTGTAGGGTATATTTATCCATTGTTGACATTTTGAACCCTTATATTCACATATTTTCCATGTTTGTCAACTTTAGTCCTTCTAGAGTATTCTTTCACACGTTCAAAGCTTATGACACGTGTCAATACATTATAGGACGTGAATTTTCGAGGTGTTACATATTCGGACACACCTGTATAACTCCTTGATATCCTGATACATCTTGGTAGAACTTGGGTGAATGGAATATCTGGACTTATGAGCTTCGTTCATAACCAGTTCACGTAGGTTACCTCTAAGCGGAACCCTAATCCGGTTCATGAAGTACATCACTTCGTCCGCTTTTGGTATCAGTTCACATTCTAATCCTCTCAAACCTTCTCTTCTCAGGTTCCCATCGTTCAAAGCTTCCCGTTGCGCATTACGAATTTTTTCGGTCAAACTCGTCTGTATGGTCAAGCCCAAAGCACGCACACGTAGAGGCTTCTCTCGCTCTTTCCTGCTGAGCGCATCCGCAACAACATTTGCTTTTCCAGGGTGATAACGAATATCCTACTCGTAATCGCTGAGTAACTCTACCCAACGCCGTTGTCGCATGTTGAACTCCTTCTGATCAAAGATATGCTGGAGGCTCTTATGGTCTGTGTATATCGTACACTTCGTGCCATACAAATAATGTTTCCAGATCTTCAAGGCAAACACAAAAGCTCCTAACTCCAAATCATGTGTCGTGTAATTCTTCTCGTGCACTTTCAATTGTTTGGATGCATAGGCTATCACTTTGTCCCTGTGCATAAGAACGCATCCAAGGCCCAAACGTGACGCATCACAATATACAATGAAATCATCACTTCCCTCATGTAAGGAAAGAATAGGTGCACTACATAACTTATCCTTCAACAGCCGAAAAGCTTCCTCCTGCTTTTCCATCCAATCAAACTTCCTTTACTTCTGGGTCAATAGCGTCAAAGGCTGCGCTATTCTGGAGAAATTCTCTATGAATCTCCGGTAATACCCAGCAAGTCCTAAGAATTGTCGCACCTCCGACGGAGTCTTTGGCGCTTCCCAATTCTTGATCGCCTCTATCTTCGACGGATCCATGTGTATACCTTTCTCGTTTATGACATGTCCGAGAAAACGAACTTCTCGAATCCAGAATTCACATTTAGAGAACTTGGCATACAACTTCTCTTTCTTCAGCAGCTCCAAAATCAATTTCAACTGATGCTCATTATCTTCTTTGGTTCGCGAATAAATAAGTATATTGTCGATGAATATTATCACGAATTTATCCAAATAGGGTTTGCATACCTTGTTCATGAGATCCATGAACACATCTGGCGCATTTGTTAGGCCAAAAGGCATGACTAAAAACTCGTAATGGCCATATCGTGTTTGAAAAGCAGTCTTCGGAACATCTTCATCAGCAACCTTCAGCTGATGATATCCTGAACGCAGGTCAATCTTCGAGTAGTAACTAGATCCCTGTAGCTAATCAAATAAATCGTCAATCCTCGGTAAAGGGTACCGATTCTTGATAGTCAACTTGTTCACATCCTGAAGGATCCATCCTTCTTCGAGTAGTAACTAGATCTCTGTAATCAATACACATCCTGAAGGATCCATCCTTCTTCTTCACAAACAAAACATGTGCACCCCAAGGCGAAAAGCTTGGTCAAATGAAACCTTTGTCTAGTAGCTCTTGAAGTTGATTCGACAATTCTTTCAATTTTGACGGTGCTAATCTATAAGGAGATTTTGCAATTGGTGCAGCACCAGGTACCAGATCAATTCTGAACTCGATCTGTCTCGCAGAGGGTAATCCAAGTAAGTCTTCAGAAAAAAACTTCTGGATAGTCGCGGACTATAGGAATCTCCTCAATCTTCCTACCTTCCACCTTCGTGTCCACCACGTTAACTAAGAAAGCATGATAACCCTTCGCAACATCTTGAGTATCTTCATAACACTGAAGACACTCAACACTCGAGTCGATCGGTCTTCGTGACTAACTATTGCTTCACCACCATCAGGATGAGGTATCCTCACTTGCTTCTCCGAGCAAATAATCTCAGCTTTGTTCTTGGATAGCCAATCCATTCCCACAACTACATCAAAACTCCCCAGCTCCACAGGTAATAAATCGATACTAAAACTATGATCATCTAACTGAATACTACAACCACAAACAACTTTGCTAGTCTCTATCAGTTTACCATTTGCTAGTTCTATCGAGTACTTTTTACTTAGCTTACTTGTTGGAGAACACAGAAATGGTTCAAAGTTTTTCGAAACAAAACTCAAGTCAGCCCCAGTATCAAAAAGTATGAACGTAGAATGGTTATTGATCAAAAACATACCGGTAACAACAACAGGATCATGACGTGCCTTTCCAGCGTTTAACTCAAACTCTCTACCCCTGGCATTTTGACCCTTTGCTTTAGGACAATCCCTCTTGAAATGTCCCTGTTCACCGTACTAGAAGCATCCCTCTAGCTTCGCTCCCTCCGAAGTACTTTTAGAATAGCACTCGCGGGTAACATGCCCAGTTCGACCACATCTGGCGCACTTTTTCTGCTCATCCTCGTGAGTCTTCTTGTCAGAACCACTCCTGCCATCCCTGGCATTATCCCTTCTAGAACTGCTGGAACTTGCTACATAAGCCTTCCCCGAACTGCGTTTCCTGTCATGCTTCTCATCGGTTTCCTTCCTCGAGCTCTCGGATTTGCGTTTCTTTGAATCTCCTGACTTAGACTCAGAACGCTCCGACCTTTCAGATTTCGCGTCTGCATTAGCCTTGCCCGATGACTTCCCGGTTTCCTCCTTCTTGTTAAGACTACCTTTGCGAGCAGCGTCATCCGCTAACGAGTTTGCCAATCTAGTAGCTTCTAGGTAGGTAGTGGGTTTCGCTGATGTAACCATGCTGCGAATTCGTGGCGACAGCCCCCAAATATACCTCTCTACCTTAACATACTCAGAAGTAACCATCCGTGGAACTAACCTTGCCAAATCATTAAAACGAGATGTGTAAGCTCTGGCATTCAGACCTTCCATGGTTAGGTTCCAGAAGTCGGTCTCGATTTTCTATATCTCACTACGGGGCAGTATTCCTTTAGGAGCATCTCTTTAAGTTCGTTCCAGGTTAGACCATAGGCAGCATCTTCACCCATAATTTGAAATTGCGAGTTCCACCAGGATAGTGCTTCATCAAGAAAACAGCAAGAAGCATACCTAACCCGTTGATCAGCAGCACAACTACTGATTGCCATGCCGGATTCCATCTTCTCAATCGATCTGGTGATCTCTAAGGTTCCTTCGGCACCGGTAAATGATCGTGGGTTACAGCCCTGGAATGTTTTATAAGTACATCCGTGCACTGTTCATAAGGTTAATGAAAATCAGGAATACGTTCCGATTATATCATAACACATGAACTACTAAAACTTTCCGATCATTATTTTACTGGAGGGTTTTCAATCTGTGCCCCACCAAAACCATGCCCATGAGCACCAAGTCCATCTCCCTGACCATCATTCTGGTTAGCATCGCGCTGTTCCATGGCAGTATTAACGTGTTGGGCTATGAGTTGTGCCAACTCTTCCGAGGTGGTAGGTAGTCCAGAACCTTGTCTCGCTTTTGGCGGTAATTCGTCGTCTCTATTATTATAACAATAATAATCAACATAAGACGATATCCAAAAATAATTCAATCATTAAATGATAGTGGACCAAACATTGCGCATGTATAATATCCACATACTAATGAGAATAATTTTTAAACCAAAAGTAATCCAACTGATATCATCATAGAAATTAATAAACTTGTTTCTAATACATACTGACCACCTTTGGCATGTCTATGTCAACACTCAAAACAAGTTCAACAACAATTTCTACATAATATCCCAAAAATCTGGCACGCAGGCCCTAAACAGAGTATATCAAAAAGTGTCTAACAAAACAACCAACAAAACAAACAACAACAACAAGCATCAACGCTTCAAACCCAGGAAATCTAACATCATCCAGACAAGCTCCTCCAGATCCACTATCCTCCAGTGCATTTGGTCCATAGCACTGTCATCTAAATCCTTCAACTCATCGTACCAATCCATCTGTCCCTCAAGATCCTTCATCTTACCCTTAGCTGAGTCCAGATCTCCGTGCAGAGTGGCAAACTGTCGATCGCAGTGGCAACATCGGTCTATCCAAACGCCTTTCTGCTTCTTGGAAGCAGATGCCGTCTCAGCATGTGACGTAGATGCGATCTCCCCAGCAGGCCTAGTCCTCTTCCAACGTCGATAATAAACCAAAAAAGGCGTAGTAGGAGCGCGTGACTCTATAACTGGTAAAGATGACTCAGAAGTGACAGGTGGAGGGATCTCAGTAATAGGCTCGATCACAGCAGTAGATGGGACGATTGATGGCTCTAACGGTGTAGCCGTGACAATAGTGGCGTCCACCACTGGTGCGATACTGAGAGATCCTCTGATCATACGGACACCTCTAATCACGTCATCGATAACTGGTACAGTGCCTGATGATTGCCCCGTCTGGTGAATCGAGGGAGGAACATCATCGTCGTCGTCTATCCACCCGTTGCTAGTGAAAGCGTATCGGGGGTCTACCTGGCTGGCAAAAGCAGTAGGGTCGACGTGGAATGACGAAGCAAACTCGGCCATACCAACCATCTGTGGAGTCGTGATAGGTATCTCTGGTAGAATGGATCTGGGTGTAGTCTTGAAATCTGGCTCGCTACCTGAGTCATGGATCTCGATGACCTCGTGCTTATGCGACATCTGTGATACATATATAACCGTACAAGTAAGTGTGTGATCAAATGGATAATAATACATAAGGCCCAAATACACAGAAAATCACGTATGCACATAAACAAGCAATGGTTTTTCATACATGATAAAATTTTCCATGTTTATTTAAAAATTTTGGCTTCGCGAATTTTGGACTTAAATCTCAAAATTCTTCGGTTGAAGTCTAGAGTTTTCCCCGAAAACATCTAGTTCGCTAACAACCATTGGCTCTGATACCGACTTCTGTCACACCCCAAAAACGTTGTAGCGGAATATAAAACGTTGTGGTGACGGAAGTTGGTACCCATTGATATCTTGTTGAACGATGCATTTAATTGTTGGACATTTTAACTTAATTAAAACATAAGTTTTAAACATAAAGTTTCAAACCTCGACATAACCACAAAATAGTTTAGTTGTTTTGATCCTTATGGTTCTTATTACATTTGTCCCAAATTGTTTTAAAAGTTTGTCCAACACATTAAGTAACCAGACATGCATCAACTACCACAAGATACGCCATAATTCCCAAAGCCGAACTCAAGTACCTGAAGAACACGTTAAAATCAAATGTCAACACAAAGGAAGGTGAGTTCACATATTCAAATTTAAATAATTTGATCCCAAGGAAAAAGCTTTCCAAATTATGTGTTATTTTCAAAACATCCATATAATTTATGAAAGTCCATTTATTTCCTTAAATAAAATCCAAGGGTCAGCCGTCGCAAGCGTTTCCCCGAAACCTTCGAACAAAGCATCTCCCCAAGTTTTCATATTAAATTTATAGTATCAAATGTCCGGACTCGTAAGTTAGCTAGACATTACGAACTATATATTTACAATGAAGGGATACTCAAAGCTAGACAATAAACAGAATATCAATTCGTCGTTTGACTTGACACGGAGCGACCGGTCACGACGGGGTTGTCAACCCGATAGATCTACCAACAATTCCTCGCGTGCAATACTGAAATGATTAAACGGCATCTCTTGCGCATGACCCATATCGAGGTCATCTATGATGCCTGCCTCACGTACAATACATATATATATATATATATAGGGGATCGCTAGAATGAGAACCACCACGAGTTATAAGAACCACGAGAACCGCGCCCCGCGGGTGGCCGTCGGCGACGAAATTTTTTTTACACCTAGATCCGTATATTTTAGTGGGGGGTTTAAATTTTCGGTTCAAACGGCGCGCCCGAGGGGGTAGTTTTTTACGCCCAAAGTTTGGGTTTTTTTAATTTTTCTTTTTTTTTTACCAAACTTTGGGCGTAAAAAACTACCCCCTCGGGCGCGCCGTTTGAACCGAAAATTTAAACCCCCCAATAAAATATACGGATCTAGGTGTAAAAAAAATTTCGTCGCCGACGGCCACCCGCGGGGCGCGGTTCTCGTGGTTCTCATAACTCGTGGTGGTTCTCATTCTAGCGGCTCCCTATATATATATATATATATATATATATCCTACTAATATGACAAATTTAATATAAAATGTTGTACGAATTTACTGAAATTCCTTGGACCAAGCAAATTCATCCCTACTACATGGTCGTTTTCTTTGAAACACCGTACAAAACCCCGTTTCTCCCCGAAATATATATTCAACAAAACCGTTTTATCCCTGAAACATATATTTTTACCATAACCATTTCACCCCAAAACATATATTTTCATCAAAACCGTTTCTCCCCGAAACATATAATTTCATCAAAACCATTTCTTCCCGAAACATATATATTTATCAAAACCATATATTTTCAACGAAAATATATAATTTATATCAAAAAGGTATGTTTTATTCCAAAAACATTATTAGACCCTTTTTGGCGTGTTCTTCCCCCAAAACATATACAAAACAGTAAAAAGAGGAGGTTTAGAGACACTCACCTCTGGGTGCGTACTTTTAAATAGTATAATCTCACAGATTGATTTCTACACGTCCTATTATGCGTAGGAACGATTTTATCAATCAATATATCACAAAAATTTCTAAGTTTCTCTCTTTCTTAGAATTTTCACATAACTTTGAGATTTTCTCAAAAAGTTATCGTTTTAGATTATGTTGGCACGTTAATATATATATGAGTCCATATATATATATATATGTTTTTAAGATTTTGCGACTTGAATGATTTTATTGGTGACCGTTATCATGTAAATCCGTTAACACACCCGTTTATACGTAATATATCTACGATTTGCGCGTCGTAATATATATACATAAACGTACACATAAGTCAACATCTTAACACGCGATATCTCGTTAACTTGTTTATTTTGTCATTTTTAAGGCAAGCTACCTAAAATAACTCATATGTATCAATTTTCATGCTCGACAAATAAGTTACACATTTAGCGCGATTTTACCGATTCTACCGTTCTAAACTCACAAGTGTACATGCATAGCCTAAATCTTCCCGCTATCATGTCAACACTTAACATATTATCATATTCACATATTTAAATCACATAACACATTTTAACACATAAGGTTCACCCAAAAATAACCCATACTAGTGTTCATTGTAAAACGCGTATTTTAGTGATTCGGTAACGTTTTCGGGCGTCGAAAGTCACGTATGACCAACCAAACACCAAGTAAACTTAAAATTAGTTAAAATACTTATTTTTAAACTAAAAATATCAGTTTACTTACTGATCTAATTCAGTTTCATAAAAATCGTTCAAAAAGCCGATTTTTGATCGTTTTACAGCATAGATTTGCGTTAAATGTTACTATAACCATCCCATCTCAGAATGACTTGATATTTTAACACAATAAATATTATTTGCTGATTAAAATAGTGATTATAATCAGATTAGTGCAGTTTTTGTGTAAGTCACATAAAATCATGTGATTTCACGTATTTTACAACTTCTAAAGCACCAAGTACAATATGTAAGACTCGTAAACTTTATGAAAAAGTTTTATGTCATTTAACACTTCAAAATAATCATATTTTGGTGTTTATAATATGATCAAAAATTATTTTTATCAAATCATGCTCAAATGATCATTTCATTCTTTCATATCATCATACATGTTCATGTATGTACATCTAATGCACTCATATACCATCATCATCATTACCCATTATTTAAATACACTCAAGAACACATTAACTCCATGTTCTTACAAATCACAACATATTTCATCCATCATCTAATCATTCATACATAAATGCAAGTATTCTTACATTTATGAGTATGTAACAAAAATTACATGCATGCATACACATATACTTACATATATACGACATATACACACCCACATGAACTTCCAAAAGTTCGCTTTTTTTATGACGTCCCTTTCAAATCATGAAACCCTTTTAGAACATTCTTTATGACAACTTTTGATTCTTGCATGCAATCTACCATTCAAGTTTCATGTTATTCAAGAATCATTCAATCAAAAATCAAAACACAATCACATACACACACATATACCTACGGCCATACATACATACATACATACATACATACATACATACATACATACATACATACATACATACATACATACATACATACATACATATTCAAGTTTTGTGAAATATCTTAATAATCAAGAGAAACCTTCCATGACCATCAACATCACTATGAACCAAGAACAAAATTAAGAGAATGATTTTTATACCTTCATGGTTCTTAGTGGGTTTTCAACAAAAATGATTATATGGAGCTTCTTCTAGCTCGAATCTTCTTTAAAACACCTTTAAACCTTCAAATGGACTTGAAATCTCCTTAAAATGGATTTGAATCCTCAAGAATAAGTTGGAAATTTTGACATATGTATGAATATAGGGGTGTTCGGCCGAGATTATGTTCAAGAGAGAGAGAGAGAGAGTGATTTTTGAGATGTTTTTTCTTGGATATTGTAAGATTTTGGTGTGTTTAAAAAGTGATAATCATCACTTATGTTTCCAAGATGCTACACTTGGCAAAAGAATGTTTTAAACTCTTCCCTCAAGCAGCCACCTATCATGCCCTCTCACATACCCACCATTACATACACATATATATATATATAATATAGTCTAAAAACTGGTATTTTATTGGATACCGGGTATTTTATCTAGCGTTTTAATCTCGTTTTTGTTCGTTTTAAATTATTTTTATCATTCTATAAAAATAATCACACTAAATTATTACTGATAATTATCAGTTTCCTTGACTAGCTACGTTGACAGTATTTTGTCAGATACGTGAAGTATCGCGCAGTACGCGGTCAAACTCGAAAAATAGAGTTTCGTAGCGTTTTAATTTATTTTTCCTTACGGACATGATTAAAATTACCATTATAATCATAACAGACTATTTTTAGGATTGTAACACTGGTCGGGTGGTCACCGACGTTCGTTTCGCATTTTTTTGTTACGGGATAAGCGTTTATTTTATCGTTGCCAACATAATTTTTATCAATGTTTGGATTCACCAACACATTAAATACCACATATAAACATCAATATCAATCAAATACAGCCTTTTTATTTATTCATGACACGTGTTACATTTTTACGGTACGGTCTGAAAAGCCGGGTGTCACAGTAGCTCCCAATGGCATGATATAAATGAGTAACTTAACAACAAGCACAAGTTTTATGGAATTAAAACTGGACAACTCGTGAACTCGCCAACTTTATGTTGATACCCTACTACATGCTTTGTAGGTACTCAGTGATAGTGATAGCAGGAGCTTGCAGCGGGGAGTGTAGTGGTCGCGTTAACTCGTGTTGGGTTTTCTTCAATAATAATTATGAACTTTGAAACTGTGTTTAAACTTTTTAACTTATGCTTCCGCTGTTATTTTTTTAAACGTTGTTTTAGATTTGGACTTAGACATTAATAGTCACTAATCGTATTGATAGTGATGAGAACTGTTTTAATGATATGTTGTTCAATATGATTGGTGGCTTGATCCTGGTCAGTCACACACCTCGCGGTAGTATTCCGCATGTGGAAATTGAGGGTGTGACAGATATAATCATTTTCAATTCAATAATTTGAAAAAAAAATATAAAAATAAACAAAATACTAACGTAGATACCTTGTATAGGCTTAAGTAGTCTAGAGCTGTAAACGAACCGAACGAACACGAACAAGACCTTGTTCATGTTCGTTCGTTAAGGAAATAAATGTGTTCACGAACGGTTCATGAACACTTACCGAACGAGATTTTATGTTCGTGTTCATTCATTAAGGAAATGAGTGTGTTCGCGAACGGTTCACGAACACAAATAAATTTGGCGAATGCGGCGAAGGATAAAGATAGATGGCCCAGAAAGTAGCACTCGAACTTGAATCCCTCATTGTGGAACGGAGGTCGATTGTATTCGTGGATGTAAATAATGAGAAATGAAAGGGAAATGATGCATAAACCAGGTGAAAGTGGGTTTCCTAGTTTAATTGTTATGGAAATAATATAAGTAAAAGTTTAATAATATAAAAAGTACAAATAAAATATAAGAAAGTACAAAGACTTTCAATTAAAACACAAACATACGAACATAAACGAACGCAAATCAACGAATGTTCACAAACACGTTCACGAACACCTTACCGAACGTTCACGAACACAATCGAACGAACGAGACCTCTGTTCATGTTCGTTCATTTAACTAATCGAACGAAATTTCTTGTACATAAACGAACTTCCCGCTGAACGGTTCACTAATTGTTCGCTGAACGTTTGGTTCGTTTACAACCCTTAACACATATCCATTGTGAGGTTGGTGGCATCATACCATGACCGCTAGTTAACAACCTGAAATTTATGTGCGAAGTATGAACCAAATGCTTCTTTCCTAAAGAGGTGCGCATGAGTATTCTAGCAAATATGGGAACAGCTTCTCTCGAGAAACTTGTTGTTAGCAACGCTAAACCTTTATTTTCAACCTGAATATGTATTTTCTTTTAGTTACCCATGATGTAGGGCTTGGTTTATGCGCATGTACTATAATAAGAACTTGGTTATTTAAAGCGCAAAGAACACCAAAGAGGGTCTCTGGAGCTGTGGCGCGAAACCAGATGTGAACACGCACACATTACATATGCGACGCGCAAGGTATTTATATAAAAAAAAAGGATAAATTACACTTTTCGTCCTTTATGTTTGTAGGTAATTGCAATGGATGACCTTTACCTTTAATAATTACAGCCACAGTCCTTTGTTTGGAAAACTCGTTACATCTTTCGTCCTTTAGCACTAACTAGGTTAAATATTTTAGTTAAGTCTATTTATATAAGGGCACTTTGGTCTTTTTACCAATCTAATTAAAATATATTATAAATAAAACAAAATTAAAAACTTATACATTATACCATCACCAACCCTAGCTGTATCTTCAATTCTTCATCATATTCACCTGCAGAAACATTAGTTTCTTCCTCCTCACAACCACCGTCCGTAAAGCTCATGAATGCCACCACTCAGGCCACTGACGACCACCCTACGCCGCCGTATTCTCGCGATTGCTCATCCTCCTCCTCCACATCATCATCATCGTCCGTGACAATCGAGGGGCTTTGTTGAAACGAAGTTCAAAAATTGGGGGTTTTCGTTATCTTGGATGGAGAATAAGTTGGGAATGAAGAAAACTGGTTGACGATGGCCTAGGGTTTCCAAGAAGCCGGTGATTGTGAAGCAGATTCCGACGATGGCGGGTCAAGGTTTTCCGATGAAGGGGTTGTGCTTGGTTAAAGAATTGCCAGAATCAAGAACCCTAATGGCACCAGGATGAGATCCAGGTGTTCTTCCATCCATTGCCACCCCATTTTTGTTTAATCTTTTTATTGTTTTCAACTGTGGTGGTGGCGGCGGCGGCGGCAGTCGGAGAGGTTGTTGACAGTGGTTAGGTTGATACCGGCGTTACTTCCCGGGGAGAAAATGTGGGGGGTTTCTTGATGAACTGGAAGTTGAGCAGATCGGAGGTTAACGTCTACAATAGTTTCAGATCTATGGGCTTGGGTGGTGGTGGTGCTCGTGGTTGTCGGAGGGTTGGGGTGGTGGTGGTAATGGAGATGGGATATGGTTGTGCTTTGAATCTGCAGGTTTATGTTGTGCACCACAACAACAACAACAAAAACCCCCCAATTTCTATGCGATAATCTTAATACTCAATCTCCAGATCCTCCTTTTTGATTTTCATCTTCTAATTTTGGTGCTTTTTCGCTTTTATCATCAAATGCGATCCTGAATCATCTGCCTTTTTTGTGAATTTTGATCCAAGGTTTTCCTTAGGGTTCTTTGATGTAAATTTATGAGAGAGATGGCTTTGTGTTTTTTATATATACTGTATATTTTTTTTAAATCTGATTTCTTTTATTGTTTAAATTTATTTTAGATAAATAAATGAATAAAATTACCAGTTTACCCTCATGTGCAAGGCACATGCCAACTTAACTGAATTTTTTTAACAAGGTTAGGGCCAAAGACGTAAAGTGTACAAGTTTTCCAAACAAAGGACTGTGGCTGTAATTATTAAAGGTAAAGGTCATCCATTGCAACTACCTACAAACATAAAGGACGAAAAGTGTAATTTTTCCAAAAAAAAATTTCTAGCCGGTGCTATCATCACATGCACATAATTTAGATACTAAAACCTCTATATACGATTAAATATAATAACCTTTATATACAACTTACAAAACTATATGCAAGAGGCATTGCCATCTGCGCGTCTCATGCCATTTTGAGTAATGCCTAATGCAATCACCAGTCAGAAGTGATGACCCTCTCGCCTAAGAACCCCTCGTGCTTGAGCGCGTCTCATTGGCTCTTTTTAAAAACTAAGAATATGAATGGAATCGCATATTACATTAAATTTATAAACTCCTTCACATTTTTTCTTAAACTGGAGTAAAAATGTCTTAAAATATTGGCCTCTTGCATTTTTTCAATCGCCTCACACGTCTAAGGCGCACTTTTGTAAACCAAGTTATCCAGAACCTAATTCGTTATTTACATATGAATGGAATTGCATATTACATTAAATTTATAAACACCTTCACATTTTTTCTTAAATCAGAGTAAAAATGTCTTAAAATATTGGCCTCCTGCATTTTTTCAATCGCCTCACACGTCTAAGGCGCACTTTTATAAACCAAGTTATCCAGAACCTAATTTGTTATTTACATAAGAAAAAACTACAATAAAAACCTAAATCCAACGCATAACATGTTAAAGTCATTATTAAAAAATATTTGAACTTAAACATAAACTTAGGCCATCCATAGTCATAAAGCCCCTTTGTGGGCGTTATGCTACACGTGACGTGCCACGTCATACAGGGGCTTTATGGGGCGTTATGTCACGAGAGCCCGTAGTCATAAAGCCCCTACCTCATCATTACTCAATTAATTAATTTTCAATTTTTTAATTAATTTCTAACTTTTTAAAATTAAAAACCATTCTATTAAATAACAAACATTACAATAAAATATAAAAAAACATTAAAATAAAAAAAACATTAAAAAAAACATTACACTAAAAAAAACAATACATTTATTCTTCGTCGTCATCGTCGTTCTCTCCTTCTTCCTCTTTGTTTTCTCTAGCATCCAAACCTACATCTTCAAAGTTCCCGGCTTTGAATTCCTCACTTCTTCTTCCTCGGAATCTTCTTCGTCGTCACCATCATGTCGAATTGGGCGAATCGCCCAAGCATGCTCGACCAAATCCTCCTTTAACGCGTTATGTATATCCTTAGATCGCAATAGTTGAGCATTTACGAGTCTTTCTTCCATTGTTGCTTGGGTTCCTTCAACTACATCTTCCGGAATATAGTTTTGGCATATGGCTTTTCCATCATCCTCTATGATCATATTATGCATAATGATGCAAGCATACATGGTCATTCGTATTCTTTCCTTATGCCACATACGACAAGGAATTCTGATAAAATGTCATCATTGTTGTAGACCCCAAAACACCTCTCGATGTCCTTTCTCGAAGACTCTTGTAGTTTTTTTTTTAAATACTTTCTTTTCTCATCGAACGTTTCAGAAAACTTTTTAACAATATTCGAATACTCCGGGTATATACCATCACCTATATAGTAGCCATGCTCGTAGTCGTTCCCGTTTGCATGAAAACTAGCCTTTGGTATCGTTCCAGAAATGTAGCTCTCTAACAATGGTGAAGCCTCGAACGTATTAATGTCATTCATACACCCGACTACACCAAAGAAAGCCGGCCAAATCCAAAGGTCGCATGACGCAACCGCTTGTAAAACCAAAGTTGGGCCTTTCTGGTCACCCCGTGTATGTTGACCTCGCCATGCGGTTGGACAATTATACCAACGCCATTGACGACAATCCAAGCTACCAATCATGTCGGGTATTCCATGCTTTTCTATATGCACCTCGTATATTTGTAGAAGGTCGTTCCAAGTGGCATATACCTAAAATTTGTAGAAGGTCGTATATTTGTAGAAGGTCGTATATTCCATGCTTTTCAAATAACGTTTTCCATATAACTGGCATATACCTAAAATTTAATTTATTATATAAAAATTTTACTAGTGATGTATTTAAAAATAAAAATAAATAAATATAAGTGATTAAAAAAATACCATAGCAAAATTGTTCCACGCAATGTTGTGTTGTTTTCTCCTCCATCTTCAAGTACTCGTCGTTGATGTCGTATGCGTTGCCGTAGGCTAGTATGCGTAAAGCGGAAGTGACCTTTTGAATTGAGGTGAAGCCTACATATCCTCGCGCGTCCATTCTTTGCTTAAAGAAATCATACTTAGCTTCCAAATCATTATTAATGCGCAAAAATAACCTTTGGCTCATCCAAAACCGCTGTTTAAAAACATTGGGTCCGTGAATTGGTGTTGGATCAAAATAGGCTTTACACACTTTAACTCTGCATCACTCAATCGCCACCTGTCACACGCTTATGCAAGTAACATGGGCGGTTACAAGAATGTAGGGTTTGTTGAAGTCCTTGCTGCTCAACAGAGTCCAGAAAATCCAAACTGGTTTCAGGTAATTAATTATAAATCCAATCCATTCAGGGTATTTTAAGTCTGTGTTTTCCCATATTAATCTCGGTTTTGTCATAATATGTTTAATCGGTTACAGGGTACGGCTGATGCTGTAAGACAGTACTTATGGCTGTTTGAAGAGCACAACGTTCTAGAGTTTCTCATCCTTGCGGGAGATCATTTATACGGTATGGATTATGAGAGATTTATTCAAGCTCACAGAGAAACCGATGCTGACATCACTGTAGCAGCTATGCCAAAGGATGAAAAATGCGCTACTGCATTTGGCTTGATGAAGATTGATGAAGAAGGGCGTATAATTGAATTTGCTGAGAAACCGGAAGGAGAACAACTGAAAGCTATGAAAGTTGATACCACAATTTTGGGACGTGATGAAGAGAGAGCTAAAGAAATCCCTTATATTGCTAGTATGGGTATTTATGTTGTTAGTAAAGATGTGATGTTAAATTTGCTAAAAGATCAATTTCCTGGAGCAAATGATTTTGGAAGCGAAGTGATTCCTGGTGCAACTTCTATTGGGCTAAGAGTATGTTTCATTGTTAGAATTATTGTTTATTAATAACTATGGGGGTTGCATAAACCGTTGAAACCGACCGAACAGCCCAAACCGAAGAAAGTCGGCCGGTTTGAGGTCCAAATGGTTTGGTTTTGGTGGTTTGTTGCTTTAATGGTTCGGTTTTTATAGTTTTTGTTATCTTTTACAAGTTTTTAAAAATTGTTGGGAGTATGTAGTTATGTATTATAAACATGAACAATCTTTATCTTTTTAGATATTCTGGTAAAAACTTTTAGAAAATTACAACTATATAAAAATTTAAAAACCAGAGCATGAATAACTCATTAAAAATTACAACTATATAAAAATTTAAAATCTGTATTAAACAACAGTATCTATTACATTAAACTTATGTGTCAGAGAATATATATGTTGCTAAGAATGATTTTTTAATTTAAAAATTGCAAGTGACATATTTTATTGTCAGATTTTACTTATATTACATTGTTATCAGATTGCAGAAATTCATAGCAGCAAGTCTCTATTATTTTGGATGATTTTCTTTCTTTTTTTTTATTTGCAAAAGCCTGTGAACTAAAACGTTATATGTACGTAAGTACAAGCTTATCTTTATGATGGATACTGCGAAGATATTGGTACAATTGAGGCTTTCTACATTGCCAATTTGGGGATCACAAAAAAGCCGGTGCCGGATTTCAGGTAATTTTATTTTTTCACAATATTGATGTTTCTTTTCACTCTGTCGACCTCTTATGTTCGTGAATGTTTGATGCAGCTTCTATGATCGTTCGGCCCCTATTTACACCCAACCTCAATACTTGCCTCCTTCCAAGATGCTTGATGCTGATGTCACCGATAGTGTCATTGGTGAAGGGTGCGTGATTAAGGTTAGCAATCATGGTTCTTGTTTGTCAGTTGACCTCTTACGGTGTTTGACATTTAAAGGTGGAAAATTGGCATGGACAGGGTGGGTTAGGTAACGGGTTTGGGTCAAAACGGGTCAGGCTGACCCACAAACAATTTTGTCTATTTTTCTTGAGATTTATAAATAACCAGATTAAATTTGATTGAAATGAAGTATTTTAACAATAACTAGTGGGTTACCACCCGTGCTCCGCAACAGATTCGAAAAGTAGACAAAAATAAGCAAATCGCAAGTGTTAAAGTTTTTTTATGTTTTAGTTAAGGGGCTAAACATGTCATTATTAAAGTTGACGGGCTAAACTTGTCAGTATTCAAGTTGAGGGGCTAATTATGTCAGTATTAAAGTTGAGGGGCTAAACATGTCATTATTAAAGTTAAGGGGCTAAAGTTGTTTGTTAAAGTTGAGGGGCTAAAGTTGTTTTAGTTAAGGGGCTAAACATGTCATTATTAAAGTTGAGGGGCTAAAATTGTTTATTATTAAAGTTGTGGGGCTAAACATGTCATTACTAAAGTTAAGCGGCTAGAATTGTTTATTATTAGAGTTGAGAGGCTAAAGTTGTTTTGATGTAGTTAAGGTGCTAAACATGTCATTATTAAAGCTGAGGGGTTAAACATGCAATTATTAAAGTTGAGAGGTTAAAGTTGTTTATTATTAAAGTTGAGGGGCTAAAGTTGGTTAATTCCAAAATTGAGGGGTCAAAGTTGATTGATGTGACATAATAGCATATTTATAATATATATATATATATATATATATATATATATATATATATATATATAGGGGAGGGTTTAAATGAGAACACCTATTTTTTGTGAGAACCATGAGAACAAATCTCAGCCACTCATTTATTTCCCTTGTGTTTTAATTAAAAGGGTAAAGTGGTAATTAAAAAATTCCCTATAACTCTCAAGTTTCCAGTAACACCCAAATTCCAGCACTACTTTTTTTCCAATCTACGCACACGATCTTCAGTCTAGGCACATGATCTTCAATCAAAAATCATATCCAATCGATTATGGTTTGGATTAATTGTTCTTAAACTATTTCGTTCCAAATTTGCAGGTATGTTCTTCAACTGTAAATCGTTTTAGATGGTTTTTGGATTCATGATCTTTGCTCAAATCGATATTTGATTAACTGATTAATTGTTCAATCGATTTTAGATTCACTAATTATTGTTCAATAGATTTTGGTATCAATTACTCTGTTTATGTATTGTGGGTTTTGTTCCACGATTTTAACACATGCTCCTATTGAGTTCGTAATTTGCCCTAATTAATTCTTATTTGTTGGATTGCAAGTACAACTTATCCTAAATCATATGTAAGTATTGTTGAATCACATGATTGATTGATGAAGGAGGGTTCCATGACTAAGATTGATATCAAAACTCAGCCACAAATGTTAGCTAAGGTTCTTTATCTTAGTTTTTTACATAGTTTAATTGCAAGGGTTATATAATGTTATTGAAAATGACTACAAGCGTGCGTTTATATAGTGATGCAGGTTCATCTAAGACCAACTAAGAGGATATTGAAACTGTGTGAGGTGAACCAAGGGTTCTGTATTAAGTATTATCAATCATGAGGAACAATTTGAAGATTTGGATGAAGCAAGTGTTGGAGCTGATATGAGCATCCCATCTTGTTCTGATTTACACATGTATAACTACAAATTGCTTGCATCCCATCATGTTCAGATTTACATATGTGTAAGTGTTGTTTTATATTCTTTGTGAAAAAGTATTTCCTTGAAACCAAATTTCAAAATAAAAAAATACATTTCAAATGAATGTAGACTTGGTAGGATGAAACTGACGAGTGAGATTATGACAGGTTAATCGACACCATATTGTTCATAGACTTTTAGCATATGCTACTATTGTAAAAGGCTATTTCAATACCGGAAGATATGAGGACATGTATGCGTATGTGTGTGATATTGAAGTATGGTGCTCGCCCGCAAAAAAGCGTTCTGGGTTCAGATCCTTGAAGTGTCGGCCCGATTCGGCCATCTTGCCACTTCAAACCTTTTTTGCATGCCATTGATTTTGCAGGATGTTTCTTAAACTGCTTGATCATTAATTATGGCTTTCCTTTTGTGCAGATATGTACAATCCCTATAGACATTGCTAAAGTTCGACTTCAACTCCAAAAAAGAGCAGCAGGATTAGTACAAGGGTCTTTTAGGTACAGTTGCTACTATAGCACAAGAAGAAGGTTTAATTGCGCTTTGGAAAGGTATTATACCTGGATTACATCGCCAGTTTATATATAGAGGCTTAAGGATCAGTTTATACGAGCCTGTAAGTATAAAGTATCCCATGTCTGTTTCTAAACCATCTGGTTGGTGATTCATTCTTCATCCAGGCACAGGCATCCACTGTTAGTGTATTACATCAGCGATTTATATTTGTCTGCAGGTCAAGGCCTTTTGCGTTGGTGGTGATATTCTTGCCGAGGTTTCGTTATTTCAGAAAATAGTTGCAGCTTTGATTACAGGCGAGTGATTTTTATGATCATGTGATGTATTTATCTAGAGGTGAAAAAAATGAATCCAACAGTCCAACATTGAAGTTTAACCGGCAATCAAACTTTTGAGCAATGAGTATTATTAACCATGGTGAAACTAGTAATTCCCACACACCAAATTAATTAGCTATCATGTTCTACATATTTTTTTTTTTTTTTCTAAATTAGTTAATATGAGTTGTTATGTGCTAGCAAATTCAATTTAGGCCCCTAAAATGGTTGAGTTGGCCTTTGACAAGATAGGAGGTGCATGCGCTAGCTAGGGATGTTTGATCCTACAAAGGAGGTGATGCGTTCTTGTGATGCTTCGACGAGACGAATCAGAGTCTCAAAAGCGAGGACCAACTTTGAAATACCAATTATGTTCCCATTCTCTGTATCACCAAGAACAGAAGTAACGAAGCGGAAGTCTAGCGGATTTAGTATTAACACTAGCAACAAGTGTCACGTAGTGACTTCAGCGGGTTAACTTTTTAGCACTACACGTTCGGTACCGAACGATAAGTCACTTTGAATATTTGTGGTCCTTTAAAAATGATAAAAATTAGTTTGTATGCTTTATTAATTCAATGCAAATACTTCTTTATTTGTTTGTTATGTTGTTGGATATTACAATTTTATATATTATTATTTTTATTACTGTTCACATGTATGTAACCCAATCAATTACACATGTGTTATGTATTTACGGCTTAATTGCATACATATAAATAGCATATTATTAAGAGTTTGTGTTAACTATTGTCACATATGCCAATTACTAACTACTGTTACATATGCTGATTAAGAATCATATTTGTCTTATCTTTAGTAATATGTCTTACACACATGTAAATTGTTCAATATCATATAATGTGCTGCTGACTTACACATGTGTAAACTGACTTACACATGTGTAAACTGTCCATTATCACATATGTAGATTGCCCATTACTAACAAATTATATTTTCTAGATAACAATAACAATCATTGACCATATATGATTTAAATGAACATTGTATTATGCAAAAATTCAAAACCATTAAAAAGGTTGATAACAAAACATAATCCTTGATATATTTTAACCACCGTAACGTAAATGTAAAGCCTAATATTAATAAAAAACACGAAGTCCTTTTTCTTTTCATTTTGTTCTTTATCAAACTCCAATGCTTCCTTTATCATATGTCCTCTGTGAATGTTCGCTTGCGATAGAACTATCCTCGCAACATATTCTTTCTCGTTAGATTTAGTTGTGTTCTTTGTCTTTTGATTTTCTCTATTTTGAAGTGACAATCCTAGTTCTTGGAATGACTTTCCATGTACATTTCCACATGTCACATCACTAACACTCCACAATCAATATGATTTTTCTTTGTTGCTCAAGTTAGTTGTAGTTTCAATATCTCCGCAATTGAACGTCTTAGTATCTGCAATATGTTCGAAACATGTTAACATTGTCTTCAAGTTTTTTAACTGTTACAATTTACACATGTGTAAACCTTCACATCTATGTGTATTTTTCGAAAAAAAATGATTTACATATGTGTAAACCTTCATATCTATTCTTTTTTTTAAGCGACTATAATTTACACATGTGTAAAACTTAACATTTATGCTTTATTTTTTAAGCCATTATGATTTACACATGTGTAAACCTTCATATCTATGCTTATTTTTTTTAAACTAATATGATTTACACATGTGTAAATCTTCATATTTATTCATTTTGAAAACCATTATGATTTACACATGTGTAAATCTTCATGTCTATCCTTAATTTTTTTTAAACTAATATGATTTACACATGTGTAAATCTTCATATTTATTCATTTTGAACACTATTATGATTTACATATGTGTAAATCTTCATGTCTATGCTTAATTTTTTTTTTTATAAACTACATGATTTACACATGTGTATACCTTCATATCTATTCATATTTTAAACTATTATTATGACTTACACATGTGTAAACCTTCTTGTCTATACTTACTATTTTTAAACTATATGATTTACACATGTGTAAACTTTCAGATTTATACTTATTTTTTAAACTATATGATTTTCACATGTGTAAACTTTCAGATTTATACTTATTTTTTAAATCATTATGATTTACACATGTGTAAACCTTCGTGTCTATGATTTACACATCTCTAAAAACATACAGAGATTTGTTATAACTTTTTTATTACATACCTTAACGTTTGATCCTTTCAGTTAGTTTGTATGCCTGAATTTCTCTAGCTATCTTCATCGCCTCATGTTTCCTTTCTATGTTTTCACTTCTTGATGCTTCTGTTAAAACATGACAATTACTTATCTTTCATAAATAAATGAAAACACAATTTGGTTTGAACATAATGTTTAAGGTTATGGAACTCTCTTTTTTGGAGTTCAAATTTTCAAGAACAGATTTGATAAGCATTAACTACAAACTTACAGCTAAGAATCATAGGTTTATGATGTGCTATTGATAAACAATTAATTTAATCAATGTTAAATAGCATATATACCCGTTGAACTGTATAACAATAATGTAAAACACAACAAACAAATCAATCTTTCAAATTTACTCAATTGGTGAACAATTATCAACTACCAATTAGTGCCAATATAACTCTGCCAATACAATTCTGCATCTCAGCAACAATGAAAAACAGATGAAACAAATTAATCTTCTAAATTTACTCAATTGGTGAACAATTATCAACTACCAATTAGCACCAACACAATTATGCATCTCAACAACACGTGAAATTCCAATCCATTGAATCTATGCACTAACAAAACCATATTTTACCAAAAGAGTAACCATATTTTTTTTATAACAGAGTCTGAATGAGATTCGATTTTCTGCAAATTAATCAGATAAACAACTAAATACAATAACCTAATGTAAAGAATCAATTAGTAATAATAAAAAATGTTGAATTAGGGCTTTACTTTACATTTTGATTAGCCTGCGCGACCATGGTCACCCGATTAGAATCAGATGCAAGGCTCTAGTAGCGGCCATCATCACCGACAACCACTTGGTGAAGAAAGATACAACAGCTGAGGCTGTGGATGCAGCGGCGACGGTGGCGGGGGTGGTGGTGGTGGCTGGTGGATGGGGTTTATCTAGACACACAGGTTAGCATGAATGGATTTCATAAACCTGATAAATATGTTTTGACAGGATTACCCTTTCACCTTATGTTAATGTGTTTTAATACCCCTCCTTAATCTTAGCCTTTAATTGGATTTGATCAATGGATGAAATTGGTTCCTAAGGTTCTCACAAAAAAAGTGTTCTCAAGATAACCCTCCCCTATATATATATATATATATATATATATATAGGGTAGGGTTCATGCGAGAACCACCTTTATTGCGAGAACCGCGAGAACCAATGTCAACAGGGGGCAATTTTGTAAATACCAAACATCTTTTAAAAACCCTCCCTTTACCATCGGACTTCAACATAAATTAAATTACATTTAATCAAAACTTTCACGTCCACTATCATCTCTATCATCTGAACTGTGATTACATATAAATATCTCAACATTTCTCAACCTGATTCTCTTAACAATTCGTCGATGACAATCGTTTACATCATCATCACGAATACATCATCACTTCACCATCATTAGTTCACCATATCGAAGCATCTGGATTGAGATTGTATCTCAGATTTGAGATTTTACCAGCAGATATTTCATATTTCGTCATATAATCGAGGTTAGTTCCCAAAATTCGTCCGCACATTATAAGAATAGATGATTCAACGAGTTTGTCACTACGACGGTATCGTCGGGAATCAATCGCCGTTGGAATCATCGCCGCCAATGGAATCGTTGACGGATTTGTAATATAGATACTGTCATATAAATCGAGACACCGTTTGCAAGTTTATACAATTCGTTTATACTGTTATACGGTAGATAATTTTTCGTTTGTACTTTTATATGATAGATAATTTGAAAATTCAAACTTCGTTTTGTATTGTGTGATATATAATTATGCACATGTGCATATTTTGACATCATGGGTTTAACAGAATTGGCTATTAAGGTAATTTTTGTGTGATATGTAGTTATGCACATGTGCATAGATTGTAATAATAAGTCAATATGCACATGTGCATATTGTGCAATAACATGTGAATAAGGTAGTTAATGTTGATGCAGATGCCATTGAATAAGGTATTTAGTTGTATTTTGGTGTTATGTATAGTTATGCACATGTGTATTTAATGTTAGATTATGTTAATAAGGAAGTATTATGTGATATATATATGCGCACATGAGCATAGCTTGACAAAATATGTTAATATGCACATGTGTATAATTTGTCATAATATGTTAGTAAGGTATTTAATGTTTATTCACATGTTCATTGTAGATAATCAATGGAAAAAAAATCGAAAAAAAGAAACATTTGTATTAGAGTCAAGGGATGAAGGGTCATCAAGAATGCCTGACGCAACACGGAAGACGAATATGCGAATGTTAAACAAAAAGGTTAGAAGTTGTTTATTTAGTATTAGGTTAACAAGACCATTTATGATGGTGTACATATGTATAGTTATGTACATGTGCATATTTTACCATAATAGATTTGTTGATGATTAATGTTATATATGGTTAGTGATAATACGAATTTTGATTTGGTACAGGATAAGGTTTATCATTCAAGCAAGCCTGTTGATAAGGTCAGTAATGTTAATGCACATGTGCATAGTTATGCACATATGCATGTTTTGCTAGAGTAAGTTAATAAGTGTAGGCATATGGACGCAAATGTGCATAGTTATGTACATATGCATACTTTGACAGAATCGTTAATAAGGTCATTCATGTTGATGTACATGTGCATAATTTGCCATAATATGTTAATAAGGTCGTTTATGTTGATGCACATGTGCATAATGTATATGGTGATGATAAAGTTAATGCACATATTAATTGATAATTCATGTTTATTGATCCTATTTTTTTTTTTCGTTTATTATTGTAGATCAACAATGGAAGAAATCGAAGAAAGTAACTTTTTTTTTAAACCAATGGATGAAAGGTCAAATAAAATGCCAAATGGAATTGAATATGATTACGCGACGGTTAAACAAAAAAGGTAAAAAAGGTTGATTAATGTTTGATGGTTCAGTTGGGAGTTTATGCACAAGAGCATCCCTTTATGAAATTCATGTTAAATGATATCATTTATGTAAACACATTAAATATATCATGCAGGTGCGCAATAAGAAATAAACACAAAAGGGCGGGCAAGTAATCGAACTCGTGATGAAACATCAAAAAAAAAAAGGAGAAGATGGAGTGCGTGCGGTAAAGAACAAGAAGTTGGCAAGATCAACGGTAACGGCGGACGGTTGATACTGATGACCATATGGTTGTATTCATATTCAACAAAGGGTATCCAATATAGCGTGCCATTAGGTGTAGAATGTAAAATAGTTGTAATTGTTCTTGTAGTGTAGAAAGTACAAAACTTGTAAGTGTTCATATACACATAAAAAGTAAAACATGTAACATTCTAATTAATAAGGTATGTGGCTTGTGTACACACTTTTTCAACATTTATTCGATGATGATTACTGTTGGTGATGTGATGCACATGTGCATAACATTATGTACTGATGGTTAACAGTTTATTTGTGATGATCATGGATTGTTAGCAACATAATGCAAATGTGCATGATTATGTAATATATGAAAATAAAAGTAATGACCGTAAAAAATAACCGTTATTTGTTTAATGTTTATTAGTGATGAGTATTGGGTGTTAATAATGTGATGCATATGTGCATAATTATGTATTGTTGGTTAACAATTTATTTTTGTGATGATTACGGATGGTTGGCAACATAATGCACATGTGCAGGATTACGTGATGTATGAAAATATAAGTAACTTATGTAATAAACTAATTGTTTGTTTAATGTTCAATGATAAAAAAATAAAATGGTTAATAATTAAACATGGATTATGGGGTATTGGCAAAATAATGCACATGTGCATTATTATGGTATGATTGTAAATAAATGTGATTTATTTGATAAGAGAATAATGAAGCATGTAATAGTAAACTATGAAACACACTTTAACGGATATAATAACGAATCATGTGAGTGTAAACTACGAAACACGTATAAATGTATAATGCCTTTAATATCAAAAAGTATGAATTGCAACCGTTGTTAATTTAAATTTGTAGATGTTGCGGTTGATGTTGAGGTGGTATCACAGGAGATTGAGTGTTCAAAAATGATGGCATTGTCTGCTTATACACAAGGGTCAAAAACTCGAACCAACCATCGATAACTCAGACCACCCACAGGGTGAAAATGACCTGCATGTCCACAAGTTATTTTTTGCATCTTTCAATAAGATATTCAATACATTCAGGTGATGAACACTTTAATGACGATTCCATTATATATATAGGCACCTCACAAAGCGATGATTCTCAAGCTCAAAAGACATGATCTTCCCCGCCATTGTAAAATTACAAATTAAAGCCTTGAAAAGAAACTTGGAAATCTTAGCTGGAAAAAAAACGATCGAAAGCAAATTAAAGCAATAGGGGATCATCTATCCATAGATTCATAACATCATTTCTTTCTACCACTCCTCTTTTTTATTCTTCATGCCCTTCCCTTTTTTGTATGTTACTTCCTGAGTGTTACAACCTGCACTTTGATTCTCGACTACAACTAGATCGTCACCTATTTCATTGACATGAGTTTTCACCTCACTTGTTTGTTCAACCTTAGTTTTCCTGCTGCACTCTGCATACACTGCCATATTTCCTTTGCTCTTTTTCCTGCCTTCAACGCCTGGTGTTTTTTGCTCTGTCTTTGTCGGTAACCTGCGTTTGAGGCCTTTCCATGCTAACATATTGGCTTTAGGTGTAGCCCAGCCGTTCCAGGTCATTACAAAGCCACTCGACAGGTCCCCGCTTGTGACACACAAATCCTCTCTAACGGTTTTAACATTAAAAGTCGACTTATTTTCCGAGTGCCAACCCCACCCATATTGACCCGTCTTCATTCCGGTGTCTCTCAGCAGTGCCAAAAGCTGCATAAACTCCACCCATACCTCCCTGGTTGTCGATTTGTTCTTCCATTTGCAATCCCACATAGTCACCTCCCCTATTTTTTGTAGTTGTCCGCCACCCAAGACCTTTTGTTTGCTGCCATTCTGCACATAATTGGATAGTTATCCATAAGGCACTTGTTCATAATCCATACATCAACGACATAGTATAATTTTCAACAAAATGCACTTGTGCATATAATTTAATACAATATCACTTGCAATCAACATAAGGCACATGTGCATATAATTTAATACAACATCATTTACAATAAATATAATGCACATGTGCATATCATTTATTACAATATCATTTACAAAGTATATACATCATTTACAGTCAACATAATACCTTTTAGTCACAAATCAAATGAATTGCAACTCTTGATGTTCTGTATTTGTAGGTGTATTGTGACTGTCAACTGTATTATCGGCAGATGGACCAACAATGTCACCAACAATGTTCGCATCAGATGTATGAGGAGAATTATAAGAGAATGTATGAGGAAGAACATCAGATGTAAATGGTGATATAGAGGATGTCGTAAACACCGTTTCCGGCTGCCACCGCCGTGAAATCTGGTGAGTTACGTGATTGCCGTCGGCCGCCGTCGTAAACACCGTGCCAACTGCAACCACCGTGAAATACGTGAACACCGACTATATATATGCGGTGAAAACCACCGTGCACGACTCTCCGCCACCGTGAAACCGCCGTGAATGCCTCTTAGCCGACCGTGGAGACCATGAACTGGTGAACTTCTTGGTGAACTATTGAAACCCTAAAATGAAGACATCAGGGACATAAGGAAAAAGGAATGCGTGTTTTTTTTTGTATAAAGATAATATAATTACAAAAAATGCCATGTGTTCACACTGGTTCTCGCGGTTCTCGCAATAAAGGGTGGTTCCTAACGGATCTTTATCCTATATATATATATATATATATATATAATGGTTATGCAGAACTGCAAGATTCATCATTCTGTTGTTGGGCTTCGATCTTGCATAGCTGAAGGTGCGGTAATTGAAGATTCATTGCTTATAGGAGCAGATTATTACGAGGTAATACTAATACATCATGAATTTTTTTTTACAATTTTTACTATGTGTGATCCCTTAAAGTGCAATTTATATTCACAGTTATAAATCAAATTCGTATCTGTTGGTTTTGTGGTTCATACTACTGATGCTGACAGAAGGCTTCTTGCTGCAAAAGGTAGTGTTCCAATTGGTATCGGAAAGAACACTCATATCAAAAGAGCGATCATTGATAAGAATGCACGCATTGGAGACAACGTGAAGGTAACCTGGAGTAACATACTTTTAAACAGTGATGGCAGATTATAAACACTAAACAGTGATAACATTCAAAGTTATTACTATGATTTCATTTTGTGCATCTTATTTTGTGATGACAGATTATAAATAGTGATAACATTCAAGAACTAGCAAGAGAAACAGAAGGGTACTTCATAAAAAGCGGGATTGTGACAGTTATCAAAGACGCATTGATTCCTTCCGGCAGCATAATTTAGATGATACAAAAATCTTGATGGCCATCAGTGAAGATTCGACTGTCAGGTACCTTAGAGTATCTTGTTACAGAACTATGCATTATGGTACCGAAGAGGAAGCATGTCGCGCTGTGAAATGTGAAATTATTATTTATTTAATAAAAGTTAAACTTAATGTGGATGAGGTCATATATGGTTTTGAAATCTATATCTATGCTTTACTTGCACTTTTCATGTTTCTAGTAACAAAGTCATTTTTCAAGTTAGGAGAAGTAGTTTGTACACCATTAAAATTACATTGTACACCATTGAGTATGGTTTATACTACACATTGTACAACATATATAAAACGTACTCGGTGGCAATCACGCGCTATTATTCATTTTGAAAGTAAAACCATGAAAAATTATTGCAAATATTTGCTATAAGATGGAGTACATTTATAACACAGAGTACACTTATATTCGTATTACATGATTTAAAATATATAATTATAAGAAGCATAACGCGCTATTATTCATTTTGAAAGTAAAACCATGAAGTACATTAGTTTCTTCGTGTGTTCCTTAATGGCCTTACCCATCTGTCCTTTCTCATCCCAAGTCGTTCAAGGAACCAATCACCATACCTTGCATATAGAAGGTTCCCGATAACGATTCCAATAATCAAACCACTTCCGACTCCTAATAATATCACCATCCAATCAATTATGTTATCAGGCAGAAGAGACTCATACTCATTCCTGCTTGTTGGTGGAAGTACCGTTGGTACCCTTGAATTTTCACATTCCTTGGATAACGGTTGTTGGTGCACTTGTGTCTGTACTTTGTCTGTATTTCGTCATGATTCAATACGATGTCTTTAATGTAAGGTTGATGTAAGTTTGACCAAGTCAACCATCCTCCTGGTTTGACTTGACCAAACAGTTAGAAAAATGTTGTAAGCTGGTTGTGTCGAAGGATGTGTCATCGAAGGATTGTTTTATATCCTTCGATGATGAGCTCGAAAGATGGACCTCGATAGATGAGTTCGAAACATAACCTTCGATGGATGAACTCGAAGGATAGACCACGAAGGATATCATCCTTCGTGGTGTATGTGATCTTTCGATGGGTTTTCTGGTCGACAGATGATCTTTCGATCACTCTGTCTGATCCTTCGACCAGACCTGCTGTGTCGGGTATCTATACCCATGTAGTGTGTTGTGTGCAAAGTGAGGAGAACAAGAGGTGAGAGACAAGTTAGACAAGAGAGACAGAAACTGTGAGAGCATTCTGTTGAGAGCACACACACGAGAGAACTTTGAGAGTTTGCAGAATACATCTGTGAACATTGGACTTGTAACCGAACCTTTCATACGCATTAATACAAGTGGTGTTAATCGTTGAATGTTGTGTGTTGTGTTTGTGCTTGTTCTCGTATAAAGTCTCGGTTGCATGCTAGCTTGGATTCCGCACTCGCTAGTGTGTTTGATATAACAAGGAAAAGGTTTTATCTCATCCTCGAGAGGGACCTACAACGGTTTTCCACACAGTCCAGGATTTCCCAAGTAGGAATTGTTCTCAAATGTATTGAATTGTTTCCCTTGAAGTATGTGCCCATCAAGGTGGTTGAATGAGACGTTGAAAAAAGCCAGGAAGCCAAGTTGCAACAGTTGTTGAGGGATCTGTCCTGATAGCTCGTTTTGGGAAAGATCAATAGATTCAAGATTCTTTAGGTTTCCAAAAGATGGCAAAATATGGCCAGTAAAATGGTTGTTCGACAAATTAAGAGACTCAAGCCCATGAAGATCTTGGAGTGATTGTGGGATCAGCCCTTTAAAGTTGTTACATGAGAGATCAATGGCTGTGAAAATGTTTAGAATTTTTGTGTACTCTCTCTTGACACCTTTATTTGTTAACGTCATCGAATATTGAAACGTAAATATTGAATTTGCCTCGAAAGGAATCAAGTCTTCCATAGCAAATGCTCTGCTAAGATTAACAAATTTCATTGCATTCCAATTTTGGAATGACTTGTGAGGCAATTGACCACTAAAGCCATTGTTGGAAATGTCTATAATCCTTAGCTGAAGAAACTGTGAGCTAGATAGACCTTGAATTGCACCATAAAACTTATTAGATCTCAAAATGAGCACTTGTAGCTTGGGATGAGTTCCCAACCAAAGCGGAAAAACATCTTCAAAAGAATTAGCTGCAAGAGAGAGAAACTCTAAATTGATACAATTAGCCAAAGACCTTGACACCTTACCACTAAATCGATTTTCGCTCAAATCAATCTTCTTTGAAAGGCATCCATGTGATGTATTCAACATTGGCCCATGAAAATTATTTTTTTTCAGATCTAAATACGACAACGAATTGCTTAAGTTACCTAAACATGGAGGAAGGGTTCCAGTCATCATGTTAGAAGATATATCTAGGACTTGAAGGGATTTTACTTCACATATCAATGGTGGTATTTTTCCTGTCAGATTATTGTTTGTGACGGCATAAACAACTATTGTATGCGGAGGAATTGGAAGCCGCCCTTGTAGCTCGTTATATGACACATCAAAAATTTCCAAACGAATCCATGGGAGAAAACGGGGATGCTGATGAAACCCAGTGATGAAGTTTTGTTCCATGGAAAACATCTGTAATGTTTCTTGGCTATTATTCCACATCCAATCTGGTACGAGGCCCTCAATTTCATTGAGCCCAAGATCTAAGCCTGTCAATTTCGTTTGGAACCGCAAAAAAGCTGGGAATTCCTTCAAGTTGCAAGATGCCAGTCCTAGAATTTCCAATTCTGGTAAGGTAACATTGGTGTAGTTGGTGGTGGTTTCAAATGACAAGCTATTATAACCTAAACCAATATATTCGAGTTTGTTGAGTCCTAAAAATGAGTCTACGCCCACTGTGCCGCTAAAATTATTTTCAAATACGTCAAGATATTCTAGGCTTTTAAAATTCAAAAACGAGTTTGAAATTTTCCCTTGCGGTTGATTTCCGTTAAAGGCGAACGCTCTTAGTTGGGTGAGGTTCATAAATGAAGTTGGGATGTGACCAAAAATAAAATTGTCCACCATTGAGACAACACTAAGTTTGGTTAGGTTTGCAAGATGAGGTAGGATTTCACCTTGTATGTTCATACTGTCTAGAACCAGTGTATCAAGCTTAGTGAGTTTATTAACCCAATCGTACACGCCATCTATCACGACATTGCTATAACCAAGAACCAAATAAGTGAGTTTTGAAAGACTTTCCAATGAAGGGATAGGCCCGGTGAGTTCATTTTCGTAAAGAGACAAGTAAGTTAGTTGTGTCAAGTTTGGTAGTGAAGCTGGTATACGCCCTGAGAAATTACAGCTTTCAAATGACAAGAAGTACAAACGGTTTAGGTTTCCTATGGATTCTGGTATTACCCCAGAAAAACCTGTTTGAAACAGATCTAGAAACTCAAGTAAGGTATTGTTATGAAATTCAAGCAGGAAACCGGTAAGTTTGAGATTGTTTGCTAAGCTAAGATGTTTCAACTTGGGCATGTGAAATATTGCTGAAGGAAATTCATCTTGAAGCTGACAATTTCTGAGTCTGATAGACCTCAAGGATGAAAAATTGGCCAGGAAACTAGGTACGGATGAACTCAGGTCAACCTCAGAGAGATCGAGGTATTCGAGTCTAGTCATGTTTTTCAACAAATATCCAAGGCCAGAACTATGAAGCTTTAAGGGATTCCCTGACAGATCTAACGAAATGAGTTGTGTTAACTGTGAGATTTCATTTGGGATTCGGCCATAAAATCCAGAATCAGAGAGATCGAGGCTTCTTAATTGCTTAAGACAAGCAATCTCATGGGGGATTTGAGATTCAAGAAAGTTGTTCATGGAGAGATTAAGTACCTGAAGGTGAACAAGCTTGAAGAGGGTACTGTTGGAGTTGATAATTCCACCGGGAGAGCTTTCGCTCCAGTCAAGCTCAATCACATGGCCCTTATTGCTGCTACATACCACACCTTCCCATAAACAACAATCAGAACCAGAACCATTTAGAAACCCAGCAGCATCATTATAGTTCTGACGAAGAGTGGTTTGCTTAAATTGAAACAAAGCTAAACACTCTTCTTTATCATGGTTTAAGAAAGATGTAGTGCATGTGAGAAGAAGTAATAAGTATACGAGGGAGAAGGCTTGTAAGTGGATGGAAGCCATGAAGAGAAGTAGTTAAATTTAAGAAATCAGCTGATTATATAAACTCCATAATAGGGTACTACTGCAGTTGAGAAGTCTGTGCGGAGACTTCAAAGTCAAAAGTCTTCTGTCCCGTCTATTGGTTTCAGGCCCCACTCAACAACACACTAAAAAAACACAATACAATTCAGGAAGAGAATGAAATGTTTTCTAAACTTGTTGCTGAAAATTTGAAAGTACATCAAATAAACTAATACTATCCCTATATAAACAACTATAAATCCCATAAAATCAGCCACCACTAACATTCATATTCCCACCTTCAACTCTTTCTTTTCCGGTCAACAAAGACCAATTCTTCAACAACCTGCCACCACTAACGTTCATATTCCCACGTTCAACTCCTTCTTTTCCGGTTAACCAAGACCAATTCTTCAACAACCTTCTCAGTGGAGTAGCTTTTAAGGGAGCGGGGTTGCACCCGCCCCCTGAATGTTTCAGTTAAAAGTGTAATAATTTTCGTTTTAAACTTATATAAGTCTGCCCCCGCCAATTAATTTGCTTAAAATTCCCCTGCCCCTTCCAAGTTTATTGTCAAAAATATTTATACATATTTTCGTATCGAGTTTAAAAAATGTGAACGAGCTAAGCTTTAAGTAAAGTTTGTTACTACTTTATATATAAATCAAAGTTGAGGGTTTTTTTTATCTTAAAGGTCTTAAAGGTACTTACCATTTATCTTAAAGATCGTTGGGTTGAGATGTAATTTTTCGTCCAGGTACTTAACATTTATCTCGCATTATTATAAATATTTAGTCTTTATTTTTGTTAAACAATATATAGCATTTTTTTATGAGTAGGAGCGCCTCATTTGAATGAATGAAGATTATGTAGTTTTATTTGGAGTTATTATTGTTTGACCCGACCCGAATCGAATATCCGACCGAACATATAACCCGAAACATAGCGATAGGAAAAAATTTGATCCCATGACTTTCCGCCCCATCCCCCCCCCCCCCTCCCCCGCAACTTTTGGTCAAGCTCCACCACTAAACCTTCTGACCCATTCATGCGAAACCCAATTCCGACCCGGCTATGACTTAATCAAGACTAACCCAACATTCACCCTCGTAATCCTGAAATGTGAAAGTATTATTTATTTAATAAATATTTATTTAATAAAAGTTAAACATAATGTGGATGAGGTCATATATGGTTTTGAATACTATATCTATGCTTTACTTGCACTTTTCATGTTTCTAGTAAGAAAGTCTTTTGTTCAAGTTAGGCGAAGTAGTTTGTACAACATTAAAATTTGTAGGTCCACTCGGAGGATCAAGAAACCTACTTTCTTGTTGTTAGAACACAATTACAAGTGTGGAATCCTTGTAGATATGCAACCAAAACAAAGTATAACGAACACACGTAACCAAAGATTCACTACCTTTGATTAAATGGAAGAGAACATACACAAACACATACACACAGTGTTCTTACAGACTCACCAGCTCTCTTAGTCTTTTCTGCATCAACTATGCTGTTATATAAAGGCCCCAGCCCAGTAACCTCACGAAGAAGGTTGTTGGGCCCACGAAGAACCAAGGCCTATGAACAACCAGGTTCTTCGTGAAACAACACCACCACGAAGAACTATCCGATCCACAAAGAAGGTTCTTCGTGTAGGCCATACCCCACGAAGAATGGGTTCTTCGTGGGAGGCTGCAAACAACACAAATATGACAGACATATGCAGAAACAGAAGACAGAAAGCATAACATTTGCAGTCATGTATAACATGAACTGCATTACAACTATAAACATACCAAAACATGAACATGTCGTACCAAGTCAAGATAGGAGGATATCTTGAGTTGGTCGACTCGACCAAAAACGTACAGACTCGATAATACGAAAAGACCGTTCTATTACATTACGACGCAAACAAAATAAGAACAAGTGACAGACACCAAAAGTGCATCAACAAACTCCCCATTGGCTGTTGCTTGGTCTTCGGTCTTCTGTCTTAATGAGCCGCTTCCGACCACAAGCTTCCCGCGTGAATTCCCCGATGTAGGTCCCGAAATCTGAGGATCGATTACGAACCGAATCTCTTGTTTATAGTAAACACGGTTACGTGTGCGGAATCCACGTAACTATGCCAAATCAAACATATATAGCATAAATAACAACGGATTAATCAATGAAACACAATCTATTAATTAACGGGATGAGAACCGATTACAACTGATACAAACACAGTTCAGACGGAATTTTGGCAGAGTTTTGTTACTAAGGTCTGTTTCTCATCTCTTAGTTCAAATGAAACAGAACTGTTGTTTATATAGCCCCTGGACCATTGATATCGACGAAACACACAAGTGTTTGACGAATCTGAACATGGGCCAGACATTGGGCCTGGAACAGCCCAATACATGACGAATCAAGGTCTGATTCGTCAGTTCATGACGAATCAAGGTCTGATTCGTCATGACCTTCAACGAAACAGAAGTTTGATCATTGGCCTGTTTCGCCATGAAGTGTTCCGACGAAACAGAAGTCTGTTTCGTCGAGGACTGCAACTGTTGTGTTTGTTCCTGTTATCAGACAGCAACAATCAGCAACACATAAACATAGTAATGACAAAACTACCCTTTAATGCAACATGCATTGTTCATAATACATTACATACCAAAAGAGACAAATAAGTTGTACACAAGTAGATAGGAGGATATCTGACTTGGTCAACATAACATACAGACTCGATAATTAATAAAAGACCATACAAATTACATCGTTAAAACAAGACTAGTTACAGACACTAAAAATGCATCAACAAACTCCCCCTTGTCTGTTACTCGTCTTTGGTCTTCTAATCTTCCTTCAGTGTTGTTCGGACCACGTACTGCCCGAATGAATACCCCTGTAGTAGCAAAAACACGCTACTCGCTGAAATTTTAACGCTTGGCGTGCATCTTGATCTTCATAGAAAATATCATGACGATATAATCTGCCAATATCAGCTTCAGACATGTTGACGATCCACATCGGATCCAACATCCTGTAGTTAGCACAACCATCTCTGAACACAATAACAGCTTCATGAGTATCCGAGTCGTAGCACCACAATGCCATGTCTTCCAGAAAATCCTGCTTCATAGGCATCAATGGGATTTTATCTACTACCCTCGGTGGCTGATAAACAAGTTTATATCTGCAAGTGTTGGTGTCCGGATCAAGAGTAAACTTGATCGGTTGATAAACAGGAAATTGTGGCTTGTAGGATTCATCCTTCCAGCCTGACTTCTTGTTTACTTTCACCAGACGCTCAAATAAAGTAGCGCCATCGTATTTTTCACGATTGATAAGCTGAAGCCTTGTCAACGCAGAAACATCATAGAATGGTAAGGAAAGAATGCTCAGTAGTGAATTGAAATACAGAATCCCATATTCACGTTTAATAGCAATGCAGTGAATATCTTGAACAAACATCCAGCATAAGATCCTTCCACTAGGCTTCTTTTCAAATTGCAGATAGTCTACTTGAGCTTTTTCAGGTAACGGCTTGGACACTTTGGATAAAAACTGTTTTCTCCATTCAGCAAAAGCATTTGTGTCTTTTTCAGATGAATTCCGATTCTTCAAGTGCTCGTCTATGTCATCAATGTTTTCTTTCATCCAATTTTCATCAAATGATGCAAATTCAGTACCATCTTCTCTGACATAGGTTGATTTTGGAGCTTCACCTTCAACTACAATTTCATCAATCTCTTCAACATTCGTTGTATCAGTCTCAGTAGACATTTTGTCTATCTCAGCATCATCTACTTCTCTCATAGATTGTAAAATACTCAATTGCTCCGGAGAAAGATCTTCTATTAACTCCCCTTCTTCAAGCAACTCTCCTGTAAATGGATGAACAGCTTGTAGAGCAATATCAGCACTGCTAAATATAGAAGAAGTACCTTCTATCTGTTGTACTTTTCCAGTAGATGTTCCCTGAGATGATTCAACAACGGTAGGTTGAACTGTAACAACTTCAGAAGCAAGTGTGGTTGGTTGTTTCTGTGATGTACCAGAGGTATCAGGATTTCCTTGATCTTCTGTATCATCATCCTTTTTCTTTAACACCTCTTGTTGTTTACAATGATAGTCCCACAGAATGGCAAGCCTTCTCTCTTTCTCTTCATCAAGAGCCTTTAAGCGAGCATTTTCAGCTTTAAGCGCATCAATTTCACCTTGTTGTCGCTCTATAACTGTTTGCTGTTGACCAACCATTGACTTCAATTTGTTAAGTTCCACAGATTGTTTAAGTTGGTCATGCTTCGTGAGATTTCCAAAATGAGATTGCCTTTGAAGACGATCAGCAGCCGCTTCAAGTGTAGAAAACAGATAGTTGATCTTTTCATTTTGAGAAAATCCAGCAAATGTCCTGTGACGTTCAGCACTGATTTCAGAAGTAGTTGCCCTGATAGCTGAAGCCATAGATCTTATAGGAACTTCCTGAGGACCAACAGATGGAGTAGCAGTAGCTGGTGTAACAACTGGAGCAACTGGAGTTTCTGTAGCTGAAGTAACTACAGTAGGAATTTCTTACACAGGCTCCTGAGGAATAGATTGTACAGATTGAGCTGGCTCCTGAGGAATAGATTGTACAAATCCAGCAAATGTCCTGTGACGTTCAGCACTGATTTCAGAAGTAGTTGCCCTGATAGCTGAAGCCATAGATCTTATAGGAACTTCTTTTGTACTTCAGCAGCTTTCTCTGCTCTTCTTTTTGTTCTTCTTTCACCTTCAGGATCCTCTGGAACATACTCTGGATCATCCTCTGTTCTAATCTTTCTATACCTTCTTACTCCACGTATATCAATATACATTTCATAACCAGGTTCAACTAAATGATCACTAGAACTTGAATCAGTTCCATCATCACCACTTGCTGATGAACTACTATCTGATGTACCAGAAACAGCACCCTTGCTTGATGTACCAACAGCAGTACTAACAGCACCTGCATCACCTGCATCACTATCTCCACCACTTTCATCATCATCACTACCAGATTCATCTGAATCAACTGGGTCAGGACCAAATTTTTCTATCCTTAACCTTTCCAACTCAGGTTCTTCATTGTCTGATTGGCTATCTTCATGACGCCATTTGTCATTTGCAGGAGCAACATAATCAGGATTCACTAGAGCGCCAAAAAGCTTCCTTGGAGGAACACTTTCTTTGTATCTCTTGGCAGCCATAGTCTTGATTAGTCGTAAGGAGTTGAAATTCATTGCCTCTATTTTCAACAGATCATTTTCATCTTTTGGAAGGTCTGGATGCTGAACATTCATTATCATTTGCAGAAACCGTGGATACATCCAAAACTTGTTCCCTGTGGTTCTACTACCAGTCCTTGTCATGTTCTCTTTCATGTTGCTGAAAATATACTTCGAAATGCTAAACGGTTTGTTTAACACCAAAGCAACCATGAAGCCAACAAGATCATCTCCCGCCATATCATATCCAGCTCGTCTATTGCTGAGACTCTGAATAAGCACATGTAATAAAAACTTGTATCTTAATGGAAGATCACCTTTGTTGATTTGTTTGACGAAAAGATCTCCTTTGCATTTCATCCTTAGTAAACAGCCTCGCGAACACATGATTGGTATTGAATATGGTGCATTCGGTTGATCTTGTAATTGAAGAACTTGATTCAATATCTCCGGAGTAACAACGACATACAGATCATTCACACGACCTCTGATAATATCCTTTCCATCGATTTGAACGACGTTTGCAGAATCCCAGAACGCTTTAATGAGAGATTTGTAGACGGGTGTCGAGTATGTAACAGCATAATTGATGCGTGACTCCCTGATCCACTTCGTCATATCTTTAAATTCAACGAGCTTGTCTTCCGGATCCAAATATGCAACTTGATTATGGCGTTTTTCTGACATAATCTCTTCTTCGGTTTTGTTTTCTTTCTTGATCGCCTTCTTGTGTTTTCCCTTTTCTTGCTGTGCTTTAGGAGCCATCTGTACATGAAAATGTCCAGAATAAGTCACAATATATATAACATAGCATTTAGACATGTATGAATACACTTTCATGTATTCACATATCAGATAACCTATTTAAACATGTCTACTGTGAACAAACAGCAACATCAGAAAACTGCTAAGGCATTGACGACGAAACAGAGTATCAACGACGAAACAGAACATTGAACGACGAAACAGAGGTTTGACCATTTACTGGTTTGATTCGTCGACTTTTTGATTCGTCGAGTCTATTTCGTTCCATTTTGATTCGTCATGTTTGATTCGTCGTCTGATTCGTCGAATGGTTGATTCGCCGGAATTAGGGTTAACTCAGATTCGTCAATTTGGGGGTTTTATCAGTTTCGCCGGATTGGGTTTAAACACACATCAGATATGAACATAAACACATTCAATCAACATTATTTACCCAACCCATTTATAAACACCCATAAATGTTTTTCCGAACAAAAACCTTGTAAAAACAGATAATACCATCATTAAGTACAAACCCCTGTTTTTGTTTATAAAAACCACTAACAAATCAAAGCAAAACAAACACATAAACCTAAATCTATCAAGATCAGAAGGTAAACACAATAACATGCATCAACAACACATATTTAATCAAAGAAAAACAAGGTTTCAAAAGGGTTTCTGAGGGTTTTCGGATGAAAAACCCGACGGTTCAAAGTGTTCGGAATGTAAATCAGAACATGTTTCTACCTTTGAAGTTTGTAAAATTTTGACTAAAAACTGATGTTTTGAGCGATTTTGCAGAGAAACCGTAGGTTTGGTGTTTTTGTTGTGTGATGAAGAAGATAACGGATGTTTTGAAAAAGTGAACAAGTGGGACCTATATATATACTGCCTTGTCTCGACGAATCAGAGGATTCGACGAAACTGAGATGGGCCCGGCGAATCAGAAACTTGGGCTTGAACTTGGGCCTAAACTTTAGCCCATGACGAAACATAATTGGGCTCCTGTGATTCGTCGTCTGTTATGACGAATCAGATTTGATTCGCCGACTAAGGTCTGATTCGTCGATGCTTGTGATTCGTCGACGAGTCTGTTTCACCAACAGATTTTTCAAAACAGCAACACCCAGGCTGAAAATATTTTGCAGTCAAAAACAGTAACACAGGCTGGAAATATTTTGCAGTCAAAACAGATTATGAACTCAATTCCATTCAGTTTGAATTTTCAAATGCAAGAACGTTTTTATGAAGAAGGTTTCAGGCTTCCGGTAGAAAACACCAAGCAACAACTTCGGCTTAATCAGAAACGAACTTTACACAAATATACTAAAAACAAATTTAAAGCAAGGTAAACTAAAAGAAAATGCGGAAAACTGCTAAAAACACTAAACAACTGTACAAGTGCAACCTTTTTGCGAATCTCAAGGACAAGGAATCATACCAGCTTACGGTCTTAGTCAACATGATTTTGATTCTGTTTAAAGCTCTGGATAAGTATACTACCTAGATTATCGGTATTTTGGTCCACATAAGCTCAAACTGATCAGACGTAATCATAATTTAAGAGATACGATTAACGGTAAGGATTATACTTACAAGTCGATGTAAATCCACTCACGACACATTCCCGTATCAAGGTATGCACGAGAATTCATCTTACCGATGAGTATACCGATTATCATCTGTTTGACCGTATAAAAATGTGAGAGACTCACTTATTTGATTGAAAACAAGTCCTATGTGATAAAATCACTTATTGATGAGGAACTTGATTTTCAGATGCATGAAGGGCACAGGAGCAAGTCCGTGAACAGGTCAGTACTTTCGTACAGCAGAGAGACGAACTTGACTCCCGCAAAGAATCTGTGATAATTTATCACTTATTTTGTTTGGACATGTGATTGTTGATCACTTATTGAGGTCGAATGAAGTATGTACACGTATGTATAGTATCATGGAAGATCTTAGACTTCGTCTCCGTTATTTTTACGGTTTGATACAACCATGATACCCAGATGATAAGCAGCATAAAGACCGAATATTTCAGATCTCGGCAATCTCTCAAACGAGATTTCGGTACTAAGACCATATGCCAATGAGCAGTTCCCACCTGACTTGAAGTCTGTTAGGTTTGTATCATCCTGCACATTTTAGTCTGATTGTGAGCCTACCGATACATCGTTAGTAGAGATACTTATCATTTTTCTTTTTATTTTGCATTTTGAGCACATTGACCGACCACACCAGTGAATTTCATCATTTTCCTTTATCCAAGAAACTCATTTTTTTTTTTTATTGTTTTTTTTTTTTAATTAATTTTTTTATTTTTCAAATGAAACGACAGAAAGTAAAGACATCTTTTTGGATTTTGAACTTTTGCAATGTTTTTGTATTTTCTTGAAATATCTCCCCCTAAAATTCGCAAAGTTTACGAAAACTAAAATCTTTTTGAATTTTCAAAGTTTATAAAGAAAATATTTACAAAAACGATCAGCCAAAGAAGTTTACTCGGGTATCACCTTAATGCCATTGACCAAAAGTAGATAATCAAAACGTGATTTATCAAAAGCTTTTGTAAACAGGTCGGCACGTTGGTGATCAGTGGGGACATGAACGACATCGATTAACCTCTTATCAAAACAATCACGGATAAAGTGATATTTAATGTCGATGTGTTTAGTCTTAGAATGTTGCACAGGATTTCTAGTGATTTGCAAGGCAGCATTATTATCAACAAAAATATGAGTAGATAGGAATTATAAACCGTAGTCGCGCATTTGTTGTTGTATCCAAAGAACTTGGGAGCAACAACTCGAGGCAGCAATATATTCTGCTTCACATGTTGATGTAGCAACACACGTTTGCTTCTTGCACTGCCACGTAACCAGGCGATTTCCTAGGAACTGACATCCTGCTGTTGTCGATTTGCCATCGATTTTGCAACCACCGAAATCAGAATCACTGTAGGCAATTAATTCAAAACTATCATCCCTAGGGTACCAAAGACCGAGGTCTGGGCATCCCTTCAAATAGCGTAGAATCCTTTTGACAGGTGACAGATGAGAGGCCTTCGGGTTTGCTTGATATCTTGCTAGTAAGCATGTTGGGTACATGATATCAGGCCTCGAAGCGGTAAGATACATGAGAGATCCGATTATGGCACGATAGTACGAGGAGTTGATGCTTTCTCCCTTCAAATCCGGAGTAATCCCGTGATTCTGCGGAAGTGGGGTACCAATGGGCGTTGCATCTGACATTTGGAATCGGCTCAAAATGTCACCAACATATTTAGTCTGATGGATGAATATCCCAGACTCTGTTTGTTGAACTTGAAGGCCCAAAAAGAAATTCATCTCTCCCATAGCGCTCATTTCGAACTTTTCTTGCATAACACGTTCGAATTGCCTGCACAAAGAGTCATTAGTAGACCCAAATATTATATCATCAACATATACCTGCACCAGCAGAAGATCTTCATCTTGTTCTTTGATAAAGAGTGTGCAATCAATAAGACCTCGTCTAAATCCATTCTCCAGAAGATAGTTTGATAAGGTTGCGTACCAAGCCCTAGGTGCTTGATGTAGACCATAAAGAGCTTTGTTGAGCAACCAAACCCGATCTGGGTGAATAGGATCTTCAAAACCTGGAGGTTGTTCGACATGCACCTCTTCTTGAACAATACCATGAAGAAAAGCACTTTTAACGTCCATCTGGTAAACTTTGAATCCTTTGAAAGAAGCATAAGCTAAGAAGATTCGAATAGCTTCCAGACGTGCAACAGGTGCATAAACTTCATTGTAGTCAATGCCTTCAATCTGACGAAAGCCCTGAACAACCAGTCTCGCTTTGTTGCGAATAACAACTCCACGATCATCTTTCTTGCATTTATAAACCCATCGTGTTCCAATTTTCTTGTAATTCTCCGGTTTTTCAACAAGCTTCCAAACACCAAGCTTTTGAAATTGCTGCAGTTCGTCCTGCATGGCTTCAACCCATGAATTATCTTTTAAAGCTTCCTTATAAGATTTTGGTTCTTCTTGTGAAACGTAACACGCGAAAGACCAATCATTTTGTAGACCAGATTCTCTAATAGCTGAATACAAACCAGCACTCGGGTTGTTTCTCAGCTGATTACGTGTCTGCACACCTTGTTGGACATCTCCTATGATATTCTGCTGTGGATGGGTATCGTGTATCCTCATTTCAGGATTTTCAGGAACACGAGCATTAACACCCAAATTGTTAATATTAAGATCAACAACCAACTCTACACCTGGAATATGCGTAGAAGTGGATGCATTTCCTTCAGCAGTATCATCGACTTGCACATGAGGAGTATCAACAGAAATACCCTGAACTGGAACAACTGGAGATTTAGTGCCTTCAGTCGCATCTAGATGTTCTTCATCTTCTTCTGATGACTCATTGTATTCAGTAGCATTTTCAACTTCCTCATTTTGAACCGTGTTGTTAGACGAATTAGAACTTTGTGAGTTAACAACAACAGGTCTAACTAATGACGACTCAGCAGCATTGTCACTATCAAATATCATTCTAGCAGCTGCGGAATCTTCATCAAAAATTGGCATGTCAAAGGAGTTGAATAGCCCATCATAATCAAACATCCATGGATCACCTGGAGCTTTAACAGGATCTGTATATCTCTGAACCCGTACTTCACTCCATAATTCAATCTTTTTGGTAGTCAGATTCCAAACACGAAAATTTGGAGTAGCATATCCAAGAAAGAAACCCTCGATAGCTTTCGCTCCAAACTTTCCATCCGGATCAATCATAGTGCATGGACCACCAAAAGGTTCTAGAATTGAAAGATCTGGTTTCCTTTTCTGTAGAAGTTCGAAACAAGTCTTGCCATGTCTCTTAACCGTAAGAACTCGGTTTAATGTGTAGCAAGCAGTCGACACAGCCTCTGCCCAGAACTGAACAGGAAACGCCGACTCTACCAGCATTGTTCTTGCAGTTTCAATTATCGTCCGATTCTTCCTCTCCGCGACACCATTTTGTTGTGGAGTGTAAGGAGAACTGTATTCATGAAGAATGCCTTTAGAAGTACAGAACTCATCCATAACACGATTTTTGAATTCAGTTCCATTGTCGCTTCTGATCCTCTTAACTTTCAACGAGTAGAGATTTTCCAACATTGTAAGAAGATCCTTGAGGATTTGAGGAGTATCACTCTTGTGTGCCATAAAAGCTACCCAAGAAAATCTAGAGTAGTCATCAGTAACTACTAAACAATACACATCTCCGAACGTTGTTTTGTGTCTCATAGGTCCAAAGAGGTCCATATGAAGACGTTCGAGAGGCATGCCAACAGTGTTGATTTTCTTCAAAGGGTGAGACTTCTTTGTTTGTTTCCCTTTCTGGCACGAAACACAGATATCTTGTAGATGAAAACTTCTCACGGGTACGCCATTCACAAGATTGTTTTTCACCAAATGGTTCATTTTCCTCAAGTGAATGTGTCCCATTCTTCTGTGCCAAGATATAGACTCCTTCTCCGTGGCTTTCGAGACAAAACATGTGACTTGTGCAGAAGTCGTAATCGCTTGACTCATATCAAGAACATAAAGATCATTGATTCTTGGAGCCGATAAGAGAATCCATTCATCAGGAATTGTGAAATCAGGTTTAAGCACATAACAACCGGCATCATCAAAATGCACGGTGAACTTTTTATCGCAGATTTGCGACACACTGAGAAGATTATGATCAATTTGACGAACATAATTGATCTTATCGAAACATACCACACCATTGGAAATCATTCCCTCTCCAGTGATGTAACCGCCTTTGTCTCCAGCGAAAGCAACATAGCCTCCTTTAATGTTTCTCACATCATATAGAAGCCGTAAGTCGCCCGTCATGTGCCTAGATGCCCCACTATCAACAATCCAATGACTATTAATAGTTCCTCCTGGAACATCCTGCACATATCATCCAATGATTAGTTAAGGATGGGGACCCAAGCCAAAGTGGTCTTGGGTCGTCCCTGAGCATCACGAATAGTGATCTCAATTTGTTGATGGTTTTCCAAACAAACAGCTCCCCCTGAACCTTCACTCTTCCTAGGTTTCCAAGTTTGTTTTTGTTTACCAGATTGAGTTTTGTAAACAAATTTTGAAATTTCTGGTTTTACAGGTGAACTTGGTTCCCTTGGAACAGAATTGACCTTAGGTTTTAAAGCCTTTTCTATTTTCTTCACATTTTGATGTCGTTGTTTCGATTCCTGTTCTTTAATAGTTCTTTTATCATGTTTAGGTGAAACAGGACGACATTTAGGGTGAATCGATTCAGGTGATGCTCTTTCAACAAATTTCGCTTTCGGAGTGTTAGCACAATCTTTGATGATGTGCCCAAACTCCCCACATTTAAAACACGTTCTCCTTTCAACAAACTTAGGAGAACTGGATCGACGATCAGATGTCGAATTTGTATAACCCGAGGTACTAGCTTTTTCATCACACCCGTTTGAATGTTGAGCGTAATTGTTTTGACTATCACGTTTTAAAATTTTGACTTGTACAAAATCAGTGTTTGACTTGTTAGCAAAAGTCTCAATTTTATCTGTACCCCTCGATTCCACAAATTTAACATTGCTGTTTTTCTTCTGATAACGAGCCCCTTTTGTTTCAAATTTTGATTTAGAAACATTAGACAATTTAGCTCGTTGATCTGATTGTTTACCCTTAGAAGCAATAGGTTGTTGCTTTGAAGGTGATTTCTGATTTCCAAATTTCTTTTTAATTTCAGTCTTAGGAATTGGATTACATTGAGTCACATTAACTCCCTGAATCGACTTTCCCACAAACTTACTTGTGTTATTTTCAAAAACATTATCAATTAATGAAGGATTGACATTTTTAATTGGAAAATCATTATCTGAATAGATTTTAGAGTCACCAACCAAAGTGTACAACACAATATTACTTTTAACAGTAGACACAGGATTTATCACTTGTTGAACAACAGGTTGAACAGCAGGGGTAGGAGGATCACACAGTATATGATTCTCAATTGGAACTTCTACTCCTTTAAGTTTGTCAAGTGATTTATCCTGATTACTCACATCTGATTCAGATTCATCATCCGACGACTCATAGTCCTCAATGGTTGGAGGACCTTGTTTCGTAGATGTTGACTCTTTTTGCTCAGAATTTGTACTTGGAGAATTGTCCGATTTGAACCCTAGGCCAGTAGTTACTTCCTCATAATCAAGAGGCACACTGGATTCAAACCGTGGCATTTCTTCTTCATCAGGCATATAAGTATAATCATGTCTCAAAGGGGGCGGACACTTCTTATACCCAACACCTCTCTTGTTTCCCTTTAGTTGTTGAACATCAATAATGTGATCGAGCACAAATCGGGAGTTAGAGTAACTCTCCAATTTTTGCTTGATTGCATCATGCTCACATTTGGCAATGGCTAGTTCCTTTTTAGTTTCCTCAACAATGTTAATGTATTCATTTATACTAACTTGTTTATGATAAACAGTTTTTGTCACTTCGGAAACATTTTTCTTTTGAATTTCAATCATAGATTTAAATTCTTTTTCGTTTCGAATCAAAGCCATATTCGATTCTTTGCATTTAGCCATTTCAACAACTAAACTCTGATTGTGAATATGAATCGAATCACAGTGAAGCTTTATTCTATCAAATTCACTTTTCATATACTCACAATCTCTACAGTTGATAAGAATTTCAGATTTTACCTGACTTGTAGAATCTGAGACATTTGCCATAAAGGCAGTCTGATAAGAGAAAGATCCGTCTTCAGAAAAGAACTTCTCCATTTCTTTAGATACTACCTCAGCCTTCTTGATCAGAACTGATTTCTGACATTTCAAATCTTCTGCTTCATTCAATAAGTCATCAAGATTAGAACTTGCTTCTTTGTTCACATCAGATTCAGAACTCGAAGTAGAACTTTCTTCATCAGAACTCCCGGTATGACCAGAACTGTCGTCACTATCAGAAAATTCTTCCTTATGAACGTGCTTGATGTGATTGATTATTTTTGCATAACACGCCGTTCCTCCTTTACCTTGATCACTTTCCCCAAGTTGTAAAGACCAATTAAACCCTTCATCAGCTTGTACGGTTAATGCACGACTTTCATTTGATGGTCCAGACTGATTCTGGTTAGTGGTGTTGGTTACAGCCACTATCCCTTTTCCACGATTGTCTTGATTTGCATTTGAAGTACTCGTCTGATTACGGAATGGGTTCTGATTGCCTTGTCTGCTTGGTCGAGTGCACTCACGTTTGAAGTGACCCTTTTCCCCACAATTGAAGCATGTAACTGCTTCTTTATCAAAACCGTACTTTGTATCTTGTTTGCTTTCCAAGGAACTTCTTCCTGTTCGAACCATAAAGTCCTTCGCCCTTCTAACAGCACTTGCGAATGCCCACTTTATATCCATCAACTCCATTTCATCACGGTTAATTTGTAGATAGTCTTCGTTGGTTAAATTGATGTTTCCAATTTGACCTGCGACCAAACCGCAGTAAGCACTGACCATGGTATTAATAAGTTCCATATGTTCCTTTGCTACTTCAATGCTAACATTTGAGAGGTTTGATGTATCAACTTTGACTGTGTTAGGGTTTGGAGTTGGAGGATTGTTGGTATAATGAGCTTGCTGTTGTTGTTGTGGTTGGACTTGTTGTTGTGGTAGGGATGGATTAAAACCTCCTCCTGAATATGCTTGAGGTTGAGTAGTATTTACTGGAGGTATAAAAGGAATAAAACCTCCTCCAGAATAAGTCTGAGTTTGTTGAGGAAACGGAGAAGAGTTTGTATCTGATACAAACGCCGTTTGTAACTTTGGTTGCCTCAGACTAGCTGACGGGTCAAAACCTCCACCACAATACATTTCAATATTCTGAGGAGCAGCAATGCGTTTTGCTTTTCGGATTTCTTCATCATTTTTATGTTCCAGCTTCTGTACAAATTCATAGATAGTTATAGTGTCAGCATCTAGAATACCTGTATGTTTTAGAAGCTCAATGTATGGACTCCACTTTGGTGGTAGAGAATCAGCAAATCGTGCACAAACTTCCTTTTGAGATGCAGTAACAGCATAGGCAAACATCTCACTAATCAAATGATAAAACCGTGTGGTCATATCATTTAGAGTTTCGTTTTCCAAGAACTGGAATGATTCGAACTCTTTCTTTAATAAATCATGCCGTGTCTTTCTGGAAGCTGCGTTTCCTTCTCCTCTTGTCACCAAACAATCCCATAGGGCTTTCGTGTCCGTACAATAAGAAAACTGATGATAGATATCTTTATGAAGTGCTTGAGTAAGAACAGCAAACGACTTTTTCTCAAATTCATATGCTTTCTTGTCATTTTCCTGCATGTTAGTAAAACCTTCGGCCGTTGAAGCTGCTACTTCAAGAGCATCATTGCGTGGAGTAATGAAACACCTCCAAATATCCGTGCTTTGACCTTGAACATATGTAATGAAACGACCTTTCCATGATGGAAACTCGTTCATATGATTCAACTTTGGCGGGCGATTGTTGCTACCCGTTTCGCTCTCACTGATCAAAAGATTTTGAATGTTTTGGTTCTAATTGGATGCCAAAGCCCATTGTCCGGCACTTATAGTTGGTTGACCAAAAACACTCTTCACCCACGCTGCTGCGGACGTCGGATCTTCACGTGGTCTAGAATCCATACTCCAATCCCATGGACTAGTACAACTCATATTTAATGTATGTATGATAGTACCTGCACAAATTCTTGAAAACAAACAGTAAGCAAGCTGATATAAGTCTTCTGTTTAAAACAGATCTGTTTTCGACGAAACAGAGTTCACGAAACAGGTTTGTTTCGTCTGAATGAATGACGACGAAACAGACTTGTGATAATTGTGATTCGTGGCGAAACAGAATTTGTTTCGTCAAAGATGTTGCTGCGAAACAGAATTTGATTCGTCAAAGATGTTGCGACGAAACAGATGTGATTCGTCGGCTGTGTGTTTCGTCAAAACTGGGTAAAAGTCAGTTGGTTTAGATATTTAAAATATCTATTGATCAGTCAAAGGATAAGATGAGACAACAAAGATATTTAAACCTGACACAAGTATGTTTGTAACTTCTATTTTCAACGAAACAGTGACTTTACTGAAACCAATTATAACCTTTTACACAAAAGTCAAGTAATGTTATTTTAAGTTATAACACTTGGTTTAATCAATTTTAACAGATCAAATACTCAGTTTTTTATAAGAACACTTATGAAGATATGAAGAACACCACCAAGAACATGAAGTTTCCGATGAGTTTTCCGATCACCGATAAATTTCCGAAACACGAAAATACACTAGATTTTCACTAAAAACCCGGTTTAAAGCATAAACAGACAATCTAACTTAGGTTTTTGATAAAAATCTGTAGCAAACAACACTAAAACAGCAGATTTATGAATATTTTTCCAGAAAATATAATTTTTCAAGAACAAGTTTTCAGAAAAAACACACACAAAATACTTGATAAAAACCGAACAAGTTTGATTTTAAACAAGGATAAGAGCCAAAGCTCTGATACCACTTGTAGGTCCCGAAATCTGAGGATCGATTACGAACCGAATCTCTTGTTTATAGTAAACACGGTTACGTGTGCGGAATCCACGTAACTATGCCAAATCAAACATATATAGCATAAATAACAACGGATTAATCAATGAAACACAATCTATTGATTAACGGGATGAGAACCGATTACAACTGATACAAACACAGTTCAGACGGAATTTTGGCAGAGTTTTGTTACTAAGGTCTGTTTCTCATCTCTTAGTTCAAATGAAACAGAACTGTTGTTTATATAGCCCCTGGACCATTGATATCGACGAAACACACAAGTGTTTGACGAATCTGAACATGGGCCAGACATTGGGCCTGGAACAACCCAATACATGACGAATCAAGGTCTGATTCGTCAGTTCATGACGAATCAAGGTCTGATTCGTCATGACCTTCAACGAAACAGAAGTTTGATCATTGGCCTGTTTCGCCATGAAGTGTTCCGACGAAACAGAAGTCTGTTTCGTCGAGGACTGCAACTGTTGTGTTTGTTCCTGTTATCAGACAGCAACAATCAGCAACACATAAACATAGTAATGACAAAACTACCCTTTAATGCAACATGCATTGTTCATAATACATTACATACCAAAAGAGACAAATAAGTTGTACACAAGTAGATAGGAGGATATCTGACTTGGTCAACATAACATACAGACTCGATAATTAATAAAAGACCATACAAATTACATCGTTAAAACAAGACTAGTTACAGACACTAAAAATGCATCAACACCCGATAGTAACAGTAACAGGCGACAAGTTGAAAGCGTAGAGCCTGACTTGCATCCTTATCTTCGTAGAAGATGTCGTGACGAAACAACATGTCGATATCGACCGCCGACATGTTGACAATCCACATCGGGTCGAGAATACGGAAATTTTCCTTGTCGTTTCTAAAGACGATGACTGCCTCGTGCGTGTCTGAATCATAACACCAGAGAGCCATGTTCGTGAGTATCTCTTGTTCCATCGGCATTAACGGAATCCTATCCAAAACCTTCACCGGCTTGTACACGAGCCTGTACCGAGCCGTGTTTGTTGTTGGATCCAACGTGAATTTTATCTGCTCATACATGGGGAACTCTGGCTTGTATAACTCATCCATCCAACTCTTTCGTCGTTCAATCCTCAACTTCCGAGCAAACAGCTTAGCACCTTCAAAGTTTGATCGGTTAATCAGGTCCAGTCGTGCTAACGCTGCCACATCGTAGAATGGTAAAGTAAGAATACTTAGAAGCGATTTGAAATATTTAATCCCATGTTCTCGCTTCACAGCAACACAATGAAGTTCTTTAACAAACATTCAGCTAAGTGTTCTTCCCAGAGGACGATTCTTTTCATACTTCATGTAATCGACTTGAGCGACAGGAGGAGCTAGTTTCGCAGTCTTCGAAAGAAAGTTCTTTCTCCATTCCTCGAGTGAATCAGCTGGAACATCAGACAAATCACGATTCTTCAATCTTTCGTTGATTTCATCCACATTATCTTTCAGCCAGTCTTCATCGAACGGATTGAACTCAGTACCGTCTTCTAACATACTTTGACTTCTCGACATCGCCTTCAAACACTATTTCGTCAAGACCATCCAAGTTCGTTGCATCAGGTTCACTTGGAGTCTCGTCAATTGTAGTATCATCGACTACCTTCATATCTGTTAACCTCAAGATCTGTTCATCCGTCATATCAAAAATAAACTCCCCATCTTCTAAGTCTTCTCGATTGACAGTAGGGCATGCTTGCAAGTCTATATCAGCTGAGCTTGAAGCTACACTTGCACCAGCTGCAAAACTTTCAGGAGGACATTCTTGCAAATCAATACCACTTTCCAGCTGTGCAACATCATCCTTTGAACCACCTGACGTGCCTTAAGTCATTACAGTCTGCTGAGGCTGATACACGATGATCTGAGTTAAAGCAGATGCCCCTTGGGCTCAAAAGAGGCTGACACATCAGGATTGCCTTGATCTTCACTGTCGTGATCACTCTTTCACTGAACTTCTTGTGCTTTGCATCGATCATTCCACATAGTGTTTACCCTTTTTCTGCTTATCTCGAAGGCATCCTTGATAGACTTGAAACCATCCACCAATGTGGTGTTCCTAGTATCATACCAATTCTTCATAAAGTCATGCCTTTCAGCCAGACGATCAGCAGATTGTTTCACGGCAAGACTTTGTTCTTTAACTCTGTTCAGCTCAATACCGCGAGTGTTGTCAGCAGCTCGCATTTGTAAAAACTGCCTTGCATGCTCATCATCGGCAACTTTCAACCGTTCATTTTCAGCACGGAGTTTTATAATCTCAGCCTCTTGTTTTCTCACAGTCTCCTTTAGCTTATTAATCTCTACTTATTGTTTGAGCACAGTATTTCTGTTTGCAGTCATAAACTCCGAATGCCGATTGATATGTTCTGCAGCAGCTTGTAATTAAGAGAATAAAAAGTTTACCTTTTCATACGATCCCATTTCAGAGAACATTCTGCCACGTCGTTCTGAGCTTCGCTGATGAGCTTCAGATCGTTGTCGCTGAACAGATGAAGTTCTAGCTTGTTGTGATTCAACTGATGGAGTCACGACCAGAGTCTCAGTGGCAGATGTCGTCGTTGGAGGTGGTTGAGATGCTGTAGAAAGAGAGGTCATCATTGCTATAGTTTCCTCAAGTGAATGTGACCCATACGTCTGTGCCAAGATATGGACTCCTTTTCAGTGGCCTTTGAGACAAAACATGTAACTTGTGCAGACATGGTAATAGCTTGGCTCATGTCAAGAATATACAAATCATTAATCCTTGGAGCCGTCAACAGAATCCATTCTTTGGGAATCTTGAAATCGGGTTTCAGCACATAACAACCGGTATCATCAAAATTAACCGTGAACTTCTTGTCACAGATTTGCGAAATACTAAGAAGATTGTGATCAATTTTTGTCGGACATAATTGATCTTATCAAAACTCATAACACCATTGGAAATCATTCCTTCTCTAGTGATGTAACCGCCTTTATCACCAGCAAAAGGCAACATAACCTCTCCTAATGCTTTTCACATCATACATGAGCCTTAAGTCGCCTGTCATGTGCCGGGATGCTTCAATGTCAACAATCCAAAGACAATTAACAGTTCCTCCTGGAACACCCTGCACAACACAACACACTACACGATTAGTTTGAGATGGGGACCCAAGCCTTAGTGGTTTTGGGTCGACCCTTATCATCAAGAAATGTGATTTCTATTTCTTGATGATTTGGAAATGGCGTGCCTCCCCCTGAAATTGTACCGGTTTTAGGTTTCCAAGATTGTTGTCGTTTACCAGATTGATTGTTATTTACAGGTTTAGACATTTTTGGTTTTGACGAGTTTGATAAACTTGGTTCCTTTTCTACAACATCCGGTTTTAATGCTTTTTCGATTACCTTGATATTTTTACGTCTTTGTTTTGCTTCTTGTTCCTTAACAGTACGTTTGTCTTGTTTAGGTGACACAGAACGACGTTGGTAATCCTTTTCAGGAGGTGCTTTTTCAACAAACTTTGGTTTTGGTGAGTTTGTAAAATTTTTGACTATATGACCAAATTCCCCACATTTAAAACATGATCTCCTTTCAACAAATTTAGGAGATTCCGATCGATGTCCCGATGTTGAACTTGTAGGCCTTGAGGTACTAGTTTCATTATCACACCCATTTGTATGTTGAGTGAAATTGTTATCACTGTTACGTTTCAAAATTTTGTCTTGTTGGACAAAATTAGTATTAGATTTATTTTCAAAAGTCTTAACTTTGTCGGTACCGCTTGTGGCCACAAATTTAACATCCCTTCCCTTTTTCTTGTTTCGAGTTCCTTTTGGTTCAAACTTAGGTTTTTGAGCTCGTTTTACCTGTTGTTTACCTTTATGGGCGATTGGTTGTTCCTCAGTTGGTAATTTTTGATTCCCGTATTGTTTTCTAACTTCAGATTTTAAAATAGGATCACACTGAGTTACTGTAACTCTCGGGATCGCCTTACCCAAAAACTTACTGGTAGAATCTTCCAAAACTCTATCAATCATGGATGGATTAACATTTTTAATTGGGAAATCCTTATTTGAGTAAATTTTATCATCACCAATCAAAGTATACAACACATTATCGCCCTTAAACGTAGACACGGATTCCTCCACATATTTGATCGAGTCAATCTCTTGTTTTGCAACTGATTGCGCAACAAGGGCAACTGGAGTAGGAGGATCACACAAGATATGATTCTCAACAGGAATTTCTACTCCTTTCTTATTATCAAGATATTGATCTTGATCACTCGCATCTGATTCATCTGATTCATCATCTGACGAAACATAATCCTCGATTATTGGAGGACTTTGTTCCGCAACACAAGACACATTTTCTGTCTTTTCAGATTCCTTTGATGAATCATCTAATTTGAACCTTAATCCTGCTGCAAACTCTTCGGGATTAAGAGGTACAGATGGTTTAAACCGTGGCATTTCCTCCTGATCAGGCAACTTGGTATAATTGTGTCTCAACAGAAGTGGACACGATTTATATCCAATGCACTTAACATCTCCTTTCAGCTTTTGAACCTCGATGATATGATCAAGCACATATTGGGAGTTAGAATAACTCTTCAATTTGAGCTTGATCACATCATGCTCGCATTTGGCAATGGCTAACTCCTTCTTTAATTCTTCAATGATATTAATATAGTTATTAATACCCGTTTGCTTATTCAAAACTGTTTTTGTTAATTTAGATACACTTTTCTTAAACGTTTCAATTACAGATTTGAATTCTTTTTCATTATGAGTTAGAGCCATATTTGCCTCTTTGCATTTCGAAAGGTCAACTACCAACCCCTGATTGTGACTAGTAACTACTTCTAGCTTACGTTTCAATTCTACACTAGAAGTTTCGGTGTGTACCTTACTAGACGAAGCTGCAGCAGTTACCATAAAGGCAGTTTGATAAGAGAAAGCTCCATCCTCAGTGAAGAATATTTCCATTTCATTAGATGCGACTTTAGCTTTCCTTGTCAACACAGATTTATGGCTTTTAAGCTCCTCTGCTTCTTTCAGCAGAATCTCAACCTCAGCATCAAGATTTTCCTTTACATCCGAATCTGAACCATAACCACCCACATTTGAGCTTTCCCTATCCGAACTACCGCTATACCCAGAACTGTCATCATCCTTAGAAAACTCCTCACTGTGAACATGTTTGATATACTTGATGATCTTAGCATAACAAGCAGTTCCTCCATTTCCCTGATTTGCCAGTTGAACTGACCAGTCACATCCTTCATCTGCATGAACTATTAAGGCCCTTATTGAATTGGAAGGCCCCGACTGGTTTGAGTTACCCAGGTTGTTCACTGCTACAATGCTCCTTTCATTGTTCACTTGATTTGTATTGGATGAGCTTGATTGGTTTGGGAAAGGATTTTGATTTCCTTGTTTGCTGGGTCGAGTACATTCCCGTTTGAAGTGACCTTTCTCACCACAATTAAAGCACGTAACTGCATCCTTATCAAAACCATGCTTACCATACTTAGTATCCCTGGACTGTCCAAGCTTGTTCTTCCCGTTCTTCTCATGTAGTCCTTAGCTCTTCTCACCGCACTTGCAAACGCCCATTTAATATCCATCAGTTCCATTTCCTCCCTGTCTATTTGTTGATAGTCTTCATCTGTCAAATTAATGTTCCCAATATGACCGGCGACTAATCCACAATAAGCACTCACCATTGTGTTAAAAGTTCTATATGTTCCCGAGCACCTTCCACACTGACTTTGGTGAAGTTTGAGGTATCAAATCTGACGGTGTTGGGGTTTGATTGTTAAGAGTTATTGTTACCAGAAAAGGCTTGTTGAGGAGTTGGTTGAGAAGGTTGTTGGGTTTGTTGTGGAGCAGCTTGTGCGAAGGGAAAGTAGGTTTTAGGATCAAATGAAGATGGTTATTGTTGGGTTTGTTGAGAGGCAGCAGCTTGTGAAAAAGGAAGATAGGCTTTTGGATCGAATATTGTCTCCCATAAGGATCTGTGAGAGGACCAGAAGATTGAGTTGGCTTGGGTGGTGGTAGATAGGCTGTTGGGTCAAATGGTTGTCCATAAGGGTTTGTATTTGACACAAATGTGGTTTGTAGCTTCGGTTGCTGACTGGTACTAACTCCGGTGTTAATACCTCCAAAGTATATCTCAGGATTTTGGGGAACTGGAATTCGTTTTGCCTTTCGAATTTCTTCTTCACCCTTGTTTTCAAGCTTCTGAACCAATTCATAAATACTAAGCGTATCTAAAACGCCGGTATGCTTTAGCAAGTCAATGAATTGACTCCACTTGGGTGGTAAAGCTTCAACAAACCGCATGACCATTTCTTGTTGTGTAGCAGTGACATTGTATGAGTGCATCTCACTAAGCAAATGATAGTACCGAGTAGCCATGTCATACAATGTTTCATTTTCCATGAATAGAAATCCTTCAAATTCCTTCTTCAACAAGTCATGACGAATCTTTCTCGTTGCGGCATTTCCTTCTCCCCTAGCTTCCAAGACTTCCCACAAATTCTTTGTACCTGTACAATACACGAATTGATGACAAATATCCTTATGAAGTGGTTGCGTAAGGATAGCAAAGGCTTTCTTCTCAAGATCATAAGCCTTCTTATCATTATCGCTCATTCCCGCCAAAGTGAGTGGATTGGAACCTGCTTCTTCGAGAGCTACATTGTACGGTGTAATAAAGCATGTCCACAATTCGGTTTTTTGCCCTAGAACGTACGTATGAAAATGACTTTTCCTTGATGGATAATCGTTCATGTGATTGAATTTTGGTGGACGATTGTTGCTTCCCGTTTCACTCTCGCTTAAGAGAAGATTTTGAATGCTATTATTTTGATTTGCGACACATGCCCATTGATGTACGGTAATTTCTTGTTTGGGCAATAATCCTTTGACCCATTGTGAAGGATCTTGTTGTGTACTTGAGTTATCACTCCAATCCCAAGGATTTTAGCTCATTTTGGAAAGTTGTTTTAATATAAGTACTTAAAAATTTGAAATGGTTAATAATGAGAGAAATAGAAACCTTCTAGGAAAAATGTCCAACACTTGGTGTCACGAAGAACTACTTCCACGAAGAACCTATCCCACAAAGAATAGGCTTCACGAAGAACCTATTTCAACGAAAAACTATGGTTCCTCGTTGATACTGGTCTATCGCAAGTAAGGGTTTTTTTCGTGAGAAGTCAGTCCACGAAGAATGGGTTCTTTGTTGAGGACCAACTCACGAAGAACTATTTCTTCGCCTATAGGTTTTTCGCAGATGGTAGTGAAGCTGGTATACGCCCTGAGAAATTACAGTTTCCAAATGACAAGAAGTACAAAAGGTTTAGGTTTCCTATGGATTCTGGTATAACCCCAGAAAAACCTGTTTGAAATAGATTTAGAAACTCAAGTAACGTATTGTTATGAAATTCAGGCAGGAAACCGGTAAGTTTGAGATTGTTTCCCAGGCTAAGATATTTCAACTTGGGCAAGTGAAATATTGCTGAAGGAAATTCATCTTGTAGCTAACAATCTGTGAGTCTCATAGACCTCAAGGAAGAAAAATTGGCTAGGAAACGAGGTACGGATGAACTCAGGTCAACCTCAGAGAGATCGAGGTATTCGAGCCTAGTCATGTTTTTCAACAAGAGTGTGCCTATTGGCACACCAAACCCTAGCAAAATTAGGGTTTATCTACGCTGCGTATTGGTCAATACGCAGCGTATAGGGTTACCCTTATACGCTGCGTATTGACCAATACGGAGCGTAGATAGACCATAGATCTCAGTGCCTGATTACCAATCATTGCACAGAAAACAAGGTTCCTATACGCTGTGTATTGGTCAATACGCAGCGTATATAAAACTGATGCAAATTTGGGGTCATTTTGGTAGGTTTGAAGTGTCAATTTTTTGCCAGGTTTGTATACGTTGCGTATTGAGCAATACGTAGCGTATAACCAGGGACCATTTTTGTAAATTTATGAAACTTCAGGGACCATATTTGTCAGTTTTCTAAACTTTAGGTACCTTTTTGTAAATTTTCGAAAAACCAGGGACCATTTGTGTAAGGCGCGTACGGGCCTAACGAGCGTCGATACTAAGTCCGTCTTATATTTTAACGATGAACTTAGTTTCGACGCTCGTTAGGCCCGTACGCGCCTTATGGACGACGTCAACTAAATAATAAAAATTATTATTTAGTCGACGTCGTCCGTAAGGCACGTACGGGCCTAACGAGCGTCGAAACTAAGTCCGTCTTATATTGCGTGCTGGCTCTCAACTCTGTTGGTGGTGCGCTGACCAAAGTTGCGACACTTATCGGTCCACGCATAAACGAACATTTCTTTATAGTCTTTGAGCCAGTTTTCGTAGACGTAATCATAGACACCTGCAAAAATAAAATAATGAAATGTAAAAGCGTGTGTAAAATATAATAGATTGGGTGAGTCGTTTGTTGAAGGAACACTTACTTTCTCGGTTGGCAACCACGAGTCGGTTATACATTTTCTCCAAGTTGTACTTGTACATGGGCTCTGATGAAGATTCGCACAATCTATTCCAGTACGACATAAATTTCCCCCAATCTTCTTTATCGAACCCTTTCTTGCAATTTCTAGCTATATTTTGTTGGATGTGAAAGTGGCATAGAAGCCTGGTTGCGTTCGGGAATACTTTAGAACACGCTTTAATTAGGGCAAGCTCCCTATCCGTGACTATCACACGTGGCATCATACATTCATGCAATATTGACTTGATCCGCTCAAGCACCCACACGTAGTTACCCCTTCGTTCTTTACAAATAACGGCATGTGCTATACAAAAAGACTTCGCAGTCGACGTCATACCCACAACCTGGACAAATGGCATGTTGTAGAGGTTTGTTTTGTAGGTCGCGTCGATCAACATCACGTGCGGGAATGCACGCCACATAGTGATTGAATAAGGATGAACAAAGAAAATCTCTGTTACGACATCTGTTTTGGGTTCCTGTCGGGTGTCATAAATGAATCGGTGGTCATGCAGCAGGCTTTCCAGTGCCTGAATAGGATTCCTTACGTCCATTATTGTCGCTCTAATTTTTTGTACCGCATTTTGCATGTCTTTCTGAACGTGCAGGCTGTCGGGGAACTGCTTTCTTAGGGTTTGAAATATGATACGTGGCTCCATGTTTTGAGCAGTTAGCTGCTCCACTAGCTTGTATTCGGCTTTAGTAAATCTTCGCACAAAAGCGTGGCCCAACAGACTCGTCGTAGCTTCGTGGTTATGGTTCGCACAGTCCACTTTTAACTCCCACGTGTCATTCGTCACGTCCCGGATGGCGAGTAATGAAAATGGGCAACCGATTTTTTTGCTACCAGCTTTCCTAACTGTTGCTTTACTACGGTGCACACCACTACGGTCGCACACAAGCCATACCATCCCAGTAGTACCGCCAATATTTTTTGATCGGCGGGTAACAATTACGTAACCACACTCATTTCCCGTTTCTTGTACCCAATTCTTCAAATCAGTTAGAGACATGAAACGCTAAAAAAAGTTACGTTAATAATAATAATAATAATAATAATAGTAATAATAATAATAATAATAATAATAATAATAATAATTATAATTATAATTATAATATAATTGAAACTCATACTTCAAGGACTAATATGGTCATTATTGAAACTATTTTAACTGAATGGTTTAACCAGGTTAACTTTCATATAAAGATTTCTTCTTTAAACACTAACTCAGTTAGCATACTTAACTGAACAGTACAGGGACCATTTGTGTCAATTTTTTAAACTTCAGGGACCATTTGTGACAATTTTCGAAACCTCAGGGACCATTTGTGTCAATTTTCGAAACCTCAGGGACCATTTGTGTCAATTTTCGAAACCTCAGGGACCATTTGTGTCAATTTTCGAAACCTCAGGGACAATAATAATAATAACAATAATAACAATAATAATAATAATAATAATAACAATAATAACAATAATAACAATAATAACAATAATAATAATAACAATAATAACAATAATAACAATAATAATCATAATAACAATAATAACAATAATAATAATGTGATACCTCCTTTATTTGAAACGGATTGCCCGGGGTAGATGGTTCATAAAGTGATGTATCGTATCCACTGTATCCACCTTCACCGACGTATCCACTGTATCCACCCTCACCCACGTATCCACTGTAACCACCTTCACCCATGTATCCACTGTAACCACCTTCACCCCCATATCTATCGTATCCACTATGTCCACTTTCACCCCCGTATCCACTGTAACCACCATCACCCCCGTATCCACCTTCACCACCGTATCCACTGTAACTTCCGTATCCACCTTCATCCCCGTATACCCCGTAACCCGGATACGATTGCTGGATCGGGTAATATGGTTCATCAACAGGTGCATTCTCAGCACCGTATCCACTTTGTTGCACGTATGGAGATTCATACCCGTATCCGTAATCTGGATACACTTGATGCGCCGGGTAATTTGGTTCATCAACAGGTGGAGTGGGAGTCTTATTCAAGTCTGGCAACTGTGTTTTTTGATCAAGAGGGACTCCAGACACAACCTCCTCCTCCTCGTTGGCAGCATTTGCTCCCCATATGTCGTTAGAATAGCGATTACCGAAATAATTATCGTTCCAAAATGATGACATTTTAACAAGATTGAAGAAAAAACAGAACAAATAATGTTGGATCAAGGGTAAATTGTTTACTGAAAGAGGAAGATGAAAAAGAAAACAGAGGATTGAGAATTCGAATTGTGAACAGATGGATAAATAGACTTTCATGTGACACTTCAATAGGCAGCGTATTGCTCTCTACTCCCCGTATTACTTTATTCACGTGCCTGGACAACATCGTATCGATGTCAAATCAGTCTGACATACGCTGCGTATGGACCACTACGCAGCGTATAGGTTTACATCTATACGATGCGTATTGATCACTACGCACCCTATGTCAGACTGATTTGACCATGGTACTAGGTTTGACTGTCTGGTAGTGTACCAACCACTAACATACGCTGCGTATTGAGCAATACGTAGCGTATTACCTAACGAGTGTATATAAGGAATTAAGTTTCATATTCTAACAACTCTGGACAGAGGATAACCTGGTTAAGGCGTTGCGGTTCTAAACGAGAGGTCGTGAGTTCGAGTCTTGCAAGGGCCGGTTCTTAAATGAAGACCCCCTTTTTCCCCTTTTTTGATATTTTTACAAAAATGGTCCCTGAGATTTCGTAAATTTACACAAATGGTCCCTGGTTTTTCGAAAATTTACAAAAAGGTACCTAAAGTTTCGAAAACTGACAAATATGGTCCCTGAAGTTTCATAAATTTACAAAAATGGTCCCTGGTTATACGCTACGTATTGCTCAATACGCAGCGTATACAAACCTGGCAAAAAATTGACACTTCAAACCTACCAAAATGACCCCAAATTTGCATCAGTTTTATATACGCTGCGTATTGACCAATACGCAGCGTATAGGAACCTTGTTTTCTGTGCAATGATTGGTAATCAGGCACTGAGATCTATGGTCTATCTACGCTGCGTATTGGTCAATACGCAGCGTATTTAAACCCTAAGTGTGCAGATAGGCAAACTGAGTGTGCAGATAGTGGGGGCCTTCAACAAATATCCAAGGCCAGAACTATGAAGCTTTAGGGGATTCCCTGACAGATCTAACGAAATGAGTTGTTGTCACACCCCCAAAATCCCACACGCGGAGTACCACCGCTTGGGAGCGTGACATGACCAGGATCAAGCCATCAATCATATCAAACATAGTATTTAAGTGTAAAAGTAGGAAAATGTAATTCATCTTGACATGACTGATGTTCATAACCAAACATTGTTTAAGTAGCGGAAGCATAATAATGAAAACCCAAAGTAAGTTATAAGTTCAAATATCGTCTACGATCCGTATCCCACAACGACCTGCTCCTCCCTGTGCAAGCTCCATATGTACCTAAGGTCCTGCAAGGCATGCAAGAGAGAGTCAACAACTAGTTGAGCGAGTTCACAGTTAACAGTTCAGTAATAGTATAGTGTGAGTAGCGTTTTGTTCGTTTGTTAAGTCGTATATCGTTTAGTTCGTATCGCGGCCTCCCAGGCAGGTGTGCGAAGATATTAGGGGATGTTCCTCCCGAGTATTCTAGACTAGGTTTGTTTGTATCGCGGCCTACCAGGCAGGTGTGCGAAGATTAGCAGATTACAGTTCGCGGCCTTCCTAAGGCAGGTGTGCGAAGTCAGTCATAATATCGCGGCCAACCCTTGGCAGGTGTGCGAAGATCGTTCAATGAGTGTTACTAGTCTAGCAGTAGGTTCTATCATCTATGTATGTACAGTAATCATCAAATCCCCATTCCCACCCTGGGAACCCCATGCCTTGGCTTGTGTGAACTCACCTTGGGTTGCTCGGCAGATACACAGAAAGTACAGGTAAGCTAGTAAGTGGTCAACCACGTCCTATCATGGTTATTATACAAGTCAGGTTCGTATATAGCACGTATGTTCTACACGTATTATATCAAGTATGATCATGGCATGCACAGGTATAACACAGCAGTCCATGTATCCGGCCCAATAACAGACACGTAAATAAGTCCATGTATCCGGCCCAATCAATTGGGCTGTAACAGTGCAGGTCCAATAACAAGTATGGTCGGTCTCGAGTCGAGACTATCGGTCTCGAGTTGTGCTGGTGTCGAGATCTCGAGTCGCAACGAATGGGATCTCGAGTCGCAACAGGGGTGTTCTCGAGTCGCAAGAGCTGGTCTCGGCTCGTCATGGTCCACTCGAGACTACACGATCTCGAGTCGCAATCCGGAACTCGCAAACTCGGTCTCGAGTTGTGCTGTGGTGTGTCGGTGTGAGGTCTCGAGTCGAGACGGAGAGTTCTCGACTCGTAACAAACTTCCTGATTTCATGCAGATCGGTTACAATTCATTTAATCCGTCTCAAGGTTTCCAAACATACACCAAATCAATTAACATGTAAACAGTTTCTGGTTTTAGGATTTATCGATCAAACAGGGATTTCCAAACCTTAATTCTTACGAACCCTAGGCTAAACATAGCATGAACAACTTAACATCATCCAACCGGATTAAACCCTACCATCTAAACATATTAACCAAGTTCAAATATGACACAGCCGATTAAACATATCCATTCGGTTCTAATCATGCAATCCGATTTACAACAAGAACAATAACAAGGATAGCAAACTTCAATCCGTTTATCATGCATACACATATCATACAACATATCAACCGAGTTACTAGCATAACCCTAACCGATCATGTAATCCGATTATTAACAATATCACATATAATACAAGCCATTAATAAGACACTAACCGGATTAGAGGATGAACGAGAAAGGTCTCGGGTGAACAAGGGAGTTGTCGCCGGTTCCAAGAGGAGACGAGAGAGAGAGAATGAGAGCTCCTAGGGTTTGTGAACTTGTGTGTGTTATGTTTTGCAACAAATGAGAAAACAAGTCCCTAGGGGTGTTTGTTTGCGTATAAGGGGAGTGGGCCGAGCCCAACTCGGCTGCCCTAAGGTGTCCGATTACAAGGTGTGGCCCAAATGGGCTTGTGCGACCGGTTGAGCCTTGTGCGATCGGGTTATGGTGTGCGGTTTAGGCTCGTTCACTATACTAACATTTAATACACACATATCACATAAACATGCATTTATTCGATTAGAGTAACTCACGTAACGTTACAAGATAGGTCTAAAGTACGAGTTGTCACATTATCCCCAACTAAAAAGAAATTTCGTCCCGAAATTTGGTACGCACTCACTGAGGGAGCTAGGTAAGTTGTGTCGTTCACTGGTTTTCCTGGGGTGTTACATCATCTCCCCGTTGATTTGGAATTTCGTCCCGAAATTCTGTATTGGTAGCTTCAGCCTCAGTAGTAGTTGCATTGGTTCCGAATAACTGGGGATACTTGAGTTCCATTTGATCTTCACGCTCCCAGGTGAACTCTGGGCCCGGCGGGAGTTCCAACGAACTCGTACAAGAGGGATTCTCGTGTTCTTGAGGACCTTAACATCCCGGTCCGTGATTTCAACAGGTTCCTCGACGAAGTGCAACCTCTCGTCGATAGTGAGTTCCTTTAAAGGAACTATGTGGGTCTCATCTGACGTACACTTCTTCAGATTCGACACGTGAAAGACGTTGTGAACTGCACTGAGTTCAGGTGGTAAGTTCAATCTGTAGGCCACTTTGCCTATTTTCTCAATAACTTCGAAAGGTCCGACGTATCGTGGATTGAGTTTGCCGCGTTTGCCAAAACGAACCACACCCTTCCAGGGCGAAACTTTGAGTAGCGCTCGATCCCCAACCTGAAATTCGAGCAGTTTTCTATCTTTATCGGCGTATTCTTTCTGACGGTCACGGGCTGCCGCCATGCGTTGTCGTATTTGAGCAATCTTTTCAGTAGTATCAACTACCATTTCTGGACCTGTGATCTGACTATCTCCCACCTCTGCCCAACAGAGAGGTGACCGGCATTTACGCCCGTACAATGCCTCGAATGGTGCAGCTTTAATGCTTGTGTGGTAGCTGTTATTGTATGAAAATTCCACAAGTGGCAAATGTTTTTCCCAACCATTGCCAAAGTCAATTACGCACGCCCGAAGCATGTCTTCTAGAGTTTGAATAGTGCGCTCAGACTGCCCATCTTTCTGAGGGTGATAAGCTGTGCTCATGTCTAAACGAGAGCCAAAAGATTTATGCATTGCTTGCCACAGTTCTGAAGTAAAACGTGCGTCCCGATCAGAGATAATGGAGGTTGGCACCCCGTGCCTGGAGACCACTTCTTTCAGGTAGATGTCTGCTAGTGTAGAGAACTTATTTGTCTCTTTAATGGCCAGGAAGTGAGCAGACTTTGTGAGTCGATCCACGATCACCCAGATAGTATCATTTCCGCGCTGAGATCTAGGTAAACCAGTAACAAAATCCATGGAAATTTGTTCCCATTTCCATTGTGGTATCTCAGGTTGTTGAAGTGGACCTGATGGTTTCTGATATTCTGCCTTGACTCTCGCACAAGTTAAGCATTTGCTAACGTATAAGGCTATGTGGGCCTTCATGCTAGGCCACCAGTATGTTGTTTTGATATCGTGGTACATTTTATCCGAACCAGGATGTACCGAGTAGCGAGACTTGTGAGCTTCATCCATTACCAGCTCGCGTAAGTTACCATAGAGTGGGACCCAGATGCGTCCTGTTACGTAATAAGCGCCGTCTACCCTTTGTTCTAATCGTTGCCTTGAGCCACATAGGGCTTCAGCCCTGACGTTGTCTGGTTTCAATGCTTCTATCTGAGCATCTCGTATCTGAGAAGGAAGGCTAGACTGGATAGTAAGTTTCAATGCTCGTACACGCCTAGGCGTAGTATCCTTTCGACTGAGGGCGTCGGCCACCACATTGGCTTTGCCCGGATGGTACCTTATAGCACATTCGTAATCGTTCAGTAGTTCGACCCATCTACGTTGTCGCATGTTCAGTTCTTTCTGTTTGAAAATGTGCTCGAGACTCCTGTGATCTGTGTAGATGGTGCACTTAGTGCCATACAAGTCATGTCGCCATATCTTGAGCGCAAAAACAACAGCTCCCAGCTCTAAATCATGTGTAGTATAATTCCGTTCGTGAATCTTTAGTTGGCGCGACGCGTAAGCAATAACCTTGTCCCGTTGCATCAATACACATCCAAGACCTTGGATTGATGCATCACAGTAGACTACAAAATCATCGGTGCCTTCAGGCAGTGAGAGGATAGGTGCGCTGCAAAGTCTATCCTTTAAGTGCTGAAACGCTGACTCCTGTGTATTACCCCAACGGTAAACAACACCTTTCTGCGTCAGTAGTGTAAGCGGTTGTGCAATCTTTGAAAAGTCCTTGATGAACCGTCTGTAATAACCCGCCAAACCCAAGAATTGGCGTATTTCTGTTGGTGTGCGAGGTGCAGGCCAGTTCTTGATCGAATCCACCTTGGATGGATCAACATGAATCCCATCCTTGTTTACCACGTGGCCTAGAAAGTGGACTTCACAAAGCCAGAAGTCACATTTTGAAAACTTAGCGTATAGTTGTTCCGTTCGAAGAAGTTCCAAAATAAGTCGTAAGTGCTGCTCATGTTCCTCCTGACTCTTCAAGTAGATCAGGATGTCGTCGATGAAAACAATGACAAACTTGTCGAGGTAAGGTTTGCAAACCCTGTTCATAAGATCCATGAAAACCGCAGGCGCGTTCGTTAATCCGAATGGCATGACCAGAAACTCGTAGTGGCCGTAGCGCGTTCTGAACGCTGTTTTGGAGACGTCCTCATCCCGGACTCTCAGTTGATGATATCCTGACCTTAAGTCTATTTTGGAGTAGTAGCTCGACCCTTGCAGCTGATCGAATAAATCATCTATGCGCGGAAGAGGATAACGATTCTTAATCATTACCTTGTTGAGTTCACGGTAGTCTATACACATCCTGAACGTACCGTCTTTCTTCTTTACGAATAACACTGGAGCTCCCCAGGGCGAAGAGCTAGGACGTATAAAACCCTTTTCCAAGAGTTCTTGTAGCTGCTTTGACAGTTCTTCCAATTCAGTTGGAGCTAAACGATAAGGTGCCCGAGCTATGGTTGCTGCTCCTGGAGCGAGCTCGATCTGAAATTCGACCTGGCGATGAGGCGGTAACCCAGGTAACTCTTCAGGAAACACTTGAGGAAAGTCGCGTACTACAGGAATATCCTCAATCTTCTTCTCTTTCTTCGATGTATCAGTGACGAGAGCTAAAACAGTTGTGTGACCCTTGCGCAAACACTTCTGAGCCTTCAAGAAGGAAATGATGCCACTCACGACACCACTCCTGTCGCCCTGAACTTCGAGAGGTTCTTTACCAGAACGTGGAATACGAATGACCTTTTCTTTGCATAAAATCTCCGCTTGTTGTTGAGATAACCAATCCATACCAATGACGACGTCAAAGCTACCCAAGGTTATAGGAATGAGATCGATGGAGAAAGTCTGACCAGCGAGGATAAGATTACACCCTTTAACTATGTGTGTGGCTTCTAAACTTTTACCATTAGCTAACTCTACGACATGCTTGGTGTTTAGGAGAGTTGGTGCACGTTTTAACATTTCACTAACTTTTAAAGACATGTAACTTGTATCCGCACCAGAATCAAATAGTACAGTAACATAAAAGTCGTCAAGAAGAAACTTACCCATAACCACGTTGGGATCATTCCTGGCATCACCCTGCCCGATCACAAACATACGGCCTCTAGCACCATTGTTGTTATTGTTCCCACCGTTGTTGTTGTTCCCATTGCCCTGATTGTTGTTGTTGTTATTGTTCTGGTTCTGGTTTAACTGAGGGCAATCCCGCTTGTAATGACCTTCAGCCCCACACTGGAAGCATCCCTTGTTTCCATGTTGCTGCTGCCGAGGCTGGTTTCGTGGTGCAGGTGGTTGTTGTTGTTGGTTCTGATTCGCAGGTCGTGAACTCCTGCAATCTTTAGCCTCGTGACCCATCTTAAGACATCTTTGACAATGTTCCCTGCGACATCTTCCACTGTGGTGCTTGTTGCACCTATTACACCATGGGTGAATTCCCCGATAGCCACTCTGCCCTTGACCACCTGATGATTGTTGATTCGGACTCTGGTAGTCATTTGTCTTGCGTTGCTGAGCTTGAGACTGAACAGTAGCTGAACCTTTGCTAGAATCCCCCTCCCATTTCCTCTTATTGTCGCTGGGAGTAGCAGGAGTAACTTAAGTGGTAGCGGTAGCAGTAGCGTTGATGCGTTTAGGCAACCTGTTTTGCTCCACCGCCTGATCAGTGAGACGGTGAGCCAACTGAACAACCTGCTGGTAAGTGGCATGATTTGCTGAAGTCACATGACTTTGGATCTCTGGCACCAGACCCTTAAGATAAAGTTCGATACGTTTGTCCACCAGAGTAGGACACAGTAACGCCAGCTCATTCGATCTTTTGGTATACGCTTCAATCTCAGACCCCGTCATCTTGAGGTTGAAAAACTCGACTTCCAGCTTATGAATATCATCTCGACTGTAGTATTCTTCCTTGATCATCTCTTTGAAATTGTTCCATGGGGTGGCGTTAGCAGCAACCAACCCGAGTATTTGGACCTGAGCTTTCCACCATGTGAGGGCTAAACCCTCAAGATTACCGGTAGCATATTTCACCCTGCGTGCCTCAGGGCATTCACACATCTCAAACACAGACTCTATCTTTTCAAACCAGTGCAGGAGACCTACGGCTCCTTCAGTGCCGCTGAAAGTGGTTGGACGACAGTCCATGAAAGTCTTGAAAGTGCAAACAGGTGCTTGACCTGTCGTGTGCGTAAGAGTAAACAAACATTTTAGCACAAGAGTTGGTTTAGGAATGTAGGATCTAAGGACCCTAGTGTGAGTTTCAACTGCAGGGTATACCTCCTGCTTGTGCGGCTGCAACTGCCGCAGTAACTTGTTCAGCGATGAGAGCCGTCAATTGGGCTTGTGTCATGTTGATACGTCCAGACATGATCTTCATAGTAAAGATAGCATAAGTCAGAGAGGATCGCGAATCGTGCGATGACAGAAGAGTGTGAGCGTATAAGTGTTCTCAAGTAATAGCATATAATGGGTTCTGTAATCTAGGCATACCACGAGCAAAGTTCTATGTAGTTCTAGCATGTAGGTAATGTAACATAAATAGTAATACCTATGATGTTGAGCCTTGCACGCGGAGCGAAGCGTCGTTGTGGATCGTTGAGAGCACTGTTCTGGTTATAGTCTGGTTTTAATAAAATCGTTTTCCCTTTATTAACACCAAGTTCTCTATAACCAATGGATCTGATACCAATCTGTCACACCCCCAAAATCCCACACGCGGAGTACCACCGCTTGGGAGCGTGACATGACCAGGATCAAGCCATCAATCATATCAAACATAGTATTTAAGTGTAAAAGTAGGAAAATGTAATTCATCTTGACATGACTGATGTTCATAACCAAACATTGTTTAAGTAGCGGAAGCATAATAATGAAAACCCAAAGTAAGTTATAAGTTCAAATATCGTCTACGATCCGTATCCCACAACGACCTGCTCCTCCCTGTGCAAGCTCCATATGTACCTAAGGTCCTGCAAGGCATGCAAGAGAGAGTCAACAACTAGTTGAGCGAGTTCACAGTTAACAGTTCAGTAATAGTATAGTGTGAGTAGCGTTTTGTTCGTTTGTTAAGTCGTATATCGTTTAGTTCGTATCGCGGCCTCCCAGGCAGGTGTGCGAAGATATTAGGGGATGTTCCTCCCGAGTATTCTAGACTAGGTTTGTTTGTATCGCGGCCTACCAGGCAGGTGTGCGAAGATTAGCAGATTACAGTTCGCGGCCTTCCTAAGGCAGGTGTGCGAAGTCAGTCATAATATCGCGGCCAACCCTTGGCAGGTGTGCGAAGATCGTTCAATGAGTGTTACTAGTCTAGCAGTAGGTTCTATCATCTATGTATGTACAGTAATCATCAAATCCCCATTCCCACCCTGGGAACCCCATGCCTTGGCTTGTGTGAACTCACCTTGGGTTGCTCGGCAGATACACAGAAAGTACAGGTAAGCTAGTAAGTGGTCAACCACGTCCTATCATGGTTATTATACAAGTCAGGTTCGTATATAGCACGTATGTTCTACACGTATTATATCAAGTATGATCATGGCATGCACAGGTATAACACAGCAGTCCAATAACAGACACGTAAATAAGTCCATGTATCCGGCCCAATCAATTGGGCTGTAACAGTGCAGGTCCAATAACAAGTATGGTCGGTCTCGAGTCGAGACTATCGGTCTCGAGTTGTGCTGGTGTCGAGATCTCGAGTCGCAACGAATGGGATCTCGAGTCGCAACAGGGGTGTTCTCGAGTCGCAAGAGCTGGTCTCGGCTCGTCATGGTCCACTCGAGACTACACGGTCTCGAGTCGCAATCCGGAACTCGCAAACTCGGTCTCGAGTTGTGCTGTGGTGTGTCGGTGTGAGGTCTCGAGTCGAGACGGAGAGTTCTCGACTCGTAACAAACTTCCTGATTTCATGCAGATCGGTTACAATTCATTTAATCCGTCTCAAGGTTTCCAAACATACACCAAATCAATTAACATGTAAACAGTTTCTGGTTTTAGGATTTATCGATCAAACAGGGATTTCCAAACCTTAATTCTTACGAACCCTAGGCTAAACATAGCATGAACAACTTAACATCATCCAACCGGATTAAACCCTACCATCTAAACATATTAACCAAGTTCAAATATGACACAGCCGATTAAACATATCCATTCGGTTCTAATCATGCAATCCGATTTACAACAAGAACAATAACAAGGATAGCAAACTTCAATCCGTTTATCATGCATACACATATCATACAACATATCAACCGAGTTACTAGCATAACCCTAACCGATCATGTAATCCGATTATTAACAATATCACATATAATACAAGCCATTAATAAGACACTAACCGGATTAGAGGATGAACGAGAAAGGTCTCGGGTGAACAAGGGAGTTGTCGCCGGTTCCAAGAGGAGACGAGAAAGAGAGAATGAGAGCTCCTAGGGTTTGTGAACTTGTGTGTGTTATGTTTTGCAACAAATGAGAAAACAAGTCCCTAGGGGTGTTTGTTTGCGTATAAGGGGAGTGGGCCGAGCCCAACTCGGCTGCCCTAAGGTGTCCGATTACAAGGTGTGGCCCAAATGGGCTTGTGCGACCGGTTGAGCCTTGTGCGATCGGGTTGTGGTGTGCGGTTTAGGCTCGTTCACTATACTAACATTTAATACACACATATCACATAAACATGCATTTATTCGATTAGAGTAACTCACGTAACGTTACAAGATAGGTCTAAAGTACGAGTTGTCACAGTTGTCATAACTGTGAGATTTCACTTGGGATTCGGCCATAAAATCCAGAATAAGAGAGATTGATCGAGGCTTCTTAATTGCTTTAGATGAGTAATTTCAGATGGAATTTGAGATTCAACAAAATTGTTCATGGAGAGGTCAAGTACCTGAAGGTGAACAAGCTTGAAGAGGGTACTGTTGGAGTTGATAACTCCACTGAGAGAGCATTCCCTCCAGTCAAGCTCAACCACATGGCCCTTATTGCTGCTACATAACACACCTTCCCACAACAACAATCAGAACCAGAACCAGTTAGAAACTCAGCAGCAGCAGCATCATAGTTGTGACGAAGAAGGGTTTGCTTAAATTGAAACAAAGCTAAACACTCTTCTTCATCATGGTTTAAGAAAGATGTAGTGCATGTGAGAAGGAGTAATAAGTATACGAGGAAGAAGCTTGTAGTTGTAAGTGGATGGAAGCCATGAAGAGAAGTAGTTTAATTAAAGAAATCTGATTAATAGAGAAGCGCTTGCGATCTGCTCATATAATGTAATATATGTGTGGGCGCTCGGGGGGGCAAAAGCAAAAGTGCACTAATTTTTAACGTTATTTTACTAATTTCGTGAAAATAACGTTAAAAAGAGGGGATCGTTAATCAGGCATCATGTGGTGGCGTTGATAGCCGAAAGACAAGGGGGTACATGCACCAATTGGCGTTTGTCTCAATTGCTGAGTGTTATGTGCCTTATGTCCAAGGCTTGATGCAAAACCACAATCGAGCCGGGGGTCTCATTGGAAGCAGCCTCTCTATTTCTACGGGGTAGAGGTAAGGCTGTCTACATCCCACCCTCCTCAGACCCTACCTTAGCTTTGCTATAGGTGGGATATACTGAGTACGATGATGATGATGATGATGATTAATAGAGAAGCTTTATATAAACCCCATAATAGGGTGGGTATTACTGCAGTTAAGAAGTCTGTGCGGAGACTTCAAAAACAAAAGTCTTTTGTCCCGTCCCTCTCGTTATTACTCCCATGGAGCCGTGGTCATTTCTCTGATGAGCTGTTAGGGAACACCATCAAACCATTGTCTGTTAATTATATCAAGGAGAGACGAGTTGTGTCTATACAAAAAAAAAAAAAAGACTAGTACTTAACGGATTTTTTTTTACTTTGAATTGAACTTACCCAATACTTTTTAACACAAAAAGTGAAGAAAAAAATTAAATAACTAATTTATAAATAATCTTATAACACAAATATGGAACTAGACAGTTTAAGAGATCCACTCATTTAGTTTTATACGACCTGAATAAGACTTGTTTATTAGACGAGTTAAAATGTACATCATTTTTACTTTTTTTATTTTGTGATTACGTTTACAAATTTTGTTATTACAATAATATAATGTAAAGCTTTATTATTAACGGAAACGATTTGTAAATATTATAATAGTTATAATTATTTTATTTCCTTGTTATTTTTATGGTTCTCCTCAATTGTAGGAAACCCTTGTAACCTTTTATTATAAATACAACGCATCATCCCTCAATTATACTTGAGGTTGATTTTATTTACTTCTACATGGTATCACTTCTTTCTTCGATTTCTTTCCCGGTTCCTCATGGCTTATCCTTCTGATTCTACTACCACCAATGTTCCTTGTCTCTACCCCATCAAACTTTCTGCTACAAACTATCTAGTTTGGCGTAATCACATGCGTCTACTAGTCGCACTCACGGCTTACATCGATGGCTCCTCGTCTTCACCATCGGAGACCGTCACTACTACAAAAATGATTTGTTTAGGCGGTGTAAATGGGGATTATGAGCGGTTTTATGACCGCCTAAACAAATGTCACAGAAAAAAATGTACATTTAATTTCAGCGGTTAAAACCCGCCCAAAATGAAACAAATTCCGCCTAAAAAACATGTAAAAAATTTGTGATTTTGTGATTTTGGGCAGTGGTTTAATATCCCAACCGCCTAGAATTAATAATCCCTAAACCAAAATTTTGGCTCAAAATAATGGGTAATGGAAGAGCTCAAAATAATGGCTAGCTAGAAAAGTGTATACATAGCAAGAACTAAAACAAAGAAAACTCAACCAATATCATAGAACCTTTTAATTACATAATAACTTCTAAGTTTACCAAGTTGTTCAAAACATAATAACTTTCAAAGTTTACAAAAGTTGTTCAAATAACTACACTAACCTTACCTACATCAATAAGCTATTAATCTTAAAAACTTGCATCATGATGTATTCAACCAACCTACACTCTTAAAAAACTGCGTCATTGTAACGCCTGCGTCCCTATACTTTTACCTATTTGACACTTTTAGCCCCTAAACTATGTAATACTTGATACTTGGTGAAACTTATGCTATGATTCTATGATGCTATGAAACTATGATTCTATGATACTATGAGACTATGATTCTATGATACTTGATACTTTGGTGCTTGACTCTTGAGGCTCGTGAAACTTGAGACTTGGTTGAACGAGGGACTGAAGTCTTGTCACTGGCGGAAACTATGTGTAGGACCGAGTTTCGTGACCGAAACCATGATTATCATGATTATGTTCATAAACTGGAAGATTAGAGACGGATAAAAGTACTTACTTGTATAGATTTGTAACATAACAAAGCAAGCCGGCCCGATTAACAAGCTAACCGAACCATACCAAAGGAGTACACATCCGAGGAGAGACCAAGTGGTGATCTCTCCCGGTGAGGTCTCAAACCTCCTAAAACTTCCAAGTGTTTGAAATGACAAAGGGTTGCTATTTATAGCTACACCCCTTTGTCTTTCAAACACACACGGTCAAACAAATAACCCTCTCGTTTGACCACTTCAAACGAGCGGGTCAATACACGTTCGTTTGACCATTTCACTAACTATTACATATTCAGCATAAAATAAATCTAATCTATTCGACAAGCATCGGACACAAAATCTGCATCAACAAATTCCCCATTGTCCGTTGCTGTCGAATGCCGAAAATGCAACTGCAATCGATCTTCAGTCAAGTATTCATCTTCTATGTGTTAACAAATTCCCCCTTGACCGATGATCCAGGTAAGTAGTATCTTGACGCTTCTTGTATAATAGTTCCCCCTCAAAGTATGCGTATCCGTGTTGGGTGTTGTGCAATTTCCTCAAAAGGCTCAATTGACCGATCTTCCGCTGATCTTCCAATACTCCAACCGGCATTTGATAAGGGTTCCATTCTTTAAAAACTGCATCAAGTCTTGATCTTTAAGCATACTACACTGATAGAGGTTTCTGGTGAACTGTCTTCTGTAAACCGTCTTTGTGGAATCGACCAAGTAATGCACTTTAATCTTCAGCATCAACACTTAGGAAAGTCAGCTAGACCAAGTGTATCCCTTGCAAGCTCAACCAGCATGCTTAGTTGAACTACATCCAGATCTCATTGTCTCGCATTTGTGAAGTTGACCACGTAATGCACTACGGATCTTCAGCATCAGTACTCAGGAAGTCAGCTAGAGCAAGGACATCGTTTGCAAACTCAACGAATTGAGTTACCCCCAGATCCCTGTAAAATCCCAAAGAAACATCAAACCCAAAACCGAATCCTGCAGGTCTTCAGTCTTGAACTATCAGCTTTCATAAAGATTCCCCAGGTCTTCAGTGAACAGCGCTTTTGTAACTACTGTAGACTTTAGAAACCTGCATTTTTCCATGCAAAACCCTTCACGCTGGCTGGAGAATTAATTAAAATCCTCAAATATGTATATGTGCAAAACATTCCACGCCAAACCGTTTGTATCACCAGAAAATCACAAACTCTACCACCTGTGATTGCGTTTAGAAATTTACCGAAGAAATTCATCATACGTTTTATTCCCCATTTCTTTTGTAAGATCTCTAAACCTTAACAGATTCCCTCCACTTCAAAGGAACTGTCGTCAACTTTCAAATGTTCACCAATTCCCTTCACTTAGCGAAACTGTCGTCAATCTTCATTGAATGTTCTCGGTTCCGAAAAATCACGAAAACGACTTTCTTCTTTGCATATTCTAGTTGAATAAGAACGTCCCCTAGTACCCCGTAGGATCCGACTTGTATCCCTCCAAAGACTTTGTGAACTCGTTAGGACCGGTATTGACATTCTAGGTTCATTCATTCGTTACCAAATGCGAGAATATGACAATAAACAAAAAGATTTATTCGTTGCATATTCTAGTTGATAAAGAAATTTCGCCTAGTACCCCGTAGGATCCGACTTGTATCCCTCCAAAGACTTTGTGAACTCGTTAGGACCGGTATTGACATTCTAGGTTCATACGTTCGTTTTCAAATGCGAGAATATGACAATAAACAAAATGCTTTCTAACATTTACGAATAACCAATAACAATCATAAACATTGACGTGCGGAAGTGAACATACCGTTTTGTTTTTGGCCCATAGTAGTCAAGTCACCAAAATTTGACGTTTGCATCGGTAACCGTGACTACCCCACATTTTTTTTTAATATCATCATCAGTTTTCATCATGCCGCATCATCCCGTGCGCTCCCAAAACCCGTACGAATTTTGACCTTGATATTTAGAAGCGCGATTCAAATCAACTCCGCGAATACCCGACCTCACTTTGCAACTCACAAATAGAGACGGTTCTACGACCTCATGTCTCATCTAGAATTTTTTTTTTTTTTTTTTTTAATAATAATAGAGCTCATCTTTAAACATTAGCCCATAATAAATTGGCCAATCAAATGGAGATTTTTGTTGACTGTTATGTCACACCTTATCATCCACGAAAAATAATATACTCCAAATGACTCCACAAATAATAAGCCCATGAAGAATATGGCTGGTATTTCATGAAGATAAGCCAACACACTCTTGAAGGAATATTGCTGGACTCCACAAATAATAAGTTAAGTTCACTAAACGAATAACCTTTTAACAGCCCAGCAAAGAAAATAGGCCCAATCTTGTCTTGGAATTTCGTGGCCCCAACCCATTTTGTGGTATCTAATAAACACCAAAAGTCAAACAACCCTACAAATATTTCTCTGGTTGTCTCCATACAAAACAAAACCCCAAAAAAAAATTTGTGCAGTCATTTTCTTCACTCATCTTCGATACACAGACCATCCAAAAATCCACCTTCAAGGAAACCCCAAAAATCAAATAACCCTAATTTGAATCCACAAATAAAAACCCAGCAACAAACATCCAAATCCCCAATTTCATTTCCCCAAATTCTCCTCAATCAAATCTCAAATCCAAACCCTAACCGACGATTCTTCACTCCACACAACAATTTATCAACCGTTCACCTTCTACTTCATCTACGTGACGGCAAGGGAGGGTTCGGGTCGTTGCCCGTGGAGCGGCGACAAAAGCAGGGCAGAAGATGGAGGAGTGGTATCTCTGTGATTGACAAAGGTGAGTTCGTCAGAGTGTACAATGAATAATGATGACGAAATCAGTGTTTTCGTCGCTGAAGGATGATGACGAAATTAGTGATTTCGTCGCTGATGTGTATGACTAAGACCTGGTGATTTCGTCAAACAAGAATTTTGATTTCGTCCAGAAACGATTTCGTCCAGAACCAATTTCGTTGAAACCCTAGTGTTTCTTACCGGCCGCCATACTCATCTCAAGAACACAGCCACTATTTCTTTTGCAGATTTGACGAAAACATTGTATATATTATTTTTGATGATGATAACTTGATTATTTAGGTGTAAAACATAAAACCCAACTCTTGTATATGTTCTGTTTCATCTAGACCCGAATATTTCGGTCCAGATCTGGGTTTTTCACCATTTTTACATCTTGAACAAAAAGCACAAAAATCACAGATCTAGAGCACATGTGATTTAGCAAACGGTTAGATTTACTAAATCAGGTACCATGGCTCTGATACCAATTGTAGGACCAAGTTTCGTGACCGGAACCATGATTATCATGATTATGTTCATAAACGGGAAGATTAGAGACGGATAAAAGTACTTACTTGTATAGATTTGTAACATAACAAAGCAAGCCGGCCCGATTAACAAGCTAACCGAACCATACCAAAGGAGTACACATCCGGGGAGAGACCAAGTGGTGATCTCTCCCGGTGAGGTCTCAAACCTCCTAAAACTTCCAAGTGTTTGAAATGACAAAGGGTTGCTATTTATAGCTACACCCCTTTGTCTTTCAAACACACACGGTCAAACAAATAACCCTCTCGTTTGACCATTTCACTAACTATTACATATTCAGCATAAAATAAATCTAATCTATTCGACAAGCATCGGACACAAAATCTGCATCAACACTATGAAAGCTATGGAAACTATGGAAACTTGTTTTAATAATGTAATCTAGTCACGTGATACTATTACCCATTAAAAAATACGCAACGCAACACTTGATATAACACGCAAATCGAATCAAAGACGGAAATGCGGAAAAGATGGATTGCCCAAGTGGCAATCCGATCGGATGGCCACCCGATCGGATGGCCACTCGATCTACTTGCCATCCGATCCGTGCACACCGCCTTCACTCACTCTGACACTATAAATAGGCCTGTCACATCACCATTCTCACTGATGTGACAGCCTCACTCGACCCAGACACACGCATTCCTCTTTTCCTCCATTTCTTGGCGATTTCGGTACGTTTTACACTAGATTCTTGTACATCTTTTATCTACACACGATTCTCTACATGATTCTCCTTTGAAATCTCACTTTTCACCATGAAATCTCTAAGATTTGAGCTCTTGAGGGTGACGTCATCATGGTGGTTTGTACAAACTGTTGAATGATATCATTTTGATTAAGATCTAGCTCAGATCTAGGGAATTTAATAAGTTTTTACACTAAATCTATACTTTGCAACCAAAACTCATGTTTATCTTCATCTCTTCTTAAGACTTTTATCAATAAACGGTGAGATCTGGATTCAAACAGACTGTAGACTTAAAGATTTGTCTGAAGTTGGTTTGGAGAAGGATTGTTGCCGAAAAAGATGACCGGAATATGAATTCTGACATGAACACCGTCACGAACGGACGACTGAACGGACTGTGGTGATTCCCACCCGATCGGATCGGCTGCACACTGATGGGTTTACCGTTGTCTTAATGTGTACCACGTCGTCAGTGCTTAATCAGAAACTTGGAAACTTTACAAGTTAGGAACGGGACAAGGATAACCCGATCGAGTGACACTTGCCTCATTAACCCTAACACTTGAATATTTGAACCTTATTATCGTCGAACGGCAATCCGATCGGATAGCCATCCGATCGAACTTCCATCCGATCAAGTGTCATTACCTTAAACACCTTTGGAACTTTGAATCTTTGATCGTCGAATGGCAATCCGATCGGATAGCCATCCGATCAAACTGCCATCCGATCAAAGTAACAACGAACCTTTTGAAACTTTGAATCTTTGAAAACTTAGAACTTTGGATCGAATGGCAATCCGATCGGACATCCATCCGATCGAATAGCCATCCGCCCCATTCACACACATGCCATCTCAATCGAATGGCAATCGGCCATCCGATCGGACACCCATCCGATCATGATGACTGATCTGACACTTGGTTGAATCTCGTTATTCTGCCCGACTCTTATCTGTTGCAATCTAATCAGGCTAATTCTAAAGAGCTCCCTTTGATCCAATAACAGTAGATCTGTTAAGCAATCGCTGTGAGTATACTCGATCCCTTTTTGTTTTAAACTTTGGGATGTAACATGTATTCTATTAAACTATGATACTTGAAACTTTTGGAACTAAACTCTATCCTATGTGTATGTGAAACTTGTGATTCTTGTATTCTATTTGTGTTATGTGAACGTTTAATCCAGGGTGTGTAGTTCCGCCTTAACAATAGTAGCGCTATAGGAGATGCACCTCCCCATTATTCTCGGGGGTATTGTTAGGAGGATTCTAGTTTTCCTTGAGACTTGGGAAAACAACAAAGCATCCGGATACTTGGGCTATCACTTGTTGGAGTGCGAACACTAGTATGGGTGAAACTATTTTACCATTTACACGATGGATATGAGTTGTTTTGAACTATTATGCTATTACTTAAACTTGTATACTCACCGGTACATTTTTGTACTGACTTTATTTTGATACATGTTGTAGGCTGATAGGATGCTGAATCAAGGAAATCAAGCTAGGGTTGATGCTTAAAAACCCATCTAGTTTAAATATAGACTTTGAACAATGATAAATGGTTGTATTTTGAATCTTGTGTTGGTGGTGTTGTTTTAGACAAATTATGCTTGAAACTTATTTAATCTATATTGAAATTACTAGTGTTATGGAATCTCGTGAGCAATCTGAAGGCTTAGTGCTCACACCCCGATGTTTCCGCCATCGGTTGGGGTGTGACAGTCATGATATTTTCAACCAACATGTCGATTTCCTCTTGTGTTACGCTTGTTATCTGGGTCCAAATCTAAAAATAAATCAAATAACATATATTAGTTAACCCGAAACACCAAAAATAAACACAAAACCCGAATAATACATGCTTAAACTCGGATCGATAACCCCAACATGCTAAAGTCAAAATAAGTAAATTCTAAAAGGAATACTTACATTGTTTGAAAAACGAAATCGCTTCTTTAAAACAAACTAGAACATAAACCAAATCACCATGAACCCACACTCCCAAGACCCGTCTTGTTGCATGCACTGCATTAAATTTAAAAGAAAAAATCAATTACTAAAATATTCACTTAATTGTATAAAATACAAGAGAATTAATCCGTATAATACTGATAACATACTTGAACCATGGTCCATATAAGTCCACTTCCAAAAGAATATTCTATTGCTCTCGAAAGAGGATAATCATCTTTATTCTTGTGGGCCTTAACCAAAGTCGAATCCAAAATCTAAACACTTCATTTCTTAGGAGAAACGATAAACAAAACCCAATGGGCGTTAGAAAAAAGAAAGTTTATGTGATAAATAGAGGAAGAACACATATGATATATATCTGTTACTAAAGTAATGTTTGAAGGGAATGAAGAATGAATTGAATAAAACAGGGGCTAGGGTTTACAAAGAGATGGGAAGAAAGTTAAGAGTTTTTCATTAATAAATATGATAAAAAAAACCCTTTATTTGAGCTAGCTTATTATCTACGCACAAAAAAAGTATTTTTTTTTAGCCATATCTTAAAACAGCTCAAAAAAACCATTTATTTGTGCGTGTAAAATTATTTTGTGCTATGTTTGTATGATTTTGGGCGGTTTATGTATGTAACCGCTCAAAATAATACTTTTTGAGCTCAAAAAAATCAAAATTTGTACTAGTGCGTCTCGGTCGATAACAAAACTATCGCCAATCCAGAGTTCGCTTCGCTAATGATCAAAAAGCCGCCCTTCTCCTTCTTTCTTCTCAAACAGAGGAGGCTGCGGCTGAGTTTCTTGGTTTAAATAGTGCGAGCCAAATCTGGACAGCACTCGAAGCCGCCTACAGCAATGCATCTGTTGAGCGAGTTCAGTATTTACGCTATTCGCTTCGTTCAGTATTTACGCTATTCGCTTCGTTCAATAACTAAAGGTACCACTTCTGTTACTGTTTTTGCTTGCAAATTTAGAAATATTTGTGAACTGCTTGCTGCCATCGGTCACCCGGTTGCCGATATCGATAAATTGTATTGGTTTCTGTGCGGTCTTGGACCCTCATATGAGGTTTTCTCTACTGCCCTACGTGCGACAAATCCTGCCCCAACCTTTCGTGATCTGGTTGCTCAGGCCGAGAGCCATGAATTATTTTTGCAGTCTCTTCATGTTGGTGCACCTTTTTGTGTCTGTAACTAGTCTTGTTTATCGTTGTAATTTGTACGGTCTTTTAACACTTATCGAGTCTGTATTTGCCGTCGACCAAGTCGGATATCCTCCTATCCGCTTGTGTCCGACATATTTGTCTCTATTTGGTATGTAATGATATACGAACAATGCATGTTGCATGTAAGGGTATAAATGTCTTTATTATGTGTTTAGAAGTGGTTTGCTCCAACTGTCTGTTTGCAGCAAACATTACATCTTTTGCAGCCTGCGACGAAACTCCCATGTTTCGTCGCATACAACATGACGAAACTCACAATGACCAATTCAGCTCGTTTCGACGTGATCAGTGATGAAACTCCCTAGTTTCGTCGACTGTTGGGTTTCTTCAGGCCCAATGTTGTTTCGTCGAGCCCACATATGGTTTCGTCGTAGTTAAGGCCCAGGCTGCTATATAAACACTTTCTGGTTTCACTTTGAAACCAGATGAGAGCATACCCTGAGAGTTATTATGTCAAACTGTGTGTGTATCAGTTGATCTTGGTTCTCATCCCTTTTAATCAATATATTGCGTTTCATTGGTTATACCGTGTGTGTTATTAACTGTGTTTGATTTGGCATAGTTATGGGGATTCCGCACCCGTGACATTGTTTGTTATAAACAAGGGTTTGGTTTTCGTTATCGATCCTTAGATTTCGGGACCTACACTTCATGACACCTCTACCCCTCCCGTTGCGTTTCATGCTCAAAACAACAGACGCGATTCTGGTACTGGTCGGGACCGCAGCTCCTCTGCTGGCGGTTCCTATACTCGTGGCTCATATGCTGGAAATAACCGAGGCCGTGCTAATAACCGTCGGCTGCCCCACTGTCAGCTTTATCGCACCAATGGTCACTATGCATCATCTTGCCCAAGTCTTCATACGTATGCATCTCAAGCTTCTCCTTTGGATGATTCATTAGCCAAGGCATTTCACACACAGTGTCATGTTAATCATGACAACCCCAATTGGACAAGTGATTCCGGTTCCACTAATCACATGACTTCCAAACAAGAATGTCTTCATCATTCTACCCCTTATACAGGTAATGATACGGTTACTTTTGGCAACGGTAAGAAACTTCCGAATACTCATACGGGGTCATATAAACTTTGTAATAATATTACACTACGCGATGTTCTCGTTGTTCCTAATCTTACCAAGAATTTGTTATCTATTAGCAAGTTGACTGTTGATCATCCTGTTGATGTGCTCTTCTCTCAAAATTATTTTCATATCCAGGATCGGAAAACAAAACAGGTACTCGCTAAAGGAACATGCTCGGATGGACTATATGTGCTTCAAGATCGACCACGAGCTTATGTTGCTGTTGTTTCCAATAAAGCTTCTTATGAGTTATGGCATTCTCATTTAGGACACGTTTCTTTTGATGTTATTTCTGTTTTGAACAAGACTAGTGTTTTGTCGGTTACTTCTTTATTGCCTAAACCCACTATATGTAATTCATGTCAACTTGCAAAGGGACAACGTTTATCCTTTGTTAATAATGAAAAACGTGCATCTTTTCTGTTAGACTTGGTTCATTGTGATTTATGGGGACCCGCTCCTGTTACATCTACAGACGGTTATCGTTATTATGTGATCTTTATTGATGATTGTTCCAGGTTTACGTGGTTTTATCCACTCAAAACTAAGACAAGATTTTATTCGGTTTTACCCGTTTTTATTAATCTAGTTCAAACATAATGCTTGGCGGATATTTATCACCTGTCATGCTCGGTTTAATGAGATGATTTTTCCTTTCAAAGACACTCATGGCACTATGGATCTACAAGGCTCGGTACTTTTAGCTAGGGGTGAGCATGGTGCGGTTTGGTGCGGTTTTAGCATAAAACCGCAACTCATACCGCGAGGTGCGGTTTTTATTTTTTTAAAACCACATGTTGCGGTTTTTTTGCGGTACGGTTTTTGCGGTTTATTTGCGGTTGCGGTTCGGTTTCGGTGCGGTTTCGGTTTTAATAGTTGAATACATCTAAAAAAAACTCTCAGCAATACTTGAATACATCTAAAAAAAACTCTCGGTTTTAATACTGGAATACATCTAATACTTGATGGTAATTAGAATATAATTTTTGCAAGAGCAATGTGAAGAGCATATGTATGGGCTAGAGGACATCAATCAAAACAAGAGTTTGTACTAGAAACATGTCTAGAATAATAGTTGCTATGTGAAACGGTGAAAGCTTAATCACATAGTCGTATAACACATACAAGCGATGAAACAGTACACAAGAACCAAAACCAAAAACATGAACCAAAAATCACATACAAGCGATTATACTAGAAAGTCATGTACTTAGAAATCAAAAATCACATACAAGCGATGAAACAAGAACCAAAAACATGAACCTAGCTCAAACATGAACCAACACATACGTACCAGATGAAGATGATCGCACCAGCTGAAGATGATCGCACCGGCTGAAGATGATCGCACCAGATGAAGAAAAGATTGTCGGCTGGATGTTAAATTAGGGAAATGAAGGGAAAGGTACGTAGGTTTCTTTTTTATCAAAAGGTTATTGGGTTGAAAGTTGGGATGTTTGGAGTGCTAATTTAATGGGCTTGTAACTAGTAGGTTAACATCATTTTTTTTTTTGAGAGGGAGCAGACGATAGTTAACTTAACAAAGTCAAGTCTGTACTTTTTTTTAACAAACACAGATTATATAATATATAGGGAATTTTATATTTAAATCTTTAAGTATATTATATATATAATATATATATATATAATAATTTTGCGGTGCGGTTTCGGTTTTTTGGTGCGGTTTTTAAAGCTAAAACCGAACCGCACCATACCAACATCCTTTACTGATGATATACCAACATCCTCTGCACCCATGCCCAGCCCAAGCCCAATAGCAACTACATCTTCCAATTCATCAGTTCCATGTCCATTATGTGTCTCCTCTTCGGGCCCAACTCCAACCGACCACTCAACTGGCCCAGCTCCAACCGAACACGCACCTGGCCCAGCTCCATTTACGGGGCCCATTACATCCGATTCTCCACACAGCCCACCCGCTTCCTCCCTTCAGCCGCAAACCGGCCCAACACCGGATGTGTCTGTCTCCGAGCCCATTATTCATACCTTGTTTCCGAGTTCATACCAGAATTCGATCTGGTTTCTGAACCGGCTTCATCTACTACTTCAGCTAACAGTCATCCTATGACGACGCGTTCCAAGGCAGGAATTTTTAAGCCCAAATACCAAGCGGATCTTGCATGCCTTAACTCATATGCTTTGTATGCTGCCCTGTCTTCTGTTACCAAACCCCGTGGTTTTAAGTCTGCGGCCAAGGATCCTTTATGGATGGCCGTCATGGTTGAAGAAATCGATGCTCTACAACACAACCGTACTTGGACGTTGGTTCCCCGGCCGTCATCCACCAATGTTGTGGGTTCAAAATGGGTGTTTAGAATTAACTATCACTCTGATGGTTCTATCGAACTCTTTAAGGCGCGTCTAGTGGCTCAGGGCTTTACTCAAATACCGGGATTGGATTATTCGCACACTTTTAGTCCGGTTGTAAAAGCATCAACAGTTCGTATTGTTCTTTCTCTTGCTGTTCTTAACAATTGGAAACTACACTAACTTGACGTTAAAAATGCTTTTCTTAATGGCACCTTGAGTGAAACTGTTTTATGGAGCAACCTCCTGGCTTTGTGAGTTCTCAGTATCCGAATCACGTTTGTAAACTCTCCAAGGCTCTTTATGGTTTAAAGCAGGCTCCGCGTGCTTGGTTTCAGCGTTTGAGCACGTTTCTTTTAGCTTACGGATTTACGTGTAGTCGTGTGGATACATCTCTCTTTGTTCTTCGCAAGGACTCTCATATTATGTATCTTCTTGTGTATGTGGACGATCTCATCCTGACCGATAATGATGAATCTGTTATCACTTTCTTTAATTCACATCCTCATCGAGAGTTTGCGATTAAAGATCTTGGGGATCTAAATTATTTTCTGGGCTTAGAAGTTGTTTACACTTCCTCAGGTTTGTTTCTCACTCAGGCTAAGTATGCTAAGGAGATTCTTCTTCGGGCCAATATGTACGATTCCAAACCGGTCGCTACGCCTCTTTCACCGCATGAGTCTTTCTCGGCTGATGGTGTGGCTCATTCTGATACTACTTTGTATCGTTCAGTGGTGGGTGCCTTGTAATACTTAACGATTACAAGGCCTGATTTGTCTTATGCGGTAAACCAACTTTCACAATTTTTGCATCATCCGACACTTGATCACTTTCAAGCGGTCAAGCGTCTTCTTCGCTATGTGAAAGGAACAATTTCTTTTGGTCTCACCTACACTCGTCCACACACACCATCAGTAGCTGGTTACTCAGATGCTGATTGGGCCCACTGTCTTGATACACGACGTTCTACCTATGGTTATTCTATTTTTCTGGGAGGAAATCTAGTGTCTTGGAGTGCTAAGAAGCAGCCTACTGTCTCTCGGTCCAGTTGTGAGTCTGAATATCGTGCTATGGCGAACACCGCTGCTGAACTCGTTTGGGTTACTCATCTTCTGCAAGAATTGCATGCTCTTCCTCCTGATCGTCCAACATTGCTTTGTGACAATAAGAGTGCTTTGTTCATGACTCAAAATCCGGTCTGTCATAAACGTGCCAAACAGATTGATCTGGATTATTATTTCATTCGGGAGTTGGTCAGCTCTGGTAAACTTTATACAAAATTTGTTCCAACCAATCTTCGGGTGGCTGACATATTTACCAAGAGTCTTCCGTGTGCGCAGTTTGAAGTCTTTCGTAAAATGCTTCGTCTAGGACCGCCACCGTTTCAATTGAAGGGGGTATTAACGGAAACGATTTGTAAATATTGTAATAGTTATAATTTTTTTATTTCCTTGTTATTTTTAGGGTTCTCCTCAATTGTAGGAAACCCTTGTAACCTTTTATTATAAATACAACGCATCATCCCTCAATTATACTTGAGGTTGATTTTATTTACTTCTACATTTATAAAATCCTGAATATACTCTTGTGAAGTTTTTATTTTTTATCTACGTTACAATAAAAGTTTTGTAAAAAATAAACTTGTCAAATATAATTGGTTTTTTTTTTGTTCTTTTTACGTAAGATAAACGGGATACGTAGTTGTGTTAAAAAATATTTCATTGAAAACGGAGTTATGTTCAAAATAAAGTGTTTATTTATTTATTTCTAGTTATAAGTTATAACGAGTGCCGGTTCTGTGTCGCTGTTGAGACGAACCTAACCGATTACGAGTCAACGAGATTAGTACCGATGTCAGTAATTATGTAATTACTGGAAGTCAGAACTTGTACCGACATTGGCTTTTTTTGGTTTTCAATCAATGTCAAACACGTGCCGATATCCTTTGTGACATATCACAACTTCATTTTTGGTGATTTTGTTTTCTTTTGGTTGGTATACCGCATACCAGTACAGATACCTTAACAAATCAAATCAATACCAACTAAATTCGAGACGCAATGCGCATGGGAATTCCACTAGTTAGTTTTTTTTTGGGTAAATCTTGCAATGGTTTTATAAAATAAATAAAACAACTAGGATTGCGACCCGCCGCAATGCGGCGGGGATTCTTTAGTTATAACTAAGTCGATTTAGGACCCGCACGTTATGTTAAACCTGTCAAACGGGGAAAAAATAGACGATGTAAAAACGTTCACCCACACACGCACGTTGCTTCGTGTTAACTCGCAAAATTTAGAACGAAACGTAAAACGTTAAATCAAGGATGCACGTTGCGATGGGGGGGGGATAGTGCACGGTCCTCCCAACCGCCGGAGTGATCTCACTCTGGGAGCCGCTACCCGACCAAGCTAGCTTCGCGGTGACTTAAGTCACAAAATTTAGAACCAAGCATAAAGCCATCAATTTGCGGAAAATGAAAACTATAAAGGACCAAAGTTGAACGTAAAAAAAGTTATGAGGATAGATTGCAAAAGATAAAAAGTTTTGGGTTAAAAGTAAAAAAAAAACAAATAGTTTTGGGCTAAAAATAATTAATGAAATACTTTTGGGTGAAAAGTAAAAAAAAAATCAATTTTTTTTTGGAAAACCCTCAAAGTCAACGTTACGACAACCATATGCATAACCATTTTTTCTTTGAAAACCCCTCAAAGCACACCCCGCGTTGCGGTGGGGCGTAAAACGATGTCAAATAGTACTAATGTCACAACTGTCATTGACCACCAACACTGACTCGACCTAGGATATGCATGTTGCGACGAACCTGTCAAACATGGAAAAATATAGGTAAAAACATTGAACCACACATGCACGTTGCGTCGTATTAACTCGAAAAATTTAGAACCATACGCAAAACGAAAATTTGCGAAAGACGAAAAGTATAAGTGACAAAAGTTGTGAAGTTAAATTGAAAATAATGAAAAGTTTTGGGTTAAAGATAAAAAACAAATTATGTAGGGTTAAAATTGCAAAAGGTAAAAACATTTGGGTTAAAAGTAAAAAATCAATTTTTTTTTAAATGCCCAAAGCACAATGTACAACTCATGATGCACAAATAACTTGCTAATTTGTACATGGAATAATATGTTATAAACATTAAATAAAATTCATTACTTCTATACTATAATTCTAGTTGCCATAATTATATAAAACATTTGTTATAAGCTTTACAAAACCTGCATTGAGTCATTAATTGCCATAATTATATAAAGAGAGAAATGCCCGGATAGTCCCTGTGGTTTCACCTTATTTCAGCTATAGTCCCTATCTTTCTAAAACTACTTGAATAGTCCCTGTGGTTTACCGTTTTGTTCTCGGATAGTCCCTGGGTCTAACTTCAGTTACTTTTCTCTGTTAAGAGGGGTGTGAAATGACAAAAATACCCTTTCTTAAAAGGCCAAACCATAGGGACTATCCGGGCATCTTCTTCATTTTTATTTATAAAACCCCACCACCACACCCTCCTCCACCCTCCACCGTGCCGCCGCCGGTCTCCGCCGCGCAGAACCACCGTCGTTGACTGGTTTGACTTTGTTTGACTATCCGGACTCCTCGTTGACGGCTATTGACCGAGCCCGAAATCTCCGAGGTTTGACCCGAACTCCTCGTTGACGGCTATGAACTGAAATCTCCGAACCATAATTAAAACAAGACTCGAATCAAAACTCAACCACAATGAACTGAATACGCGCAAGGCTCTTACCTGAATCGAGGTTCGAACTGGAATTATGTGGAACTGAACTCACCACCGCTGACCCAGAACTCGCGAACAGAGCTCGAGACTGATGTTGAGCCGAAACCCAGAATTGAACCGCTGAACCAACTGATATACCCGAGAAACACCCACCACTGTCATCATCAAAATCCCTTCGTCATCCTCTTCATCGGCAGATAAACAAATAAATAAAGGAAACATCTGTTGCTTGATTCATGAAAGGATTTTAAGAAAGAAAGTAAAAGAACAGGGGGGTGTTTACCGAAGATTGAGTCGCCGGAACAAAACAGCAACAACCATCGCCACATGTCCTCCGATCTCCTTCTCTCTTCGTCTCTTTCTCTCTACTCTCTCTCTACGGTTCTGATCTGTGTCGTCGGTTATGCGGTGGTTCAAGGCGGGGAGAGAAGGCGGGGTGTAGGTGAGTGGCGGCAGTGGAACGAGAGCGCGGAGGGGGGGGGGGGGGGTAGCTGGTGCGTGTGGATTGGAGGAGCTTGATATAAAGAAGGAGACCCAGCTCCATTGTATAAGATTACAGAAGAACTAGGGTTGAAGGTGAAAGGGAAAGAGGTGAGGTATTAGCAGCAAATAAAAGAAGGAGAAAAATGCCCGGATAGTCAAACAAAGTCAAACCAGTCAACGACGGTGGTTCTGCGCGGCGGAGACCGGCGGCGGCACGGTGGAGGGTGGAGGTTGAAGACGAAGTGTGGTGGTGGGGTTTTATATATAAATGAAGAAGATGCCCGGATAGTCCCTATGGTTTGGCCTTTTAAGAAAGGGTATTTTTGTCATTTCACACCCCTCTTAACAGAGAAAAGTAACTGAAGTTAGACCCAGGGACTATCCGAGAACAAAACGGTAAACCACAGTGACTATTCAATTAGTTTTAGAAAGATAGGGACTATAGCTGAAAAACGGTAAACCACAGGGACTATCCGGGCATTTCTCTCTTATATAAAACATTTGTTATAAGCTTTACACAACGTGCATTGAATGATTTGGATCATTAATATAAGAGTAAACTGCCATTTTGGTCCCTGACTTTTTTGTCACTTTTGCCACTTTAGTCCAAATCTCAAACCTTTTACATCTGGGTCCCTGTGGTTTCAGTTTTATTGCCATTTTGGTCCAAAAATGAAATCAGGTCATATTTGTCTTTTAAAATCCTGTTATTTTGTCCTTTTCCTCAAGGTTAAAATGGTCATTTTAAGCATTAATATATATATAAATAAAATAATAAAAAACCTCAAAACACCACTCTCAAGATTAGAACCAGTTAACTGCAATACTTATACAGTAATTAACCTTAACATGTAATCACAACAACCACTGAATCATCACAAAAAAACTAATCAGTTATAAAATCAAACACACATACACACACATAAAAGAATTAAGGATTCATACTCTAAATATAGATGGGCAAAATTCACTAGCAGTCTTTAAATTCTGTGGAGCAATACTACTACTACTAGTCTACTACTGTACTACAACACACAGGTCTCCTTTTAAAGATTGAAAAAGTTACAATCTTTTTTCCAAATTTAGGGCATGTTTGGCTAAGCTTTTTAAAACAACTTATTGACTTTTTGAAAAGTCATAAGCTACAAAATGAGGCAATGAGGGTGTATGTGAGGGGGAAAAGCCAATAAGTCAATAAGTCACTCATACTGACTTTTTCAAAAAGCCAATAAGTCAATAAGTTGTTTCAAAAAGCTTAGCCAAACATGCCCTTACAATACCCAGATAAGGGGTAACACACATTCCGCTGATTTAGAGGAAAAACAGAAGAGAAATACCCACTACCACCACTCACTACAAGCACCTACTAAACTTCCAGATCTGCCTTCAATCACCTCACCCCAATCCCATAAACAACAAACCGTATACCTGGAACTAATATACGAACGCACAGGCGTAGGCCGCCGCATAGCCATCTCTTCGCCCAATATCCGTTGAGCATTCTTGTAATGCAACACAGCATCATCAACTAACCCCCACTCTTCAGCCCTAACCACTTTATCAATCTGTTCTTTCGCCAGATCAAAGTATCCTTTCAGCTTATACGCCGCCCGTTCGTTTTCCACACCTTCCATTGCTGCTCGATCACGCTGCTGTTGTTCGATGAACTAGGGTTTTGATTTGAGGTGTCCGATGGTGAATTAATGAAATATGAGTTGTAATTGTCGATTAGATCTTTAAAGAAACTCATGTTTTGAAGAATTTAGAGTGTAATTTGACATCTGGATGATGATTATTGTTGAAATTTCATGTGATCGGTTTTGGTTTTGCTGTTTGGAGAAGATAATTGTTGCAGTAGAATGGGTTTGGAGAAAAGGGTGAATTAGGGTTTGAGTTTTAGGGGATGATTTTATAAGAGGGTAAAGGGATTAATTAATTTAATTATTTTAATTAATAATTTGTTATGATAAAATTCATAATGACCAATTTGCCCTTAAAGAAAAGGACAAAAAACAGAATTTAATTTGAGAATATGAGCTGATTTCATTTTTGGACTAAAATGATAATAAAACTAAAACCACAGGGACCCAGATACAAAAGGTTTGAGTTTTGGACTAAAGTGGCAAAAATGATCAAACCTTAGGGACCAAAATGGCAGTTTACTCTTAATATAAATATAGTTTTGAGTAAATTGTCAAAAACGTTCATGAGGTTTGGGTATGTTTGTTATTTTCATTCAAAACAATTTTTTTGTACCATACAATCCTTCATTTTTGGGATTTTTTGCCATTCATCCAAACGTATGAGTTTTTTTTTTTTTTTTTTTTTGCCAAAATCGTCCCCGAAATTTAGGATTTTTTGACATTTTCATCCAAATATTTGATAGAAAAAAAAAACAAATTAGTTTTTTTTGGATGAAAATGGCAAAAAATCCTAAAAGTGAAGTACTATATTTTACAAAAAAGTTGTTTTGGATGAAAATATCAAACATGCTCAAACGTTAAGAACGATTTTATTTCAATACAAGTTTAAAATGTATATCAACTATGTATGAATTTACTTCATATTATTATGAATTAATTTACTTGAGGATCAAGCATGATTTAAATTCGCATAATATAACTAAAAAAAGGTAAAATGTGTTCTATAATAAAGGAATATTTGTTCATACAAAGAAATTAATTATGAGTTAATTTACTTGAGGATCAAGCATGATTTAAATTCGCATAATATAACTAAAAAAGGTAAAATGTGTTATACAATAAAGGAATATTTGTTCATACAAAGAAATTAAAGATAAATAAAAACTTAATTAACACATTAGACGAGCATCATGACACAAATCAGATTAACTCTATGTTTTATGGGTTATTGGATTTTAATAATCCTAAGTTTCACTAGTTGTTCGATAATAATCTCAACTTTAAAAATTTCCTCCAATAATCCCAACTTGTAAAAGTTTGGCCGCCATTGATCCTTTTCAAACATAGAAGAATTTGGTCTCCTCAATAGATTCAATTACACCTAGAGACTACTTAATTGATTTAAGTGCACCTATGTTAGAAAAGAATTAATGGCGGCCAAACTTTTACAAGTTGGGATTATTGGAGGGAATTTTTAAAGTTGGGATTATTATCGGCCAACTGGCGAAACTTAAGATTATTAAAATCCAATAACCCATGTTTTATTACTAATTTATGACAAATCTGGGGTGGGGTTGCGCCCGATAGCAAAGTCTTTAGAGTTTTTTTTTTTTTTTTTTTTTTTTTTTTGTAAAATTGATTTAACCTTAAATAAAATTAGGTGTTAGTACCCAAAGATGTTACATTGATAAAATTAAAGAAAATGAATGGGTATTTTAGTTATTATATTGATAAAATTAACTAATTTTGGTGTTAATACCCAAAGGTGTTACAAAATTGAAACCATAAAACCTAAACCTGTTAAAAAAAAGGTAGTACCTAAAAGTGAAACCAGCTATAAACCACAGGGTTTATCTGTGTAATTAACTCTATTATCATACTACTTAATAACAACACGCTTGATATTAACTGGCTTTTAGACTTTGAAACCGAGTTTAAACACTTACTATATTTGTTTATGAACATTGGCATATCAAAAAAACATCTTGCATAGATTTGAGAATTTCCTAAGCTTGATAAGGAAGTTCAAAATCCATATAAGCGGATATAAGCGCGTTGTGTATGACACGATATCCTTCTCCGCATAAAATTAAAACGTTTTGCATAGTCCAGCTCGCCACACTTTGAATATAAAATCGATACGTGAATCTGTAGTGTGTTTCTTTGGCACAGAACCCTGAATCATTTGACATTGCCTTAAAACTCGGTAATGTTTGGATCAAACCAAGAATTAAATGGGCGGGGTATATCATATATGTACCATTTGTATAGGGGCCCATGTAGCTAGTTGTGTTCAGAGGTGCACATATCGGGTATTATTTTAATAATCGGTTTCAGTTTCTAGTTTCAAGGGGTTATTGCTATAACTAGTTCGGTGTTCAATTCTGATTATTTGACCAAAAAACATACCCTGTGTGCCTGGTTTCGGGTAGGGTTCGATTCCGGTTCTTAAGAAACCGAGTATTAAAATACCCTATTTTCGGGTTTTTCTATACACTGTTTCCGAGTTTTTTAGTACCCTATTTTCAATTTTTTTAATACTCTATTGCGTTTTTATTATCCTATTTTCTCGTCTTTTTGTTTATTATTATCAAATATGTATTACACACGTAAAAAAATTAAACCAAATGCACTAACATAAATTTAAAAGATAGATATTAGAATAACACATTGGGTATAGCCGGGTATAATCGGTTTCGGTTCCGGTTCTTGTTCGATTTCAGGTATTAATCAGGTATGATAGGTTCCGATTCCAGCTATTGAGATCAAAATGCATACCCTATCTATACCCTATGGGTAGGGTCAGTTTCAGTTTTGGGTATAGAATACTCGGCTATTAAAAAAACTGGTTCCAGGTTAGGTTCGATTCCAGGTACGGTTTTTTTGTGCACCTCTGGTTATGTTGTAAAGGAACATGTTAGCTACAAGAATATTTAACATTTCTTGAACTAGGCACCAAAGTTTTAGTATTTAAAATTTTACATAATAAGTAATAAATAGCTGATGTGAGAAGAAGCACTTCAACGAAAAGTAAGATTGTATTATGCCACTTTTTTGAAGTATAAAGTCAAAAAATTATATTTTATTATATCTTGCAAATATACCGTTACGACACGTTTATTTTTCTCTAAGATTCGATTAAAGATTTATTTAAATGACTCAAATATAGTTTATTTTTTTCTTTATTTTGAGGAATCCAACAAATACCGTTTGAACAACATTGGTACATTTATTTATTTTTATGGTTTTTCTGACTTGGCAAATATAATTCATTGAAAACAAAGTTGTATTCGCACTAGAGTATATTTTTAGTATCGTAAGTTATAAGGAGTTGCAGAATGGTAACAGTATTGTGACAAACCGATACAAATACAGTTAGACAACATCAGTACCAATATTCGTATTTTTGGTTTTCATCTGATGTAAAATATGTGTCAATATCCTCTTGAGTGTATTTTTATATTGTTATACCGAGTACTGGCACCGTACCAAACCGAACCAATATCGACCGAAAGCTCGCTGCGAAGCGCTGATAATCCCACTAGTTTATAAAACTTTGCAAGTGTGTAGTGTGCTGTTCCCCTTTACCCAAAAAAAAAAATTCAAATTAATCACGGATCATGGGTTTGATTTCTCTTTACTATACATCCCTTGTAATCTCAAAGGAGGTCCAAAAATGCATCAGAAACACACACTACTTGAAGGGTCGTCTCACACGATGTGGCGTTGATACACAACTTGCAACTTTCGTGCCAAGGGGATGAGGACCTTTTGTGAACGAATTCATAAAGAAACTAGCTGTTTGGTACCATTCCACTATACTATTTACCAACCCCCCCAAAAGATAAACGAAATCAAATTTGTCCTCTAAAATTTCCCTTTTCTATTATAAATGTGTTCAAAACTCAGTTCTAACTAATCATGTTCATATTAAACTAACTTGACCGAAAAGTTATGGCTTACATGGAGTTTTACTTTGCAATCTTCCTCCATTTATCCTTCAAGTCACTAGGGGTACGTGACGAATCAAAGACATGACGACCAAATTCCAAAATTTTCTTCCAGGGTAGGTTTTTTTCCGTTAATACAGAGTATCTTTGAACTCCTTCCTGCAATATAGTTAGCAGAATTTAATAAGTATAAAAATTAACTCGAACTTAAAAAAGATTTTGAATCACAAGACCTTAAGCATTTCTTCTTCTTGTTCACTCCATAGAACCCGACCTCTTTTATTCCTGAAGATGATTTTGGTCCAAATTTATAACAATGTGCATAAATAATCTAATGATACTTAAAATAAAAACATAATCACTTCCAAGTTTGAACCTGTCGAACATTATATTGCTCATAACGGGCTCTTCTTTTCTTCCGTTCATGTTGAATGTCGCTGATGTCTTTCGTTTTTTGCATGTATATTGCTCCTCTATGGTTAACCATATATCTGGACTTTTTGACTTTTTCGCTTGGTCAACAACTTTAAATGTGCATTCGCCATTTTCTGTTTGTCGATCAACTTTCATCCTTTTACCAACATGATCTGAGTTCGGTATGTAAACAACCATCATCCTACAACTGTTTACATCATTAACCTCATGTACTCCTTCACTCCGGTTCACAACTTCATTAGTATTTTCGGGAGCTGAAGTGTCGGGAACTTCATCACGATTCTCTAAATCGACAACGTTAGTGTCATCTACTAACTTATCTTTTGATGAAATTTCATATTCTTTATTAACCATCTCAACTACCGGCTCTTGATTCTTGTCATCTCGCACGTCTGCCTCTAAAAAAGTTGACAAAGCTTTCTTGGTCAACATAACATTTGACCTTAATTGACTAGCTTCTTGTGTGTACTGTTTGTAAACACAATAAGGACAGTGAAAGTTTCCAGCATCATCAAAATGAGCCTCACAACCCATACAATTCTTATAAACGGAAATCGGGCAGCCATCATCGGTACAAACCAAGAGATTGCCATCACCTTTGTCACATAATACACATTGTCGGTTTTATGTCCAATCCATAACTAATGCATCTTGTAGAAAGTTTTGCCTGATGAACAAATGTATAAAACTCGTTTATCGGAGCTGAAAACATGCATAAGCGTGTTTAGAAAAAACACAGAGGATATATGCCTAAAAAACACAGAGCATCCGCAATCGTCGCCGCTTCAACGCCGGCACCGTTTCCACTTCCGTCGACTCATTTCTTCACAAACACTCGCCGGACCAGTCACGGTGGTTCTTCTCCGATAAGGTTTCCGATAAGGTTTCCGGATTGACGTTTTAGCCTCGGGTACTGATACAGAGGTTTCCGATAAGGTAAATTATCACACAACTCCGGCGAGTTCTGTCCACACGAGGAGGAGGAGGAGGAGGAGGAGGAGCTCTGCGGCGGGAGGGATCTCTTCTCTGCAAATGTTTACAGCCTCGGCATTCTCTTATTTGAGGTCACACACTCATTCAACTTGTTCACGGAAAACAATCTTTTTACTTTCTTTCTGCTTCTAAATTAATGTTTTTGTTTATCATGATACTCTGCTCCTTCCCCCAACTTTGATGATAATGTAAGTTTGACGTTTCACCCTTTCTATAAACAATCACCTCCAAACCCTAGAATTCAGATTTCACTGAATTCGTTGCTGTTTTATTGAATTGATTGGGTATTTAGTCGTAAATTCGATTGCTGTTGTAGTTTATTGTTGCTAATCGCACGAATTTAGGGTTGAAAGGCGGAATTTGGGGAATCAGTAGTTAAAAATTGAGATTAGAATCTAGATTTCACTGATTTTTGTTGTTGTTTGATTCAATTAATTGCATAATTAGTTGTAAATACGATTGTTGTTGAAGTTTGGTGTTGTTGAACGCACGAATTTAGGGATTAGAATTGGAATTTGGGGCAATCACTAGTTTACTTTATACTAATTACAATTTAAAAAAAGCCAGTCACCTTGCCACATCAGATAAAAAGCCACATCAGCAAAATAAACAAACATAGTTAGTGTTTGGTTAAAGCCGGGGTGACAGCAAAATAAACAATCAGATTGCAGAAATTCATAGCAGCAAGTCTCTATTATTTTAGATGATTTTCTTTCTTTTTATTATTTGCAAAAGCCTGTGAACTAAAACTTTATATGTACGTAGGTACAAGCTTATCTTTATGATGGATACTGGGAAGATATTGGTACAATTGAGGCTTTCTACAATGCCAATTTGGGGATCACAAAAAAGCCGGTGCCGGATTTCAGGTAATTTTATTTTTTCACAATATTGATGTTTCTTTTTCACTCTATCGACCTCTTATGTTCGTGAATGTTTGATGCAGCTTCTATGATCGTTCGGCCCCTATTTACACCCAACCTCGATACTTGCCTCCTTCCAAGATGCTTGATGCTGATGTCACCGATAGTGTCATTGGCGAAGGGTATGTGATTAAGGTTAGCAATCATGGTTCTTGTTTGTCAATTGACATCTTAAGGTGTTTGACATGTAAAGGTGGAGAACTGGTATGGAGGTGGGTGGGTTAAGTAACGGGTTTGGGTCAAAACGGGTCACATACTGACCCACAAACAATTTTGTTTATTTTTCTTGAGATTAATAAATAACCCAATTAAATTTGATTGAAATGATGTATTTTAACAATAACTAGTGGGTTACCACCCGCGCTCCGCAGCGGATTCGAAAAGTAGATAAAAATAAGCAAATCGCGAGTGTTAAAGTTGTTTTATGTTTTAGTTAAGGGGCTAAACATGTCATTATTAAAGTTGACGGGCTAAACATGTCAGTATTAAAGTTGAGGGGCTAAACATGTCATTATTCGTTGTTGTTTTATTGAATTAAGAAATATTTCCTATTTAACAAAGAAGAGGGCAAAGCCTGCTGTTCCTTTAGGAGCAAATTACAGGCTTATTGACATTCCTGTCAGCAACTGCCTTAACAGCAACATATCGAAGATTTATGTTCTTACACAGTTTAACTCTGCATCACTCAATCGCCACCTGTCACGCGCTTATGCAAGTAACATGGGCGGTCACAAGAATGAAGGGTTTGTTGAAGTCCTTGCTGCTCAACAGAGTCCAGAAAATCCAAACTGGTTTCAGGTAATTAATTATAAATCCAATCCAATCCATTCAGGGTATTAAAAAATATTTGAACTTATATACTTTACACAGTTTAACTCTGCATCACTCAATCGCCACCTATCACGCGCTTATGCAAGTAACATGGGCGGTTACAAGAATGAAGGGTTTGTTGAAGTCTTTGCTGCTCAACAGAGTCCTGAAAATCCAAACTGGTTTCAGGTAATTAATTATAAATCCATAAATCCAATCCATTCAGGGTATATTAAGTCCGTGTTTTCCCATATTAATCTCGGTTATGTCATAATATGTTTAATCGGTTACAGGGTACGGCTGATGCTGTAAGACAGTACTTGTGGCTGTTTGAAGAGCACAACGTTCTAGAGCTTCTCATCCTTGCGGGAGATCATTTATACCGTATGGATTACGAGAGATTTATTCAAGCTCACAGAGAAACCGATGCTGACATCACTGTAGCAGCTCTGCCGATGGATGAAAAACGCGCTACTGCATTTGGCTTGATGAAGATTGATGAAGAAGGGCGTATAATTGAATTTGCTGAGAAACTGAAAGGAGAACAACTGAAAGCTATGAAAGTTGATACCACAATTTTGGGACTTGATGAAGAGAGAGCTAAAGAAATGCCTTATATTGCTAGTATGGGTATTTATGTTGTTAGTAAAGATGTGATGTTAAATTTGCTAAAAGATCAATTTCCTGGAGCAAATGATTTTGGAAGCTAAGTGATTCCTGGTGCAACTTCTATTGGGCTAAGAGTATGTTTCATTGTTCTAATTATTATTTATTAATAACTATGGGGGTTCATAAACCGTTGAAACCGACCGAACTGCCCAAACCGAAGAAAGTCGGCCGGTTTGAGATCCAAACTGTTTGGTTTTGGTGGTTTGTTGCTTTAATGGTTCGGTTTTTATATTTTTTTGTTATCATTTACAAGTTTTTAAAAATTGTTGGGAGTATGTAGTTATGTATTATAAACATGAACAATCTTTATCTTTTTAGATATTCTGGTAAAAACTTTTAGAAAAAAAATATAAACATGTCTAATATTTTCGTCAAAGCTTGCCAAACCAGAACGTGAATAACTCATTAAAAATTACAACTATCTAAAAATCTAAAATCTGTATTAAACTTATGTGTCAGAGAATATATATGTTTACTAAGAATGATTTTTTAATTTAAAAATTGCAAGTGACATATTTTATTGTTGTCAGATTTTACTTATATTATATTAGTTATTTTGGATGATTTTCTTTCTTTTTTTTATTTGCAAAAGCCTGTGGACTAAAATTTTATATGTACGTAGGTACAAGCTTATCTTTATGATGGATACTGGGAAGATATTGGTACAATTGAGGCTTTCTACAATGCCAATTTGGGGATCACAAAAAAGCCGGTGCCGGATTTCAGGTAATTTTATTTTTTCACAATATTGATGTTTCTTTTTCACTCTATCAACCTCTTATGTTCGTGAATGTTTTATGCAGCTTCTATGATCGTTCGGCCCCTATTTACACACTACCTCGATACTTGCCTCCTTCCAAGATGCTTGATGCTGATGTCACAGATAGTGTCATTGGTGAAGGGTGTGTGATTAAGGTTAGCAATCATGGTTCTTGTTCGTCAGTTGACCTCTTAAGGTGTTTGACATTTAAAGGTGGAAAATTGGTATGGAGGTGCGTGGGTTAGGTAACGGGTTTGGGTCAAAATGGGTCGGGCTGACCCACAAACAATTTTGTCTATTTTTCTTGAGATTTATAAATAAACAAATTAAGTTTGATTGAAATGATGTATTTTAACAATAACTAGTGGGTTACCACCCGCGTTTCGCAACAGATTCGAAAAGTAGATAAAAATAAGCAATTCGCGAGTGTTACAGTTGTTTTATGTTTTAGTTAAGGGGCTAAACATGTCATTATTAAAGTTGACGGGCTAAACATGTCATTATTAAAGTTGACGGGCTAAACATGTCAATATTCAAGTTGAGGGGCTAAACATGTCAGTATTAAAGTTGAGGGGCTAAACATGTCATTATTAAAGTTAAGGGGATAAAGCTGTTTGTTAAAGTTGAGGGGCTAAAGTTGATTTAGTTAAGGGGCTAAACATGTCATTATTAAAGTTGCGGGACTAAACATGTCATTATTAAAGTTGTGGGGCTAAACATATCATTATTAAAGTTGTTAAAGTGAGAAAATTAGAGTGGAGATGCGTTTTGAGTACGTATAATTTTTGCAAAAACCAAACTTTCATCTAAGAAGTTGTAGAATTTAATTTCAGTCCTTTTCATGTCAAATAAACAATGTGTTCCATGTTTCTCATATTGTAAATATTCTCCGGTAATTAAGTAAGAGCTAGGAGGAACTACTTGTGTTCCTACATTTGTACCCATTTCTTTATTTCATTAATATTTATTTGCAGAAAAGTAAAGGCATCAAATATCTGAAACATTAAGGAAAAATTATTGCAAATGTTTGCTATAACATAGAGTACATAGAGTACATTTATAACAAGAGTACGCTTATATTCGTATTACATGATTTAAAATATAAAATTATAAAAAGCATAACGCGCTATTATTCACTTTGAAAGTAAAACCATGAAGTATATTAGTTTCTCCTTGTGTTCCTTAATGGCCTTACCCATCTGTTCTTTCTCATCCCGAGTCGTTCAAGGAACCAATCACCATACCTTGCATATAGAAGGTTCCCGATAACGATTCCAATAATCAGACCACTTCCGACTCCCAATAATATCACCATCCAATCAATTATGTCACCTGGCAGAAGAGACTCATACTCATTCCTGCTTGTTGGTGGAAGTACCGTTGGTACCCTTGAATTTTCACATTCCTTGGATAACGGTTTTCCACACAATCCGGGATTTCCCAAGTAGGAATTGTTCTCAAATGTATTGAACTGTTTCCCTTGTGGTATGCGCCCATCAAGGTGGTTGTAGGACACATTAAGAAAAGCAAGGAAGCCAAGTTGCAACAATTGTTGAGGGATTTGTCCTGATAACTCATTTTGGAAAAGATCCAAAGATTCAAGATTCTTTAGGTTTCCTAAAGATGTCAAGATATGTCCAGTAAAATGGTTGTTGGACAAATTAAGAGACTCAAGCCCATGAAGATCTTGGAGTGATTGTGGGATCTGCCCTTTAAAGTTGTTACATGAGAGATCGATGGCTGTGAAAATGTTTAGAATTTTCGTGTACTTTCTCTTGACACCTTTATTTGTTAACGTCATCGAGTATTGTAACGTAACCGTAAACGTTAAATATGTATTGGAATTAGAAATCATGTCTTCCATAGCAAATGATCTACTAAGATTAACAGATTTCATTGCATTCCAATTTTGGAATGACTTGTGAGGCAATTGACCACTAAAGCCATTGTTGGAAATGCCTATGATCCTTAGCTGAAGAAACTGTGAGCTAGATAGACCTTGAATTGCACCATAAAACTTATTAGATCTCAAAATGAGCACTTGTAGCTTGGGATGAGTTCCCAACCAAAGCGGAAAAACATCTTCAAAAGAATTAGCTGCAAGAGAGAGAAACTCTAAATTGATACAATTAGCCAAAGACCTTGACACCTTACCACTAAATCGATTTTCGCTCAAATCAATCTTCTTTAAAAGGCATCCATGTGATGGATTCAACATCGGCCCACGAAAATTATTTAGTTTCAGATCTAAATACGACAACGAATTGCTTAAGTTACCTAAACATAGAGGAAGGGTTCCAGTCATCATGTTAGAAGACATATCTAGGACTTGAAGGGATTTTACTTCACATATCCATGGTGGTATTTCTCCTGTCAGATTAATGTTTGCGACGTCATAAACAACTATTGTAGGCGGAGGAATTGGAAGCCGCCCTCGTAGCTCATTATATGCCACCGCAAAAATTTCCAAACGAATCCATGGGAGAAAACGGGTATGCTGATGAAACCCAGTGATAAAGTTGTGTTCCATAGCAAACATCCGTAGTGTTTCTTGGCTATTATTCCAAATCCAATCTGGTACGAGGCCCTCAATTTCATTGTACCCAAGACTTAAGTGTGTCAATTTCATTTGGAACCGCAAAAAAGCTGGGAATTCCTTCAAGTTGCAAGATGCCAGTCCTAGAGTTTTCAATTCTGGTAGGGTAGCATTGGTGTAGTTGGTGGTGGTTACAAATGACAAGCTATTATCACCTAAACCAATATGTTCGAGTTTGTTGAGTCCTAAAAATGAGTCTACGCCCACTGTGCCGCTAAAATTATTTTTAGATACGTCAAGATATTCTAGGCTTTTAAAATTCAAAAACGAGTTTGAAATTTTCCCTTGCAGTTGATTTCCGCTAAAGTCGAACATTGTTAGTTGGGTGAGGTTCATAAATGAAGATGGGATACGACCAAAAATAAAATTGTCCACCATTGAGACCCAGTGTATTAAGCTTAGTGAGTTTATTAACCCAATCGTACACGCCTTCTATCACGACATCGTTAAAACCAAGACTCAAAAAAGTGAGTTTCGAAAGACTTTCCAATGAAGGGATAGGCCCGGTGAATTCATTATTGTGAAGAGACAAGTGAGTTAGTTGTGTCAAGTTTGGTAGTGAAGCTGGTATACGCCCTGAGAAATTACATTTTCCGAATGACAAGAAGTACAAAAGGTTTAGGTTTCCTATGGATTCTGGTATAACCCCAGAAAAACCGGTGAATTTGAGATTTAGAAACTCAAGTAAGGTATTCTTATGAAATTCAGGCAGGAAACCGGTAAGTTTGAGATTGTTTTCTAAGTAAAGATTTTTCAACTTGGGCAAGTGAAATATTGCTGAAGGAAATTCATCTTGAAGCTGACAATCAACGAGTCTGATAGACCTCAAGGAAGAAAAATTGGCCAGGAAACGAGGTACGGATGAACTCAGGTCAACCTCAGAGAGATGGAGGTATTCGAGTCTAGTCATGTTTTTCAACAAATATCCAAGGCCAGAACTATGAAGCTTTAAGGGATTCCCTGACAGATCTAACGAAATGAGTTGTGTTAACCGTGAGATTTCATTTGGGATCCGGCCATAAAATCCAGAATCAGAGAGATCGAGGATTCTTAATTGCTTAAGAGCAGCAATCTCATGGGGGATTTGAGATTCAAGAAAGTTGTTCATCGAGAGATTAAGTACCTGAAGGTGAACAAGCTTGAAGAGGGTACTGTTGGAGTTGATAATTCCACCGAGAGAGCTTTCGCTCCAGTCAAGCTCAACCACATGGCCCTTATTGCTGCTACATACCACACCTTCCCACAAACAACAATCAGAACCAGAACCATTTAGAAACCCAGCAGCAGCAGCATCATAGTTTTGATGAAGAATGGTTTGCTTAAATTGAAACAAAGCTAAACACTCTTCTTCACCATGGTTTAAGGAAGATGTAGTGCATGTGAGAAGGAGTAATAAGTATACGAGGGAGAAGGCTTGTAAGTGGATGGAAGCCATGAAGAGAAGTAGTTTAATTTAAGAATCAGCTGATTATATAAACCCCATAAGACTAAGCGGTATGGGGGCCGGCTTAGGCCCGGCGCCGGTCCCCCACACCGCCCCCCTCGCCCCATCCCGGCTTGACCGGCAGCCCACGCTCGGAGAGGACGGGCCATGATTCAAAATTATATCTGTTTACCAACGGATAGTTTAATAAAAAAAAATTACCTTTTTCAATTTAAATATATACCATTCTCATCCATTTTATACCATTCTTCTCCCCTTTCTTCCATTCTTCTCCAATTCTCTCATCTTTTTTTATAAAAAAACAATCCCGTTTTTTATACAATCATGAATCCCTTCAACCCAAACAACCCCAACCCGAACAATCCTAACTTTTTTTCGAGTCCCGCTTACACTCCGGCTATGGATCCTTCGTGTGGGAATCCACAATTTACGTTTTCGGGTTTCCAACAATCACCTAACGCCTTCTCCCAAATGTCCCAACTTCAACAAATGCAACAATACCAAGCACTCCAACAATTCATGCAACGCAACTCGGTTCAACTTGATCAATTCCATTCGCAACCGCCAACTTCCCAACCGCACCCCTCGGTGGAGCTTGACGATGATGATGAAGTCGTCCCCGAATCGCCACCTAAAGAACTCAAGCGCAAAAAAAACACGGGGAAGGGGAAGGCGGTTGAAACCGAACCCGACACCGCAAAAAAAAAAAGCGGTTCGAGAGCAAAGCCGAGACAGTGGACAAAAGTAGAGGAGGTCAGGAGGAGGCGCTAGCAATTGCGTATGTTAAGGCCTCAACTTGCCCGATTGTCGGTATGAACCAAAGTTAAAAAAAAATTAATTTAAATTTAAAAATATTTATTTTTTAGTTTTACTAATGCAATTTTTTTTAATTTTAGGGAACAATCAAACGGGTTCTAGTTTTTGGAAGGCATGTACGGATAGATTTAATAACCTTATGGGGGATGGCCCCTACCGTGATCTCGAATCCGTATCAGCCAAGTGGCGGAAAATGAACAAGTGCGTGAATGATTTTATCGGGATTTATAACCCACTTTACATCAATCGTCCTAGTGGGAGTAGCGACGAGGACGTTCTTAACCTTGCGACCGCTAAATGGGAAGCAAAAAATCCGCCTTTCCCGCACATCCGAGCATGGAACATTTTAAAGAAAGAACCTAAATGTGCGTCGGTTCCAAATGAGGTCGGAACCGCCAAACGGACTAAAACTTCCGAGTCCGGAAGTTATAGTGCGGGAGGCTCCACCGCTCGTTGTCAAATCGACATAAACGACGAACCGGAATATGACGAACCGGAATATCACGAGATCGAACGTCCCGACGGAAGGGACAAAGCAAAAAAAGAGGCGGTCGGAAAGCGCAAAGGGGCGGGCTCGAGTGGAGGGGGCGTCTCGGGTGGAGGTGGCGGCTCAAAGGCGTCTTCGAAAATGGACGAGTTGATTTCCGAATTCCGTTTTTTTAAAGACTTTGCGGCCGAAAAATATAGTCATAAGAAAAACGTGTCGGCCGACTATGCTCGAGCGGAGGATTTTAGGATAATGAGGTTGGATCTCGACTCGGTTCCGGAGGATGAACGAGAGGTGTATAGGAAGATGAAGGAAGAGGTGAAGAAAAAATGGACGTCGTAGGTTTTTATTTTTTATTTTTTAGGAAATGTAATTTTTTTTTATTTTTCGGAAATGTTTTTTTTTATTTTTTAGGAAATGTAATTTTTTTTATGTTATGGAATGAATTTATTTATGTTGTTTTATGTTGTATTTTATAATTTTTATAAAGTTTTTATTAAGTTAATAAAAAAAACTTAGAAAATTATAAAATATTAACGTGGGGTAGCCCCATCCTCCATCCCCCTGAAAAGTGAAGGAGGCCCATCCTCCACGAGCCGGTGATGTGGCGCCTACGTGGCGACCCATCCTCATGGGGATGGGCCTCCCCATACCTTCTAGTCTAATAGGGTACTACTGCAGCTGAGAAGTCTGTGCGGAGACTTCAAAGTCAAAAGTCTTCTCTCCCGTCTATTGGTTTTAGGCCCCACTCAACAACACACTAAAAAAGCACAATACAATTCAGGAAGAGAATGAAATGTTTTCTAAACTTGTTGCTGGAAAATTGAAAGAACATCAAATAAACTAATACTATCCCTATATAAACAACTATAAATTCCATAAAATCAGCCACCACTAACATTCATATTCCCACCTTCAACTCTTTCTTTTCCGGTCAACAAAGACCAATTCTTCAACAACCTGCCACCACTAACGTTCATATTCAAACGTTCAACTCCTTCTTTTCCGGTTAACCAAGACTAATTCTTCAACAACCTTCTCAGTGGAGTAGCTTTTCAGGGACCGGGGGTTGCACCCGCCCCCTGAATGTTTCAGTTAGAAGTGTAATAATTTTCGTTTTAAAATTATATAGGTCTGCCCCGCCAATTTATTTGCTTAAAATTCCCTTGCCCCTGCCAAGTTTATTGTAAAAAATATTTATACATATTTTTCGTATTGAGTTTAAAAAATGTGATCGGGCTAAACTTTAAGTAAAGTTTGTTACTACTTTATATATAAATCAAAGTTGAGGGTTTTTTTTTTTTTTTTTTTTTTATCTTAAAGGTCTTAAAAGTACTTACCATTTATCTTAAAGATCGTTGGGCTGAGTTGTAATTTTTCGTCCAGGTACTTAACATTTATCTCACATTATTATAAATATTAAGTCTTTATTTTTGTTAAACAATATTATAGCATTTTTTATGAGTAGGAGCGCCTCATTTGAATGAATGAAGATTATGTAGTTTTATTTGGAGTTATTATTGTTTGACCCGACCCGAATCGAATATCCGACCGAACATATAACCCGAAACATAGCGATAGGAAAAAATTTGATCCCATAACTTTCCGCCCCATCCACCCCCCCCTCCCCCGCAACTTTTGGTCAAGCCCCACCACTAAACCTTCTGACCCATTCATGCGAAACCCGGTTTCGACCCGTTTCGATGACCCGGCTATGACTTAATCAAGATTAACCCAACATTCACCCCCGTAATCTTGAAATGTGAAAGTATTATTTATTTAATAAATATTTATTTAATAAAAGTTAAACATAATGTGGATGAGGTCATATATGGTTTTGAATACTATATCTATGCTTTAGTTGCAGTTTTCATGTTTCTAGTAAGACAGTCTTTTGTTCAAGTTAGGCGAAGTAGTTTGTACAACGTTAAAATTTGTAGGTCCACTCGGAGGATCAAGAAACCTACTTTCTTGTTGTTAGAACACAAATACAAGTGCGGAATCCTTGTAGATATGCAATCAAAACAAAGTATAACGAACACACGTAACCAAAGATTCACTAACTTTGATTAAATGGAAGAGAACATACACATACACACAGTGTTCTTACAGACTCACCAGCTCTCTTAGTCTTTTCTGCATCAACTATGTTGTTATATAAAGGCCCCAGCCCAGTAACCTCACGAAGAAGGTTAATAGAGAAGCTTTATATAAACCCCATAATAGGGTATTACTACAGTTAAGAAGTCTATGCGGAGACTTCAAAGTCAAAAGTCTTCTGTCCCGTCCCTCTCGTTATTACTCCGATGGAGCCGTGGTCATTTCTCTGATGAGCTGTTAGGGAACAGCATCAAATCATTGTCTGTTAATTATATCAAGGAGAGTTGTGTCTATACAAAAAAAAAGACTAGTACTTAACGGATTTTTTTTTTACTTTGAATTGAACTTACCCAATTAAAACAACCCTAAATTAAAACGACACTCTCCTGAATATTTTTTACGCCCGTATATATTTTTAAAATATCCTAATATGTCCTAAAATACACCCCATCCGCGAAAACGGACCCCGAATACCTTTAATATTATTAAAAATAATTAAAAATCAATTTTTGGGGTTTAGGCGGGCCGCGTAAACGACCCCTCAACCCTTACGCGGGCTGCTAGAGATAAAAAAATGCGGCGAACCCTTGTGCTAACACGTGTCCGACTCGTGTTGAACCTACATGCTGACCCGGATCACCTACGCTGTTGACCATCTTTGACGCGGGCCGCGTAGGCCTTAGCCTACTTTTACGCGGGCCGCGAGAAACCCAAACTCAGCCCCTATAAAGCTGGAGCTTGGGCATTCAGTTTACGTCGCTCAGATTTCTTTTCTTTATCTCAATTCTGAAGTGTAGGCATTATACACGGGTATAATACCCCCTAATTAACGAAGTTCTGCTCCGTTGTAAGTATTATAACCCCTGGATACTATTAGATACGCTCCCCGATTGATCTAGGGTTCCGTAACGGCTGTCGTGGTTCTGCCCGACGTAGTCGTTGGAATGCCGTCTCGGGGAGGGTATTACTAATGTTAAAATGGGTTATTATACTAACACGTGTGCATTTGTATAAATTATAGATTGTCACCGGGAAATCCTAAAGGATAATCTAAGACAGCAATGTGAGTAATCTCCTTTTTGTAAATTGTTTTTACAAAACCTCACTTAATTAATTATATATTAAACAGTGATTGAGTATTTGTAAGAATACAATTATCATCGGTATGTTGGGGTTTTGTATACAAAGTTATGTTATTGCCTTGCGAGGGGTAACATTTCCACAAGTCGGGTCTGACAGTACCACTGATGTTAATTGATATAACTTGGAAACAAATGTAATTACGAGATCGCCCTCAATACTGTACAATGGTTTTTATTTAAACTTGATTAAACTGGGATTCACTCACCAGTATTTCCCATTGACAAAATATTTTAAACGCGTTTCAGGTAACAAAATGTGAAAGCCAAATAGAAGCCAGCTGGACAGCACTGAAGGCTTGGAAAAGTAGCAATAAAGTTACCTAAAAATAAATAGATGTTTTTATTAAATAAAATAGGGTTTTATCCCTATGAAAATGTGTGTACTTAAACTTGGGATTTTTCCCATATGTTTAATATATTAACAGCGTGGTATTTTACTCTGATAAAATATTTCCTAACTACGGTCCTGATGTAAATTCCACTGCCAAAATTGAATAAACACGCGATACCACCGAAACTGGCTCGTGGCCTCCTGTTCCCGAGGTATTAGGGATCGGGGGTTGCGACAGAAGGTGGTATCAGAGCTAAGCCACTGATTCAGCCACAGAAGCGTTCTGCTGACATCAAAATTCAAACCGTTAGGAAATAAATTACGGAAATACGTGCATAATTGTATTTTATTGTTATGTGTTATTTGATTATTCTTTAGTTTACAGTATGAGCGACCAAGGACCATCTGACGCGTACCGTCAATTGTCTGGTTCGCCTAGAAGCGAAGGCACCTCCTCTTCTCAGCCTGCCCTCTCGGGGTACTCTGCTGATATTGAAGAAGGAATATTCGTGTTTAAGGCTCAGTCAGAAGAGCCATTTCCTCAGAAAAAGAGGGGATGGTTCAGTAGAGGAGCACATGAGCGTAGAAAACGTATGAAAAAGTTACAAGACCAGAGAGCACTAGCAGCAATCAAAAGAGAGACAGATGCCCATGCCCAGGACATGATCAATAGGGGTTTAGCCAATTTCCATATCTTAGCAACCACTGCAGCTGACCCTAATCTGGAGCAAATAATAGCACCCCAACCACAACCACCATTTCCTGACCAACCAATGGAAATAGAGAACCCTGAAAATCAAGTAGAAATGCATGATTTCAACCCGGAGGAAATACCTAGGGTACCAGCACCAAATCCCTTAGACCCAAATTACGACCCCTAGTGGGACGACAATATGGACTATGTGCAACGCTACCCGATACATGAAGACATGCCCATGCCAAACATAGGAGCCTACCCAGGTTTGGACCCTTTAGATCCTTATTACGATAACGATGTATACATTAGGGAGATTTTAGAGAATCCTTACCAGTTCCAGGCACCTACACCTCCATACCAGGAACCCGCACCCCAGATTCCGAACCCAGTCCTAGAACCTGCACCCCCAATGAGTGCAGAAAATGTACAAGAACTTAGGACATTTGGTGAGGAAATTTTAGAGAATAGTGAAAGGATGAGACAGGTGGGAGAGCGACTCGTCTGGAAGTATGATGAGAGCAATATGGATTTCTGGATGAATCCATATCCATGAATGTGATGATGGAAACGGTAGTAATGATAATAATAATAATAATAATAATATAATAATAATAATAATAAAAATAATAATAATAATAATAATATATGTGTGTATGAAAAAAAAAACTACGGATGCCTACTACTAGTAGTGTAGTTTTAAATTTTAGTTGTTATTGTAATTTTAATTTCAGTACTGGTGTGTAATAGATGCATATGATATGAATAAAGTAAAGTCGCAATGATCGACGTTTTTGACCAAAATGCGTGTCATGTGATTGGCTATATTAAATATTATTTTGTGATATTAATACGTGGTAACTGTTTAAAATTCAGATGGCCGATGAAGGAAATCAGGAAAATCTGAATAACGATAACCAGAGTAACAATAACTTGGTTAATGAGAATCCGAACAACAATAACAATGGAAACCAAATGGATAATAGTGCCATCCAACACATAGTGGCACAAGGAATCATTGATGCAATGCCATATATTCTTCAAACTGTTAAGGATGCTAATAATAAGAGTAGACATGATAGCAAACGACCTTCTGAACCTGCAAACAGCGTGAACAATGGCCCTGTACTTCAAGTGCCCATTCCCAAAAGAAGAAGAACCGTGTCTTACGGTTGTTCTTACAAAGAATTATGGTCCTGTAAACCGATAGAATTCTCGGGCAATGAAGAACCCATTGCAGCTCTACGCTGGATAGAAAAGACTGAGGCAGTCTTAAAAGTAAGCAAATGTGCGGAAGAGGACAAGATAATGTTTGCTTCCAATCTATTTAAGAATTCAGCCTTAGATTGGTGGAACACTATCCTCCAGTCTAGAGGAAGTGATAGGGTTTATATAATATGGAATGGGAGGAATTTAAGAATATGGTAGAAAGGAAATTATGCCCTCCTAATGAAAAGGAACAAATAGCAAACAAATTCCTTAACCTTAGGATGAATGGAGTGGATAGTAAGGGGTACACAAAGTTATTCTTTGAATATGCTAGAATAGTACATACCCTTGCATCACCAGAACCGGTATTAATATCCCGTTACATCTGGGGATTGATTGGAGAAATTAGGCATGTAGTCAAGGCAGCTAGACCTCAAACCATAGAAGAAGCTGTAGAAATAACAAACACCTTGACTGATGAATTAGTACGTACACGAGAAGAAGACCAGAGGAAAAACCTAGCACAGAGGCTTACTCAGGAATTCCGCTATGGTAATTTCAACCGTAGGAAAATAGGTTCTACCTCTGCACCTTACTGTAAGACCTGCAAGAAGAAGCATTCAGGAAAATGCTCCACTCACTGCAATTTCTGTAAGTTACCAGGACACAAGGAAGAAGAGTGTAGGAGGAAATCTAGTAATGGATTGTGCTTCAACTATGGAGAAAAAGGTCATATCAAGCCAAATTGTCCAAAATTGGCTCCAGCTCCGAACAACAAGAACACTAAAAATGCTAGAGCATTTGTTCTGACAGCAGATGAAGCCAAGATGATTCCAAACGTGATAGCCGGTACGTTTTTAGTTAATGATATTTTTGCTAAAGTGTTATTTGACTCTGGTGCAAACCAAAGTTTTATTAATACTACGTTTTGCAAACTTTTTAATCAATCATTAACTAAACTTCCACGAGAATGTCTAGTAGAAACAGCTAATGGAGAAACTGTTAAGATTTCTGAAATCTTGCAGGGAGCAAGAGTAGAAATTTTGAATCAAAAGTTTATTGCAAATCTTTACCCAATGAATCTGGCAGAATTCGATGTTGTTTTAGGAATGGATTGGTTAATAGCCAATAAAGCTACTATTCTATGTGATCAAAAGACAATTCAAGTAAATTCACCAAAGGGTGAAAATATCACAATTAAAGGAGATAAACCATTTAGGTCCACAAAATTCATCTCTGTGATGCAAACTGCAAGTTATATAAGAAAAGGATCGTTAGTGTATTTGATTTCTATAATCACTAACACTAAAGGAAAGGAATTAAAAGACATTCTAGTAGTATCTCAGTTTTCAGATATATTCCCAGAAGAATTACCAGGACTACCGCCGGATAGAGAAGTTGAATTCAGATTCACCTATTACCAGGAACGACACCAATTGCCAAAGCACCTTACCGTTTGGCACCCGCAGAAATGCAGGAACTAAAGAAACAATTAGATGAATTGCTGGAAAAAGGATTCATACAGCCAAGCTCATCGCCATGGGGAGCGCCGATTTTATTCGTTAAAAAGAAAGACGGATCGATGCGTATGTGCATTGATTACCGTGAATTGAACAAATTCACGATTAAGAATCGGTATCCATTACCAAGAATTGATGATCTGTTCGATTAACTGCAAGGAGCTCGATTTTTCTCTAAAATCGATTTAAAATCAGGATATCATCAATTAAAGGTACAGGAAGATGATATTCCTAAGACCGCCTTCAGAACGAGGTATGGCCATTATGAATTTACTGTCATGCCATTTGATTTAACTAATGCCCCAGCTGCATTTATGGACATGATGAACCGGATATGTAAACCATATTTGGATAAATTCATAATTGTCTTTATATATGATATTCTCATTTACTCTAAGAGTAAAGAGGAACATGCAAAGCACTTGCACGCACTTTTAAGTTTACTAAGAAAGGAAAGGCTTTATGCTAAGTTTTCAAAATGCGAGTTTTGGTTAGAACAGGTACAGTTTCTTGGACACTTAGTGAACCATGAAGGAATTCATGTGGATCCCACTAAAATCGAGGCAATTACTAAATGGAAGACCCCTGAGTCACCAACTGAGATTAGAAGTTTCTTAGGATTGGCCGGTTATTATAGAAGATTTATTCGAGATTTTTCTAGAATAGCCATTCCCTTAACTAAGTTAACCTGTAAATCCATTAAGTTTGAATGGGGACCAAAGCAAAAAAGAAGCCTTTAGAATTCTTAAGCAAAGATTAACCCACGCACCCATATTAGCGTTACCAGAAGGAACTGAAGATTTTGTAATTTATTGTGATGCTTCTAAATTAGGTTATGGATGTGTGTTAATGCAACGTCAAAAGGTTATAGTTTACACCTCTAGACAGCTTAAGAATCATGAAGAAAATTATTCAACCCATGATCTTGAATTAGGAGCAATAATTTTTTATTTGAAAATTTGGAGACATTACCTTTGTGGTAGTAAGTTTACCATATTTACCGATCATAAGAGTTTAAGGTATGTTTTTGGGCAAAAAGAGTTAAATATGAGACAAAGACGCTGGATGGAGATGCTTAGTGATTATGATTGTAATATCCAGTATCATGAAGGAAAAGCAAATGTAGTGGCAGATGCTTTAAGCCGAAAGTATCACGAAAAGCCAAGAAGGGTACGTTCTCTTAAATTAAATCTAAAAGTAGATTTTAAATGAACAAATTAAAAAGGCACAAGAATCAGTAATCAAGAATGATACTGAAAAGCTAAAAGGTATGATTAAAGAATTACAACAAGGAACAGATGGAATTTGGAGATTCCATGAAAAGAGAATGTGGATAACTAAATTAGGAAACCTACGCCACCGTATATTAGAAGAAGCCCATAAGTCTAAATATACAATGCATCCAGGAAATGATAAGATGTACCAGGATTTAAGGAAGAATTTCTTGTGGATAGGAATGAAAAAGGACATAGCAACTTATGTTTCTAAATGTTTAACTTGCTCACAAGTTAAAGCTGAACATCAGAAACCTTCAGGTTTGTTACAACAGTTAGAAATGCCAGTATGGAAATGGGAATTGATAACAATGGATTTTGTTACTTAATTACCCAAAACAAAGAAAGGTAATGATACAATCTGGGTGATTGTAGATAGGCTAACCAAGTCAGCTCATTTCTTACCAATGAAGGAAACATTTAGTATAGAACAGCTAGCTAAACTGTATGTAAATGAAATTGTTTATTTACATGGAATTCCTTTATCAATTGTTTCTGATAGGGATAGCCGTTTTACCTCTCATTTTTGGACAAGTTTCCAAAAAGCCATGGGAAACAAGTTAAATCTAAGCACAGCTTATCATCCTCAAACGGACGGGCAAAGCGAAAGAACAATTCAGACAATGGAAGACATGCTTAGAGCTTGTGTAATTGATTTCGGAGGTAATTGGGACGATCACTTACCATTGATAGAATTTTCTTATAATAATAGTTATCATACAAGTATCAATGTTGCACCATTCGAAGCACTTTATGGACGAAAGTGCCGAACCCCAATTTGTTGGGCAGAAATTGGGGAAAAGCAACTATCTGGACCTGAGATAGTACAGGAGACAACCGACAAGATCATTCAAGTCAAGGAACGACTAAAAGCAGCACGTGATCGACAGAAAAGCTATGCGGACAACAGGCGAAAACCATTGGAATTTCAAGTAGGGGACCGAGTATTGTTGAAAGTCTCTCCTTGGAAAGGAGTGGTAAGATTCATCAAAAGGGGAAAGCTAAGTCCCAGGTACGTTGGACCTTTTAAGATTATTAGAAGAATAGGACCCGTAGCCTATCAGCTACAACTGCCAGAGGAAATGGCCTGAATACATGATGTGTTTCATGTATCTAATCTTAAGAAATGCTTAGCAGATGAATCACTTGTAGTACCTCTTAAGGATATAGAGGTAAATGAACAACTCAAGTTTGTAGAAAGGCCTCTACAGATTGAAGACAGGAAAGTCAAGAACCTCAAGCACAAGAGGTTAGTTCTGGTCAAAGTAAAATGGGACTCCAAAAGAGGACCAGAGTATACATGGGAGCTTGAATCGGAAATGCAAAGGAAATATCCACACTTGTTCCAGTAGATCTCGAGGACGAGCTCTAAAACAAGGTGGGGAGGATATAACAACCCTAAATTAAACCGACACTCTCCTGAATATTTTTGACGCCTGTATATATTTTTAAAATATCCTAATACGTCCTAAAATACAACCCATACGCGAAAACGGACCCCGAATACCTTTAATATTATTAAAAATAATTAAAAATCAATTTTTGGGGTTTAGGCGGGCCGCGTAAACGACCCCTCAACCCTTACGCGGGCCGCTAGAGATCAAAAACGCGGCGAACCCTTGTGCTGACACGTGTCCGACTCGTGTTGAACCTATATGCTGACCCGGATCACCTACGCTGTTGACCATCTTTGACGCGGGCCGCGTAGGCCTTAGCCTACCTTTACGCGGGCCGCGAGAAACCCAAACTCAGCCCCTATAAAGCTGGAGCTTGGGCATTCAGTTTACGTCGCTTAGATTTCTTTTCTTTCTCTCAATTCTGAAGTGTAGGCATTATACACGGGTATAATACCCCCCTAATTAACGAAGTTCTGCTCCGTTGTAAGTATTATAACCCCTGGATACGTATTAGATACGCTGCCCGATTGATCTAGGGTTCCGTAACGGCTGTCGTGGTTCTGCCCGACGTAGTCGTTGGAATGCCGTCTCGGGGAGGGTATTACTAATGTTAAAATGGGTTATTATACTAACACATGTGCATTTGTATAAATTATAGATTGTCACCGGGAAACCCTAAAGGATAATCTAAGACAGCAATGTGAGTAATCTCCTTTTTGTAAATTGTTTTTACAAAACCTCACTTAATTAATTTTAGAGTTAATTGCCAAAATCGTCCCTGAGGTTTGGGCACGTTTGCCATTTTCATCCAAAATGGCACTTTTGTACCAAATTGCCCCCAACGTTTGTAACTTTTTGCCATTTTCATTCAAACCACTAACTTAGTTTATTTTTTCTGTTAAGTTGACGATATTTGGATGAAAATAGCAAATATAAAACCACAGGGACGATTTTGGCAATTTACTCAACCCTTTTTAATGTCTTTTATTTAATTATTTTTGTTACATATATAATAAATAAGAATATACATGGAGTTTTTAGAAAGAAAAAAAATTAATAGTTTTGTAATATAATTTTTATAAATTTTCATCCAAATCACTAACTCAGTTTATTTTTCTGTTAAGGTGAAGGATGTTTTAAATTTTATAAATTAAGACAGAAATTAATTTACAGGTTCTTTATATAAATCAGTTTTATAAAGAGAAAACGTCATTGGTGTGCAAAACATAACAATCGATTACAACTTTTAATATTTATCAGTTGTAGAGATAAAAAAAATTGTAAAACGTTACATATTTTTTAAATGTGTTGAGCACCTAGGAAATATGTTGGTAGAAATAAAATATTTATTTAATTAAGATTATGAGGGTAACCAACTAATACATATTCTGAGTGGCTTGAGTAAAGAAACTTTTGGTTCATAACATTATAATTACAATTTGGTGGGTAATTTTAAGGTTTGGTAACGATACGTTGTTGGATAGGGGGGGGGGGGGGGCTTTGGCTTCTGTTTTTCCTTAGGAGCGAATTTAAAAGAGTAGAAGATTAATTACAAAGTTGGTACATATGATAAGATTTTTTTTATTTGACTTTTTTCAATAAGGTCACCAGCATTTTAGTTTTATAAAATTTAGAGGTTTAAGTAGATTTTATTTTAATAAAACTTATCTATGTATAAAAATAGAAATTAATTTCTGTCTTAGTTTATAAAAATCCTTCGCCTTAATAGAAAAATTAACTTAGTGGTTGGATGAAAATTTATAAAAATTATATGACAAAGCTATTATTTTTTTCATATAAAAATTGCATGTATATTCCTTTTTATTATATATGTAACAAAATTAATTAAATAAAAGAAATTTAAAAGAGTTTGAGTAAATTGCCAAAATCGTCCCTATGGTTTTATATTTGCCAGTTTCATCCAAATATCTTCAACTTAACAGAAAAAATAAACTAAGTTAGTGGTTTGGATGAAAATGGCAAAAAGTTACAAACGTTAGGGGCAATTTGGTACAAAAGTGTCATTTTGGACGAAAATGGCAAACCTGCCCAAACCTCAGGGACGATTTTGGCAATTAACTCTTAATTATATATTAAACGGTGATTGAGTATTTGTAAGAACACAATTATCGTCGGTATGTTGGGGTTTTGTATACAAAGTTATGTTATTGCCTTGCGAGGGGTAACATTTCCAAAAGTCGGGTCTGACAGTACCACGGATGTTAATTGATATAACTTGGAAACAAATGTAATTGCGAGATCGCCCTCAATACTGTACAATGGTTTTTATTTAAACTTGATTAAACTGGGATTCACTCACCAGTATTTCCCACTGACAAAATATTTTAAACGCGTTTCAGGTAACAAAATGTGAAAGCCAAATAGAAGCCAGCTGGACAGCACTGAAGGCTTGAAAAAGTGGCAATAAAGTTACCTAAAAATAAATAGATGTTTTTATTAAATAAAATAGGGTTTTATCCCTATGAAAATGTGTGTACTTAAACTTGGTATTTTCCCATATGTTTAATATATTAACAACGTGGTATTTTACTCTGATAAAATATTTCCTAACTACGGTCCTAATGTAAATTTCGCTGCCAAAATTGAATAAACACGCGATACCACCGAAACTGGCTCGCGGCCGCCCGTTCCCGAGGTATTAGGGATCGGGGGTTGCGACACCAATACTTTTTAACACAAAAAGTGAAGAAAAAAATTAGAACACTATAAAGAAGCAACATGTTTATGCATGTATGTATTGTAATCTTGACATCGCAACGTGCGTCTTTGGTTTAAGGTTTTTACGTTTCGTTCTAAATTTTGCGAGTTAACACGACACAACGTGCGTGTGTGGGTGAACATTTTTACATGGTCTATTTTTTTCCCGTTTGACATGTTCAACATAACGTGCGGGTCCTAAATCGACTTAGTTATAACTAAAGAATCTTCATCGCTTTGCATCGGGTCATAATTCTAGTTAAATAACCAATTTACAAATAATCTTATAACACAAATATGGAACTAGACAGCTTAAGAGATCCACTCATTTAGTTTTATACGACCTGAATAAGACTTGTTTATTAGACGAGTTAAAATGTACCTCATTTTTACTTTTTTTAAGAGTTAATTGCCAAAATCGTCCCTGAGTTTTGGGCAGATTTGCCATTTTCGTCCAAAATGACACTTTTGTACCAAATTGCCCCCAACGTTTCTAACTTTTTGCCATTTTCATCCAAATCACTAACTTAGTTTATTTTTTCTAGTTAAGTTGAGAATATTTGGATGAAACTGGCAAATATAAAACCACATAGACGATTTTGGCAATTTACTCGAACTTTTTTAAATTTCTTTTATTTAATTAATTTTGATACATATATAATAAAAAAGAATATACATGCAGTTTTTATATGAAAAAAAATAATAGCTTTGTCACATAATTTTTATAAATTTTCATCCAACCACTAACTAAGTTAATTTTTCTATTAAGACGAAGGATGTTTATAAACTAAGACAGAAATTAATTTCTATTTTTTTATATAGATCAGTTTTATAAAAATAAAATCTATATAAACCTCTAAATTTTATAAAACTAAAATGTTTGTGACCTTATTCAAAAGGTCAAATAAAAAAATCTTATCATATGTACCAAGTTTGTAATTCATCTTCTACTCTTTTAAATTCGCTCCTAAGAAAAAACAGAAGCCAGTGCCCCCCTCTCTATCAAACAACGCATCGTTACCAAACCTTAAAATTACCCACCAAATTGTAACTATAATGCTATGAACCAAAAGTTTCTTTACTCAAGCCACTCAGAATAAGTATTAGTTAGTTATCCTCATAATCTTAATTAAATAAATATTTTATTTCTACCAACATATTTCCTAGGTGCTCAACATATTTAAAAAATATGTAACGTTATACAATTTTTTTCTATCTCTACAACTGATAAATACTAAAAGTTGTAATCGATTGTTATGTGTTGCACACCAATGACGTTTTCTCTTTATAAAACTGATTTATATAAAGAAGCTGTAAATTAATTCCTGTCTTAATTTATAAAATTTAAAACATCCTTCACCTTAACAGAAAAAATAAATTGAGTTAGTGATTTGGAAAAAAAATTATAAAAATTATGTGACAAAACTATTAATTTTTTTTTTCTAAAAACTCCATTTATATTCTTTTATATTATATATGTAACAAAAATAATTAAATAAAAGAAATTAAAAAGGGTTTGAGTAAATTGCTAAAATCTTCCCTGTGGTTTTATATTTGTCAGTTTCATCCAAATATCCTCAACTTAACAGAAAAAATAAACTAAGTTAGTGGTTTGGATGAAAATGGCAAAAAGGTACAAACGTTTGGGGCAATTTGGTACAAAGGTGTCATTTTGGACAAAAATGGCAAACGTGCCCAAACCTCAGGGACGATTTTGGCAATTAACTTAAAAAATTTTAAATTGTGATTAGGTTTACAAATTTGTTATTACAATAATATAATGTAAAGCTTTATAAAATCCTGAATATACTCTTGTGAAGTTTTTATTTTTATCTACGTCACAATAAAAATTTTGTAAAAAATAAACTTGTCAAATATAATTGTTTTTTTTTGTTCTTTTTACGTAAAGATAAACAGGATATGTAGTTGTGCTAAAAAAATATTTCATTGAAAACGGAGTTATGTTCAAAATAAAGTGTTTTTTATTTATTTCTAGTTATAAGTTATAATGAGTGCCGGTACTGTGTCGCTGTTCAGACGAACCTAACCGATTACGAGTCAACGAGATTAGTACCGGTATCAGTATTACTGGAAGTCAGAACTAGTACCGGTATTGGCTTTTTTTGGTTTTCAATCAATGTGAAACACGTGCCGATATCCTTTGTGACATATCACAACTTCATTTTTTGTGTTTTTTTTCTTTTGGTTGGTATACAGCATACCAGTACAGATACCTTAACAAATCAAATCAATACCAACTAAATTCCAGAGGCAATGCGCATGGGAATTCCACTAGTTAGTTTTTTTTTGGTAAATCTTGCAATGGTTTTATAAAATAAATAAAACAACTAGGATTGCGACCCGCCGCAATGCGGTGTGGATTCTTTAGTTATAACTAAGTCGATTTAGGACCCGCACGTTATGTTAAACCTGTCAAACGGGAAAAAAATAGATGATGTAAAAACGTTCACCCACACAAACACGTTGCATCGTGTTAACTCGCAAAATTTAGAACGAAACGTAAAAACGTTAAATCAAAGACGCACGTTGCGATGTGTTAAGTCACAAAATTTAGAACCAAGCAAAAAGCGATAAATTTGCGGAAAATGAAAACTATAAAGGACCAAAGTTGAACGTAAAAGAAGTTATGAGGATAGATTGCAAAAGATAAAAAGTTTTGGGTTAAAAGTAAAAAAAAAAAAAAACAAATAGTTTTGGGCTAAAAGTAATTAATGAAATACTTTTGGGTGAAAAGTAAAAAAAATATTTTTTTTTGGAAAACCCCCAAAGTCAACGTTACGACAACCATATGCATAACCATTTTTTCTTTGAAAACCACTCAAAGCACACCCCGCGTTGCGGCGAGGAGTAAAACGGTGTCAAATAGTATTAATATCACAACTGTCATTGACCACCAATATTGACTCGACCTATGATATGCGTGTTGCAACGAACCCGTCAAACATGGAAAAATATAGGTAAAAACATTGAACCACACATGCACGTTGCGTCGTATTAACTCGAAAAATTTAGAACCATACGCAAACCGAAAATTTGCGAAAGACGAAAAGTATAAGTGACAAAAGTTGTGAAGTTAAATTGAAAATAATGAAAAGTTTTGGGTTAAAGTTAAAAAACAAATTATGTAGGGTTAAAATTGCAAAAGGTAAAAACATTTGGGTTAAAAGTAAAAAATCATTTTTTTTTTAAATGGCCAAAGCACAATATACAACACATGATACACATATAACTTGCTAATTTATACATGAAATAATATGTTATAAACATTAAATAAAATTCATTACTTCTATACTATAATTCTAGTTGCCATAATTATTATATAAAACATTTGTTATAAGCTTTACACAACGTGCATTGAATCATTAATTGCCATAATTATATAAAACATTTGTTATAAGCTTTACACAACGTGCATTGAATCATTAATTGCCATAATTATATAAAACATTTGTTATAAGCTTTACACAACGTGCATTGAATCATTAATTGCCATAATTATATAAAACATTTGTTATAAGCTTTACACAACGTGCATTGAATGATTTGGATCATTAATATAAATATAGTTTTGAGTAAATTGTCAAAATCGTCTCTGAGGTTTGGGTATGTTTGTCATTTTCATTCAAAAATTTTTTTTGTACCATATAATCCTTCATTTTTGAGATTTTTTGCCATTCATCCAAACGTATGAGTTTTTTTTTTTTTTTGCCAAAATCGTCCCTGAAATTTAGGATTTTTTGTCATTTTCATCCAAATATTTGATAGAAAAAAAAAACAAATTAGTTTTTTGAATGAAAATGGCAAAAAATCCAAAAACTGAAGGACTATATTGTACAAAAAAAGTTGTTTGTATGAAAATGTCAAACATGCTCAAACGTCAAGGACGATTTTATTTCAATACAAGTTTAAAATGTATATCAACTATGTACGAATTTACTTCATATTATTATGAGTTAATTTACTTAAGGATCAAGCATGATTTAAATTCGCATAATATAACTAAAAAAAGGTAAAATGTGTTCTATAATAAAGGAATATTTGTTCATACAAAGAAATTAATTATGAGTTAATTTACTTGAGGATCAAGCATGATTTAAATTCGCATAATATAACTAAAAAAGGTAAAATGTGTTATACAATAAAGGAATATTTGTTCATACAAAGAAATTAAAAATAAATAAAAACTTAATTAACACATTAGGCGAGCATCATGGTGTTCTTATTTCTACACCTTTCACACAAATCAGATTAACTCTATGTTTTATTACTAATTTATGACAAATCTGGGGTGGGGTTGCGCTGATAGCAAAGTCTTTAGAGTTAATTTTTTTTTTTTAAATTGATTTAACCTTAAATAAAATTAGGTGTTACTATCCAATGGTGTTACATTTTTAAATTAAAGAAAATGAATGGGTATTTTAGTTATTATATTGATAAAATTAACTAATTTTGGTGTTAATACCCAAAGGTGTTACAAAATTGAAACCATAAAACCTAAACCTGTTAAAAAAGTTAGTATCTAAAAGTGAAACTAGCTATAAACCACAGGGTCTATCTGTGTAATTAACTCTATTATCATATTACCTAATAACAACACGCTTGATATTAACCGGCATTTAGACTTTGAAACCAAGTTTAAAAACTTACTATATTTGTTTATGAACTTTGGCATATCAAAAAAAACATCTTACATAGATTTGAGAATTTCCTAAGCTTGATAAGGAAGTTCAAAATCCATATAAGCGGATATAAGCGCGTTGTGTATGACACGATATCCTTCTCTGCATAAAATTAAAACGTTTTGCATAGTCCAACTCGCCACACTTTGAATATAAAATCGATACGTGAATCTGTAGTGTGTTTCTTTGGCACAAAACCATGAATCATTTGACTATGCCTTAAAACTCGGTAATGTTTGGATCAAACCATGAATTAATTGGGTGTACCATTTGTATAGGGGCCCATGTAGCTAGCTAGTTGTGTTCAGAGGTGCACAAATCGGGTATTATTTTAATAATCGGTTTTGGTTTCTCGTTTCAAGGGGTTATTGCTATAACTAGTTCGGTGTTCGGTTCTGATTATTTGACCAAAAAACATACCCTGTGTGCCTGGTTTCGGGTAGGGTTCGGTTCCGGTTCTTAAGAAACCGAGTATTAAAATACCCTATTTTCGGGTTTTTCTATACCCTGTTTCCGAGTTTTTTAGTACCCTATTTTCAATTTTTTTTAATACTCTATTGCATTTTTATTATCCTATTTTCTCGTCTTTTTGTTTATTATAACTTATAAATTAGCAACATGGTGGTGCAATAGGTAGTTGTATCCTGTGCTTTGCGGGTTTTTCAAAAAAAAAAAAACTTTTGTCGTGGTTATACTTTACGCCTGTCACCGATTGTCTCTTAACTCCTCACCACACTCAAAGGAAAAAGAGAGACAGAGAACCGGTGAGAGAGAGACGGACGTCTGGTCACGCTTCCGGCAACGGTTACTGAGATCTCCGTCGAATTACTGCCCGGTCGTCGTTCTGCGATGGGCCTAGATGTATGATCGGAGACTTGGAGGCGGCAAATCGGTTTCCGGCCAGTTGAAAACCACCGATTGTGCCGCATGGGTGTTCTCCGGCCAGTCTAGCGACACAAGGTATAGATTATCGACAACGTTATAGGTACGATTCATCCACTTCCGGCAACCGATTCACCGGGAAGAGGAAGAAATCTGGAAACGACATCGTTTTACCGCCCAATTTGTTTATTGCATGCTCCAATTTGTAAGTCTTTAGCCTCCTTTTATGTTTGTTTTGATCTTTACGGTTGTTGTTTGTATGTGTTTTAGGAGTTATTGGTGTTTCATTTGTTTGTGGCATGTTATCGGAGGTTGTTGCTATGTCGTTTCATCAGACGCGTACGATCGGAAAAGAAAAGAGCATAACACATTTGTTCAATTTGGTACGATTGGAATTTATACGTCATAAACATTTGTTCAATTTTGTCTTTAATCTTTAATTGTGGCGTTTGATCGGAGATTCTTGCCGTGCCGTTTGATAGGACGCGTATGATCAGAATTTGTAGACCATCAATACTGTAGAAGGGTCTCACCCAATATGTTGTTTTTGCTTTTGCTGTTTTTTTTTCCTTGAAGTCGTAATGGATATAGGGTTCCAGTGAATGTTATGTCAAATTTGATAGTTAAAACTCAATTTATTTTTATAATTTTTGTCTATCAAGTAGATAGTGGTGAAGTGATTAGGGAAAAACTTGGTGTTCCTTGTGACCCAGGTTCGACTCCCACTCTCCCCATTATTTTCTTCGGCATCCAGGTGAAGGGCGAATACGGGTGGCGCCGGTTCGTCTTGGACGGGAGGCGAGGTTTTACCGATTATTCCATTGTCGTGCCTTCAGGCTGGTGGAGGTCGGGTTTCCGTGCATCTGGGAGAGCCAAGGGGCTGGCGGCGGTCGAGTAGTCGACCTTGGCCACAGCACCCGATGTCACGGTGGTTGGCATGTCGTTCCTTGGTGTTCAAGAAAAAAAAAAGATTTTAATATCAGCAGCAGTGGACCACACAGTTGCAGCCACAACCAATGATGCAGCCTGTGTCCAGACCACCATCTCCACAAGTCCAACAACTTCTCTAACAATAAGGTTTTTATTTTCTTTATAATGATCTAACAATCGTGTATGTGAAAACTATATCCCATTAAAATTTGCAGCTTCGAGGGAATTCTTTTACGACAGAAAAGATATGTTAGTCATTTCTTGAGAGGGTTCTCTGCTTAAATGGGCTATACGACTTGCTGTTTTCGTAGCTAATGACATAGTATTGACATTAAAATTTTTGATGCAGGGGAGTAGCCTGGGCATTTCAGGGAAGACAAATTATCTACTATTTCATGATTATTGCCTTCCAGGTAAAATGATTCATATGTTGCGCGTTTTAATGGCGTGTACTTATTATTATTAAGCTTCGATATATCTTCTTAACTGATCTTGCTTTCACCTGGCAGCCGCTTGGTGTGCATCCATGGCAGGTATGTTCTCATATCCCGTACCCAAATGGTGAAAGAATCGTTACTGAACACCTATGATTGATTTAGATAACATTGAATTCAAACCAGCCCATTGCACAAACTGATAAATGTCATATTGCTACTGTCTAATCTGTACAGAATCAAGCGATAGCTCCAAGAAGGCCTACGACGAATGAAAAAGCTGAAAATAAACTTTTCTGAAAGTTGCGGATGATGAAGACTAGGCAACTGAAACCCACACAAAGTCGTCGACGTACAAATCTTTAGGTAGCACACCTTTTGTACAACTTATCTGCGTAACACTCTAGGTATCAGTATGCTAAGTTGTGAAGACCGTTATACAGCAGAACATTTTGTACAACTTTGTTTTGTACATCCTTGATATATAGGTCAGGCGATGTGACTATGGAAGGATGATGTAATCAAACACTTAGGGCCTCCCGGCCGCAACGCCGCGGGGTTTTAAATCTAGTTATTATTAAATATGTATTACATAACGTAAAAAAATTAAACCAAATGCACTAACATAAATTTAAAAGATAGATATTAGAATAACACATTGGGTATAGCCGGGTATAACCAGTTTCGGTTCCAGTTCTTGTTCGATTTCGGGTATTAATCAGGTATGATAGGTTCCGATTCCAGCTATTGAGATCAAAATGCATACCCTATCTATACCCTACGGGTAGGGTCAGTTTCGGTTTCGGGTATAGAATACTCGCCTATTAAAAAAACTGGTTCCAGGTTAGGTTCGATTCCAGGTATGGTTTTTTTGTGCACCTCTGGTTTTGTTGTAAAGGAACATGTTAGCTACAAGAATATTTAACATTTCTTGAACAAGCCACCAAAGTTTTAGTATTTAAAATTTGACATAATAAGTAATAAATAGATGATGTGAGAAGAAGCACTTCAACGAAAAGTAAGACTGTCAAGTTTGTTATGCCACTTTTTTGAAGTAAAAAGTCAAAAAATTATATTTTATTATATCTTGCAAATATACCGTTACGACACGTTTATTTTTCTCTGAGATTTGATTAAAGTTTTATTTAAATGACTCAAATATAGTTGATTTTTTTCTTTATTTTGAGGAACCCAACCAATACCGTTTGAACAACATTGGTACATTTACTTATTTTTATGGTTTTTCTGACCTTGCAAATATAATTCATTGAAAACAAAGTTGTATTCGCACTAGAGTATATTTTTAGTATCGTAAGTTATAAGGAGTGGCAGAATGGTAACAATATTGTGACAAACCGATACAAATACAGTTAGACAACATCAGTACCAATATTCGTATTTTGGTTTTCATCCGATGTAAATTATGTGTCGATATCCTCTTGAGTGTATTTTTATATTGTTATACCGAGTATTGGTACCGTACCAAACCGTCGATCGAAAGCCCGCTGTGAAGCGCTGATAATCCCACTAGTTTATAAAACTTTACCAGTGTGCTGTTCCACTTTACCAAAAAAAAAATTCAAATTAATCACACCGTTTAATTATCAGAGTAAAGCGGCAAGAACTTACGAAATGGATCATGAATATAGGTTTGATTTCTCTTTACTATACATCCCTTGTAATCTCAAAGGAGGTCCAAAAATGCATCAGGAACACACATTACTCGAAGGGTCGTCTCACATGATGAGGCGTTCATACACAACTTGCAACTTTCATGCTAAGGGGATGACATTGGACCTTTTGTGAACGAATTCATAAAGAAACTAGCTGTCTGGTACCATTCCACTATACTATCACTACTAAAAAACTGTCCATTTCCGACCAGTTTCCGACAAAAATACGTTTGTAGGAAAAAGCCTTGTAGGAAAATATTTCCGACAAGTAACCGACTAAATTTCCGACAAATTTCCGACAAAAAGAAGAAGTTACTATTTCCGACAAAGTTCCGACCAAAAGTTTCCGACAAAGTTCCGACCACAATTTTCCTACAGCTTTCCGACCGCCGTTTTCCTACTATTTTCCGACCAAAAGTTTCCGACAAAGTTCCGACCACAATTTTCCTACAGCTTTCCGACTGCCGTTTTCCTACTATTTTCCGACCAAAAGTTTCCGACAAAGTTCCGACTACAATTTTCCTACAGCTTTCCGACCACATTTTTCCGACCAATTTCCGACTAAAAAACTTTTTAATAAAAAAAAATTAAAAAAACTAAAAAATCCAGATTTTTCTACTAAAAATGCAGAACAAAAAATCCAATAAAAATCCTAAATACGACACGATTATAGAACTGAAAGTTCATCCACAAAATACAAAACGGTTGTCAAATTGTAGGTTCAACAACCAAAATATGCCACGGTTTTTAAATTACAAGTTCAACCGCAAAAGACAACAAACAAAACTAAACTATGGTGGAGGATTGCTAGGATTACCAAACTGCTTCATCAACTCGGTTATTTGTCGTTGCATATCTTCTCTCATTTGTGTTGCATCTCTTCGACTCGATTTTGCAACACTTCCGTGTGGGGTTGTTGCGTCTCTTCGAATCATTTATTTAACTTTTCCACTTGGGATTGCAAGTTCCACACCTAAACAGCATACATAATATTAGCAAAAAAGCTATATATATAGACACACTAGTAGGAAACCCATGCGATGCAACCCGTTTGACATAATACGTTAATCCAATTATATAATTAACAAAACTATCTGTAGGATACTAGGATCTAAGGATATAATGTAAAACCAAAAACACATTTTATCGATTTTCCTTTTTATTGATTTCTATCAATAAATTTTATAAAAAAAAATACCACAATCTGAATCACAATAAATTATATCAAAATACCTTGGTATATAGTATATATGCTATTTTACATGTATATTTAACAAAAACCTAAAATCCAGCTATTTTACATGTATATTTGACCAAAATATTATATCCACCAAGCACGTTGATGATTAACACCAACAATTACATCCAATAAAAAACTAATTATCTTATACTTAATAAAAAATTGACCCCAAGACATTCTTCATAAACCAAATGATATAAATCACAAAAGAGAATCATTATCATACCTCAAGGATTCCTTTTCAAGACATAATCAGCAAACAAAAGGTCCACTTGGTAAACTATGTTCCCATAAGCCTTGCATTTTTTGTTGTGTTCCAATAAAAGACATAGTTGCCTTGTTCCCCTCTGGATCTGGTTAAAAAAAGCATGTGTGAAAAGACAATAATCATATGACATATTGTGTGGTTTAAGAGACTGTTTAAATCAATAAACAAACACATGCATAACCATCAGACCAGGAACGACTTATCTTCCCAAAAGAAACATACCTAATCTTGATAACACTAATCAATCAATACCTAGATAATCATTTCCCAAAACCAATGAGTAAAGAACATGTTTTTAAAGATCTACATACCATGTTGAGTGTAGAGTATCGACAGAGATAGCAAGTGCAAGCACACTCTCAACTGTCGATGTCGTTTATAAGTCACAACCGATGTGGAATTTGTATATTATATTGTCTTGATATATATAAAAAAAATATTGTTATAAAAGAACTTATGCATTTATGCTATTAATTTAGGGATTTGGTTATAAGGGAAACGAATCAAAATAAAAGAAATCGTTTTGAAATTATATACGTATTGTTTCGTGGATTTTTACGAAAAACGGGCAGAGTTTCCTCTATTTTTGGACGATCCCGACAATACCAGTTGTCGATAACATTGTCAAAATTCAACAATCAATTCGATAAGGCAATTTACAATATAAGATTTCTATGTAAAAATACAATTCTAACAAGTTTGGTGTCGCGATTAAAAATAATAAATAATTACGAAAAACACTAAATTAATATTCGAGTCGTTATTTTATACCAAAACTTGTGTCAAGCCAACAGTTGACTGACAGTTGGCCAGAATTGACCAAGTTTGACTGTTTGACCTGAGTTGACCCGAGCTAAGACTGATCCGTAACGAGAACTCGATTAGAAAGACACTCAAATTTTATATCTTAAATAATCATCACCCAAATCAGCTTCTAACCTGAACCGAACCGAGACTAGATCGGCTGAACCAAGACTCGAACCGGAAACGGTTGGAACTGAGCCATGAGCCGAGACCCGTGCCAAGCTTGAAAGGTGGCTGTGAATCCTGAACCGAGATAGGGTCCAAAACTGGACCGAAACAGATCTGAGATTACAACTTGAACTGAAAAACAAAACTCAATCCGAAACTGAAACGTACCTACCCGGAACCGGGTGTGAACCGAATCTGAAACACGAATCGAAGCATGACCCGAACCAAACTAAGATGGTCACCCGAAGCTTATAACCTGAACCGCAACAAGAACCGAAAGTGAGCCAAACACGAATTGATCCGAAACTAATAGAAAGTGAGAAGAAAAGGACTGTGGCTTACCGGAGTGCCGACTATCGGACTAAGAACCACCGTCGCCGGTTCGTTACCGGAAACGGCACCGCCGTTTCTCTTTCTTTCTCGATTCTCTCTCCCTCTCTCTCGTTCCTCTCTCTCTCTCTCTCTCTCTCGTTTTCTGTCGTGGTCCCTGTCGTCGATATGGGCCGTCGGTTATGCGGTGGTTCAAGGCGGGGAGAGAAGGTGGGGTGTAGGTGAGTGGCGGCAGTGGAATGTCGTCGCCGGTGTCTTCATCGCAGAGGGAACGAGAGCAGGCAAGGATTTGTGTTTTTGAATTTGTGCCTGTAACTGGAAATCGAGATGTTGTTTGGCAGTGGATCTGTATGTATGTATAGTTAGATTGTAGAGATAGGGGAAAAATGGGGGGGGGGGGGGAAAGCTTATGGTGTCGGCTGAAGACAATAAGGGGGTATAGGGTTTTACAAGATGTTTATACTAGGGTTAGATAGTGGGCTTTGGGCTTGGGCCCAAGGCCCACAAGCCCATCTCGCGTGTATAAGCGGCCCGAAAGTCCCTACGAACTCGTTTTTAAAACCAGATCGTCGTAGAATATTATTTTAAGGTTTAAATACGTGAAATAATGCCAGTGCTCGATATTGGTCGCGTTCGCTTGTCGGTCGCGTTAAAAGTGCGTAAAAAGAGTAGTTTTCCATTTTTAAATCGTTTTTCGATTAGATTTCAACTGTGTCTCTAAAAATAGGTTTTAGTCGGAAATTTGTCGGAAATTTCCGACCATTTTCCGACACCAATTTTCTTTTTTTTCATTTTTTCAACCTTTAAACATCGTTTTTCCATTCTATCTTTTGTACACGTTAATTATACATGAAATACTTTTACTTTACCAACTTATACGCATTGTACACGTTTATACGTGTATGAACACTATCGGGACCCATTAATTAAAACAGGCTAAGTATGTGTATATATATGTATGTGTGTATGTATACGTGTGTGTACACTTGGACAAACACATACTTATACATATAGAGACAAGAAATATGTTTATATATGTCACACCCCCAAATTACCACCTAGGGCATGTCCCTATTTGAGGTGCAACGATCCAATTAAAGAGCCACCAATCATATCGAACATAAGTAATAGTGTATTGAAATACTGAAGTAAAGGAAATACATTGTTTGCAAGTTAAACCAAAACATGAGTACTGAGCGGAAGCGTAATATGTATAGTTGTATCAAGTATCAAACCCAAGACAAGTATCTGTGTATCATGACCATGACCACTCTAGCAGCATCAGACAGCAAATCCCCATGTTCCTTCAATGATTACCTACAAGCATGTAAACAAGTGTGTCAGACGACGCTGGTGAGTTCAAGGTTTTGTTAACGTGTTTTGTTACCAGACGTATGTTAAGCCAATTCAACGTTGTGATATGATGCTGTTTATGACTTGTTGAGATACCCTAGGGAGTGTGCCCATATGTATCCGGGAAGTGTGTCCCTTAATAACCTGGAAGTGTGTCCAGTCCCCAATGCCCCTAACCAAGCATTGGTAATGATGCCCAGATAATTAGTTCGCGCCCGTCCTTACGGCCCGGTGCGAGGTATCAAACCTAATAGCGCTATCAACTAATTACCCCATTGCCCTACAGGCAATCCGATAATGATAGATTCCATGTTCAATAACCAAAACCCAATTTAACTGTTTACCCAAGATTCCCTTCCAAATGTTTACTAGTTGTCCCAAACCACCGGGACGCATGCTTGAGAAATGCAGTGAACTCACCTTGGATTGCTCGGTATGTTATGTTTCATTACCCATTCCAAGTTGGTCAACCAAACCCTACCGTGATTACCAAATATAGTCAGTATCGTATGCACATTAATCACGTATTTTCATACACATTACACACATCGCATACTAGTAAAGCACATAACATGTAACAATTACTCATGTATCTAACAGTTCATCGTTGTCACATAGCAGGTATTCCAGTTATACACAAGTTCATATCACCAATGAATAATTCACACAACACCTTAACTATTCATTCGACATTCACAAAGTGTGCGATTTAATCAAGTTAATTGTTCGCTCAAGAGTGGGCGATCCAAGAATCTATAGTATACTGTTCGTATCAACTTGTGGCCCATTAGCTAGTATTCAAGCCAACCGAGTTCAACTCTCACCCGTGTGTGGCCCATTTCAGTTGGTTCGATCAGTTGCACATTCACAACAACTTTCCATAGATCATGTGACCCTAATTATTCTAGCAATAATCATTATCATCAGTCCTTCAATCGAATTACCTAGCTGTTCCATCTTCAAGATTCATTCATCATATTAACACATCTATGAATATGTCATAACACAACCTCATCGGACATCAACTTCCTAAGATCATTAACAGTAATTATTCTCACAGTCACTATCAATCGAAATGATTTAACCATCACTTTCCACTATTTATATAATTCGAACCCTCATTAAATCATCAACAATACAGTTGCACTCAAATCTTCAATAATATACAACACTCATCCTCGATTGACGAGAGCACTAGCAGATTATGTCCCATCTAAATATACATACATGACATAAATAGGTTGCACACATATTAAGCTATTTAACAAGCACATGACTACTGACAATTCTCATGCAAAATTGAAACATAGTGGCTGACAATGAGAAGTAATCATTATCAAAGGAATAGTCAACATGTTACTCAACATATTATAACTCTTTTATAAATCACAGTCACGTAAAGAACAATCCAATACTACTTAACATAATTATGGGCGTACTAACCAAGGTCTTCGATTAATAGAGTGATGTCTCGAGAGGGGGGGGGGGTCTCCTGCCGCTGATGATCGAACTCCAAGGGGATGTGCTAGGGTTTTCAAAAGATTGGTACGTATCTTCTAATACCTATACATATAACACAAAAGGTGGTTTGGGCCCATACTGGGCTTCGGCGAATCATGGGCTCGGCGAAACAACTTGTTTCATCGAGTGCGCTTATGGCGAAATAAATCCTGTTTCGTCGGGTTCCTCAAGTCTTAAATAGTTTACAAGTATTCATGCAACCAAACAGTCTAATCATACTTGACATATCAAACAAACATCTCCGCATATAATTCAGTGTGTACAAATACAACGCAAGTAAGCAAACATCTAGACAGTCAACGTGCAATAAATGCAAAAGTGAGATGTCGGAAACTCGAGTTGTCACATTATCCCCAACTTGAAAGAAATTTCGTCCCGAAATTTGACAAGTAAGCACAGAGGAATGAAGTGGGGAATCAGGGTTGTTACGGATTTTGTTCGGATGTCACATCATCCCCAACTTGAAGAGGAATCTCGTCCCGAGATTCACCAGCTTTACTAGATTCAGGCTGATCTTTAGGAAAGAGGTGGGGATACTTGAGCTTCATTTGATCCTCTCGCTCCCACGTGAACTCCGGTCCACGCCTTGAATTCCAACGAACTCTAACTATCGGGATACGACTATGCTAACGGGGGGGGGGGGTTCCTCAACAAAGCATCACAAGTGTTGCATCGAACAGACGCTTCTTTAGGTTCGAGGTATGAATGACACCGCGCATGTTACTTAGCTTGTCCAACTTCTGAATGGCCAACCATAATGTAAGTTAAGCTTACCATGTTTCCCCCAGCGTACCGCACTCTCCCAGAGTGAGGCTTCTAATATGACACGTTCGCCTGCAGCGAACTCCTGGTGTTTATAAGTTACCAGACTTCATGGCGGCCATGCGTTATCGTCACAGCATTTCCAATTTAAATAGCCATACCAAGAGGGTTGGGTGTAACATCTGGACCTGTGATTAGGTTGTTATCCACTGCAGTCTACGAGGGGTTGACACTATCATCCCCATAGCGCCTGAAACAAGCTGTCTGAATACCAGAACGGTAGCAGTTTTGGTAGAACTCAATCCTAGGTATATGTCCTTCCACTTACGTTGAGTCAATACCACACATACTTTCATCATGCCTTCGCGTGTCGGTGGTTCGTTTACTCTGACCGACTGCTCTAAGGCGATAAATATTGCTCATGTCTAGACGTGTGCCACGAGTCGTGTGTAGTGCTGCCATAAATCGTGCATAGATCAAAATTATAATTACAGAAGTTGATACCTCATGCCAAAATAGCCACTTTTCTGAGAGGAATAACCACAAATTGTGAAGACTCGCCAGTTTCCTTGATTTCAAGAGGGTGTATCGGTTATATGAGGGAATCGACGATCATCTAGAGGGTATTGTTTCCAATTCGAGTTGTAAGTAGACTAGTGACAGAGCCCATGGCAGTCTGTTCTCATTTCCGTACGGGTGTTTCTGGTTATTGATATTCCACCTTGACCTTCCCATGAGTCAACACCATTCACCTGCGTAGTTAGGCGGGCCTTCATGCCCTGTTATCAGTACAAAGTCCTATGGGTTTTAATATCTCTTATCTAAGTCCAGATGACTGGAATATCGGGGTCGGTGTGCTTTGCTCGCCTCAAGTTCCCTACAGTTGCCGCATAATGAGATCCGCATTCATTCCAAGGGGTAGCGCCTATCGTCCGAGTTACCAAAAGTTGCTTCTCCATGCCCCGCGTGGGTTCACTTGAAACTCCCCTTTCTCAGCTCTCCAGCTTGAACCGGGCGAGTCTGGTCAGGTGTGTTAGAATCCATGGTGGGCTATATGCTCGTACGTGCTTAAGGTCCGTAATCATAATCACTTAAGAGTTCCATCCACAATGCCAGTACATGTTTTGTTCTCCTGCAACAAGGTACACGGGAGGCCCTTGTGATCGATCTAGGTCACGTCTTTGATACCGTCCAAGTCATGCCTCCAACTCAAATCCCAAGGTCATGTTTTCTATTGTCCTTCTCGCAGCCCACTGCGCGGGTCGCCAATTTCTTGTGTTGCATCGGCGCGTAGCTGGGACTCCGGCCCGAATCGTCATGGTATTACACTAGATCACTCCTACCCCATAGGTAAAGATGAGGCTTGATACTTAACAGAGTTGGAATTCGAAAGCTAAAGACATCCTCCTGTTTTGGTCTCCTACGAGCACAGCACCCGGCGGTGCTCGAGAGAGTTAATCCGCGCGATCCTCGAAAGCCCTGTGACAATCTTCAACAGCATCTACCGAAACCAGGAAAGTGTTGCACTCCCGAAGGAATCTTTGGTGCCAAGTCCGCTTCTAGCAAAATGGATTCCAGCATAACCCATGCGTATTCCCTGCTTCATTGTTCACAAAATTCCCGTACATCTCTCAAACCTAGATGTTCCATTCCACAAGTCTTCACCTGTGACGACTCCTTCCTCAGGAGTCCTACGATAAAACGCAGTCATCGCCCGTGATGTCCCTCCTCCGGGAAGCGACCTGAGACGTCATCAAGAAGCACCGTCGATTCTTAGGTTCCACAAGCTGCTGGCGTGCTGATTATTACGATGGCCGTGATTTACAAGGTTACATTGGTCGTGTCACGTTTCATATACTGCTCCAAGAGCATCCACCACTTGGACTTCCATTTGGTGATGGCTTATTCGTAGATCCCTCCTCGGATAGACTCTCATCCCTGGCATCTAGTTGTCATGGTGTTAATATATGATCGAAGCAAATGGCTCTCAATCGTCGTCTTGATAAGTTTCCTATAGTCGGGACACACAAGGGCTTATTCTCATGAATGCAGCTGGGGCTTGAGTGGGAATTAGGTCCAACCAAAGCGTCTGTCCCACAGTTCCTGTAGTTAATTTCACTGTCCTTGCGACTCTCCTAATGCCCGTTGGTGAGGCGCACGAGTAATTAGAGTTGTCTTGACCTGACACCGATACGATGTCCCACCAGACGATGTAACGGTAAACCTGATAGTTCCCCTGGTAGTACTTAGGGAGGGTTCATAAACTATGGGTGGATCCTCGATCCTCTTCCCTGTAGCTTTAACATCACTAATGAGTGTTAATCTAGCGAGGTAACCTCTCTGTGGACACTCCCGGTCCCCATTGCTGATTTGATGCTAATCTCTGCATCACTGGAATATTCCATGATAGACAAAAGCTTCCCCTTTATTGGGTATATCGGCGTGACGTCTAAGTAACCAATCCATACTGACTGCCGTCTCAGAACTATCAAAAGTAGTAGAAAGAAGGTCGATTGTCGGACACTTGTCCCACAAGGTCGAGTTTGCATTCCAACGAACATATGAGGTTTCAGTTGTCTAACCATCAGACAACCACATTGGTAGGTTTGGTTTCAAAGTGTATCAGAGTTAAACAAAACAGAGACGAGGCGATTAGTTGCCTTACCAGCTACCACGTTGCAAAAATCCTGGCGTTGCCCATGTCAATTCTGAATTCCCTTTCATGGATATCGTTTCCGGTGTCATGGTTAGTATCGCGGGGTTTTCCGGTACTGACGTCGTTTTCTTGGTTGTTGCTGTCTCGATTGACCAACGGCCAATCCATGTGGTAAACGTTTTTCATTCCCTATAGTGAGGGCTACTATTACGAGTACCCTGACATTGCCGTAACTGTTACTTCTGCTATTGTTTCATGAAGCGGGGTCCTATGATCCTCCACTGACAGGATCCATCTTCTGCTGTTCTGTGCCACGTTCTAAGATGCTACTCATTGTGCTGGCAGTGGTGCATTCCACACCGTAATCGGTTGTCATTGCTTACGCTCCGATTGATTCGTAAAAGCTGACTCCCATGAGTCGATTGTATTCTATTCGTTGGTGTTCGTTGCCGGTCATCTGAGTCGTCCAAATATTGAGGTCGGCGAGGTACTACATTTACCCTCTCATCCATCGATGTTGCAAGTTGTCTATGTATTACACGGTCTGTTGCGAGGGCGTTACAGAAATGGTCGTGATTCGAGATTCGAGACGTCAATATGTTAAGTTCCAACAAACTAAGAAAAATGAGAAAGATAAAGATCGTTCATCATTGCACATCACCCCACTCGGGGATGTTCGTATAAGCACCTAGCACTCTACACCGTCCACTAGGCGTTCAGTTGGGTGTTCAGGTAATACTCAATAGCATCGGAATTCGAAAGGTTTCAAAGGAAAAATGGAATGATCACATTCGAGTAGGAGACAATCTCTACTATGTCTCTTATAGGTTATCATATTTCGCATCGATCAAATGATAGTTCAGAATGGAATGAAATCGGGTATCACATTGAAGTCTACAACTATCGAGTTCACATACAGTAGGGGAGATTCCCTCTTGCACTCGTTAAGCCTCATTGGGATTTGCATGCACCACGCGTTATTATTATGTGTGCACCCATGATAATAAGGCGGTTTGCATGCTCCTCTCGATGCTTCTTAACTTATGTTCGAAGTTTCTCCCACCCCAATCAACACAGATATGTAGTAAGACTAGGATTCACAGGATGCGAGTGTTGTGTTATGCTATCGATGTGTCATGATATCTATCTTGTTGTGACGTGCATGCTACGTATATAGATATGTCTACTAATCATGTGATATATAATGTAACGAGGAACGAACCTTGCAATCTGAAGCTGAGTGTCATGGTCATCGTTTGGATCAATTAGGTTATAGTCTGGTTTTATGAAAACGTTTTAAAACCAAGTTCTCTATAACCAGTGGCTCTGATACCAAACTGTCACACCCCCAAATTACCACCTAGGGCATGTCCCTATTTGAGGTGCAACGATCCAATTAAAGAGCCACCAATCATATCGAACATAAGTAATAGTGTATTGAAATACTGAAGTAAAGGAAATACATTGTTTGCAAGTTAAACCAAAACATGAGTACTGAGCGGAAGCGTAATATGTATAGTTGTATCAAGTATCAAACCCAAGACAAGTATCTGTGTATCATGACCATGGCCACTCTAGCAGCATCAGACAGCAAATCCCCATGTTCCTTCAATGATTACCTACAAGCATGTAAACAAGTGTGTCAGACGACGCTGGTGAGTTCAAGGTTTTGTTAACGTGTTTTGTTACCAGACGTATGTTAAGCCAATTCAACGTTGTGATATGATGCTGTTTATGACTTGTTGAGATACCCTAGGGAGTGTGCCCATATGTATCCGGGAAGTGTGTCCCTTAATAACCTGGAAGTGTGTCCAGTCCCCAATGCCCCTAACCAAGCATTGGTAATGATGCCCAGATAATTAGTTCGCGCCCGTCCTTACGGCCCGGTGCGAGGTATCAAACCTAATAGCGCTATCAACTAATTACCCCATTGCCCTACAGGCAATCCGATAATGATAGATTCCATGTTCAATAACCAAAACCCAATTTAACTGTTTACCCAAGATTCCCTTCCAAATGTTTACTAGTTGTCCCAAACCACCGGGACGCATGCTTGAGAAATGCAGTGAACTCACCTTGGATTGCTCGGTATGTTATGTTTCATTACCCATTCCAAGTTGGTCAACCAAACCCTACCGTGATTACCAAATATAGTCAGTATCGTATGCACATTAATCACGTATTTTCATACACATTACACACATCGCATACTAGTAAAGCACATAACATGTAACAATTACTCATGTATCTAACAGTTCATCGTTGTCACATAGCAGGTATTCCAGTTATACACAAGTTCATATCACCAATGAATAATTCACACAACACCTTAACTATTCATTCGACATTCACAAAGTGTGCGATTTAATCAAGTTAATTGTTCGCTCAAGAGTGGGCGATCCAAGAATCTATAGTATACTGTTCGTATCAACTTGTGGCCCATTAGCTAGTATTCAAGCCAACCGAGTTCAACTCTCACCCGTGTGTGGCCCATTTCAGTTGGTTCGATCAGTTGCACATTCACAACAACTTTCCATAGATCATGTGACCCTAATTATTCTAGCAATAATCATTATCATCAGTCCTTCAATCGAATTACCTAGCTGTTCCATCTTCAAGATTCATTCATCATATTAACACATCTATGAATATGTCATAACACAACCTCATCGGACATCAACTTCCTAAGATCATTAACAGTAATTATTCTCACAGTCACTATCAATCGAAATGATTTAACCATCACTTTCCACTATTTATATAATTCGAACCCTCATTAAATCATCAACAATACAGTTGCACTCAAATCTTCAATAATATACAACACTCATCCTCGATTGACGAGAGCACTAGCAGATTATGTCCCATCTAAATATACATACATGACATAAATAGGTTGCACACATATTAAGCTATTTAACAAGCACATGACTACTGACAATTCTCATGCAAAATTGAAACATAGTGGCTGACAATGAGAAGTAATCATTATCAAAGGAATAGTCAACATGTTACTCAACATATTATAACTCTTTTATAAATCACAGTCACGTAAAGAACAATCCAATACTACTTAACATAATTATGGGCGTACTAACCAAGGTCTTCGATTAATATAGTGATGTCTCGAGAGGGGGGGGGGTCTCCTGCCGCTGATGATCGAAGTCCAAGGGGATGTGCTAGGGTTTTCAAAAGATTGGTACGTATCTTCTAATACCTATACATATAACACAAAAGGTGGTTTGGGCCCATACTGGGCTTCGGCGAATCATGGGCTCGGCGAAACAACTTGTTTCATCGAGTGCGCTTATGGCGAAACAAATCATGTTTCGTCGGGTTCCTCAAGTCTTAAATAGTTTACAAGTATTCATGCAACCAAACAGTCTAATCATACTTGACATATCAAACAAACATCTCCGCATATAATTCAGTGTGTACAAATACAACGCAAGTAAGCAAACATCTAGACAGTCAACGTGCAATAAATGCAAAAGTGAGATGTCGGAAACTCGAGTTGTCACAATATATATAGATATACACCTCGGTATAATTAAATATGAAAAGAATAATTGTTTTAGTCGGAAATTTGTCGGAAATTTCCGACCATTTTCCGACCAATAAAGTTTTTAGTCGGAAAAGGGTCGGAAATTTCCGACAACTTTCCGACCAATATTGTGTTTCGTCGGAAAGTGGTCGGAAATTTCCGACCATTTTCCGACACCAATTTTCGTTTTTTTCATTTTTTCAACCTTTAAACATCGTTTTTCCATTCTATCTTTTGTACACATTAATTATACATGAAATACTTTTACTTTACCAACTTATACGCATTGTACACGTTTATACGTGTATGTATACTATCGGGACCCATTAATTAAAACAGGCTAAGTATGTGTATATATATGTATGTGTGTGTGTACACTTGGACAAATACATACTTATATATATATATATACATACACACATACATATACATATAGAGACAAGAAATACGTTTATATATATAGATATACACCTCGGTATATTTAAATATGAAAAGAATAATTGTTTTAGTCGGAAATTTGTCGGAAATTTCCGACAACTTTCCGACCAATAAAGGTTTTAGTCGGAAAATGGTCGGAAATTTCCGACAACTTTCCGACTAATGTTGTGTTTCGTCGGAAATTGGTCGGAAATTTCCGACCATTTTCCGACACTAATTTTCGTTTTTTTCATTTTTTCAATCTTTAAACATCGTTTTTCCATTCTATCTTTTGTACACGTTAATTATACATGAAATACTTTTACTTTACCAACTTATACGCATTGTACACGTTTATACGTGTATGTACACTATCGGGACCCATTTGTAGGAAAATAGTCGGTAAAACCAGATTATTTTTTTAGTTGGTATTTTGTCGGAAAATGGTCGGAATTTTCCGACGAAATTGGTTTTGTCGGAAATTATGGTAGGAAACCCCCCTGTTTTCTAGTAGTGTATTAAACCATCTACCAACCGAACGCATCCCCCAGAGACCCCCCCCCCCCCCCCCCCCCCCCCAAGAAGATAAACGAAAGCAAATTTGTCCTCTAAAATTTCACCTTTTCTATTATAAAAATGTTCAAAACTCAGTTCTAACTAATCATGTTCATATTAAACTAACTTGACCGAAAAGTTATGGCTTAGATGGAGTTTTACTTTCCAATCTTCCTCCATTTATCCTTCAAGTCACTAGGGGTACGTGACGAATCAAAGACACGACGACCAAATTCCAAAATTTTCTTTTAGGTTAGGTTTTTTTTTTCGTTAATACCGAGTATCTTTGAACTCCTTCCTGCAATATAGTTAGCAGAATTTAATAAGTATGAAAAATAAAGTTAACTTAAAAAGATTTTAAAACAGCAGACCTTAAGCATCTCTTCTTCTTGTTCACTCCAAAGAACCCGACCTCTTTTAGTCCTGAAGATGAACCCGGCTCAAACTTTATAACAATTTGCATAATAAAAATAATCTAATGATACTTAAAATAAAAACATAATCACTTCCAAGTTCGAACCTGTCGATCATTATATTGCTCATAACCGGCTCTTCTTTTCTTCCGTTCATGTTGAATGTCACTGATGTCTTTCGTTTTTTGCATGTATATTGCTCCTCTATGGTTAACCATATATCTGCACTTTTTGACTTTTTGGCTTGGTCAACAACTTTGAATGCGCATTTGCCGTTTTTTGTTTGTTGGTCAACTTTCATCCTTTTACTAACATGATCTGAGTTCGGTATGTAAACAACCATCATCCTACAACTATTTACATCATTAACCTCATGTACTCCTTCACTCCGGTTCGCAACTTCATTAGTATTTTCGGGTACTAAAGTGTCGGGAACTTCATCATGATTCTCTAAATCGACAACATTAGTGTCATCTACTAACTTATCTTTTGATGAAATTTCATCTTCTTTATTATCCATCTTAACTACCGGCCCTTGATGCTTGTCATCTCGCACGTCTGCCTCTAAAAAAGTTGACAAAGCTTTCTTGGTCAACATAACCTTTGACCTTAATTGACTAGCTTCTTGTGTGTACTGTTTGTAAACACAATAAGGACAGTGAAAGTTTCCAGCATCATCAAAATGAGCCTCGCAACCCATACAATTCTTATGAACGGAAATCGGGCAGCCATCATCGGTACAAACCAAGAGATTGCCATCGCCATTGTCACATGATACACATTGTCGGTTTTCTGTCCACCACCCTAATGAAGTGTGATTCAAAGATTAGTTGTATGGAGCTCAATTTGTGTGCATGAAGCTGATGTATTGTTGAGTCATGTTGCATGTGTGAGTTTTTTAATATATCCTAAGTAGTGGGTTTTTAATAACAGACTAGTGGATTAGAGGTTAGTCCACCAAGTCAAGAAGTGGTTGAATCTTTTAAGGTTTTATATAGGCTAGTGGATTAGTGGTTAGTCCACTAAGTCAGTATGTGTGTTCTTAGTTTTTCCTATTTAAAGCTTTGTTATTCTCAGTTCATGTACACCTGAAATCATCCTTATTAAAATTTTGAGCTCTTTCATGTTGTGTTTATCATTTGTATTCAGCCTCTAATACCAACATTTGTGGTATCAGAGCACAGCGCTTTACGATCCAATTCATCAAATTTTCTATCATCATTTTCATGGCTGAAAACTCTCTCCTTCCTGCCTCCAACCCCAACCCTGTCATTCCTGTGTTTAAGGGTGAAGGCTATGAACATTGGAGCCTTCGCATGAAAACCATCCTCCGATCCCGTGAACTATGGGAAATTGTGTATCTTGGAGTCACCGCTGTTAATGATGACTCCCAAGATCGCAGAGAATCACGAAAAAAAGACGCACAGGCCATGTCTCTGATTCAACAAGGGGTGCATGATCACTTCTTCTCTCGTATTGCTGCTGCTGAATCTGCTAAAGACACATGGGAGATCTTGCAGGTGGAATTTCAAGGTGACTCACAAGTGCAATCGGTGAAACTTCAAGGTCTCAGGCGAGATTTTGAAAATTTAGGCATGAAAGATGACGAGGCTATCGGCGATTACTTTTCTCGGGTTATGGACAACGTAGGGCGTCAAAGGTCCTACGGAGAAGAGATTACTGATCAAAAATTTGTTGAAAAAATTCTTAGGAGCCTATCACCAAAGTATGACTATGTTATACCATCAATTGAAGTTGTGTTCAATTTGTCTGAAGTTACACCCGTAAAGTTAATGGGTCTACTTCAGTCACATGAGGAACGAATCAACAGCCGATCACCGACTGAGAGAACAACCAAAACGTCGGAGGTAAAAGATGAACAAGCCCTTCAAGCTTTCCAAGATTTGTCCTTGTCCAAAGCTGCTCGTGGACGAGGCCGTGGTCGAGGAGCCTTCCGTGGTAGAGGGGCTGGTCGTGGCAGAGGTACTTTGGATCGAAGCAAAGTGCCTCAATGTTACGTTTGCAAAAAATTCGGCCATCTTAAAAAGGATTGTTGGTACAACGATGAGGCTCAAGTTAATGTTGCTGAAAATGAAAATCAGGATGATGCTGGGGAAATTGAATCTCAACACCTGTTGATTGCTTGTCATACACTACCTGATGAGGAGACCCATGATGATTTTATGCTGATGTCAAACACTGAAGCAGTTGGTGCCAAGTCTCACCTGTGGTTTGTCGATTCTGGTTGTTCAAACCACATGACTGGTTTAAAAGCCAGTTTCACCACTCTGGATGAAACCTTCAAGTTGGGGGTAAAATTGGGAGACAAGAAGAAGCTTGCCGTTGAAGGAAAAGGTACTGTGAAGATCCATACTGGACATAACACATTCAAGCTACTTGAAAATGTGTACTATGCACCAAAACTTGAATACAACTTGTTGAGTGTTGGCCAACTGATGAAGAAGGGATACTCACTTTACTTTGATGATGATAAGTGCTTAATCAAGAACAAAGCCACAGGCCAGACCATCATGGAGATCACGGTTGCAACAAACAACATGTTTCTTTTTGATGCAACAAGTCTTATTACCATTCAAGAAAAGTCAGCCCATAACAAGCAAGAGGAAGAAGCACTTAAATGGCATCAAAGATTTTGTCACCTAAACTTTGATGCTCTCAAACAATTGCATGACAAAGAAATGGTACTCGGACTGCCAATAATTCATTCAACACTCAAGTGTGAGACATGCATTGTTGCCAAGCAAACAAGGAAACCATTTCAATCTACCTCTTGGCGTGCTACCACAAAACTAGGCCTGGTCCACACTACCTATGTGGGCCTATGCAAACTCCAAGCCTTGCTAACAGTCTTTACTACTTGCTGTTTATTGATGATCTAACCCGTATGTGCTGGGTATATTTCTTGAAGCATAAAAGTGAGGCATTTACAAAGTTTAAGTTGTTCAAAAGCATGGTGGAAAATGAAAGCGACTGCATGATCAAAGTGCTTCGCTCAGACCGCGGTGGTTTTGTGATGAAGCAGGGATTCGAAGGGAAGTCACCGTACCATACACCCCTCAACACAATGGTGTCGTGGAGAGAAAAAACAGAACAGTTATGAACCTGACTCGAAGCATGCTAAAAGGAAAAGAATTACCAAACTTTCTGTGGGCTGAAGCCGTGTCAACTGCAATTTACACAATCAATCGATCACCGACTAAAGCTCTTGTGAATCAAACACCCCTGCATGCCTGGTCAGGTAATAAACCATCTGTTTCTCGTATGAAGTTGTTTGGTAGCATTGCTTATGGTCTGATTCCTTCCCAGTTAACAAGGAAACTAGACATTAGAGCAATTAGATATATCCTTATTGGATATTCTACTCAAGGTCATGGGTATAGACTTTATAACCCAGACACCAAACAGTTTAGTACCAAAAGATATGAGGAGGTTGAAGTATTTGAAAACCAAAAATGGTCTTGGAAAAGTAGCAAAAATGCAAAAGGTACTGATAGTACTTTTACTTTTGTGGATCCATTTCCCTATGACTATGATAACTCTCCACATGAGGCTAGTAGTAGTGATACTGTTCATGATAATACCATACCTTTTCCTACAACTAATGCTCCTGACATTACTCAGACTATACGTAGTGGGGCGTGATTTTTAAAAAAAATTGAAAAAAAACGCCCCATAACGCCCCCCACCCCATTACACTAGGCGTTATGGGGCGTTATAATTCAAAAAATTGGAAGGCGGCGTTTTAATAAAAACGCTAAAATGGAAAAGGAATCCGGCGTTTTATTTGAATAAAGTGCAAAAGTCAAATGCAATGCCAATAGGAAACTTCCAAGTGTAAAGCCATTTCTTTTTTTTTTCTTTTCTCTATAAAAAAAATTATTATTTATTGATTGGAATGGGCGTTATTGGCATAATGCCCCACTACGCCACTTTTGCTATAATGCCCCATTGCTGACTAGGACGCCACGTGTCGGATAATGCCCCATGGTGGGGGCATTATAACCCATTACCACTACACATGGTCTCACACCCTCACTCAAAACTCACCTAACATCAATGTTGACCCATCCACATCTACTCATACCAATGAAACTATGCCTACTGCACCTTTAAACCCTGCAGCCACTAGTTCAAAAAGAGTTTCTAAACCTCCATCCTGGCTTAACGAGTATCATAGTGGAGAAGGTCTTTCAGATAGTGATACTGAATTAACTACATGTCACTTTGCTCTTAATATCACTGACCCTATCCACTACTCTCAAGCTGCTAAGTGCAACGATTGGGTCAAGGCTATGCACTGTGAGTTGCAAGCTATCGAGAAGAACAACACCTGGGAGCTGGTTAGTTTGCCTCCTGGCAAAAATGTAGTTGGTGTTAAATGGTTGTACAAGACCAAAGTGGGCTCGGATGGTCAAGTAGTGAAACGTAAGGCACGGTTGGTGGCCAAGGGGTATTCTCAACTTCCTGGCATCGATTACCAGGAGACATTTGCACCTGTGGCACGTTTTGAAACCATCAGGGTAATACTTGCAGTAGCAGCGCATATGGGTTGGTATGTGCACCAACTCGATGTCAAATCAGCATTTTTGAACGGTGATCTTACTGAGGAAATCTATGTCGAGCAACCAGAGGGTTTTGTATCAGAAACCAATCTAGAGAAGGTGTACAAGTTGAAGAAGGCCCTGTATGGGTTAAAGCAGGCTCCGAGGGCCTGGTATTCCAAAATCGATAGGTATTTTGCTGAACAAGGGTATAAACGAAGTCAAAATGAACCCACCTTGTACGTCAAGAAGACCCTGACCGGGGATATCATCTATGTTTGTTTATATGTGGATGATATTATCTTTACCTCCTCAAGTAATGATCTTGTTCATGAATTTAAGCAGAGAATGCAACAGGCATTCGAAATGACAGACATAGGCTTACTACAGTTGTTCTTAGGTCTGGAGGTCAACCAGACTCATGAGGGAATTTTTCTCAATCAACAAAAGTATGCTAAAGACTTGCTTCACAGGTTTGGTATTTCCGGTAATGTTGAATCTACTCCCATGAACTATAATGAGAAGCTGTCCATACAAGATGGTGCAGACAAAGCAAATGAAGAGTTGTTTCGAAGCATGGTAGGGGGGCTTATTTACTTAACTCACTCACGGCCAGACTTGGCCCATGCAGTAAGTGTGGTTTCAAGGTTTATGCAAAAACCTTCACGAATTCATCTTGGAGCTGTTCGAAGAATTCTCAAGTATGTTGCAGGCACTAGCGATTTTGGTATATGGTATACAAAGGGAAAAGGTCTTGTTCTGAAGGGTTATAGTGATAGTGATTGGGCCAGCAATGTTGATGATCGCAAAAGTGTGTCAGCTTACATGTTTTCATTGGGGAGTGGGGCTGTCTCATGGAGCTCCAAGAAGCAGACTACAGTGGCTTTATCAAGTACAGAAGCGGAATATATAGCTGCAACTGGAGCAACTTGTCAAGCTGTGTGGCTTCGAAGAATTTTGGCAGATCTTAGTTTGGAACAAGTGGGTCCCACCGTGATTTTCTGTGACAACAAATCATCAATCAGCTTGTCAAAAAACCCAAGTCATCATAGCAGAGCTAAGCATATAGAGTTGAAGTATCACTTCATTCGTGAAATGGTAGAGCAGGAGCAGGTGATTCTGGAATTTTGTAGTACCCATGAACAAGTGGCAGATGTCCTTACCAAGTCAGTGACTAAAGAAAAGTTTGTGTTCTTTCGATGGAAGCTAGGGGTGATGCAGTTTGAATCAAGGGGGCATAATGAAGTGTGATTCAAAGATTAGTTGTATGGAGCTCAATTTGTGTGCATGAAGCTGATGTATTGTTGAGTCATGTTGCATGTGTGAGTTTTTTAATATATCCTAAGTAGTGGGTTTTTAATAACAGACTAGTGGATTAGAGGTTAGTCCACCAAGTCAAGAAGTGGTTGAATCTTTTAAGGTTTTATATAGGCTAGTGGATTAGTGGTTAGTCCACTAAGTCAGTATGTGTGTTCTTAGTTTTTCCTATTTAAAGCTTTGTTATTCTCAGTTCATGTACACCTGAAATCATCCTTATTAAAATTTTGAGCTCTTTCATGTTGCGTTTATCATTTGTATTCAGCCTCTAATACCAACACACCCCCCATCCTCTCTTACGATGATTCCTCACTCATACGCGACGAACGCTCAATCGAAATCCACCGACCTCGCATCCGCAGTCATCGCCGCTTCAACGCCGGAGCAAATCGCCACCGTTTCCATTTCCGTCGACTCATTTCTTCACAAACACTCGCCGGACCAGTCACGGTGGTTCTTCTCCGATAAGGTTTCCGGATTGACGTTTTAGCCTCGGGTACTGATACAGAGGTTTCCGATAAGGTAAATTATCACACAACTCCGGCGAGTTCTGTCCACACGAGGAGGAGGAGGAGCTCGGCGGCGGGAGGGATCTCTTCTGTGCAAATGTTTACAGCCTCGGCATTCTCTTATTTGAGGTCACACACTCATTCAACTTGTTCACGGAAAACAATCTTTTTACTTTCTTTCTGGTTCTAAATTAATGTTTTTGTTTATCATGATACTCTGCTCCTTTGTATCAGTGGAGATGCATTCAGCAGCAATTTCAGACTTGCATAACCGGATCCTTCCCCCAAGTTTGATGATAATGTAAATTTGACGTTTCCCCCAAGTTTGATGATAATGTAAGTTTGATGATAATGTAAAGTTGACGTTTCACCTGTTTCCCCCAGTTTGATGATAATGTAAGTTTGATGATAATGTAAAGTTGACGTTTCACCTCCAAGTTTGAAGAAGGGCGCATAATTGAATTTGCTGAGAAACCGAAAGGAGAACAACTGAAAGCTATGAAAGTTGATACCACAATTTTGGGACTTGATGAAGAGAGAGCTAAAGAAATGCCTTATTAGTATGGGTATTTATGTTGTTAGTAAAGATGTGATGTTAAATTTGCTAAAAGATCAATTTCCTGGAGCAAATGATTTTGGAAGCTAAGTGATTCCTGGTGCAACTTCTATTGGGCTAAGAGTATGTTTCATCGTTCGAATTATTATTTATTAATAACTATGGGGGTTCATAAACCGTTGAAACCGACCGAACCGCCCAAACCGAAGAAAGTCGGCCGGTTTGAGATCCAAACGGTTTGGTTTTGGTGGTTTGTTGCTTTAATGGTTCGGTTTTTATATTTTTTGTTATCATTTACAAGTTTTTAAAAATTGTTGGGAGTATGTATTATAAACATGAACAATCTTTATCTTTTTAGATTTTTTTTTTTTTTTTTTTTTTGAAGGGTGACTTTCGATATGTACTGACCATTGGTCACCGGGTTCCCGTCTAGGACGGTTACCCGTCAGCCCAGCTTTCGCAGACGCGATGTTCTATCGGGCCCCGGCTGCCGCTCTGACTGACCTTCGCCCGGAAACCATACTGCCCCCACACGAGAGACTCGCTGGGGTAACAGCTGGGTAAAACCGGGTTGCCCTCAAGACCGCACCATGCCTCGGTAGGATACGGTCTATCATTGGGACGTCCCCCCCCTAAGACCACGAGTGGGAGTCGAACCGGTGACCTCCCAAAGGAGGAACCGGCCCAACATACCCAATGGGAACCACTGGGCCACGGAAGGGGTATCTTTATCTTTTTAGATATTCTGGTAAAAACTTTTAGAAAAAATAATATAAACATGTCTAATATTTTTGTCAAAGCTTGCCAAACCAGAACGTGAATAACTCATTAAAAATCACAACTATCTAATAATATAAACATGTCTAATATTTTTGTCAAAGCTTGCCAAACCAGAACGTGAATAACTCATTAAAAATCACAACTATCTAAAAATCTTAAATCTGTATTAAACAACAGTATCTATTACATTAAACTTATGTGTCGGAGAATATATATGTTACTAAGAATGATTTTTTAATTTAAAAATTGCAAGTGACATATTTTATTGTTGTCAGATTTTACTTGTATTATATTGTTATCAGATTGCAGAAATTCATAGCAGCAAGTCTCTATTATTTTGGATGATTTTCTTTCTTTTTTTTTATTTGCAAAAGCCTGCGAACTAAAACTTTATATGTACCTAGGTACAAGCTTATCTTTATCATGGATACTGGGAAGATATTGGTACAATTGAGGCTTTCTACAATGCTAATTTGGGGATCACAAAAAAGCCGGTGCCGGATTTCAGGTAATTTTATTTTTTCACAATATTGATGTTTCTTTTTCACTCTATCGACCTCTTATGTTCGTGAATGTTTGATGCAACTTCTATGATCGTTCGGCCCCTATTTGCACCCAACCTCGATACTTGCCTCCTTCCAAGATGCTTGATGCTGATGTCACCGATAGTGTCTTTGGTGAAGGGTGTGTGATTAAGGTTAGCAATCATGGTTCTTGTTTGTCAATTGACCTCTTAAAGGTGGAAAATTGGTATGGAGGTGGGTGGGTTAGGTAACGGGTTTGGGTCAAAACGGGTCAGGCTGACCCACAAACAATTTTGTCTATTTTTCTTGAGATTTATAAATAACCAAATTAAATTTGATTGAAATGATGTATTTCAACATTAACTAGTCGGTTACCACCCGCGCTCCGCAGCGGATTCGAAAAGTATATAAAAATAAGAAAGTCGCGAGTGTTAAAGTTGTTTTATGTTTTAGTTAAGGGGCTAAACATGTCATTATTAAAGTTGACGGGCTAAACATGTTAGTATTCAAGTTGAGGGGCTAAACATGTCAGTATTAAAGTTGAGGGGCTAAACATGACATTATTAAATTTAAGGGGCTAAAGTTGTTTGTTAAAGTTGAGGGGCTAAAGTTGTTTTAGTTAAGGGGCTAAACATGACATTATTAAAGTTGTGGGGCTAAACATGTCATTATTGAAGTTGTGGGGCTAAACATGTCATTATTAAAGTTGAGGGGCTAAAATTGTTTATTATTAAAGTTGAGAGGCTAAAGTTGTTTTGATGTAGTTAAGGTGCTAAACATGTCATTATTAAAGCTGAGGGGTTAAACATATCATTATTAAAGTTGAGAGGTTAAAGTTGTTTATTATTAAAGTTGAGGGGCTAAAGTTGGTTAATGCCAAAATTGAGGGGCGAAAGTTGATTGATGTGACAAAATAGCATATTTATAGTATATATAATGGTTATGCAGAACTGCAAGATTCATCGTTCTGTTGTTGGGCTTCGATCTTGCATAGCTGAAGGTGCGGTAATTGAAGATTCATTGCTTATGGGAGCAGACTATTACGAGGTAATACTAATACATCATGAATTTTTTTTAACATTTTTTACTACGTGTGATCCCTTAAAGTGCAATTTATATTCAAAGTTATAAATCAAATTCGTATCTATTGGTTTTATGGTTCAGACTGATGCTGACAGAAGGCTTCTTGCTGCAAAAGGTAGTATTCCAATTGGTATCGGAAAGAACACTCGTATCAAAAGAGCGATCATTGATAAGAATGTACGCATTGGAGACAACGTGAAGGTAACATGTAGTAACATACTTTTAAACAGTGATGGCAGATTAAAAACAGTGATAACATTCAAAGTTATTACTATGATTTCATTTTGTGCATCTTATTTTGTGATGGCAGATTATAAACAGTGATAACATTCAAGAAGCAGCAAGAGAAATAGAAGGGTACTTCATAAAAAGCGGGATCGTGACAGTTATCAAAGACGCATTGATTCCTTCCGGCAGCATAATTTAGAAGATACAAAAACCTTGATGACCATCGGTGAAGATTCGACTGTAAGGTACCTTAGAGTATCTTGTTACAGAACTATGCATTATGGTACCAAAGAGGAATCATGTCGCGCTGTGAAATGTGAAATTATTATTTATTTAATAAAAGTTAAACTTAATGTGGATGAGGTCATATATGGTTTTGAATACTATATCTATGCTTTACGTGCACTTTTCATGTTTCTAGTAACAAAGTCTTTTGTTCAAGTTAGGCGAAGTAGTTTGTATACCGTTAAAATTACTTTGTACACCATTGGGTATGGTTTATAGTTATACTACACACTGTACAACATATATAAAACGTACTTGGTGGTGTACCAGATAATTTTAGTGGTGTTCAAATTATAATTATACTTTTTGGTAGTTTTATGTTTTTGCAAATTTACATTGTTAACCTTTTGTACTTATAAATAAAAAAACAATAGCAAGTGAATCCCTAGTGGCCTTGTTTTCTATCTTCAAGATCCTGACGCACTGATAGAACTCTCAAGAACGTTATCAGATTTGGAACAACGACATATTTTTATATTAAGTTAAGATATAGATAAAAATAGGCATGTCGCAACGGCATATATAGAATTATATTAACATCGTATCTTATAACCATAGAAGTTACAAGAGAAAAACAAAACATGTTTTGAATAGGGAAAATTAGAGTGGAGATGCGTTTGAGTACGTATAATTTTTGCAAAAACCAAACTTTCATCTCAGAAGCTATAGAATTTAGTTTCAGTCCTTTTCATGCCAAATAAACAATGTGTTCCATGTTTCTCATATTGTAAATATTCTCCGGTAATTAAGTAGTTCATCTCAGGAGGAACTACTTGTGTTCCTACATTTGTACCCATTTCTTTATTTCATTATATATTGGTTTGCAGAAAAGTAAAAGGCATCAAATATCTGAAACATTGGTGTAAGGAAAAATTATTGCAAATATTTGCTATAAGATAGAGTACATTTATAACATAGAGTACACTTAGATTCGTATTACATGATTTAAAATATATAATTATAAGCACAGCGCGCTATTATTCATTTTGAAAGTAAAACCATGAAGTACATTAGTTTCTCCTTGTGTTCCTTAATGGCCTTACCCATCTGTTCTTTCTCATCCCTAGTCGTTCAAGGAACCAATCACCATACCTTGCATATAGAAGGTTCCCGATAACGATTCCAATAATCAGACCACTTCCGCCTCCCAATAATATCACCATCCAATCAATTATGTCGCCAGGCAGAAGGGACTCATACTCATTCCTGCTTGTTGGTGGAAGTACCGTTGGTACCTTTGAATTTTCACATTCCTTGGATAACGGTTTTCCACACATTCTGGGATTTCCCAAGTAGGAATTGTTCTCAAATGTATTGAACTGTTTCCCTTGTGGTATGCGCCCATCAAGGTGGTTGTAGGACACATTAAGAGAAGCGAGGAAGCCAAGTTGCAACAATTGTTGAGGGATTTGTCCTGATAACTCATTTTGGAAGAGATCCAAAGATTCAAGATTCTTTAGGTTTCCTAAAGATGGCAAGATATGTCCTGTAAAATGGTTGTTGGAAAGATTAAGAGATTCAAGTCCATGAAGATCTTGGAGTGATTGTGGGATCTGCCCTTTAAAGTTGTTACATGAGAGATCGATGGCTGTGAAAATGTTTAGAATTTTCGTGTACTCTCTCTTGACACCTTTATTTGTTAACGTCATCGAGTAATGAAACGTAAACGTAAACGTTCCATGTGTATTGGAATTAGAAATCATGTCTTCCATAGCAAATGATCTGCTAAGATTAACAGATTTCATTGCATTCCAATTTTGGAATGACTTGTGAGGCAATTGACCACTAAAGCCATTGTTGGAAATGTCTATGATCCTTAGCTGAAGAAAATGTGAGCTAGATAGACCTTGAATTGCACCATAAAACTTATTAGATCTCAAAATTAGCACTTGTAGCTTGGGATGAGTTCCCAACCAAAGCGGAAAAACATCTTCAAAAGAATTAGCTGCAAGAGAGAGAAACTCTAAATTGATACAATTAGCCAAAGACCTTGACACCTTACCACTAAATCGATTTTTGCTCAAATCAATCTTCTTTAAAAGGCATCCATGTGACGGATTCAACATCGGCCCATGAAAATTATTTTGTTTCAGATCTAAAGACAACAACGAATTGCTCAAGTTGCCTAAACACAAAGGAAGGGTTCCGGTCATCAAGTTAGAAGATAAATCCAGGACTTGAAGGGATTTTACTTCACATATCCATGGTGGTATTTCTCCTGTCAGATTATTGTTTGTGACATCATAAACAACTATTGTATGCGGAGGAATTGGAAGACGCCCTCCTAGCTCATTATATGTCACCTCAAAAATTTCCAAACGAATCCATGGGAGAAAACGAGGATGCTGATGAAACCCAGTGATGAAGTTGTGTTCCATGGAAAACACCCGTAGTGTTTCTTGGCTATTATTCCAAATCCAATCTGGTACGAGGCCCTCAATTTCATTGTGCCCAAGACCTAAGCCTGTCAATTTCGTTTGGAACTGCAAAAAAGCTGGGAATTCCTTCAAGTTGCAAGATTCCAGTCCTACTGTTTTCAATGCTGGTAGGGTAGCATTGGTGTAGTTGGTGGTGGTTACAAATGACAAGCTATTATAACTTAAAAAAATAGATTCGAGTTTGTTGAGTCCTATAAATGAGTCTACGCCCACTGTGCCGCTAAAATTATTGTCACGTACTGCAAGATATTCGAGGCTTTTAAAATTCAAAAACGAGTTTGAAATTTTCCCTTGCAGTTGATTACTGCTAAAGTCGAACGCTGTTAGTTGGGTGAGGTTCATAAATGAAGATGGGATACGACCAAAAATAAAATTGTCCACCATTGAGACAACACTAAGTTTGGTTAGGTTTGCAAGATGAGGTAGGATTTCACCTTGTATGTTCATACTGTCTAGAACCAGTGTATTAAGCTTAGTGAGTTTATTAACCCAATCGTACACGCCTTCTATCACGACATTGCTATCACCAAGAACCAAAACAGTGAGTTTCGAAAGACTTTCCAATGAAGGGATAGGCCCGGTTAATTCATTTTTGTAAAGAGACAAGTGAGTTAGTTGTGTCAAGTTTGGTAGTGAAGCTGGTATAGGCCCAGAAAAACCGGTTTGAAACAGATTTAGAAACTCAAGTAAGGTATTGTTATGAAATTCAGGCAGGAAACCGGTAAGTTTGAGATTGTTTGCTAAGTAAAGATGTTTCAACTTCGGCAAGTGAAATATTGCTGAAGGAAATTCATCTTGAAGCTGACAATCTCTGAGTCCGATAGACCTCAAGGAAGAAAAATTGGCCAGGAAACGAGGTACGGATGAACTCAGGTCAGTCTCAGAGAGATCGAGGTGTTCGAGTCTAGTCATATTTTTCAACAAATATCCAAGGCCAGAACTATGAAGCTTTAAGGGATTCCCTGATATATCTAACGAAATGAGTTGTGTTAACTGTGAGATTTCATTTGGGATTCGGCCATAAAATCCAGAATAAGAGAGATCGAGGCTTCTTAATTGCTTTAGATGAGTAATTTCAGATGGAATTTGAGATTCAAGAAAGTTGTTCATGGAGAGATTAAGTACCTGAAGGTGAAGAAGCTTGAAGAGGGTACTGTTGGAGTTGATAATTCCACTGAGAGAGCTTTGGCTCCAGTCAAGCTCAATCACATGGCCCTTATTGCTGCTACATACAACACCTTCCCACAAACAACAATCAGAACCAGAACCATTTAGAAACTCATGATCAGCAGCATCATAGTTCTGACGAAGAATGGTTTGCTTAAATTGAAACAAAGCTAAACACTCTTCTTCATCATGGTTTAAGAAAGATGTAGTGCATGTGAGAAGGAGTAATAAGTATACGAGGGAGAAGGCTTGTAAGTGGATGGAAGCCATGAAGAGAAGTAGTTTAATTTAAGAATAATAGGGTGGATTTTTTTTTACTTTGAATTGAACTTGCCCAATACTTTTTAACACAAAAAGTGAAGAAAAAAATAAAAAAACTAATTTACAAATAATCTTATAACATGAAAGTTTCGGTTTCGGTTTCGGGTATAGAATACTCGGCTATTAAAAAAAATTGGTTCCGGGTTAGGTTCGATTCTGAGTACGGTTTTTTTGTGCACCTCTGGTTGTGTTGTGAAGGAACACGTTAGCTACAAGAATATTTAACATTTCTTGAACTAGCCACCAAAGTTTTAGTATTTAAAATTTGACGTAATAAGTAATAAATAGATGATGTGAGAAGAAGCACTTCAACAAAACGTAAGACTGTCAAGTTTATTATGCTACTTTTTTGAAGTAAAACGTCAAAAAATTATACTTTATTATATCTTGCAAATATACCATTCGGACACGTTTATTTTTCTCTGAGATTCGATTAAAGTTTAATTTAAATGACTCAAATATAGTTGATTTTTTTCTTTATTTTGAGGAACCCAACCAATACCGTTTGAACAACATTGGTACATATATTTATTTTTACGGTTTTTCTGACTTGGCAATATAAAATTCATTGAAAAAGAAGTTGTATTCGCACTAGAGTATATTTTAAGTATCGTAACTTATAAGGAGTGGCAGAATGGTAACAGTATTGTGACGAACCGATACAAATACCAGTTAGACAACATCAGTACCAATATTCGTATTTTTGGTTTTCATCCAATGTAAAATATGTGTCGATATCCTCTTGAGTGTATTTTTATATTGTTATACCGAGTATTGGTACCGTACCAAACCGAACCAATATCGATCGAAAGCCCGCTACGAAGCGCTGATAATCCCACTGGTTTATAAAACTTTACCAGTGTGCTGTTCCCCTTTACCCAAAAAAAAAAATCAAATTACTCACGGATCATGAATATAGGTTTGATTTCTCTTTACTATACATCCCTTGTAATCTCAAAGGAGGACCAAAAATGCATCAGGAACACACATTACTTGAAGGGTCGTCTCACATGATGAGGCGTTCATACACAACTTGCAACTTTCATGCTAAGGGGAGGGCATTGGACCTTTTGTGAACGAATTCTTAAAGAAACTAGCTGTTTGGTAACATTCCACTATGCTATTAAACCATCTACCAACCAAACGCCCCCCTAAGATAAACGAAATCAAATTCGTCCTCTAAAATTTCACCTTTTCTATTATAAAAATGTTCAAAACTCAGTTCTAACTAATCATGTTCATATTAAACTAACTTGACCGAAAAGTTATGGCTTACATGGTGTTTTACTTTGCAATCTTCCTCCATTTATCCTTCAAGTCACTAGGGGTACGTGACGAATCAAAGACATGACGACCAAATTCCAAAATTTTCTTCCAGGGTAGGTTTTTTTTCGTTAATACCGAGTATCTTTGAACTCCTTCCTGCAAGCAGAATTTAATAAGTATAAAAATTAACACGAACTTATAAAGATTTAAAAACAGCAGACCTTAAGCATCTCTTCTTCTTGTTCACTCCAAAGAACCCGACCTCTTTTAGTCCTGAAGATGAACCCGGTCCAAACTTTATAACAAGTTGCATAATAAAAATAATCTAATGATACTTAAAATAAAAACATAATCACTTCCAAGTTCGAACCTGTCGAACATTATATTGCTCATAACGGGCTCTTCTTTTCTTCCGTTCATGTTGAATGTCACTGATGTCTTTCGTTTTTTGCATGTATATTGCTCCTCTATGGTTAACCATATATCTGCACTTTTTGACTTTTTCGCTTGGTCAACAACTTTGAATGCGCATTCGCCGTTTTTTGTTTGTCGGTCAACTTTCATCCTTTTACTAACATGATCTGAGTTCGGTATGTAAACAACCATCATCCTACAACTATTTACATCATTAACCTCATGTACTCCTTCACTACTTTTCACAACTTCATTAGTATTTTCGGGTACTAAAGTGTCGGGAACTTCATCACGATTCTCTAAATCGACAACGTTAGTGTCATCTACTAACTTATCTTTTGAAGAAACTTCATCTTCTTTATTATCCATCTCAACTACCGGCTCTTGATTCTTGTCATCTCGTATGTCTGCCTCTAAAAAAGATGACAAAGCTTTCTTGGTCAACATAACCTTTGACCTTAATTGAACAGCATCATCAAAATGAGCCTCGCAACCCATACAATTCTTATGAACGGAAATCGGGCAGCCATCATCGGTACAAACCAAGAGATTGCCATCGCCATTGTCACATAATACACATTGTCGGTCTTCTGTCCACCACCCTCCATCCTCTCTTACGATGATTCCTCACTCATACGCGACAGACGCTCAATCGAAATCCACCGACCTCGCATCCGCAATCGTCGCCGCTTCAACGCCGGAGCAAATCACCACCGTTTCCACTTCCGTCGACTCATTTCTTCACAAACACTCGCCGGAGCAGTCACGGTGGTTCTTCTCCGATAAGGTTTCCGGATTGACGTTTTAGCCTCGGGTACTGATACAGAGGTTTCCGATAAGGTAAATTATCACACAACTCCGGCGAGTTCTGTCCACACGAGGAGGAGGAGGAGGAGCTCTGCGGCGGGAGGGATCTCTTCTCTGCAAATGTTTACAGCCTCGGCATTCTCTTATTTGTGGTCACACACTCATTCAACTTGTTCACGGAAAACAATCTTTTTACTTTCTTTCTGCTTCTAAATTAATGTTTTTGTTTATCATGTTACACAGATACTCTGCTCCTTTGTATCAGTGGAGATGCATTCAGCAGCAATTTCAGATTTGCATAACCGGATCCTTCCCCCCAAGTTTGATGATAATGTAAATTTGACGCTTCACCCTTTCTATAAACAATCACCTCCAAACCCTAGAATTCAGTTTTCACTGATTTCGTTGTTGTTTTATTGAATTGATTGGGTATTTCGATTGCTGTTGTAGTTTATTGTTGCTAATCGCACGAATTTAGGGTTGAAAGACGGAATTTGGGGAATCAGTAGTTAAAAATTGAGATTAGAATCTAGATTGCACTGATTTTTGTTGTTGTTTGATTCAATTAATTGCATAATTAGTTGTAAATACGATTGTTGTTGAAGTTTGGTGTTGTTGAACGGACGAATTTGGGGGAATCACTAGTTATATATATCAATTACTAACAATGCTTTGCGTCAGTTGACTTTTGTGTATTTGAAAATTTGCCACCAAAGTTGAGTTACATTTTTTTTAATTTAGTTAAAGTTATGTTGTTATCTCTCAACTTTTAAATTTATTATTTTTTTCCTATCTTTCTAAAAACTTAAAAAGCTATTACTTTGACTCCTTTAATTTTCTAATATGTGTTTGTATAAAAGCCGAGTTTGTCTACGTTTTAAGTCAGGTGGCAATATAAATTCGTGTTTATCTACATTCCGACGTAAATTTTCGATGTGTTTTCCCCCATGATTCTACGTTATCTCTTTTGTTTGATATACGAGGTGCCGGTATCCTACTGCTAATCAAATTCTCGTAGAAACGCAGTATTATTGAACAAAAGACTGATATCGAACGAATGTTGATACCGGTATCGTTATTCGTTTTAATTGTTTTGATCAATGTAAAACACATCTCGATATTGGTAATATCACGACTTTATTATTTAAGTTTTCACTTTTGGTTGCTATATAGGGTTTCGGTATCGTAACGATACCGTAATGAGCTTAACCAATTTTGACCGGATTCCTGCTATTAACGTTAGTTTTACCATTGTGTCTAAGTTTCCATTTGAAATTTGTTAATAAATCAGATAGTCATCTCTAGTGCCAGTACCGTACCGATGCTATAATGAACCGAATCAACATTGACAGGTTTCCCGCCATTAACGTTAATTTAACCACTGCGTCTACGTTTTCGTTATATAACTTATTAAAAAACGAGTCACCCGCTGCGGAGCGGTGAGTGTAACCCCTAGTTTATATTAATTACAATTAAAAAAAGTCACGTCACCTTGCCACATCAGATAAAAAGCCACATCAGCAAAATAAACAAACAGAGTTAGTGTTTGGTTAACGCCGGGGTGACAGGTACACCAAAGTGTTAAGTTGGGGGTGGTGGCAGTCAAAATAAAAGTTGGAAGTGGCATTGGCCAATTTTGCTTAGTTTAAGGTGATATAATTCATTTTCCCAAACATGAACAATCTTTATGTTTTTAGATATTCTGGTAAAAACTTTTAGCAAAAAAAAAATATAAACATGTCTAATATTGTCAAAGCTTGCCAAACCCGAACGTTAATAACTCATTATAAATCACAACTATCTAAAAATCTTAAATCTGTATTAAACAATGGTATCTATTACATTAAACTTATGTGTCAGAGAATATATATATGTTTACTAAGAATGATTTTTTAATGAGTAAACTGCCATTTTGGTCCCCGAGGTTTGGTCACTTTTGCCACTTTAGTCCAAAACTCAAATTTTTTACATCTGGGGCCCTGTGGTTTCAATTTTATTGCCATTTTGGTCCAAAAGTGAAATCAGATAATATTTGTCTAATAAAATTCTACTATTTTGTCCTTTTCCTTAAGGGCAAAATAGTCATTTTAAAAAAAATTGAGTGTTGATTTGGTTTTATATAAGTCAAAGATCGAATTTTATTTAAAATGACTATTTTGCCCCAGAGGAAAAGGACAAAATAGCACGATTTTATAAGACAAATATGACCTGATTTCACTTTTGGACCAAAATGGCAATAAAACTGAAACCATAGGGACCCAGATGCAAAAGGTTTGACTTTTGGACTAAAGTGACCAAACCTCAGGGACCAAAATGGCAGTTTACTCTTTTTTAATTTAAAAATTGCAAGTGACATATTTTATTGTTGTCAGATTTTACTTAGGCTATATAGGGTGTGGTCATGACCGCCATTACCCTTTACGTCAGTGCCATGTAACCCACCTCTAATCCGACATCCAAAACCATTACCCTAAGTGCGTTGTCATGACCCAAACCACTAGCCCCTTATTTATTTTAATTTATCTTTGTCTTAAGAAAAAGAAAATGATTTCTTAAAAAATGGAAAGCAGGAGCATGGTTGCCATGGTTTAATACATGCAAACCATGGTGGATCAAGCAAGGGGGTGGTGTAGCATTCCATTCATGTTCCTAGTTGGCTAATAATGTCCCAACCATGACCCACACACCCTTTAGCCTTATATTATATTGTTATCAGATTGCAGAAATTCGTAGCAGCAAGGCTCTATTATTTTGGATGATTTTCTTTCTTTTTTTTATTTGCAAAAGCATGTGAACTAAAACTTTATATGTACGTAGGTACAAGCTTATCTTTATGATGGATACTGGGAAGATATTGGTATAATTGAGGCTTTCTACAATGCCAATTTGGGGATTTCAGGTAATTTTTAGTTTTCACAATATTGATGTTTCTTTTTCACTCTATCGACCTCTTATGTTCGTGAATGTTTGATGCAGCTTCTATGATCGTGCGGCCCCTATTTACACCCAACCTCGATACTTGCCTCCTTCCAAGATGCTTGATGCTGATGTCACCGATAGTGTCATTGATGAAGGGTGTGTGATTAAGGTTAGTAATCATGGTTCTTGTTTGTCAATTGACCTCTTAAGGTGTTTGACATTTAAAGGTGGAAAATTGGTATGGAAGTGGGTGGGTTAGGTAACGGGTTTGGGTCAAAACGGGTCAGGCTGACCCACAAACAATTTTGTCTGTTTTTCTTGAGATTTATAAATAACCAAATTAAATTTGATTGAAATGATGTATTTTAACAATAACTAGTGGGTTAGCACCCGCGCTCCGCAGCGGATTCGAAAAGTAGATAAAAATTAGCAAATCGCTAGTGTTAAAGTTGTTTTATGTTTTAGTTAAGGGGCTAAACATGTCATTGTTAAAGTTGACGGGCTAAACATGTCAGTATTTAAGTTGAGGGGCTAAACATGTCAGTATTAAAGTTGAGGGGCTAAACATGTCATTATTAAAGTTAAGGGGCTAAAGTTGTTTTAGTTAAGGGCTAAACATGTCATTGTTAAAGTTGTGGGGCTAAACATGTCATTATTGAAGTTGTGGGGCTAAACATGTCATTATTAAAGTTGAGGGGCTAAAATTGTTTATTATTAACGTTGAGAGGCTAAAGTTGTTTTGACGTAGTTAACGTGCTAAACATGTCATTATTAAAGCTGAGGGGTTAAACATGTCATTATTAAAGTTGAGAGGTTAAAGTTGTTTATTATTAAAGTTCAGGGGCTAAAGTTGGTTAATGCCAAAATTGAGAGGCCAAAGTTGATTGATGTAGCAAAATAGCATATTAATAGTATATAATGGTTATGCAGAACTGCAAGATTCATCATTCTGTTGTTGGGCTTCGATCTTGCATAGCTGAAGGTGCGGTAATTGAAGATTCATTGCTTATGGGAGCAGATTATTACGAGGTAATGCTAATACATCATGAAATTTTTTTAACATTTTTTACTATGTGTGATCCCTTAAAGTGCAATTTATATTCAAAGTTATAAATCAAATTTGTATCTGTTGGTTTTATGGTTCAGACTGATGCTGACAGAAGGCTTCTTGCTGCAAAAGGTAGTGTTCCAATTGGTATCGGAAAGAACACTCATATCAAAAGAGCGATCATTGATAAGAATGCACGCATTGGAGACAACGTGAAGGTAACATGTAGTAACATACTTTTAAACAGTGATGGCAGATTAAAAGCAGTGATAACATTCAAAATTATTACTATGATTTCATTTTGTGCATCTTATTTTGTGATGGCAGATTATAAACAGTGATAACATTCAAGAAGCAGCAAGAGAAACAGAAGGGTACTTCATAAAAAGCGGGATCGTGACAGTTATCAAAGACACATTGATTCCTTCCGGCATCATAATTTAGAAGATACAAAAATATTGATGGCCATCAGTGAAGATTCGACTGTCAGGTACCTTAGAGTATCTTGTTACAGAACTATGCATTATGGTACCGAAGAGGAAGCATGTCACGCTGTGAAATGTGAAATTATTATTTATTTAATAAAAGTTAAACTTAATGTGGATGAGGTCATATATGGTTTTGAATACTATATCTATGCTTTACTTTTACTTTTTATGTTTTTAGTAACAAAGTCTTTTGTTCAAGTTAGGCGAAGTAGTTTGTACACCGTTAAAATTACTTTGTACACCATTGAGTATGGATTATACTACACACTGTACAACATATATAAAACGTACTTGGTGTTGTACCACATAATTTTAGTGGTGTTCAAATTATAATTATACTTTTTGGTAGTTTTTTGTTTTTGCAAATTTACATAGTTAACCTTTTGTACTTCTAAATAAAAAAACAATAGCAAGTGAATCCCTGGTGGCCTTGTTTTATATCTTCAAGATCCTGACGCACAGATAGAACTCTCAAGATCGTTATCAGATTTGGAACAATGACATATTTTATATTAAGATATAGGTAAAAATAGCCATGTCGCAAAGGCATATATAGAGAAAATTAGAGTGGAGATGCGTTTGAGTACGTATAATTTTTGCAAAAAGCAAACTTTCATCTAAGAAGTTATAGAATTTTATTTCAATCCTTTTCATGTCAAATAAACAATGTGGTCCATGTTTGCAGAAAAGTAAAAGGCATAAAATATCTGAAACATTAGTGTAAGGAAAAATTATTGCAAATATTTGCTATAAGATAGAGTACATTTATAACATAGAGTACACTTAGATTCGTATTACATGATTTAAAATATATAATTATAAGCACAGCGTGCTATTATTCATTTTGAAAGTAAAACCATGAAGTACATTAGTTTCTCCTTGTGTTCCTTAATGGCCTTACCCATCTGTTCTTTCTCATCCCTAGTCGTTCAAGGAACCAATCACCATACCTTGCATATAGAAGGTTCCCGATAACGATTCCAATAATCAGACCACTTCCGCCTCCCAATAATATCACCATCCAATCAATTATGTCGCCAGGCAGAAGGGACTCATACTCATTCCTGCTTGTTGGTGGAAGTACCGTTGGTACCTTTGAATTTTCACATTCCTTGGATAACGGTTTTCCACACAGTCTGGGATTTCCCGAGTAGGAATTGTTCTCAAATGTATTGAACTGTTTCCCTTGTGGTATGCGCCCATAAAGGTGGTTGTAGGACACATTAAGAGAAGCGAGGAAGCCAAGTTGCAACAATTGTTGAGGGATTTGTCCTGATAACTCATTTTGGAAGAGATCCAAAGATTCAAGATTCTTTAGGTTTCCTAAAGATGGCAAGATATGTCCTGTAAAATGGTTGTTGGAAAGATTAAGAGATTCAAGTCCATGAAGATCTTGGAGTGATTGAAGGATCTGCCCTTTAAAGTTGTTACATGAGAGATCGATGGCTGTGAAAATGTTTAGAATTTTCGTGTACTCTCTCTTGACACCTTTATTTGTTAACGTCATCGAGTAATGAAACGTAAACGTAAACGTTGCATGTGTATTGGAATTAGAAATCATGTCTTCCATAGCAAATGATCTGCTAAGATTAACAGATTTCATTGCATTCCAATTTTGGAATGACTTGTGAGGCAATTGACCACTAAAGCCATTGTTGGAAATGTCTATGATCCTTAGCTGAAGAAAATGTGAGCTAAATAGACCTTGAATTGCACCATAAAACTTATTAGACCTCAAAATTAGCACTTGTAGCTTGGGATGAGTTCCCAACCAAAGCGGGAAAACATCTTCAAAAGAATTAGCTGCAAGAGAGAGAAACTCTAAATTGATACAATTAGCCAAAGACCTTGACACCTTACCACTAAATCGATTTTCGCTCAAATCAATCTTCTTTAAAAGGCATCCATGTGACGGATTCAACATCGGCCCATGAAAATTATTTTGTTTCAGATCTAAAGACAACAACGAATTGCTCAAGTTGCCTAAACACAAAGGAAGGGTTCCGGTCATCAAGTTAGAAGATAAATCCAGGACTTGAAGGGATTTTACTTCACATATCCATGGTGGTATTTCTCCTGTCAGATTATTGTTTGTGACATCATAAACAACTATTGTATGCGGAGGAATTGGAAGACGCCCTCCTAGCTCATTATATGTCACCTCAAAAATTTCCAAACGAATCCATGGGAGAAAACGAGGATGCTGATGAAACCCAGTGATGAAGTTGTGTTCCATGGAAAACACCCGTAGTGTTTCTTGGCTATTATTCCAAATCCAGTCTGGTACGAGGCCCTCAATTTCATTCAGTGGCGGAGCTTGATCAAAAATTTCGAGGGGGCGTAAAGTGATGGGACCCAAATTTTTTTTCCTATCGTTATGTTTCGGGTCGGGTCGGGTCGGGTCTGCTATCGATTCGGGTTAGGTCAAATAATAATAGTTCCAAATAAAACTAAAAAAAATCATTCATTCAAAGGATCCGTTCTTACACATAAAAACTTGCGATTAAGTTTATTGTGTGGTGGGTAATCTAGGGTTAAACAAATAAGACTTAAAATATATTTACAAAACTTCCCATCACTTATATACAAAGTGGTAATAAACTTTACTTTAATTTATATATTGTATAAATATTTAGGATATACAAAGTGGTAATAAACTTTACTTTAATTTATATATTGTATACATAATTAGGAAAAATAATTGGGGAGAGACGATCCTATATAATTTTTAAAATTTCCGGATGAAAAATCGAAACCTATACACTTCTAGCCGAAACATTAGGGTGGGCGGGTGCACCCCCGGGCACCAACTAACCTTCGCCACTGATTTCATTGTGCCCAAGACCTAAGCCTGTCAATTTCGTTTGGAACTGCAAAAAAGCTGGGAATTCCTTCAAGTTGCAAGATACCAGTCCTAGAGTTTTCAATGCTGGTAGGGTAGCATTGGTGTAGTTGGTGGTGGTTACAAATGACAAGCTATTATAACTTAAAAAAATAGATTCGAGTTTGTTGAGTCCTATAAATGAGTCTACGCCCACTGTGCCGCTAAAATTATTGTCACGTACTGCAAGATATTCGAGGCTTTTAAAATTCAAAAACGAGTTTGAAATTTTCCCTTGCAGTTGATTACTGCTAAAGTCGAACGCTGTTAGTTGGGTGAGGTTCATAAATGAAGATGGGATACGACCAAAAATAAAATTGTCCACCATTGAGACAACACTAAGTTTGGTTAGGTTTGCAAGATGAGGTAGGATTTCACCTTGTATGTTCATACTGTCTAGAACCAGTGTATTAAGCTTAGTGAGTTTATTAACCCAATCGTACACGCCTTCTATCACGACATTGCTATCACCAAGAACCAAAACAGTGAGTTTCGAAAGACTTTCCAATGAAGGGATAGGCCCGGTTAATTCATTTTTGTAAAGAGACAAGTGAGTTAGTTGTGTCAAGTTTGGTAGTGAAGCTGGTATAGGCCCAGAAAAAACGGTTTGAAACAGATTTAGAAACTCAAGTAAGGTATTGTTATGAAATTCAGGCAGGAAACCGGTAAGTTTGAGATTGTTTGCTAAGTAAAGATGTTTCAACTTCGGCAAGTGAAATATTGCTGAAGGAAATTCATCTTGAAGCTGACAATCTCTGAGTCCGATAGACCTCAAGGAAGAAAAATTGGCCAGGAAACGAGGTACGGATGAACTCAGGTCAGTCTCAGAGAGATCGAGGTGTTCGAGTCTAGTCATATTTTTCAACAAATATCCAAGGCCAGAACTATGAAGCTTTAAGGGATTCCCTGATATATCTAACGAAATGAGTTGTGTTAACTGTGAGATTTCATTTGGGATTCGGCCATAAAATCCAGAATAAGAGAGATCGAGGCTTCTTAATTGCTTTAGATGAGTAATTTCAGATGGAATTTGAGATTCAAGAAAGTTGTTCATGGAGAGATTAAGTACCTGAAGGTGAAGAAGCTTGAAGAGGGTACTGTTGGAGTTGATAATTCCACTGAGAGAGCTTTGGCTCCAGTCAAGCTCAATCACATGGCCCTTATTGCTGCTACATACAACACCTTCCCACAAACAACAATCAGAACCAGAACCATTTAGAAACTCATGATCAGCAGCATCATAGTTCTGACGAAGAATGGTTTGCTTAAATTGAAACAAAGCTAAACACTCTTCTTCATCATGGTTTAAGAAAGATGTAGTGCATGTGAGAAGGAGTAATAAGTATACGAGGGAGAAGGCTTGTAAGTGGATGGAAGCCATGAAAAGAAGTAGTTTAGTTTAAAAAATCTGATTAATAGAAAAGCTTTATATAAACCCCATAGTAGGGTGGGTACTACTGCAGTTAACAAATGTGCGGAGACTTCAAAGTCAAAAGTCTTCTGTCCCGTCCCTCACGTGGTTATTACTCCGATGCAACTCTGGTTGTGTTGTGAAGGAACACGTTAGCTACAAGAATATTTAACATTTCTTGAACCAGCCACCAAAGTTTTAGTATTTAAAATTTGACGTAATAAGTAATAAATAGATGATGTGAGAAGAAGCACTTCAACAAAACGTAAGACTGTCAAGTTTATTATGCTACTTTTTTGAAGTAAAAAGTCAAAAAATTATACTTTATTATATCTTGCAAATATACCATTAGGACAAATTTATTTTTCTCTGAGATTCGATTAAAGTTTAATTTAAATGACTCAAATATAGTTGATTTTTTTCTTTATTTTGAGGAACCCAACCAATACCGTTTGAACAACATTGGTACATATATTTATTTTTACGGTTTTTCTGACTTGGCAATATAAAATTCATTGAAAACGAAGTTGTATTCGCACTAGAGTATATTTTTAGTATCGTAAGTTATAGCGAGTGGTAGAATGGTAACAGTATTGTGACGAACCGATACAAATACCGGTTAGACAACATCAGTACCAATATTCGTATATTTGGTTTTCATCTGATGTAAAATATGTGTCGATATCCTCTTGAGTGTATTTTTATATTGTTATACCGAGTATTTCTACCATACCAAACCGAACCAATATCGATCGAAAGTCCGCTGCAAAGCGCTGATAATCCCACCAGTTTATAAAACTTTACCAGTGTGCTGTTCCCCTTTACCCAAAAAAAATCAAATTAATCACGGATCATGAATATAGGTTTGATTTCTCTTTACTATACATCCCTTGTAATCTCAAAGGAGGTCCAAAAATGCATCAAGAACACACATTACTTGAAGGGTCGTCTCACATGATGATGAGGCGTTCATACACAACATGCAACTTTCATGCTAAGGGGATGACATTGGACCTTTTGTGAACGAATTCATAAAGAAACTAGCTGTTTGGTACCATTCCACTATACTATTAAACCATCTACCATCCGAACGCCCCCCCTAAGATAAACGAAATCAAATTTGTCCTCTAAAATTTCACCTTTTCTATTATAAAAATGTTCAAAACTCAGTTCTAACTAATCATGTTCATATTAAACTAACTTGACCGAAAAGTTATGGCTTACATGGAGTTTTACTTTGCAATCTTCCTCCATTTATCCTTCAAGTCACTAGGGGTACGTGACGAATCAAAGACATGACGACCAAATTCCAAAATTTTCTTCCAGGGTAGGTTTTTTTTCGTTAATACCGAGTATCTTTGAACTCCTTCCTGCAATATAGTTAGCAGAATTTAATAAGTATAAAAATTAACTCGAACTTAAAAAAGATTTTGAAACACCAGACCTTAAGCATCTCTTCTTCTTGTTCACTCCATAGAACCCGACCTCTTTTATTCCTGAAGATGAACCCGGTCCAAACTTAATAACAATTTGCATAATAAAAATAATCTAATGATACTTAAAATAAAAACATAATCACTTCCATGTTCGAACCTGTCGAACATTATATTGCTCATAACGGGCTCTTCTTTTCTTCCGTTCATGTTGAATGTCACTGATGTCTTTCGTTTTTTGCATGTATATTGCTCCTCTATGGTTAACCATATATCTGCACTTTTTGTCTTTTTCGCTTGGTCAACAACTTTGAATGCGCATTCGCCGTTTTTTGTTTGTCGGTCAACTTTCATCCTTTCACTAACATGATCAGAGTTCGGTATGTAAACAACCATCATCCTACAACTATTTACATCATTAACCTCATGTACTCCTTCACTCCGGTTCACAACTTCATTAGTATTTTCGGGTACTAAAGTGTCGGGAACTTCATCATGATTCTCTAAATCGACAACGTTAGTGTCATCTACTAACTTATCTTTTGATGAAACTTCATCTTCTTTATTATCCATCTCAACTACCGGCTCTTGATGCTTGTCATCTCGCATGTCTGCCTCTAAAAAAGTTGACAAAGCTTTCTTGGTCAACATAACCATTGACCTTAATTGACTAGCTTCTTGTGTGTACTGTTTGTAAACACAATAAGGACAGTGAAAGTTTCCAGCATCATCAAAATGAGCCTCGCAACCCATACAATTCTTATGAACGGAAATCGGGCAGCCATCATCCGTACAAACCAAGAGATTGCCATCGCCTTTGTCACATAATACACATTGTCGGTTTTCTGTCCAATCCATAACTAATGCATCTTGTAGAAAGTTTTGCCTGATGAACAAATGCATAAAACTCGTTTATTGGAGCTGAAAACATGCATAAGCGTGTTTAGAAGAAAACACAGAAGATATATGAACAGATCTTTACATAAGTAACTGGAACCATTTATATAGTCCTAATTCCAAGGTTATCTTACTCAAATGCATAAAATTTAAAGCATGTGTAAGTCATTGGTGTGAAATTAAAAACAACTGAAAGGCAATGTGTAAAGTTTCAAATTACATCGATGTGAAATTGAAAGGTTTTAAAAAGCGAGAAGCACACAAAAGCGACAAGGTCTAAAACTGAGGCGCGAAGATTTAAGCACAAAAGCGCACCGCTTTTTGTACCTGAGGTGCAAATACTTTTATGATTTTGATTATATTTCCTATAGGTTTATAGCATCATTTACCCAATATTTAGAGACAAGTAAGCTTTATACATGTTATAATATGGAAGTTACAAACATGTACAGCCTGAAAAGCATGTTGCACAACAACCTGCTGCACAAAAATATTGGAAATACATGATGTGTGTGCCTCAGGGTCAATTTTTTACCAAGAAATCGCGCCTCAGGTGCGCTTTTTGAAAAAACCACGCCTTATGTCACCAAAAGTGCTGGGGCTTGTGCCTAGGCACACTTTTTTAAACAGAGAATGAACGGAACTGAATGTCGAATCGAGTTCATTTTGAAACCCAATGTACGTTAACCTAAGTAGTTAATGTGGTAAAATATTGGATATCGGTCAAGGACCGATATTTGAGATATCGGTTATTGCAGTGGGATATCGGTAATTTTAATATCATGCTAAATTTATATATATATAGCAATTTAACACTAACAATTGTAAAAAGTAAGAACTAAGACTAAAAACACTAATAACAGTAACAACTAACAATTAAGACTTAAAACACTAACATTTAACAGTAACAACTAACAATTAAGACTTAAAACACTAATAGCAGCAATAAGAAGAAAAATGAACGGTAGAAATAAGAAGAATGGTACTGATATTGGGAAAATCGGTGATTTATCGATCAAATATCGGTCCTAAATCAGTCAAATATCGGACAATATCGCTGATATTATCGGTACCGATATTCTGACCAATATTTTGTACCGCTATCTCGGCAGGGGGACCGATAACCGATATATCACTGATATATCGGTTGATATATCGGGATATTAGCTACATAGCGTTATACTGTTATAACAGGGATTCCGAAAACATGCAAAGCAGTGTTTAGAAGAAAATACAAAAGCACATATGAGATCTTTACATATAAGTAACTAATAAACCATTTATCCAGCCCTAATTCAATTTCAAGTTTACCAAAACCAAATTGTTCATCATTCATATATTACTTTTGTTTCAGTCATCAATCAAGCGAGTTAAAATCCAATGTTATCTTATTCAAATACCTAAAACTTAAACCATGTGTAAATCAGGAAACACATCGATGTGAAAATTGAAAACAAATGAAAGCCGAATCGAGATCAACTCGAAACTATATCTATATTACACTGATATAACAAACATTCCGGTTGTCAAATTCGTTTTAACACCGTGAGTAAACTACGCCCTAAACCTAATTTACCATTCGCGAATGTAAATCTGATAGCAAACAATGAAAATTACTCGAAATTTTGAGATTATAAGTTCATATCCACTAGAACAGCTTCAGAATATCAAGTTTCTAGGTCAAATTGATCAAGCCGAATGTATAAAAATTGACAAAACGCATTTGTGTAAAAAACGAATCGATAAAAACATATTAAGCAACATAAACAGTCGATAAAGAGTATAGCGATTACCACAAATCTGGTGAGAATGATATTGTTGTTGAAGTTCGAAGAGGATCGGAGAGGCGAAACCGGAGATTTGTGGGGTTTTGGCCGTTTGAAGTTTGAACTATCGTTTCTAGAAACTGCTTTTTCAAGTATTTTGTTTTCAAACTTTATTTTTCTTAAGTTTTCAATTTGTGGCACAAAAACTATGTGATGTTTGCGGATTTAAGCCAGAGATGAGCCCGGTATTCGTTTGGTACCGAACCAGTATACGTATTGAAAAACAGAAAAAGTTGGTATTGATACCGAATATACTGTTCAGTATCGTTACGGTAGCGGTGTTTTACCTGTAAATACAGGTACTGATACCGAAAAACGAGAAAATGTGTACTGTTACCGAATATACCCAGTACAATTTGGTACCGGTACCCGATACCAAATGCTTATCCCTAATTTAAGCACACGAAATTATCCAAGAATTGATTTGACTAGATCTTAGTTCAATGATTTTCAAGTGTAAAAATTAAATACAAATACGTTCTAATATACAAAATGCTTTTAAAGTAAGAAATGAAGAAAACTTTTTTTTTTTTTTACTTTTTTCCTATTTGTTAATAATAATGTCTAATTACAAAATGTAAAAAAAATCGTAATTGTAAAGTAGTAGAGTAATTATTGTAGGGTAATAAAGTAGTAAAGTAATTATTGTAGGGTAATTAAAATTACAACCCCGAGGGAGAGCGGGAGAAAGAATTGGAAGGGGCGGTTGGGTTGGGTTATTTTATTTAACTTTAAATTTAAGTAGGTTGGGTTAATTGGGTTGACTTACAATGGAATGTTTATTGGACTAATGGCTAAATTGTTAAGTAAAAATTATTGGGTTAAATTGTTAAGTAAAGTGATTAAAGAATAATTATATAAACTAGGTTATATTTTAATAAAAATCCGTGTTTACATTTTTTTTTATAAATTCATAAGATTTTTTCTAAGGTACGGTTGAAAATTTTTAAGGGGTACGGTCAGGATTTTACACGAAATTTAACCCTAAAACGTTTTTTTTTCAAGGGATGCGGCCACCACACACATCAGTGGTTAGGTCTGCCCTTGACTTCCACCCACTTGTTTATTGTTTAATAAGTTATACGCTATTACACGGTTGTAAAAGGGTGGTAGGGGCACAACCCGAAAAAGACATGGTAGTAAAAGAATAATTTAAAGACATAATAACAAAAGGATATATCATATCATTAAAATATTCTGGATATTACCTACGTAATTACCCTATATATTAAAAACAGAAGTTTTTGAACGGTGTTATATGCCACGTGGCAATACGCTATCATTAGGTGATTAGCAAATGGTATTGGATACCGGTATCAAATTTATCAAACCGGGTGTATTTTCGGTACCGGTTTTTACCCTCAAATACCGGTGCCGTACCAGTACCGACCGGTATCGTACCAGGTATATTCGGTACCGCTACCGGTATTCACCGGTTTTTACACTCAAATACCGGTGCCGTACCAGTACCGACCGGTACCGTACCAGGTATATTCGGTGCCGGTACCCGCTTTTGGGGATTTCGGTAACGGTATTTTCGGTACCGGTTGCTACCGAGCTCATCAAATCATGTAGCAACATAGCAATGCAAGTAATTGCACCGTTTAGATTACTTTTCATACACACAGTAACTAAACTGTATTTCGTTTGACTGAGGTTTTATGTACACAACAACTTATTTTGCTTTCTTTTTTGTCTTTTTCTGTAATGAGTGAATTGTAGCATGTAAAATTAACTTGGATATTTAGATTATTGATTAGCAAATCGTATCAAATCCAGTAATCAAACCGATATCGTATCAGTTCCAAATTTACTATACCAAATCATTTTCGGTACCAATTTGGTACCCACCTTTTGGCGTTTTCAGAATCGTTACTTTCGGTTCGACACCGGTCTAGCACCATACCTGTATTTATTTAGTTTTACCTTCAAATAACATACCGTATTGTACAAAGCATTTTCGGTGCTGGTACCTAATTTCGATGATTTTCCGGATCGGTACTTTCGGTTCCGTTACCGGTACCGAGCTCATCCATATTTTAACGTGTTAGCACCGTAATAACTGAACTAAAAACAACCGAATTTCCAACGTGTAGGACGTGTGAGACCTATTATTATATATTAGGTTATTTAAAATCGTTTTTTAGGACGGAGTGACTATCCTTACCACGTTATTTTTATTTATGTTTTGAAATTCGGTATCTGCTTGCCATTGCTGACATGCGTTTTGCAGTCATTGGGTACCTGCCACAACGCGCGGACGGAAAATCAACTAGTTTCTATAACATTGATTGCCTAAAAATGACAAAATTCCTGTCTTTGACATGGTCTTCTAAATCTTTTCTTAAAAAATATTTTCTAAAAGTCATTCTTATTGGATCTTTGTGAAGCACCAAAACATCAACCTTTTATATATAGCAGTATTGGTACGTGCCGTCTAACGACTGTTTCATAATAAGTGGATGAGTTCATACTATATAAATACTAAGAAATAAATGATCGAAGGATGTTGGTTGAAATCTAATGAACTCAAGTTTTAACAGGTTCAATTAATTAATATTCGTTATATATCAATGGTTGTAGGTTTGGTTATTGCTTTGATAGCGTTAGGGGTGTGCATCATCGGCCTTGCGGGTGTATGTATCGTGTCAAGGGTTTGCTATGATGAACAACAACGAAAGATTGTGAAACACAAGCCTCGTGAAGAGAGCACATCGAGCGATGAAAGCTACGATCAGCCCCAAGAGGAAGATATGGTTGTAATAGACTGTTTGGGTCGAAGACCGCGAGTTGGTGGTCATGGAGTAGTCTTTGTTGGAGGCGGAGGCTGTGGTGACAGAGGTGGAGGTGGAGGCTGTGGTGGCGGAGGTGGAGGTTAATTATTTGTAAGTAATAGATTTTCAAAATATTTTGTGTACTTATCAGTTTTCATGTAAAGTTGGATGTAAATTAAAGTCGCAACTTGTTGCCCGACTACCTGCCATTGCTTTGTAAAAAAAAAAAAACCTTTAAAAAAAAAAAATTAAAGTCGAAATTTGTAACTATAAAAGTTTCGAAGAACTATATCATAACTAATCTAAACCAGACTTCTTTGTTTATTACAAATTTTGGTTAAACCAATCTTGTACTAGACTAGGTTAACTTGAGACAAAGTTTGATATTGACCAACACCTAGTAGTTGCTTTTATTTTATTTTTATAGAGCTTATTGATCATTTGTATTTTTCATAACAATAGAAAAGTTAATTTTGAAACATACAATTAGAAGAGAATGGGATCAATATGTTTTACATGTTCTAATCTTAATGTTTTACTATTTAATTATTCTAACTCTCGTAATTTTTTTGGTAAAGCTTTGATTCCAGGGTTAACCCTTTTTGCACTAATTTTAGTCATTTTACCCGACAACTATAAATGGGGTGTTGTTTTCCCTTTTGATATCTTTTCTTTTTGTGATTTTATGCTGTAATATTTATAATATTATTATTAGCTGACCATATATTAATCTTACTGACTGGTCACTACGGGCAATTTGAGTACCAGCACCACCAAAATCCACCCAAATCTCGGCCAATTTTCCAAGACCATAACGCTAAATTTAACAAGTAATTTCCTCAAATCAAATTGATTCGAAGCATTCATTAGGTTTGAAATAATCTAAGCGTGTAAATCCTAAAATGTTCATCAATACTCTCATACAATGACTATACTTTGCTGCCGCTACATACCTTTTGGCCACCACCTCCACCACCTAATGGACGTCGACGCAACCAAGCACGACATCATACCCAGGATAACACAATTCCTCACATAGTTGTGGGATTAGTAGCGGATCCATGATTTGTTTCTACCGGTGTCGCTTTTCTCCGATGCTCGGATATCTATTACCTTGATGTTCCCATTTTGGTTTGGGTGGGTAGTGTCACATATATATTGATAGCTTGTCACTGTAACCCGTAAAACTAAGAGTTATTGATGGCCCAGCAATCGGTTCCATGTAACATAGTTAACTGAATTGCAACCTTATAAAATTTTCCATTTAATCTTCTTATGGAACCTCTTATCACACAATATTGTTGAGGTTGCTCTCCATTTGCACCAACCTGTTCTTACGCGATGTATTACATCATTCTCTATGACCCCATCGCTATGGATAACCAATCCTAAACACTTAAGCTTTGTTGTATGGGGGCAGCTAAAGCCTTCAATACTAATATGGCCGGTAATCATTTACACCACTGAAGTTACACTTAAAGTAACCTTCGCGCTCTATGCCTGATCGCCATTCCTTTAGTCTTTGATTCAAAGTCATTTTACTTTCTTCCACTAACATGATATCATCAGCAAAAAGCATGCACCATAGGATTGCCTCTTGAATCGACCTGGACAACTCATCCAAGACTATTGCAAAAAGAAACAGACTCAAAGTGGATCTTTGGTGGAGGCCCCCTGCACCGGAAACAAGTCTGTTGTAAATGATAATCAGAGATGAGAAAGAATAATCAAAAGGAACTGGTTTTTATTGATCTATTTCTCTCATACAAAACATAAGAACAAGCCTTTATTTATAGGCTTTACAAGACTTAATAAAAAAGAAAAAGACTTTTGATAAATATGGAAACGATCTTGAGGAATCAACAATTTTTTCTAAATTATTTTTTTCTTTTCTAACACTCCCCCTCAAGTTGAATTGTGGGATTGCCACGATTCAACTTGGATTGGTTTTGATTTTGGGTTTTGGTTTTTGGTTTGGCTACCGTCTTCTTGACATGGTAGTTTGAGCTATTGAGTTACCGCCTTTAGACATGGTAACCTTTGATTTGACTTGAGTTACCGCCTTTCGACATGGTAACTTTTGGGTTTTGGTTTTTGGATTTTTGGTTTTAGAATCTTGGTTTTGGTTTCCCCTCAAGTTGAAGAATTCAACTTGGCCTTTTGGGTTTTGGCATTTGTTCGGGTTTTGATTTGGGTTTTTGTTTTTTGGGGTTTTTTTGGGTTTTGAAAACAGATTTTTTTATGTTTTAAAATTTTTTATATTTTTTTTAAAAAAGGTTTTTTTTTTTCCTTTTTCTTCTCAATTTGCCTATTCAAATACCCTTCGCCCTTTTTGACTTTGAAGATTTGGGGTGTCTGGTGCTTCTTGACCGTATAGTTCCCAACCATGCCTTTCTGCAAAAGCTTTTGCAACTGCTTCGCTTTTGAAACTAAGTGCTGAGTCACAAACATTGGCATACGGATCCCTAGTGAATGTCCAACCCATCAATGGATTTTCCCATTTTTGTGTGGACATAAAATTGATTTTCCACTTTCCAACTTTTCCGGCTCCTTGCTGTGAAGCTGTTCGAGCAGGTGAATAGATAATAACTCTCCGTTGAAGATGTTCTTCTGGAATGCCGGAAACGGTGCCGATTTCTCCGGCTTTGTACTCGACAGATAAAGCATCTGTGGAGAATCGATTGATGAGTTGAGGAATTAGTGATCGGTGAGCATTGGTTGTGTGGATTCCGATACGACGGAGAGAGGTCGCCATTTTTGTTCTCCGTTTAAGGTTTGGGAGCGTGATGGAGATATGAGGAATTTCGTGGCAGCGGAATTTCGTGGCAGCGGAATTGAAGGTCGTGGACTGGAATAGTTCGTGGGGGTTTTGGGTGAACTGGTTTGACGGAACTGATGAACGAAGACGGAGAACTGATTCGTCGGAACAGTGGAACCAGGTCTGATTTGAAGTTGATTTTGGTTTAACGATTTTGGTTTTGGTTTGAGATTGACGAACAGAGTTTTCAAGGATCATAACTCTGCTCTGATACCATGTTGTAAATGATAATCAGAGATGAGAAAGAATAATCAAAAGGAACTGGTTTTTATTGATCTATATCTCTCATACAAAACATAAGAACAAGCCTTTATTTATAGGCTTTACAAGACTTAATAAAAAAGAAAAAGACTTTTGATAAATATGGAAACGATCTTGAGGAATCAACAATTTTTTCTAAATTATTTTTTTCTTTTCTAACACGTATCACTTACCGCCACTCGTTTTAGCCTCGCCATATATATGCCTAATTACATCTATATATCAATTAGCTACCCCTCTCCCCTCAAGACGCTCTCATATCACTCTAGAAGACAAACTATCGTAAGCCTTTTCAGGGTCAGTGAATACCATATATAAATTCCGCTTCTTCCCCCTATACTTTTCTATTAATCTTCTTAGAATGTATATTGCCTCCGTAGTAGACCGACCTGTATTTGGGGGCATAATTCTCTCTATCTTTCATCAGTACAATGATTCCGATCATTATGAAGAGGTTAAAACCATCGGGTATTTGTGGGTGAGAAGTCAATCCAAATTTCAAGCATTGGAGTGGTCAAACTGGCTTTCCTTTTATTTCCCATACATTTAGTACTTGTTGTTTTCTCTGTGCTCTTTTTTATCTAGCTCCTTGCTAGTTTTTCCAGAATTTTGTCGCCTTTCAGAAAAAAATTAATTTTGCTTTGTTAAATGGTGGTGTGCACAACCCCATGCACTACTAGAAAAGTAGTCAATTTACTACGAAATTTCGCTACGGAAAAAAATGCGTCACAAATTTTGACAAAATTGTGACGCATTTATAACGACAAAAAAACCCTCATTTTTTTAAACAAATTTGCTACACAATAGTGACAAAAGCTAATAACATATAATTTTGTCATAATTTCGTTGTAAATTTGTCGGATATTTTTTTAATATATTGACTAATTAGTTAGCTTATCATTATTTAATACATATATTACTACTTTGTGACGTATTTTCTACGAAAACCAATCAAATTATTTTATTTTCAAGTATTTCCATCCATTAATTAGTTTTTCCATCTCCACATCATACACACCCAACACACCTTATAAAGCCATCAATAATAACTGGAATTTAATAAACGAGGAATCATATGTTTTTTTAACTAATTTGACATTTTGCAAATTAAGTATCCAGCCACACATCTTTTTTATGCCATCCAATCCCTTTATTTTCCTTTCACCCCCTCAATTTTCATTAAATTAACACAAACTTTTTTCTGATTTAAACCTAAAACAACTTAAGGCACGCATTAAAACCCTTTTTACAATTAAAACCCATCTCATATGCATTCCAAGATCTAAAAACCCCAAAACCTAAAACAAATTTCGGATCTCAAACCATCTCGCATTCAGGATCTCAATTAAAATTCTTGTTTGATTCACGTTCTTCATATTCAAAATCAGTTAATCACCGAGTTGTTGAACATATCGTACATTGTGTATCAAACTATAAACACATTCTCCAGATTTGTTCCGTGAAAAACCCTAGATCATTCAACAGATTTGATCCAACGGTTGCAGATTTCATTCACGCAAGCTGAGGTAATATTACATCTTAGATCTGTAATATTATTTTGATTTAAAGCCGATCTGATTGATACGCTTAACTTTATGTATTTGTGGTTATTTTTGGGGAATATATTGTTACGGAAGCTGTTAGGTTGTTGTGTTTTGATTTGGATCTGGTAATGTTGTTATTGTTAATTTAGTTTATGTTTTATATCAGTTGATTAGGCATTTTTGTAGCTAGGGCGAGTGTTTAATTGTGTAATTAGTTGTGCTCATTGAATGTGTGTGTCTCAATTGATGCTGCAATTATTATGATATGTAAAGTGTCGATGAATCGGTTGAGTACTGGTACAATTAGGTTAGTTTAAATTGGAATTAATGAACTAAACTTGATCTGCTGTGGTCTACATCAAATTGTATATGTGTTATGATTACAATAGTTAGTTTACTGTTCTGTTTAGCAAACTTTATGTGTCTAGTTTGATTTTATGGAAGTGTTGATGAATCTGTTGACTACTGGTACAATTAGGTTAGTTTATGATGGAATTAGTGAACGGCAGTTGATCTGATGTGTTCTATATCAAAAAAGCATGATTAGGTGCATTACTTTATGAAATTAGTGAACGAAAGTTGATCTGATGTGTTCTATACACCAAACATATACATACAAACATACATGCCTGTTAGTGAAATCAAAACCCTAGAAAACATATTATTAACCTCCATATAACAGCATTTTCAATCGACGGTCCGATTGAATCCAATTTTACTTGTGTTGCGAATATTCAGAGATGTATAAGAACCAGGTGCAAGAACTGGCGCAGAGGAGCTGCTTCAATCTGCCGTCGTACACGTGCATACGAGAAGGTCCAGATCACGCGCCACGGTTCAAGACGACGGTCAATTTTAACGGCGAGACGTACGAGAGCCCTAATTATTGCACTACGTTGTGCCAGGCGGAGCACTCCGCCGCGGTGGTGGCTCTCGGTGAGTCTCTTTTTTTTTAGCTAGGGTTTGTTTGTTATAACTTTTGATTTTGGAATTGATGATGAATGAGGACTTGAATAGGTTGAAAAGTGCTTTTGATTTGGAAATAAAAAATTAAAAACCTTAGTGTTGTTGGTTTTAGAATTCATTTTAGGGTTTTTTAAATGCTGCTGGAGGAGGTTTAGATCAGGTGGATTTTGTAATATGATTGGTTGTTGCTACCGGATGTATTTTTATCGAAATGCCTTAGTGAACTTCTGTTGGTTATGGATTCTGTGGATGTTAAGTGGTAGGATACTGGGCTACATTTTGAATCATATTTATAAGCTAAGATTGATCTACATTTTCTGAATGTTAAGATTGATCTACATGTTCTGAATGTTTTATGGAATTGGCAGGATGAGACAGGGGTGTACAAGAACCTTTTGCAGGAGGTTTCTCAAAGTGTTGATGAATCTGTTGACTACTGGTACAATTAGGTTACGATGGAATTATTGAACGAAAGTTGATCCGATGTGTTGTATATCAAAAAAGCATGATCAGGTGCATTACTTTATGCTGACCGGGACGTCATCCTCTTCTAGTGGGTGTGATCATCATCTGTTGATTACCAACGGTCCCAAGAAGGGGTAATATAAACTCAAGATTGCTTGTGTGAAATGTTATAATCTCTTTTTTAATGTTGTTATGCTGTTTTGGGGCTGCATAAAAACTAGAGCTGAACTTTGAAATCCGCCTTCAGTTTTCGGTTCTGGTTTGACCCAACCTTGGTCATCTTCTAATTCATGGTTCGGGTTTGACCCAAATCGCCATCTGTGATTTCAAGGAACAGCAAACCAAATCAGACCAAATCGTTAAACCACCATGGCCGATTTGTTTTCATGGCTGCCCGGACCAAATCAGACCAAATCGTTAAACCACACCTTTCGGATCTCAAACCAGCCAAACTAGTTGACTTGTCTTGGGTTGGGAATGATAGTTGGTTTCAATAGTATATTGTTGCCTGAAGTATGATAGGTATAAATACCAGATCCATTATATTATCCCTTTAGTTAATGTAAAATGCAACTTTGGCAACACAAACAATTAATTAAACGCCACACAATGTACCGCTTGTTAGATTGGCCTTTGCTTCTTTCTACGACACACTTGGCATGTAAGAGCTCAGTTTACTTTGACCCAACCCTACCCTAGGTCTGTGTGACCCATTTCTAACAATGGCATGTTTTGACCTGAACCGTAACCCAACTCTCATTTTCCCACCTTTGATGTAAATGATTAACCTCTACAGGTGCTTGACCGATGAAACTGCAGTTATGTTGCTGTATGCTTTGGTTCATGGGAATTCAGACTTTCTGGAATACGTTCTGGTTCGAACGGATATGGATAGATTGGTATGAAGCAACTCGGTATGTTTACCAATTTCTTTTTTTTTTTTGCGTTCTTTAAATCATTTCTCTCATCGATTACTTTTGCAAAAAGAAAAAAAAAAAACTATATTTTGATTGTTTTTTAAATTGCCAGTTGATCATTCTCTAATCTTAGACTCTGTAACAGTTGAAAGTTTGCAGTAGTTATCTTCAACAACACATAAATGAAGCGGTGAAAAGAGAGCTACAACAAGACTTTATGAAGAATTGGCGTTCTAGTAATTAGTTATAAGTTGGTATCGTTTTAAACATATATGCATACTAAGAGTTTGTTTTGTGGTTTAGACATACTAGATATTATAGCGTTATGGATGTTACAGGTTGGTTAGCTTTATTGTGGATTTTAAGACATGTTTTATAATTTTCTAATGATTTCGTTTTGCACTTTTTGTAAAATAAGATCTGAATGCTTTTAGTTTTTTTTAAATGTTTCGTTACAAATGTGTTACAACCAAAGATCTGTTTTGTTGCAAATGTGTTGCAAGCATTAAAACATAACAACTATGAAAGGCGTAGGAAATGCGTAGCAAAATTTGTGACACAATATTTTCGTAGGAATTATGTTAAAATTTGCGTATTGTGTCACAAAAGTTCGCAAGTTTGTAACGAATTTGAAGGATTCAAATTAGACTACCTTTATTTGAAGGATTCCATCAATGTGCAGGAGAAACCAATCACTCTACAAACGCCACTTTGTCAAGGTTTCATATTCTGCTCTCAAAAGTTCACAAGTTTCATGCATTCTTCAACATCATTATGGTTTGCGGTGACGGCATAATAGAGGCACAAGCGATTGCCCATGCCCGTCGAGCATACAAAAACAAACACAATGGAAGACTTTTGGTCACATCTTGTCCTAACAAATAATAAGAAAACCTCCCCGTTTGTAACATGTATTGCATCCAGATACCGACTTCGACGGTTGATGTCACGGCCCCGGCCCCGGTTTGACCCGGTTCCGGAGCCGCGGGACAGAAAATCCCGTGGTATTTATTTAATGCGACAGCGAAAGATTTTTAACAGGATCTTTTTAAACCTGAAAATGCTTTATTATCTTATTTCACAATTCGGGATAAAACCCCGGTAATTTACAATAGGGTGATTTCACTGGGAAATCTTTATTTCACAAAACATGTTTCTTTATTTATATTGAGCCACTTTCTTAAGCTTGTAGTTCTTCACGGCACTTTTCCTGGATCACAACAGATCACCTGAAACATGTTTGAAAAAGGTTTTGTCAGCGGGAAATACTGGTGAATCATTCTTTTTACTAAAACGGCGCGTTTGTTATAATTGACAGTATTAAGAGCGATTACAATGTTTCCATATATCAACCAACTACCCACAGTATTTGTCACTCGACCATCCATTGGTAACCTCAGAGTCCAATGGTGTCTGTGACTATGGTCATATCACCCCTTGGCTAACTCGTTGTCCAATGATGACGGTTATCAAGTAATGTATACAAAACCCCACATACCGGCTGTAATTTGGTGATTACAAAGACTTAATCCCTGTAATTATAACCTTGAAAATATTTAAGAATTTATAAAACACTTTGATAAAAAGAGAATGACTCACATTGCAGATTTATATGAGTAGAGCTTAGCCTACTGATTAGCCTTTTAACCTAAATTTAATAATATGCACACGAACTCGGTTAGTACCTAATACAGCATTTACGATAACTCACGAGATTAAACCTTCACATCGAATAACAAAGTGCGATACCTAAACATCCATCTAATTAACGACGAATGACAAAGCATAAACCCTAATGTGGACAGCACTTAAACATCCATTGGATAGTTTAATCGATCAGACATTGAATCGTAGCAGCGATCGAGTTAATACCCGGTATCGGAGCAGTGCCTTGCTAATATTGAAAGTAATTTCGACTTCAGAGTAACAAGAATTCATTTTTGAACTTTGTTTTCGACACCAACAGACTGTGCATGCAACAAGTTATTTATAGGTAAAATTAGGGCCTCACGCGGCCCGCGTAAACCCAGGGTTAACACTTACGCGGCCCGCGAGGCTGCCTAATCTACGTATAGGCTGCATGGGTCACGAGTAGGCTTGCCATCTGGTCACCACGTGGATCCGGAACACTTATCCGGTCAAACATGTATTGACGCGTCCCGCATAAGACATGTCTTGTCTTTTACGCGGCCCGCCTGAAACCCAGAATTTTGTTTTTCTTATTTTTAATATGGTTTAAGGTTTCAGGGGTCCGAATTGTTACTTACGGGTATTTTTAGGATAATTTTGGGAGTCCTCACATCCTCCCCACCTTATTTAAAATCTCGTCCTCGAGATTCATCGGAATAAGTGAGGATATTTTCGCTTCATTTCCGATTCCAGTTCCCAAGTGTATTCAGGTCCTCTCTTTGAATCCCACTTGACTTTAACTAGTACTAGTCACTTGTGCTTGAGAAACTTAATCTTTTTGTCTTCTATCTATAGTGGTTTTTCCAAAAATTTTAGTTTCTCATTTACCTCTATATCTTGAAGAGGTACTACTAGAGATTCGTCTTATAGGCATTTCTTGAGGTTGGATATATGGAATACATCATGTACTCCAGCTAACTCCTCTGGTAGTTGTAATCGATAAGCAACTGGTCCTATACGTTGGATCACTGGAAATGGTCCTACGTATCTTGGACTTAGCTTTCCTTTCTTACCGAATCTAACAACTCCTTTCCAAGGAGAAACTTATAAGAGTACTTTGTCTCCCACTTGAAATTCCAACGGCTTCCTTCTATTGTCTGTACAACTCTTCTGGTGATCTCGAGCAATCTTTAATCTTTCCTTGATTTGTGTGATTTTGTCAGTAGTTTCTTGCACTATCTCAGGACCTGATAATTGACTTTCTCCTATTTCTGCCCAACAAACTGGAGTTCTGCACTTTCGTACGTACAGTTCTTTGAATGGGGCAGCTTCAATGCTTGCATGATAACTATTGTTATAGGAGAATTCAATTAATGGTAAGTGATCGTCCCAATTTCCACCAAAATCTATTACACATGCTCGGAGCATGTCTTCCAGTGTTTGTATCGTCCTTTCACTTTGCCCATCTGTTTGTGGATGATATGCAGTACTCAAATTTAGTCGAGTTCCCATTGCTTCTTGGAAACTTGTCCAGAAATGGGAAGTAAAACGACTATCCCTATCTAAAACAATGGAGAGTGGAACTCCATGTAAGGATACTACTTCATCTACATACAACTTTACCAACCTTTCCATACTAAAGGTTTCTTTCATAGGTAAAAAGTGAGCTGATGTAGGATCGTTATACGACCTAACGAGTCGATCAGAAGAGTGCTCAGACTGAATCAGAGGCGGAATTCATTGATTCAGTCTTTGTTTAGCTTGATTTCACTAATTTGTCTCAGTTTATTGATCTTCTAACAAGTTACAAGCTCTGGAGACGATTTGGCAGGGCTTCGCCGTACCATACAAGACCTCAACCTTACTACCATTCTGATTTCACTTATATGTCCTATATATAGATGACCTGATTCCACTCTTATGTACATGACACATAAGTGGAATCACCTGAAACTGATTCCACTCTTATGTACATGACACATAAGTGGAATCACCTGATTGACACATAAGTGGAATCAGATTCCACTCTTATGTACATGACATAAAAGCGGAATTAGCCTCTAAACTCTAAACATTCTCCTATTTTCTCGCACAACGCACCCTAGTCTATACAATACAATGTAAGACTCGATACAAGACGAAGTCGACAGATGTAGTGCACCAACAGACTCCCCCTCAGATGTTGACGAGTCGACTATCGAGTCACGACAATGCTGTGTCTTCACTTCTTCAGTCTTGATCAGACTCTAGGCTTTTCTCTCTCTATCGGTCTTCTTCAGGAACTCTTACTGGAATCATGTACCCGGATTTTTCTCTGGTTCTAACTCTCATCAGACTCCCCCTATCATCGATCTGGGATCGCTGTCTGGAATTTGTTATCACCTTTAAATCAATTCCTGGCTTTATCTCTGTTCAGCTCATCTCCTGCACAATCTTCTCACAAACACATAAGTTTTTACTTAAAAACAATAAGAAAAACTTACTGAAAATAGTTACATCAAGTTCAAATTAATGACCCTGATTAACTAATTAAACTTCTTCTTTCTCAAAACAAATTTCTTTTGTTAAACACACACTCCCAAACCTGTTCATCACGTTCAGCACTTGGAATTTTGAAAATCAGCTTTCCAACATCAGTTGTCGAAAATCTTTTTGGACTTTTCAAAATGATGGAAACATGACTGCAATAACAGAAATTAACTGCAGAAATAAAATATGTACAAACATATTTTTGTGAGTTTGCGAAAGAGGATCATATCAGTTTATGTGACCAATCACTAGCACCGTTAAGCTTGATTTCATTTTATGCTCTAAACGATTCACATGGATTGACGATATTGTTATCCACTTAAGCTCAATCTAAAAACTTTCAATCTGCTTACCGATACTTTAAGGTATATTAAGATAGCACTAAGTTCTTATGGACCCCACAATCTCAGCATATCCCCTCATCATGCAATACACTATCTCAAGTAATGCCTTTAAACTTTTATCGACTGTGATTTGTGCGAAAACAAAGCAGAATGTTTAAACATTAACAATCAGGTCGATACTTCCGTATACGCAGAGAAAGTCCAATGTTTAAACAAAATAAGAAAAATAAAACAAGTTGAAGTTGTTTAGGCTTTAACCACCAGGTCGATACTTCCGTATACGCAGAGGAGGTCCAAAGCTTAAACGAAACACCAAAGAAAATAAAGCAGAACGTTTAGGCAACAACATCCAGGTCGATACTCACGTATACGCAGAGGATGTCCGATGCTTAAACAAAATAAAGAAATAAAACAAGTTTAAATCTTTGCAAAATAAAATGCACAATCACAGCGACTTTTTAGCAAAGTTGTGAAAGTTCACAAACTTAACCAGTTTTATGTCTTTCGACAATCAGCGATTACTGAGTAGGCACACAGTCAAGAAGGACAAAACTAAGTACTATGCTTTTGACCATGTTTCCCACTAGAACTAGGCTTTTTCATTTAGGTTTGTATCGTTATCGCAAATCTACTAGTCTAGCTGAGCCTATCGTCACATCTTTAGTAAGATCGTTTATCACATTATATCATTCCATTTCTTTAGCATGCTGTGACAGTCTCACTGATCTACTATCATTTCCTCTTTTTCACAACAAAACTCATTTTTTGCATTTTTCAATGTTTTTTATAATTTTCAAATTTTCTAATTTTTTTTAAAATTTTTACTCCCCCTAAAATCAAAATATGTCTCAATTTTGATTTTCTGGGAAAATTTGAAACAAACTGTACAAACTTGACAACTTGATGAGAATTACTTCAATTCTCCATCCACCTGGCATAAACAATCAGAACTCCCCCTCACAACAAAACATTTTCCCATTGTGATTTCAAAACACTTAAGTTTGTTTTAATCAAAATGGTTTTTCCGGAAAATTAGTTTTGTGTGTCTTTTCACAAATTTGGGGATCTTTCATCACTTTGTTCTCTTCAACCACTTGTAAAAATTTAACATTTGTAAGATCAATCCACAAACATCACTTGTAGAAAATCAAGTACAACTTAATGTCCCTGATTTACCACTTGTAAGTCGAAATATCACATTTGTGAATTTCTCAAGAAATGTGCCGATTCATGTTCCACGCTTACCAACCTGGGAACTCCGGCAAGTCAGGTTTTTCATTTAAACAGATTCACCCAAGCCTGACAATCCTTGGGTGATTTTGAATTCTTGTTCAACAATGGTGGAAAATTTTCATCATCCATTGTTAGACCAGAATTCTCTACTTTTACCTCAACACATGACTCCTCTGGCTTTGACGAACCAGAATCATTGCCTGCACATGGCTTGTCTGACTTCGACATGTCAGATTCATCGCCTGAAGGTGGCTTGTCTGACTTTAACACATCAGATTCATCGCCGACCATTTTCTTCTTCTTCTTTTCCTGTTTCGTCCTCAGATTTGTATCTGATGAATTTGTCTTGCTTGACTTTTCAGTTGAGGGAGTTGATTCATCAGAACTCTTATTTGATCTATCCGGTGAACCCGAGGACAAAATCTTCTCGAGATACTCTCTCGCCTTCTTCCTCTTTTTCCTCAGTCTGTCTTTCTGACCCTGTGAAAGCTTTACTTTCGGTTCTTGAACTTTCGGTTCTTGAACTTTACGTTCTTGAACTTTCTGTTCTTTGGGCTTGACAGAGACTGGTATCTTTACCTGCTTCTGAGATTCAACTCTCGATCTTCTCATTGACCTCATTGAGCAATCTCTAGCAATATGACCTCTAATTTGACAGTTAAAGCATCTCCTCGTCTCATAACTCCAACCTTGGCAGTTAACAGCAATGTGTCCTTGATAACCACATCGGTAACACACTCTGTTATCGTACCAATCACCATTTTCAGTCCAAACATTCAGATCATAGCATTGTTTGGCTTGGTGATATCCATCTCTCCTCTTGTAAGCTGGATTTGGCTTTGAAGCGCTGTGGTTCGACCTGCACCACTTACTACCAACAATCTTTGAGTTTTCATTTTTCGATTTTTGTAATTTTTCATTTCGATTGGATGATCGATCTGATGAGCTTTTATTATATTTTTGTATAATTTTCTCATTTTTAATTTTTTGTTTCTGTTCCGCTTTCTTCTTCAAAGGTTTTTGCTTAGAGCATCCTCCCTTTTCAGTTGATTGCAGAACAGTATTTTGAAAATTTTCTTTTAATTTCAAAAACAAATTTTGTTTTTCAATTTTATCTTTTTCATCATCAGATTTCTCATCACAATCTTCAACTTTGACATTATCAAAGTTTGTGACATCGTCACTTATTGGAACGGAATTGATCGGTTTTGGACAAGGAAAATTCAAACTATCTGATGAAGTCACAAAACCTTTCAATTTCCTTTCAAGTTCATCAATCTTGTTTCTTGAATTCTCAGCTTCGTTTTCAAGCTGAGAAATTCTTTCAAGATGAGACTTGATTGAATTTTCATTCTCATTCTTCATGTTTTCAAGAACAGACTTGTCATTTTCTAAAACATTTATCTGTTCTTGAAATTTTGTCTCATTTGCTTTCAGATTCTTATTCTCAAGCTTTATCCAGAAATCTTCATTTTCTGAATTCAACTCCTTTTCTTCTAACTCTTTGATTTTCTTTCGAGCACATTCACATTCTTTTTCAAGTTTGATAATTTTCTGAAGATGAGAATTTATCATTTTTTGCTTTTCGATGTTGTTTCTGCTAAACACATCTCTCCCATCTTCAAGAATTTTTATTTGATTTTGAAAAGCTTTTTCAATTCTTGATTTTTCAACTTCAAAACTTTTAATCTTTTCTTCAAAAACATTTGCTTTGTCTTTCAATTTCTGATTTTCCAATGTCAAACTGTTCAAATTACTTAACAGTTTGTCATTTTCAGAGTTCAGCTTTACACATGTTTCTTTCAAACCAAGAATCTGTTTATCATCAGCTTGCTTCTCATCTTTCAACTTCTCGACTTCCAATTCCAAACTTTCCGCATCCTTCAAGAGTTTGTCATTGTCAGTCTTAAAGTTGTCACATTTTGAGCACACTGTTTCATTCTTCACAGATTCTTCAGCTTTTGAAGCTCCTTCTTCCTTTGCCCTGAATGTACCTGCACAGAATATTTTAACGAAATTAAGAGAATTTCCATTATTATCAATATAACTACCTCTTTTGATGTCGTATTTCATCACATATTTTGCCCTGACACATTCAACAATCCTTTTGTTCATTTCTTCAATCACATCTAATCCCATATCCATCAAATGCTTTTCTAAGACATTTATCATTTCTTTCCTTTTCTTTTCTTTCTATTTTCAAGTTCATGAGTTTTCAGTAAGCTGATGAATCTGTTTAGATGTAATTTTGAAAAATTTGAATCATTCTTTAAATTTTTCAAACATTCACTCCATTCATCGGGTAATGCATCTGCAAACTTTTCTATCTTTTCAGCATCTGACAGCAATATCTCATGATTTTTCAAGTATCTAAGTAATACTCCATATCGGTTTTCTAGATTTTCCAGATTTTCATCTTTCAAACAAACAAAATATTTAAACCTTTTTGCCCATCCATCCTTTTTCACATTTCTATAACTATCGTCCAAATACCCCATATACCAATCATTTAATCTTTCAAGATCATGATTTTCCATCTCATCAAAGACCACTGCCATTTTTCTAACAATCCCGATCCGTTTTCTACAATGTCTCAAAAGTGAAATCCCAAATGTTCACAAAAGTGGAACCCTGATGTTCACAAGAGTGGAATCACTTATGTCCGTATAAGTGGAATCACTGATGTTCGTATAAGTGGAATCACTGATGTTCGTATAAGTGGAATCACTAAGTGACGTATGAGTGGAATCACAAAGTGACGTATAAGTGGAATCACAAAGTGACGTATGAGTGGAATCACAAAGTGACGTATAAGTGGAATCACAAAGTGACGTATGAGTGGAATCACAAAGTGACGTATAAGTGGAATCACAAAGTGACGTATAAGTGGAATCACAAAGTGACGTATGAGTGGAATCACAAAGTGACGTATAAGTGGAATCACAAAGTGACGTATGAGTGGAATCAGGTGACCACAAAAACGAAATCAGACTCTTATGGTGAAACAAAAGCGAAATCACTTGGTCCTTGGAGCGAAATCAGATGTTAATTATGGTCATAAAAGCGGAATCATCAAATGTCCATAAAAACGGAATCACTTCGGGCATCAATTTGGTCCATTTTTACTCCGAATTTCAGTCTCAAACTTTCAAGGATTTGTCTATGTTCAATTTTCTATGATCTGTGAAATTTTGATCCAATTTTGACCAGTAAATCTCTCTGAAATGATGAAAGAAGGTGTAGAAATCAGAATTTTGAGCGAAAAACGAGCTAAACAGTAAGAACTCTTCCTCCTGAGCTCTGATACCACTTGTAGGATCGTTATACGACCTAACGAGTCGATCAGAAGAGTGCTCAGACTGAATCAGAGGCGGAATTCATTGATTCAGTCTTTGTTTAGCTTGATTTCACTAATTTGTCTCAGTTTATTGATCTTCTAACAAGTTACAAGCTCTGGAGACGATTTGGCAGGGCTTCGCCGTACCATACAAGACCTCAACCTTACTACCATTCTGATTTCACTTATATGTCCTATATATAGATGACCTGATTCCACTCTTATGTACATGACACATAAGTGGAATCACCTGAAACTGATTCCACTCTTATGTACATGACACATAAGTGGAATCACCTGATTGACACATAAGTGGAATCAGATTCCACTCTTATGTACATGACATAAAAGCGGAATTAGCCTCTAAACTCTAAACATTCTCCTATTTTCTCGCACAACGCACCCTAGTCTATACAATACAATGTAAGACTCGATACAAGACGAAGTCGATAGATGTAGTGCACCAACAGCTGATTTGGTTAATCGATCCACAATTTCCCAAATCGCATCATTACCTTTTCTGGTTTTGGGTAACTTAGTAACAAAATCCATTGTTATGAGTTCCCATTTCCATACAGGCATTTCTAATTGTTGTAGTAGACCTGAAGGTTTCTGGTGTTCTGCCTTAACTTGTGAACAAGTAAGACACTTAGAAACATATCGAGCTATATCCTTTTTCATTCCTATCCACCAAAAGTTATTACTTAAATCTTGGTACATTTTATTGTTTCCTGGATGCATAGTATACCTAGATTTATGGGCTTCTTCTAGTATCTTATGCCTTAAATCTCCTTGCTTAGGTACCCAAATTCTTTTCTTGTGGAATCTCCAAATTCCATCACTTCCTTGTTCTAATTCTTTTATTCTTCCCTTCATTCCTTCGGCATCATCTTTGATTGCTGTTTCTTGAACATTCTTTAGTTGTTCCATTAAATCTAAATGTAGATTTAATCTAAGAGCACGAACCCGTCGTTGTTTCTCATGATACTTATGACTTAAGGCATCTACAACTACATTTGCCTTTCCTTCGTGATACTGAATATCACAGCCGTAGTCACTTAGTATTTTCATCCATCTTCTTTGTCTCATGTTTAACTCTTTTTGCCCAAATATGTACCTTAAACTTTTATGATCTGTATAGATAGTAAACTTACTTCCGTACAGATAATGTCTCCAAATTTTAAGGGAAAAAATTACGGCTCCTAATTCTAAATCATGCGTCGTATAATTCTCCTCGTGCTTTTTCAATTGCCTTGATGCATACGCAATTACCTTCTTGCGTTGCATAAGCACACATCCTAATCCTAGCTTAGAAGCATCACAATATATTTCAAAATCTTAAGATCCTTCTGGCAAAGCTAGAATTGGGGCATTGGTTAACTTTTGCTTTAAAATTCTAAACGCCTCTTCTTGCCTAGGTCCCCATTCAAACTTAACCGCTTTACAGGTTAGTTTAGTTAATGGTACTGCTATTTTGGAAAAATCCTTAATAAAACGTCTATAATATCCGGCTAACCCTAGAAAACTTCTAATTTCCATAGCTGTTTGTGGAACCTTCCATTTGGTAATTGCCTCTATCTTAGAGGGATCTACGTGAATACCTTCATAATTCACCATGTGACCTAGAAATTGCACTTCCTTTAGCCAAAATTCACATTTTGAGAATTTGGCGTAAAGTTTTTCTTTTCTTAACAAAGTTAAGAGTGCACGCAAGTGTTGACAATGCTCGTCCTGATTCTTGGAATAAATAAGTATATCGTCAATGAAGACAATTACAAAATTAATAATACGGTTTACAGATTCTATTCATCATGTCCATGAATGCGGCAGGTGCATTTGTTAGTCCGAAGGGCATGACTGTAAACTCGTAATGACCATACCTAGTTCTGAAAGCAGTTTTAGGTATGTCTTCTTCTTGTACCTTTAATTGATGATATCCGGAGCGTAAATCGATCTTAGAAAAGTATCTAGCTCCTTGAAGTTGATCGAAAAGATCATCAATCCTTGGTAATGGGTATCGATTCTTAATTGTAACCTTATTCAATTCTCTATAATCGATACACATTCGCATTGAACCATCCTTTTTCTTTACAAACAACACTGGTGCTCCCCACTGGGATGAACTAGGTTGTATGAAACCTTTACTTAGTAATTCATCTAATTGCTTTTTCAGTTCTAACATTTCTGTGGGTGCTAACCGATAAGGTGCCTTGGCTATCGGTATAGTTCCGGGAATTAGATGAATTCTAAATTCTACTTCCCTATCTGCTGGTAATCCTGGTAATTCTTCTGGAAATACATCTGGGTATTCTGAGACTACAGGAATCTCCTTAAGTTCTTTACCCTTAGTACTAATGATTACTGAAATCATATATACTATTCCTTGCTTTCGTTCATAATTAGCAACTTTCATTACCGATATGAACTTCATGGGTTTACGTGGCTTATCTCCTGTAATCATAAGTACTTCTCCGGTGGGTGCACGAATATCTATGAAATTCTTATCACAAAGGATTCGAGCATGGTTGGCTACTAACCAATCCATTCCTAATACGACATCGAATCCAGTTAAATTCATTGGTAATAGGTTTGCATGAAATTTAAGACCTGAAAGTTCTATATTTTCTTTTTGCAAAACCTTATCTATGTTAATAGAATTTCCGTCTACCGTTTCGACTGTAAAAATCTGCCTCAGGTTGGTTAATGGTAAATTAAGAGCTTGGCAGAATGAAGTATTTATAAAACTTTGGTTTGCACCAGAGTCAAATAATACTTTTGCATACACGTTGTGAACTAAGAACGTACCAGCTATCACATCTGGAATGAGTTCTGCTTCTTGAGTGGTCAGCTGGAATGCTCTGACATTCTTTTTAGTAGCTCCGTCGGCCGTCTTGGCTTTGTTGTCTGCTGGTTTGACCAATTTAGGACATTCTGTTTTGAAATGTCCAGCTTCGCCACAGTTAAAGCAGATTCTTGTTTTCTTTCTGCAGTCTTCTTCACGATGTCATGCGACTTTGCAAAAGTTGCAGGTTACATTACATCTTCCATAATGTTTCTTTCTGCAATTCCTGCAGAACGGTGGAGTTGAAGATTGCGCTGTTCCTCTTCTCTTGAAGCTGCTGTTATGTAACACCCTTATTATTAATTAATGCGTTTATGAAGATAAACGGGTAAGTATGATTTTAAATACATTGAAAATACGGGTTTCATTAAACTTTATTTACAGAATTAAAACTATACAACATAACATGTGTGAGTTCGTCATTTAACAAAACAACGATACATAGTGCAGAAGCTTATTTCTTGATCGTGTTCGGTTCTTCATTGTGCTTGATCATCCTCCGGTGCTAAAATTATACCTGAAACTCATAAAACATGAGTTAGATTAGTCATACGTAACTTAGAACGTATCTAAACGAGTCCGGGAAGCGAAACTGATTAAAATAAATTTTTTTCGCTAAAACAGTGCTCTTTCGCGCCACGCGAAGGCACCCAGTTGCTCCCTCGTGCCATGCGAGGGAGACCGTTTTCCAGCAGCTCTGGAGCTGGGTCCTGCATTTTTCAGCAATACTGGTTTTTACGGAAACGACCATAACTTCTTCGTTATTGATCCGTTTTACGCGATTATTTTTCCTACGCGTCCGTAATTTAATTCTCCATCATATGGAGTTAAAATCCAACATCCAACATAATAATTTTTTTGACTTCTAAGCCTGCGACTCATTACCTTTTTACCGAATTTTAACCCGTTTATGCATTTTATCAAACAAACGTATTTGTTTGATCCTTATTTCACATACACTTCTTCAAATTAATGTTATCTACCATTTAGGGTTCTAATCACAGGTTTATTACACAATTTAAACCCATTTACGCTCGTATGCTTATTTTAACCCGTTAAGGGTATTTAAGCACTTTGAAGCTTGAAATCGCTTTCATTCATTTCTAGTATCTTATTCCTACATTTCTTATCAAGTAATCTTCCACCACAACTATATATGCGTTGGATTTAATGTGGATATCTATATGTTCCGAGTTTTACCCCTCGGATTATTATTTTACGGCAAAACTCTAATAGAGCCATTTGACTAACATATTACATCTTTCAACTTCTATACTTATTCTAAGTATTTATCTAATCATGAAATTCGTTTCCAAATAACCTTTAAGGGTTGTTTGTTCAATTTAGCCTACAAGGGCGTTTTGGTCGATTTTGGTCCTTCTTTTACGACGAAGGACTCTCACCAATTATTCGACCAAAATAGCACTTTTAACTACAACATAATTATGCGTACCTGGCTCGGATCAACATATTGACCCGTTTTAATACCTTGTCTTGACTTATTTGCTATTTCATAGCTTCGCTAATTCACGAGTCGTTCATCCTGCGAGCATGAGACTTGACATACACTTATTAGTCGTTAATTGTCAAATGGTATCAATATTACCATTTGATCCCTTTTTATTCTTTTTACTAGTTTTGGCTTACTTATAAAGTAGCCGTTTGAAAACTCATTTTATCTTATTCTTTTCTTGACTAATTTACCGTTCCACCCCGTTTTACCATTACTATGGTTTCTAACATTTGTTTCTGATTCCGACCCAAATCATTTCGTGTCGGAAACTATATTTCGAATATTATCTCCATTGTATTTATAACTTATAGAATAGATATGTATTCTACAAAAAGGTGTAAGTTTCACTTACCTTGCATCCGGCTATGCTCTTTTCCGTCGTAATTGTTCCATTTAACCCGTTTCTTTCCCCAAGCTTCCACCTAGCTTGTCGAGCGTCAACTATCATAATAATTCGTAAGATGGTTAGTTTAGTCATTGCTAATCACGACTATTCCACCTCACGTATTTTCTATCAAAATTATCATTCAATCTTGTTAATGGTTAGTTTGACTTTTCAAAAGTCAACTGTCCCTTTTTAATGTATGAAATGCACAATTGAGTTCAACGAACCCACTTAAGCATTTTTTCGACTATTCGGTCGTAGCTATTTTTTGGCAACTAATTTAACTACATTCATCAACATAGTTTATGTACATCATAAAATCATCTAATTATATAAAACTCGTTCTTTCATTAGGCAAATTCTACAGGTTCCATCTATAAGTGAAACCCGTTTCATCATGTCATTAGGTATTCATTCGGCTACCTATTCAAATCAAGTTCTATGTTCAAGTAATTAATATCATGGTTTCAAACATCCATATTCATGAATAATTTACCAATTTCATTACAACATTCTAAGAACCCATCTCAATTATGTATGATTAAATACTCAAACTTGCAAATTGTTTAAGTATCTCGCATCAACTATCGATTATGACGATTTCTAGCACAAACATATCATCATCTTTATTATTTAGTCAAAACCCACTTAGCACATACAAAAGTAATCATCAAATCCCTAGTTTCTAACACCAATTCTTCAAGTTTTCGACTAGGGTTTGTTTCTAAACATGAATTCAACACATATATCACTCATACATTCAACATTCATCCCCGAATTTTGATTATGAGTGTTCATCATAATTTCTAGACATCACCAAATTACAAAATTTGACATACCTTACGATCCCCTTGACTTGGTGATCATTTATATGTGTTCATGCATTGATTTGGGGTTGATTTGAGCTCCAATTTGGTGAATTTGTGATGAACTAGGGTTTGCTCCATGGGAGCTCTCTCTCCTGGTCGATCTCCACACACACACCATGTGTGTGTTGTGTGTTTTTTTTATAATTATTAAGTTTCCTTTGTTACAATCTTGGCCCCTCAAGTTTAGTTTTAATTGTTTGTTATTAAGTAAGCTATAACCTACTTATTTCTAGTAACATTCCCTCTTATTAACTAGGTTAATTATACCTAGTTAGCTTAATGGGTTCGGGAAGTCATAACCCGTTTTATTTTAAGTCCCGTTAACTCGGGCCTTTTACATACTTTGTTTTTCTCAAAGTATTTATCCTCCTTTTAATCTTTCACATCAATATGCAGGTAAGCGAGCAACAAGCTGCGCCGCTACCCCTTTCTGGATAGCAAACCCTAGCCTATTAAAGACAAACGCCTGCCCCCCTGTTGATGAGCCACTGCTGTGGACAACCTGTTGGACCTTAGTCAGTAAACGGATAGCTTCTGGAGCTAGGGATCCAAAGGTGTCGAAGGCGAAGGGGACAAATGCATGTTGGTTATCAGCACATGCTTTAGCGTGTTTATCCACCTTTTTAATTAATATCAAGTTTATTTATTTAAATCCTAATTTTTATCGGGTTAATTTTTACCACTAACGGTATTTTTACTCATTTTCACTATTAACGTGGTTTGATTTCCAAACTCGTTTTTGGGGTGTTACCAGTCTACCCCCCTTAAAGAGGTTTCGTCCCCGAAACCTTATTTACGTAGTTCATTGGTTTAATCAAACGAACCTAGTTTCGTTTTCAAGGCTCACGTTTCCTTTGGTCAAAAGTTTTCATGTATACTGACGCGTATGTCTTTCATGTGTAAGGCCTCGCGGGCCGTTACTTACAGCTTTTAACCCTTTATCTTTATTGATTGAGTTGTCACTTGACCACTTAGTCTCGTTAGTCTTTTAACATGTCTATCCCGCGCTTGTGTTATATTAACAAGCGCTTGTATTTGTTATGACGCTTTCTTAACTTTGAATAGTTTTACCGGCTAGACTAATTAGTCACCGTCACTTCATACCCCGTATCTCACGTTACAACATGATCATTTTCCATATTTCTTTTCTTTTCCGTGAGCGTGTCACGTCACGTTTAAGTTTAATTCAACGTTTCTTTATCATACTTCTTTTTTTCGAATGTTTCGTCTCGCACCTATCGATGTTAAGACCCATACTCTTTGATATTTGTTATTTCCTAATTCGTCTTATAGTATTCATATTTGTTAAAATGTTATTTCTTACTAAAACTGAATTTTAGTTTAACGTTTTTCTCTTTAACTATGTCAATTACTTATATCAAGGAAATTGACAACCCATAATTTATTGTTTTCCGTTCTCGTTTTACGCGGGGAATCGTAACAAGTTCCCTCACCTTACACTATTGACCTGTAGGTTCCTTCACTTAGCCTCGTAGACTATTTCCTTAAGCTTTCACCTCTTTAAGGCGAGGCCCTTATGATCCCTTTGCTTCAATTCATGACCCGTGGGTCATTTTGGCCCCGTAGACCTTTACACTAATTAATATCCCGTAGGTTATGACGATCCCGTAGATCATCTTTTATTCTAGTCTTTATTCAAATGTGTATACGTTTATATACGCATATGGCGTTAAGGCACCCCTTTTTATGTTTAGAATTATTCACCTTTACTTTTTTTTTGGATTTCGTTTGAGCTTGACCGTAGTCTAAGGCTACATTGTTTTCTTTCGAATTATCTTTCCGACTTCTTGACTTCTAACGTCAATTACACGTCGGTTTGCCCTACACTTACCGTTACCCGGTTCTTACCTATACTTCTTTACGTCCCATTACCCGGGTTCTTTTATTTTAATGTTTTTAACGCCTATAACTCCTTTACATAGGTTTATTAATATTTCACACTTTTATTTATTCGATTCGCGCTTACTTACTTTAGCAAGTGTCATCCTTTATTAAATTTGTTTGACTTGTTCGTGTGAAAATTCATCACTTATGAATGTCAAACTTCTGTCTTTGTTCGACCCGTTCAGCTTTGAAATAGTTGAACGTAATTTCTCAAAATTTCTATTTGCAGTATCTTATCGTCCTTTAGTCATGACCCAAAACCCGAGTCTTTTTTACTTTCCATACGCGTTCCTGTTTCTCAGTCTACGCATGTGTTTAATTCCTTACCCATCAACCGGGTGTTTTACCGAAATCGTTATCATTGCACCCCTTCCGGTATGCATTAAGACTTCATTTCGATACTTTGGTTTCGATTTACTTGGTAATCTTAGCGAAATCCGTCGCTTTTATTCGACCATGTCTTTTATTCTTTACGTGACCACCATTGGCGGCCTTATTAATTATGAGTGACGATTATCATCGTTATCCTTGTTTTACTACGACTAAAGTTAACAACCTTGATTATCTTTTTCGTGTGGGCAACACCTTTGTTTTTATGACCGGCGGATCATCTATACTTTGGTTTTACTTGCCCATTTTGTTGACCATGGCCCTTTCGTCCAAGATGACTTATTTTCGTGAATTTTCTTTTGATCATTCATTTATATCATCATTTACATTAATCCTTGTCCCTTCTCTCGGGCATATTATCCTAATGTAATACGCTTCCGTCACCCGGCTGTGCGTTTACATTATTATCAACTATTTTGTTCATTTGTTTCATTTGGGTACTTTTTAATTTGTCCCATTCACCCCGTCCTTACTACATCGGATGTAAATGTGCCCGCTATAAGAAGTTCATGGTATCATATGCCACTACTTACTTGGCCAGAGTAAGCGATTAACACATGACACGCATGACCTTTTTATAGTTTTCACATCACGCCCTATGGGTTCGGGAAGTCATAACCCGTTTTATTTTAAGTCCCGTTAACTCGGGCCTTTTACATACTTTGTTTTTCTCAAAGTATTTATCCTCCTTTTAATCTTTCACATCAATATCGCAGGTAAGCGAGCAACAAGCTGCGCCGCTACCCCTTTGTGGATAGCAAACCCTAGCCTATTAAAGACAAACCCCTGCCCCCTGTTGATGAGCCACTGCTGTGGACAACCTGTTGGACCCTAGTCAGTAAACGGATAGCTTCTGGAGCTAGGGATCCAAAGGTGTCGAAGGCGAAGGGGACAAATGCATGTTGGTTATCAGCACATTCTTTAGCGTGTTTATCCACCTTTTTAATTAATATCAAGTTTATTTATTTAAATCCTAATTTTTATCGGGTTAATTTTTACCACTAACGGTATTTTTACTCATTTTCACTATTAATGTGGTTTGATTTCCAAACCCGTTTTTGGGGTGTTACATATTATTACCCGTACGAAATCCTTGGGTAATTTTCTGAGCCAGTTCCTTTTTCTTGTTTTCATCTCTTGTGCGTACCAGCTCGTCAGTTAGAGAGTTAGCTAATTCTACCGCATCGTCAATAGTACGAGGTCTCGCAGCTTTAACGATATTACGGATTTCGCCAATCAATCCCCAAATATAGCGAGAAATGAGTACCGGTTCTGGCGAAGCCAGTGTTGGTACCACTCTAGCATATTCAAAGAATGTCGAAGTATACCCGCGACAATCTACACCCATCATTCGATGATTTAGGAACTTATTAGCCATTTGATCTTTTTCATATTCGGGACAAAATTTTCTTTCTATAAGACTCTTAAATTCTTCCCAGTTCATGGCATAGGCCAAACTTCTTCCGTTGGCTTGAAGTACTGTATTCCACCATTCTAGCGCCCCTTCTTTGAACAGATTTGATGCGTACATGACCTTGTCGTCCTTGTCACATTTACTTATTGTAATCACTGCCTCGGTTTTCTCTAACCAACGCAGTGCCGCAGTTGCTCCTTCATTGCCTGCAAATTCAGCGGGTTTACAAGCAAGAAATTCTTTTAAGTGCAACCAGGCGTTGCAGCTTTCATTTTCTTAGGGAGCGGAGCCTGCCGTGAATCATTATCGTGATTGGTATGATTACCGCCTCTGTTTATGCTATTACTGAAGTTATCTTCAGAAATACGTTTGCTAGGAATGATTTGTTGAGGTTCAACAGGTTTTTGGGCAGCAGCAAGGATTGCTGGAATAACATTGGCTATTCCTTGAGCAACAATATTTTCTATATATCTTGCCTAGTCATAAATTGATCCTCCGGATGTTGCTCAGATTGGTTAACTTCATTAACTGGTTCATTATTAGCGTTTTCCATCTGATAATTAATATATGTAATTTATTAGTATAAGATAAATAGCAATTATACACAAGATAATCATATAATTTTCACAACACACATATAGCCAAAACTATCGATTTCTCGATTCCCATTTTTATATTTTATAATATGCATCAATACACACTATTTATCTTACAAAGTTTTATTTGTAGTTATTTTACAAGATTATATTTTTCTATTTATTATACAACCATAGTTTCACAAACCCACTATCCCTTGTTAGTTAGTATTTCAGTAACGACGTTCCCTCTCGTCGTATTTCCAGGAGATCTGTTCTCCTACTTCCCTGATCCTATTTCCTGCATCCACCAGCTCCTCACCAAAGTGGCGAAGTTCAGCTAAATTTTCATTGCTCATTTGTGGGTTTGGTATAGGTTCCAGGTCGAACTGAGGGAGAAAGGAATAAGGACTGTTGAGAAGGTTTTGGAACTGCCAATCATTGGTCCACCACTCGTCCATTCCTAGAGGTTGGGTGTGGATTATAGGTTCTGGGATTGCTGGCTCCAAGTTCATTGGTAATTGAGTTTCAGCAGGATAAGGGTAAAGATTATTATTGATAGGCTTGACGATATCACAGCTCGCCAATGCACGATCCAATTCCTCCTGAAATGGTAACTCCTCAATTTGTCTAGAACTTTCCCCAATTTCTATCTTGGTTTGCCTAGAACCTTCTCCAAACTCCATTTCCATTTGCCTAAAACCTTCCCCGACTTCAATCCCCTTCCCTTTGTCTAAGGGATTTTCTATTTTAGGAATCTTCCTAATTGCGGGTTTCTTCCTGCGCACACGCCTCCATCCCACAAATCTTCTCCTTTTCTTAGGCTTGGGTTTCTCCGGAGGTGGAGCGTTGAATTCCATAGGTTCTTCTATATCAGGTATATAACCAGTAAAATCTCTATAAACCTCTATTTTCACCAGATAGAGATTTAGATTTTGAAGGGCTTCAGATAAGTCATTCATGCTGTTTAGCATATGTGCAAAATACACAAAATGCTAAGTTAAAATTTATAACAAAATTTCATAGATAATCTTTAAATATTATTGTATACCATGTGACTAATTTAATATAAATACAACTGAAAATTAAAACACACCAGGGTTTACTGTAACTTATTTATTTACTGGATAAGGTTTCTGACTTGTAGGTAATAAGGGTGCTAAAACTTGAATCAGGTGTATTTAAAGATTTGCATTTACTGTTACAGTGGCTAGCATATAGAGATCTGCCCATTTTTCATCTAACTTGTCTTCCCATGGTGGGTTACTGCCTAGTTCTTGGGTTTTCTGATTAACTCTCTTTTCTTTTGGTTGGGATTTCTTTATTTTCTCCTGACTTTTCCTAATAATCAAACTTCTTTTATTAGGAGAAAGTGGTTCTTCATATTGTGCTTTTCGAACAAATATTCCTTCTTCAGGATTTGCACAGTATTTTGAAGAATTCGTTTGGGATAAACTTCCCTTCTCGTTTGATGACCTATCTAATTTAAGATAGATGTTTAATCAAACTTCTCTTATTAGGAGAAAGTGGTTCTTCATATTGTGCTTTTCGAACAAATATTCCTTCTTCAGGATTTGCACAGTATTTTGAAGAATTCGTTTGGGATAAACTTCCCTTCTCGTTTGATGACCTATCTAATTTAAGATAGATGTTTGAAAGCTTTTGCTTACCCATACAGTACACAAATATTCAAATAATAAAACATATAATCACAGAATAGCAATTAATAAAAATTAAGTATTTTCTAAATACTTAATTGGCTTAAATCAGTGGCTTTGATACCACCGTTTTCTGTCACGGCCCCGGTTTGACCCGGTTTGACCCGGTTTCGGAGCCGCGGGACAGAAAATCCCGTGGTATTTATTTAATGCGACAGCGGAAGATTTTTAACATGATCTTTTTAAACCTGAAAATGCTTTATTATCTTATTTCACAATTCGGGATAAAACCCCGGTAATTTACAATAGGGTGATTTCACTGGGAAATCTTTATTTCACAAAACATGTTTCTTTATTTATATTGAGCCACTTTCTTAAGCTTGTAGTGCTTCACGGCACTTTTCCTGGATCACAACAGATCACCTGAAACATGTTTGAAAAAGGTTTTGTCAGCGGGAAATACTGGTGAATCATTCTTTTTACTAAAATGACGCGTTTGTTATAATTGACAGTATTAAGAGCGATTACAATGTTTCCATATATCAACCAACTACCCACAGTATTTGTCACTCGACCATCCATTGGTAACCTCAGAGTCCAATGGTGTCTGTGCCTATGGTCATATCACCCCCTGGCTAACTCGTTGTCCAATGGTGACGGTTATCAAGTAATGTATACAAAACCCCACATACCGGCTGTAATTTGGTGATTACAAAGACTTAATCCCTGTAATTATAACCTTGAAAATATTTAAGAATTTATAAACACTTTGATAAAAAGAGAATGACTCACATTGCAGATTTATATGAGCAGAACTTAGCCTACTGATTAGCGTTTTAACCTAAATTTAATAATATGCACACGAACTCGGTTAGTAACTAATACAACATTTACGATAACTCACGAGATTAAACATTCACATCGAATGACAAAGTGTGATACTTAAACATCCATCGAATTAACGACGAATGACAAAGCATAAACCCTAATGTGGGAATCACTTAAACATCTATTGGATAGTTTAATCGATCGGACATTGAATCGTAGCAGCGATCGAGTTAATACCTGGTATCGGAGCAGCGCCTTGCTAATATTGAAAGTAATTTCGACTTCAGAGTAACAAGAATTCGTTTTTGAACTTTGTTTTCGACACCAACAGACTGTGCATGCAACAAGCTATTTATAGGTAAAATTAGGGCCTCACGCGGCCCGCGTAAACTCAGGGTTAACACTTACGCGGCCCGCGAGGCTGCCTAATCTACGTATAGGCTGCATGGGTCACGAGTAGGCTTGCCATCTGGTCACCACGTGGATCCGGAACACTTATCCGGTCAAACATGTATTGACGCGGCCCGCGTAAGACATGTCTTGTCTTTTACGCGGCCCGCCTGAAACCCATAATTTTGTTTTTCTTATTTTTAATATGGCTTAAGGTTTCACGGGTCCGGATTGTTACTTACGGGTATTTTTAGGATAATTTTGGGAGTCCTTACAGTTGAGGGGGTTGATGATTAGCTTTAATTATTTGTTTTGTTTATGTTTAATTATCTGGTTTGTTTTGGTTTAATTATCTAGTTTGTTTAATGCTTTTATTTTTAATAATTTTTTTAGTTTATATTATTTTTATTTTATATAATTGTTTATTCAATTTATGTTCTTTTATTTTTTTATTTAAATTAAAAAAAATAAGTTCTTATAGTTAAACAATCTTTTTTTATTTAAAACCAGGGGGGTTGTGTTCTACAAGGGACCCAACCCACCTTAAACGCTCCCTTTTTGTGGAGAAAAATGACCAAATTATCATATTTTGTATTGGTCGATCATGACGTTTCAACAGACTTGCTTTGAAAGCAAATTTTGCCTTGTATGATGTCAAAGTTTGAGACTCAATTAGTGAACTCCACATTCCAGTAAAAGACTCCCACTTACGTTGCGACTTGAAATGTGACTTGCAATTCCTAAATATGCTTTGAGAAATGTGAAATCTAGAAAGTAATCAGGTAGCATTTGGAAAAAATTGTTGGCATGCATTCATGAGTGCGAAATCTCCGTCTGTAACTATAACGCGTGGTTGCATGCAGTTATCTAGAAGTGACTTTAAGCAGTTTAATACCCACAAGTAGACATCCTTTGTTTCTTTATGCATAAACGCAAAAGCTATAGAAAATGTCTTGCTGGTAGAAGTTACACCAACAATTTCAAGAAAATGTATATTATACTTGTTTGTCTTATATGTGGCATCCATAAGCATCACATCTGGGAATGCACGCAATAACTCTAACGATGTCGGATGAGTGAAGAATATATTTCCAACTCATTTGAAATACTATTGGTAAAAGTATAATAAGTATAAGATTTTTCATGTAAATGAGACATAACAACCTGCATTGGACTTTTTCCTTTATGGGTTGTCTTTCGAATTTTATTGTGTGCATTGTATACAGTTTTAAGCGTAGAGACATTGTCTTCATTCTGCTCCTTTATGATACCGAGAATATCTCGTGGCGTCACATGCTTCTTCATCAAATCTGCCACTAATTGAAACTCGTTACATGACAATCGCTCTACAAATGCATGCCCCTCCATATGTTGTGCAGGTAGATGATTATGTTCATCGCGTATCACATTTAACTTCCAAGAATCGTTCTCTTTTGTATATGCCCCGATCAATTCAAATGGACAATCAATTTTTTTGGTGCCAGTTGCTTTACTTGTACCTTTAACGGGCCTATACGCTCCACCATGTTCACACATTAGTATGTCTTTATAGCCACTTGGCTTTTTTGTGATCTTTTAATGACGATAACATGACCAAAAGCACGTGCGGTGTTTTGAACCCATTTAATCATCTCTTCACGAGACTTGAATGCCTAATAATAAAAAATATTAGAGTTGGGACATGTGAGTACAAACATTATGTAAATAAAAATACAAGCTTATAATCCTTTAAATAAAACGTATACCGGATTCGTAGAAAATGCAGACATCTTTTTGTATACCTCTTGATGTCGAACTGTGATAAACTGTATCAGAGACAAACCCGAAAGCAATTTCCAACACATAAATAAATAATCACTTTATGATATATTAAGAAGTAAAATTTAATAAGAACTTTACAATGTACAAAAAGTTTTGTTGAATTAAAACCGTACATCAATTTTCGATTAAAAAAAGTAATATGGATGTTTTACAAAAAGTTTTGTTGAACTTTACATTTTTCGATTAAAAGAAAAGTAATATGGATGTTGAATTAAAACAATACATCAAAGTTGAATTACACAGTGATAACTTTTGAAGAAATTCACACATTATGCATTAAAACCGTACATCAATTTTAATCGGTAGAGTACGAAAAATTTTGATGAAATTTTTGAAAAGATGATGAAGACTTTTAGTTAGAATATATACCAAGAACAACTATCATGAAAATCAAAGTTGAAAAAAATTGTTTTTTCAAGCTCTCTCTTAATATCCTTCTTTCAATCGGTGCAAGTTTTTTTTTTCTACCATAGAATTGTACGTATATACCTAAATATTCAAACTATGGCAACTAGATAAACCTCTAGAAAAAATAGGGATATTTCCTAATACAAATTTTCAAAAATTAGAAAATACAATGGTTGATTGTACTTATTTACAAACTTCAAGGGGGAGTGCATTTGGCAACACCCTTTTCTAAATAGATTATGAATATAATTACCTATTTGCCCATATATGGTATTGATTTGGGTTCAAGAAGTTTATGATAAAATGTTACGAATACACTTGGGCTAAGCATCTTATAGTTGAAGCTGGTGAAGCACAATGCAAGGTCAGAGACAACAATATAGAAGACGAAAGCAAGGTGCACTTGACGTGAAAGAAAGAGCTTAGAACAGATAAGGATGATAATGTTACCAATGAAACGTTTAATGTTGTGTACAAATATGTTATTTGAGATTTATGAAAAGTTCATGTAACATGTTAAATACTCCAATGTATTTATATTTCGCTTAACAGTTTTAATACGATTAAAGATGTTTGTTTTTCATTTCTCATTTACAAGATGTTCCTTTTCTAAGCCCCGTATATCACATGAGTGCTAAACCTAGTTTATAATAACCGGGTTGTAGTGTTACACAAACAATATGAGTCTAAACTAGTTCATGATTAAAGCTCGATCTATATAACAAAACTTTCTTTGTATATCCCAAGTTAAATTGGGGGGGGGGGGGGGGGGGGGGGGGGGGGAGGGGGGGTCTACAAGGGAGCCAACCCACCTCAAACGCTCCCTTTCTGTTGAGAAAAATGACCAAATTATCATATTTTGTATTGGCCGATCATGACGTTTCTACATACTTGCTTTGAAAGAAATTTTTACCGGGTATAATTTAAAAAAAAATCTTGTTCTTTTCTAAATAGATTATGGATATAATGCCTATTTGCCCATATATGCTATTGATTTGGGTCCAAGAAGTTTATGATAAAATGTTACGAATACACTTGGGCTAAGCATCTTATAGATGAAGCTGGTGAAACACAATGCAAGATCAGAGACAACAATATAGAAGATGAAAGCAAGGTGCATTTGACGTCAGTGGCGGATCTAGAAAACCTTCATAGGGGTAACGTTTAAAAGAAAGGGGTAACGAAATCGAAAAAACGTTAAAAAACGTCATTTTTTTTTCCAAAATTTACACTACCGCCCGAGCGCCAAGGGGTAGCGGAGCCCCCCTTATGATAAGGTACATCCGCCCCTGTTTGACGTGAAAGAAAGAGCTTAGAACAGATAAGGATGATAATGTTACCATTGAAACGTTTAATGTTGTGTACAAATATGTTATTTGAGATTTATGAAAAGTTCATGTAACATGTTAAATACTCCATTGTATTTATATTTCGCTTTACAGTTTTAAAACGATTAAAAGATGTTTGTAATTCATTTCTCATTTACAAGATGTTCCTTTGCTAAGCCCTGTATATCACGTGAGTGCTAAACCTAGTTTATAATAATCGGGTTGTAGTGTTACACAAACAATATGGGTCAAACTAACCATCACTAGTGCTCTAGTGGTGGCCACAGGTATTTAAGTTCCACCTCTGGTGGGCCCGAGTGAATTTTCCCCTCCAGGTCTCAAGTTCGAGTCTAGGTGATAGGAGTTTCTCATTAAGGGGTTTAAATTGGGGATCTATCGTGCGAGGGGGCTCTCTAGCGCAGACCCGGTTAAAACAACGTATGCTAGACTTCCCGAATTCGTGAATAATTCACACCTTTCAAAAAATATATATGAGTCAAACTAGTTCATGATTAAAGCTCGATCTCTATAACAAAACTTTCGTTGTATATCCCAAGTTAAATATGGTTGTAACGTGTACCCACATATTTTAAAATTTCACTTGGACCACACTACTTAGGGCAGGACTGGCCCAGAGCAAGTGCCGGGTGGGCGATCGTTCTGGGCCCAAATCGAAATAGGGCCCGGATTTTTTTTTATTTTTTTTTAGATATATATCTAAAAAAATTCTGTATGTTTTAAAAAAATCTTGAAGGGCCTGAATATATGAACCAAAAATGTTTTTGGGCCTTTTCAGAATTTTGGATTTGTGATTTTGTGGCCCAATTTGCCAATTTGCATGTATTTGAATGCATAGAGATTTACGAATAGGGCCCAAATTTTTTGTATCGCACAGGGCCTTTTTTTTTGTGATTTTCAAATACGGCTCGGACTTAGCGATTAATTCGATAAAATATATAGACTGATATTTTGTATTTATTGATGCCATGATGCGGACGGAATGTTCTTGGAGGTTTCAAATCTTAAACAATATATAATATGCGAATACACTATAAATAAGGACATCGATGATAACAAGAAAGACATGTTTAAAGGCCACCAATAGTTGATCAAATTATTTGTTGATCATGTCTGCGTATTTTTCATTGTTATTGTAGTGATTGAGATGTGCATTTTCGAGCTTTTAGTTGCTTGCTATACTAAACAAGAAGAGAAGTTTGAGCAAGAAAAAACTGGTGATGACGCGACTGAAGGTCAAAGCGATCAAGACGAGAAAGTTGAAAAGAAACAAAGTCAGAAGGGGAAAGATGATGCTCAAGACCGTGATGTGGATATAATCGACTACTTTGGTTGTTCATATGATGGTGATGGAAGTGCGTGTGGAGGTGGTTGTGGAGGTGATTGATGGTTGATTAGTAGGAAATTGTTATCTATTTATGTTTTAAGACATACATGATTTAGGTATTTTCGATTTATATTGTTCATGGGTTAGTCTCTCAGTTTTCTTATATCAAACACACGAGTAGCTAGTAGCAAATTACCCTTTCCAAATTGAGCTATGATTTCTTTTGTTTTGAACTAGGCTCGGCTAAGTTGGTCACCGAAAACCGCACTAGATAATTGTATGTTCCCTACTAAACAAATGAGTAACATCGATGGAAGATTATCGACGGAAATACAAGAAATTACTGTCAGAAACATCTGTACGTAATTACCGGTTAGACCCTCCGTAGTGGTTCACCCTTCTTGGGGGTGTTAAGTGCCATCTAGAGTCCACGTCAGCATAGCCAATTTGTATCAAAAACGGTGTAGTGGTTCACCCCTCCCTCACCAATCTTCAATGATTATCTAATAATTACTTAATGATTAATTATTATCGTTATTATTTATTTTTAAATAATATAACAATAATTAAAAACCATAAAGAAAAACAATAAAATTTAAAAAAAAACTATATAGAACATTTATATATTACTAGTGGGATTCCCGCGTGCCTCACTGCAGGCCTTTGGTCATTATCGGTCTGGTTCATTACAATATCAGTACGATACCGGTACTCAGCATAGCAATCGTTGCCAATCAACACGTTTTTCACATCGATTGAAAGCCCATAAAAATGAATACCCGTACTGGTGTTGTTTGGTAGGTATCGTACAAACACTCGATATAGCATACGATACCAAAATATACTTTATTGCTGATATTACTTTGTGTTCAATAAATTTTATACCGTCACGCCGTCCATAAAAACGAATACTGTAACGTTACCTATGTTGTTTGTTCAGTATATGTTCGGTTTGCGATGATAAAAAAAAGCAACTATATATCACCTGTTCGAATACCGGTATCGATGTTGTTTGGTCGGTATATGTTCGGTTTGTGATGATAAATAAAATAAACTACACATGACCTTTTCGAATACCGATGTTGTTTGCTCAATATATGTTTGGTTTGTTATAATAAATAAAATCAACTATATATATCTCGTTCGAGTAGAACTTTTATCAAACCGTACATAATAATAGGCACATGATGACGTTAATAATAAAAAAATATATACAGATATTATACGGTACTAGTACAGATGTTGTTTAGACGATATGAATAATATTAAAAAATAAAAAAAAGAAATTATTATAAGTTAAAATTAAAGAAATATGTTTAAGGTTAAAAGTAAATATAATAATAATAATAATAATCTACTGTAATATTGAAATTATAAAAATATAAAAAATTATATATATATATATATATATATATATAAATAAGTGACCGCTAAAATGAGAACCACCTCGAGTTGTAAGAACCGCGAGAACTTTTTGATCCGGGGCGAGGTGGACCAAATTTTTTTTTTCATAAACGTAGATGCGTGTATTATAAACACATTTGTAAAAAAAAAATTCAAAAAAAAAAATGTCGTGTGTGTAGTTTTGAGCACCACAAGTTTGTGTTTACGGGTACCGTAAATTTTCCGGTTAAATTTACGGTACCCGTAAACACAAACTTGTGGTGCTCAAAACTACACACACGACATTTTTTTTACAAATGTGTTTATAATACAAACATCTACGTTTATGAAAAAAAAAATTGGTCCACCTCGCCCATTACGGTGTAGTTCTCACGGTTTTTACAACTCGAGGTGGTTCTCATTTTAGCGGTCCCCTATATATATATATACATATATATATATATAATTATAAAAGAATTAAATGAATTAATAACATAGATAGGCCTGTAAATGAACCGAACGAACACGAACATAAGCATGTTCGTGTTCGTTGATTTAACTTTAACCGAACACGAACACGAACACAAACATATAATCGAACACATTTTTTTGTTCGTGTTCGTTCATTAAGAAATCGGACATGTTCGTGTTCGTTTATGTTCGTTCGTTTAAAGCCTAAACGAACAGTTCGCGAACATAAACAAACACAAACGAACATAAAAAAACTAACTGAACATATTTGAATAAACATAAATTAACATGATTGAAGAAACAAGTCTAATATATTACATTTCATCCGAAAACACATCTAAATAAGTGTTCATATATTTACTAATTAGTTATATTTATATAAGTAGTTAGAAAACCTAATATTTATATAAATATAACTATTTATGTATTTATTAAAATTTAAACGAACATAAACGAACGTTCACGAACATAGATGAACGAACATAAAAGAATGTTCATGAACATAAATGAACGAACACAAGGTGTGTTCATGTTCGTTCTTAAACGAACAATTTTTTTTGTTCGTGTTCGTTCATTTATTAAATAAACGAACATAAACGAACTTCCCGCCGAACAAGTTCATGAACAGTTCATGAACGTTCGGTTCGTTTACAGGCCTAAACATAGACAGTAATTTGCTTCATCTATTTATACCAGCTTTTATGTCATGTTGGCCTTAGTCTAGTGGGTGTCGTGATGCCCCATCCTCAAGGAATGTGTCTCCACGTCATCCATCATGTCATCCTTGAAGGGAAATGACCTTTAAGGGATGGAGTAAGAGTGTGGAGGATGGGATTACCCTCTTTTTATTATTTTGATTTTTTACTAAAATTCAACAATTTTAAACATAATTAAAAAAAAACATTACATAACATATAATATAAAACATTACAAAACTTAAAAAACGCTACATAACTTAAAAATAAACAATACCGTGGGCTCTTACACAGTTCGTCGGTAAAGTAATTGGCCACCAATCTATCATGAGCTCCTACACAAACATTATAAAAATATAAAAAAATAATTACTACACAAATAAATAACTACTACGCAAAAATATAATAAAGGCCTATGAACATAATAAAGATATAGAAATAAACACGATTATAAAGTAGCCTTCTTGGTCTCTGTTTATGGCCGTTTGCCTAGTTCGCGGTTGTGACATGATTTCTTTCTTTGCTTCCTCCTCAATGATTATCTGTGTCGCCTGCATTATAGCGTATACAAAAAACTTATCTCCTTTCCCCGAAGATAACGAATACCACGAATATGAAGACATTGTGTCTTTTTTAGAGAGGTTGAAATTTTGTAAAATTATGAGAGGTTTTTTTTTAAAAGGTTGAGAATGTATGAGAGTAGGAGAGAGTTTGGTTGTGAATGGGTTAAAATAGGGGAGATTGTTTATTTACATTGAAAATAGTTTTTTTTTTTTTTTTATTAATTGCAGTCTTTAAAAAACGACATGATTTTTGAATGGTGAAGCGTCGGCAGCTTCTTAGGGAGGACGATAGGGATGCGACGGGCCTAAGGGGGCGGTGTGGCCGTTCCCAAACGACCACGACGGGCCGGGGGGCGTCCCCACACCCATTAGCCTTATTGGCCATTCTAGGCGGTGGATGATTCATCAACATCTAAAGACGCGTCATGCTCTCTATTTTGTTAAGAGAGAAATCGTACACGGTGTCAGTATTGTCGGTGGCGCCGCGACCGGTGATGGTGGTCAAACATGGTTGCTAAGTGGAGAAAGTAAAAAAAAAAAGAATATCAGAATCAGGCACGTGGACCAATTATAGGTTGACATGTGGCGGCACAAGTTAGAATGTCAACACTGTTCCAAAGAACCTACAACAATTGTTATTATATAGAGTAAACTGCATTTTACACCCTGTGGTTAGGGGTGATTGGCACCCTTACCCCCTAAGGAAATAATTGCAATTTACCCCCCACTGTTTGCTGTTATGTTGCAACCTTACCCCCTCGGCCTCAAATTTGTTGACTAATCTGTTGACTATAACTTGAAATGACTATAATGCCCTTTCATATTACCCCCTGTGTTTTGTGCACTCTGTGATATTACCCCTGCCACCGCCATTCACCACCACAACCACCACTGCCACCTCCAGCCACCACCACAACTTAATATCCCTTTCATATATAACACCACCACTACTTCCGTCACCGGAAACCTGCAACTCCGGTCATCTTCTCCAACGACTGCCACCACTGCCACCTCCAGCCACCACCACAACCACACTGCCACCTCCAGCCAAACCGAAGCTGCTGCTGAGTCAGCTAAAATGGCCCTTAAAAAACGAATCTTGTAATTTAATTAAGGGTTTTTGGTGGTGGATTAAAACAGAGCATGTATGTGGGTTTAGAGTCAGCTAAACAGAGTGTGTAGGATTTTGGGGGCATTGCAGGAGTTGCAGTTTGATAGTTTAGTTTTGAAATGTGGCTGGATTGGGGTTTGTGTTTTTTATCTTTTTTATGGTTTTTCATTGGGGTGGAAGGTGTATCTGAATTATTGTTTGTTTATTCATGTCAATTCTATTTCAAAATTTATCTTTCTGTATTTGAATTGGAATGATAAACTAATCCTTGGATGTATTTCAGTTTTGTCTTATGGGTTGTTAATTGTTTGATCACATAGTGATAGTGGGATGTTTGTTTTGGTATTATAATGTGTGTATACTCTGTTAATGTTTTATTTTTGTGTTTTTTTGAGTTCTGTCTTACTGGTATGTATTTTTTTAGTCTACATTGCTCTGTCCTCCGATTGCTTCGTTTAGTTTTGAACTGTGTGGCTGGATTGGGGGTTTCTTTTTACTTTTTTTGGGATGTTTATGGGAGGCGGAAGAGAGACAATTAGGTCTAAGCCACCTTGGTGCTTGATAAAATTTTGTTTCATTACAAAGTAAGCAAATTTTTGTCACGTGCTTCTTTCAAGTGATTAAAATAGATAAGAACAAGTATAGTTGCCCCGATTCGAGAGGGGTAGTCTCCACAATTCTGATCACAATCCTGAATATAAACTTTTGAAAACTCTCGGTAGTTTTCCCCCATTTCTCCACTTCCTGAATTTCTGGAGCACTCCCCACACAGCCACACTTTCTGATTTTTTTGCTTTCTTTTCGCGCCAGCCAACATTGACCGGGTTTGACCTGACCCACTTTGACTTCGGTTTGGCTGGAGGTGGCAGTGTGGTTGTGGTGGTGGCTGGAGGTGGCAGTGGTGGCAGTCGTTGGAGAAGATGACCGGAGTTGCAGGTTTTCGGTGACGGAAGTAGTGGTGGTGTTATATATGAAAGGGATATTAAGTTGTGGTGGTGGCTGGAGGTGGCAGTGGTGGTTGTGGTGGTGAATGGCGGTGGCAGTGGTGGCATGGGGTAATATCACAGAGTGCACAAAACACAGGGGGTAATATCAAAGGGCATTATAGTCGTTTCAAGTTATAGTCAACAGATTAGTCAACAAATTTGAGGCCGGGGGGTAAGGTTGCAACATAACAGCAAACAGTGCGGGGGGGGGGGGGGGGGGGTAAAATTGCAATTATTTCCTTAGGGGGGTAAGGGTGCCAATCACCCCTAACCACAGGGTGTAAAATTGCAGTTTACTCTATTATATATCTACATAGCATTATAGCCTAGTGGCATCTTTGGGGTGTGATAAGGCTTATGACCATTAGGTCATGGGTTCGATTCCGACAAGGGGGTTTTTTTCCGTATTTGTATTTATTGGGTTTTCTCATGAATTGGTGTATATGAATTATTTACTAGTGGAGATGGATATGATCGGATGATTCCGATGGTGGCATGATAATACTTTAGTGGTCCGTCAATTATCCAATTTGCCGTTCAATTTTTTTTTATTATATATGATGCGAAAACTTATATTTTTTTCGGTCAACATAATGTGGTGATTTTCGTCATGTTTTATGTCATAAAGGTTCGAAAATCTACATTAAAGAAGAGGAATACATAATCAGAAAATTTCAATGAACTGGTTTCGTTTGACTGTTATTTATACTGTTCACTAATAATATAGAAGAATTAAAGATGTAACAGAAGTAATTCTATGTTTATACAAAATATTTCTCATCTTTTTTGATATTTTTTAAAGTTTTTAAATTAAAGATGATTTTTTTTTTGATATTTTTAAAGTTTTTAAATTAAAAATGATTTCATCCGGGTCAATTGAACAGTTGAAAGAATTTAAATATTGATCTTTAAGGTGTTAATCCTAAAAATGCAAAGTTAAAAGGCTAAAGTGGTTGTTTTTATTTAGCATTAAATAGTTTGAATGTTTGACAATTATGCAGTAGGTTAATTGTTTTGCAAGAATTGTTTTAAATTCCTAGGAAGTAAGTTTTGCGTTATTGTATGATTAGGATTGAGTCTAGGTTAAACATGAGGTTAGGGCAATTTGAGTGGATAGGAATTTCCGATCGATTAATGAAAATGGGAGGCATGGGATGAGTCACGGACGCATGGGATGAGTCACGGACGCATGGGATGATGGGATGAGTCAAGGACGCATGGGATGAGTAACGGACGCATGGGATGAGTCACGGACGCATGAGACGCATGATGTCATTGAGACACGTGTCACTTCTACATTGGCGGACGCATGAATGAGCCCTTCAGACGCATAAACTCTCTCGTAATCAGTGATGCCCTGCTCCAAGGACGCATGAGTTGGCTATTTTGGTAAGTCAACCTTTTTCTTGGCTATTTTTGTAATTTTCTCTACTTATTATTTGGGTTTTTGAGTTGTGGAAGTCAAGCATTAACCAACCTTCTCTTCATCTTGGTTTTCTATTTTGTGCGTGTTGGGAATGGGTTTATTCAATTGGGTTAGGGCCAACAGTTGGTATTGGAGCTTAGGCTCGAACTAAGAAGGCATGTAAGTATGTTGAAGATTGTTGAAGCAAGCTGTTCAGATTGAAGGTGTTGGTTCAGGTCCCTCGCTAAACACTCTCACAACACACACAAACTCAAGTATATGTATGTATGAACAATGAAATATGAGAAGTAATGAAAGCTTGCTGTTGTCGAATGAAAATCTGCTACTTCTATTCATAAACAAAAGGGGCTATAAATAGCCTTACTTACAAAAGAAACGTGGTTACATGAAAACCACTAAAATTACCTAAGTTCCTAAAGAAATGGTATACCCACTCTTCCACCTCAACGGATACTTCCAAATCTTTCGGTCAAAGCAAATACCAATTCTAACTTAACTATTAAATAAAACATTAACTAAATACTTTAGTCTTCAATTCAAGCATGCAACTTCCACGTGAGTTTTTGAAGCCAACTTTATTCCATGCAACTTCAAATAATTAGAACTATTCGACCCGTACTCGTCCCGAAATAACCCGCAACATCAAGATTACCCAACAGAAGGCAGCAGAATCCGAATGCAAGAAGGTGAAGGTAAGAGGAGGTATTTTTTTTCAAGTTATGTTATTTGTAGCCAAGAAGTCTAACGTGTAGGTTATCAAGACCAGTTCTTGATGTGTTAAAACAAAGCAAGAAGGAAAGAAGTTAAACAAGAACATTCATTGGAAAAACAGGTTGCTAGGTTCATTCCTTGAAAGAAGATAAAATGGTAGTCAAGAGCTAGATCTTGAAGAAGAAAGTAGGTTAGAAGGTGGAAAGAGTGCCATATGTGTAGGTTACCAAGATCAGTTTTTGATGAATTAAAAGAAAGCAAGAAGGAAAGAAGGTAAACAAGAAACTTTCATAAGAAAAAAAGGTTGTCAGGTTCGTTTCATGAAAGAAGATAAAATGGTAGTCAATAGCTAGATCTTGAAGAAGAAAGAAGGTAAGAAGGTGGAAAGTGTGGCATATGCATAACCGAATTTTAATTTGGTTCAAGTACCAGAGTTAAGAAATGTGTCACTTCATTGCCCGAAGTTAGCTGAATCGAATTACACCTTCAGGTGTTTTAGCTGAATCGATGAAAGCATTTAAAAAAGGTTAAAGATTATTTATGAACATGAAGGTAATAGGTAATTATCAAAACAAATTACTTTTTGCAGGTGCAAGTAGCGTGAAGGAAATCAAGACCGTGGTGATGGTTTTGAATAGGCCGTGGAAGGGTTAGTGTAACCGGATACAAGAGCAACTTCAGGTGTTTTAAATGTGGTGAATCTCGTGACTTTCGATACAAATTCACCCAAGTAGCGAGAAGGAAAAGTAGGGAGAAGCAAATTTAGTAGAAAACGGAAATATTGACAGTTGTTGTTAACAAGAACGAGTCGGGTTTTAGGATTAAGGGGAGATAATAGGTGTTAGTCATAAAATTGAAGTGCCAAACTAAAAGATTTTATTTAATTAGTTTTCAAATACAACTATGAATGTTTGACAATTATCTATTAGGTTACTTGTTTTGCAAGTATATTTCCTTTGTTTTTTTAGTTCTTATCCATTAATATCTTGGGAGTGAGAGATCTTGGGTTCAAGTCACACAGACGAGACGACAGGAATAAAAGAAATTTGCCGTTAAAAAAAACAGTGAAAAAAAGGGAGCATTCTGGATTCATGCATGCATATTCCATGTAGTTTCCCATTAATAATTTTCAACGGTTGATTTTGTAGGTTGCCAATTAATTAAAATTTCCGGTATAAGTTACGTATTACGATTGGCTAAGGCATAGTTGTCAATTAATTAATATTTCCGGTATAAGTTACGTATTAAGATGGGCTAAGACCGTAGTAAAGCATTCGTTTGAGGACAATATATAACATAGGCCGGTACATGTTTAGATATATATTTTATCTGTTCTAAAATTCTCTTGCCGGTTCATTTGGTGGCTACGGTGGTGGTAATGGAGGAGGGACTGGTGATATTTATTGTTATTGCTGTAGTAATGTTTAGTCTATTCATCATTTGTGGGGTGTTTTGTGGTGTAAAAGGCAGTGGCGGTGGCGGCGGCGGTGGTGACGGTGGTGGTGGAGGCGGAGATGGCGGCGGTGGTGAAGATGGTGGAGATGATAACGGTGGCGGTGGAGACTATGGCGGTGGTGTTGACAGCGGCTGGGGAGGCGGTGGTGTTGATAGCGGCTGGGGAGGCGGCGGTGCTGACAGCGGCTGGGGAGGTGGCGGCGGTGGAGGCGGAGGCGGCGGTGATGGCTTCGGTGGTGGAGGCGGAGGAGGCGGCTTTAGTGGTGGAGGTGGGGGAGGAGTTTAGCAGCAATCCATTGATCATTCTATCCTAACCATAATTCCATGCTTGAATTTTCTCCATTGTCTACTAAGGATTACATGTTATTTTTCTTTATTCATTAAAAGGTAAATAATGAAAGCGTATTTGTAAGTTTTTAGTGCAACAATTTGTTAGGGTGTTTTATTCTCACTTTTAACCAGATTGATTTTATTATATTTTGATACAATAACGAATGATTGATTAATTATTTGCATGTTGAATATTGTTGTGGTCATGACACTCATGACCATTTTGATCCTGTACGTTAGTGTCATGTAATTCATCTTTAATCTATTATTCAAAACCACTACATTAAGGGTGTGGTCATTACCAAAACCACTATCCCCTTATTTATTATAATTTATTGGGTAAATTACACTTTTCGTCCTTTATGTTTGTATCGAATTGCAATGGATAGCTTTTAACATCAATAATTACAGGCGCAATCCTTTATTTGGAAAACCCACTACAACATACGTCCTTTAGCATTAACTTGGTTAAAATTTTCAGTTAACTTTAGTCACATGAGGATAATTTAGTCTTTTTACCAATTACCAAATCATTTAAGAAATATTTTAATAAACAACACAAAAATAATACCTAAAATTCATTCTCTCCTAAACACTATAAGTCCCTCTCGCTCTCTCTAAACAACTGCCAATACCACCAAACCCCACCACCACCATTTAAGAACCCTAGAACAACTCTCTATAACAATCCGAAAATTCGATTTCTTTAATCATAGTTGGGCATGAAGATCATGTTGGGGCTTTTGATAAGACGATGAAGACGAGTATGTTGGTGCAAGAATTATGTTAAATCTGTGCGGTCAGAGGCTATGGCCGGAGCTCACACCAGCGCCGGCGGAGATCTCCTTATGGTGGTGCTTTGATATTTGTTTATGCTTTACTGCTTCTAAACCTCCACGAAGTTGATCTCCAGTGGAGCACCACCATCGTTGCACCTCTGCAATCTACTAACATCATCTCCGATTTCTCCATTCAAACCTTCTTGACACAGGTCTGATTGTTGATGGTTTCAAGGGTTGAAGAGGGTGAACAAGGTTTCAGATTTGAGGCAGTCATGTTGGTGAAGGTGTTGAAGATATCGGTGTTGGTAATTATAATCCAGCTCGTGGTGTGGAATCCGTGTCGCTTTTCCCCAAAAACTTTGCGAAATGTAAGTTTAATACTTCTTGTTTCTTGTAAGCATCAAAATTCTTGTTACGAGATTTGAATTCCAAGAGTCGTTCTTTATTTCTACAATGGTAGTAGTAGGCAAGAAACTGAACTTTTGATTGGATTGAAAAACGAAGGTATGTTGTTGTTGGTTTGTTACCTTATGTTTGTTGTTCATTGCATCTAGAGAAATGTTGTTATATGATAATTTGATATTGTTGATGAACAGGAGAAATGTGTGTTTAGAAATGTGTTTGTGGTGACCGGATCCGGTGGTGGTGGGGGTTGGTTGCATACGGCGGCTGGTGGTGGGGATCATTTCGGTGGTAGTGGTTGTGATACGGTAGTGGTGGTGGCTGAATTTGGTGGTGGTGAGGTTGGTTGAAAAGATAGGATTAGCTGAGAGAAGGAGACAGGGTTGTATGTGTATATTCTATAATTTTTTTATTTTTTAAATAAATGAGTAAAATTACCGATCTACCTGGTTCTACACTTGTGCATTTCAGGGAAGTGAAATTGAAATTGAAGTGAAACTCCTACCCTCTCTTCATGAGCTAATAAATACTCTCTATATACTTGAAATCAGGATCATCAAAATGTCGCTTTTTCATGTGGTTAGATTCTTTTCCTTGAGACATATGTAAAAACATCATTTCTAGCTTGTTGATGGAATAAAAACGAATTAGAGAATCAACTTGCAAGGAGTGAAGCTTCAAGGATTGACACAAAGATTGAACTTAAAAAGAAAATTAAGAAATTGAAGTCTAGACTCTTTATGTGCGGGTTACTGTTTTACTTTAAGGGCTTGCAATATATAGTTATTAATTTGTAAAAAATGATTAATGTTTTTAGGGCATGTAAATAAAAAAGTTGTTTAATTTCTACCAATGGTTTATTCTGGTGTTTCCCGTCAATGGAAACATTATTGTTTGCAGGTGGGTTTACATGATTACGCATAATCCTAATGGTGCTATTAGTCGAAATTAAGACCGACTTTTTGCTAAAGGCTTTCATTAAACAGGGGGTTAATTAAATTTAGAAGTATAGCCATGTGCTTAAACCTACTCATATTCAGATTGTTCTCTTTGTTGCTTTCTCTTAGGAGTTTGATATACACCAGGTGGATGTTAAGGATGCATATTTTATGGAATATATCTGAGACTTTCAGCCTCTAGGATTTGATAACTCCAAACAACATCATGTATGTTTACTGTAGAAGGCTCTTTATGGCCTTAAGTAGGCACATCGAGATTGGTTTTCCATATGTCTTCTGCACAAACCGTCTCTTCATCTTCTCGGTGTGTATCCGACACCACTCTATTTGTCTACATCATTATTAATGGGAGTTCCCATCACTTTTGTTATGAATTTGAATGAGCGCTTTCATTCACAAGTTGCACTCAAGGACTTGGGCATCTTATCTTATTTTCTGGGAGTATAACCTACATTATCTTTTATGCTACATTACATTTATCTCAAGGTCGCTACTAACGTGATCTTTTTCATTTTATTAGGAATCTGACTGCCAACTCCGGTTTCTCCAAGCAACAGCTTTCTTGGTATTCTTGTATTCTTATGGAGGTTCCATTGTTAAATCTGTTGCCCAGAATCTTCTTGATGATGAACATAATGATAAAGAACAATAATAAACAAACTAGTACCTTTGATTTCTGAATGAACAATGATTGTGAATATGTACAAGTATATATTACAATTGAAATACTAACCCTATTTATACTAATCGAAGAGTTGTGATTGTAGAGACGTGTCCCTTCTTGAATAGTCGTGTCTCTTGAACATGTGGGTGTGATTGATTGTGAAGAGGTGCGTCCCTTTCCTGTTTGCTTGATGTCGTCGATGCCAACAGTCGCGACCCAAGGAGATGTCATTCCAATCATGTTGTAGGTTATCAACTTACAATTTGACACCTTTGGCCCTTGCACTTATCTAACTAATCCAATTATAACGTATACTAATTATTAACTATTTACATAAACTACACACTAATTTTGACCCCACATGGATTAAAGAATTACATATCAAACCCCCCCCCCCCCCCCCTAATTTCTTAATCCATGCCTTCAACATCTTCATGCTTCAACATGTAACATTTCCATTTTTTTCATATAACAATTATAGGTTGTTTAAATTTATTAACCACTAGTAACTAGTTTTATTTTTAATATAATTATTCGATCCATATAGTTTTAAAAACTATTTTATATATAATTGGTTGGAATATTATATTAATTAGTTGGCTTGTATATGTGTGCCATTTCTATTTTTTATATTAAAATAAAATATATAAAACTTATATTATTAAACGGGTAGATTACAGGCAAGTTGACTGTTAGAAAAATGAATTACCTAGACGGACCTATGAACCGTTTAATAATTATATTATAAATATACATTATATTTGAACTTACTCCTTTTTTAATGAAACTTGGTTCAAAATGTAGATATAAAGATTCTCGTTCTAATAACATATTCATTGTTTTATAAAACGTCATATTTTAGAAGTTATAAGCGCCAAATGAGTGAAGCAGCTGATTTATTTATAATATATATATATATTTAATTAAATGATAAAATAATTATATCTAATAAATTAATTTACGTTTAGTGTACATTATAATAATAAAATATTAATAATAATAATAATAATAATAATCAAACATTTCATTTAAATACACGTAATTTTAAATAAAATAATATTAAAAACATGTGACTAAACATATGAGTTATCATTCTGGGTGTGTACGTGTACTTTCAGATGAGAGGGAATCTTTTTTTTTAACGGCCAACAGAAATATTATTATAACATCTAGCAAGAAGCTAGCGCCAAATGTACAATACAACCACAATGATCAAAACTAGCCACCAGCACTGAAACACATTACATTACATAACAATATTAAAATTACGCCAATCACTCCATGTCCAGTCCAAGGATTTCAACCGGTTTTTTATCTAGTGATATGCCATTGATTTAGTTTCTTCTACCACCTTTGAAATGTTTGGGATATCCTGGCCATACAGTACGTCGTTTCGCATCCGCCATATGCTCCACATCACAATCTGAGTTATTGCATTAAAAACCTTTTTTTTCTTTTTGCTACCTTGCATCCAAATGTGATAATCCAGTATATCCTTCATACAAAAGGCCAGCACCGGGGGGATTTTACACCATTGCTCGATTACTAGCCAAACAGTTTGAGCAAAGTGGCATGAAACAAAAAGGTGTTCACTTGTCTCTTCATGTTCTCCGCACAGTAGGCAACTCGTATCACCAATATTAATATTTCTCGCTACCAAAGCACTCCTCGTCGGAAGTTTTTCCGATATAGCCCGCCAAGGAACGACTCCTACCTTTTTAGGCACAAAGCTATTCCATGAAAACAGGTAGTTTGGAGCTGACCTTGAGGCTTCTGCAAGTGTTTGTTTAATACAAGCAACCGAGAATACTTCCGAATTATCGTAAGTCCACACCCAGACATCCGAACCACTTCTAGCATTAAACTCACACAGCAGCAGCGACATATCCAGCAACTCTTCATGCTCTTCAGCGTTCAGTTCATCCCGGCTCCAAACCCAATAAAGAGAGACCGAACTCGATCCCCAAGCAACCCGATCTGATACATAGCAAGCTTTTTCTTTTTCTAGAGCAAAAAGGAGAGGAAAACTTAAATACAGTGGCTGCATACCAATCCAACGATCTAACCAAAAAGCTGTCTTTGTTCCGCAGCCCACTTTAGCCCAAATTGATTCACTCAGATTGATGCCAACTTGAAACAGAGGATCTCGTATACCAACTATATGCTTCCACGGACTCGCCAAAGAAACTTTAGCCGGAATAGGAGCCCAAGATCTATTATTGTGATGAATCGACCACACAACTCTTCTCCAAAGTCCTGTTTTATCCGTTTTGAACCTCCACCACCACTTCGATAACATCGCAAGATTAGCGTCCCGAAGCGAACCGAAACCTAATCCTCCATATTCGATTGGCGCGATAACCTTCTCCCATGCCATCCAACTCATGTAGGAATTATCATCCGAACCACCCCAAAAGAAGACTCTCCTAAACCTTTCTAAAATATCAATTACTTTCAACGGAGCTTTATACAATGAGAAAAAGTACGTTGGTAATGAGTTTAGAACAGATTTTAGCAACGTAATTCTGCCACCATAGGAAAGATGTTTCGCTTTCCAAAGTGACAATCGGGATTTGAACACATCAATTACCGGTTTCCAATTCCGAACAAGATTCATGTTAGCCCCCACAACTAAACCCAGATGTTTGAAAGGAAATGAACCAACTTTGCAGCCCGTATTGTCTGCCATAAGTTGTACCTCGACCTCACTTACCCCAATCCCAAACAATGAACACTTGGCAATATTCACCTTCAACCCCGAGACCAAATGAAAGCATCTCAAAATTCTTCGTAAATTACTTGCATTCTCATACGACCATTCTCCAATAAAAACCACGTCATCAGCATACAAAAGATGAGATAAGGTTGGGCCGTTAACCGTACATCTCAACCCTTTAAAAATGCCCTCTGACAAAGCCTTTTTCATCATCCCCGTAAGGGCCTCCATTGCTATAACGAACAAGAATGGGGACAACGGATCACCCTGACGCAACCCGCGGGAACATTCGAACTCCATGGTTGGAGAACCATTCACCAAAATTGACGCCCTTGAAGAAACAAGGGTAGCCATAATCCACCCTCTCCAACGCACCGGGAAATTCATTTGAACCATGATAGAGTCTAGAAAATTCCAGTTTAGTGAGTCATACGCTTTATTGATGTCAATCTTAAATATCATACCCGTTTTCCTAACTTTCTTCATCCAAGCTATCGTTTCGTTGAGAATCAAGGGCCCATCCGAGATATTCCTCCCGGCCAAGAATGCGGATTGTTCTTCCGACACGAGATTACCAATTACTTTCCGGAGCCGAATCACCAACACCTTCGAAATTGCTTTATTAACGACACCAATCAAACTAATGGGACGAAAATTAGTCGGAGACGTGGGGTCTTTAACTTTCGGAATTAGGGCAATGAACGAAGATGTACAACACCTATTAATGGAGCCATTTTCATAAAATTCCTGGAACAATCTAATAAAATCACCTTGAAAGTAATCCCAGTTCTTCTTTATGAATTTAAAGTTGAAGCCATCCGGGCCCGGAGCTCGGTCCCCAACACAATCCCAAATCGCTTCCTTAATCTCCGCAACAGAGAACGGTGCGGTAAGCACATCAGCCTCAGCTGGCGAGAGAGAGGCCAAATTATGGCAAGAAATAGATGGCCTATCACTCATTGGTTCCACAAATTGGCTAGAGAAGAATTCATAAAAAGCTTCTTTGATTGCAATTGGATCCGAACACCATTCACCATCTATCAAAAGGCCATTAATGCGGTTGTTACTGATGTTTGAATTAATGACGCTATGATAAAAAGCCGAGTTTTCGTCCCCTTCAAGGGCCCACCTAGCACGTGATTTTTGTCTATTATCCGCTTGTTTGCTCCGCTCCACTTCTAGGACGCCATTAATACATTCGGCTCTTTCAGCTAACTCCCCGTCATCAAGAGCCCGAGTTTCGGCCAACTTTTCCAAACTACAAATGCGGTTTTTATTGTTTAAGTAAACCCCATCTGACCTTACCCGTTCAACCTTCAGCCAACTTTTAATCTTATTTTTCAGCCATCTGAGCTTAACAGAGAGGGCCAAATCCGCCGGGCCATTAAAAACAAATTCCTGGCACAGTTGTTTCACTAAATCCAAAAATCCGGGTATCTCCATCCAAGAGTTAAAGCATCGAAACGGGATATGTCCAAAATCTGCTGGAACAGTGGAAAGTAATATAGGTCTATGGTCCGAGGCATCACGGTTAAGTGCCTGGACCGACGCCGTCGGCCATCTTTCCAAGAAACCAAGGCAGACAAGGAAACGATCTAATTTGCTTAACTTATCACCGCGATCAGAAATATAGGTAAATCTGCCCCCGCCCATATGGTATTCACTAAGCCCTGCTGCTAAAATAAATTGGTTAAACGACTCTGCATTGGAAGTAACGAACTCTGAATTAAGTCTCTCCGATACATCCCTGACTTCATTGAAATCCCCCATGAATACCCACAAACCTTGTAGCGAATTTTTAATCCCAAGCAGCTTTTCCCGTAAGATCCTTCTAACAGTAGCATCACTAGAAGCATACACATTCACCAAGTTGATGCGGACACCCAATTGAATCAGGGACCCAGACAGAACTAGAAATTGACGATCCTTTATAACGTTATCACAAGAGAACATACCCGGATTCCAAAGACAGGCGAGCCCTCCAGATCTGCTCTCCGCAAAGACAGTTTCCAAATTATAAGCCGATCTACCCCAAAATCCATTGAACATAAAATTTGTCGCCGGTCCCAGCTTCGTTTCTTGGATTGCCAAAAAATGAACTCCGTATGACGTTAAGATACCCCTAACCCAGTCGACTTTACGGGAATCCCGTACCCCTCTAAGATTTACTGATAAACAATTCATCGCAAACCATTTGAGACACCTTCACCTAGGACAATTACCCTAGTCGCTTCTTCGAAACCGTTTAAATCCACTCCAACTTTGGAACCAATCTCAACTGTAGCTTGCACTTCCTTTAAAATTTCCGGATGTGAATCACCCGGATCCGGGCAGTACCCATCAGATACATCCGGCGCCCTGGTCGGCCTGTCGCCAATCACTTCACCATCCAGATTTAGCTCCGATTGGGGAGAATTATCTCCACCCGTGTTAACACCACTAGAAGCTGCACAATCTGATGTAGGTCTGTTGAGGTCAAATGAAAAATCACCAGGTTCTGGATTCTGAGAGAACCCTCTTAAGGGTGGGCCTTGCATAGAACCAGTGGAGGGTGGGCTCCTATCCTCTCTGCTCCTCTTTCCAAGCCCAATAATGGGAGTTGGGCCTTCCTGCATCCATTGATCCACTGGGCTATTACCATTTTCTGCTCGAATTTAAGACCCACGCGCCAATGTTTCCGTTGCCATAGCTTCTGGTCCCACATTAGCATTGTTTGATTCCAAAGGACTCGAAGGTTCCCCATGCACCTCATGCACCGTCTTTCCAGATTCCATCTTTTCAACTTCCGGCGACTTTTCATTTCCCGTATTCACCTGCGGTTCCGACGATGAACGGTAATCTGGCCCTGATACCGGCCTATTGATCACCGGAGATCTGATTTCACCCTCTTCGGCCTCATCAACCGGGTTACACTCATATTCTCCTCCACCTTCAGAGCATCGGTCCTCAAATTTCCCCGGTGAGTTATGTACCCACTCAGCCGATGATTTATCCCCATCCAGTTCAGGCTTCCAAGCTGCAACATCTTCAGCTACCCATATAACGAACTTTCTAACCTCCCAATTCAGAACCACCGTCTCCTCTATTCTCCTACCCAGTGGAGCCAACACCAAGACTGAACATTCTGAATTATCTGATACTAACCATTAAAAGGAGGACCCCTGCACAACTATTCCAAAAAGACTCCCAATCTGATCGTACAAAGAGTTGTCCCTCAAATGAACTGGTACTCCGGATATCCGTAATGACACGATTCTATCGGAAGGCAGGTCTTCGCCTTTCCAAATATGGAACCTACTGAAAGCATTGGACAAACATTCCGAGTAATCTGACATAATAACCTTAACTCTTCCTGCATCACCCAACGTGATAAGAACACTCAGGCCACCCACGTATGATAGGCCAAAACCGCTCAGCCCACATTTACTAAGAACAGAGTGCAGATTATTCAGGGTATATAGATCTTTAGCAACACCGTGTATCGATCGATTGATACAATGTAATGGATACTTCGACCCCTTGCTACTAATAGAGATAACTTTGGAACCCAAATTATTTTCCTGACCGTCCATACGGAATAAACTGGCATATGTCTTGCCTTCCTGAACTGTAGCTCCCCGGGAACTACCACTATTATTAATCGGAGGTGCCATACCAGGTGGTTCCTTCTGCCTCCACATTTTCTCTCCTATTATTTTTGAAGTATATATAAACTTCTTGTGGTTTTTATCGTACTTGGCCAAGGAAACTGACACCTTAGCTTCTAGAATTTTAACCTTGTTCATCGCCACCACTGTGGCATCCACATTTTCAACTCCGACGTACCGAATAAAACCAAAGCAGTTACCTCGTTTGTCTTTTTTGCGGGCCACATAAGCATCAGTTACAAATCCAAATTGTAACACCCTAGCTATTTTATATGAAAATACCAACAATTAGATGTGTAGTTAAGACTACACATGCTATATAAAAATTTCGGGTTTATTAAAACTTTTACAATTCATAGGTTATTCTACAAAACGTGATCGAATTCTTTGATTAGAATCTACAACGTTACAATGTGCGGAAGCGTGTATCTTTATCGTGTTCGGTTCTTCGCTGAGCTTGATCGTCTTCCGGCATCCCAGAAAGTACCTACATTTCATAAACATGAAATGCTTTAGTCATACGGTATTTAAAACGCATCTAAATGAGTCCGGAAAACAACACTGATCAAAAAAATACATTTTTGTACAAGGTCCACCGTAAATTACGGTGGACACCGTAATTTACGGTAGTCCTTGTTTTGATTTGTTTCCACCGTAAATCAGGAGTGATTCACCGTAAACCATTTCAGGTCCACCGTAAATTACGGTGGCACCGTAATTTACGGTGGTACCTGCATTCCACCTTTCCATTTTGCCGTAATTTGATACGAAATCTTTCGTATCTTTCAAACCGCTTATCCGTTTGGCCTACCGTTTCTTCCTACATGTTTGTAATTTGATTCTCCATCATATGGAGTTAAAATCCGACGTCCGGCTTAACACGATTTAAGACTTTTAAGTCTTCGGCTTATTTTCCCTTTTTACCAAATTTTGACCCATTCGCGGTTTTATCAAACAAACGTATTTGTTTGATTCCTATATCACATAAATCTTATAATTTCAATGTTATCTATCATATTAGGTTCAATTCACGAGTTTAGGTATATTCTTAAACCCGTTTGTACTAAAATGCTTATTTTGACCCGTTAAGGGTATTTAAACCCTTTTCCGCATAATTCATAATTATTTGTTTCTAGCATCCTATTTTCGCAATATTTGTCAAATGAACTTCCACCACAACTATATTTGTGGTGATTTTACTAAGGTAATCTATGCAAACCAAGTTTTACCCCTTAACTCTTTATTTTACGGCAAAGACCCAAATAGAGCCGTTTGACTAACGTAATACATCTTTCAACTTCTATACTTGTCCTAAGTATTTATTAAATCGTAAAAATCATTTCCAAACAACTTTTAAAGGTTGTTTGCTCAATTTAGCCTCCAAGGGCGTTTTGGTCCATTTAGTCTCTTATTAACAATGAAGGACTTTTGAAAGCATATTTGACCCAAAATCCCTCTTTTAACCTATGATTTTGTTTGAAAATTCATTAAGCTTTCCAAACGTAATGTCCATTACTTAACACATTTGGTTTACTTATCAAGTAACCAAAAGTCCATTTTGACCTCTTTTAACACTCTTGAACCACATGTTCTAAATGAGTGTTACCCTATTTCACATACCTGGCGCAGATCAATATATTGACCCGTTTTTAATACCTTGCTTTTATAACCGCTAGTTCATAGTATTGCTAATACCCATTTGACATTTATACCTGAAATAAAGTAGCTCGACAATAATCATTAGTCGTTATTGTCAAAGGGTGATATTTTCACCTTTTGACCCATTTGGTCTAAGTGAACAATTATGTTGGCGAGATGATATTTATTACCATCTCATCTATATGACTCGCTTTGGTTTACACCGTGTGGTCATTTCACTTATTAATCGTTTTCTTAACGCTTTTAGCCTATCATGGCTTACGCATTACAGTGTCTTTCAAAACAAATAGTTATGGTCAACGCATGACCAACTTACCGTTTAATTCCTTTTTAAACCATCAACATGGTTTCTTGTCACTCTCGACTACCTTGTTCCGTATGTTTACACGTCGGAACATCAAACCTCAATTCTGTATTTATCTTATTCGTAACTAATGCGATAAGAGAATATTCTAACATATAAGACTAGTGTAAGCTATACTTACCTTGCCTCCGAATTATGCTTTTCCACCATTCTTGCTTCGTTTGACCTGCTTCCTTTCCAAGCCTCCACCTAGCTTGTCAAGCGTCAAACTGTCATCATAATTCGTAAGACGGTTATATTAGTCATCATTAAATTATGACTATTCCATCTTACATATTTTCTATCACAATTACCATTCGATCTTATTAATGGTCGGTTTGACTACTAAAAGTCAAACGCCCCTTAGCATATAAATGCACATTCAAGTTCTATCTATCAATTAGTAGCTAACATGATCTTATACACTTAGTTACATGAACATAGCTACCAAATTTCATCATAACATTCAAACCCATTTTAATCATGTATGAACAAGTTCCCAAATCACTTAATTTGTTTGAGTGCCTTGTTTCTATTATCCAATATGATGATTTTAAACATAAACTTATCATCATCTTTACTATTACATAAAAACCCACTTCCTAGTTTACTTGTTAATCACATACAAGTGATATTACTTCAAGTTCTTCATGATTTCATCATATCTAACAAAACCCACTTCTAGTTACTTATGAACTCTTAACAAATCTCTAATTTGTTCAAGTAGTTCATTCATATGAATTAGTGTGATGTTTATAAACACCCTTAGAACATCAATTTCATCAATTCAACCAAAACCCACTTAGCTCATAATAGGGTAATTATCAAATCCCTTGTTTGACAACAATTCATCAAGATTTCTACTAGGGTTTGCTTCTAAACCAAGATATAATCAAAATAACACTCATAGATTTAACATTCATTCCAGAATTTCGATTATGATTGTTCATCATGATCTCAAAGTATCACCAAATCATAAAATTCAACATACCTTGTGATCCCCTCGACTAGGTGATCATTAATATGTGTTCATGCATCCGATTTGGGTTAAATTTGACCTTCAATTTGCTGGATCTTGTTGAGTTAGGGTTTTTGGCTCTTGGGAGCCTTTTCTTGGTCGACCAGAACACGCACCACACACACTTGTGTGTGTGTTGTGTTATTTTATTTGGTTTAATTAAAACCATTTCCAGGTTATCCCATTTTGGTCCCTCATGTTTGGTTAGTTATTAATTAGATCACAACCTGATTATTTTCACTAATATTCCCACTTTTTAACTAGGATTAATATTCCTAGTTAACTTAGCGGGTTCAGGAATATTTATGACTAAGTTTATTTTAGGTCCCGTTAACTCGGGCCTTCTAAGCTTCTATTTCTTAAAAGCTTTTATTCACTTTTATTTATTATTAGGATTAATTATTTAAATCCTAATATTTACCGGGTTAATTTTACCACTAACGGTATTTTCCCCGTCTTTAGTATTAACGGGGTTTAATTACCAAACCCGTTTTCGGGGTGTTACAAGTCTACCCCCCTTAAAGAGGTTTCGTCCTCGAAACCTGTTCTTACATAATTCATTGAGTTTAAACTCAATGTATTCTATTCGAGAAATTACTTATACTTTTTAACCAATCGTTAGTATTACCCGAAAAGTGTGGTAACATCTTTTTGGTTGCTAATTGTCTACATATCTCATACGACACAGTGTAACTTCGAAATAACGTAGTCTCATTATTTCCACTAGTTTAGGTAACTTAGTGATATCCATCGCTTTCATATACTATCGAATTGCTTATGAATCCGTTATTTTGACCCGTTTAAAGATCTTTAGTGAAATCTTTCACTTTTAGCAACTATTTCTTTTGTTTTCAAATTCATTTATTCGGTTTAGTTATACCGAATTTACCGTTTACAAGCGAACCAAATTTCTTAACTTGAATTGCTGACTTTAACCGGTTTCACTAACTAGACTTATTTGTCAAGTTCCTTTTTACCGCTTGCTTGGTTATAATGTGATTCTACTTCACATTACATTTCTTGACCGTGATTGTGTTACATCATGTTTAATTTATATCAAGTTTCATTTTCGAAAATATCACTTTTCGAATATATCGTTTTGCGCCTATCAGTATCAAGACTTGTATCTTTCATGCTTACTATTTAAATTCCTATCAGAATTTATGTTTGTTAAAACATTATTTCTTACCAAAACCGAAGTTTTAGTTTTAGGATCTTCTCTTTAACTTTTGTCAATTATCCATACCAGGATATTGACAGTCCATAATTTATTCTTATTTGGTTATATCCCATTATCGGGCTCATTATTCTCTTGCATTTAACGCTACCGTTATCTGGCTAGTGCTCATTTGTGCCATTCGGCGTTATATTGTATTCAACATGTTTGACCTATTAATGTGAAATCCATCACTTATAAACAATCAACTTTATTCTTTATTCAACCCATTCGACTTCGAATAGTTGAACATATTTACTCCCAACTTCTATATACGAGATTTTATAGTCATAACTCGTAATCCAAGTTACTTTGATTTTTCAACCCGAGTTCACGTCTCATGGTTTACGCATGTGTTCAATTCTTACCCATCAACTGGGTGTTTTACCGAGATCATTATTATTGCAACCCTTCCGGTGTGCATTAAGACCTCGCTTCATTTTTTTTATATCCCGACTTTGTCTTTAAGTTTGACGTTTTACAAAAAAAAACGACCCGTTAAGGGACATATTTGCATTTTCCAGGTTCGAGTGTAAGTACACTCCCTCCCAATGCTTGTCTAAATCATTTTACATGCTTGCGTTTTCTGGGTTCGAGTGTAAGTACACTCCCTCCCAATACTTGTCTAAATCATTTTTCATGCTTGCGTTTTCTGGGTTCGAGTGTAAGTACACTCCCTCCCAATACTTGTCTAAATCATTTTTTTCATGCTTGCGTTTTCTGGGTTCGAGTGTAAGTACACTCCCTCCCAATACTTGTCTAAATCATTTTTCATGCTTGCGTTTTCTGGGTTCGAGTGTAAGTACACTCCCTCCCAATACTTGTCTAAATCATTTTTCATGCTTGCGTTTTCTGGGTTCGAGTGTAAGTACACTCCCTCCCAATGCTTGTCTAAATCATTTTACATGCTTCTTTGTCCCTTCGCTCGGGCTCATTATCCTGATGTAATACGCTTCAGTCACTCGGTTGTGCGTTTACATTATTATCAAATATTTTGCTTATCTGATTCATTTGGGTACTTTTTAATTAGTCTCATTTACTCCGCCCTTACTACATCGGATGTAAATGTGTCCACTATAAGAAACTCGTGGTATCATATGCCACTACTTACTTGGCCAGAGTAAGCGATTTAACACATGACGTACACGACCTTTTTATAGTTTTCACATCACGCCCTATGTAAGTAACGCCTCTATTCAGTTTTCTTGGAAATTATATCCTGGATATGTATTCCTGTTCAGGCTTTCCAAGTTTCTAATTTACCCATGCAACGATCATTCTCTATGTGTTTGTTGCATATTGCTAATTATGCGATTATTTAAAATGTGCACCTTGTAATGTTTGCCCCTACGGGCGTTCCTTGCTATTAACCTTGTTCGTGACCGTTACGCGATTTTGGTCCTTGATGAGTATGCTCTTCCTGTCATACCTCGTACCGTTCCATCATCATATCCATAATTCGTTCAACTCCCGTCATCTTCAGACGCGAGTGTCCTTAAATTAAAACATTCACAAGAGTTAGTAATGTCAACTTCAATAATCGCCCGTATTATAATACAAGGCTTTTCCTACTATACGCGTCAACGCGCGTATTTTCGTCAACCATATCAATCATTTAAATTGGGGTAACATATACCACACGATAGCTCTATGTGTTGTTTACAACACTCTAGCATACTAACTATTCACGTACTTGTACTTACCGGATTTACGATCAAGCCTCGAACCGAACACTATTCTTTGTCAAGAGCATAAGGTTTAAGTCCAAGCATGGTTCCTCCCCACCATACTCGAATCTCTTAAACCAAGGCTCTGATACCAACTTGTAACACCCTAGCTATTTTATATGAAAATACCAACAATTAGATGTGTAGTTAAGACTACACATGCTATATAAAAATTTCGGGTTTATTAAAACTTTTACAATTCATAGGTTATTCTACAAAACGTGATCGAATTCTTTGATTAGAATCTACAACGTTACAATGTGCGGAAGCGTGTATCTTTATCGTGTTCGGTTCTTCGCTGAGCTTGATCGTCTTCCGGCATCCCAGAAAGTACCTACATTTCATAAACATGAAATGCTTTAGTCATACGGTATTTAAAACGCATCTAAACGAGTCCGGAAAACAACACTGATCAAAAAAATACATTTTTGTACAAGGTCCACCGTAAATTACGGTGTCACCGTAATTTACGGTAGTCCTTGTTTTGATTTGTTTCCACCGTAAATCAGGAGTGATTCACCGTAAACCATTTCAGGTCCACCGTAAATTACGGTGGCACCGTAATTTACGGTGGTACCTGCATTCCACCTTTCCATTTTGCCGTAATTTGATACGAAATCTTTCGTATCTTTCAAACCGCTTATCCGTTTGGCCTACCGTTTCTTCCTACATGTTTGTAATTTGATTCTCCATCATATGGAGTTAAAATCCGACGTCCGGCTTAACACGATTTAAGACTTTTAAGTCTTCGGCTTATTTTCCCTTTTTACCAAATTTTGACCCATTCGCGGTTTTATCAAACAAACGTATTTGTTTGATTCCTATATCACATAAATCTTATAATTTCAATGTTATCTATCATATTAGGTTCAATTCACGAGTTTATGTATATTCTTAAACCCGTTTGTACTAAAATGCTTATTTTGACCCGTTAAGGGTATTTAAACCCTTTTCCGCATAATTCATAATTATTTGTTTCTAGCATCCTATTTTCGCAATATTTGTCAAATGAACTTCCACCACAACTATATTTGTGGTGATTTTACTAAGGTAATCTATGCAAACCAAGTTTTACCCCTTAACTCTTTATTTTACGGCAAAGACCCAAATAGAGCCGTTTGACTAACGTAATACATCTTTCAACTTCTATACTTGTCATAAGTATTTATTAAATCGTAAAAATCATTTCCAAACAACTTTTAAAGGTTGTTTGCTCAATTTAGCCTCCAAGGGCGTTTTGGTCCATTTAGTCTCTTATTAACAATGAAGGACTTTTGAAAGCATATTTGACCCAAAATCCCTCTTTTAACCTATGATTTTGTTTGAAAATTCATTAAGCTTTCCAAACGTAATGTCCATTACTTAACACATTTGGTTTACTTATCAAGTAACCAAAAGTCCATTTTGACCTCTTTTAACACTCTTGAACCACATGTTCTAAATGAGTGTTACCCTATTTCACATACCTGGCGCAGATCAATATATTGATCCGTTTTTAATACCTTGCTTTTATAACCGCTAGTTCATAGTATTGCTAATACCCATTTGACATTTATACCTGAAATAAAGTAGCTCGACAATAATCATTAGTCGTTATTGTCAAAGGGTGATATTTTCACCTTTTGACCCATTTGGTCTAAGTGAACAATTATGTTGGCGAGATGATATTTATTACCATCTCATCTATATGACTCGCTTTGGTTTACACCGTGTGGTCATTTCACTTATTAATCGTTTTCTTAACGCTTTTAGCCTATCATGGCTTACGCATTACAGTGTCTTTCAAAACAAATAGTTATGGTCAATGCATGACCAACTTACCGTTTAATTCCTTTTTAAACCATCAACATGGTTTCTTGTCACTCTCGACTACCTTGTTCCGTATGTTTACACGTCGGAACATCAAACCTCAATTCTGTATTTATCTTATTCGTAACTAATGCGATAAGAGAATATTCTAACATATAAGACTAGTGTAAGCTATACTTACCTTGCCTCCGAATTATGCTTTTCCACCATTCTTGCTTCGTTTGACCTGCTTCCTTTCCAAGCCTCCACCTAGCTTGTCAAGCGTCAAACTATCATCATAATTCGTAAGACGGTTATATTAGTCATCATTAAATTATGACTATTCCATCTTACATATTTTCTATCACAATTACCATTCGATCTTATTAATGGTCGGTTTGACTACTAAAAGTCAAACGCCCCTTAGCATATAAATGCACATTCAAGTTCTATCTATCAATTAGTAGCTAACATGATCTTATGCACTTAGTTACATGAACATGGCTACCAAATTTCATCATAACATTCAAACCCATTTTAATCATGTATGAACAAGTTCCCAAATCACTTAATTTGTTTGAGTGCCTTGTTTCTATTATCCAATATGATGATTTTAAACATAAACTTATCATCATCTTTACTATTACATAAAAACCCACTTCCTAGTTTACTTGTTAATCACATACAAGTGATATTACTTCAAGTTCTTCATGATTTCATCATATCTAACAAAACCCACTTCTAGTTACTTATGAACTCTTAACAAATCTCTAATTTGTTCAAGTAGTTCATTCATATGAATTAGTGTGATGTTTATAAACACCCTTAGAACATCAATTTCATCAATTCAACCAAAACCCACTTAGCTCATAATAGGGTAATTATCAAATCCCTTGTTTGACAACAATTCATCAAGATTTCTACTAGGGTTTGCTTCTAAACCAAGATATAATCAAAATAACACTCATAGATTTAACATTCATTCCAGAATTTCGATTATGATTGTTCATCATGATCTCAAAGTATCACCAAATCATAAAATTCAACATACCTTGTGATCCCCTCGACTAGGTGATCATTAATATGTGTTCATGCATCCGATTTGGGTTAAATTTGACCTTCAATTTGCTGGATCTTGTTGAGTTAGGGTTTTTGGCTCTTGGGAGCCTTTTCTTGGTCGACCAGAACACGCACCACACACACTTGTGTGTGTGTTGTGTTATTTTATTTGGTTTAATTAAAACCATTTCCAGGTTATCCCATTTTGGTCCCTCATGTTTGGTTAGTTATTAATTAGATCACAACCTGATTATTTACACTAATATTCCCACTTTTTAACTAGGATTAATATTCCTAGTTAACTTAGCGGGTTCAGGAATATTTATGACTAAGTTTATTTTAGGTCCCGTTAACTCGGGCCTTCTAAGCTTCTATTTCTTAAAAGCTTTTATTCACTTTTATTTATTATTAGGATTAATTATTTAAATCCTAATATTTACCGGGTTAATTTTACCACTAACGGTATTTTCACCGTCTTTAGTATTAACGGGGTTTAATTACCAAACCCGTTTTCGGGGTGTTACACAAATGGCTGGAAAGCTCTCCACAATACCATCTTCGTCGTCCGGTCAGGCAGATTTTGAACAATGAACATCATCTCTATCCCATTGCCCCGGCTCTTCCTTTGTTTTTGGTAGTTCACCTCATTCCAAGGTCCTTCACCACCTATTTCTTCACCACCCCAACCAGTATCGAAATCCATTGAGAAGGGGATCTCACCGCACCTACTAAGCAATCGTGGAAGAGTTCTGGCGAGGAGAGACCAATACACAGAAGATTATCTGGCACAAGAGACGCGACTGACCCTGGACAACGAATGGGAGAGGAGATCAGGGGCGTTAGAGATAGAGGTCAAGTCGGGAGAGACGACCTCACACGCTAAAACCGACGAACCCTCGCCGTCGAGCCTACCGGCGGTCAGAATATTTATATGTTCAGTTTTATGTCCAAAAATGTATAGATATTTTTGGTAGATGAGAGGGAATCTAATTCCAACTTGCAATACAAGTTCCATTCAATGTATAAATAGATGCATTCGTAAAGCATTCAAACTGTTTTCTTTTCTTGCTTTAGTATTATGCCCTATTTTCTTTAGTAATTCACCCAATAATACTCCAAAACTCTGCTCCGTTTTAAGTGTTTTAACCCCTGATCACTGATACCCTGTCCGATTGATCTAGGGCCCCGTAACGCATGTCAAGGCTCTTTCCGACTAAGTTCCTTGGGGTTCTTTCTCGTGACGTAGGGATAAAATTGAATTGGGTTACTATATTTAACACGAGTGCATTATATATTTTATTAAATAGCTCAGGAGTAATACCCAAGATTATACCAGGAGACTTTCTAGTTGAACCCTAAAGTTACAAAGTGAGTTCATTCTCTTTTATCACAGTTTGTGAGTCATTCTTCTTTTTATCACCTTTTGTGATACAGTTATATTTAAAAATGCTTTCCAAATTTCTAAATATTTACCAGTTATACTTACAGTGATTAATTTTTTGTAATATGTAATAACTGCCGGTTTGGGAGGTTTTATACATTACTTGACACTCGTTACTATTGGCCAAAAAGTTAGCCAATAGTAGCATGCCCACAAGCACGGGGGAATTATGCCCCAGTACCCATAGCCTATAACTAATATTATTTTTACATTACTATATTAAAATATTGAATATATCTTATAAATTTATATAAGATATATTGAATAGGCAATGTTATGCGGTTGGTTTGGGACACCTAGCTAGGCCAAGTGTGTCAAACAAAATTGACATGATGAATAAAATTATATATAAATAATGAAAAAAAGACTTAAATATATTTTACTAAATTATTAAACGTCATATATTTTCTACAAATATAATATGTAATATACTAAATTATTACATGTTATATTTGACATAAATGTATATCATAATAAAATATGTTAAAAATAATATATTCTACTTTTAATATACTAAGATTATATTTTAAATCTTAGTCACGTTAATATATTACATTATAATATCGCAATTATTCAATTAGTATACTATATTTGATAAAGTTATAGCTATTAATTTGATAGAAAATGATATATTTCATTTTCTGGGCTAATTGGTTTTGTGCCATAGAAAATATATTTGACAAAGTAATGTCATGGGACACTACTAAATCTAGAGTCACTAGTTGAGAGAATGATCAACAGTGTTAGGACCAAAGTCACTAGTTGAGAGAACGATCAACAGGGATACGACCACCGGCACTAGTTGAAAGAATGATCAACAGTGTGATGACCACAGTCACTAGTTGAAAGAATGATCAACAGTGATATGACCATCGTCACGGGAATCGCCTAGTGACAGATACTTTGAATAATAATAAGATATATTTTATATCTATTACTTGATATATTCACTATTGGATGAAAGTGGGCCAATGAGTGATATGACCACTGTCACACCGGAACGGCCACCATGTGACAAATACTGATTGAGTTGGGTAAATATAAATAAATATAAAAACCTTAATGATGTAAAGTATAACAATATATTTTATAAAAATGGAATGAACTCGACAGTATTTATTACTGATAAAATGTTTTCAAAACGCGTTTCAGGTAAATTGTTGTAAAGATAATAGAAGCCAATTATGGAGCACTGAAGGCTTAAATAAAGTGGCTATAAATACCTGAATAAAAGAAGAAATTATGTTTTATCTATTTGGGTTTATCCCTATAAAAACAATTAAATGAAATATGGCTTTTAGCCCATTTGTTTAATATTAAAAGTTTGGTGTTTTATAAACTCTGAAAATATTTCCTAACTACGATCCTGATGAAAAAAAAATTCCGCTGCGTATTTAATAAACACCGATACCATCTGACTGGTTCACGGCTCTCGCTCTCCCAGGGTGGGGTCGGGGGTTGTGGCACAACATCTTCATTCTTCAAGAGAATGAAGTCTTCATCTTCCACTTGATCTTCTTTACTTACACCTAGATCCTTTTTTTGTGACTCGATTGCCATCATGTGCTTCTCCATCTTTATTAGGAACTTGTTGTAAAAGATCCTTGCAGTCTTATTTGATTGGCATTAGGAAAGTTGGTTCCTCGTCTTCTTGCACGAGATTTGATTCCCCTCCTCTTTGGTTTGATTCAGGACAATCTGAGGCGTAATGACCAAACTTTTGGCAATTATAGCATTTTATCTTGGGTTAAATTCTTCCCAAACTTCTTTTGGTTGCTTCTATTCCTGTAAGCATTCTGTGAGGCACTCTCCTCTATTCTTTGTTCTTTATAGTTATCATGTGATGAATCTTCATCTTCTTCTTGTCTAAACTTTCCATCATGGCACTTACCTTGTGATGAATTGAACCTTCCTTGCCAATTGTTCGCAAAACGCCTTCCACGACTGTTGGTACACTGAATGTCTGTTTACTACGTCTTAATCGAGTCTTAGGTCTAGATAGGTTGTTCAGGAGTTTGGAATTGAAATAGTGGTTTTATAATGTAATTCTGCTTGAAATGACAAGAAATCATTTTAAGCGAAACCAGGTCAATAGAGATTCTGCTCCAAAATGTATAATAGGTGTTTCCGCTCCAAGTGTTACATGGTGATTCCGCTCGAGATTAGTCATCATGGGGTTCCGCTTGAACAGTTTCAAGCGGAATCAGGACATCTATATATATGTGTGTGATGTCTTCATTAGTGAGGAGTTGGAGCGGAATTAGGAGTCGAGGTGCTGCCGGTTTTTTGTCAGAATTCATTGTATTTGACTCAGAAAAGCAGTAATAGAAGGAAATTGAAAGGATAAAGCTGTGTGACTTTGTTTACTTTGATTCCACCTTAGTATTCAATGATGAACTGCCTTTACTGACTGTTTAGGGTCACGCACACGATCCAACAAGTGGTATCAGAGCTCAGGACGAGGAGTTCATACCACAGCAGCTTGATTCTACCAGATTTTCTCATTTCTACTCTCTTCTTCTCATATTTTTCTGATTTGAACATGTTTTAGCAGTTGAAATGGCTTGATTTCCACACATATTGTGTAAAACATAGTATTAACAAACCCTAGAAAGAATCAGGTTAAAATTCGGATTAAAACTGGTAAAAAGAGCCTAAAAACTTGATTCCGCTCGAAAAACTGTTGGGTGATTTCGCTTGTAAAAACATAAAATTCAGGTTCCGCTTGAGTTTTGATTGTGATTTCGCTCGAAATCAGATCAATTCAGATTCCGCTTGAAAGTTTTTATCTGATTTCGCTCGAATTAAGATTTGTTCTTATTTCGCTTGAAATTTTTTATTTGATTTCGCTCGAATTAAGATCTGTTCTTATTTCGCTTGAAAGTTATAATCTGATTCCACTCGAAATCAGATTTCATTCAGATTCCGCTTCAAAAAGTATGTGTGATTTCGCTCGAAAGCTGATTCCGCTTGAATTAGTTGTTTTTCAAAATTTTGAAAAATTTTCTAAGTGTTTGCTGATTTTTCAGGTACGTGTAAGATGGATGATCTATTCATGAACCCATTTAGCGACATGTATGCTTTTGCTGGAAATTCTGGGGATGATAATTCTTCTAGCAACACCAATGAGAACACGCCAAATACAAAGAAAAAGTTATCGGATGCTTTGGAAGTTGAAAGCGCATTTGGAACATATAACAAACCCCCGAAGTCGATGGCTATCGAAGAGTACAGTCGGTGGGCCAAGAAGTTTGAAGATTGGTTGAGGGCCTTTGCTTATCCTAGCTGGAAGAATCTAAAGAATGAATACAATGATGGAGGCAAAAATGGTGAAAGCTTAACATCACCTGACGAAATAGAATCGTTTGTTGCTGTGCAAAAATGTATTGCGTTGCTGTTTCAATCTGTTCGAGAAGATATAATATCTTTGATCGAATACACGAGTGCTAAAGATCTCTGGGATAAGTTGAGAATCAAATGTTTAGGAAGTGCAGAAATAGTGAAAAACAAAAAGAAACTACTTAGAAAAAAGTTTGATTTGTTTGGGTGTTTAAAGAATGAATCAGTTTGTAAAATGATTGAGAGGTTTGGGCATCTGAAGCTGGAACTGGCGAGACATGAAATTTTCTATACTAAAGAAGTGCTGATTGACAAATTGTTTGATGCATTGCCAGATGAGATGGATTGGCAATATTATGCTTTGATGTTGAAGAATACGATCAAACCTGAAGTGCTTACGGTGGATCTGTTGATTGAAAGACTAGAGAGTCACGAGCTGGAGATAAAGAAAACTCACAAAGTCAATCACTCGACTTATCAACAGAATTTGGATTTGTATTATCCAAAAAGCATGATGCCAAAGAATACATCTCCCAAGACAGCGTTTTCTGCTGAGAATTCCAACACTTCAAGCAAAGAGAGTCAAAGCAGTGGATTTCACAGTGGTTCTTCGTCACATTCAAACCAATCTGATGCAAATAATTTATTCCAATGCAACATCGCTGTAGACTTAAAGAATGCTCAGAATTTCAGCGAGGAGTCTGCTAAACAACAGATGGTTTTCCTAGCGTCGGTGCTGGAATCATATGAAAGTCTTGTGGCAGGGAAGATTGGTAACACCAACCTGATAAAAGAAGATTACGATCAGATAGATCCTGAGGAGATGGAACTGATCGACATAAGGTGGTGTATGGCCAGTGCAGTTCATCGAGCACAGCGTTTCATGGAGATAACTGGAAGAAAGTCTATTGGTGGACCATCTACCAAGTTAGGGTTTGACAAGTCTAAAGTGACATGCTTTAACTGTAAACAGAAAGGTCACTTTAAGCGCGAATGTCGAAAAGCGTATGCTGATGAATCTGAAAACCCGTTCAGAGAAGATTACTACAAGAAGGCGATTTATCATCAGAATAAATCAGAACCGCCAAGGATGAAGCAGCTTGAGGATAACAAAGAGAAATCCAGAGCTCTTGCGGTGATTCATGACGATGAAGGTTTCGACTGGAGTGAGTTGTTACCTGAGGAGGATGCGGTTGGATATGCATTCATGGCAAAATCTGAACCTGTTCCTTGGAAAGACAACAGAACTGAACAACAGAAGTATGGTCACAGAAAGCTGATAGCTCAGAACAAAATGATCAGAATATCTGGTATCTATCTTGAAGCAAAAAGAGCAAATAGATGGGATCCAGACAGAGAATGTTATCTTGACCCCCAGGGAAACATTGCTATTGACCATAACACTCTTGATATGGAAACCATAATTAAAGAAATGAAAGATGAAGATGATTACTGGCAAAGAAAATGGTGGGGAAGCGGAGAAGAGAATGAAGAGAAAGAAAAAGACAAAGAAGAGAAAGAGAAGGAAGAGAAATCAAAGAAGATTGACAATGGAATTATTGACACGACACAGAAATTGAATGCTGAAAACATGGGAAAGATGGCTGACAAGGTGCTGGCTGCTAAGGCACTTGAGGTAGATTCTAAATCCGTCTCTAAGTCTAAAAGCCAGGTCAGTTCAAACACGTCAACGACTGAGTCACGTAAGAAAGTAAATGGTGACGTTGACTGCAAAAATTGCATCAAAGAATGAAAAGTTTGTAGTACAGTCACTTATCTCAATGGTAAGAAAATTGATGATCTGACTGCTGGAGTCAGAAGTGTTGAGGATCAAATTCTTGATCGTGATAAAAAGGGTGAAAGCTTCGAACGACAGAGTAAAAGAATTAACAAACAAAATTGAAAATGATAAAATTGATCAAGAAAATGTTAGGAAAGAAAATGAGAGATTAGTTCTTGAAAATCGTCAGATTACTGAAAAATTTGAGAAGCTTAAAAGCACGGTTAAAGATAACGATGATAGAAACGGTAAAACATACAAAGAAAATTATCACTTGCAAAGTGTTTTGAGAATTAAAGAAGAATTAATCAACAAACAATTGGATGAGATTGCTGAATTGAAGCTTCAGTTTGAAGAAGCTAAGATTGAGAATGAGCGAATAAATTTGAAATTGAACAGTTACAGCTCTGCAAGCTTTGTTTTGCAACACATTGTTCCCAAACCCATCGGGAAAAACAAAGCAGGCGAAGATGTATACTGTGATGGAACTGGGGTCGGGTTTCATCAAGTTCCGCCACCAATTCTAGACAATTATTCGAAAAAGCAATCTGGGTTGGTTAATCTTGAAGATGAAAATGAAGTGAAACTTCCTGATTCAATTGATGTGACATTTTCTTCATCATCATCCGATGATAGTGTTCAAACTGAGATTGTTAAAGGCATGGCTGAAAGTGTTTTGGATAGTGATTCAGCTGAGGATGAAAAATGTTTTCTGGATAAATACATTCCGAAACAAAAGTCCAAAAACAACTTAAATGAAGAACCTGATCTTGTCATGTACAAGATGCCGGGATCGGATAAGTTGTATTCGGATTCTGAGTTTCCTTTGGAGAATGTAAATGTTTCAAAATTGACAAATGTGTTCAAAATGGTTGAAATTGATTTGTCTGAAGTAAAGAGTTTGAAACAAACAAAAAGGTAAATGAATTTTGAGAAAGATAAAGCTTACTACAAGAAACCTGTAGTTCCACCACGTTTTTATAACAACAATCGAAACAAATGGTCGGGTGGATATCAGGGTGGTAAGAACTTTCAAAGAAAGAATTTTCAAAACAAGAAGTTTGCTGAGAAGAAAGTGTTTGTAAACAGTTCAAGTTCACTTTCTGATGAAGAGAAAAAGATTTTTTCAAAATCGAATGAAGAGTTCTTTGAGAAGAGGGCCTTACAACCTCAGTCTGAAGGCACAAGTCGGGTAGTTGATACTCGTACATGTTTTAGATGCAACAAAGTTGGTCACATTGCAAGAAATTGCACCAACTTCAAGCCTAAGACTGAAGTTGTTGAGAATCAAAAGAAGAAGGTTGATGCAAAAGGAAAAGCTCCAATGATTGTTGAGAAAATTTTGAAAAATGAGAAAACAAAAGTCAAAATTGAACCTGTTAAAAATGTGGTAACTAAAAATGACAAATTCTATTAACGGGTTGCTTCATCTCAACAAACATGGAAGCCAAAAGTTGTTGAAAAACCAAAGGTTTCTGAGTCGGAAAAACAATCGTCTTCTACCATTCCGGTAAAGATGAATGTTCCTTTGGATTATTATGAAAAGTTGGAGAAACAATCTTCTACTTCACCAGAGAAGAAGAATGTTCAAAAGAAAAATCAATCAACTGGTCAACTTAAGATAGATGAGTTTTTCTTATACAAAAAGGTTGAAGTTGGATCAGATGAAAGCTTAAAAATGAATGATAGAAATTTTCCGCCACTTTACACTACAAAATCTCACATTAAAGTCCAGTTACCTGAGTCAAAGGAGGCTTGGGTAGCATCAAAATTTCACTAAAAATTTTGGACTTGCCGGAGCTTCCTAGTTGGTAATTGTGAAGCATGAATCGGCATCTTTATTGAAATTTTTTTTTAAAAATCAATTTGTGATATGTGCAGGAACTTCCGAGAGCTGTTTCACGATGGATCATGGATAGTGGAGCGTCTCGACATATGACAGGGAAGACTGCATTGTTGTACGATGTTAGAAATTTCAATGGTGGTTATGTGGGATTTGCAGGGAATCAAGGTGGTAGAATTGTTGGTGAAGGAACATTATCTAATGGGATTGTTACATTTGAAAGAGTTAACTACATTGCTGAGCTGGAGAATAATCTGCTGAGTATCTCGCAGATTTGTGACAGGATGTATACTACTCACTTTACTGATAAAGAATGTTTGATCTTGAAACCAGGATTTGTTATCCCTGAAGAATGGATTATCATGCGGGCACCAAGAGTCAATGATCTGTACGTGTTGGACATGAGCGTAGCTACTACAACCACGGGTCAGGCTCAATGTTTTGTGTCTAGAGCAACGGAGAAAGAATCGAGATTATGGCACCGAAAGATGGGGCATATTCAGTTGAGGAAAATGAATCACCTGGTGCATAATGATTTGGTTATAGGTGTTCATATCAAAGGTTTTCATCTGGAAGGGGAGTGCATTAGTTGCATTAAAGGCAAGCAGAAGAAAAAGTCACACCCTAAAAAGCAAGTAAATTCAGTTTCCAGACCTTTAGAGAGACTTCATATGGATCTGTTTGGTCCAGTGAACGTCAAAAGCATCACTGGTGATTACTACTGTCTGGTAGTAACAGATGAATACTCAAGGTTTTCATGGGTTACATTTCTGAAGACGAAAGATGAGACGTTTGATAGTTTGATGGCGTTATTCAGAAAAATTGAAAATTTGTACCAAAGGCGTATCAAAAGAATCAGAAGTGATAATGGTACTGAATTCAAGAATATCAAGATGGAAGAATATTGTGATGAAAGAGGTATATTGCATGAGTTTAGTGCTCCGTATACTCCGCAGCAAAATGGAGTTGCAGAACGTAAAAACAGGACGCTAATCGAAACAGCTAGAACAATGCTTGCTGATTCAAAGCTACCGATAAATTTTTGGGCAGAAGCAGTTTTCGCCGCATGCTATACGCTCAACAGAGTTCTCACTGTCAAGAAATTCAACAAAACATGCTTTGAGTTGATCAATAACCGCAAACCAAACCTGAAGTATTTAGAACCCTTTGGGTCTCCCTGCACTGTTCTAGAGCCTTTTGGAAAATTTGGTGCAAAGAGCATTGAAGGAATTTTCGTGGGTTATCAAAGTCCATTGAAACGAGTCTTTGTTCCAAGTTTGAAGCGGATTATTGAAGCACACAATGTTGAGTGTCAAGGTTACACAATGCCGCCTCAGAATCCCGTTGACTCATGGCGTTTTAATTATGATAAATTGTGGGATTCGTTTGACATGGAAGAGGAAAAGGAAGAAGAAGAAGATTTCTTTGACGAGTTGGATATTCTAAGAGAATATGAAGAATTGCAGGAAAGGTTCCCAGCTGAGTATTCAAGACGACCACGACAAGCTTTGAATGATGATGAAGCAGGTCCAAGCAATGCTGGAGAACATGATGATGTCCAACAAAATGAAGTTGCTCAAGATAATCAGATGGCACAAAATGATAATCAAGAATCTGAGAATATGCCAGTATTTGATCGTGGTGATTCAGATTCTGAGGGGGAGCAAATTCAGATTTCAAGTCAAACAAATCCAGTCAGTGAACAAGGTGCAAATCAGAATGTTACTAATCTGGAAGGCGATGTAGATGTTTCAGGCGAAGTGATGCAACAAACTCTTTCATACCATCCAGAGGAATTGATCATTGGAGAATTGCAAACAGGCGTCCGCACTCGAAGACAAATTGACCAAGGCCATACTTGTTTTTATTCTATAGTAGCACCTTTACAAACTGAGTTTTCACTAAGTTGTTTTATTTCGCAGATCGAACCGCAAACATACAAAGAGGCGCTAACTGAAGATTCTTGGGTCAATGCTATGCAAGAAGAATTGAGTCAGTTTGAGAAGTTAGGTGTGTGGAAGTTAGTAGACTTGCCTGATGGTCAGAGGAAGATAAACACCAAGTGGGTGTTCAAGTGTAAGAGAGACGATAGAGGAGTTGTTGTTCGTAACAAAGCTCGACTCGTAGTCCAGGGTTTCAGTCAGCAGGAGGGTATAGATTTCACTGAAGTTTATGCTCCAGTTGCTCGACTAGAAGCAATCAGAATTTTCCTGGCATTTGCATCTTGGAAAAACTTCAAAGTATATCAGTTAGATGTTAAATCGACTTTTCTCTATGGTAAAGTAAAAGAGGAGGTATATGTCGGACAGCCACCAGGCTTCACCGATCCACTTCACAAAGACAAGGTTTACTTGCTAGACAAAGCGTTGTATGGTTTACACCAGGCCCCGAGAGCTTGGTACGAGACATTGTCTCAACACTTGCTAGCCAAAAGCTTCATCCGTGGAAAAGTGGATGCCACTCTTTTCACCAAAGAGGTCAACGGACATCTTCTGATAGTTCAAATTTATGTGGACGACATCATATTTGGTTCAACAAATGTGAATCTATGCAAAGATTTTGAAAGAGTAATGAAGCAGAAATTTGAAATGTCATCAATGGGTGAGATGAAATTCTTTTTGGGACTGCAGGTTGATCAACTACCCAAAGGAATTTTCATACATCAAACGAAGTATGTTCATGATATCTTGGAGAAAATCGGGATGTCAGGTTCTACTCCAGCTTCCACCCCATTAGCAACGAATCATGGGATAAACCCTGATCTCACCGGAGAGAAGGTAGATGAAACAATGTATCATTCCATGATCGGATCGCTGATGTATTTGACAGCTTCAAGACCCGATATTATGTACCCAACCTGCCTCGCAGCAAGATTTTAGTCTAACCCGAGAGCTTCGCATATGGTTATTGTGAAAAGGATATTACGCTACCTGAAAGGAACTCCATCATTGGTGTTGTGGTATCCAAGAGAAGGCGATTTTACGCTCGAAGGGTTTTCCGATTCCGATTTCGGATGCTGCAAAGTTAACGCTAAATCAACAACAGTGGGGTGCCATTTTTTCGGACCAAGATTGGTTACCTGGCAATGCAAAAAGCAAACCTCTGTGGCTTTATCCACATGTGAAGCGGAGTATGTATCTGCTATCAGCTGCTGCTCTCAGATCTTGTGGATCCAGCAACAGATGCGCGACTACGGTTTGCAATTTCTAAACACCCCTATATTTGTTGATAATGAGGCAGCGATTAACATTACTAAAAATCCAGTACATCATGCTAAAACGAAACACATTGAAATTCGTCATCACTTCATTTGCGATTGTTTCAAGAAGAAGTTGATACGAATTGAGAAAATCCACACTGACGAACAAAAAGCTGATTTACATACAAAGGCATTTGACAAAACACATTTTCAATATTTGCTAAAACTGAATGGTATGAAGCTTTTATCGGTGTTGGAGGAGATTCTTGGCGTTGATGAAGGAGACGTTGTAGATGATGTTGAGAAGCAATCTGCAATGGTTTGTTGATTTTTTACTTGTTTTGGTATTTAGGGGGAGGTATAGGGTAATATTTTCAGAAAATACAAAAACATTAAAAAAATGACAAAAATAAAAAAACATGAGATATTTTCCAAATCCAAAAACAATAGAAAACCTGAAAAGAGCTTGTGTAAAAAGGGAAAATGATAGTACATTGGCTTGACAGTTACGGTATGCTAAAAAATGTAATGTTTAAATGCGTTAAACAGTCTCGCTGATGATGTGCCGATAGGTTTTTACACATTTAGTAGGTTTGTTCGGATATAAACTTAAAATCTTTACTTACTTATTTCGTGGGGAACACTACTTGGATATATAGGTAACCCCTGAAATCTTGTTTGAAAGATTCCTTTTTCTGATATACTAGGTCTTTATACTCAGTGATATCTGGGGTATTATTCCAGGACTTCTGCTGAATGGAAGTTCTGACCTAGTCCTCGAATAATACTTTCCGCAATGCTTGAAACATAGCATCACCCTCAGCATAAATGATGAAGACAATAAAATTGCTAATCAATGTTGTTGTAAAAACGATCCTCTAAAGGGGACACACCCAAGTCGATTCGTGATCTCTCTGCTGAACGGTAGTTCTGACCTGAGCTCTCACGATTTCGTACGTTTCATAATTTATTCCCTTACAGATATCATTTGTGGTATACTCACCTGTAAGACTGAATATTGGGATCTGGATACGGGAGTATATTCAAGAGGTGGGACACACGTATAAGTTTAAGTCTCTAAAACACTAAATCCGTATCCAGGACAGATTGAAATGTGTGTGAGAATTTAAAATGGATCAGTATATCGACAATCTAAGCGAATTGTTTAATTCTAAATATGTAATCAAAGCTTAACGGTACTTGTGACTTGTCGAATAGCTGATATGATTCCCTAACACGCTTAACCAAAAATATGTTTGTAAATAGTTTATTTTTACTTTTACTGCATTTTAGTTCTGTATTTCATTTCTAGTTTAGAAGCTTTATGAAAAATCCAAAAAGATTTTACACTTCTGCTTTATTTTTGACAAACCAAAGTGGAGAGTTGATCTTCAGATTCGAATTGAAGCAGTTGCAGGAAGTTTTTGGACTGGATGATGAGTCGTGAGCTTAACATGATAAATGTGTGAAATTGGAAAGTTAAAGCAAGTTCATTAACTTGAAACTTGTAATTTTCAGAACAAATTGAACTGACTGTCAGTGTGATTTATCTCTGATCAACCAAGGTCATTAAGTTGGACTTGGTAGATAAATTGAGTAATTAGGGTCATTAACTTGAACCTGAATACTTAAGTGGATTTCTAACACTGAAGGTTAAAGGGTAAGTATGGATTGAAACTATTATTATCATATATCTTATATTTGGGTAGAGTATATGCAGGTAACAGAAATCTCCATGGCAACAAAATGTTAAAGTTTGAACCAGAATTTGAGCCCTAGCTTATCGAGAGGGGGAGTCTGCGAAAGGAGTAAGAATTCCGGATTAACAATCAAAGGGGAGATTGAAGATTAAAGTTTGTAGATATAGATTGAAGGGAACTTTTACAATGATAAATTAATTTGGAGAAAGACTGAAGACTCGATGCCGAAGACTTCGTCAACATCCAAGGGGGAGTCTGTTGGTACACTGAATGTCTGTTTACTACGTCTTAATCGAGTCTTAGGTCTAGATAGGTTGTTCAGGAGTTTGGAATTGAAATAGTGGTTTTATAATGTAATTCCGCTTGAAATGACAAGAAATCATTTCAAGCGAAATCAGGTCAATAGAGATTCCGCTCCAAAATGTATAATAGGTGTTTCCGCTCCAAGTGTTACATGGTGATTCCGCTCGAGATTAGTCATCATGGGGTTCCGCTTGAACAGTTTCAAGCGGAATCAGGACATCTATATATATGTGTGTGATGTCTTCATTAGTGAGGAGTTGGAGAGGAATTAGGAGTCGAGGTGCTGCCGGTTTTTTGTCAAAATTCATTGTATTTGACTCAGAAAAACAGTAATAGAAGGAAATTGAAAGGATAAAGCTGTGTGACTTTGTTTACTTTGATTCCTCCTTAGTATTCAATGATGAACTGCCTTTACTAACTGTTTAGGGTCACGCACACGATCCAACAACGACCATGGTTTTTGTCGTGTCGTGTATACGTAAGTTTCTCTTGATTATATACCGGGTTTTCATCCACCAAACCAGTCCTTTCTTCATAGGCTTTCAATCTTCCAATTGTCTCATCTAGCGTCGTTGTTTCTAGATCGGCGAATTGTTCAATGGTTGCAACAATTTGAACGAACCTTCTCGGTACAGAGCTTAGAAGTTTCCGTACTAACGTTAGCTGATCAAAAGTTGATCCAAGACTACTTGCCCTCGTGACAATACTATTTAGTCTTGTAGTGAACGAATCGATAGTTTCTTCCTCCTTCATTTTTAACATCTCAAACTCTGTTTTGAGTGTTTGAAGACGTGCCTTCTACACTCGATCTGCACTGACTTGTCTTGTCTTTAAAGCATCCTAAATTTCTTTTGCACCCTTGCAACTTGCAACTTGTATTATCATATCTTCCGGTAGTGCTTGATATAAGTAAGCGGTCGCCGTTATATCCTTCTTTTAATCCGCTTGCGTATTTTCCTTTGGTTCTATCATTTCCCATAATCCGTTTGCCCTCAAAATGGTTTTTATACGGATTGCCCATACCGTATAATTTGTAGACTTTAAGATAGGACACTGGAACTGGGAGAACAAACTATTGTCTTTAATTACTACCGCATTTGACGGAGAGGCTCCTCCTGAATCCGACATAAATTCTTTCCCAACAATTTTCACTTTATATACTTTGGTTTTCTCCTAAAACCGAAGTCTATGATTCCAAAATTCACACTAACTTTCTAACGAAATCAAACCAATTTCTAAATCTTATATAAATACCAGAAAAACATAATGTAGAACCTGGAATTTTCGAACCGGCGTAATTCCGACTTCACTTATCGTGATTCTCCGCACGGTTTTCTGACTTTTCTTAACAACCCTCTTGGCTGAGTTTTTTTTTTCTTTGCGGTAAAATGGACCCCAAAACTTCCCATATTTTGTCTCTTTTGCAAATTTTAAACAACCCAAATTTCTCTGATTCGCGATTGTTTCTTCAAACCAAAATACAAACTTCTCAAATTTGTTTCTGTCGTCTTAACCCGAATCATAGCCTCTTGCCTTGATTTGAATTAACAAAAAACACATAATCCAAACATCCTCTGTGATGATCGGATAAAAAATCGAACACCCTCCTGATGACCGATTAACGAACGAACAACAATCTTACCTGCTTGATGAGATTGGTGTTAAAACATAACAAGAATAACCCAATTGACGCCTCCTGTGTGATCAGAATTGTAAATAACAGAATTCAACCACCTGGTTGATGATCGTCTTCCCGAAACGAATTTGAGCCCTAGGCTCTGATACCACTGTTGCCCAGAATTTTCTTGATGATGAACACAATGATAAAGAACGATACCAAACAAACTAGTATCTTTGATTTATGAATGAACAATTATTGTGAATATGTATAAGTATTTATTACAATTGAAATATTCAACCCTATTTATACTAATCGAAGAGTTGTGATTGTAGAGATGTGTCCCTTCTCGAATAGTCGTGTCTCTTGAACATGTGGGTGAGATTGATTGTGAAGAGGTGCGTCCCTTTCCTGTTTGCTTGATGCCGTTAATGTCAAAAGTCACCCAAGGAGATGTCGCTCCAATCATGTTGTAGGTTATCAACTTTCAATTTGACACCTTTGGCCCTTGCACTTATCTAACTAATCCAATTATAGCGTAAACTAACTATTTACATAAACTACCCACTAATTTGGCCCACATGGATTAAGGAATTACATATCAATAATATCGGAGTATAGTCAACGCCTTATTATATCTTGTTTCGACTCGCCCTGAGATTGCATATGTGACCAGCAAGGTTTCTCAGTTCCTGGAGAAACTTACTGATCACCACTAGGGTGCAGTTCAACATATTTTTAGGTACATTAAGGGTAGGGATGAGCTCGGTACCGTCCGGTACCGAACCGGTACCGGTACCGAAAATCCTCAAAAGTGGGTACCGGTACTGAATATACCCGGTTCGGTACCGAAAAAGTACCCAGTCCGGTAAATTCGGTACCGATACCGGGTCTAATTTGCTCATCCCTAATTAAGGGTACCATCTCCCATGGCTTGGTAATTCGATAGTATGTTGTTCTTGAGTTACATGCTTATTCTAAGGCTAACTAGGCTGGGTGCTCTAATGATTGTTATTCTACTCCAAGTTACTCCATCTTTTTTGGACCCAACCTTAATAGTTGGAGTTCCAAGATTTAACACACTCTTGCACGTTCCAGCTAGAGGCCTAGTATCTGGCATTGGCACACACTATTGCAAATATCTCTTGGATTATTTTTGTTATGCATGAGCTTCAGATTACTATCTCATGTCGTTTTACTCTTTGGTATGACAATACTAGTGCTATATATTTAGCAGTCAATTCAGTATTTCATTAGTGCACGAAACACTTTGAGACTATTTTGAACTGTAGACCTTTTGGCACGAAACACTTTGAGACTATTTTGCAATGTAGACCTTTTGGCATGAAGTGTCAAATATGTTTCCGTTACCTCTCAGTTTGCAGAAATTCTTGTTAGAAAGATAAAATAAAAAGGATCGGAATCAAGTTCATTATTTCCTTTTTTGGTGGATATCTTTGACAACTGCATCTTTCAAGGATAGGAGCCGTTGTTCAATCATTTCCATTCTATGATTTATTTTCCTTTTTACTGTCAGCATGTATCCCTATTTATAGGGCCTGTTCTTTATCATTTTATATATCAAAAAAATACACAGTATCAACAAAGTCTCAATACAATTCCCAACTCTGATAAACAATATGGTATCAGAGCAGTGAATGGTTCTCAGACTGATTCACGTATTGCTCATCATCTACCTCTTTACATCATAAAACCCTTCTAAACCCCATGGCTGATGACAACGATACCAACAATCAAACCAACAACGACCTTTCTATCCAATTAGCCAATCTCCTCAATGGAATTCAGTCCCAAAATCAGAATTCCAAACATAACCTTTCAGACAGTTTGAAGATCAGTCTCAACCTTAACAATCAGAATTATGCGCTATGGGCTCGGATGATCCGAGTGGCTATTGGTGGAAAATCGAAACCACTATTTGGCCATTTGTCAGGTAATCCAGCACCACCCAAACCAACTGATGTCGGGCACGAGCAATGGGAACAAGACGACCTTGTAGTGTTTTCATGGTTAATACAAAACATCGAGCCCAATATTGCAAGTAATTTGACCGAGTTTCCCACGGCTAAATCTCTGTGGGATGCACTCTTAACCACATACAGTAGTGGAAAAGATAAACTCCAAACATTCAACTTACATGTTAAGGCGAATGGAATTAAACAAAATGGGATTCCTCTCGAGGAATTCTGGATTATAATGCAAGGAATATGGGGAGAGATAGATCGAAGAGATCCGAAACCCATGACCTCACCGGTTGACATTGCTACATACAACAAAATTCGATCCGAACAGAAGTTATTTCAGTTCCTAAACTCGATTGACCAACACTATGATACTATCAAAAGAGAGATCCTTTGAATGGAACCACTACCATTAGCCGAAGAAGCTTATGCGGCTGTCCGAAAAGAGACTGCACATCAGAATATTCTTGGTGCAATCACCGAAACACAGCCAGGGATTGCAGCTGGGTTAGCCGCCACTCGAACCGAAAATGATGATGGAGGTCTAGGGCTTGCATCTAGAGGACAAACGCATCGATCCAAATCCTCTTTTAAAACCAAAATCGACAAGTCAAAACTGAAATGTAATCATTGTGGTATGATGAAACATACCAAAGAACAATGTTTCAAACTTGTCGGTTACCCCGAATGGTGGAACGATGGTCACAAAAAAGGAAGTAGGGAAGGGGGAAAGGCAGCAGTCGCCACCAGCAATACCGAAGACACCGGAAGCGGCGGCGAACAAAAGATGGACGGAGGTTTCGGGGGGATCGCATTTGCTGGAAGTAGCGGCACTATGGATGGAGGTAACGAGTCTGAGGGAATAACCACAGACCCCTCTTTTAACCCTAATTCTTTTTTGGAGAAGATGGCAAAAGACCCTGTTTTTAAAAATGAGAATTACGATACTAAGTCATGTGTTGAAAATAATATTTTTAATAAAAATAATGGAAACATAAGGTATACAACCGATTTACCTTCATGTGTTAAAAATGATTTTTTTGATAAAAATAATAAAAATATAATATAAAATCAACGCACTTGTTGAAAATGGTAACTTTCAAAACCTTTTTTGGACACATGATTATCAAAATGAAAAACTTTTTAATAATAACAAAAATGATGTTTTTAAAGGACCTCAAGTTAATATTGCTCAAAATTGCGAAAACCTAGATGAATCTTGGATCTTTGATTGTGGTGCGACTGACACCATGACATTTGATCTAGCTGACATTGTCGTAAAAAATAAACCAAGAATCAACCATATTAAAAATGCTAACGGGGGGATCGTTCTTGTTAAAGGCGGAGGAACTATTGAAATATCTCCAATGTTAAAACTTTCAAATTGTCTCTACGTACCGTCCTTGTCACATAAACTTTTGTCCATTAGTCATGTGACAAAAGAATTAAATTGCACCGTCTTGATGCATCCCACTTTTTGTATCCTTCAGGATATCAGGACGGGGCCAATCATTGGGCGTGGCACTGAACGCCAAGGATTATATTATGTGGAAGAAGTGACTCAACAGGGTAATGTGATGCTTGCTCACGAGACTACAGATAGGGAAGCCTGGCTTTGGCATAGAAGACTAGGACATCCATCTATCGGCTATTTACATATTTTATTTCCAAAACTCTTTCCTTCAGATAAAACTTTGAATTGTGAAACTTGTGCTTTAGCTAAAAGTCACTGACATACTTATAAATTAAATAATACGAAAGTTGGTTCACCTTTCTCTCTCATTCATTCTGATGTTTGGGGACCCGCTGAAATTGTTGGGGGACAAAACTTTTGGTTTTTTGTACTTTTTATTGACAATTGTACTCGTATGATGTGGGTTTATTTTTTAAAACACAAATATGAGGTTTTTACTAAATTTACTATATTTTACAATATGATACAAACACAATTTAAAACCAACATTCAAACTCTTCGTTCTGACAATGGAGGAGAGTTTATAAATGAACACATGAAACAATTTTGTCAAAACAAAGGGATCATTCACCAAAAAACTTGCCCACACACTCCAGAACAAAACAGCACCGTCGAATGGAAGAATTGCATTCTCTTAGAAATAACTCAAGCTTTTTTAATTGAATCTCATGTCCCTGCTTCCTTTGGCCCGAGGCGGTTGCTACCGCCACTTATCTTATCAATCGGTTGTCCACCAAAGACCTCGATCTTAAAACTCCCATCCAAACCCTATCCAATTTTACTAAAATTCCTCCACCCCTTACATTAAAACCACGGGTCTTCGGATGCACGGTCTATCCTCACATTCCCAAACAAGACCGGGGTAAACTTGGTCCATGTGCCGAGAAGTGTGTTTTCGTAGGCTATGGTATCGACCAAAAGGGGTATAGGTGCTATAGCCCAAAACGTCGATACATGTATACTACCCTAAACTGTGACTTCCTTGAAACTGAATTCTTTTATACTTCCCAACACAGTGGTCAGTGGGAGAAGGAATACCTTGACACACTGAGTTGGCTAAAGTTGGTTCCATCGTCAGAAGAAATTAACCACAATCCAACCCAAGAAGCTAATCACAGTACCCAAGATGAGTCAGCTACTTCCTATCAATCTAACAGTGCCATTAACCAAGATCCTTCTAGTCCAGCTAATGAGGTAAATCACTCACACACACAAGAGGATACTCAAAATATTGGGCCTCATACTGATATGTCTGACAACAACGAAATAGAAATAGAACAAACTGTGCAGGAGGAACAAAGGGAACCAACACAAGAAGAACAAGATATGCAAGATGAGGCAACTGGAAGATATGTATTACCACCAAGAGTCAATAGAGGGGTCCCACCAAAACGGTACTCTCCAGAAAGAGAGGCAAGGACCTCTAGATATCCCATGGCAAACATTGCCAACAACAACTTATCAAGAGAAGCCAAAGCGTTCACTGCATCTCTATACGAAGATCATCCTCCAAACTCAGTAGAACAAGCCTTGGACTCAAAAAACTGGAAAAAAGCTATGGAAACAGAAATGAAGGCTCTTATAAAAATGAAACATGGGAAAAGTGTGTCCTTCCCTCAGGAAAGAAACCAGTAGGTTGTCGATGGGTCTTTACAATCAAACACAAACCAGATGGAACCATCGAGAGATATAAAGCTCGGTTAGTAGCTAAAGGCTACACCCAAACATATGGGATTGACTACTCTGAAACCTTTTCTCCAGTAGCCAAAATTGACACAATTCGTGTACTCCTTTCTATTGCCGCGAACGAAGGATGGCCTCTTCATCAGTTTGATGTTAAAAATGCATTCCTGCATGGAGAACTGAAAGAAGAAGTGTACATGGAACCCCCTCCTGGGTTCACAGGAAACTTCAAAGCCAAGGAAGTATGTCGTTTAAAAAGGACCCTCTACGGTCTTAAGCAATCTCCCCGGGCTTGGTTTGGAAGATTTACCTTAACAATGAAGGGATATGGTTTCCAACAAAGCAACTCCGATCATACATTGTTTCTTAAAGGAAAAGGTAAACTTGTAACTTGCTTAATTATATATGTTGATGATATGATTATTACAGGAAACGATGAGGAAGAAATGCGGAAGCTAAAGACAAACTTATTCACTGAGTTCGAGATGAAGGACTTGGGAAGACTTAAGTATTTTCTCGGGATTGAAGTTTTCAGGTCTAAACGAGGGATCTTTATATGCCAGAATAAATATATTCTCGATCTTCTAGCTGAAACAGGAATGATCGATTGTAAGCCGGCTGACACTCCAATGATAACTAACCAGAAACTGTATATGGAAGAAGGAGCAGAATTGCCAAACAAAGAGAAATACCAACGCTTAGTGGGAAAACTCATATACCTTTCTCACACTCGTCCCGACATAGCATATGCAGTTGGGGTGGTCAGTCAATTCATGCACCAACCTCAAGTAGGGCACATGGATGCAGTTTGGAGGATCGTAAAGTATCTCAAAGGGACTGCAGGTCATGGGATCCTATTTCAACCAAACAAACATTTGAAGATTCAAGCTTATACAGATGCAGACTGGGCAGGAGACAAAGGAAATCGAAGATCAACATCGGGCTACTTTACCCTGGTCGGTGGAAACTTAGTCACATGGAGAAGCAAGAAACAAAAGGTGGTAGCCTTATCCAGCGCCGAAGCAGAATTCCGAGGCATTGCACGAGGCTTAGCAGAGGTTCTATGGATACGTAAACTACTAACTGAGATCGGGTTTCCCCAAACCGAAGCCAGTAGACTCATGTGTGATAATGAAGCAGCCATACAAATTTCAGAAAACCCTGTGCAGCACGATCGCACAAAACACGTGGAAGTTGATAGACACTTCATTAAAGAGAAACTTGAAAGCGGGATTATCGAGCTTCCATTTGTTCGATCAGAAGACCAACTAGCGGACATCTTAACCAAAGCTGTCAATGGACGACTGTTCAATAGTTGTCTCGACAAGTTAAGCATTGGAAACCTGTAACACCCTTATTAGTATTTAAAGGTTTTCGTATAATTTACGAAAACGAACGGGTAATTATGATTTCAAATACATTGAAAATACGGGTTCATTAAACTTTATTTACAGAATTAAAAACTATACAACATATTATGGGTGAGTTCGTCATTTTACATAACAACGATACAAAGTGCGGAAGCTTATTTCTTGATCGTGTTCGGTTCTTCGTTGTGCTTGATCGTCCTCCGGTGCTAAAATTATAGCTGAAACTCATAAAACATGAGTTGGATTAGTCATACGTAACTTAAAACGTATTTAAACGAGTCCCGGAAGCGAAACTGATTAAAATAAAATTTTTTCGCCAAAACAGGGTTTTTCGCGCCACGCGAAGGAACCCAGTTGCTCCCTCGCGCCACGCGAGGAAGACCGTTTTCCAGCAGGTCTGCACCTCAGTTCAACTATGCCAGTTTTTACGGAAACGGCCATAACTTCTTCGTTATTGATCCGTTTTACCCGATTCTTTTTCCTACGCGTCCGTAATTTAATCCTCCATCTCATGGAGGTAAAATCCTACATCCAACATAAGAAAGTTTGAGACTTCTAAGCCTTCAACTCGTTACCTTTTTATCGAATTTTAACCCGTTTATGCATTTAATCAAACAAACGTATTTGTTTGATTCCTATATCACATACACTTCTTCAAATTAATGTTACGTACCATATTAGGTTCTAATCATAGGTTTATTACACAATTTAAACCCATTCTCGCTTGTATGCTTATTTTGACCCGTTGAGGGTATTTAAGCACCTTAAAGCTTGAAATCGCTTTCATTCATTTCTAGCATCTTATTTCTACATTTCTTATCAAGTAATCTTCCACTATAACTATAAGTGTGTTGGATCTAATGTGGATATCTATATGTTTCGAGTTTTACCCCTCGGATTATTATTTTACGGCAAGACTCAAATAGAGCCATTTGACTAACGTATTACATCTTTCAACTTCTACACTTATTCTAAGTATTTATCTAATCATGAAACTCGTTTCCAAACAACCTTTAAGGGTTGTTTGTTCAATTTAGCCTACAAGGGCGTTTTGGTCAATTTTGATCCTTCTTTTACGCCAAAGGACTTTCAGATACTTGTTTGACCCAAAAATCCGGTCTTTTAACTATGACCTTGTTTAGAAACCATTATGTTTCTAAAACACTACATTTATAACTTGAATTATTCGGTTTATCTTTAAGATAACCAAATATCCAATTTGACCTTGTTTAACTCTTAGAAGACCTCAAATTCTACATGATGAGTTGAATCATTACACAAACCTGGCTCGGATCAATGTATTGACCCGTTACGATACCTTGCCTTAGTGGCGCGAAGTAATAGCGATGTCATCGTTCAATCGATATTTATTCCTGTAATCATGCAACTCGACAAAACATTAGCCGATATTGTCAAATGGTGATATTTTCACCTTTTGACCCGTTTGGTCTATATGACCGTTTACTTTTACGAGATGAATTTATTATCATCTCGTCTACATGACTTGTACCGGTTTACACCGTACGGTCAATTTACTTATAAATCTATTTCTTGATTAATTTGACCCCTTTGTATATTACGCCATAAAATGTCCTTCAAAACTAACGGTTATCGTCAACAAGTGACCACATTACCGTTTTACCCTTATTAATTGTATTGATTTACCTTATAAGGTAAATCATTCAAAACTCGTTATTTATTAATCATTACATGACTAAATGACCTTATTTGCTCTTTTTAACCATTCCACATGGTTTATCATTATTGTCTTTTGTTCCGAACCGCGCATGTCGGGTCGAAACATCATAAGTCAAATGTGACTTTTGATTATTCAAAATCTATAAAACAAATAGATATTAAATAAAAGGTGTAAGTTTTAACTTACCTCACATCCAAATTACGCTTTTCTTTTCTCACTTGCTTCGATCGACCCGCTTGCTCCCCAAGCCAACTATCATTCATTATTCACAAGGTTGTTAGATTAGTCATTCTAAATCATGACTTTCACACCTTATGAATCTTTGACTACTATTCTTAATGAACCTTATCATAGGTCGGTTTGACTTTTAAAAGTCAAACCACCAATTTACAAATATGGATGCACTAACAAGTTCACATGACTCGACTTAGGCACATTATCAACCACTTAGTAAGCGTCATCTTTTGAGATGCTACATCTACTAACATGTTATCTAATTCATACCTCAAGTACCCATAAATCAACATGTAATTTTAGTCATTGTATGCACATATATACTTTGACCATCATAACCATGGGTTTAACTCTTGTGTCAAAACCCACTTCTAATCACTTATGAACTCTTAACAACATCTCTAATTTGTTCAAGTAGTTCATTCATATGAATTAATATGATGTTTATACACATCAATACAACATCAATTTCATCAAATCAACAAAACCCACTTAGCTCATACTTGGTTATTTGGATTAATCACTAATTTATGTCACAATTCTACAAGTTTGCATCTAGGGTTTGTTCCTAGACTTGTACCCACACTAATATCACTATAACATTGAACATTCATGCAAGAATTTCGTTCATGCAAGTTCATCAAAATTTCGAAATATTACTAAACATCAAAATTCAACATACCTTGTGATCCCCTAAGCTTGGTGATCACGATTTTATTAAAAGCCCCAAATTCTTGGCTTGATTTCTCCTTGATTTTGATCAATTTTGTGGATTTAGGGTTCACTTGATAGAATCCCTTTTGGCTCCTGGGAAATGTCGACCAAACACACACTTGAAGTGTGTGTTTTGGTGTTTTGTTTTAATTAAATAAAACTATTTTCAATTTTGTCATGTTTAGTCCCCTCACTTGTTCAACTTTTTATAAAGAGTATTATTAATCAGGTTTCATTGGCATTTTAACAACATTTAATTAACTAGGTTGATATTCCTAGTTACTTGGCGGGTTCGGGGAAATCACATCATGTTTTTACTTTAAGTCCCGTTAACTCGGCCCTTTTATATACTTTGTTTTTTTTTCTCAAAGTATTTATCCTCCTTTTAATTAATATTAGATTTATTTATTTAAATCCTAATATTAACCGGGTGAATTTTTTTACCACTAACTGTATTTTACCCGTCAGTAATATTAACGGAGTTTGATTACCAAACCCGTTTTTGGGGTGTTACAAAACCCCACTACTTAACTTGAGGGGGAGTGTTAGAAAGATAAAATAAAAAAGATCAGAATCAAGTTCATCATTTCCTTTTTTGGTGGATATCATTGACAGCTGCATCTTTCAAGGATAGGAGCCGTTGTTCAATCCTTTCCATTCTATGATTTATTTTCCTTTTTACTGTCAGCATGTATCCCTATTTATAGGGCCTGTTCTTTATCATTTTATATATCAAAAAAATACACAGTATCAACAAAGTCTCAATACAATTCCCAATAGGGCTGTAAACGAACCGAACGTTCAGCGAACAGTTCGTGAACCGTTCGGTGGGAAGTTCGTTTATGTTCGTTCGATTAGCTTAACGAACGAACACGAACAAAAAATTTCGTTCGGCTAGCTTAGCGAACGAACATGAACACAGGTCTCGTTCGTTCGACTGCGTTCGTGAACATTCGGTAATATGTTCGGTTAAGTTCGTTCATGTTCGTTTGATTGTATTAAAAAATAATAAACCTTTTAGCTAAACATATTGAAAACTTGAAACCCTATTTTTTCTAAGTTAGCTAAAATTTGGACATTCTAAGCCAGTTTTTTGGATAATTATGTCTAAGTTGGTTAAAATTGATTCGTTATTTCGTAGTGTAGTAGACTTCTTGTGTTTTGATTCATCATTTGATGATTGTGTTTAACTACTTATAAAATGTTTAAGGATAACAATGTTTTTATTTTTTATTTTCAAGTTAAATGTTTGTTTTCGTTCGTTTTTATTTCCTTGCGTTCGTTTGTGTTCGAGATCATTGTTCACGAACTGTTCGTGAACAACTGAATTTCCTTAACGAATGAACACGGACATAAACTTATGTTCGGTATGCGTTCGTGAACAGTTCGCGAACATGTTAATTTCCTTAACGAACGAACACGAACATGACCTTGTTCGTGTTCGTTCGGTTCGTTTACAGCGCTAATTCCCAACTCTGATCAACAATAATTCTGACAAAAAGGTTGTGATTCACTTGGTTTGACAATTCTAGGTCCAAGCTTTATGTTACTGCGCTCGTTCTGTTTGAGACGACATGATAGATAGACTATCGTGTATGAATGCGTGTGTATGTATGCCGTGGACGATTTTCTATTTTAATCTTTTATTTGTTAGATGTGTATATACACCATCATCTTTGTATCCATTTTTATCTTTCGCGACCTATATATACAGAGGGCTTGCATTGAACGACATCCATTTGTATATGAGATTAATCCTTCATATATAATATCATAGTCCGTTTTCAGTAAGTACATGCACGTGCACAAACAACACATATGTAGGAACTACATATTACAACAAGGTTTTGGCTCCTTAACATATGACATTAATTTCGTTACAAATTGATAATATCATTTAGAAAATACTGCACATGATATTACATATAAGAAGGAAGATTTAAAAGTCTCTAGTGGAACTTAAGGCTAGTCAAGACATTGTTGTTGACTGGATCAGCCAAATGATCCAGAAGGTTCTGGAAAGGTCCAACACCAGTCACCAAACCCTGAATGAAGTAACCCAAAATGGCCAACATAGCCAATCTACCATTCTTGATCTCTTTAAGCTTCAATTCCTTCATTGACTTCTCATCTTTTCCAAACCCTAATGGGTTGAAAAACGGCCCACCTGGGTATGCTGGGTCACCCGACCCGGCAAAACCTTTCTCCAAGCCCAAAAAGTATTGTTTTCCCATTGAACCAGGGTTGTACCAGTCTTGTAGTCTTCTGTGTTCTGCAAAACCCATAAGTGCCATTTCAAATACAAACAGGGTGAAAGGGTCTGCCCAGTAGTCGTATGTGCCCGCTGGGGGGATGACCCCGGTTTTGAACCACGGGAGGGCGGTTTCGGCTGGGATGAGCCCAAGCTTGCCAAATATCTCAGGTGCAATGGCTCCAGCTGCACCCAACATGGCGAACCGACCGTTGATAACCTCTCCATAAGCTAGC